>OY101447.1:185360837-186764791 GCA_956483635.1 Panzeria rudis | reverse complement strand
CATAAATATGTATAAAATTAAAATTTTAATGAAGCGGCGGCGAATTGGCAATCAAAAATGTCTGCCGGCAGCGTGATAAACAAGTAACCTTAATGTTAACTAGTAATAAATAATTTCCTTTAAAGGTGTTGAATTAAGCGAAAAGGACCCATTGCACAATTTGAAGTTGCTGAAACTGACAAAGATGTACAAGATCAGAAGTTAATAATTAAACAAATAAGCCTGGGCGCTGACTGCCAAAAGCGGCGAATTCAATGTAGTACAGGTAAGCCCAATTATAAAAATATAAAGTTGAAAAAATGTGTAATGGTGCCACTGAAATAATACGTACATACTTACATAAATATTCGTACTAAATTCTTTATTTTAGGCTGAAGTTAAGGGTTATGAAAAGGAAACTATAAAAATTCCAATTGCTGTTTTGAAAGCTGGCGAAACTCGTACATTATGTCCCAATTTAGAATTCCCTAGTGATTCGGTTACGTTCAAACTTATACAAGGCACCGGTCCTGTTTATATATGCGGCCAGCATTTAGTGCACGAAATGGTTGAAGAGGAATGGCATAATGAGGATGATGATGATGTCGAAGATGACGATGAAGATGACGAGCAACCACCACCACAACAAAATGGCAAAAATAGCAAAAAGAAGTAATGGTTTTAAATAACCTATAACAGCCGTAGTTTTGAAGAAATTTCATATTCTGCTTTATTTTGAATATCATTTCTTCTAAGATTTTATATACAAATTAGTAAGTCCCTCTTAAAACAAAATTCCTCCCTAAAAAATACAACCACAAATTCTAAGTGTATATTTTAAGTTTATAAGTATGTAATATTAAAGAATTACTTATTAAAGCAAGAAAAATAAATGTAATAAAAAAGGAAAGCTTAGAGTTTATAAAATATTACAACTTCATACATCTGTGGTCAGAACCTTTAACCACTTAAGTCGAGTTGGATAAAATTGAATTTTTTGTGCGATCGAGCTCATTCATATCTAAATCAACTCACTACCAATTTTTTAAGTTTGTAACTTTTTTAAGACGACAATTATCTATAAATAAGTTAAAGAAAAATAAACTGACAATTGATTGGAAGCGAGTTGTATTTAATACTTTGAATAGATCTCCCGAAAAGTGTTAAAAACGACTTAAGCGGTTAAGGCTTTTGACCACAGAAATTATATGTACATATTTTTACAAGATCAGTAGTAAATAGCATGATCTTTATTTCTCTGCTCAAATTATTGAGATGTTGACTACTTGGGACCGCTCAATTTGGGCGGATAAAAAGTTAGCTAAATAAATTTGCTGTTTAATCGGCTTAGGTGCCTAAACCAGCTAGTAATATTTCTGGTGGTGGAAAAAACGTTTCTGATGTGGACGAATGTTGGGAGTCTCAAAAATTGTCCTGCAAGTCTGGCTAGTCGAGGAAGTTTAATAGATTATTTTCACTTATCCGTGTATTATAAATCGTCAAAGAGCCTAAACAAAATTAGCCAACGTTTTTGCAGTTCTTATCGTAATTACGGTATTTAGCTATGTGATGGAAAACTATCGTTTTCAAAATGATTTCAATACGATTGTTTTGAAAAGGTGATGAATTTCGACTGATTTTGGCAATTAGTTTCGAGCCAAACTCAAACTACTGACTTTTCAAAAGTGCACAAGAAGATAAAATATCAAGATAATAGAATTGTGAAAAGAAATTTAGCAAAAAATATCGAAAAAACTTAAAAACAAATTTTTAAATTATTAACAAAACGACTATAGCAAACACATCACAACTTATCGTTTTCAAATGGTTTTTATCGGCCATGTCACATAGTTCAATTCCGTTTAGAAACGGAATTCAACCTACCCCATTTTTGTAGCAGCTGGTATCTAAAAAATAAATCTAAAATACACAAATGTTTCTGGTGTGTCCAGACTGTTGGCGGCGCTAGTATGCTGAGGTACGCTCCGGCTAGAGCATGACATCTTTGGGTGGATTGAACTCCGTTTCCGAACGGACTTGAACTCTGTGACATGGCCGTATGTCTTAATCGTTTTTCATCACATACCTAATTAATTGGGTTATATTACCCAGCAAAAATAACGACAAATCGTGTATAATCATGGGTGTAAGTGATGACGCATTGGTTCGATTTAAATGAAACATGCATGATTTTTACATTAGCGTGTCATTGGAGATCATGTGTTTACATGAAAATTTAGAGAACTGTTTCGATGACGTTTTTTCATGTAAATATAAAACAAATGAAATACAAAAATATTGCCGCAGCTGGCATACGAACCATGCTTTTCTGACTGTTAAGACACGCTCTCTACCACTGAGCTATCGCCTTCTTATTTTTTGTTGGAGCTAAAACTTGTTTTATGAAAATGTGTCAATGTGATGATTTAATTCCGATTTTGCATGCCTTTTTCAGTGGATATTTTATGCAATATATTACCTAGTGAAATTGCATGCGTTTTTAATGAGTTCAAAAACTATAGCTTTAATTATAATTTACGATGTCATTCAGAATGCATTCGAAGAAACAAGTGATCAAGAAATCATGAAACACTATTTCGTGTCGAACGCGTGCATTTATTTTTTGCTGGATAGTTATGTATTATACATAACTCATCCCAAAAGTATGCTTGTCGAAAATCGCCAAACACGATAAGGGGGATTGTTTGCACTTTTCTTTACTAGTTTTCATATAGGGAAGATACTCTGTAATTCTATTCGAAATGGTATGCTATTTACATTCGTATATGAATCACTGCGCTGCAAAGGGAAATAAGTGTCCTAAAATACTTTGCTAAAGCAGATGACACAAAAGCAAGCATCAAATACGGAGTATTAAAACGGGCACTGTTATAAAAAAGAAACAGCTTTCTTATATCAGCATTGCAAAGTAAAGTTTTCTTATGTGATGCATTTACGAACAGGTCCATGCTTTCAAGTTTTCACAAAAAATCGCATGAAATCAAATTGTTTGCAACTTTTCTACTTATTTTCCTATTAGGGGAGTTTCTCTGTAATGCTATTCAAAATTCTATGCTACTTACATTGCAACTCAAGTGCATTTGCTTTCGATTCGAATAACAGAGTAGATACCAAAGGATTCTGAAGAAAAAAACCCCAAAATCTTCTGACTAGTTTCAGGCTTATGCGGAATAAAAAGCATAATATCAATTGCCCAAAATTTTTAATGCAGATCGTCATATTGCTTGTTATAAGAATTTAGGAAATGCTTTTTACTTTATAGTTAAACGAACTCCAGAAAAGATAAATTAATTTAACATTTTATATTAGATACTGTATTATTCGATCTTTTAAGAGCTAAGTAAATTAGTTAAATTTTGAATGTAATGATTGAAGGTAAAGTTAATGAAATATGTATGTGAAGAGATTGAGATTTAAAATGCATATCCTTTAATCAACATCATTTACATACGAGCCACTGAAATTTTTTGTCTTGGTACTCTAGAATAAAAGAAATTTGTTAATCCAAGTGATTTATAGTTTGATATATAAAAATATGAATTTTTCTTTCTTACCTTATATGTATTACTCTACGTCTGTCACTGGGATGTATTAAATCCAATTTTTGACTCCAATCTATTTGTTTTAATTCATGTCTTAATTTTTTACGATCAAAATAAGAAATAACACAACTAGCTGGTATCCAAAATATGGAAGTGAACAAAACAACGGCAACTTAAATAGAATGAATGAGTGAAAATAAGGTTTTATAATAACGGTTTTTTTAATTTAATTTACTTACCAACAATATTGTCCTTCAAGAATCTTAAAACTCTATTAATATTTATTTCCTCGATTATATCCCAGAAACGTTCTACAACATCTTGTATGGTTTTTTCGCAAACACCCTTGATACAAATATAATTAAGTCATGTATATGCATATACATATTTGTGTTTCAAAATTACCTTATTGCAAAATCCTTGTATACATGGTGTACCGTCTGGTAATACATCTGGCGGTTCTACTGGGAAACAGGTTTCGTTTATACTCATGCGACAGCATCTACAATATAAATGAATAAAATATAGCATTTACGGAAATAATGGTGCAGTTCACGCAATAGTTCACGTTAAACTTTTCATATACATACATACATATTTTGTTACTGTAAAATTTATTTTAAAAAAATATTTTACAGCAAAATGTATGGGAAATTTTACCAATTTAACGACTTAACACTAGGGTATTCACTCGAAAAATTGAAATTGCGAGTAAAAATTTATTCGATTATTATAGGTCGATTAATGGAATAACTAAAAAATTTTATGTAAATTTTCCTTTTTTTATCAAGTTTTTGTAGATTTCTTAATAAAATTTTGAAATTAAGTGAATTTTGGCGTTCAATTCAAACGATATTTTATACTAATAGACCGACCGCATGATCAAAGAATTAAGTAAATTATGCAGTAGCAATAAATATCTTGTACAAAAATTCGGAAATATCAAGCACTATTTATCGTATTAAGGTATATAATGTAATCTAACGGCGGAATTCAGTAAAAAATTAAAAGCATTTACAAAATCAAAGAGCAAAAAATTACCTTTGTCATATAAAATATTACTTTATGCATCTAAAAAAACAAAGAATTGATATCATGAATTGGAAATGCTTTTTAATTCACTTTTCTCAAATTCTCTAGCATCTACGATTAGTGAAAGATCATTCTTTGTAATGTAAATTATGGGATGTCTTAAAAATTGAATCCACCGAAATTTGAGTGTTTTACGTCATCGCCAAAAATGTTTAATTTTGTATTTGTTCAGCATTTTAGCGATCGCGATTTAGCTATAGCGAATTACGGAATAAGGCGGCTGGTCACTGTTCGTTTATTGACCTTCGAGAGCTTTGGTGCCGAGTTACTGTTTCGTGCCTTTGGTTGTTAACCGCATTCAAAGTATTTTTTGATAACCTAACCTAGCTTTCTAAGAAAGCGTACTTTGAAATCGTGATATAGCACCAAACAAAACTTTTTAAAACAACACAGGAGAGAAATTTGAGGATTCCGGCAACTAAAAATATCGCCAAAACCCGAAAGAAAATTGCCAAAACGAAAAAAATCGCGAAAAAACAATACAATTGCTAAAACGAAATAAAACAGACGAAACTAAAAATATCGTCAAAAGCCGAAAAATTTAACGCCAAAACTAACAAAAATCGCCAAAACCTAAAAAAACCGGCGAAACTAAATATATCGTCAAAAGCTGAAAAATCGACAAAAAACGAAAAAATTAAAAAAATGGGGAAAAAACGGAAAATAGCGCCAAAACCAAAAAAAGAGCCAACACTAAAAAAATCGTCAAAAAACCAAAAAATCGCCAAAACGAAAAAAGTGCCAAACAAAAAAAAAAATCGCTATAACTAAAAAATCACAAAAAATCGAAAAAAAATTCCCAAAACCGAAAAAAGCGCCAAAACTGAAAAAAATCGCCACAACTAAAATAAATCGCTAAAACTAAAAATATCATCAAAAAGTGAAAAAAAAAGTTAAAAGCGCCAAAACCAAAAAAAAAATTAACAAAAACAACGAACAGAACTTAAAAAATAAAATTAAACAAAAAGCACAACGAAAAAACTACCAAAATGAAGATAGGGGATAAACAAAAAGGGATATACATATATGTATTCGTACGGAACCATTCGTGTGCGCGCCAAAGTCACACTTTACTTAATTTTAATTTTATGTATTTTAATGTAAATGGAATATTTAGAATTGAACACATTCCAGAAAATATAGAAAATAGTTCGATATTGTGAACATTATTTTTTTTATAAATTTTCGGCGATTTCCCGAATTTCCCGACATTATCGAGAGAAGTAAGCTTTAACGTTCATTTGGATTTCATTTATAAATTCATCTTTTATAAATTTTTCTGCAGTTTTGCGAATGTGTATTATCGCAACATTATAGACAAAAGTTCGCTTAGCGATCATTAATTTTTTTTTGATTTACGTGCATTTATCGAACAATTTTGTTTCGAAAGTTCTTCGCTTTAGCGAGCATTTGTTTATTCCGAATGTCAGGTTTAGTGGAATGAGGTGTGAACTGCACCAATATATTTATGTATACAATATTATATTTTACCTCTTACAAGCATCCTGTATAATATCGCACATGCAGCTTTGTAGTCCCTGGGTTTCACAATAAGGTACTTAAAAAGTGGTTGTTAGAAGTGTAGTCCAAGCAATTTAATAAAATAAATACTTACTGCATTTACCATTGCGACACTGTCCCCTTTCCTGACAAATAGTACCATCATCCATTGCAGGTGATTTGGGGCATTCTGCATGGTTACCAGTACATCTTGCCTCACGTTCACAAGTGGCATACACTTGTTCACGACACTTGACACCAGCCGGCATAAACTGACAATTCTGGCAACACGGCGAGTTCTTATCACTACACAGAGCACCCTGGTTACGTCGTAATTTACAATTTTTGTCACAACAGCCATCATTATCTTCTGTACCCAACAGACCAGCATCGCACTGTTCATCACCCTCCACACGTAAGTTGCCGCAAAATGATTCTTCGGGTTCTGAAAAACAACGACCTGATTTGGCTTGCAAAACTTTGCGTATAGAACGTAAAGAGCACGGAGAGAATTTCTAGTTGGATAATAGTAAACCTGAATAAACATAAAATTGTTCTGTATGTAATTCACTTGCCTTATTATTAACATCGTAGCCACTAACAGAGTAAGTATACATTAAAAAGCTACCACCCTGTGAGGCACTAGGTGAACACTCTGGTATATCGGGATCATGTTCCGAACCCCAATTGTGACCAAATTCATGCGCAGTGACTAAATCGGCTTCACGTGTGATAACACGTTGACCATAATGATTACGAGAGCTACTTAAACCTGAATTTAAATATAGTGTGTAGCCATTTTTGAAGTATTCTAAACAGGGATAAAGTAAATTTGATCACTATTCTAAAAATCGACTGAGTAATTTATTTGATAACATAATATGTATATGGGGCATTCCATGCCAAATCGGCCAGTTTGTGACCCTACTTCCTTCAATTTCGTTAATTTTCGGATATGTTTTGGTACGTACTAAACGCGATCTCCATACCATACCATTTGCAGTATTTTACTCCAAGCAGGGATGGAGTAATAGATTTTTAAAATTTTTGAGCAAAAAAATTTTAAATTATAGATCAATAATAAAAATTTATTTTTTAAAAAAGTAGGCCATCATTTTATTCGCCTTTAAATGCTCTTTCAGAAAAAAACCAAAAATTAAATTTTCGTTGTCACTTAGCTATTTACGTTTGAAAATGAAAATCGACATTTTCAATAAGTTCGACCCCTACGATTTTTTAAAAAAAGTTTTCAAAAATACAGCGCTATTTTACGCAACTTTTAGGACAATTTTAAGATGTGATCTCAACTTTTTCTATTTTTTCGAATTTTAAAATTTTTATTTTTGTTATTAATTTATCTATAACATTACTTAAAATGATGACGAAGTCTAAAAAATATATTTTTTGAAGTAAACTGATGTCACTGAACACGAATATTATATTAATATTTCGAAGAAAATAGTTTTCCAGATATTTACATTTAAAAAAATGTAATTTTAGGGTTTTTAAATTATTGGCAGAAATCTCGAAAAAATGCATCTAAGCCATAAAGCTTATACAAAACTCTAAAGACTTTTTTCTTTTCTTTCAACCAGTGTTTAAAATGTGTTGCTCGGACTAAAATCTAGAGTTATATGCTTTGAAAATCGAAAAAATTAAATTTTTGAACTTTTTTTTCTTCAAAATTAATAGCACTAAAAAGTGTTCTGTACATTTGACCAGACACACCAACAAACTTAAAATTCGCAATTTTTAGATTCGAACTCAGTAAATTGCGAAATACTGTTAAAAATTGCTACGAAAAATATGCAGTTTTTCTCGAGTTACTTAACATTTTGAGTGCGTACGAGCTAAATGAACCAACAATTCGGATTCAGTGCATCGAAGTGCTTACAGGTAGGTAGATCTGGTCAAGTGTATAGACTATTTAATGTTTAATTACCGGTGCTATTAATTTTGAAAAAAAAACATCCACAAATTAAAGTTTTTTTCGATTTTCAAGACATATAACTCTCTCGATTTTAGTCCGATCAACACATTGTAAAAAATATATTTTTTAGACTTCGTTATCATATTAACGGCCTTTTCACAATGTATGATTAGAAGTTAACGAGAACTTTAACGACAGGTTTTATATTCCGAACTTGCCGTTAAAGTCTGCGTTAACTTTTAATCGTATATTGTGAAAAGTTTCGTAAGTAGTGTTATAGATAAATTAATAAAAAATTTTAAAAATTCGAAAAGAAAAATAGAAAAAGTTGAGATCACATCTTGAAATTTTCGTAAAAGTTGCATAATATAGAGTAGTATTTTTGGACATTTACAAAAAAAATCGAAGGGGTCGGACTTTTTGAAAATGTCGATTTTAATTTTCAAACGTTAATATCTAGCAAAAAAAGACATGCAAAAAACGAGTTAAACCATGGGTTCTGATTAGGGAATGGTAAACAGACTCAAAAATCGATTTTCGATTTTTCGATCAACCTTTTTGGAAGATGATGTTAGATTTGCAAATTTCTAAACATAAAAAATTATAATCATGGAAATCAAATAAACTTTAAACAACATTAACAAAGAAAACGAGACAAAAACACAATCAAAAATTAAAATTTTGAATTTTAACAATTTTCTTTTATATAAAATTAGGTAAATCTAAACAAAATTATTACAAATTATTCGACATGGCTATTTTCAGAAAGATTTCTTAAGGTTGTTCGTAAATAGGTGTTAGTTTATGAGTGCATTATCTGGTTCTTTGCTGAGTTGCTATTAATTAATTTTTAGAAAACAAACGTTCAAATGACATTAATGTCTCACGGATGCACAAACGTTCCCTTGCATTACATATACATATGTGGGAATAAATTGCTGTCTCTCCTCGTTCAGTGGATTTAAATTTCGATCACACTGGTTTCTTTATATATTGGCGTAATTCAACAGGAATGCTTCTCAATACTTCATAAACATACTAGAATTGCCAATATTTTAATATGATAAAAAAAATCGATTTTAAAAGCCCAATAATTGATTTCAGTATAAAATCGCAGACGTTAAGTCGATTCCGAAAAATCGATTTTTTATAACACAAAATCGATTTACCATTCCCTAGTTCTAATAATACGGCATGCGTTCAAATTCGGGTAAACAACGCATGATTATTAGCGTGTCATTGGAGGTCATGCGTTCACATTTAAATATACTGCTCGTCATTCAAATGAGTGCTTATGGCCATGAAAACTAGATGATTTAAACCGTTTTTGCATGCATGCGAAATATTAATAAGAAATACAAATTTAAAAAAAACTTAGCACGGCTGGGATACGAACCCGGCCTCTTCTGACGTAAAGCATGCACTCTACAGCTGAGCCATATCCAAGTTATATTTTACTGAGATAAAACTTGTTTTAAAGTACTTACCACTGGAAAATATGTCAATGTGATGATTTAACTCATTCTTGCATGCCTTTTTAACCGACTTCAAAAAAGAAGGAGGTTATCAATTCGTGTGTATGTTCTTTTTTTACTTTTTTATGTTTGTATACGCATAACTCTGTCATTTGTTCACCGTTTTTAAAATTCTTTTTTTGTTGGAAAGGGTTTGCCTGCAGTTTGGTCCCATAATTTTTTTTCGAAAATCCGGTGGGGAAATTCGCTCCCCCCACGCATAACTCTGTCATTTGTAAACCGATTTTCAAAATTCTTGTTTTATTTGAAAGGGTTTGACAAAAATTGATCCCAAAATTTTTTTTCGAAAATCGGAGGGGGAAATTTGCTCCCTCCCATGCATAACTCTGTCATTTGTGAACCGATTTGCAAAATTCTTGTTTTGTTTGAAAGGGGTTGACAAAAATTGAACCCAAAATTTGTTTGACGAAAATCGGAAAATTTTTGTTTGAGAGGGTTTGCTAGCAGTTTGTCCCAATAATTCTTCTTGAAAATGGTAGGGGAAAATTGGCTCCCCCCTCCGCCCCCAATCCATAACTATGTCATTTGTAAATCGATTTTCAAAATTCTTGCTTTGTTTGAAAGGGTTTGACAAAAATTGGTCCCAAATTTTTTTTCGAAAATCGGAGGGGAAATTTTTCTCCTACCCCCGAAATATTGATTATCGCATAGCTCCTCCATTTATGGGCCGACTTCCAAAATTCTTCTTTTTTTGGAATGGTTTGCTTAGAGTTTGGTCGCATAATTTTTCTACGAAAATCGGTGGGGCAAGTCTTTCACGCCTCCACCCAAAAAATATTTATTAGAGTACAGTTCCTCCATTTGCATACCGATTTTAAAAATTGTTTATATGAAAGGCCATCAAGTATATTGCTCTTTGTACTGAAGTCGGTTTTTTTGCCAGAATTATTTGCTAGATAATTAATACAATATTTTATACATGAGTGTCTAGCAATATCGCATGCGTTTTTCATGAGTTCAAAAACTACAGCTTTATTAAAATTTACGATGGCATTAGGAATGCATTCAAAGAAACAAGTTCTTCCGAAATCATGAAAACACTATTTCATCTTGCACGCGCTCAATTATTTTTTGCTGGGTAGCTAAGTGATAATTACACCGACAATTCTTTTATATTTTTTTTTTTTTCTGAAAGAGCATTTGAAGACAAATAAAATGATACCCTACTTTTTCAACATATAAATTTTTATTATTGATCTATAATTATTTAAAATTTTTTGCTCAAAATTTTTGAAAAGTCTATTACTCCATTCCTGGTGAGAGTAAAATACTGAAAATTGGTACGGAGATTGCGTTTAATACGTACCAAAACATATCTCAAAACTAACGAAATCGAAGTTGGGTCACAAACTGGCCGATTTTGACATGGAATGCTCCATATGTATGTTTGCTATAAGATAAGTAAATAAATAAAACTGTGCATATACATATCAATTTATTGTAAATAATAATTCTTAAAAAAACGACTACGAAGCAGACGTGGCACTGCCTACTGTTTTGATCATATTGTTGTCTTTTTACGAGACATAATTGTGTTTGCGAAGTTTCACAAGAATTGTTTTAGTAGAAGTAGTTAAAAAATATATCTACTTTGCATAGGCGTGGTACTGCCCATTTTTTAATCATAATGTTGTATTTCCCTGGGAGCTTAATGTGTGTGCAAGGTTTCATAAGAATAAGAATTAGAAGTATGTAGTTTAAAGATAACATTTACTACGTTTGGGCGTAGCACTGTCCACTTTTCCAAAAATTATGTATTGTCACGATAACTAAAATATGTGTGCAAAGTTTCATAAGAATCGGAAAATGTTCACGATATAGTCCAATTAGCGATATAAGCATATTTGCCATTTAGACTTTTGTACCTGGGATGGAAAACCTAGTTATTAACTTTTGTATGAGAATTTGGTTATATGCCTCCGAATGGTACATATGAAAATTATGCTTATACAATTTGCGTACAACTAAAGGTTGTGACTATGAGCGAAAAGTACTGTACATACTTTTTATTTATAACATATGGGCATTTCCACGGAAAAGTCCACCAAGAAAGTAAGCTTGTAAGCCATGTGGTTAAATTTTTCCTAAACTTACTAACTGTAGAGCTACTTACGGCCTACACAAATATATAAAGAAGTAAAAAAACTTACGTTGCTTTGAAAAAATCAACATAATTGCTTGGGGTCGAACATGTCAGAAAGTGGACTTTCCTGTGGAAATACCCATATGCATGTAGATATGTTTGTATTTATGCACATATGAGTTCCGCATATTAGTAAAATGTGGATGGCTTTAGTTTCTTCCAACTAACCACTAAAAAGTGGTTTAAGCTTAGTAGTCTGTGTAGCCAATCATATCTAGCCCTTGAAAGTATGCTGCAATTGTGTACGCTTTTAAAAAATCACAACGTGTTTGTTGTAAATTCCACACGAAAAAAAGTGGTGCTCGCTAAGTATACCTTATAGATCTACCTTGGATCGAACCAAAAAAATAGTTTAAACATAATATATATGTAAGTGTGTGTACATATAGAAAATAAGGGATTTTGCAAAGTACAAATAAACTCAAGTTACAGAAAATTATATTTCGACGCAATAAAAAACAAAAATAACGCAAATGATGATGCATTAAAAAATAAACAAATTGTTTCATTATACTGTAGAATGTTTAACCTGGTGTGCAAATGCCTCCTACGGAGTTACGTCTAGGTGAGCCGACATAAGCCAAACCTAAAATGCCGCCTTCAAATTTTAAATCCGTAAAAAGATGAGCTAAACAAAAATCTTTATGACTGTATTCTCGTGAAAAGACCTAAATTTGTAATATAGCATAAACATGAATTATTTAAGAAAGAAAATGCAATACAAATGAAATTTACATATAAAATTAATATGAGAAAGATATTTTCTTAAATTATTTCTAAAAATAATTAATAAATATAAAAAAATACCTCTAAAAGATTTCGTACATCCCATTTTTCTCTAATCATATTATAGTGAGCCTCTCCACCTCTTAAGCGAGTGGGCTCAGAGTGTACCACAATTTTTTTGATAACGAATCCCATTCCCTTGAAGCCCTCCTGATCTGAACGATCTTGCCAGACAGTATCATTATAAATTTTATGAACACGATCTATAAGGCTTATCTGTAAACAAAGAAATGCACTTGCTAACATTACCAAAGCAATTAAATAGAACATTTTAAAACAAACCAAATAATTAATAGTGGTCTTTGTATTGCCACCACCCATTTCTTGAAAGAATCTATAATCAGCTACCAACAGCAAAGGACAACGAGTTTTTGTAGGCGTGTACTCATACTGATCCGCCTGGCGTTTTCTTCTTTTGTGAGATTCATTCTGAGTTAAAGGCAATATATTAACATGGCGATGTTCATTGTCTTCATCTAAATGTTGGTATGGATCGTCCTCGTCGTCTTGCATTTCTAGTTCTAAAATAAATGTTTCTCAATACATACTTGTAAATACACAATTAATTTTTCATTTCACTGAAAAACAATTACCTAAACCTTCTTTAATATAGCCACATGTTAAAGGTGCTTCACCTTTTTCACTGCCATGAGGATGTTTTAATTTTACATCGGATAATCGGTAAGCCACCATGGTGTCTTCTTCTGAACTGGGAAAATGCCGCCAAGAAGGCTAAAAGTTAAGTATTATATACATTATAAGTATGTATATCCTAAAACACCTTAAAAAAGTTTCTCACTTCTATATGATACGTTTCGTCCGGTAAACTGATAGAAATTGTCATTAATCCATTTTCTATGTGAGCTCTAACATTCGAATCGATTTCTCCAAAAACACGACCGGCATAAAAGTTTTCGTGGTCTGTACAAAGTATTAAAATGGAATACATATATTTTTAAGCGAGTTTACTTACCTAGGTGTACTATTGTCTCGTTACCATCACCATCCACAGTGTATGCTTTAAACTTACTATGAAGTACATCCCGATGCGGATGCAAAATTAAACGAAAATTTTTACCCAAAGTTTTGAACTCTACTTCCTTTATTGTGTTGTAGGGGTTATTACTGGGCTTAGCGCCTCGTTTTACAACTCGATGCTCCACTTCATCCTTGTGGATTATCTCAAAATGGGCGAGTGTGTTATGCAGGGATCCTTAAAAGGAAATTAAAACATGTAATTTTACACAAAAATTAAAATATGTATATAAAAAATGCGTATAAGAAATATCGTTCTTGACAGCAGTTCACTATGTATTTGCGAAAATCGATTTCTCTTAAACTGTTAGTATTTTCTAAAGTATTCAATTGATTGCGGTAAGTTAATATTTCCTAGCAACTTTACCAGCATTTTCAACTAAAAATGCAGCAAATATTATTAAAAATACTAGACTTTTTGAAAATCTTTTATATTTTGTTGTCATGTTGCAAAAAATTGTACACAACTGATTTTTCTAGCCACTACTGTAAGTAAACGTCATTTCAGTAAAGTTGCCATATTAATTGCTATGCTTAGCACACACTACATAATCAAGGCCGTGTGCAAAACTGTAGCATGGTACTATTCTAAGTACATATTTTACACTTCTAAAGCGAATAAAATTTCACTAGCCCGGCTATATGTTTGAAAATGTGATTTTAGTTGGCTTAAATAGGGTTTAGCTATTTCAGGTTATTTCATGCGAAATTTTTTACGTTATTTCATCCGAAAACTTTTACATGTACGTTTGTTATAACCTTCATGTGTTTGTTGTAAGTTCCAGGCGAAAAAAGTTCCACTCATATTATTTCGCATGAAAACTTAATATGTTATCGATACATTTCATATGTTTTCCTTAAGAAAAACAGAGTAAAACTTATGAAAAATTTTTTTGACAGTATTTCAGGATTTTATTTTTAAAGGGGCTTTTTTTAAAGCGGCTCAGCCGAGGCCGAAAACTAGCCGTATTGGTCGGAGGCGGCTGCGACTCTTCAAAAATCATTGGCTGCGGCGATAACCGACTCACATCCGATGGCTTCCTTCCCTGCCCTGAAGCCACACGATCAAGTTTTTCATTTTATTCTATTTCCTACTCACTCTTCACAGATTGGCGTTCAAAAGAGAAATAAGAAAGTATTGAAGCTCAATTTTGTTTGTTTTTCGCATACATTTGTAATGTTTGCAACACTTCTATATAGATAAAATGAAACACGAACATATAATTGTTGTCTCTTTCTCAATTGGCTGCCCTCAAAAACTGATTTGGGCAATTTTCGACTGTTACAATTTAAGCTGTTTTTAGACAACTTGAAAGCAAGTTCGTTAGTTTTTTAAAAGTATGACTGAATTGGTAAACAAATGTGTGAATGATTAAGCTGTTTTTATACTATTATTCAAGCTGTTCGACTTCTGCACAAAATGCTACCCTGATATAATATGTTATTATTGCTTTTTTAAAACTTTTCATAAACTCATTAGATCAGGGTTGCATTTTCTACAGAAGTCGTACGACTTGTGAGATAGTGTAACACAGCTATTAAAATTGAAAACCAAAGCTTGATCATCTAACCCCAAAGTAATCATGCTACCACTTTGTTTAAATACACTTTGGTTCATATATTTTGAATGAAATGCAACAATGCAAAAATGGATACTGAGTACTCGATGTAAGCTAGGTACTGGGTGTTTAGTACATCAAATACTTTTATACCACTATTGCACTGTTTGTTAGAAGAAAAAATCTGTGTGAGAGAAAATTTTTTTGGAAAAACATACATATAGAAAAAATAGTAAATTAAATTCATTAAAATTGTGTTAAACTAATAATATAAAGCACATGGATGTAGAGTTTATAAAAATCTAAATAGGGTTTTTGCCAAAAACCACTAAATACTCGAATGGAAAAAGAGCAAAAAACTTCTGTGCAGTTAGCGACGAAGAAGTATAGAAGACAGCGAGACGACATAGACGACGACAGCAGCGAAGTGAAAAAGAAAACGAGACCTGAAACGCCAAAAGTCTAAGAAAAACCCCAACAGAAAATCTTTACGGAGCACCAATTTGGCACATTAAGAAAAGCAGCTGTTTCTGGAAGGAATTACGAGAAATACTTACGAAACATGTGTGATATATGTTCAGATTTTCAACAATTATTGGAATCTTGTAAGTAATAGCTAAACTCTGCCGACTGAGGTTGCATGAATGGCTCATTATGAAGTAGCTAAAAAAGTGTGAAACTATTGTTTTATAAGTGGGCGGTATAGAAATAAGAGGAGTTATATTTTTGTTCTTGCTTGCTTACTTATTCTGTATTAAAAATGCCGGTGATATTTTTAATTAAATTGCAAATATACATTTGTATATCTTATTTCTAGTGGAACTATTTATTTTTTGTTTGCATACCGGTCCTACATTATATTGTTTGAATGAACTCTGTTTTAATTATAAACCGGGGTTTATTTTTGTTACACAGTCTGCCCATAGATTCCAATACGTATTGAATTGGCAGCAAACCGTCTGATTACGTTCATGTAATCTTTGAATTCGAATTCAGAAACATTTAATTTATGTCTTTGGCAGCATAATTTACACCCTTTCACAAAAAGCAAACATTTTCCACAATTTTGAATTGTACTCGAGATTTACTGTATGTTATATAGAATATTAAGTATGTTGTACCACGTAATTTACTATAACTCGAGAACTAGCCGTTCGATTTAATTAAATAAAAAATTGGACTAAAATTATCTTCAAACTACATAGGTAGGGTTGTTCTTAATTCTGGGATAGCCTTATAGTTTTGGAGATACCAAGAAAGTTTTTGCAAATACACAAACTTTTTCAAGAAAATTTAATTTAGAAAAAATTATTAAAATATGTAATAAGAAAAAAATCCGTTATCTTTCTACGGCCATACAGGTTGATATGTTCCAACCACAACAAGCCATATTTCATTAAAATCGATCTACAACTTTTTATTTTATTCACAATTAACTGATTAAACTCAATTGATAAAATCACGACTTTCATACAACAGTAAAATTTTAATTTGTGTGTACATTCACGACCTCATTGCTGGCTTAGCCCGATAGAATTTTTTTCTATTTTCACCACTGCTTCCGACATATGTTTGGAAGAAAAATGTAAATTTTTTTGAACTTTCATGAATGCAGTTAGAAGTTTATGTTTTTATTGAAAGTAAAAAATCTTGTTTTGTGCTGTATTAGCCATTTATTTTATTTTATTTTTAATAATTCTTGCAAAAAACCAGGGACTGAAACAATGAAAAAATGGGTTCAGGTTCGGGTTCGGGTTAATCAAAATAAAAAATTCAGGTTCGGGTTCGGGTGTAAACCCAGAAATTTAATTATAATAATTAATTATTTTGTTTAATAATAAAATATATAAATCAATTTTACATTCACGTTTATACGTTTAAACAATATATTCTTTTTTTAATTTAATTAAATTTAACTTATTTAGCTTTCAAAGAAACTTTTTTAAACTTTTTAACGTACGTACCGCATTGACATAATTAAAAATATACTTCAAATTAGAAATTATTTGAAATACCCAGAACAAGAAAAAGCAAAAATGTTGGCAACCATTCGGCACTTTTAAAAAGTGCTAAAAATAGTCAGCTGCCGGGGTGCTGCCACCTGGTATGAATTTGCCTTGGTCGTTATTTTATTTTGATTTTGTTTTCATTTTTTTTTGCATGCAAGAAATGTGATGCTTTTTATTATTCTTCTATTAAATATTTCTCTATTTTTTATATTTTTGAACCCGAACCTTGCTGAATTTTAGGGTTCAACGGGTTCGGGTTCATAGTTTTCATAAACAGCGAACCTGAACCCGTTTGGTTCAGGTATATTTTAAGGCGTATTTAAATTTGCCTTGGTAGATTACCTCAGTAATACAGACTTTAGACGAAATGTATTTTACATCTGGCTTGTCAAATTTCCTACTGCAAAAGTTATACATGCCGTGTGAAACATATGAAACTTTGTCAGATGACATTTATAGAAGCGAAGTCATATGAAAAATCTTCAATTAGAGCGTGTTCAATTTTCATCTGACAAGGCATATGACATCAGCTGTATTGAAGTAACAAAAGTGCGGTTTGGCTGAAAAAACATTAAAAAGCATAGAGCGCTTTATGTATTTATGAAAATTGTGCAAAAACTCAGCTGTTGTGAACACTCAGGGGTTATGTCAGATGTAATTGCACATGCACGCGTGAAAAAAAATTATAAACCGTCTGTAAATTGACAATTTTGTCAAAAATGAGAAGTTACATATGTCTCACCCAGCTTACAAGCCATATGTAAAAACATGTCGTCTAAAGTCAGCATAAAAAACAATGTTGTTGTTGTAGAGTTGCATGTACATTAGGGTGGAGCGTCAGATTTTTTTTGCGAATTTCAATTTCGAATAGCAAAAAAAGGTTGCATTTTATTTTTAGATACATGGGAAAAATAATGAAAAAAATATTGGGACATACTTTTAGCCCTCTACCGCTGCATCAAGATTTTGAATATGAGATCAAATTGATCAATTTGTGAAACATCATATGATGGCACATTATAGATTCTTTATAGCTGTTATAACATTACACTCAAAATATCCACATTTTATATATACAATCGTCAGATTTGAGACAAACTTAAGATGAAATAATGAAGCAAATTTTCGAACTTCTAAGTCTGTCATATCTTGCAAAAAAGAAAAACATTTTCTAAGATAATTTGAGGTTGGTGAATGCGAAAATGATATTCATTTATTTTTCTTTATGCGAGTTTTCCCGATATTTGCAAAAAACAAGTTTTTTTTATCGGCTTTTCTAGTTTTTTCGCTTAATGGCGACAATTCCGAGCACGGCTCATCAAAATAAAATAAATTGCACACTGTTGTATAGATATCTCTCCATTCTGTTTTAATACTACGTCATGATTAAAAATGACAAGTAAATATTCATTTAAACTACTTCTACTTAACCGATTCTTATAAAAGTTGGCACCCAATTAGTTCTCGTAAAACTACAGCATTATTGCGAGAATTATATTATGCACTAAAAATTGTAGAATACATAACCAAATCGACTTGTATTAGCTACGGTATGAGTACCTATCTATTTTACCCTTGCCAATTACTTAACTTCATTGTAAAATAAACGCCAATATATGTTTTAGAAGAATTCGTGGTGGAAACTTGTTTCATCTTTCATACCCAATGATTTATCCAAAAAGCAACAAATGTATTTGGAAAAAAGAAAATACTAAGCAAAATCTTAGTGTTGCGAAAATGTTTTACGAAACAAAATGATAATGTTTGGAAAAATAGCTTTTTTTGTTTTCACATGCTTTGCCATCGACATGATAAATGATCAACCAAACCCAGATCGACGTTATCGTATGCGTGTCGGCAAATCACTTAAAACTTTGAACACCTCACATCTTGCCAATGTTTGAACTAACTTAGAAAACGCTTTGCCAACTTTAGATCGATTGTATTTTTCTGCAGAAAAATAGCGAAAATGGCGGTAAATTTCTTTATTGTTAGAATGCTAATTTACTGAAATTTCTCAAAATATCAAAATAGGCTAAAATTTCGAAAAAGAAAAAATAACATTTCATAAAAAAAGAAACAAAAATGAATGCGAAAAAGCGGAGGTGTGCACTTCTCATATAATTTTTCCTTCAATCACGCGAAGGCGCTTGAACGTGAATATAACAAATTTCATCGTGAATGACCGTTTATGAATTTAGTAAAAAGATGGTGAAAAATAATTTTCACAAAGCTCACCAAAGATTTTTTTTTCCAAAAATAAACAAATAGTTTAAATCGGCAGCAACTTTTCTACGGTTTAAATTTATGTTTTCTTATTATATTTGTATTAATATATGTATTAATTAGTATTTAAAATACTTTTCAAAATTTAAACTTATAGAATAAATAAAAGACGCGTTTACTTCAACAGTTGGCAGAACAATGCCGGTTTAAAGTTCAATTAGATGTGCCATAACCATAGAAAACAACTGTTCGAACCAACCTTATGTACCGCACTGTAATTGATTATAGGTGACTTGCCCCAACGCCACAGCCATAACCATAGAAACCAATTGAATTTTGGTTTTCTGCCGTAACCATAACCTGGGAGAACGAATTCCTTGTATATTTTTCTGTTTTGTTTTTATTTTTCATATTCGCTGCATTTTTTAGTTTATATTAGGTCTGTTCAATAACTGAAAGTTGTTACTAATTGTTACTAGTTGTTACTGGAAAGACGTACTCGAAAAACTAGCAACGAGAGAGTGAAAAAGAGCATAAAAAGTTGAGAGAAAAAATCTGTTGCAAGTTTTTGCTAGTAAAATTTATACTAGCAGGATTTAGCCAAACAGCTGTTTAGATCTTTTGTTTACAAAATAAATATTTGAAAAATTCATGAAAAAATTTACTTTTTTTAATTTAATGAATTATTTAGAAATGGTTAATTTTTAATTAATTTATAATTTGACTGCAGCAGTGGGCTTTAAGAGTTTAAAACGCTTGAAATTGAATTAGGTGGCAGAAAATTGTCCACCTTAAAGCTAAATCATAAAGGTTACACTCGAAATATTATGTGAGTCAAAACGTGACAAGTTTCTGCAAATAAATATTCTGCAAAATAATTGAAGTAAATTGATGAAAAAATTCCACAATTACATTGAAATTAACTTTATTTCTACCGTTTACAGATATTTTAACTAAAAAATTCTTATCTACAATCAGGTGTATCTTCATTTCTGCTATTTAAATACATTACACATAAAGGTTCATTTACGGACAGTCAAAAGATAAAAATTTTTTATCCTAATTTGTGTTCAAGAAAGATCATGCACCTCAAAATGATAAAATTTTCATATATTTTTTTACCAAATGTTTAACTTTTCATGCAAAGTACTAGCAGTTAATGTGGAGCTTTTTGGGTGTGTTTTTGTTACTTGCAAACTTTTGCTAGTAAAGCGTTCATTTACTTTTTCATGTCTGGGAGAGTAATTTTGTAAATTTCTGCTTTGCTCTCCCGTTGCTAGTTTCTGCTAGGAAAGTAAATGAACAGACCTATTTTCACTTGTGCTTCTTCGTATATTCTTACCCCTATATTCATAAATAAATAAAATGTATTTGAAATCTATTTTTAGAAAATTTTGTACGAAAATTTTGAAATAAAATAAATTTAAAACTCATATTAAATTTTATGAATATGGGGCTAGATTTTATTTTTTGATTATTTTCTAATAAAATGGATGAAAATAAGCTAATTATGGTTAAGGCAAAACTAATCGAAGGCAGTAAGTATGGCCATGGTTATGGCTATGGTGTTATGGTATGATACGTTAAATTGAACTTATACGTTTTATTTGATTTATGACATATTATAAGGCTGTCAGAGTTATCATTCTTTGTATATTCTGACAAGTGACTAGAGTACAATACTATTCTACTACAGCTAGGCCAACTTGACACTAATGATCGACCACGATCATACCAAGAGAATTACATTAGTCATACATATGTGCTTATATTTACATAATTACAAAACTTAAAGCTAAGACAAATATAACTACACCTCTTAGAAACTACAATCAATATATTATTTTATTTAAGTATTGCTCAGCTCTTCCTTACTTTTCCAGAATCTGATATGACAAGCTTCAACAACACCGTCATACGGTATTTGCGTTATCTGACCATTCTCAATGTCCCTTATGATATATCGATCATTCGGTAGTAGCTTAAAGATCTATATGGGCCTTTTCATTTCGGCAATAGTTTCTTATTTATGCCCACCGATGTATCAATATTTTTAATTACAACAAAATCACGCTCTAAATGAAATAACCGTTCTATTTCTCCTTTCATTATACGCCAGCTCATAACCCTGTACACTCTCTATATTCATACCGGCCTTTTCCCTCAAGAGCCCCAAATCCCACACCGGATTCGAAGTCAACTGATCCAGACACTCCCGTCAGTTTACCTATCGTCTGACCCCTCTGACTGGCGCCAAACAAAGCCCGACTTGGAGTTATTCCAATAGTCCGGTTAACCGTGTTGTTAATCGCAAACTCTACTTACCTAAATGTTTCAGCGTGCGTTATGAGATCACTATATTTGCCCAATATTCCAACGAGTCTTCACGATTAATCCTCTCTACTTGGCCGTTTGTCTGCGATGAATTCACTGCCACTTTAACATGGGTAATATTCCTCTCTTCCAGGAATCCAGTAAAGTCTTTCATTATTCAGAAAGAATTGGGCATGATTAATATTCCAAGGAACAAGGGAAAAATTAACATCAACTTTGAAAAATAAAGTTGATGTTAATTTTTCCCTTGTTCCTTGGAATATTAATCAATCCCAATTCTTTCTGAAAATAACGTTACGAACCTTAGCCTAATAATCAATTTTTGTTTTTCTTTTTTATTTCATTTTAAACGATCTATATATTTTAGATCATTGTCGCCTTTTATAGTTTAATGAAACTTACTGATAGTTCCCGACAATTTTCATTTTTTCAGACGAGGCCCGTATTATCAATCAAGATGCCAAACATGCGATTCTTTTTAAAAGTGAAATTGAAACGGCGTTTGGATACATACAAGCCTGGCCTCAAAGGCAGTGCATGTGTTTGTATAGAGATGTTAAGAATTTTGAGCGCTTTAATTTAGTCATACAATCTATGATTTATTTGGCTGTTTATCATTTGAAACACATCAAAAAACTAATTGAAGACTACAAAAAAATCACAGCTAGCGTTCAATCTGTGGCTCAAACACAAGGCGCTACACAAACAGAAAAATTAGACGAGTCAAAAATCGTCCATGGTTCAAGTGCTCTGACGTCTACCGCAGAAAATAATATTAAAAACGAATTAAAGGAAACGGATACTGAGAAAAATAAAACAAAGGATGATACAAAATCTCAAAAATCTACCGATAAGGATTGTAGTAATACATTATCACCCGAAAATGACAATGCCAATAACAGCGCTTCAACGTCTTCACCATCTTGTGCATCATCGGCTCAGAGTTCACAAAGTTCGGCAGCGACATCGTCCCCATCAGCTTCATCATTGACAACAACATCATCAACTTCATCCTCATCGACATCACAACATACTGAAGAACCTTGGATATTGCCCGAAGTCGAAAAACTTTTGCTACTCGTATCGAAAGCTTTTTTGCTTAATTTTCCATTGTATGTAGCCTATAAACATGGAACTCATGCACGTTTGGATGATATATCCGCTGAGGAAGCACAGCATTTATCCATATTTTGCGATCTTCATGATAACGAAATACCGGTTTACTTGTTGAGAAACACTAGCCTATTTTGCAATTCAAATGGATTTGCTGCCATAATGTTATGCTTTGATCAGCCCGATTTACCAGTAACAACAGCTCATGCTATTACCGCAACTGTCTCGAATATAAAAATTTGGTTACATTACGGCTGTGTTGTACAATTATTTGTACCATTGCGTAGTAAAATTTTACAATATATGTGTAAATTATCTGATCAAAATCTTCGAACTGCTGCCACGCGCGCAATGGCTGATTTTGTATGGTCTGCTGTTCGAGATCCTTTAGATGCATCAATAGCATTTGATGTGGAAGGTTTAGCATTAGCTTTTAAGTACTTCACATCGACTACTTTGACAATGAGATTGGCCGGTAAGTTTGAGGTTTTAATTATTTTAATCAAGGTACATACATACATATATTTATTTAATATGTCTTTATTTCAATTAAGATGACTTTAATTAAGGCATAGACTTGAATTAACATGATATTGTTATATATAAATTTTATTTAAGGTATTACCCAAATAAATGCTCACATTAATATATTTGGTGAAATTGAATCTGTGGTGGGTGAAGTCGAAGTTGTGGCTAATAAAATCGGCGATTGGCTGACAGAAAATCAAATAATACAACATTTATTTGGTCCCAATCTTCATGTCGAAGTTCTGAAACAAGCTCATGTTGTTTTGAATTTTTTGGCAATGGAAAATCAAATAACTGAAGAACACATCAAACTGATTTGGCAAGCAACACAACAATTAAAACACTGCTCAAAAACTATATTTGATATTCTGCCATCATTGGTTAAGAATTTGGCTCCAAAACCAGCCATGTATTTGTATACTCTTTTATGTCGTATGGATCCCAAGGAGCATACGGAACAAAGTATTTATATAGCTTCAGCTTTAACAAAACTTATATGGTCACGCGATAAGACTCGTTCCCAAATAAGTTTGGAGAATGAGATAATGGCTGCTACTAGTTCGGACAGTGGCAGTATGGATGGCAGCAATTCCGATGAGGGCAATGGTGATGATAGCAGTTTAGCTAGTGCCCGCAAAAGTCCCATTGACATTGAAAATGTTTGCTCATCCGATACAGGGGTAACACCATGCAAACAGGCGAGACGTAGGCGTCATGTATGTGATACTACTATAGAGAAAGCTAAACAAATATCAGAGGAGGAAGTTAATATGATCAGTTCGAAAGTTGACATGAAGTAAGTACTAAAATATTTCCCGTTCAAAAACAAATCTGCTTGACGGCGGCCGGCAAGTCGTATAAATAATTTTGAAACTTCCTTACTATTACAGTTTTCTAAGCTTTCTTATTTATTATTCTACAATTGTGTAATGTTTCCTTTAAATTGTAGAATAAAAAATCATCGTATTGTCAATATAATTGACAACTCGAGCAGTGAAGAAGATTTGCAAAAAGGTTCCGTTAATATACAAATGCATCGTAAAAAATCACGTAAGCGACGCAAGAACAACAACAACAACCTGCCGTTGACACGTTTAGCATATGAAATTGTTGAAGCTATATGTGATGGAGGTGAAGACGATGGCTCAAGTGATGATGCTGACGATGCCGATGAGGGTGATGGAGAATGTGAACTTCTTAATGACAGCGACGAATGCAGCGACGCAGGTCAAGTGCCCAGTGCCGTGCTTAAACACTTGCAAGGTGAAGGTCCTTATATCCGTGCTATAGCCGAAACAAATATAAGTGAACTTTTAAGCGGTGCTGAAAATGAGGGCAGCTACTCATCGCCCATAAGTAATAAATCGGAAAATTTAGATGGTTTCGATGTGGATGACATTTATGCAGATGAAATTGCTCAACTGTGTATTGCTCAACAGAATCAGCGCGTGCAAAACAATGAGAAAGTTTCTACATTCGGTGATATGGACGAACATCTGGATACGCACAATCAAGAACTTACTTCTTTAGTAAATTTTCAAAATCAGCATGTTTCTCAAAACGCTATGCGCGTGCAGCACAATGACAAAATTACTACATTTGTTAATTTAGACGATCTGGACACGCACACGCAAGAAATTGCTTCATTGGTTAATGTACATAATCAGCGTGTCGCACAAAATACTATGCCACCAGCGTTTGCAGCTGCTGCTGCGGCTATGGCTGCTGCCCACACAGCAATGTCTATGCAAAAAACTGAAGCTAATGTAGCAGTAGCTGCTGCTGCATTGGCTGCTGCTGCTGTAGCAACAGATAATGCTCAACAAACTTTATTGGACTATCAGGGACGTGCGAATGTTACAATGGCTGGTCAGTCTAAATTTCAAACTTTGGAAGAGTTTCAAGAAAATGCTAATAAAATGGTTGCAAAAGCCATTGCAGCTGGAATAATTTCGGGTTATGTTAAACACAACAATGATGGGGAAATTGTCGATATTAGTAATGTTGGTGTTAAGGATATTAATAAAAATATTTCATCAACATCTCCTCAACAGCAGACATTTAAAATTAATAATGTTTGTCAACCGGGAAATACTCTTCTGTGGGACTTGTTACAGGATGATAAAATTGTGAGTAATAGAATAATTTTTTTCATTATTTACATTATTCAACAATTTGGAACTTTTTTCAAAATTACGGTGCTCTGTAAACCAATTCTGGTAGGGGAGACAAAAAAATATACGTATGTTTACGTTTTGCCAGGTCACATCGACATTTTATTTTTGGGGGGTTATACAGGGTGTTTTTTTAGAGGTATAGAACTTCGAATTGAAATAAAACACAAGAAAATCGTTTTAATGTCCATCAATTTGGCTTTATTGGAAGGATAATTTTATGCCATTAATGTTTAAATATGATTTCGGGCATGTGGCCGCCGCGGCTGGCTCGAATAAAGCCAATTCTACAGGTCCAATTTTCAACCACTTTTTCGAGCATATGGGGCCGTATGTTGGCAATAACGCCACGAATGTTGGCTTCCAAGTCCCCTAACGTTTCTGGTTTGTTGGCGTAGACGAGCGACTTCACATATCCCCAAAGAAAATAATCCAATGGTGTCAAATCACACGATCTTGGTGGCCAATTGACAGGTCCATTCCGCGAAATTATGCGCTCATCGAATGTTTCCTTCAATAAATCGATTGTGACGTGCGCTGTGTGGCATGTAGCGCCGTCTTGTTGGAACCACAACTCATCCACATTCATGCCATCCAATTCGGGAACAAAATAGTCGGTTATCATGGCTCTATACCGGTCTCCATTAACGGTAACTGACACTCCAGCATTATTTCGGAAGAAGTATGGCCCAATGACTCCACCAGCCCATAGAGCACACCAAACAGTCAGTTTTTGTGGATGTAATGGCGTCTCAAGGGTCTCATGTGGATTCTCTTCACTCCAAATGCGGCAATTTTGCTTGTTGACGTAGCCATTCAACCAAAAATGAGCCTCATCACTGAACAAAATTTTGCGATTTTGCTTGCGGTAAACTTCGCGAACTGAACCATTATTTTCGAAATAAATTTGCACGATTTGCAAGCGTTGTTCTTTTGTCAACCTGTTCATGATGAAATGGCAAACCAAACTAAATATTAATCACTTGACAGCTGACAAAATGGCCGCCAGTTAAAAAAGTGATGCCAACTTAAAGTTCTATACCTCAATAAAAAACACCCAATAGTTGTTCCCCTTTTGGCCTGATCGTGCAGCATATCGGTACATGAAACTATGTGATCTTTACATCTGCGGTGTAGGGTATCTTCAGCAAATCTATTAACAAATATTAGGGCAAACATTTTTCTGGGACATTTTATCCCCTAACTCTTCGTTTTATTTATTATCCCTATTGCAATACAAAGCCATAAAGACCAAAAATACGTATTACATAGTTTCAATAAAACTGAGTAAGTAACTAAAATTAGTTATTTTTATTAAATAACACAATTACATTGCATAAAAAAGTTCATACTAATTACTTTACTATTATTCGAAGAAGTTCAATTTCAATTCATTTAATGGCTCCCCAGCCGTGACATATAAAAAATTTAAATTGATATTATATAAACCCAAGGCGAATTCATACTAGGTGGTCGCAAGAGCCCAGCTGTTTACGTTAATGTTTACACATTTGGCCTGTCAGCAGTGTTAATGTATCAACTTTTTTGACAGCCCAAATGTAAAATCTCCACGGCGAATTCTCTTGCGACTACCTGGTGCTGATCTATCTTGAAAAAAAAAAATCCGGTTTTCACCAGTGGAAGCTTAAACCATATCTTTTTGTATATTTAAAAAAAGGGGGAAAAACTTCCCTTCAGAGGAGATATAGCAGAAACACATTTTCTACAAAAATGTTCCTCGTGTTCTTGTACATAAAAAAGCTGAACGCATCTTATATCTTAAACGTAAGGCTTACAAGATTTTATATGCCGAGTACACATTTTAAGTTTTGAGAACCATAAAGCGAAGAGTTCGAGGGTTTAAATGTTCCAGAAAAAATTTTCTCTTGGTGTTTTACCTAAAAGTGCTGCATACATCATATACCTTAAACGTAAAACTTACAAAATTTCATATGCCGAGTACTAATTGTGAATAAGTAGGAAGTTAACTCTTAAACATAGTTTAAGGTTTCAATGATTTCTGGTGTACAAGTTGAGTATGGAGCTTGATTGTCTTTGAAGATCTACAGTAAAATTTTATGGCCAACATGTTAGTAGAACATCTTATCATCGCACTCAACCTTTTTAGGGGAGTTTTTTTTTACAATTTGCTAGAAAAGAGCCAAAAATGGCCGTTATGTGGGGGAGTAAGAGTGTTAACATGTTCCACAAAAATATTTGCCCCAATATTTTCTACAAAGTTGCTAAACATACACCTCAGATGTAAAGAACACATAGTTTTATGTACCAATATGCTGCATGATCAAGCCAAAAGGGGGAACTTAAACCCCTCTAAATTAAAATTCAGATGTGATCTTACAAAGCACCGACACACGTATATTTTTTGATCTTTTCTACCAGAATCGATTTACAGAACCCCGTAGTTTTTTTTCGTGTTGCACAGGGTTATCGTAGATATTAAGTGAACTGAGGCTGCGAAATATAAATGTTTAAAAGTATTTTTGACAACACGATTCTTTAGATCTCTGAAGTTTACAAATGCAGCAGATTTATCTATCTAGATAATTAATAGGCAAACACGTTTTTATATCCCTTTTAGGCTCGTAATACTGAACCGATTTCGAAAAAACTTATACCATTTTAAACATATTTTTTAAGAGAGATGTACGTACAATAGCGTGTCCCGAAAAAAATAGTTTTTGGTTTTTCATAACGCAAGACCCTTCAAAATTTGAGTAATTGATCACACATTACGAAAAGGGCTTTCAAAATAAAACAAATTGACTATTGAACTATTCTTAATTCATTGAAATAAGTATAAAGTTATTTATTCTTTGTTATTTTTATGTGTTTGTCATACACGACATTTGGTCTTACATTTAGGTACCGTTAGTTTTAATATACATACATATTTTATACATAAAGATATACAACCACTACTAGATACTTCTTCAAGTAAAAGAAAAATCACTGTGGTAAGTTATAAAAATTCCAAATTTATTTTAACTCTTTTTTAAATAAATTACATGCTTTTATTTACAAAATAAATTGCAACTTAACTTAGTCAAGCAGGCTCACAAGGATAGTTCTATATCACCACGGAAATCCAAACTTTAAAGATTGGTAGCAACCTTAAGATGATCACCCCTATTCTGCGTTTCGGTTACGTTCTAAAGAAAAACCTAATCGAAAGAAAAAGAAGAAGAGAAGAGTATGTTTAAACCAGCTGCTTTGCTATGAAACGTATGAAATAGAAACAGAAAAAATAAAAAATGTTGTAAACATTTGGCCAATTCACAACCTGTTGAATGTGTTGTAGATCGTATAAATGTTGTTGGTAATTTCCAAGTAAACATTTGTTTAGGAACATGTTTATGTGAAAATTACCAACAACATTTTTACGATCTACAACACTTACAACAGGTTGTGAATTGAGCAATTGTAATTGTTAAATTGTAAAAAATTTAATTTAGTGAAAAAAAAACAGTGATAAATATATAAAAACTAAATATTGTGATAGCTATAATTAAATAAACACATTAGGTAAGTGCAGAAAGAGGGAAAAAAAACAGAATATAAGCAAGCAGTGTTTGTGGCCAAACTATTCCAGTGTGAGGAATCCTGTCGCGGCGGAGGTGATAAATAAAATAAATAAAACTTCAAAACTGTGAAAACATTTGGGACGATTTTCCGTCATACGACGTCAAATTTGGTTTGTAAACAGACCGGTTTCGGCTATGTGCCATCTTCAGTGTTCTATTGAATACTAATACTATTTAATAGAACACTGAAGATGGCACATAGCCGAAACCGGTCTGTTTACAAACCAAATTTACTTGGAACGCTTATGATATCAAGACGGAATATCATCCTTCGTTGCCATTAAATTCGCCAGCTTTTCATATTGCTCATATGTTGTGTTTACCGACCTACAATAAATTAAATAAACCTATAAAATTTTAGAAAAGAATAAATAATTTATTACAAAGTAAATTTATAGCATTTTATTTAATTGGACACTTTTTAACCACACAAATAAAAATCGAGAAACTTTCCGTCAGTAAATAAAAAACTTGCAAAAACGTAGCTACGATCGTAATGCAGAATGCATACAATCGAAAAAGAAATCGAAATGACACGGGGGGGAACGGAACGCAGAATACCAAAACTTTGTCGCATTATTGTGACAACAAACAGTACACATTAGACGCGCAAACAGTTTGTCACACAGCGGAAAACATCGGAAGTGGCAAACGTTGCCGCTAGTACACACTATCATGTTTGCTTGCGATGTCATAAAATGGCATAGTGTGTATGTAGCATAATGAATTATTTTAATGTGTCTGGCGAACGAATTCTATAATTCATTGTTTTTAATTCGTAAATCTTTTAAACATTCGTTAGACTGTTAAGGGCGGCATTCAACCGAAAGTCGCCATAAATCTTCAAAAGCTTTGTCAGATCAAAAATAAATAGAATACGCACGGTCGACGGCTGCTCATGCGCCAAAAACAATTAACAACAAAATCACCACATCTCAAAATGCAACTTTACGAAGATGTCTTGGTCTAACACGTTCGTGGACAATTGCTCGATGTGAAGGAAATTATTAGTAATAAATTTCAGAATCATCGGGTTTTCGCGTCCATCAACAATGGTACTCTCATTAAGCCGAGCTACAGTTTTTTCTTCAATAATATTAAGGATCTTTTCAACAGAATAAATACACAGTGTAATTTTTCTCATTTTCAAGGACTCAGAATTTTCTACAACTTGTTACCAGGCCGAAAGAATAATATTTCCAGGGAGCAAATTCAAGCAATCTACAATGAAAAAATTCAGTTTTATAGACGGAATGACTACAGAATCCTTGCCACAGATGCCTCGCTGTCGGAAGACTCAACCGGCTGTGCTATATTTGATGTTCTCAGTAATAGAGGTCATCAGTATAGATTATATTTTAAATCGTCAAGCATGTTTGGTGAAATATGGGCCATAAGGAAGGCTATTGATATTGCCATAGATGATGGAATCTCTAAAATAGTAATTTTCACGGATAGTCTCAGTGCTTGTAGAATACTGGGGGCTAATGTTTCAAAGAATTATATTGTTGCATACATTCATAACAAACTTAAGAGCTCTAATATTATCTCGTGCCACATAGTATGGTCACCCAGTCACGTGGACATTGCCTGCAATGAAAAAGCTGATATTATGTCCAAAGGTGCCGCAACAGATGGGATTCTTCTGCGGGTGGGTCTTACGCTCGAAGAGGCAACCCGTTACATAAGAAACAAACTATATGATAAATGGAATTGTGATTATATGGAAAAGTCCAAAGAGAAGGGAACATTTTTTGCGGGCATATGCCCTAATGCTCTTCGAAAACCTTGGTTTCATAAAGCAATGGGTCTTGAACCCAAAATATGGTAAAATAATAAACAGACTTCTGACTGGACACACATTTGGTACGGTTTACCTATCCAAAATAAAAGTTCTTCAATCGGATGTATGCCAAGACTGTTCAGTATCCGAAACAACGGATAATATGATTTTTGGATGCAAAAAATATGATCAATTCAGAACCAGATACAAAATATTCGGGTGTGTTCTGTATTCCATGCGGAATAAAAATGTGCGGAATTAGCAAAGCGTTGTTGTTGCTAATTATTATTTATAACAACAATGCTTTGGTAATTCCGCACATTTTAATTCCGCATGGAATACAGAACATACACGTTTCATTCACATATTCATTGTATTTACTCGATCTTCTCAGGTACGCGTTCAAATATAAACTGCGTTTTAAAATAAGAATTGTAAAGTTTCTATGCGACTTGAAAGCAATGAGAAATAACGAATTTTTTAAAAACAAATACGGGGGAAACACGAACAACTGTTACGAGCAGAAACAATACATTCCTTCCTCAGCAGATGTGGTAATATATAGAGATATGCGCGTGAGGGGGGTTTCGCTCACGATAGCGCACGATCACGAAAATAATGTTTTTTCACGCACGCTCATGCACAGCAAAATTTAAAACGATCACGCACGCTCACGATCAAAAGTGATTTTATCACGCACGCTCACGCACGACAAAAGCTTAAGCTTTCACGATCCTTTTGTTTTTATAAAAAAAAACACAAAATCGAACGTTTAAAGTTTTAATACAATGATATTCTTATTACTACAGTGTTACCATATAAACTCATAATTCTTTAATCAGAGCTGTAACTTCAAATCCCAACAGGGTGACGCTCATTTTGAGTCTACATTTTGGATTTTTTAATTTTTAACTTTACCAATTTAATTAATAGAAATATGAGAAGAAGGGATGTAACGATATACGCCTTTTTGCCGATATGATACCGATACTCAAAAAGAAATATCGGCGATAAAAATTCCGATACCGATACGCATATTGAAATTGAATTCAAGTTAAAATTAGCAAAACTCAAGTAGAGTAATTTTTTTTTATTGTACAAAATTACAGTGTAAGAGATTTTAATATTTGAAATTGATATTATTAACCCAGCAAACAAATTGGAAGTCATTTTTAAGGAACTGAATTTTTATTGCTTTCAAAGACTCTATATTAAAAATAGGCAGATAATTACATAGTAGAAAATCAAGTAAAAATTTATTTAAGTCATAAAAAAATTTGTAGTTCCTTTATAACATAGAAAAATGAAACGTGGATGAATATAAACAATCGAGTTGGCAACAACTTTGGAGTAAATGCAATATAACACGTCGAAATTTTTTTACAAAGATATCTCTCGAGGAATCAATACATTTTAATGAAGTTTTACCAACCGACGTATTTTTTTAAGGTTAAGCGAGAGTTGGTTTGATTTTGGATTCGATCGGAACAGTGGCTTAACTTTTGTTTCATAAAAACATATTTTCGAAAATTCTTCAAATCTGTTAAGTCGAATCGATTGAATATGAATGACTCGATATCTAAGTTTACCCAAAATCTTAAGAATGTAGAAGTATTTGTTATGCTCGGTTAATCCGTTCAAAAGATATGAGTGGGTGGCATTTGAAAATAGTATTGTTTTAAATATTCTTTTTAGAATTTTTTGTCGAAAGGTATTTGTTCTTAAAGATTTTTTTTGAAATAAACATTAGGTCAAGACGTTTGATGGCTAAAGGAAAAGTCGTAATACATCTTTTTTCTTCCCTTGCTACATTTTGTTTTTAACCCCCCTACTACAAATGAATGGTGTTATAAGCTTGTAGTGTGTGTCTGTGAGTATGTGTATCTGTCTGCGCCCTCGTAGGCCCCAAATGGCTGCACCGATTTTGATTTAGTTTTTATTTGTTTGAAAGGTGACTTGATCGATAGTGTTCTTAGCTATGTTTGAAAGAAATCGGTCCAGACGTTTAGAAGTTATCACTTCCTTTCTCGCTGTATCTTATTTAATCTGTGTGTCTGTGGCACCGTAGCTTCTAAACGGGTGGATCGAGCTTAGTTTATTTTTTTTTGTTTTGTTTAAAAGGTAACTTGATCTGAAATCTTCTAACCTATGTTAGAAGAAAATCGGTCGAGCCGTTTTGAAGTTATCATCCCTTTTCTTCGAGGGTTTTTAAAATGTTTAATTAATGTTATTCTCTTATATTGATAAACTTAGCTTAGGGAAAGTGGACCGCTTTGGTCATCAGTTTGATAACTGGTAGGTAAATAGAAATCTCATGCTTTTTCTTCGTTTAAAGTTTCCATAATAGCTGTTCACATATTGCTTAACGCTATCTTCGCAGTTTTTGAAACCTTTTCCCCTTCGTAACTCTTTTTAAAAAATTTTCTGAGAGCGTTACGTAATATGTGATCAGCCCCTAAGCATATGTTCGAGAAAATGGGATATAATTAAAGATAAAGCAAGAGTAGATAAAATGCATACATGAACTGGGTTTCTTTTGTAATTACTTTAAGACCGTAAAAATCTATGGATTTTTCTTAAAACATTGCTGCAACAAATATTTATAGCCCAATTCAGTATCTCGATAAAACCTTACGTCTGTTTACCGAAAGCACTTACTAAGGCGCTATTCACATATTATTTATTTATTTATTTATAAAATGCAATTCAGTAATTCGTTGTTATTTTTTCGTTTGAGTTACGAGGTTCTCGTCTTGGATACAAGTAATTGCAAATAAGGTATTGCCAAGTCAAAAACCAAAATAATTTAAACAACTATTAGGGCCTGCATTTTTTGTTCCACTTATTATTATTATTTTAATGTGGCAATTCAAACAATTATTGTATTGGACGCGATAATTTATCATTTTCAAAGACAACAACCCAAATATGTTTTAAACTATTTAGCGAATACAAAACTAAACACTCAAGCAGAAATTAGTCGGAAAACGTTCGCAAAACCGACAGTGAATTAGGCTATTAATTTAAAGAAGAATTAGATCCAGACATAAGTTATGTTCAATAACTGAAAATTGTTAATATTTGTTAATAGTTATTACTAAAAGTTTTCAAGTGTATTTCAGTAAAAACTATTAACAATTAGTAACAACTTTTAGTTATTAAACAGAGCTATAGTTTGATAATAATTCTTGCAAAAAACAGACTGCAAAATAGGCGTGGCACTGCCCATAATTTTTATCATAATGCTTTACATTCACGTGAACTAATTGTGTACAAAGTTTCATAAGAATCGGTTAAGTAGAAGTAGTATAAATGAATATTTACTTTTCATGGGCGTGACACTGCCCACTTTTTTAACCATAATATTGTATTGTAACAATAACTAAATGTGTATGCAAAGTAGAGATGAGCGATCCTGTGATTTTTAAAGAACATCGTGAACAGTGAACGTGATTTAAAAATCACTGTTACTTAAAAGTGTGACTGTGATCACTGTTTTCAGCTCTCTTATAGCAACGTAATTATAAAAACACACATGCATCTCTACAACAAAAACGTTGTTCTTTAAAATACCAAGGCAGATTTAAATTAATACTTTGAATTTTAAAAATAAATACTAATAAGGAAGAAGAGGACACAAGAAATAGTAACACTATTCGTTTATTGTTATTGTACGCAAATAAAAAAACGTTATTACCCCCACAAACAGTGAAATATCATAATTTTCTGTATGTAACAAATAGAAAAGAACAACTTTGCAAGTAGCAGTTACTTGACAAATTTTGTCACAACTGTGAATCGTGATTTTTCAGTAACAGTGATTAAATCACAGGTACTGAAATATCGCTCATCTCTAATGCAAAGTTTCACAAGAATCGGTTTAGTAGAAGTTGTTGAAAATGGATGTTTATTTTCCATGGGCGTGGCACTGCCCTCTTTTTAAATGGTTTTATTTAATCATGATTTAGTATTCAAAGAGAAGTTTAATGTGTGAGCAAAGTTTCATAGGAATCGGCTGACTAGAAGTAGATGAAAAGGCATGTGCATTTACTTCGTATGGGCGTGACCCTGCCCACTTTTTAACGCGACCAATCTGGAAGTACATCCTATTAAATAAAGAAAAAATCCGAAATCGGTTTATAAATGACGGAGCTTTGAGGGAACATCCATAAAAAATATATATACATGACGAATTGATAACCTCTCTCCTTTTTTTGAAATCGGTTAAGAAAACGCTTAAGCAGTATGTGTGTTTGTTAAAAAAACAGATTTTAAATGATAGCTTTAGTCGATAAAATCGCATTTTTATCTTTAAAAGTTTAAAACTATAGGACAGCATTTTTTACACTTTTTTTTTACTTTCAGACTCAACTTGGCGAACCTTTGGCGATGGAGACAGAAAAGGCTTTAGCCACTCTTTTATGTTTCAGCAACGATCGCCAGTTACGCACGAAATTCATTGAAGGTTGTTTACAAAATTTGGCCAGTAACAAAAGTGTTATTGTGTCCTTGCGTCTACTTCCAAAACTTTTTGCATCTTTTCAACAATTTCGGCCATCTGATACGCATCAAGTTACTATGTGGGCTGAGCGCCAACACCGAATGATGTATCATTTCTTTAACAATATAAAATATTATGCAAAGCGACACATAGAAATATTGTCGGGCAGAGGAAGTGAATACCAGCAAACTGATTTATCACTGTATTCTCACAAGACCCAGGTGTCGGTGCGCTTACAATTTTTGTCTTCTATATTTTCATCGATGGGGTCGCCGAAAAATTTTCGGTCAGTATAGATATAAAGCTCTTTACAATCTCTTTACAATCGTTTATTTTACAGTTTAAGCTTGGAACAGGTTGATTCGTTGTGGGAATGGTTGGCCCATGATCCCGAATGTGCCGATTGCTATTTTTCTTGGTTACAATCTCAAGCCAAGGGAGGTGATCAACATGCATTAGGTTTGGAAGCTCTACAACATTTATATTTAAAAAAATTGCCAGAACTGCGCCCCGAAGAGTTTTCTATGGTTGGTTTGGGGCTATTCCAGCAGCTGTGTAGTATGGCCCGTATGGCCATAGCTCATTATGAGAAACAAACAGACTCTATATCCACCAATTCATCAAATATTGTAGGCATGTTTCATTTATGGAAAATAGCTTTAAGAGCTCATACCACTGAAGTTTCATTGGCCGCCATACAATACATAAATATGTATTATATGGGGCAACAATTGCGTTTGGAAAAAGAATTTGTATCACAATGTATGGAGAATCTTGTGCAGGCAGCAAATGCACTGGAATGGTAAATATTAAATTGAATTGAACATTTTTTTAAACAGAGGCCGTATGTATTTTCTTTCTTTTTTTTTTTCTTCAGCAACAATGAAGATGATAATGCTCTAATGTGTGTCCAACGTGGTTTGATGCTGTTAAATACTCATCTGGAAACTTTTCGTCGTCGTTATGCTTTTCATTTGCGTCGTTGGGCTATTGAGGGTCAAGGTATTGGTTCTCACAGCAATTTAAAGAATGAAGGTTCTGGTCCTGCAATACGTATTATTTTACAACCAGCTGGTCTGTCGGAAAAATCCATTTTACACATGCATGCATGTGATTTAATAGCAGATTTGAAAGCTGAAATTTCAAAATGGTAATTTGTTACGAAAATAATAATGATGATGTCTATAGTACATAATCGTGTTAATTGGTTTTTAAGGTGGGAAAATTTGCAAGGTAATTCTAATTCGGGGGTATCAGCTCCAGTTTTGGGTCTTTTATTAAGTGAGGGTCCTTTACGTATTATAACACAAGGTCAGGAATTGACATCAGAATATGATGAAAGAAGTTTAGGTGATGCTGGCTTTAAAGATAATCAGGTAATTAAACATAATTTCGAAATAACATAATCAATTTACTACTTACGTGTTTTGAAGATCGTTTACGTATCCTTGGGTGGTCGTGGAGCCCGTCGAAAAGAAACAAATGTTGATCATCCCTCTATGCAACCGCCACCGCCAAAAGAATGTTTACCCACGGTATTATTGCTTCAGGCAAAGTATTTCGAAAAACTTTTTTGTCTTATGCAAACCTTGGGCGATATGAAGCCACATCCAAATAATTTGCAACTACACACCAAAGCTCAAATATTGTCCCGTAGAGTATGGGATATTTTGGCTATTTTACCTACAAATCCCATGATTTTGGATGTATTTAAATCTTTGACAAATGACTTGGCCATATGTGAGCAATTGGAAACGGAAGATGATAAAATTAATAAACGTAAAGAGATCAAACAGAAACTGTGTGAACTGTTGGATCCTACTAATTTACAGAAATTTATGTATTCTTTGCACATAGTAGAGAGTTTGGCATTGAATAGTGTTTTCCAACAGCGTGGATCGTCCTGTTGTGGTGGCTCTAATGGTAATATAACAGTCATGGATCAGCAACACAGCAAAAGTTCTTCAGCAGCTAAAAATAAGAGAGGCAGTGGAAGTGGTAGCAGTGGAGGTGGGTGTGGGGGAAGTGGATCTGGTTCTGGAAGCGGCAGTGGTGGCGGTGGCGTTTGTGGCAGTAGTGGCAGCAGCAGAAGACGCATCAGTGTAGACTCAACTTGTAAAGACGATTCCAAAAAATCCTCTACAAACAATGTTAGTGAACATCAAAGGGATAAAGATTCCTTTGACTCAACACCCCAAAAGGATAACACTTCTTCTATGGTTTCGGCACATCCTGCTGAAAGTGATCATCAACACAGTGACCATGGTGGTGGCAGTGCAAATGACAAAGAAAATAACCCCGTTAAAGTGGGTAAAAAACATAAAAAGTCTGACTGCAGCAATGTGTCATCACATTCTTCTGTAACACAAATGGATTTGTTTAACACTACGATATTTGATACTAAATGGAGCGAAACCTTCATTAAGTGTGGAGGTCTCCGACATCTGTATGACATATTTATATCGGGAAAGCTGCAGCAAAGTTCCTACCCCAAAGAGCTGCTCAATGAATGGCGGCACGACTGTTTGGCAAGCCTATTGCGTATTCTTTGGCTTTTGGGCTTTGAAGAGGACTTTCATGAAGATATGTTGGTGTCAATATCGAAACCAAAAGACTTTATGCTGGAAATGATGTCTGTTGATCCCTGCTTAAAGCGTTTATCGGCTATATTAAATGATGAGGCATATTCAATTTATTTGGCTACCACCTCGGCCTATCAATATCATCATTTAAGAACTGGATTTTGGGGCAGGGCTCAGGTGGTACAATTTGCCATGAATATTATGGTAAGTTTTGTTCATGCCTCTTCGGATGCCCGCTGTTCTTTGTGGGCTCATCCTGAATATTGCAACTGGGTGCAAAAATTTATCTTAGAGGATCCCGAACCGGCTGTAAGGCGAGAAATTTGTTCTGGCTTATATCGGATTTGCTTGGGCAATTCTCAATCGTATCAGCTGCTATTGGCTCCCCTATTAAGGAAATTAATTTCTTTCCTTTCTGTAGCGGAGAAAATGACTTCATATAGCCATCACAATCCCTATATGTTAAGTGATGATGGAAAAGAACCTTATGGGCCAGCTTGTCGTGATTACTTTTGGCTTTTGGCTAGATTAGTTGATACATTGTCTCCAGAAATGATCAAGTCATCTCTGGAGTCGTCGTCATTTAATGAAGAGGCCATAGACATTGAAAAACTATGCCAGTCGGTAGCCCAAAGTATTTTAACTAGAGACTTTTACGAGACCCGCTATGGCATGCAAGATGATGGTTTGGTTGGTTTAATTAATCTTATGTCGAATTTGGTAAAATATGATCCCACATTCAAATTCAGCTCGAAAGCTTTACAGTTTATAGAACAAATTTTTGAATTTTTATTTGATATGCCGTCGCCACATAATCGTCAGAAACCAAAATGCAAATCGGCAACATCAAGAGCCGCTGCTTATGATCTGTTAGTGGAATTGTGCAAAAATTGTGCCAAGAATTATATATTTCTGCATACCAAACTCTTGGCACAACATACCCCTGGTCCAAAGCCTCCCTATCCCTGGGATTATTGGCCGAGAGATGAGGGCCGCTCTGAATGTGGTTATGTGGGCCTAACAAATTTGGGCGCCACCTGTTATATGGCTTCGTGCATACAGCATCTATACATGATGCCTCAAGCCAGGGCATCTGTTTTACGTGTACCTGCCAATAAAGCTCAGAAACATGCACCAACTCTATTGGAATTACAACGAATGTTTGCCTACCTTTTGGAATCTGAGCGCAAAGCCTACAATCCCCGTTCCTTTTGCAGAGTCTATCAAATGGACCATCAGCCCCTAAATACGGGCGAGCAAAAAGATATGGCTGAATTTTTTATAGATTTAGTATCAAAGTTAGAAGAAATGACCCCAGATCTTAAAGACTTAGTTAAACGTCTATTCTGTGGTACACTAAGCAACAATGTGGTATCTTTGGACTGTGATCATGTATCTCGAACGGCTGAAGAGTTCTATACAGTTCGTTGTCAAGTAGCTGATATGCGCAATTTGCAAGAATCTTTGGATGAGGTAACCGTCAAGGATACTTTAGAGGGTGATAACATGTATACGTGCTCACAATGTGGTAGAAAAGTTAGAGCTGAAAAAAGAGCTTGCTTTAAAAAGTTACCGCAGATTTTATGTTTTAATACAATGCGCTACACATTTAACATGGTAACGATGCTCAAAGAGAAAGTGAATACACATTTTTCGTTTCCAATGCGTTTAAACATGTCCGATTATGTGGAAAAGACTTTAATGCCACATCAATACAAAGGTGAGTTATTCGTATAAAAATTAGACTCTGAGTTTGCTAAGATTAAAATTTATACTTTTAGAGGATCGCGAGAAACGTAAAAAGGAGCGTGGTGAAAATGTTGATGATTTTGAAGATGATTTAGAAGAATGTTTGGAGTAAGTACATGCTATGTAGAGAAAATAAAATCTTTATATTATAATGTATAACATTTTCTGTATCAGATATGAATTGGTGGGTGTAACAGTTCACACTGGCACAGCAGACGGTGGCCATTATTATAGTTTCATAAAAGAACGTAATAAATCGGCCATGCAACATGACAGATGGTTTTTATTTAACGATGCCGAGGTCAAACCCTTCGATCCTTCACAAATAGCAGCTGAATGTTTTGGTGGTGAAATGACGGTATATCACAAACAGACAACGAAATAAAATTTTCTATTATTAGAACCTTTTTTCTCTTAATTTTTTTCTTTCAGAGCAAAACCTATGATTCTGTGACGGAGAAATATTTAGACTTTAGTTTTGAAAAGACTAATTCTGCTTACATGTTATTTTATGAAAGACGTTTGCCGGAGCATTTAAAAGAAAAACATGCTCATTTGCTAGCTTCTCCCATTAACACGGCAATGGAAAAAGCGGAAAAACAGCTAAACGATGCAGATAGCGCGGAACTGTGTGAGAAGGATAATAAAAATCCGCCGAAAAATGAGACGAGCTTGAAAACTGATAATGAAGACTTTAATGAAATCAATACAGCCAATTGTGATAATAAAACGAACAAAACCGAAACAGAAAAGGAAACTGACAAAGAAATAGAATATGAAAAAGAACTAGAGAATAAAATGGAAATAGATAAAGAGGAGAAGGTAAAGTTGAAAGAACATGATAATGAAAACCTTAAAAAGATAGAACAAGAAGCTGAAACCCCTTCAACTTCGTCTGGCACTTCACTCAGCAACTTAATTTCAACTGCTAAGCAAACAGAAAATCCATTAAGGCCACAATTAAGCAAAGAATTGGAAGATTGGATATGGCAAGATAATAGACAATTTTTACAGGATCGAAACATATTCGAACATACCTATTTCAAGTTAGTATACATTTCATTTGTGTCATTAACACTAGAGTTAAGCGTGTATGGTGATTTTTTCGTGTGACAAGTGAGTTACGCGTGATCGTGAGTGATTTTCCTAATTAATGAAGTGTGAAAGCGTAACACAGATAAAACTAAAATACGATTTCAATTACGAAAACTTCAGATTCAATTAATTGTGTTGTTGAAGTTCAACCAACGACTAAAATTGTGTATTCAATCACTGAAATTAAAATTTTTAATTACTCAAAGTTTGTAAAATTGCTTAGAAAATTTAGTTTTTGATCACATTCAATTACGAAATTAATTGAAACTAGTTTTAACTCCTGATCAAGTGTATTAATTGAACATTTATTAGAAATAATTTTTTCTGTGTAAGGCTGATTAAATTAAATAAAACACAATTTTCAAAACTTATTAAACTTATTTGAGATATGCTCTCAATTAATTTAAGTTTAATAAGATTATATTTTGTCATTCGAATAAGATAAATTCGATTAATAACTTAAACAATTCGAATAATATTAATATGCAAAAAGGATCTGTCGTTTGTTGTGTGCTATTATTGGCTAGTATTATTGTTTTTCGAATAAAATTTTTTTTTGAATATTCGAATATTTTTCCATTTTTGTTCGAAGGAGGAAAATATAGAACGAAATATATAGATATATTTTATTTTACTAATATTCGAATAAGTTTTTATTACAACGGCAAGGAAATGTCTATCCTTGTAGTGTATGATAAAGCTATTAACAAAATTATCGCCCGATTGATTCAATCATAGGCACCTACGATTATTATGAACATAAATTAATTATTACGATATATAATTATCTATTGCGCGCATATCTTTAATATACCTGCATGTTCTGTAAGCCGCGTCGGTTTGAAAACGCTCGATTTAGATAAATTTAATCCACAAATAGCAAAATTTTTTTGACTTTTTTCAGTTTCATATTTTTTAGAGCATAATATATCATATCTGAAATTAATTTAGTATATACGATTTAAAATATATCATAGAGGCATTATTTATTTTTGGAAAACAAGAAATTTACTCGGACTCGGTTTACAGAACAGTGGAGATAAACCCAAAAATTTTTTTAAACCAAATGTTTACTGTTATTATTATTTATTATTATTTTCCAGTTTTATGTGGCAAATTTGCGGGCATATACCACAAACTTTAATCTCGCAGCATGATGTTACTTGCATGGCTGCCAAATTATCGGTTTCATTTTTCATAGAAACATTTATACACGCCAAAGAAAAAGTAAGTTTCTCACACGAGCTTTTTAGTTATACAAACTTTTTTTGCATTTACAAAAGTTGATATTAAAGTGTTCCCGCCCTGAAATATCTATTTTTATCTTTAACTCTTTTCGTTTAGCCGACGATGGTTCCTTGGGTGGAATTATTAACAAAACAATTTAATGCCAGCCAAGAGGCTTGTGAGTGGTTTCTCACACATATGTCTATTGAACCTTGGTGGCCGGTTCAAGTTTTAATTCAATGTCCCAATCAAATGGTTCGTCAAATGTTTCAGCGTTTAGTGATTCATGTTATACAGAGGCTACGGTAAGTATTTTCTCATATTTTTAAATTAACAATTTTTCACAAATTTATTTAAACGTGGAGGGGGATTTTAATAGACGGCGTTGTTGGCTGAACTGGTTAGCGTGTTGACTATAAAGCAACACTATGACTAAGAACGTGAGTTCGATGCCTGCTCAGAGCAAGTCATCAACATCATGAATTTTTCTGATGTGGATTGGTGTGGGATTAATTGTTGTTGGATTGTTTAAGTGATGAAGGCATAGTACTGCTCACTAAACAATACTGTCAGCGATTGATACTGTTCTATGCTACAGCGCTCTCCTTTGTGGCTTAATAATAATAATATATTCCCATCGATCCTATAAGGAGCATAGGGCCTCTCCTTTGTGGCTTATGTTAGCATAATCGTCTGATCAGACCAAAACTGGTAGATTTTTTTTATTTTTAAATAAATTCGTAGTTTGGTTGGTTTGTTGCGTTTTTTAAAGTTTTTGGTAGAATAAGGATTTTTAAAATTTTAAAACTCGAATTTGATGATTTTTAGTAAAAACTTAAGTAAAAATATAAGTTAGAAGATTTTAGATCCAGTCACTTTTCAAATAGATTAGTCTGCACAGGTTGTCCATTTTGGAAGGTCAAAACCAGCCTACCTGGGTCCCTATTGGTCCCGTTGTACCTGAAACGGAGACGTGAAAGAAGTAAACTTCTTCTACATTCCCCCATTCGCTTGAGTGCTGAACCAAGCCGACGATCGGATAAACGAGATTATCGGCCTTCAAATTAAAAAAAAAACTAATAAAAATCGATCTAGCCGTTTGGGGTACGGCTAAAAAAATTGTTTCGCATACTTTTGGGAGAAACAAATTAATATTAGCTCCCTCCGTAAGTTTTGTATGTTCATAGTGGCGCCTTAAGTTATGTAATTTTTTTGTGCTTGAACTTTGTTATGAAAAAATGTGAAAGCGGGAGAAGCAAAACCAAAACGTTACGAATTTGAAAATGTGAATATTTTAACTTTCGTACAAGTTCTGTGACAGACCTGATTAAATTCAATTTAATCTATAATCTCGTACTCAAAAACGCACTCTAAGGGTTTTCATGCAAGCGATTAAAATTGTCATGATTGAAAATTGACGTTTAAATATGAATTGACATATAAATAGAATTGGTGAAATAAGCTCCAAGTCTTTTTTTTTTTTGCTATAAGTATATTCTTATTATTTTCTTCTAAATTATTAAATAATATTTGTAAATTAAAATTTTTTTATTGATATTTTGATGACGTTATTTATTTTCAAAAGCACAAATACCCTGTGAAAGTTTACGAGCCTAAATTGTCGCGCATATCTATATTAATTGTGCAAATGAAATTTTTTGACTGTTCATTTACGAGAGTGGAAAAATGCACAGTTTGCGTATTTTGCGAGGGTTTTAAAGGTTTTCATGAGGACCCTTATTGTTTTTAATTTATAAAAAATGTTTATTTCCAGCTATGTAACTAAATTGATCCCAGTGGTATAGCGTACTAGCTCTGTACGTGATGTTTTCACATGTTTCTTCCACTTTTATGTAATTTTTCTAGGGATGACACTAAATTTATCGAATGATGTTGAGTGAAACAAAATAAGTTAGGAACATTTTATAATGATGTTGAAATATGTTGACCGTTCATCCCTGTATAATTCTTAGGGGAAAATTTCAACATCATATCAAATTCATGGTAGATGTTGATAAGTGTGTAAGGCCTATAAGAAAATTTCCGTATAGCGAATATTAGCCGCACATCTCTTCCTGCCGAGGTCGGTAGCTATGCTTTCGGAGAGATACTAATAAATATGTAAAAACAATCTTTACTAATATAATTTTTTAATATTAATTTTTTATTTATGACGGCGCGAAGAAAACATTTTCGTATCATTTAGGAATGATCCAACAATTTCTAATAAATTCTAGAAAAAAAAAATGCCATAAACAAAATTTCAAACATTAATCGACATTTGGTTTTAAGGGAATTTCTTTATTTTTTCTGCCTGGGACAACACCATTAAAATCCAATCTGCTACTTATTTTCGAAATATCCTGAAATAGTTTAAAAATGAATTTAAAATTCATAAAACTTTAAATATAGGATCTAAACTTACCGTTATAAAATTTTCAAAGGATTTTGCAAAAATCTTGGAAGTATTAATTAAAAAAGCTGTTAAGTCATTAGAAATAGATTTATGAAATGTTTGTGCATTGGTTATCCAACTGTTAAATATATCAATGCTTTCATTTTGATTGCCAATATTCTTAATAGGCCAACTTAAAGTTTGAATGGTAAACATTACCAACAACAAAATAGTTGAGATTAGCTTCATTTAATTACTTTATTGTTTGATAGTTTCAATAATACTATTTGACTGCTATCATAGTATGTATGTACTTATTTTGTTAGATTAACTTTGGTTCTGGAATTTGTTACCTAGAAAAACATTTGATTAAATATTAATTTTTAAATGTAAACATAAAGAAGGTTATTTTAAACATTTGATGAATGTTGTGTCAATGTGTTCCAAAAATAATAAACAAATGGCGTAGGGAAGTTTCGGCTTCCTTTGAAATGTACAAAATATCAGTAGCAAATTTAAATATCCTACTACAGTCGCTTCATGCTTTAATTCTAAATATCATTGAATTTCAAACAAATTTCTAGCAGTGCTGCCATTAATCGAATGATTTTTGTATCGATTAGATAATTCGATAAATTTTCAAGCGGACAAAACATGTGGCACTTTAAAAATTTTGATTTCACTTAAATATCATGCGAATATGAACGGATTCGACTTGGTAGATTAAAAAAAAAATTGCAAGAAATGTTTTTCGAAATAAATTTTAAACTATTGTTTCGATCGAGTCCAATATCCAATCAGCTGTTATCTCAAAAACAACGTCGATTGCTACGAATTTCATTAAAATTGATTGATTCGTTCGAGAGCTGTCATTGTCAAAAAGTTCCGAAAGTTTTTGCCATTCTGATTTCTTTTATTCTGTCACTTTTTAAGACTTAAAAACTGTATCGAATGCAGTAAATTTCATATTTAATTTAGCTTTAAACCTGAAATTAGCGGGAAGCTCCAGTTTTATTTCATAGCTTATCCCTAATTTCCGATTTTTCGTCCCCCAAAATCCCCAAAATAGCTATTTTCTCATCCCCAAAAATCCTAACAGTACCTTAAAAAGAAAATCCGCAAAAAACATAAATGTGAAAATAAGTCCAAGTTCCTATCCAAAAATTTCGGCCGTAAAAAATACTGAGATCAAAATAAGGACCAAGTTCTTGACAGGTACAATACCATCTCATTTCTGGGTAACCTGTAAGATTGCCATACTAAACAAAAAATAAAATCATTTCGTATGGCAATGCTAAAAAGTTTAAGCAAGAACTGAAAACGTTCAAGTAGATTAAAGTGGGATTATATTTATTTTAAGATTAACTAATCAAGTTATTAATTGTCTTTTGATCTCTATGTAAAAGACTCAGTCTTAAAAAAACACAAAATGTTTATTAATATTAATACAAAATACTAAATTAAAAAGTATGCTGCTTTATTTCGACTATTGTGTTACTTTCGTTTACTTTAAAAATGGTGATTTTATAATGCACGTCATTATTCTAGACAGAGTAGGAAACGTTTGCTTTCGTTTTGTTTTGTATTTTCCAATGTGTAAAACAAAAACAAAACAATAACAACGAGATTGATAGTCCCATTTAGTTTCGTACTGTTTGTGCTTGTGTACACAAAATGTACATTAACTTAAATGTACGCAGCTAGAAAAGAAAAGAACAAGAACGAAATTGGAAAGTTTTAAGAAAATACATTTGCAAACGTTTCCCGATTGATTTGCTCATCATAGTAGAGAATGTGTTAGTGTATTTATTCTAAATACAATGAAGCATTCAACGAAATACATTTCTGCTTTTGTGTTGTTGTTGTACGATTGACACGCGATATTAACCTGGCCTTTACACATGCAAGTGCAAGTTCGAAAAACTCAATACACTCAAACTTTTCTACTAACACACTTTTGGTTCAGCTATGAGAAAGACAGAGAAACGAATACAAATTTCTCTTTCGTTGATAATACGTACACAGAACTTGCATGCAAGTACTTGCATGTCTAAATGCAGGGTAAAGCATGTAGATGAATGAAAAGACAATTGTTTTGTTTTGTTTTTTGGCATTGCAAAAGTATTTGTTTTGGTTTTGCTCATGTACGAAACGATTAAAAATATTTTAAAAGTTTGTGTCTTCGCATGAAACGTTTGCGAAAAGTTTTGTTTGTTTGCACACTCGGATTCTACACACCTACTTATACATTTGTCAACCAATATTGATGCCAGATGCATAAACGTTCTGTGTTGGATACTATGATGTAAAAAAAACAAAGAGCAATATACATAATAACCTTTTTTGAAGATTATTTCGAAAAATAAACAGAACGCGCGAGCCTCAGCACATGCAAAAGTGAGATTTGCGATTTTAAACTCGCAAGTGCTTTAACAATCGCACGTTTTTCAGCACATGGGTGAATAGCAGCATGCATAATGCCTCTTCTACGTAAATTTCGGTTTTATATACAAATTATTTTCGAAAAAAGAATACGAGAATGTTTGTTATTTCTAAAATACATTTTTTATTAAACAAAACGATAAATCTGAAAATAGATTACTTCTTCCAAAAGAAGGGAGAACGAATGTGTATCGGATCTTTTAGAAAAGAGTGTAGAGGCCTTCTGGAAAGATATCGTGAAAGGCAGAAACAAACTAGTTTTCTATCTTATTTCAGGTCTTTGAAGGCCTTTAAAAAGGCCTGTTTAGTGAATTTCTCGTAAGTTTTAACGCTGGGTATGTATAATTTGAGTTTTAAATACATGTCTACATATCGCTGGTCACAAGTAGAAAGGCAATAACTCAAATAATTGTAAGTTTAAAGGAGAAGGTAAAAACATAAAAACTTTAATTTTCAAAATGTAACTTTTTTTAAATGCATATTTTAATGAAAATGAAACACAAGTTTGATGTTCAGATTATTTTTTTTTAATTTTTATGTAGGTGTATGTGTGTGAAATATATTGGAATCACTGAAAAACTGAATTTCGTAAAAATACGAGTTAGGACCTTTCTACTTAAGACCATCGAATGTATGTATATAAAAAGAGTAACGTAAACAAACACACAAGAATAAAACAATTGCATCTTCTTGTTCTTCTTCTTTCTTCTGAATAATCAGTTAATGCAATTTTGTCGTACATGTTGTTTGTATTAAAAAGTTTTAGCGTTTGAGAAGAAAACTGAACTGTTTTTAGAGTGTTTTTGTATGAAGCGATTCGGAGCTATTTTTGTATTGTACTGATTCCCATATGCCTCTTTAAAGAGGTCTAGTAAGCCACCAGACCTTAGTTGTTGGGTGACTGGTATCTTGAAATGATTTTGGTGCAGAAGAAATATATTTCAAATCACCAAAAATCCGCGACGAAAAGAGTTGTTTTCCTCAAAAAATCCCTTAAGGATTTTCACAAAATTTTAATCCCCAATCCCAAAAAAATCCTCTATTTGGGGACAAATCCCCAAAACTGGGAACACTGTGGTATTGTACCTATCAAGAACTTGGTCCGTATTTTGATCTCAGTATTTTTTACGGCCGAAAGTTTTGGATAGGAACTTGGCCTTATTTTCACATTTATGTTTTTGTGCGGATATAACCTACTTTAAACTTGTTAATTTATTTATATTTAATATTTAATGCTTATAAATAAGAAATACTTTAATCTTTTTCTTTTCAGTTCATCGCATTCGCATTTGTATTTGAAAACCGAAACCGATAATGATGGCAAAGAGATAATTGGTAATGCCTCTTGTGTTACTCGATTTATAAGTTCCTTAATACTTCTAATGGAACATGGTGCTAAGGCTCATTTGAGACATTTATCAGAATTTTTTGGTTTGCTGTTTGAATTTTCACGAATGGGAGACGAGGAGACGGTATTTCTGCTGCGTATAGGTGTTATTAAAAGTGTTGCTGATTTCTATCTGGGAAATAAGACACATGATAATGTAAGATTTTGTTTTAAATAATTTTTTTGCAAAAAAGAAAAATAAATTACAATATTTTTTAAATGAAATATTTAGGAAGGACCATTTTTTCACAGCATTGTTTTTCAAAAAGTTTTTATTCATAAAAAATATATCGAGGGCTTATATTCAAATAGTGCTACATATCTGCAAAACTACAATTTTACAGGAGAGCGAAAAAACTGTTTTTTTTTGTTTACTCTAAGAGTTTGATGCAGTTTTTACAAATTGAAATAGATGATAGCACTATTTTAACAAATTAAAAACAAAACTTCATAACTGCCACAGAGTAACTCTTAGAGGGGTAAAACGTAGGAAAGACCCCCAATAACTTTTCTTTCCCAACATTTTTTCTGAACTTGCCTTACCCTTATCTCCATTCCTTAAGGGGCTCCATTCAAAGTTTAAAGTTTTATAAAATTAATTTGTTACTTTATTCGACCTTACACTGGATGAATATTATTTATTATTTGGGCTCAAGGTCACTGTTTGCATTCTCTAAGAAATTGGATAGCTTTACTCTGCATTATTCTTGCTATTTTTTTTGCATTAACTTTTGTTTACATCAGTGATGTTAATGTTTTTTTTTGCACATTTTTGTTTTTAGTTTTTCCTGAAGAAGATCACCGACGGTGATTGAAATATCGAAAATTAAATAAATAATATTTGATAAAACGAAAAATAGGAGTTTTATTAAAAATAAAAACAGTGACCTTGAGCCCAAATAATAAATAATATTAATTTTATAAAATTGTAAAAAATTTACCACTACAGCTCCAGGAATATCCCTAGACGGATCGAATGTATGACTGAATCTCATTAGTTTTCGAGCCCCAAAATTGTTTCTGAACTACCTAACCTCTATCTCTCTTCATTAAGTGGGCTTCCATATAAAATTTACAATACAGATTAGAAATATATGAGGAAAAGTCCCATAACTGCCTACGAGTCCCCTTAGAAATGTATGACCGACCTCCATTGGTTTTTCGTTCAAAACATTTTATCAAATCATACTTTCCCCTATCTCCAACCCTTAGAGGTGCTACCATACAAATAATGTCTTTTAATGAAATTGTTAAATTTGGCCGCAGCAGTGCCTAGGATGTCCCTAGATTGGTTAAATGTATGACCAACTCCCATTAGGTTTCTAACATCAACATTTTTTTTAAACACCTGCACCGTATCTCCATTCATTAAAGGGACTCCCATACAGAATTTAGGAGTACCAACTTGCGATGTTAAATGTATGACTGACCACCATTGGTTTTTTGCTCTAAATATTTTTTCAAAACAAACTTGCACCTTATCTCCATCCCATACATACATTTTGTATGGGAGCCCTCTTAAGGAATATTACAAAAATTACAGAAGCTATTTTTACAAACAAATTACAGAATTTAATTTTATTTATTTTTAAACTCTCTGCCTGTTTAGCTACTAGTGTTGTCAATTATTCAGGTTTTATAATCGTTCGTATACAATTCCATTATTTTTTTTTGTTCGAACAGCCGAATAATTTTAAACTTTTATTCGAATATTCGAACGAATAACGAATAAAAACTTTCATTCGAATAACCACGTTAAAACCATGATTTTAAATATATTCTATCACTTGTTTCGATTTTTTAAAAGCATTAACAGACATTCCATCTTCAGCCAAATTTCTTTCTATATATTACTTCTTCGATTGAATTAAGATAACTTATCTTTACATATTTTGCCATTGGGCCTATCAATTTATATGTATAATGTGTACTTTACGCAAATGGTACAAGAGTAGAGAAGCTGTTGATCTGAGACATTTGTAAGCCTTAGAACACATTTTGCAGTTTGGTTTTTCTGATTATCTTCCTCAAAATACTTCCAAACTACCAAACTAATATCATGCTGTAATTTAAATCGGCATCTTTAACGACGTTACGTACTATGTCAACAACCAGATACACAAATATCTAATAATACGGTGCGATTTGCTTACTTGACACATCCTATTGTTAACAACATAAAAAAGGAATTGAGGAGTGATTTTTGAAAAGAGCGTATTTCCATGTTAAGCCAAATTTCAGTAAAAAGAAAAAAGTTTAGGACTCGCCTAAAGAATCTATTCAAACTTAATTGTATTTATTTGTATTTAATGTGGATACTTAAGTCTGTGACTATCACACGTGGTTCATAAGGTTGTCCGAGGCGTGGGACGAATGCGCAGTGGCAGTAGGCGATATAATTAAACACTTATTGCGACTATAGAAAATTAGTTTTTTTGGATCAAACTCTAACAATTGGATGGAAATGAGCCCTTTTGTACTAAACTTTGCTGTTTATTCTCGCAAATATACCTTCTTTGTAATGGGTTTTGGTCTAGAGGGTACAGTTAAACATGACAAAGGTGATGGCATTCTTAGGTTTGTTCAAGTTCGGAAGTTTAAATAAGCCCTTTTGAAAAACCACTCCTCCATCCATTTAAAATGCTATTATACATTCGTAAATGTACACCAATTTTTATAAAAAGTAAGTTATTCTAATATTCGACAAAAGCTGTTTGAATAATTTTTTATTCTAAATTGAAAGATTTTGTTCGTTCGAACAAAAATGAAAAAAAAAGTTGTTCGAATATTCGAATAACTCTTATTCGAATGACAACACTATTAACTACATATCGCGACCTCATTGCTTTTTTGGCCCACCGACCATTTAAAAAAAAATTCGCGAAATTGTTTCTGGTTTCTGAGATATCAAGCATTAATTGTGAGGTTCATTAATTTTGATAAAAATTTTGTAAAAAAAATTTTTTTTAATAAAAAAAATAAATAAATAAAAACAGAAATCAAGTAAAATACCAAGTTTCATCAATATTTACTTTTAACCGACTTCAAAAAAAAAAGGAGAAAGGTTATCAGTTCGTCATGTATTTTTTATGGATGTTCCCTCAAAAATCCGCCATTTATAAACCGATTTCGGACTTTTTTCTTTATTTAAAAGGATGTACTTTCAGATTGGCCCCGTTGAAAAATGGGCGGAGTCACGCCAATACGAATCAAATACACATGCCTTTTCAACTGCTTCTACTCAACTGATTCTTATGAAACTCTGCACATACATTAAGTTTCTGTTTGAATACTGCATTATGATTAAAAAAGTGGGCAGTGCCACGCCCATGCAAAGTATATGTTTTTTCAACAACTTCTACTAAACTAATTCTTATGAAACTTTGTATACACCTTTAGTTATCGTTACAATACAACATTATATTTAGAAAAGTGGGCAGTGCCACGCCCATGAAAAGTAAATATGCATTTGAACTACTTCTACTTAACCGATTCTTATGAAACTTTGCACACACATTTAGTTATCGCAACAATACAATATTGTGGCTAGAAAAGTGGGCAGTGCCACACCCATGAAAACTAAATACTCATTTTAACTACTTCTACTTAACCGATTCTTATGAAACTTCGCACACACAACTAGTTATTGTAAAAGTACAACATGATTATGAATTATTAATTCATGTAAATATCTCTTCTAATAACATTAATATGTTTATTTTCAATAAACAATAGGAAACTTCATCTCAATGACAAGTTACTCGATACACAGTAGTTAGTATACACATGCAGCACAAAAAGATACTTTTTAAAAATAAAATAAAAAAAGTGGATAATGCAGCATAAAACAAATTTTTTTACACTCAGTAAAAACATATTAACTTCTAACTGCATTCATGAAAGTTCACAAAAATGTATATTTTTCTTCCAAACATATGTCGGAAGCAGTGGTGAAAATACAAAAAAAATCTATCGGGGTATATTTTGAGAATACTTCATGTAAATTTTCTTTGTCGTTTTTCTCCATTCCGACTTTTTGGCATATGAGCTAAACCAGCAATGAGGTCGTGATATGTAAATGTGAAAGAAAATCTTCTTTCGAACATTTCATGTAAAATATCGTTTCTACAAAAATGTACTGCCTGTCACACAATGTCGAAAAGAAAATTAATTTATTGCTTTCAATATAAATATACGAAAGAAATTTTCGTATCGACATTGTAGGATGGGCAGAAAGTTTTTAGAAAAAAAAGGGTTTCACTACAAAAAGTTTAAAATTATATTTTTTCTTAAGAAATCAAATATTTTATAAAATAACGGCTGCACTAATTTTGTTCAAACATAGGTTAGAAGATTTTAGATCAAGTCACCTTTCAAACAAAGAAAAAATCGATATCGGTGTTGCCGTTATGACTCAACGATGGTGCAGACAGACACACAGATACATACTTCAAACTTATAACATATCTCTTTTTTTTTTGTCAGGGACTAAAAACAAATATTTTCTTTCTTTACATTAACAAAAGAGAAACTTAAGTCAAAAACTTATATAAACTTCCGACACAAGTGGTGCTGTAGAATCAGGGTTAATATGTTCTTTTAATATCACCGAAGTAAAAAATTTAAAATTTCGCAATGATCAAAAGTGGTATCATACATTCATCTAGTAGAAAACAGGTGATAACTTCCAAATGGCTGGGCCGATTTCCACTAAAAGTAGTAAAAAACTGTTTAGATCAAACAAAAAAGATCGATTCAGCCGTTTGAGAACTACGTTGCCACAGACATGGAGATACGGGAGCGCACAACTAGAAAAGAGCAGATACTGTCAAAACAACATTATCGATGAAGTTACCTTAAAAAATAAAATCGGTCCAGCTGTTTGGAAGCTACGGTGACACAGACAGATACACACTTCATACTTATGTATATAAGACCGCCTTTCTTGGTCGGGGCTTAAAAATAAATTGTTTTAAATTTTATATACTGTTAGCACAACAAAATCACTTATTTTTATTTTGGTAATAAATAGCTGGATGTTGGTTCTGATAACGACGACAACTCTTCGGATGAAGCTTTATCGGTTGATAAAACTCGACCAGCATCGTTGGACAAAATGATTGCTTTAGTAGCCAATTTAGTGGAAAGATCAAGAGGCCAAGACTTAAGATTGAAACTATCTACTAAAGACTATAATGCTATAGCAGGCGGAAAGGTAAAATGCTTAAAACAAAACTTTTTTCCAACAGTTGAGCTTATCTAAAAAAACAATTTTTGTGGCAGGGTTTTCCATTCCTCTACCAACAAATTAAAGATAATATCAATCCTCATCAAACCAAACACCTAATTCATGCTCTGTGTCGCTGGGATGAACGTTTAGCTAATCAGATTATAACCATGTTGTTTGCTTCGGTTACTAAACATACGGAATTGTGTGGACCCTTCTTTAAGCTGTTGACACTACTAACTGAAACTCAAGGTGGTCCTTCGGGCTTACCATGTTTTTCCCAATTAGTTTTACAACGCGTTTGGGATGCTGCGGAATATTGTCCACAATCAGCTTTAGATTGGTTGGCTTTTCAAGCGCCTAAGAATAAAATTGCCCATGCTTGGATTCTACAATCTGCCGATACTTGGGTTGAACAGTATTTATTAGCTCATCACAATTCTAGAGTTCGTAATGGTGAGTAAATAGTGTGCAGCAAAAATCATATTATGGCTTTATTACATTTCCATATCATTTCTAGCTGCCGCTTATTTATTAGTTTCTTTGGTACCTTCTCAGCCATTTAGGGCCAATTTTCGAACACATTCATTGCATAAATTGTCCTCTGTTTCTTCTTATGTTTTTCGGTGAGTACTTTACATAAATACGTGGAAAAGGAAAATTCTTCTTAATTAATAAAATAAATTAAAATTCTATTTTCTATTCAGTGAACTTAGTAATGATGCACAAATTATACTACACACCATTATTAATCTTTTGCTTCGTTTATTACGTGCTGCACGTGCGTATGCCGACATTGGTGTCCATGGCACCACAAAGCTAACATCATATTTTAGCCTCTTGGGCTATTGCATGGTTTCAAAGACTGAAAAAGTTATGGTAAGTTTCTTTATTTGTTGCAAGCCTTAAAATGTACAACTACTTTATGAATATAATATAAACTTACAATATCAGATGGGACCGTATATGCGCGCTTTATGGGATCTGTTTCATCCTCGGCTGTCAGAGCCTAGCGTACCGGCTCATCATAACAAACATGCTTTATTAGCATTTTGGCATCACACCATTGTTGATTGTCCAGAGAATGCCTTGATAGTTGCCAACTGTCCGGAAATAACAAGAAATATAGCATTTAATTATATACTGTAGGTTTAGAAAATAACAGCTTTTTCTTGTGAATGAAATAGATTTTAACTTTTGACTTAATCTTTATTTTAAATTGGACTATCTAGGGCCGATCATGATGATTCCGAAATAGTGGCTTATAATCGTGCCATGTTACCCGCCTATTATGGTTTATTACGTTTATGTTGCGAACAGAGTCGTAGTTTAACTCGCCAACTGGCTGCTCATCAAAATCTACAGTGGGCCTTTAAGAATATTACACCACATCCCACACAATATGCCGCCGCTGTTGATGAATTATTTAAACTAATGACTTTGTTTGCCACACGCCATCCTGATGCTAGTGATCAAGAGAAACATGAAGTCACTACATTCCGTCGTACTACATTGTCGGCCTATTTAACTGGCCTGGACGCAAGAGTATCGTGGGGCACACTAATAAATGCTTTTAGAATATTGGGTAAGTTGTTAAAATTAATAAATATTTAAATATCTTTTTTTCGTTCAATTTTGAGCGAATAAATAAACGTAGATAATATGAAGTGAATAGTTAAAAAAGTCTCCCTACAAGAACTGTACCGGTTGCAGTTTTTGTAGAATTCTATTAACCATATGGGTTCGTTTTCGTTTTTTTTACCCGACTACAGCAAAAGGAGGGTTATCTCTTTCAACCTGTTTGTATGTATGTATGTATGTATGGGTGTTCATCTGTTCCCTCATAACTTCTAAACTACGTATCATAATTTGATAAATAAGGGGGGTTACTCTGTATTTCGCTTCGAAAGCAAATGCTTTCGAATTGTAATGTAAATAAGATAAAAATTCGAACAGTTTTCTTTTCGAATCGAATTACAGAGTAACCACCAAGGTATCGTATCGGAAGCGTCTTGATCGTCCGCTGGTTATAGGCTATATGGCGCCCCCTATACGTCATAAAGTTATGACCAGCGCTCGGACTTTCATGCAACTAAAAATTTATTTTAAGCGCTTAACAAATGCACCTAAAAATTAAAAATATGCGCAAAAATATGCATTTACCTACAAACAAAGTACCAAAACTAAAACAATATGAAAATATTTTTTTAAAATTTATTATTATTACAGAAAAAATATAAAACAAACATAATTTGGTCTATTATTTATTGCATCCGAATTTTAGTCGCGTTGCCAGTCGGCAACTGAAAATTAATGGTTGCCAGAAAGGCACTAAATAGCAACTGAAATTGACAGCTCTCAGTTGCCAGTTGCCATCAGTAGTATAATTTTCAGCAACTGGCAACCCAACTGAGGCTCAGTTGCCATCCATGCTCGGCCTATTAATTTTTTTTAAATGCCGAAATATACATTAAAATATTTTTGTTACTCCAAAAATATGCATTTATTGCTAAAATATGCAAAAATATGCACTTACTACAAAATATGCAACTACAAATTGATGCCAAACTACTTAAAATCTGATGATTCGCATAGATAATTAGTCAATACAGTAAAATTCGCTTATAGTCCACTGCCTCACTTGCACAGTATTTGTGGACTATAAATATTGCAATTAAGATTGCTAAAATAAAAATAATTTCTACTTCAATGTAAGTAATATTTTTATAAAATTATCATTAAAAAATCTATTTATGTTTGACTTTTGCATTTTGGATTATATCTGCCATAACTTGCATATATTTAAGATATTTCAAACCACATCTTGGTGGCGTATAAGCGAAAATGGACTATAGAGCTAATGGACTATATAAAAAATATGTTGCAGGTATTTTACTTACAGATGACAGAAAAATTAACATTTTGGAATATATCGCAAATCTACTATAAGCGGTGTGGCTTATAAGCGAATTATACTGTACCTCTTTATCTATCACCACAAGAAACATCGTTTTGCATGAAAGTCCGAGCCATGCTAATGAGATTTAAAAAAATACGAATTGAATTTGAATTTATGGTAAAATAAACAACAAATATATATTTTTTTTACAAAATAGCATCGTAAGATGTTTTTAATATTTATAATTGATATTAATAAGATTTAAAAAATAGCGAATTGAATTCATGGTAAAATTAACTAAAAATAAATTATATGTTCAAGAAAGCTCTAAAAAAATTTAAGAAGTATCGCCGTATCGACAGTAAAATATCATCGATACCGATATATCGGGAAACCTGCAATAACGCGGATATATCGGTATCGGTTACTTCACTAATTTATACGTACCTTTTTTGGGGCGAAAATCAGGCGTTTTGTACTACATTAAATAAAAGTGCGGCTTGTTTTATTTAATCTACTACAAATTGTCGAATTTGAAGCCGAAAAGTGCCAACCACGGATAAGGCCCACTAATTTATTTTTTCCTTTTTTTCACTTTTAGTGGACAACGACGAAGATCGCCTTCTCGTTATTTACAATGGCGGCATTGAAATGTGTTTTGAGGCTTTGCACACTCTACATTCCATGCATCACGAAGCCACTGCCTGTCATGTGTCGGGTGATTTGCAGGAATTACTTAGTGAAATGGTTTTACTTTTAAGTACTTTACGTTTAAGTACACGATTAGATAGTCCTACTAATAAGAAACAGCAGCAACAATTGGAGCAACAGGTACAGCAATTGCAACAGCAACATCAACAATTATTACAAAAACAACAAGAGCAATTGAAACAACAACAGCAGCAACAACAACAATCTCCGCAAACGCCACAACAGACAGCACAACAGCAGAAGGAAAAACAAATACAACAACAAATGCAACAGATACAATTGCAACAAATGCAACAACAGCTGCAGCAGCAACACTTTTTGAGGCAACATCAACAACAGACAGCTTTGCTGAAAGGGTTACCAGATGCCGTCAAAAGGCTTGCGACATTCTTAAATACATATAATCCTCCCGAAATATGTAGACTTTCACTGGAAGTACTTAAGGAATTAGTACGTAATCCTAATTTGGATGTTACCAACATATTGGCACCGATCTTAATCAATTGTCATTTATCGGTCGCCAATGCTCCCACTGCTATAGGAACTATAGGATCCTATTTTCCCCGAAGGGGTAAAACTAATTGGCCAACAATGACAAAAAATATGCCAAGACCGCCGAGACCCATGGTGCAAATGTGTATACCGCACAGTGAATTTTTGGAAGTTCAGCGTGGTGTAGATCCCGAATACGATGCTCAAATTGATGCCTTCTATAGACCCTATCATGACTTTTTGGATGTTATGATGCGTATGGCTGTAAATACGAATCAGTTGAATGACACATTAGTGAAATTATCATGTTTGGTAGCTATAGAAGCAGCGCCTTTGCATTTTAATTTATTCCCAAAGTTTTGGGTGGGCATTTATAATAATAAAAGTACCAACAAGTATGTCTTAAAAAAACATTTAATTAACTTGATATTTACAAAATTTAAATTTCTTAAAACATATTTGTGTCCTTACAGGTATGCTGAGTTATTGATAAACAATCAATATTTAGTTGAATACATACACATTATATTACGCGGCTGCAGGGTTTCCTTAAGTGATCAATATATAAGAGCATTTTTGGAAATCTATTACCCTAAGGTGGTGAGCTAAAACAATTTTAATTTAAATACACACTTTCTTTTTTTTTTTTAATTTAATCATTTTAATAATGCTTTTCATTTTGTATTTTTCATACCATAGATTTCTTCGCAATTGCCCATTGCCCGCTTGTTATATTCGATAAGTTATTCTATGCATTCGAAGGAGGATCTAGATGAATTATGTGGAGATTTATTTGCCATACGTGTAATTGCTCAATGCACTGGTATACCGACATCAGTCCGCAAACAATTAAGGGGATCCCTAAAAGCTTTGCTCTACAAGAGCGCACGCTATCAGGAAATCGCTGAAAATGGTAAGAAGATATTTCTGTTTGATTTTGAGATCTGTGGTTATTTGTGAAAGAATAATTCTGATGAATATTCTTACGACGACATCATATGTACAATGATGCTACATATTATAGGCTTTTTCTACTTACCAGCATCTAACATCTACCATCAATTTGCGAATTTTCCCATAAGAACTACAGGGCTGAACGGCCAACATATTTCAACATCAATATAAAATGTTCCTACTCAATTTGTTCCAACCACCATCATTCGATAAATTTAGTGTCATTTAGCGGCATAAAGTTGGAAGAAACATGGCGTAATAACTGTAAAGGTGGCAGCGTTACGTCTGCTACTTATTTTTTGTGCTGGTAGTTTTGTGTATAATTACGTCAAACACGTGTATTTTTTTGACAAGCATAATCTAGTTTTTGTTGTATTTGTTGCCCTCATATGGCCACCTGTACATTAGCGCAAATTGATGGTAGATGTTAGATGTTGGTAAGTGGAAAAAGCCTATTAGGGTAATCAATTAATCGGGTTTCTATTTTAATCGTTTAATCCCCCGATTAATCGGTTAATTCCGGGTTTTTGTTTTAAACGGTTAATCGTCCGATTTATTAATTGAGTTTTTGACTTAATCCGTTATTAATCGGTTAATTTTGGGTTAATCGGCTAACCGATTAATACAAATTTTCGAAGAATTGTTAAAAATACATCAATTCTTTATTATTGTGAGGTTTTAATATTAAAAAACCAACAACATAACACACATAGCAATTCTTTAAGGAAATCGGACGGAGAAGAATTCATTCCATTGTCCCATTAGAGTCCTGTTTTGATTTTTTCAAGTTCTTAACACCTCTAACAATTACATTTAATTCTGTTAGCAGAGTGTTTGCATTAGTATACAGTTTCATCTATTGTCACGCCATCATAAGACTCATATTAGGTCTGTTCATTTACTTTCCTAGCAGAAACTAGCAACGAGAGAGTAAATACGAAATTTGTAAAATTACTCTCTCAGATATGACAAAGTAAATGAACGCTTTACTAGCAAAAATTTGCAAGTAACAAAATAAACAGTTTGTACACCCAAAAAACTGTGTGTATAGTAATTAAATAGCAGAAATAAAAATCTGTAAACAGTAGAAATAAAGTTAATTTCAATGTAATTGTAGAATTTTTTTAATTAATTAAGTTTAATTTGGTCTTTGCAGGAACTTGCCAAGTTTTTTTCTTATATTTGACACATAATATTTCGTTGTAACCTTTATGATTTAGCCTTAAGGTGGAAAATATTCTGCCACCCAATTCAAGCGTTTTAAACTCTTTTTAACGACCACTGCTACAGTCAAATTAAAGAAAAATATGCAATCTTACCGTATTTAATATTTTTGACTTCTTAAAAAGTATGAATTTCTTAATAATTCAATAAAATTAGAAAAAGTTTACTTTTTCATGAATTTTTCAAACATTTATTTTATAAACAAAAGATCTAAACAGCTGTTTGGCTAATTCCTGCTAGTAAACATTTTACTAGCAAAAACTTGCAACAAATTTTTTTCTCTCAACTTTTTATGCTCTTTTTTCACTCTCTCGTTGCTAGTTTTTCGAGTACGTGAACACTCCAGTAACAACTAGTAACAATTAGTAACAACTTTCAGTTAATGAACAGACCTATTGTCAAAGTTCAGCACTGGACACTGCAAAAAATTTTATTTCCAAATACCGTACTTTCTGTTTTTGTACTGTATTTTAAAAAACGGAAATATTCTTTAGTTTATGAATAAAAACGTTTAATAATTAAACCAATTACAGTAGCAGACTCTTTACTAAGCTCTTTTATAAAGGTTTGTATGAAAAATAATTTGACAATTTGACAACACCTAATTTAAACACAATGTGTACTCATACTTCCAAAAATTTTAAATTTTGTTAAATCGGTTAACCGGTTAATCGACCGAAATCAACCGATTTAATCGTTAATAGAAAATAGCCAATTAATGGGGTAGCAATTAATGGGTTGACCGATTAATGGCTAACCAATTGAATATACTAGTACATATGTATGCCTTATAACTTTTAAAGCGCTGAACCGATCGCAACAAACCGATGGATTTATTCGGCCTAGTGGATTTTGAAAAATTTCGAAAATAAAATTAAAAAAAAAGTTTCGGGTCTTAACCTCAAAATCCAACGAGAATACCAAAATCAAATGTTCTTGAAATATTGGGCCTTTGAACGTTGGACGGTAAGAAAATAATCGCCAGACTTTCAACCTCCAGCCTAGAATCTGCTTTATTTCTATTGCACTCTCGGTGATCCCCTCATTTTAAGAACATTTTCACGTGGTTGCGTTGCCATATGTTTTAATTTAACATAGCAAATTATTTTAGATTTTTAAAAAGAGCAAGAGAGAGAGAATGACTATCAACCGTCCTTTCTTTTGCGTGGTTCCAGTTTTTGTTTGTTCTAGAAATATCCAGACTTATTATGATTGTCGTAGTCGTGACGAAATTGATAAAAAGTGGCAACGCATGCCATATATTTTACTTTGTAATCGTTTATTTTGGACTGCGCCTACTACAACCATAATAAAGACCATCGTGTCGATAAAATTCGAAGAATATGTTATTTTTTAATCGGTATCCAAAAGTCATCAAGTGGGTTTTCTGGATTCGTCGAATTCCGCAAAAATTTTATTTTATTTCCCAATATATATATATATATATATATATAGATTTTCGAGCTCATTGATCTAGAAATTAGCTGGAAGTTGCATGAAATACCCTTCCAGGTCGACCGTTTTGCATATTTTTAAATTTTTTTCTTTCTTTATCTTTCACTTTTCAGAATTATTCCCAAATAAAAAACCGAAACTAGACAACAATGAATCAAAAGAAAAGTGTGATAATTCAGCATCCAAAGATGACTGTACAGCAGAAACAATAAAACAGCCGGAGAAAGAAAAGGTATTAGAACAAACGACGGAAGAAGTTATGGATACAACTAATAAAGATGACAGTAAAAAACTCAATAACAACGTTAAAACGGAGACTCAAGCAGCAGACTCAAAATTATTTGAACAGGTAGAAGTTAATGATGTAGACATGGAAAAAGCTAACGCCACAAACGAAGATGTAGAAATGAAAAATTCCTCTGCGAAAACAGAAACGGAAAATGAAAGTGGTAAGTTAGAAAATAAAGTTGAACTTTCGAAAGCAGAGACTTTAAAATCACCTGCAAATGATAAAGTGATTGTAAATAAAGTTGAAACACCCTCCACATCTGCGGCAGCTGCAACAGCTGTAGCCGCTAATGCAACCGCGACCACCACAGCAGCAACAGCGAAAAATATACATAAAAAAACTGCCGAAGATCGTTTGCTAGAAGAACATGAGAAACGAATTAAACTCTTGTTGACCATGGAAACATATATTAAAAGCATTTTGGCTTTAATGCAAAAAGATGAATGCAATTCCCCAAATACAACAGCCAGCGCTCAGCCCAATATGGAAGATACCATGGAGAGTGAACGAAATACAACTCCAGTACCAGAAAGTAGTGATGAAGGCGGTTGTGGTGGTAATAATAATTCACAAGGCAGTGCTTTTAATATCAATTGTCAATCACCATCACCTGATCAGCAGAAAGAGCAAGAGGAACAGAAAAAAGAACTCTCAGCAAAAGTTTTCGCTGATGAAGACGATATACCCACCTCTTCTATAGCACAAAAGGATAATAATGCCTTGTCTAACGAAAGCGCATTAGATTCAACTGAAGACTGCAAAGAACAAATAAATGTTGATGATGACATAAAAGGTGATACCTCACAAACCCAAAAGCAAAAAGCTAATAGTGATGATATTACTTCTATTTCTTCTACTACCAATGTGGCATCAACGTCCACGGTTGCAAATACGCCGCAAATTTAGTTATCGTTTAATGATTTGTTAAATATATTATTTTTTGGCAAAATGATAGATTAGCAGTGCTAAGCACCTTTTAATTATTTATAATGATAATTACATATAGTTTTAAGTTCTTATTTTTTATATTTTTATTAACTTTAACTTTCTACCTATTCCTATGTATCTTCTTTTATTCTTTTTCCTATATGATTTAAGCTATTTTATTATGCGTTAAGAATTCGGTCTCCTTTTATTAAGTTTTGTTGTATGTATGTACATGCGAATATTTTACAGAACATGATTAAGATAACTTTTATGTTTAATCTTCGATAAACATTGATTATAAGGATGTTGTTTAAAATATTAAGAGTTTTTTCTTAAAAAAATTATGTGAAAAATAAACGAGAAAATAAATTCACATGCTAACATTGATATATTCAGTAAGTTTCACGCTTGTCCGAAAAGTGCGCATTGAGAAAAGCTTAAAATATGTATTGCTTCAATAGCAACATTTATTCATATATGAATCGGTTGTTTATGAAAAGTTGTTTGCTTTTTCCTTTTTTACCAATGGTCTTTTATCGCGAAAATTGGTCTTTTGCTTATGAAAAATCTGTTAAAGCTAACATCGGACATGAATCATTTCATAAGCAATCCATTATTAAACAACCGATTCTTATATACAATGAACTAGATTGTCGTTTAAATACTAGCAGCTTGTTAATATTGTAAATATAGTTAGAAAGTATAATTTTCAATGCTACAATAACAATATGCATTAATTAACCCATATTTACCACCCACTCGCTGTAGTAAAGTCATATATAGATACATATATATATATATATGTATGTGTGGTTTAATATACATAAGTAAATAGGCCCATATGCATAACAAAAACTTGATATGAAAAACAAATCAATTTCATAACTTATGCTAACTTCATGTCAAGTTTTTGTTATGCAGACGACTGATAGTAATAAATAATTTAAAATCTGCTGTTTTTATAATGTAATTTTTTTTTAATTTAAATTTGATTGCTACCATCATAAAGCATTTACACGAATTTATCTATATAAATCACGAAATTCGAAGTAAGCAGTGACCAAGAATTTTCTCTTTTAAGTCTTTTAAAGCAATTTAATAAAGATACAATAGCAGTTCGAAGTAATTACCAAAAAAGAAATTGTATCCAATGATTAAACTAAAGGCTTATTCTGAATTACAATGCGAAAGTCAATGCGATTCGAAAATTATAAATGCGAACAATTGTTATTCTGTGTTACGATGTTCGTTTTTTATTCGCATTTAAAATCTGAATTACGCAACTATTTTATAAATTAAAGTAGATAGATTTTATAATCCAAACTAACAAAAAAAATTTTTTTAATTTGACGTTTATTTGTTATTTTTTGACCAGTGTTGCCCCGATTTGAAATAAAATTTGAATGCGAATGCGAAAGTCTTATAGAATACCAAATTTCTTTCGCATCGTATTTCATTTGCGCATCGCATTGACTTTCGCATCCCAATTCAGAATAAGCCTCCCGAAAAAAATGATAAACATCTATTTTTTTGTGAAAATAACGATTCATGTGAAAAGTTTCGAACCATAATTTCCCTCAGACCCAATATCAAGGCGAATTAATTTTACTAGGTATCAGCCAAGGCGAATTCATAACATATCGTCAGCTTATTATTATGGGGTGTACATATTTTGAATATATTCAGAATCCAAAACCAGTTTCGCGAAATTTTTTGTGGTTTCTGAGATATCAAGCATTTATTTTGGCCAATATCAACAATGTTAACGCATTTTTTGTAAATTTAAAAAAAAAAAATAATAATAAAAAATAAGAAAACTCAGAAACTAAGTAAAATACCAAGCAATGTCGATATATAAGCTCTATGCATCAGACTATATGTTTATATTAGCGGTTTTCACTCTTCATGATAAAGTACCCTTGTAGATCTTGTTGATGTAGTAGATGTAGTTAAAGTACTAGTATTTACCACAGCCAACAACAAAAAGTACTGAACTTTAGTTTACCGCGCTTTGGTTAAAAAACAACACAAAAAGCTGTAGTAAACACGCGTGTTAAATTTACCAGAACAAAACATTGACGAAAAATCAAACAAAAAACAGCTGACCCATTAATTGTTGATGCAAACGAAAAATAGACTCACGCTTTTTAGTGATAAATCTTAGTAAATACACAAAGAGTGAAAACCGCCATTGTATTGTATTTTACCAATACACTTACATTTTAATATTCGCTTTGAGTTTTTCTTATACATTTTTTGACACCACAATTCCCAAAAAAAGTTGCTTTGTTGTATCAATTCACCGATGAGTATAGTAGCCTTGGGTAGTTCGTGAACGAACTAGTTCAATTGAACTACTCACAGAAGTAAACGAAGTGAGCTGGTCATATCATTGAACTCTTTTCAGCTCCCTAGTTCATATTTCTTTTACGCTCATATTTCTTTTTGGTCACGTTTCTTTTTAATTCATATCTTTTTTTCGCTCACTCTCACAATAATCTGATTACATTTTGTAAGCAAGGTACATCCATGCCAGATAAACTCGCCAGTACCACAAGTACGAAATCTACAAAAACCTCAAGTACTTTAAGGGGTACAAGTGCTAAAATTAAAAAAATTAGTTATATGCAGGAATCAACACTTAATACCAATATCTATTACTCTATAAAAATTCAGACCTGTACGATGAGCTCAAGAGGCGGTATGTTTTAGAAACCAAAAATATTATGTATGAAAATGCATGGGAAGAAACAACTTTTGAAGCTTAATTACTCAGAATGTTATTTTTTTGCACTTGTATCCCTTTGCTTTTAAGCCCCAAAATTATGTTTCATATGAACATCCTACAGTGTTATAGGGGACTTAGACGCTGAGTTTTTTACATGTTTGTTCAGTCTTGAGTTTTTAGTTGATAGGTGAAGGGTGTAGAAAAGCAAACGGGGTAGGAAAAAAATCGTGATTTGTGTTTTCAAGTTTGTTTTTGACATTTATTTTTAAACTCATTTGTATTTTAATTTTTTTTTTTCATACTAAAAGCTCGAATTTATTTCAGTTCAAAGAAAATTTAACAATTAAACTTAAAAAAAATCCCTGTAGAAAGAAAATCATCGTATAAATGTATGATTTTCAGTAGCAACGTTAAAAGGAAATTTAAAAAAGTCTTGTCTGAAAACTCAGCGTCGAAATATCTAGTTTTTTTTTAAGGAGAAGCAACCCAACCAGGCAATTAATGCATTCTTTGGGAAAGTGATAGTGTAGAGAGAACACGTGGTGAAGTGGGAGAGAGATAGAAAAGCTTAATTCACTTACAACCCTGCTATTGCGAGTTTTTTGTAGAGCAGTGTTGCAAGCCCCTCTGGTGTCAAGTAGAGGCATCGCGTTGTTTAAGCTGTGTAGACGTTTTATTAGTTCTTTTACTTCGCCGACGGTTCTGGTACAATACTGACGAAGGAGGGTGCTGTGAAGTGCATTAGGATATGTTAGTATTAGTCGCTGCCGGTACTGCCAAAGTGATCAGTGCTATGCCTTCATCATTTTAACAGTTCAGAAACAACCACCGCAATAATACACCAATACGCGCTAGCTACTCAGCCAACAGCACCCTACGCCCAACCAGTAACTAGCTGACGATATAGTCGATCTTACCTTGTGAGAGATCTATGTGTGCTCCGAAAAAAAAAAATGACGCCATATGTGACCTTCTCCGAGAAAAGGGACCTAGTGTGTGAAAATGAAGTTTTGAGAAAAACTCATTTCATCTTATTCTACATCCTTTTATGTACCAGAATCCACTCTTAAGCCCAAACCCGTTTTTTGACACACTAGGTCCCTTTTCTCGGAGAAGGTCACATATAGGGATTAAATGCCCAAAAATTCACCAGATTTAGGTGAATTGGTTTAAAAGCCTTTTACAAACGTTTATTTCGTTGACGTGTGTTATTTATAAGAAAGGTACTCTATGGGCCATTATTACAACTTGACAATAGCTACAGGCAGGCTTTTGTCGGACGGATAAACAGTTTATCATTATTACAAATTTACTTTAACCTCCCAGGTAGGATGCACTTGACTTTAACTTATCGCTCACTTTCATTTAAAGTAAAGTTTTAATAAAGGTATACCTTTTATTCGTCAGACAAAATCCTGCCTTTAGCTATTGCCCAGTTGTAATAATGGCCCTATGTGTTTTATTTTTAAAAACTTTTGAGATTATCAGCCCAATTATGCATTTTCCCGGGTAGTTTTTTCTCTTCCCATTCATTTGTTGCCGGGGAAAAATCCTCCTATTCTAAAAAGCAGCTGAATAAACAAATAAGGGAGAGGGGAAAATCTGGATTAGCTGTTTACTGTTTACATAAGGTCTGTTCAACAACTGAAGGTTGTTACTAATTGTTACTGCAAAGTGTTCACGTACTCGAAAAACTAGCAACGAGAGAGTGAAGAAACTAGCAACGAGAGAGAAAAAATTTGTTGCAAGTTTTTGCTAGTAAAATTTTTACTAGCAGGAATTAGCCAAACAGCTGTTTAGATCTTTTGTTTACAAAATAAATGTTTGAAAAATTTATGAAAAAGTTAACTTTTTCTAATTTTAATGAATTATTAAGAAATTAATACTTTTTCAGAAGTCAAAAATATTAAATACGGTAAGATTGAATATTTTTCATTAATTTTACTGCAGCAGTGGCCGTTAAAAGAGTTTAAAACGCTTGAATCGGGTGGCAGAAAATTTTCCATCTTAAGGCGATAGGTTTTTGATCTGTACAATATATGGAACGAAATGTATGTTAACATATATGGTACACCTAGCGAAATAGTTAAAGAAAAATTGTCAACGTATCAAATTTGATAAAAATTCATCACTATTACTAATTGTTGTAATTCGCTAATTATTAGTTACTAATTATTAATTAGGTAAAAATAAATAAAGCACAATGTATTCACCAATACTTATGGCAATGAGAATAATTAATGCGATATTTATTTTTTGCTTACAATCGGAAGTCACTTTTTAATTTATGAGCAAAAAGAAGCATCCACAAATTATAGCAGGGTACTGATAAGTCAAGTAAAATGTTAGAGAGTTAAAACCTTATTTATTTGAATGATAATATTGTCCGCTGCAGTTTAAAGCTACCCCGGTTTAATTAAAATTAATAGACTACGGAACGATTTAAGTGTTGTACCATGTATGGCACGGTATACATTTGAGGGTTAAAACTTTTGCAAGAAATCAAGCTTTCTGTAAATTTGGTGCCGCTCTTACAATGAAGCCATATCTAATATGATTAAAAGGAAAAGTTGAATGCGTTTTTCAGAAGTTCAAAAACTATAACTTTCTTTTAATTTAGGATGGCATCAAAAATGCATTCAAACAAATGAGTGCTTGAGAAAGCATGCAAACATTATTTCATGTTGAACGCGTTCATTTATTTTTTTGCTGGATAATTAATTCCACAACCTAAATGTTAAAATATAACGTTGTTTTCGGACACCAAAACACTCACTCATCAGTATTCATGTGTATTTCAAGTACTTTATCAATGTTCAGATGGCTCTATTTACACAATTTATGATTGGAAATAGAATTCGAGAATTATCCAACGCAATTTTAGCTTAATGATGGACAAATTCAAATTTACCATCACATGAACAGTTGCGAAAGACTTGAATAAACATAAAGAAATATTGTTTTGATTTAAGTATGTGCGTAAGTTTTTAGCTTACAAAGCTCAGGAAAAGCGCGTGTTTTTTGTGTTGTACAGTGTTCTTATTATCTACTTGATACTTTTACAATAACATCTTATATCAAAAATTATTGCATTAAATATTAAACACAAAATTGTATATTTAAATCCTTGATTGTTAATAGTTCTTTTCTCTTATTCTAATTAAAAAATGTATATTTTTAAAAATTTGCTGTACTAATTTTTTTTTTATTTATTCTTAGATTTTATTTAGGGCCTTAGGCCAGAAACTAATGTGAAGTTGAGGAAACGAAATTGAGAAATAGGAAAAGAAAAAAAATAACTGGAAAATAAATTTTTTATAAATGCATAGAGCAACCTAAGGTTGTTTTTTTGAACATACTTATACACATTATTTAAAAATATATTTTTCAAAAATTACATAAGTAAAAAAATTAATTATGGAAACAGTGTTTTTCTTACAAAAAAAAAACTTCAAAATTATTAATACATAATAATATAAGAAATTTTATATGAAAAAGGAAATGTTTAAAAAATGGAGAAAATGAACATTTTAAAGCAACAAAAAAAAAATATAAAAAATCAACACAAAAAAAAAAAATAACTTAATTATTATCTGCTAAAAAAATATTTTTAAAAATGTTTAAAATTAGGTTAAAAAACGAAATAAACAAAATACTTTCTAACTGTAATAATAAAATAAAAACTAACCATTAAAACAATTATGAAAAATAAAAATAAACACTCTCTTATTCTGCACCCATTCATTCATTAATAAAAATTAAGAAAAAAAAACACACACACATCTCCTATAACACTGTTCAGCACAAAAAAAAAAAACAACAAAATTCTGGGGTCTAATCACGGCATTCGATATCGAGTACACTATCGTATGGAATAATATTTCTATACGTGTCGAGTAATTTTCTAGCAAATTGCAATAGATTTACGAACATATGTTTTCCAAATGTAAACAAATGAAAAAAGAGCAAGCAACGTAAACAGAAATTGTGTGTGAAAAAAAGTTTTTAAATAAAATTAGTCTTAAAAATAAATCATACATTTTTGTTTATTTATCTTCATCAAACAAGGAAGACCATTGTGTGATACACATTAGGAAGGAAGTAAGAGATACAAGTGACAATTTGTCTTTGCCGGCAACAGCTGTACTTTTTACACATTATGCTTTCTTTCAAGATATTAGGTCTGTTCAATAACTGAAAGTTGTTACTAATTGTTACTGGAAAGTGTTCACGTACTCGAAAAACTAGCAACGACTCGCTGCGATATGACAACACCGTGTATGTCTATCTTAATGTTGTCATATCGTAAAAAGCTTACGATATGGCAATACAGTATGTCATATCGTTTTTTGTTATATCGTAAAAAAGAGCCAAAGTTGGCATCAATGGCAACGAGAGATGAAAAAAGAGCATACAAATTTGAGAGAAAAAAATTTGTTGCAACTTTTTGCTAGTAAAATTTTTACTAGCAGGAATTAACCGAACAGCTGTTTAGATCTTTTGTTTAAAAAATTAAAAATTTTCTAATTTTAATGAATTATTAAGAAATTAGTACTTTTTAAGAAGTCAAAAATATTAAATACGGTAAGATTGGATATTTTTCTTTAATTTGACTGCAGTAGTGGCCGTTAAAAGAGTTTAAAACGCTTGAATTGGCATTAAGGCTAAATCATAAAAGTTACACTCGAAATATTATGTGAGTTAAATATAAGAAAAAAAACCTGGCAAGTTCCTGCAAAGAACAAATTCAACTAAATTAATAAAAAAATTCCACAATCACATTGAAATTAACTTTATTTCTACTGTTTACAGATATTTTAACTAAAAAATCCTTATGTATAAGTAGTTGTATTTTTATTTCTGTTATTTAAATACTTTACACACGAAGCTTTGTTCACGGGCAGTTAAAAAGTAACACTTTTTATCCTAAGTTGTGTTCATGTACCTTAAAACTATAAAATTTTCATATATTTTTTACGATATGTCTAACTTTTCATACAAAGTACTAACAGCTAATGTAAAGTTTTTATGGGTGTACCAAATGTTTATTGTGTTACTTGCAAATTTTTGCTAGTAAAGCGTTCATTTACTTTTTCATATCTGGGACAGTAATTTTAAAAATTTCTGCTTTACTCTCTCGTTGCTAGTTTCTGCTAGGAAAGTAAATGAACAGACCTATTAAATAAGGTTTAGACTAGGGATGCCAAACGGAACTGGTTTTTGCAAATTCCGGAATTCGGAATTTCAAATCCCGGGATCATGGGATTTATCGGGATTCGGGATTTTTTTAAATTAAAACAATCAATTTATAATATAAAATATTTTTATTCTGTATATTCATAATAGCTTTATGTGAGCTCTAAGGACTTTTATGTAAAATAATGACGGCACATGTTGCAATTGTCTCAATTTCCACCGGAAATACCATGGGTGGAACCTCAGTTCACAGTTTATGTTGTCAGTCGGCATACCTTATAGTTCACTACAAGATATTCAGGATCGATGAATACTCGTTGCTAACACAATGAACAGAGTTTCCAAGACAAAGCCTGTAAGCAGCTACTGCTTCAGAGGATTAATTAAGGCCTGAATGGCCACAGCTGGACATATCCTCATTACACCGGTAGCAAGAACATCTGGACCTTGTATGGCTTGATAGTCTCTACAGTCTGCCGAGTTCTCGGCAACCACACAGTCGCCCCGCACATGATACTCGGTCTGATTATAATTTTATAATTCCACGTGATAATTTTAAGGCTCATGCTCCAGGTGCATCCAACACTACTCTAGATGCTTCCTGTTAAAAGAATTCTTCATAGGGATTCCAAGTCAGACTTTTGTCAAAAAATCACATAAACACGACATTCATAGAATAAGGGATATTGTATCCATTTAACGATACTATACCAAAATCGTTTTCTCCTAAGATTGAAATAGTGCAGAAAGCATCATTTATGACGTTTATGAGATCACAGCCGAATTTTCCAGTTACCATGCCCACTTTCACTAGCCCACTTTCGACAAATCCCGGGATTCGGAATTTCTCAATCCCGGAAAATCCCGAGATTTTCGGAATCGGGATTTCGGGACTTGCATCCATAGTTTAGACTAATAAAGAAAGCATTCAATGTAGTATATGCCACCTAAATTTATGACAAAACAAATTTTGGTAAAATAATGTTGGTCAACTTTGGATACTGGGTAATAAATTCTGCCATTAGTTCCTTTTGCATTTTATTGTAGAAATAATATTTATTATTAATTTTATTTTACGTATCCTATATTACCCCCCTATTGTCGTTCTCAACTCAACTCTGTTTGTGTCGGAGTATTTTATTTCCTTCAAATTTATTAATATGATTATTTCGAACGTATTTGCTTTGTGAATTCAAATTGATTATTAGGCTAAGGTTCGTAACGTTATATTCAGAAAGAATTGAGCTGATTAATATTCCAAGGAACAAAGTAAAAATTAACATCGACTTAATTTTTCAACGTACACAGCAGAACATATTAAGGTTTTAACGCCATAATAACTTAAACGAAAACTGTTGTGCTTTAAAATACTAAAAAAATATCGTAACGTGAAAGTTGGTTGGAATCTCAGACGACAAAACTGAGTTGAGTTGAGAACGGCAATAGAGCCCCTATTATAGGGGCATTAATTAAAGTTACAGATTTTGTCCCTTTTTTATAAAAATAAATTTGTAAAATATAAATTTTTAAATACTTTTGTCTCTAAATATTAAATTATTGTGTATACGATAGGCTCTTTCCTATTGAATGACAACTCGATAGATGTAGATGTTTGATGATTACTCGATGTCGAATGCTATAATCTCAAATTACGATACTTTTCATTCGATTTCGAATGCCATAATGCCAAAATGAAAAATTTCGATCAATTTTGCTCGATATCGTGTGCGGTGATTAGACCCCTGACAATTTATTTCGGTAGAGGGGACCAAAAAAGAATGCATATGTCATAGATTATACGTAGATAGTCAACTAAAACTTCAAAAACCTAAGTCTGCTGTCAAAAACCTAAGTCTAAGAATGTGTTAGTAGAACATTTTTTATTAGTATTGGTGTAAAATAAAAATTTTACCACGGCACCAAAAACATACATAGTTGTACAAATAGTATTTTAAAATTTTTTTTATTTTAAACATGAATTTTTAGTTGTTATATACAATTAATTTTGTATTAATTCATGAAAATATGATTTAGAATCATTTTTAATACATTTGAGCTAAAAACATATTGATTTCCTAAAAATTTATCCCAAATAGTGTAAAAAATGCAATTCTGCTGAATGAAAAAATGGTTCAAAAACATTGATAAATTTCAACATGCAAATGTCAACAAAATTAAATAATTATTTTCAAAATACAAAAAGAAGAAAAATAAAATGTGTTTCAAAATATATAAAAAAATTTAATTAAAACCTAATATGTATTGTTTTCATGTGCAAAAAAGTGAATTTTAGTGCGTTCTCAAGTGCAATAATTGCGCTCTTTGATGTGTGTTGAATTACCCCGCTCATGTGAGTTGAATACACAGTGCTTGTCCGTGTGAAGAGAGTTCTAATATTTTTTTTGACAGGTCGGCAGTTGGCTATCTACGTATAATCTATGATATATGTATCGGCGTTTTGAAAGTTTACGTCTGACCAGGGTTGGAAAACCCCGGATTTTTACAATAAAACCTGCCCGGCGGGTTTTACCCTGGGTTTTAATGGTTTTTTGTAATGATCTAATAATTGATCTAAGCAATGTTGTCAAATTAGCCCTTTTCGGTATAGATTTAGCAATAATTGTTATTGTATCGTTACACAGCACAGCGTTCAGTTGTATAATGAAGCTTTAAATCTCCAAAATATGTTACTCCCACTCCAAGAAGATCTAAACGCTTTACAAAGTGACTCCGCTACAATTGAAACGGCCGTTGAAATTTGGTGTAATTTGTTGAACAGTGCTATAATATTGTCAAAACACGATTTTGTTAAAAAGCGAATGAAAAGCTTTCTTACTCCAGCTCATTATTTATCGAATATGGTGCATCTAAGTATATGCGCAAACTAATTAGCAAAGAAAACGAAAAGATAGCAGAAGAATGCGTAAGTCAAAAGCACCCTCATTTCTAGCAGCCTGTTTGTCATTTTAAATTAAAGATGCAGAATACTTTCCACAATATTTATTTAAAGAAAAAATATACACGTCTTCTTTAAATGAAAAACAACAATGGTGGAAAATATTAAAAGCCAAAAATTAATCATGTTTACCTGCAAACAATTGCGTTTTTTTTCACTTCACTAGTTAATGAATTGCCCTGCTAGTTCACCATCAATACAAAGAATTTTTTCATCTTATGGTTTAATATAGAGTAATCGAAGAAATCGTCTTAGATTGGAAGAAGGATTAGCTTTTAAAAGTTTATCGGCTTTTAAAATCTGAGCCACCAATGTGGTAACTGATTTGAAATAACTTTTTATGTATGTACGTGTTTGGGATAATATTTTTATGAATTGTTTAACTATTTTCTTATGTTTATGTATTTTTTGATATAAATACAGAAAAACTCACTTGGGTTAAATGTACATACACACAAATGGGCATATATGAGGGTGCTGTTGGCTGAGTAGTTAGCGCGTTAGGCTACAAACCCTGAGGTCTTGAGTTCAAGACTAACTTCAGGCAAGCTAACAAACATATCTTAATGCACATCACAGCACCCTCCTTCTTCGGTATTGTAGCAGAACGGTAAGCGAAGAAAAAGAACTAATAAAATGGCTACACAGCTTAATCAACTCAATGCCTCTACTTGACACCAGATGGGCTTGCAACATTGCTCTACAAAAAACGCGCAATAGCAGGGTTGTAAATGAATTAAGCTTTCTATCTATCTCCCACTTCACCACCTGTTCTCTACCCTATACCTTTCCCAAAGAAGGTAAGACATTAATTAATTAACTGGTAGGCATTAATTGCCTGATTGTGTTACTTCTCTTTATAAAAATAAATAAAAAATACATGTGGATGTATCTGTGTTATTCGTTTCTATGAACCCTGCGTCTGACCCAAGGCGAACCCATATAAGATTATGTTAGTGGCAAGGTAGATCAACACCAGGTAGTCGCAAGAGAATTCGTCCTGGAGAATTTACATTTGGGCTGCCAAAAAAGCTGATACATTAACACTGTTGACAGGTTAAATGTGTAAAATTTTCGTAAGGAAGGAAAATTCATAACAGGTAGACTCACCTCAATTCGCTTTGGAAAATATCCACTTTGGTTGTCAAAAATGTACTGAAAAATATAACAAAGCATTTGACATCCGAATACAACAAAAAATACAAGCGGCCAAAATTTAAAAAAAATCATCACATTCACTTGTCGAGGCCACCTGTTATGTATTCGCCTTGGTCAGTGGAGAATTAAATTCGCCGTAGTCAATTCGCTTGGACCGCATTTTTCTTCAGCATTTATAGCAGTGATGGAAAACTGAAGCGATGGAAAACTGAAGCCCTGTACTGAAGCCTTGTCAGATCTTACAATATTGTCAGATCTGCCAATGTGCTGAGGATGTACTGACAATAAAAAATTGTTAGCACAATGTATATTGTTAGTTCACACGGTTGTATCAAAGTTGTTAGAAAAGCTTACAATTTATTGGCAGATAATTGTTACATTGGCAGATTTGTTACGAATTAGATACTATACTAAAAGTTTTGTAAAAAGCGTTATGAAGGGAGGTTTGAAACCTCCGAAAATAGCGTTACGTAATATGTCAACTATCAGAACCTTTCCCTGAAAAAATTCTAAGTCTGAACACAGTGTAAATGAATTTGTTTGATTTTTTCCTGGTGTCCGTCCCGTTTTGGAAATTTTACAAGGTGGCAAGTCTATGTCCAAATATACTGTTTCGAATTCGTACTCATGTGCTGCTTAGTTATGCATAGGGGTGTTGTTAGACGCATTGTATTCATTGTTAAGATCACTGTGGAGTAGAGTCGTATGGCGGGTATCCACAATAATCTGTAACAAGGATCTATACGATTAAATGAGTTCAATATTAATTCAGGGGTACCGCAGGGCAACTTCACGATCTAAGAATGTAACCCAGCAATGTCAGTAATAAAAAAATCCACCTGTTGATTTTTCTTTAACATAAACATCTTGAAATTCTACACCCTTTAGCCTTTGTAGTCGCTACATATCGATAACAAATTTTATAGTCCTGCGCATTTTTAGTTTTTAATGCCCATGACACATTGCTTAAATACACAAAATTTTCCTTCAGCTGATTCATTGAAAGGATTCATATAGACAGAATAAAAATGCCTTGCAAAGGATGTGAAAAAGGTAAAGTTTATTAGAGGTTCATTTACTTCCAAATATTTTTTTATTAATCTTGATATAATTTAATTTCTTTAAGACTGCAAATGCACCAGCACTAAATGCGACGAACGTTGCAAGTGTGCTCAGGGCAACAAATGCAATTGCATGCTGGACCAAAAGGATACAGAGGCTAAAGGAAAATCCTGTTGCAGCAAACAAACAAAAAGTGACTAAAGTGTACATATTTTGTAGCAGTTTGAATAAAATTTTGAAAGAAATGCTACCAGCATTTAGAAATAAAGATTGATTTACATTTTGTGGATATAAAATTTTGATTTACTGGTAGAATCTGCAACATTTGCCAATGTTGCAGACCAAGCCCTTTGAAGTTTATGACTGTGGGATAAATCTTGTAGCAATCTATGAATGAATAGCGTTAGTGCCAATGGGGTATATTTTAATTCTCGCGAGACCCAAAGCATTATCTTTAAAAATTGACATACAACCGGACATTTGTCAAGACAAATCGATGGCTCATCCAGACGGTATATAACAATTATTTAGACTATCAGTTGTCATCTGTAATATCGCTTTCATCAACCAGTAAACCCAACTGAGAATGGTTTATCATTCAATCGACCAATAAATTTTAAAAGAAGCATTTAAGTGCATCGGTTTACTATTCATAACAGCTGTATGTATCGACCGAAAACGAAATAAAATTGTATGGGTCGAAGCTTCAAAGTATATTTTGGAAATAAGAAATATTTGGAAATAAATTGAAATTTTTAAGAAATTTTATTTAATTATTAAAGATTCTCGGCCGAAGGCTTGAGGCCGCGCTTAAGGATTTCTTCCTCTCAGTATATCGAAAAGCGGCTTCGCTGAGTAAAGATTTTTGCATAGCCAGCCTTTTTTAGGGCTTGAGGGTTTTCTCCCTGCTAAGCAAAAAATCTTACGTTAGCGACGCCGCTATTCGATATACCAAGAGGGAAAATTTTTAAGACCGTCTGTACAAAATCTTTACACTCTGAAAAGTGTCATAATGTCCATGGAACTTATGGACATTATGTCACTGGATATTATGACATGCCACATTCTAAAACACCCTCCTTAAAGAATTAATGGGTCGATTATGAATGGCAACCGAAATTCAGTTGCGTTGCCAGCCGGCAACTGAAAATTTGTGGTTGCCAGAAAAACACTAAAGAGCAACTGAAATTGACAGCTCTCAGTTGCCATCCGTAATATGATTTTTGCAACTGGCAACCCAACTGAAGTTCGGTTGCCATCCATAATCGACCCATAAGTAAACTACGGATTAATGGTCACTTAAATCTTTGGAACGAAGTTCACTGTGGCACGTTGTGCAAGTCAATGATTTAAATGCTGGACGTAAAATTTTTTTTTTTAATATGAAAAATTATACTGGGTTTGTTTTGAACATCCGCTGGCAAGGTACATCAAGTTGAAGGTGAATTAGTGTTGCCGCATCGGATTTTTCGGATTTTTAAGTGCTGCGTAGTTTTCCGAGGAAATGCCAAAAAACTCCTGAAATTTTTGGACCTGATTTTGGGAATTTCCCACCTATGGGCTATTATGTATTTCGATTCGAAAAGAAAATCCTTCGTATTTGTATACCTTATACATTGTGCTTGGAAAATGTTTTCTTTTAAATCGAAATATATAATCATCCCTATCGCGAATGTAATGGGAATAAGTTGTTTGGGAGCAAACCATTCCCAACAAATCGGTATTGCAAATATTTTGGGAGTAAAAGTTTCTATTGTGAATTATTTGTAAAAGGAAAATATACACATTTTGAAAAAATAGTAGCGTTTAAATGTTTTTTGTGGTGCTGGAAGAGGAGAAGCAATCCATAGAGATGGATTGCTTCTCCTCCTCGATGAATCGTTAACTAAGGCAAAGTAAAAATAATATAGATTTAAGTGCGTTTGTCTCATAATCAAATGCTCTTTACCGATTCCATAATATTACCGGTTCACCAAAGATGGATTCCGATACCTATTGATTGTGTTAAGAGGAATATTTTGCTGCTAGCGGTAAGCTGTTCGCGATAACTCCCATAGTGAAAATGGCTGGCACGTTGACTGGCGCACATCTCTTCCACTGGGCAATTGATTTGCTCTTTATTAACAATTACGATCCTTTATTAAAATAAATCGAGTTCTACCTTAAATCCAAATTACAACTTACATGGTCCTTTTCGTTCCCATTGGCACTTGTTGTGAATTTATTTTGTAAACAAAATTACGGGAGTAAACATTGGCGATGCCAAATATTTTTAGGTTTGGGAATTGGCTTCCAAAAACTTTGTTATGGGAAACATTCACGATATACATAAATTAAGAAAATTTGGGAGTTTTTTCATGGGAATATGTAACTTTTCACGATAGGGGTGAATAACCCTCTGGTTTGTCTCCTTGCTAATTAGTGACCGTGCTAGCTGAAGGTGCCTGTGCTAACTATATTCCAAGTGATAGTTGGTTTACCTGCGGGCGACTTTTGAAAGTGTTTACTTCTTATCATCTGGAAGCTCAAATTATTATCTTCCTACTGATTGCTGTTATTAAGGCAGATGGAATTTATTTTTAAATAAGATATTAGGCAGGAGTTATGGCTCCTTCGAGTCCGCTGTCGAAGCGGATAACTCTGAGGCTATTGGGACGCTTGCTGCCATTAAGGAAGTGAGACATAGTGACACGGATAGCGAGGCTGATAAGAGCGATTGGGAGAAGCATTCAAAACCATCGTCGCCTAAGACCAGCTGCTGCTGTTGAGCATGTTGTTTTTAGTGCTGCTTCAACTTTGGTTGCTGTTTCTGGTCCTGCTATTTTTAGTTCGGCTGGACGTAGGTTAGTGCTGCTGGTTCGTCGGCTGGGGTTTGTGCGGCTGATAGTGGTAGAACTAAGGAGATGGAGGTGTTCAATGGTACTGATGCTACTGAGATTGTTCTGGCCTGCGGTAGGAGGAATAAGCGGCAGAAGAAAAAGGTGACAGCTAGTGTCGGGGAGATTATTGATGGGGTTATTCCGTGATAAAAGTTGAAAAGGCTCAAGGCCATGTCAGATAAAACTTTTGCTTCGCGTTGCGTTACAGATTCGCTTTGACATCTAAGATGAAATGTACATACTTATACGAAACATGCTACATAAAGCATTTTTAACGCAGCGTGAAGCGAAAAGTTCGGCAACTCTCATCTTTTTGCTTGCTTTGACAATCAGCTGGAATAATTTTCTTTTATTATATTGCCAAACGAAACATATTGCGCGTTTGAATCTGTTTTAATAAGAGGTAAATATGTATGTGGCATTTATTTATTTATAATAAATCGTAAAATAACATAATTGACTTTTATTTTTATAAAAAATATATGTATATATAAATAGCAAAATTATCAACTACTTTTTTGGTAAACGATCAATGCGCGAGTGTTGTCAAAGTTTTCATTGTGTCATACACCTTTTGCTTTACACTTTTCTATCAAAGTTAGAAACGTCACGCAAAGCGACAAAGTTGTATCTGACACGGCCTTCACTGATGGAGTAGATGAGTGCTGGCTCGCAAAGTTACTAATATTTCGGTGGAGAATGGAGTTCTCTTTATGAAGCTCATAGCTGAAAATGAGAATTTGAGGAAAGGTTGAAGACCGGCAGTCCACCAAACCTTCTTAGACGTGGTCGGTGTTGGTTAAGGCGAAGTGTGGTACTACTAAATCTGAGGATATGTAGTAAGTAATACCTCCTCAGATGTACATGTCATGACTTGGCCTATCATGTCATGTCATGTTATGTAAACATGACAAAACATAACATAGGTTTATTTTTTACGGTCAATAAAACGTAAGAAGCTTCGTTCCTACCCGATGTCCCACAACATCGTGCGTACTTTTTTTTAAATTTAAACTTTTTAATCCCCCTTATTTTATTCTTATAAAAAATAATAATAATAAATAAAAGAAACAAGTGTTTAAATTTCATATTTTTAATTCAAATTGTAAGAATATTTTACTAGTTATGATGCTAATAAAAAGAAAGCATTAAATTTAATTTATTCTTCATTTTATTGTTTCTTCAAAGTTGAGTTTAGTCTAAATTCATCAGTTTACTTCAGTATACTCTTGCGATTTGAACTCGCCAAAATTCTGGCGGTTGCGATTTACAGAACACCTTTCTTGCGAGCTTAAGTCACAATCGCAAATGTTATGCGAGATGCGAGTGTCAGAATATGCCCGTTGATCAGCTGTTTATTGAAAACGCCTATGCAGAAGAAAACAATGAACAAGCAAAACCAAAGAACTGTTTTAAATTTCATATTTTTAATAAAAATTTTAGGAATATGTTACTATGCAGTTTTGATGCTAATAAAAAGAAAACATATTTATTATTAGGCTAAGGTTCGTAACGTTATATTCAGAAAGAATTGGGCATAATTAATATTTCAAGGAACAAGGGAAAAATTGACATCAACTTAATTTTCCAACGTAAAGTGGCGCTACTCTGTTCTGCTGTGTACGTTGAAAAATTAAGTTGATGTTAATTTTTCCCTTGTTCCTTGGAATATTAATCATGCCCAATTCTTTCTGAATATAACGTTACGAACCTTCGCCTAATAATCAATTTGGATTCACAAAGCAAATACGTTCGAAATAATCATATTAATAACCAATTAGCCACTGGCTTGAGCTTTTCACATGTTTACATGTTCATACATATATACTCAAGTATAAAATCAAACCAAAAAAGTTTGTCTTAAGTAGAAAAAGTTAAAAAAATTTGAATGAAGAAAAATTAAAGCAATGGCAACACTGGGAAAGTGCAACTTAAAATCAAGTGAATTAATTCTCGTATTCAAATTTCACGAAAAAGTTGTATATATAAGAATTGAAATCACATTCAACAGAGTCACCTGACAAGTGGTGATAAGCACAATATACTTGAACACTGACGATGGAAGTGCAGCGGCTTCTGAAAGTGGCGCTACTCTGGGGCCGAGTTACCACATTCGCGATCGAGTAAAATTGTTCGAAATTTTTCTTTTTGGAATTACGGCATACCATAACGTGTGTGCAATCGAGTACCAGCTGCTTAAATTCCACTCGTTAGTAATACAGCGTCGAAAACAAGATTTTCTATTATCAGCCATGTTCTGACAATCACATGGCCTTAAATCACATGTGATTTTAAAATCAATAATGGTCTTGCAGACGTTTTTAAAATCATATACGATAATTTTCTTTCAGAAATGATATTTGATGCTCTATACAATAGAAAAATTAAAAAAAGGGTGAGAATATATTTGCATGAGCATTACTGATTTTAAAATCACATGTGATTTAAAGCTATGTGATTTTGTATGTTTTTGTTTTAAAACAGCCATCGAACATTACTAATGAACCTTATCACTGTTGTCAAATCGAGTTGGGTTGTTGCACTTGCTTAAACAAACACAAAATTTGTCTGAAAATGTTTTTATTATTTCGGCTTTCTAGTTCAATAATTGTAATGTAAATTCAAATTATTTTTATTAAGAGTGGAGTGCTGGAATATTCAAATCAGATTAGCAGAACGGATCAGTACTACTGATTTCGACGGCCGCTACGCTCGTCATCATCAGCGTTCTTGTTCGTTTTTACCACTTATGAAGGTGGATGCTTTTTTCAATGAAACATCAGCTATTTAACTAATTTTTTGCCAGTAAATAGAATACAAGACTTATTATCCATGGTAAATTCTTGCATTTTTTTTTTAATTTCAACTAAATTTAGTCAGCTTTGAAATTTCACCTATCTGATTTAATTTAATCCAACACTACCACACTTATTGTTTTTCGCTTTTGATGAGTATTCTTTTTTAATACATCCACTCAAAGCTGTTTGTTTGGTTTTTGTTATTATACATGCCTTTAAACAGTCTTCAGTTGCTTATCTTGATTTAGTTCTAGGCAGCCAACCGAGAAGTAAACACATGCATATATAACTTATTGCAACGGGCCGATTGCATAGTAATTATTTTACGTAATTTTATTTTATTTTGAACTAATAGGTAGTAAAGTCTGAAAATGTTTTTATTATTTCAATTATTGAACTAGAAAGCCGAAATAATAAAAACATTTTCAGACTTTACTACCTATTAGTTCAAAATAAAATAAAATTACGTAAAATTTGTCTTTAGCCCATTACAAATTCTTAGTCGATTCAATAACCGATATAAAACAGATCTGGCACACTTTAAAAATTTCGATACGTTAGATATCGAATGCAGGGGCCGAATTACCGCATTCGTTATCGAATAGGCTTCGTATCGAATAAAATTTCATCACGTATCGAATGGATGAATTACCGCATTCGATATATAACGTATGGAAATGTTATAGGGTGGGCTATGCCAATGGTTAGCAATACACCAGCTAACCAAAGCTAGATCTTGGTGCAGCAGTAAGTATGGTGCAAGGGCATTTCCTTTTTCTCCTTTTTTCAGTATTTCACTTTCGGCCTTCTTTTAATTAAACACTTTGCCCGCATTACATCTGCTGGCACGATTTTTTGTGAGTAGCTGTCGTAACCAGACAGGTTGGCAAGATTTATAGTAGCTAGTAGCTAGATTTATAGTAGCTAGTACAACAACCAAGTCGATTGGCCAACTGTAATAAGGTTTATAGGTAATGTTCCATGGTTTTTTGCAAAACAAAAAAAAAAATATTGTATTCGATCGTTCTAGTGCTAACGAGTGGAATTTCACCAGCAGCTACTCGATTATCGTATGCCGTAATACCAAAAAGAAAATTTTCGAACAATTTTACTCGATCACGTATGCGGTAATTCGGCCCCCGGTCATGAAATAGAATCTATTTTATTTTCAGAACGGTTTTTTCTCATGCTCTCTAATTTTTAGCCGCTCATTCTCTCAACAATGTTGCCGTGTTTTAATAAAATTTCATACATTTTTCATACCAAATATAAGAACAAAAGAAAATAAACAATAATATGAGAGAATTTTATAAAATACATTTTTAATAACATGTAAAATTTTGATTTCATGTGATTACAAAAGGTTTCGGAAGCTAGAACACATACGCATGTTTAATTCTATCTCAATATAATATTACGAAGATTAGCCTATATAATCACTTTGGATTAAAAAGCAAATTATTTCGAAATAATCACATTAAAATGAAACTAGTTTAGTTTTTCCCAAATTTGTTTTTAAGCAAAACAAATCTTTATCTTTCTTTAATTTTTAATCTTTATTAATTTATATTTATTATAACTATAATTCAATAAAAACAATATTAAATTCATCCATTGCATCAGTTACTGTTGCACTTAACTTCTTTTTTTTACTGCTTTCTTTTGTTACTTTTTCAAGTTTTTCTTACGAAAAATTTTATCATACCTTAACCATGAGAGGATATGTGTAAAAAAAATATATATATTTATAAAAAACTATGTAATTATGTATTAAATTAACAGAAAAAATGAACAGAAATTATACAAAATAAAATTCTTATTAAAACAAATTAAAATATACTTAATGACACATTAAAAGGATTTTAAAGCAAAAGTGGTCCAACAATACTAAGGGCAACAAAAACTTTTATAAATGTATAGTTAAAAACTTTTGAAATAAAAAAGAAAACTAAAAAAAAACATTAGCAAGTGTTTGTGTTGTATTCGTAAAAAAGCCTTAAATAATATGAAACTGCCCAGTAAAACCCCCGACCAAATTATTTTTGTGAAATTCATTAATTTTGTAACGATCCCTAAAAACGCCTGCGCTTTGCTGGTTTTTTCTTTTTGTTTTTCTATTTATGACTTTATTTATATGCTTGTTTAATTGTTTGTTTTATTAATTATTTTTATTATAAGCATAATTAATGTTTTAAACTAGAAATATTTAAAATTTTTTATAGTTTTATTTAATTTAATATAAATTTACGTGGCTAAGATTTTTTTCTTTTTGTTTATTTAAAAACAACATACATACATAAAGAAATAATATGTTATTAATACAAATTTTTAAAGGGAATAAAAAAGTGATATCTTAAACTGAACTGAAGGGCTTTGGGGGAAGAGTTCTAAGAGGAAGGATGGGTAGAGAAGCTTTTTTGTAAAAAATATATTAATTTATTTTGCCATATTCGAAGTTGAGTTGGAATTCTTCTTCGATTTTCTTTTTTTACGATTGGTAACATTATTAACATTTGCATTGCCATTTGAAGTTGCAGCTGTTGCTGATGAGAACGACGACGATGTTGCTGTGGCTGCAGCTTGTTTTTGTAATTTTTGTTGTTGTTTGGCTTCATTACAAGTGGCAGAGTATTTGCTCCAGATGGAGGCAAATAATGTAGTACTACTGGCAGCATTTAATGATGTGGTTTCTGTCTGCTGTTGTGGTTGTTTAACTTTACGATTTGAATAGTTTTTATTCGTTGATGTTGCTTCTACTGTTGTTTTTATTGCTGATTGCTTTTCTAACTGTTTACTGTTATTAACTACCATTTTTTGTTGTTGTTGTTGCTGTTGTTTTGTTGCCGATGTTGATAAAGATGACGGCTCTTTATCATTTGTTGCCTTTGGCTGTTTATAGCCACTTGAATCATTATGATTTGTTTTTTGTTTATTGGCGTATTCTCATGAACTTTTCACTTTGCCATTCATTGATGTGCGATTACCACCACCACCACCAACTGCCGCTTCAGCAGCATGCGTGGCAACATGTTGTATGCCTTTCTCCATACAGCCCTGATAAATCGGTTTCATAAACTAAAATAAAAACAAAAAAAAATAATAATAAATTTCTTATTAATTGAGTTACAAATGATAAATAATAATAATAAATTTCTTAATTAAACTTGCGAAAATTTTCACAAATATGTAGTTAACTTACGTTTTCCCACATGAACGTCGCGAAATCGTCTAGTTTAACCCCAAAATCACTTAATTCTCCACTGTACCTAAAAGAAAATAAGATAAATTGCTGACTGCCTGCTGTTAACTAAATCAATCCCCCTTATCGTGGTTGGCGTTTTTGTGGCGAAAATCAGGCGTTTCGTACTAGATTAAAGAAAAATGTCGCTTATTTTCTTTAATCTACTACAAATTGTCGAATTTGAAGTCGAAAAACGCCAACGACGATAAGGCCCAATATTTCCCATTATAGGGACTATCGGAGAGAGTTAATATACACGACCAGGACTCGGACTTTCATGCAAATGCGTATTTTTTTGTAGTGATAGATACAGAGGTATTGACTAATTATCTATGCGAATTAGAGATGAGCGATCCCGTGATTTTTAAAGAACATCGTAACAAGTGAACGTGATTTAAAAATCACTGTTAGTTAAAACTGCGATCACTGTTTTCAGTTCTCTTAAGCCCCATTCACACTATGACAGTAATCACGACAGTTGCTGTCACGACAGTTGCTGTCACGACAGCAAAGTCTCAATATCAAATTGAGATTGATAGTGCGACAATGGTAATTACTATCAAAACTTCTTATAGAAATGAACTACCACGGCAGTACTATCACGACAGTTACTATCATGTTGTGAACGGGGCTTTATAGCAAGCAGCGTTTTTACGATATGACAAAACGGAAATATCTATACAGTGTCGGCATATCGTAAGTTTTTTATGACAACACTGAGATATCAGTACACGGTGTATGGATATCTCAGTGTTGTTACATCGTAAAATACTTACGATATGACGACGTTGTATGACTATTTCCATTTTGTCATATCGTAAAAACGCGTACGATATGACAACGCTGATAGCAAGCTAATTATCAAGTACATACACATACACAAAAACATTTTACTGAAGAAATACTTGTACCAAGGCAGATTTAAATGCGCCTTAAAATATACTTTGAATATTAAAAAGAAATACTAATAAGGAAAAGAGAACACAGGAAATAGCAACTTTATTAATTTATTGTACGCACGCCAGCGATGCCATTTGTGAAGATTTTTTTCATATCGTAAGTTTTTTTACGATATGACAATACTGCGATATGATACACGGTGTTGTCATGTCGTAAAAAACTTACGATATGACAACACAGTATGTCATATCGTTTTTTGTCATATCGTAAAAAATCTTCATAAATGGTATCTCTGACGCACGCACAAACAGTTAAATATCATAATTTTGTGTATGTAACAAATAGAAAAGAACGACTTTGAAATAGAAAAGAACAAATTTTGTCACAACTGTGATTCATGATTTTTCAGTAACAGTGATTTATCACAGGTACATATCGCTCATCTCGAATGCGAATCATACAATTTTTAGTAGTTTGGCATCAATTTGTAATTGTTTTTGCATAGTTTGGTGCTAAGTGCATATTTTGGCAATAAATGCATATTTTTATAGTTATAAAATTTTTTTAATGCATATTTCTAAATTTTTGAAAAAAATATTAGTAAGCCGATTATGGATGCAACCAAACCTCAGTAGGGTTGCCAGTTGCTGAAAACGATACTACTGACGGCAACTGGCAACTGAGAGCTGTCAATTTCAGTTGCTATTTAGTGTTTTTCTAGCAATCATTAATTTTCAGTTGCCGACTGGCAACGCAACTTAAGTTCGGTTGCATTAAATAATAGACACAATTATGTTTGTTTTACGTTTTTTTCTTTAATAATAATAAATAATTTAAAAAAATTATGTATTTTAGTTTTGGCACTTTGTTCGTACACTGAAAAAATCCATGCAACATATGCACGAAGACGTTCGTGCATATTACGAAATATTTCGTAGTTTCGCACCACGAAATTCTTTAGTAAGATATACGGAATGTACGAAAATAATAAGAAAATAAAATTAAAAAAAGTTTGTTGCAAACGGGGTACAAACTAGGGATGTAACGAATACCGATACCGATACCGATATATCGGCGATACTTCAGATTTTCCGATACATCGGTATCGGCGATATTTTACTGTCGATACGACGATACTTTAAAAAAATTTTTCAGTTTTTTTTTTTGACAAATTACCTATTTTTTGTTAATTCTACCAAGAACTAAATTCATTTCGTTATTTTTTAAATCTTATTAATATTAATTTTAAAAATTAATAATATTTTACGCTGTTATTTTGCAAAAACAATAATTTATTTATTGTTAATTTTACCATGAACTCAAATTCAATTTTTATTTTTTAAATCTTATTCCCAGCAAAAAAAGATACTCCAAAGAAGTCATGAAAATGTAGAATTTGCGATCCGGAAATATTGTAAATTTGGATAATTTCTAATTAGTTTCACATTTGCTTGTCATTGCAAGAAGCTCGCTTTTTCGATTACCAATACCGAATTTGAAGCGATGTTAGGACAAATATCTTTTTCGGTGTTCTATAATGATTCCTCAAAAAGAGGATGAAAAATTACCCATTTTCAGAACTTGTTTCTTTTTATGCGAATTTAAACACAAAACTGTTTTCATGTAAATTTAAGTGAATAAATATAAATTTTTAGAAGACTTTTAATAATTAAGCTATTAAGTTATTTAGAAGAATAATAGTTGATAAATGTCCTTTAAAAATCGATTTTTTAAAAAGCATGGCGAGTATTTTTTAAAATTGTAAAGGAATTACAAATTTGTACTTGTTTTTCTACTAATTATCTGTATATTTTTAATATAGATTCTTTGGAAGCAATGAAAATGTAGTTCCTTAAAAATTACTTCCAATTTTATATACTGGATTAATATAAATTTTAAATATTAATAATCTCTTACACTGTAATTTTGTATAATAAAAAAATTGCCCACCTTGAGTTTTGTTAATCTAAACTTGAACTCAATTTCAATATTCGTATCGGTATCGGAATCGGTATCGGCGATATTTATTTTTAAGTATCGGAATCGGTATCGGATCGGCAAAACGGCGTATCGTTACATCCCTAGTACAAACTCACAATCTCACTTATTTTATAATAGTTAAAAATTTATTTTATTTACTTACTTCTGAAAAATGTCAATAATTTTAATTTACTTTTTATTTAAAATATATTTTTAACAAGGAAACATTTTTAGGAAAGGTTTTCGCTAATTTCGTAAATTCAAAAAAATATTGACTAGAATTTTTTTTTCGTAATATGTACGAAAGTTTCGCATATTCTACGAAAAAACTAACAACGAAATTTTTTTTTCGTAAAATGTTGCATGGATTATTTTCAGTATAGGGTAAATGCATATTTTTGCGCATAGTTTTCATTTTTAAGTGCATTTGTTAAGCGTTTAAAATAAATATTTAGTTGCATGAAAGTTCGATCCCTGTATATGACTGTTTACTGTTATTGCTTCTTTGAGAGGAACATATTTACCTCCGGAGCTCCTAACGCGTGTCCGGAGGAGTGTCCCATACAAAATTGAATATTTTTTAAAGATATTGGGCCTTATCGTGGTTGTCGTTTTTCGACTTCAAGTTCGACAATTTGTAGTAGATTAAAGAAAATAAGCAAAATTGTTCTTTAATCTAGTACAAAACGCCTGATTTTCGCCACAAAAACGTCAACCACGATAAGGGGGATTGTGTTAAGCTTCTAACCATACGTATAAGAAGTTTATAATATCAAAGTTAAAACACGAGCTCCTGGGAGCTCATGGGACCAAACTGCAGGCAAACCCTTTCAAACAAACAGAAAATTTAAAAAATCGGTTTACAAATGACAGAGTTATGAGTGTGCAAACATAAAAAAGTAAAAAATGCACACGATTTGACAACCTTCTCCCTTTTTTGAAGTCGGTTAAAAATAATGAAAAAAAAAACAAGTCTTTATCAACTTACCTAATATATGCCCACAGTGCGAGAGTCAGCAAATTAATGCCCATTACTAAATTACTGAAATTGGCAAACGTATACATTCCCAACAGACCAAATATACCACTTAAAATGTAAAAACAAACAGCGAGGGCAAAGTAGACAGCTGGTGTACGAGCTGCTTTAAATATATTTTTACTTTCATTGTGCGCTTTATACGAATTAAAGATCTCCTCAAGATCAGAGTCCAATTGTTGGCGGAACTTTTCGGTGAAGTCTTCACCGCCCATTTTACGTTTGGCAAGGAACTGCAAAGTAACAAATTAATTTAAATTTAATTTAATTAATATTTATGCATTATTTCTTTGAACTATATAGATTTAAGTTGAAACTTATTATTTCGGCTTGAGTTCAATAACTGAGTTTACATAAATTCAAATTATAATTTTTTTTGTCGAACTGTATGATATTTAATCCACAGATATTTAATTATTTTGGCTTAAGTTCGTTCAATTTAATTTTTCAATTAAATTTATTTAGAAAAAGATATTCATAAAGCGTGTAACAATTGGACAGATAAAGAAAATTTTGGCCGCACCGATGGTTGAACTGACATCATGATGTTTCGAAACCAATCACGATATCATCTGCAGAATTCTTGTCGGCTTACACCTCACTGCCAATAACGACAGCTGCAGTCAAGTAATTAAAAATCCTTTTACCTTTCTTTGATGGGATGCAAATGCATCAGGGACCATAAATAACAGTTATCAAAAAAATTTAAATTCAAAAACTCTATGATAGAGTCAAGGGAGACCTATACTGTCATATACCAATAAATTCGTATTGACGAGCTCTTTCAGAATATATGGGGATCTTAAAAAAACGATCTCATCTCCACAGTCAAGAGTTATTTTTCAACGAAAAAAATAAGATCAGATGAAACTCTCAAAAAGAGAGCCAATGTCAGATGCAGAAACTTCGCACATCTGAAAATTAAAAAATGTCGGACAATAATCTGACAATAGCAACGCGATGTGTTCACACGATTGTGAGATGTCTGAAAATTTTTTGTCAGCAGGTAGTGTTAAAATCGACTGACAATGCTTTTTCTGCCAACGTTGCCAGACAAAAATTTTCAGCTCACACGATTGTCAGAAATTTTTAGTAGATTTTACTTACAATATTGTAAGATCTGACAATCGTATGTACATAGCTTAATAATCAATTGGGATTTAAATATATGAATTTTTTATTCAGTTTTTTACATATTGGTTGAATTTGTGTAAAAATTATTTTATTTCCTTTTCAAGTATCGAATTGTTTAATTTATTTTTTGACAATTCTAACTTGGGTTTAACTGAACAATGTTGCTCGGTTAAACTTAGATTATTAACTGGATCTTATGGCTCAATTATCGATGGCAACCGAACTTCATTTGGGTTGCCAGTTCTTAAAAATCATATTATCGATGGCAACTGGCAACTGAAAGTTATCAATTTCAGTTGCTTTTTAGTGCTTTTCTGGCAACCACAAATTTTCAGTTGCCGGCTGGCAACGCAACTGAAGTTCGGTTGCCATCGATAATCGAGCCATTAATGTAATGAATTCAATGAATTTCAAAATACACAATTTTTTCTTTCCTTTTTTGGTTAGTACTTATGTATCTATCTATGTACATATATCTCTATACATATACCATAATTACATACCTGAAATACAGCTTTATCTTTAACTCTCAAATGTTCAGCTTCCAAATGACCTGTGCTTAAGTACGGTCTAGTGCCGCCACAAACATCTTCCATCAATTGATTATATAATTCCTTAGCCGCTGCTACAGCTGTCAAATGATTCGCTTCGGCTGTAGCTACCAACATACTTTTAGGTTCGGGCAATTCATCACCCTTATATATTGTCATATATGATTGGAAGTATTGTATAAGATCTCTAGCTCTAATGCGTTGACCACTGATTTCTTTGTATACCAAATTATCGGGCGACAATAGCATCGGCACTAAAGTTCTTAGAGTTTGCTTAAATTCGGGTGTTATATCTTTGAGACGACCATCAAATTTGGGATTTGTAGCTACATTTAGACCAGGATGTGGCATCAGAAAGCAGGCAACTTCTTGAAAACATGAAGAAATATGTCGTCTTAGAGATTGCAATTCAGGATGTTGTTTATCCGATATTTCTAAGCGCTTTTTTAAAATTTGATCGCCACCCAAGGCGCCATATTCGGCTTCGTATGGAAAACTCCAGTCACGCACTAGAAATTGTAAACGCTGGAAAGGTTTTTTACCAGAGTCCGCTAAAGCCAAGCGGCCATATTCTGTGAATAATTGCAAATGTTGTAAATCATCTTCTTGGATGTTTTGTGACAAATTATAGATTTGAACTGATGATAACATGGTGCTTAAAGCAAATACCGTGGCGCAATCACGCACGGTACTCTGGCTATCGAAAGCCCCTTGTGTATCCAATAGTATAATGGCTATTTTGTCACCATTTGGATAGTCATGTAAAAAGATATCTGACCACATAAGTATGCCAGTTGTATCACGTTCGGAACCGCCACGCCAAGAGAAACCTGTCAAGGGTGAGTCTTCATCACCCAACCAATCGCTGACATCGTGGCGTACATACTGTTTAAACAAAAACTCAACATTAATTTAAATGAAAAATTTTGTGTGTTTAACTTATTTGTACCTTTGAATACATATAACGCAGAAAGAAATCTAAAAGAAAACTTTTTCCTTTACGAAATGCTCCCGCTACTGATACGACGCACACAAAGCGATCTTTGACTTCTTCTCGCATCAGCACCTCACTTAAACTATCTTCATTTAGTAAGAATGTGTGTTCCTCCGAAGTGGATATTACCTGTACAGCCTCTCCAGGCATGATGTTGTAAACTGTTTGTTATTTTTATTAGAGAGTAATATTGGCTTTTATCAACGGTGGTTTTGTGACACAATTTTTATGGCTTAGATGCGTGTGTTTGTAGTTGAGTTTTGTAACAAGAAAACGTTAAAGGTTTTAAAATATCAAGTCTTCCTTCTGTAAGACAGAAAGAAAAATAAAATTACATTTAATTTAGCTGGAATATTTTCATGTTCTGATGATGTACATAAATTAATATGTGCAATACACTATTTGTTCAGTTGTACTAAAATACCTTCTAACGTAACTATTTCGTCTATACAAATTGAATACTGACGAGTTTTGAATTAATATGATGATGTATAAAAATTTATATATCCATACAAATGTAATTATTCTATGCAAAATTATTTAAAATACATACATACATATATACTTTTTTTTTGGTTATTTATAAAACAATTTTGAGAGCTCATACTTAAATTCTCATTATATGTACTAGGGTATTTCATTAATCGGGTTGCTTTTTTAAATGGTTAATAAAGGAAATTATTATTAGTAGAGGTTGACATTTAATCGGTTAGAAAATCAATGGAATAATATAAACTTTTTACTACATTAATTGGCTTAAAAAAAGACAATCTGCTATTTATTATCATGTTTCTAAAAATAAGAAGTTTATGGTTCTTCGAGCTATATAGTTGTCTGCCTATTTCAGTAGCTCCATTATAATATAATCTACTAGTGTGTGAAAAAACCGTACTTTTCCAAAAAAAAAAACGATTTTCGAATTATTCGAAAAATATTTTTTTTAAACCCGGTTACGAAGACGCTTTTGTTCAAAAAACGGTTAACCGGGTTTTTTGAATATATACGTACATATTTGATTTTTTTTATTAATTTTATTGAAACGGCAAACAAATTAACAATTCAGAAAAAAAAAAAATAAACGGCAGGATTATCGTAAACGAAATTGACAAAAAACAAGTTTCGGTTTTGATAACAAAAATCCCTGTATTCAATAATTTTTTTTTAAATTTCCTGTGATAAAGAATTCCGCTATATTGATAATAAAATTATGTCAAATGAAAAAAAACATATAAATTAAAAAAAATGTTGACTTGGCTGGGATACGAACCCTGGCTTCACGAACGTAAGGCATACTCTCTACAGCCAAGCCATATATCAGTTATTTTTTTCTGAGATAAAAATTGTTTTAAGTACATACTTATGTACGAATAGAAAAGAAATAAACGTTATGGGAAAGAAATACATGCAACGAAATATTGTATTAAGTTAATGACAAATGTTATTGAGATTCATATTTTTTTCAATAAAATGGTTTTATTGAACATAATTCTTGTCTATTTTTTTCTGTGTTGTCTTCGACATTTCATGCCGATTTCGTTTTCTAATGAACAATTTAAATGATATCTTCCGGTATGAAAATCTGAGCTACAAAGTATTACATATTGTCCTGTAATAAATACTTCTGATAATAAGATGAGCTACAATGCCTTACGAATTGTCTGCAACGAACTTTGTTAAGAACAAGATAACCGACAATGTGTTTAGTTTCGCGCTCTTGAAGACAAGATGATCTACAATGCTTTACGATTTATCTTAAATCAGCTTTGTTAAGGACAAGATGACCGACAATACGTTACATTTAGTCTTCAATCACGATCTGTTGAGCACTAGATGATCGACAATGTCTTGAATTTTGTCTTCAATTACACTCTCTTGAAGAAAAGATGAACGACAATGTCTTACGATTTGCATTAAATCAACTTTGTTGACTTAAATATGAGCGAAACTGTCTTAGATTTTGTCTTTCAATCACACTGATCGACAATGTCATACGACTTGTCTTCAATTAAATTTATTCAGGACAAGATAAGCGACAATGTCTTACAATTTGTTTTTAATTACATTTTATTAATATTAATGGTTTTTATTATTTAATTATAAAATAATGCATTTTTAATTAAAATCAGTTAAATTTTCTAATAATATGAAGGCAATTTTTTTCATTTAATTTTTGTCTTTTTATGGAAAAGGACGTTTTAATTTTAAAGTTGTTATTTTTCTAATCTTAAGAAAATTACCTTTCCGATGGCAGTCTAATTTTAGCGGTCAACAGAAATTCAAAAAGTTTTGCTCTACTAAAAACGGAAATTTAAGTGGTTCTAATCATCTGAAAGTTTTACTTAGCCTGTAAGAAAATGTATTTCATAGGCTGAAGACAAAATTAGTATGTATGTATATTTAAGTCAACGTTTCAGATCACATGTAAATTAAACTTTCTCAACACACATATTCATTCACATCTTGTTTTTATTTTCGTATAAAATACTCGTAGATATTTTTCTTTTTATAAACTCCACAACAAAATAGTTAAGTTTTTTTTAACAACAATTCACTTTGCACATTTCTATAATGACAATTTCTAATGAAAATTGAATTTGATTAAAACATATTAAAAAGCTTAACTTTTGAGTTATTGCGTTATATTACTCTCGGACCATGTATGGCAATGATTAATATGTTCCAGACGCAAGTACAACATATTCTAAAATACACACTGACTGGGTGCAATGTTCTTTGTTCTCTCATTAAATAACTGGTTTTCAAAAAAGTGGAATTCAATTAACGTTCTTCACTGAAAGATTCAGTTAAAACAAAACAAAGATGACATAAATAAAAAAAAAGAAATGATTTAAAACAACTACGTGTGAAATAAACAACTATTATTATTATTTAAACAATATGAGCATGTGAAGCATATCCAAACAATAACATTTTACTTTAAAAATTTGCACAGAAGTATGGCTGACATTTAAACGGAATTTTAATTGAAATTAAAACACAAGTTTAAAAATTAAATTAAAGCATTAATTAATTTTCATTTATATGCAAGATCGGCTTTTGATGACGTTGACATGTTTTTTTATTAATAACAACATGTGTGTTTTTTGTTATTTTTTTTAAATTTAATATTATACGTAGAATAGAAACAAAAACAAAAAATTAAAGATTGAAGATCGTTGAAATTATGCGCAGATAGATACACACTCCTCAATCGCTTTTTAAAAATTAAATTCACTATGAGATTGCTTTTCATGTTATTTAATTAAAGTTTTTCATTATCTTATTAAGAAAATAAAGAAATTAATTTAAAGTCAGGTTTGTAATTAATACGATGTAATAGAATTGCAACCCACCAATAAAGCTTGTCAATGAACAATGAAATTGGTATTTATAAAATTTGTGCTTTTGACTTGTGTGTTTTGCTCATATGAGGAGAGCACACAATAAGAAGATAGATACATATGAGTGTGTGTATGTATCTGTGTTTCATATCCATTAGGGTCACCCTTAATTTCAAAAAGTTTGATTTCTCCCAGCTTGGTATATACATATTGATAAAAATTTAGGAAAAATATTAACTTGAAAAAAAAATTGTAAGAAGAAAATGTTGCTCGTAAAGTTTACAACACTTTATATCTTAAAAACTTTTCCCTAAATCTCACATGTAGTTAGAAAAACATATATAACACTAACAAACATCATTTATTTATATCGATGCTTCGTTCGTCCTACCATCTCATAAAAAAACAGAAATTTACAAGGCCTTGGACTGGATCAGTTGAAAATTGTTTTTAAGTAATTTTAAAACCGAATCTGCAGTCAGTTTGTTTATTTTTTAGTTCTAGTTTTCGAGATATACAATTACAGTAGTTTTCCGGTTTAACGAACATTCGATTCTGCGAACATCGCTTTTAACGAACAGTTCAAGATCAATTCGCTCCATTGATTATCTTATATAACGAACAAAAATATTTTTTTGTGCTCAGTTTAACGAACAAATAAGATTCATAATATTAGTTAAAAAACTTATTTTAAGAAATTTCTTATACAAATACTAAAAACAAAGCGAGTAGAAAAAAGTAACGCTATCTTACAATAAAAAATACAATTCTAGTTATTTATTTATCCATAAACTGGTTATTCTACATAAGTACTGCGTATAACGTACTTTTCAGTTTAACGAACGGGCCTGACAAAGTACTGGTTCGTTAAACCGGAAAACTACTGTATGTATAATTATATATGATTCACATATAATTATATATGATTCATATATAATTATATATAATTATGTGTAATGATTTTGTATAATAATAAATAATTTTATATAATTATATATAATGTTTTTTATGTAGTATATAATCATATATAATTATGTATAATCATATATAATCATGTATAATTATATAAAATTATATGCAATGTTTTTTAAATTTTTGTATAATTATACACAATTGTATATAATTATAATTATTATAATATAATTATAATTATGTAGTGTTTTTTGTGATTTTTGTAGAATTATATATACAGGCATGTTCTGAAAATCACATGATTTCAAATCACTTTTGATTTCAAAATCACAATTGTGATTTGATGAAACCACAAAATTTGTAACTTTTCAGTGTGATTTTATCTTTTCGAAAACACAAGAAAACAGCTGATTTTTGTTTTGATTTGGTAGCAATTCTTAAAAAAAGTTGCAATTAATTAGTTTTATAAAAAAAAAAATGCATAATGTGTTGCAAAAACTCGCAAAAAGTTGTTAAAATCGGGAAAAAAAATCAAAATTGGTTAAAAAGGGCCGAAACTGCAGAAATGTCGAAACACGAAAAAATTATTTTATCGGGAATGAAAAACTTCGGAAAAATTGCAAAAACTAAAAAAAAACAACATTGGTTCAAAATTATTGAACTTGTAAAAATAGTTAAAACTCGTAAAAGTCACTTTCGTCGTGAAATTCACGAAAAATTTCTAAAATAATCAATAAAATTTATAAAGAACACATCAAATTATTAATTTCGGCATTTTTTTTATAAAACTCATGAACAAGTTGTCGCAAAAATAAGCAAGTGATTTGAAATCGGCAGCTTCTTAACTAACCGGTTTGAAATCGCATATTTTCCAAAAATTTTGTGCACAGAACACCTTTTTGTATTTTGAAATCACTTTTACAAAAAAGTGATTTTCAGAACATGCCTGATAATCATTTATAATTCTATAATTTTACCAGCATTTACCCGCGACTTCGTCAGCGGGTCGCAAACAAAAAAAAGTACCAAAAGTACCAATTTTTAGCCGTTTTTATTCTTAAAAAGTACCCTATATTTAAAGCGGTTTTCGTGTGATAGTTCAACAGCATAACTATGTGTTTGAATTATTTTGTACAGTATTGATGTGTAAATTTCATTGAAAATTTTTGCTCGAGCATATTTAAATTTTCACAAGTGAATCTTTCAGATGCAATTACTAAACGATCATTTTCGTGAATTTTATTAATAGAGTTCCTTAGAAACGTATAATTCTTCAATTCGCGAACTTTTTGAGCAACATTTCTTTCTTTTTGCCTACATTTGAGCATTTGAACGCCATGAACAATATTAAAACTATTGGACATTTCTTGACCTATATTTTTTCTTCCATGAACGGAATGAGCTATATATCCATTTTTATTTTCCCATGGGAAAGCCGATGTTGATCGGAGTGGACCCCATCGTCCAATGCAATGTCCAAGATGTCTCAGCATCATTGTGTCCAAGATTGGTGAATTAATTTTGATTTAAGTGTTTAATGCAAAACAGAATTTTGTATTTAAAACGGATTTAAACATAAATTATTTTGAAAATTCAAGTTAAAAATTGGCTATTAATTCTCGTATTTAATTTTCACGAAAAAGTTGTATATAAGAATTGAAATTACATTCAAGAGAGTCACCTGACAAGTAGTGATAAGCAAAATACATATGAGGACTGATGATGGAAGTGTAGCGGCTTCCGAAAGTAGCGCTGCTATGTTCTGCTGTGTATGTTGAAAAATAAAGTTGATGTTAATTTTTCCCTTGTTTCTTGGAATATTTATCATGCCCGGTTCTTTCTGAATATAACGTTACGAACCTTAGCCTAATAATCATTTTGGATTCACATGCAAATAAATTCGAAATAATCATATTAATATGGATTGTTTGGTTGTAAACTTCACAAGCAAAATTTTGTTATAGCAATTTTTTTTTTGAGAAATTAATATTTTTGAAATTATGAGACAAGAACACAAATTTTATGGGTTTTCCTCAATTTAACCGGACTGATGGCACGTTTTACACCCTACCGATTGGTCTAAAAATTTGGCGGAATCATTTCTTTATCATTATTCACCAAGTAGGTGGTGGCTGAGAGAATCGAGCTTTTTAATATTAAGGGTCACCCTAATATACACATACTACACTCAAAGTGTGTTTGGATGAATTTGTATAGTAGACAGAAAAGCGGATGGATGTGGCATGGATGGACGGACTTACGAACCGACAGTGAAACGTACGTAGATAGATGCTCGATCGTGTATTAAAATTTAATCTCAGCTAGAAGCATGCTCTCATAAATTTCAAGAGAAAAACAAAAAATAACAAAATGTAAGTATTATTAATTTAAAGGTAACGATTGGAGATGGGATCGTGATAGGAGGGCCAAAGGGTCTTGGATATTTTACAAGTGGTAATTACGGACCACTAAGTGCCGCCTTTCGTAACAACCAATCTTTAATCTGCTAAGTCTAAGATGGGGCCTGTTCCCAACTACCTTGACATTATGTCGTTCAATCAGAGTTAAAGATTTAATGCATGCCATTACTATACACACATCGGTTTCATAACCTTTTTATTGAGGGTCCTAATCTACAAAAATGCTTATAGTACCGGTATCTGAGACGAGCCTGTAAACTCTTTTGGCAACTTCTGTTATACTATGTTCAGACATGCGCCTTGAGACAGTTAAGTTTTAATTTGATGTATCGATTTTGGTGTTCACACATATGCAATTTAGCTTACTCAATTAGCATTTGAAGGCATATCTAAAAGGTGGGATCACTACCGCAGCTGACTACTACTATTGCCGTCGATATTTTTAATTTCGATATAACGATATTTTTTCCAAATATATCGACAGTATCAAATTCGATATTTTTTTAACTTTGGTTTTGTTTTTCGTGCATTTTTTAAAAACATTTCGACACAGTCTTCATCAAATAGAATATTAGAGCCTATTCACATATTACGTAACGCTATTTTCGGAGGTTTTATTCCCCCCCATCCCCCACTGGAACGCTGTTTACAAAATTTTCAGTATAAAGTATCTAATCCGTAACAAATCTTTAACCCCCCCTGGAGCGTTACGTAATATGTGAATGGCCCCTTACTAACAAAATCTCTTGTTTTATTTGTAACATTTTGTCTATTCGAAAAATTATCATTCTTTAAGTGTAATTTTGTTGACGTATGTTCCATGAAATATTGGTGGAACAGTAAGGATCTTGGAAATTAACTCTTTCCAGCTTATTATTTATAAAAAAGGTACTTTTTTGTTTTATTTTGAAAAAAAAATTTGGGGACTACGTATGAATTATCATTGTTGAAAAAATATCGATATATATATATCGATATATTTTTTCCACTTGCCCATCCTTAGTATGTATGTATTATGAAACAATCATTGATAAACACACAATTGATTGAAGGTGCTCGTGCATGATTCACGTCAATCATACGAGCGCTGGCCATCTCTATTAACAACAAAGTTTAATATGAGCATATATTTATGCACATACATACATATCTATCTATATACATAAATAAATATACAATGTAACGTATAAAGCGATGTGATCATTTGCGGATGCTTTTTTTATATTATCATGTCATTGCTGTTTTTTTAAAGGCCGGTTTTGTTATTGTAAAAAATCAGAGTTGTTTGCACATGAGAGGTAAAATTTCTTTCTTGAAAAATTATTTATCTTTGAAAAATCAAAATGATTCAGAAAAAACAAAGCCGACTTAATTAAAAACCATAGTTATATAGAAAATCCGGTGCGTATTTTTCAAGTTTTTTGTAGAAAAAACCTTGTAAATTTTAAAACCTGCATTAAAAATTGTTCGAGTTAAAACACTCTGTTAATGAAAATCATGAGGTTTTAACTATCGCTTGAGAGCCTGGCAAAAAATATTTGATCCAGAATCTCATACATGTATTTCTAAATATTAGTTGGATTTTGAATATTAAATCGCAATTGTAGATGCAAAAATCGCCAAATCACAGTATACTGAAAGAATTTCGCTTCATAAATCCAATGAAACAATTTCGTTAGATTTTTTTTTACAATTCTAATGAAATATTTCACAATTCTAATGAAATTTCATGAATATTGTGAACGAATTTCATTGGAATTGCTTCGTTAGTTTTCATAGTTTCGTTAGAAAATTTCATTGGATTTATGACAGCAAAATTTTGTCATGTTATATGTTTGTTGTTGTTGTGCTATTTCTTGTTATTATACAATCATAGACACATTGTCTTGACAGTGCTGTTGGCTGAAGTGGTTAAGACGTTGCCTACAAAGCGAATGACGAGAATCGTGAGTCTGAGTACGATATTGTGAGCGGTCATCAACATTACAAATTTTCTTGATGTCCATTGGCGTCAATCGTAACACTGCAACCAGACGTGCAATATTTATTTCTGAACATAAGCAATAACGTTGGCAGAATGACGTCACAAAAATGTCTGTGTTCAAACTTCTGTTAAGGGCTGGGTAAACGTAGTGATGTTGGGATACAATTTTTATATATTCGTGTAGTAAACTTGCACGGTATTTTATAAATATTCCATATATTTCATTATTATTTTGTATTTATAAACATTTTATGAATATGAACACAAATAATGTGAAAATAATGAAAAACAATTTACATATTTTTTATTTACTGTCCTTTTTTCTTTTTTTTCCATAAAACAAAGAAATTATACAGAAACCACAATATACATACTAAATTTGACAGCTTATGTCCTAACATAATTGCTTTGGCTTGTGTTTGAACATCAATTTCCAAACATCTGTCTGAACACTAACATTTACTGTCCACACAGTCATTTTTTATGTTAGCAACAGATTTTAACAATTGCAAACAGAAAAATGTCCAAACTTATGTCTCGTCAAGACCTGGTGTAAGTATTTGTAGCATGGGACTGTTAATAAATTAAAATAGTCAATAAAAAGAGATAAGCTAATGAGGCTTACTAGCTAATGTAATAATTTCATTAAAACAATGAAATAACTTCATTACAATAATGACAGAATATCATTAAAATAATGAGAGAATTTCATTAAAATGATGAAATAGTTTCATTAAAATAATGAAACAATTTCCTTAGAACGATGAAATAATTTGACCAAAATAATGAAATATGTTCATTAGCGAAATTATTACAATGGATCAATGAAATTATTTCATATAGTTAATGAAATTTTCATTAAAATAATTTTAACGAAACTTGTTTCATCAATCCAACGAAGCGTGACGTTGGTTGATTTTTAATGAAGTTTTTCATTGGATTAATGTCGAAATTGACAGAATTTATGAACTAAATTCTTTCAGTGTACAGCATTATAAAGATTTATCATAATAAATCGTATATCATGTTTGTTAAAATATTTTTTTTTTAAATATTAGGCACTTATTTGAGTTTCAATCGATGTTCCATCTTCGCTGGCTATCGAACATCGAGTATCGAATGTCAATTCGTATTATGTGCTGGCAGCACTACCGAAAATTTCGTTGTATAACGAATTTTCAATCGAACACAATTTTGCTTTCGATGCTGTATGGCAGTTTGTAAAACTTATTGAAAATGCAAGTATTTGTCTATATATTTTTGTTTTTTACATATACCATTTGCAAATTATTTTATTTTAATTTCATGGTCATGTTAATTAATAAAATTTTTCCTTTCATAAATTTGTAAACAAGCAATATTTGTTTACAGTGCCAGGTGATAAATATGTACTATTGTGAACAATCCAATTAAGTGCAATTCACAATAGAACTATTTTTATCGAATGTGCGCCATAATACCAAATGAAAATTCGTTCGAACACAATCGAAAATCGTAAGTTGCTCATAATACCCAGCTTAAAATTTTTTGGAAATAATTCCCATAAGGATTCGCAATACGTCTTCCATTTGAGATTGTATTATTTTTGTAGTATCAAATGAATTTTCCAAGCAAAATATTTTATTCATAAATGGAAATTTTGGTAGATTTTTATAAATTTAAGGAAAATTTTGGTAAAAAAAATTTTTGCTCATTAATTTGAATCTCTTGATAACTTTAACTGTTTCCCAGGTCCTTTGAAAAACATTTTATAAATTGAAAAAAAAAATCCATGTACATAATTTGATCCCCTCGATAATTTGAACCTAATTGAATGGCATCTTGTAGACGCACACTTGGGAAAAAGGCCAATGTAGCAGCGGAAAAATCATATCTTCCAAATTAATAGGTTGTACAGGTTGCCAGATTAAAGATTAAAACCGGCCCACTTGGGTCTTTATAGGTCCCATTGTGTTAAAATATCCACAAAAAATGTAAGGATGTAAGCTATAAATTCTGTAAAAATTAGACAGCTATTGTTAGCACGGTGGGTGCCATATTTTGTTATACATATAACACAAATTTTACCGATAAAATTCTTTAATCGTCAGAAATCTCATTCTTCCAAATTAATAGATAGATGAATTATAGGCAGGATGTAGGCTTTAAAGCCCGTACAAAATAAGGCAACAGTTTTAACACAGTGGGCGCTATATGTTGTTGTATAAGACCAATTTTACCAAAAAAAATCTTAAGTTTTCGAAAAACCCATATCTTCCAAGCTGGTCTGATCCATTATAGATAGATAGAGAGTACGAAAAGGACAAAGAGAAATATCAAAAAACCCCTCAAATTTCAATGTGTGCCTTTTTTCTTACCACGCTAGCTTCTCACCACCTCTCTCTCTCTCTCTCTCTCTTAAACTAAAAAAGCCTGCTTTTAAAGCCAAGCGAAAAGTAAAGTGTAAATGGCGTGAATGCAATGCTTTTAGCATGTGCAACAACCTCGACAGCTGATATAGTTGCCGTAGCTAAATTAACAAAACATTTTTTTTACCAAACTCCTGTTAATCTGATTTATTTCTATCTCCTTTTGATAATTTAAAATCTCGATTTCAACTTTTTCGCTGGTCCTTGAATTTCAAATTATCGGGAGTCGACTGTAGTTCTTTACGCACTAACACGCAATTTACATTGTGCCTCTTCTGCTTGGCTTTAAAGGCAGGCTTTTTTAGTTTGAGAGAGAGAGGGAGACAGGTGTGGAGAAGGTAACGGGGTAAGAAAAAAGGCACGAATTGAAATTTAAGGGGTTTTTTTGGTATTTTTCTTTGTCATTTTCGTACTCTCAGCATTAGGCATGTGTATAAAGCATAGTACTCTCTGTTCATCACTTCGTGCGAACTGCTGTCAAAAGTTCATATAAAAAAAATTATCACGAATTTCTCATGAAAAATTGTTGCAGAAGTAGTACTCTGTTTATTTTGTGAAGAACATATGAAATGTATCTACAACATTTTGAGTCTTCATGCGAAATAATATAAGCACCACTTTTTTCGTGTGAAATTTACAACAAACACATTTAGGGAATTCACAATGTGTATCTTAAAATTTGGAAATAGCAATATCATTACACCTTAAAATTTCATTGTGAGCAACGATACAAAGCACAGCATATTAATGTAATAAAAGTAACGACTAAGTTTGCCGAATATTTCTCACTATTTACATGTATAGAACACGAACTCAAAATACACAACAAACAAAACAACACGATAGTGCTTGGTACCTATCAACATGCCAAAGAAACACCAATACACTTAAACCACACACAAAATCTTTATTTAAAATATTGCCGCATTGAAAAAAACATGCTTCTTGGACGTTTAAAATTGTCATCTGGCAGTAAATTTCATTTACATGCAAAACAAAAACAACAACCTTGCCAACCCATAATAAAAGACTAAAATTGAAACGTTTTAGAACGTTGTTGTGAACTCCCTAATTGGGTTTCTTTTTTAACGTACACAATTGCAGCATACTTTCAAGGGCTATTATAATTGGTTACTTGTCATATTTTTCGAATGAAAAAACTAATGTTGATCAAAATTTTTCGCAAATTTGAACAGAGTACACATTGCTTAAACGTCGAACAGGGAATGGAGCAAAAATCTGTAATGTAAATGTGCATGACTTTTCGTAGTTTTAAAAGAAAATTGTAAAAAAGGCAGGCTAAAAAGGCATAGTGTGAAAGGGCACTAATTTTCCGGGATTTTTCTTATTCCTAATACTTATCAAAGTATTATAAAAAATTTCAATACAAAAATAATATGATTAGGACGGCAAAGTTTATTTTATTGATAATTTTTACAAAACAAATTTTAAACGCTGTGCAACACTAAAGCTGCCATTACACTGTCTGAGTTTTCATGTGATTTCAATACGTAAAAGTGAAATATCGAGTGTAATATACAATTTTTAACTTTTTATCTGAGCTCAGTTGAAAATAGAATTTATTCTATTTCCATCTAATATATAATATGAGTTTTAAATTTCTTAAAGATAGATTTTGAAATCAGACGAAAACTCAAACAGTGTAAAGACGGCATTAATAACTTTTTGATTTTAGAACAAAATTAGAAACACGTTAGCATGTATTGCCTATTTACTTTAAGCAAAAGAAGCAGGTAGAAAACGTAAATAAACGTTAATAGAAATAGATACTAAAAGAGAATAGCTAGTGAGAGACTTAAATTGTAGGGTTAAGAAAATAAAGGTAACACAATGTTTGTTTCTTTTTGGCTTATTGAAATTATATAAAGGTGTAAGAAAAAAAAGAAATAAAATAAAAGCATTTGTATTCAAGAGCAGACAGCGATATGTCGGTCATTCAAATAATGAGATTTTTTTTAAAACTAAACAGAGAGTTAAAATTAACAAGAGATACAAACTTAGCTTAGTCAGAGTTAACCCATTGAGTTTTGAAACGCGAAATTTTTAATAAAAGTACACATTGCAACAAAACTTATTTGAAAATGCTTGAAGCAAATAATGTTATTAAATTTCTTGTTAATTAATAACTACAAATTATATTCTTTGCTAGCGGCTCTGAATGGATTAAGCAAGTTTGTTAGCTTAACAAAGCGAACTGTAGAAGACTAAAAATCATTCTGAACTGGTAGGTTTGAAAGTAAAAATGTATTTTTTATTGTTGCTGATTCTTTTGCGATCACTTTTATGGAGGTTTCATGGAAATAATTAAAAAAAATCAGAAAGAAAATATTGAAGACTACATGAACTACTAATAAATAAAACCCCTTTTGTGCTTAAAACAATACGAAAAAAAGAGGAAAATTAATGCACATTTCAATTAAACATAAAATTTACTACTAGTAAATAACGAAAACAGAAAAAACATCAACAACAACAACAAAAACAACAAACAAATACAGGAAAACATAACTACAAGACCAACAAAATTACAATACAAGGTAATTTGAAATTTTGCTGAACAAAAAAAGAAAAGAAAAAAAATATGAATGAAAATGAACAGCAGTTGTTTAATTCACATTTTTTAAAAATAATTGCAGAGTAAAACACAAGTATGGCGGAACAACTGATTCAAGAATGTTTTAAAAAAATAAAACACTACACAAAGCTGGTAGTAATACATGGCCACCGCCCTAAATTTGGAATAGTAGAAGCCTGTTTCCTAGTCCTACTACTACAGTGGAACACAAAACTTTCTCAAAGCCAAGACGCTCCAGGAAACACATTTTCACCTTATTTTTATGTGGGTTGTTTTTCTCAGCGTACTGAAATCCTAGCTGAATCAGTATATGCCAAAATGCCACAAACTTGTGTGGAGTTTTGTGAATTAAAAAACATTACTTATGCCGTTTTATTGGTCGAAAAGTGCTATTGCAGCAGTGATATTGTGATCGAAGATAGACAAGAAGATATTTTGTGTAATACAGCATGTGTGGCCATAAAATCGGAATATTGCGGTGGTGTAGGAGTCCATAGTTATTATACATTTTATACAGATGCCTCACCAAAAGATCTAAAATTACAAAATAGCACAGAAAACAGTTTGAGCCTTAATTGGAAACTATATGAGCCACAGAAAATGTTTATAGTAGCGTCTGAACCACCACCAGTATTTAAAATCATCAACTATCTAATACAAATACAACGTTTGCGTACATACTCCTCGCGAGCATTTTTCGCACAACCCGAATTTGTTGTACAAGGTTCAGAAAATAAATTGGAAATTACAGATCTACTACCAGCTACTGAATATAATATAACTGTGCAATCTATTTGTGAAAGTTTAACAGGAGAAGCAGAAAATTGTGGCTCGTCGTCTATAGTTGGCACTACTTTAGTGGCAGAGCCCAGTCCCAAGCCAGCCCAGCCTAAAGTATTAAAGACGACAGATACCACCATGACTATAGAAATTAAACCAGTAAAAAATGATAATGGTCCTGTTACCAAAGTTTTAGTTATAGTAGAGAGAGTAGACGAGTCGCTGTCACAACCTTTTGATACCAGTTTGTTGGGCAGTTGGAAAAAAGCTGATGAAGATGGTTTACCTTATTATATAGCTGCTGAGTTGGACTATGATCGTGTGGGAGATAACAGGACTAGAAAATTTGTGGTGGGAGATGGTAAACGTTATGGACGTTATACGAATCCTCCTCTAAATAATAAAAAATCGGATTTTCATGTCAGTTTGGGTGTGGTGAGTAGTTAAAAATATTTCTTAAGTCTTTACATATTTGCAACAACTGTGATTTTAGAAAACTAATTTAAATTTTATTATAAATCAACACAAAAAAAATTTCTCAATGAAATGTGCATGTCGCACTTATACACAGCGTTACTGTTAGTGCTACTAAAGTAGCAATTTGCACCTTTTTCGACTGCTTGGATACTATTTTGCTACTTTTACAAAATGCACCCAAATGTGATACTTTTTGTAATTCTTGCCACTTTTTTTGGTACTTTTTTACTAAATGAAGAGATAATTTAGACAATTTTCCTTACGCAATGAACTAAGTGGAGTTTCTTTTTTGCAAAATCAGTCTTTACAAGCTAACAGCCATATTCATAAATATTTAAAACAGGGCAATAGACTACTTTCAAGCAAAATTTCATTAAATTGCATTCAAAAATGTATATTACATGAAAATTTTATAATAGGTTTAAAGATGGTATGCACCTACTATAAACCTTCAATAAATTCATATCATCGATATATCAATTTCAACTTCAAATATTTTTGCAAATTTAGCACACAGGAATACATCATATGCTTTAAATTAAAGCTTGAAGTCTTGACTATAAGCGTTTACGTATGTCTTTTTAAATTTGATAGAATAGGTCACTTAATTATTTAAGTTAAACAAAATTCGCAACAAAATTAGCAAAAAACACCATCAAAACACATAAAAGCAAAAAGAAGTGTTAGTGATGTAGAAACAATCAACACAAATGAAAATAGGCTCGTTATTCGAGTACCTTTTTCATACATGATTAAAAGATTCGTGTGAACTCTTTTGTAATCATTTCTCTTTTTTTCTTTTACTTCATAGAAAACTTGTGTTAAATAAGTTGAGAAATATATTATAAAGAGAGTTCAAAAAATCTTAACTTACACGAAAGCAATAAAAAGCTATTCGTTTATTTCAATATCCGGATGAAATCATATTCCTTTTATTGCAACACTAACTACAAAACATGGTGGTGTTGCCAGTATCGAAATCTAAATTTCCTTAAAACACACAATGTCTATTGTAGTGTTTATGAATGCAATTTTATATTAAACAGTTTTTAGCGTGAAACTGTTCAATAACAATTGTGAGTCTTAAACCTAAAATAAGAATTTTTTATGAATTTGACTGTAAATGTATAAAGTTTCTAATGAATTTTTTAGGGTGATTAAGATATGTTTAACACGTAAAAATAAAAATTTTTAATTTCGGCCATTTCCAGATAACGGTACATTTGAGTTTTTTCGATGTATAGTTCCCAGAGTCAAAAGCTGGTTCGATTAAAGTGATCTATATATTATTTGAAAAGCTTCAAAATTACGCGTCGAATAGCGGATAATTGGCTTTGATCGGATAAAAAATGACTGAGTTATTGGTGGTCAAATTTAACAAAATTTCTTGTTGTTTCTTCGGAAGCTGTACCACAAATAATAGCAAAATCCATAGTTGTAAACTTCTATTGAATAGTCTATTCGATTAAAAAAAAATAAAGCTATAATGGACCGAAATTGGATAAAACTAAAAATAGTATAATAAAAAAACAAAACACAAATATTTAAATTTACTAAAAAATACACTATGTAGTAAAAATCAAAAAAAAAACAAAACTATTAAATAAAAGATTTGCTAGTAAAATGAAATGCTAGTGTTTTCGTTTTTTTCTTCTAGAATTTTTAATTTTTATCCGACAAAATGTTTAAAATCGAATAGACTATTCAATAAAGGTATTTAGCTAGGAGTTTTTTTATTTCTGCTACAAAACAGCTCCGAATAGACAACACTTGGTGAAAAACGATAATTATTAACAAAAAAATTAAATTCGATTCCCTATAACTAAATCATTTTTTATCCGATCAAAGTCAATTATCCACTATTCGACGCGTAATTTTATATATACCTTCAAACAATAGCACTTTAATTAAACCAGCCTTGGAATGTGGATAGCGCTTTACCAAGAAGTATACATCGAAAACGCAAACGTACCGTAATATAGACAATGGGCGAAATGAAAAAAAATTTTATTTTATCTTTCTCCTGTTTAGCATATCATAGTTACCTTAATATAAAAATTTGTAAAGCAGTGTTATGTATTACGCATTCTACAGTCGCCAAACTACATAGCTTTAGTACCAACTTTTTCTTTATTTTCGTTGCTTTCTTTCAGGTGCTGAATTGTCTCCTTTCATGTTCTTTCCATAGTTAGTCTCATTGACTGCCAGTTTTTATAAAATAAAACGAAAATTTCGTGTGAGAATTTATGTTGAAAACAACAATAATATACGATAGATAGTTTGTTTTTGTTGGCAATATAATTTCTCACAAAAAATTTAGTTTTATTTTACAAAAATTACTCACGCAATTTTGAATTTGATTAATTTTTTTCAAATTTGATCACGAGTAAGATATTATTTAGCATAACATTTAATTTTAACTCTTTCAGCTTCAGATAGAGATTTTCGCCGACCCCCATTTAAATTTCAAATTGTTTTATCGGCTTACAAAGATCAAAAATGTATTGAAAAAAATAACAATTCGCGGGGAAGTTATACTGTAAACTATTCTGATTAGGCACTGCTCTTGGACAAATTTTGTTTTGCAGCAGTTATATGATAATGGTACAATATTTCCGTTAAATTTTTTGCACAGATTTCTCGTATTGCATATTTTTTTATTAATAAGTCCAATTTTATTAGTAGTTTGAGTAATAGTTTTTGATAGAACTGCCAAAAAGTATTGCTAAAATGATAAATCTAATCAGATGAGCGGCAGTTTATGTTTGCTAACCTTTACTTTTAAAAATTAAATAACTTTTTTTCATATATTTCTTGTTATTAAAGTTGCTCTTTTTTTTCTCAGAAATCCTCTTTTTGTGTCCCTTTTATTTTCAAAATCCCCTTTTTGTGCCCCTTTTTGAAAATTTTCAACGGTAACGCTGCTTATACAGCAAAGTTAACATTTCTAAGAGAATTTTTAAGAACAAGATTAGAGATTAAGTAAAATTTAATATCTGTATTTACTCTTGGAGTTGACTCTTTTTAAATCTTTTTTACTAGTTTAGCGGCCAATGTTGGTGGTTCAATCCTAATCTAGCAAAAAATTAATATTAAAAAATTTTGTTTCATATATGTAATTAAAATATTTAGTCAACTCAAAGAGCAAATACAGATATTAAATTTAATTTAATCTCTAATCTTGATCTTAATCCACTAAATCCACTCTAAGGGGCTTTTTGTTAAAAGTTAACATTTACGAAAATGTTAAAATATCTTCAAGAAATCGAATATTTACCAAAGAATCGATCATTTCACCAAAAAATGTATATCTCACAAAAAATGCAAACAGCAAGCATTGTCCAAAAAGTCGAAATTTTTAAATTTACTGTTATTGAAAAAATGAAAAGAAAACGGAGTTTTACAGAAAAGAGAATCGAAATTACAAAAAAAATCTAAAATAATATCGACATTTAAAAAAAGTAACCAAGAAGAAAAATCACACTTTGCAGAAAATTCTAAAGTCGCTAAAGGTTTAAATTACACACAATCGGCATTAAAAAAATTTAAATAAAAAAAAAAAAAAATAGACCGACATTTAGCGACAAAACTGAATTTCGCCAATAAATTCATGAAAAAATCGAAAACTCATTAAAATATCAATCAGAAATGAAAATTTTGTCAAACAATTGAAAGTTGTACATCGAAAATTCGCTATAAAATTGATAACTTTAAAATTAGACTCAATATTGTATTTAACGAAAAAAGATATGCCTATGTTGTGGGTTGCGAATCGTTTTCGCAAACGTTCTTGTGAATTCGGATGCTAAAGCACATGCTACAATTGTTTAAGTTGAAATAAAGAAAATACAAATTAATAGCATGTGTTCTAATGTGAAAACGGCCGATATCTCATGTTTTTGATTTTCTTGTTTCGCTTTGCTTTTACAAGCAACGATGCCAACTTAGTGATTTTAGCACTATTTTTAGTGCTTTTTGGTGTTTTAAAACACCACATTTGTAGTGTTTTTTAAATGTATTAGTGCTTTTTTTAGCTGCTTTTACATGGAAATTGTACTATTTAGTGCATTTTTTAAATTTTATTGTGCTTTTTGCACCAAAAAAAAAATAGTTGGCATCACTGTTTACAAGAATGTTTTCAAGTGAGAGTTTGTTTGCTCAACATTGAAAACGAGAATATCAAGAAAATTTTAAATTGTCCATTTCCAAATTTTTTCTTGTAAATTCGGATGCTAGAACACATTCTATTAATTTGTAGTGTCCGACCGAACATTCGGGTTCGACGTCGAACTTCTGCAATAAGTGATTGATGTTTGGGGTTCGGTAAAATTTTCACCGAACACCGAAATTTGTATAATTTTTTGCATACACTCACAATCCCCCTTATTCTGTAACTATTTGGCAACGTCACTTCAAGACAATATAAAAATTTAGACACGTAGGCACTCGATGTGAACAACAATTGACTAGCGCAGACAGTCTCTTAATATTCTCTAAGGCTTAAAAAATAGCAAGAGGCTGTCAAAAGTAATCAATTGCAGCCGACTACGGGTACGTAAGTATCATATTTTTAATAGTCTCGACGTGACATTGACAAATAGTTACAGAATAAGGGTGAATATTATTACAGTAACGGAATGTACTTTATTCAAGAAGTATTCCGTGCAGTAGTTTTTAAATCAAGAAACATTTAAAGTTCGAAGTAATCTTATTTTTAACTGATTCTAATATTCAATAAAAAAAACTAAGTACACATTAATACGGATTTTCGGTTGCTTTCAATACTGTCCGTTGTTTATGTTACAAGTCACAAAAAAGTACATGCATAAAAATAACACACACACACACACAAACACTCAAAATATTCTGTACGTAAAATTAGCTGAAATTGCAATTTAAAATATATGAATACATATTTAAAATCAGTAGTGTAGTGGATAGTACGTTAGACTATTAACCGGAAGGTCACATGTGCAATTTCAGCCAAGATCATGCGTGCGTTTTTTTAATTTTTAATCTTAATTGCATAAAAATGAGCAAGTTTATGTTAACTTCGACCTACTGGCTTACATACTTTTGCTTTAGCCGAGTGGTTCGTGCGTTAGATTTCCAACCTGAAGGACCGTTGTTCGATTCCCAGTGGAAATTAAAATAGCACACAGCGAGTAAAAATATACAATTAATAAAATAATAACTAAAGATACGAAACAATAAGCCTTTAACATTTAAAAATAAGACAAAAATAGTTTATTTTTACGGAACTTGAGGTTAATTATTTAACAGTAAAAATAGCAGAAACAAGGGAAACATCTTTTATTCTTACTGAAGCTGAAATTAGTTCTTGTCAGAGTTAAATTTATCCAAACAAAGAAAGAATAATTAATTTTTTACGGTTTAAAGTCTGTTAATTTTGCTCAGGGTTAGTGTGATTTAACTTCGTTTTTATAATTATTACAAAATGAAATGAATTATGCTGCAACCATCTATTTTTATATAAGCTGCAATAAATGTGAGCCCACATTTAAAAAAAATTGGAATTAAAGGAAATACAATTTTAGTTTGTCTGTTGGTCACGTTTTTAACGTCAAATATTTGCCAAGTGTGAATGTAATTTTAGGACCTCAAAACGTCGAAATCTGATTAAAAAAAATCGCGCCGAGTTCAGTTCTATTTTTAGATTGCCGGAAGTTATACAAATTTCGGAATAATAAAAAAAATCGGGTATGTTCTGTATTTCATGTGGAATTAAAATGTGTGGAATTATCAAAACATTGTTGTTATAAACATTAATTTACAACAACAATGCTTTGATAATTCCGCACATTTCAATTCCACATGAAATACAGAACATGGCCGAATATTTTTTAAAACTATTTTCGATAATGATATTTTCGAACAGCTTAACCGATGCCTTTAATGAACGATTTTATTTTGGATTTAAGATTCGATTAGATTTTAGTTTTAATCGGAACAATAGTTTAAAATTAATTTTTTTGCAAAATTTTGTGCTCAAAAATTTCAACTAAAGTAAAATTTTGTATAATGCCGCTAAGCCATCATATTAGCTTCTTCCTAGGATCTCAAAACATTGAGACTTCCTATCTTAGAATTTATTTCAATTATTTTGCAACCAAATAAAACTTTTGTTTCTTTTTCAGGTGAGCACCTTAAATGGCATCACGAAAACTTTGTATACCCGCAGTGGTCATAATCAACATGCCTCTTCTATGGATAACTTTACCTATTCCACCTTTGAAACAGGCCAAAGTTCTGTGATAGCATTGGTTGTAACTTGTTCCATTTTTGGCATATGTTTCATACTCTCCGTCATCACGTATTTCTATCTACGCTATAAACAATGTCAAATTCGTTCAGTTCGCGGAAATTCTCATGAAATGACTATGCAACAGCCCATAATAGAGCGAGAAAATAATGGTTTTATTGGAGAAGATGAAATGCCACCCACTGTTGATAGTTTTAAGGAACAATTAAATGCTTTAATAGATAAATTGGATGTCAATAAAAAAATACCACGTAATAATTTACGCATGAATGTTAATGATGTTATAGCTGAGGGAAATTATGGTGAAGTAATTACGGGAAAGCTATTAACCAATAATTTGCCTGAATCCAGTGCAGAATGTCAATTGCATGTGTTATCGCTGGATGAGCTAACCAGTACAGATCAGGGCAAATTGCTGCAGGAGTTTCGTAATTTAAGCAAATTACAACAACATTCAAACGTTTTGGATTTCTATGGGGTATCATCTAGTACCGATTGGTTTTATTTGGTATTTGAACATGAAAATGTTACATTGAAACGTAGACTTATAGAAAGTAGAAGAGCGCCCAGCTCGGCCATTATGCAACGAATTACAACGTTGTCAGAACAATTAGCTCTACAATGGATCTATGAAATAGCCAGTGCCATGGATTATTTGGCAAAATCTAAAGTTATTCACAAGCATTTGTCATCACATTGCATTTATGTCACTGCTGAAATGAAATTGAAATTATCCGTTTTTGGTCCCACACCATACGTAAATAATCAGAAAAAAGTTGATCTTACTAGATGGCTGGCGCCAGAAGTGTTAAGATATCAACATTATTCTTCCAAGTCTGATGTCTGGTCTTTTGCTGTGGTGGCTTGGGAATGTTGTTCACTGGGTGGCACTCCGTATGCTCAAATAAATAACTCAAATAAAATTCTAGATGCTCTCAAGAGTGGCTCGAGACCAGCACAGCCGGCTTTTGTTTATGAAGATCTCTACCAAATGCTATTGAACTGTTGGACTTTAGAGCCAAGTGAACGTATAAACTTTGAAGATATTGCTTTTAATGTTCGCCAGTTAATGACCTCACCACGTCATGCCTTAAACTTTGATTCACCAAAAGAACAGGCGACCGATGATGTGCTCAATTCATTGCCCTTCTATTTGCCCATGTTGGAAGTGGAGAATTAAGGATTATTTTTTAGAAAATTTTCATACCAAATTTTAAAATATTTGTTTGGAGATTTCTTTCTGCTCAAATAGAAATATAGTGGCGAAACCTAAGATGAAGAAGAAATAATTTTTTTCATAAGCTTTAATTTTTAAATTTAAATGTATTTATAGTTTTTAGCTGTAGAATTAAAAACGAAAGTGTATCTTGTGTAAATAAAATGAAATATTCCATTTGATTTCGTGTTGAGTTCATTTTCATATTTCTTCCAAGATAAAAAATTTCAGCAACGGGGACCATAAACTTAGAAATAAAAAAGATTTCCAAATTGGTTTATAAATGGAGTTTTGAGGACATAAAAAGTTGTTCTTGCCAAAAAACTTACTACAAAATAGGCGTGACGCTGCCCACATTTTTTAAAATAATGTTGTACTTTCTCGAGAGCTAATTGCGTGTGCGAAGTTTCATAAGAATAATTTAAGTAGAAGTAGGGAAAATGAATATTTACATTTAATGGGCGTGGCACTGCCCACTTTTCTAACCAAAATGTTGTATTGTAACGATAACTAAATGTTAGTGTTCGACAGGTTAATCGGCATCGGCACTGGTATCGGCCACAAGTTGACAATCGGCGAATAATCGGTATTCGGCATTAATTTGACCAAAGGCCGAAATTGTTTAAATACAATTATTTGCAAGTGTTACAAAATATGCACAAAATTATCAGGCGAACAAGTTTAATAGAAATTTTTAGCAAACAATTTTATTAACATTAAATTACACAGCTTTACAAGCAAAAGGTATAAAGTTTCTAATGCATTTTTTTAGGATAATTAGGACGTGCTAATTATCCGCGAAAAATAAAATTATTTCGGCGATTGTCAAGATAACGGCACATTTTTTGTTTTTCGATACATACTTTCCTTTAAAGCGCTATACAGAGTCAAAGGCTAATTCGATTTAAAAGATCTATATCTTGTTTGAAAGGCTACAAAATTACCCGTCGAATAGTGGATAAGTGGTTTTGAACAGATACAAAATGCATTAAAATGTTATGAAATCTTGAACGTTTTTCTCCAATTATTGGCTATCCGGAAGATGTTTTGTACCACAAACAACAAGAGATTCATTATGTAGAATATATAAAATATCTTATATATAAATAGGCCACAAAATTTTTTGTCGTACACTTTTGAGTATCTTATTGGCCACCAATATTGATGAAACATATATGGTTTGAAAGGTATTTTTCTCTAGATATGCACAATATAGTTTTTGGCCTATAAGCCCCGGTTACAAACAAACCCGGTTACGGATCAAGTGGTCGAATTTCGACCACCGGGCGGGATCCTAGTATATACAAATAGGCCACACAATTTTTTGTCGAACGCTTTTAAGTATCTTATTGTCCACCAATATTGATGAAACTTATATGGTTTGAAAGATATTTTTCTCTAAATATGCAGAGGAACACGACAGGGTGGGGTGATCTCACCACTGCTTTGGCTTCTCGTTGTTAACACAATTATTCTCAGACTAGACGCTGCGTTTGTAAAAGTTGTGGCTTATGCGGACGATGTAGTAATAATGGTATCAGGGATATTCACGGACGTGATAAGCGATATCATGTCCAACGCCTTGTGTATACTCAGCAAATGGGCTACAGGTTGTGGTCTAGCAGTGAACCCTAGCAAAACCGAACTGGTATTATTTACTACATAGATCAAAGTTCAGAGATTTAGACTCCCTCGGCTGCATAATCTGGAACTGTCCCTATCGGACAATGCAATATATCTAGGAGTTATCCTGGACACTAAACTATCGTGGAAACAAAATGTGCAATACATGCTATACTAAACATAATTCCGATCGTCCTTCATATATTGGCTGCATCCTCAAGCAGTGCGGCAAGACTAGCGGCATCTGGTAGGTGGAGATCAAGGACCTATGGCCATGCCAGAGTCCTAGGTCAGTTACCACCGACAATGAGGAAGCCCACCGATTATATGGTACCTCATCTGGACTTTGACAGTACGTTCCAAGTCCTTATTTCATCCAGAAGGGATTGAGAGGGGGTAGTTAAAATTCCTAGTATATCTAAAAGGGGTTGAAATATACTACCAAGCGCGAAAACCGCTAATGTAAACATAATAAAAATTTAAAGACAAAATTCACTTAACCTAAAGTTGCGTTTACTGTATTTCCGCAATGGTACTTGACATGACCTTGAATATTTGATAGATAGTCCAAATTATCGTAAATAAACAATTTTCGTCAAAAACGATTTTCGAACAGCATGTCGCTTAAGCTTTTTTTGCGGTTATAGCTCGATATATTTTCATTTGGAGGACAGTGCAATTTTCGCTTCAAAATGTTTTTTCATAAACTGATAAGTAAATTATCACCAACATCATAAAATATTATCGATGGCAATAACTTGATAAAATTTTATTAATAACAAAAAAAGGTACACAAAAACAAAAGTTATTCATGTTGTTTTATTCGGTGAATTAAAATGGAAGCAATTAAAAAATCAAAACCATATCTAACAACCTGATATACAAACAAATAAATGGTAATCAATTGCGATTGATTGCAATAAACTTTGAACCGTGATATAAAGAACACATTTCTAAAAGTGTATCATCATGTTTATATAAAATTTCGCTTTTCTTTTATGATAAACAAATCCTTGTTTAATTATTTATTATCAATATTGTTTTTGATTAATTCAAAACAATTGCAAGGTAGATTTATTTACCAGATACTCTTGATTGCACAGCTGTTTACTCTTTTTTCTATTTGTAGCTGTCAATTTTGTATCAAAATACACAAGTTAAGTTGTGTATGTGTTTTAATAATTTGACATTTTCAAGGAACTGCGACTTTATGGTAAATAAATCTGCCTTGGTTTAATACGCTGTATAAGCTTTTGAAATATTGGAAATTGTTTTTTGAAATTTTTAATAATTTTTTTCATACATATTTTCATTAAACTAAAGGATTTTAGTCATTTACGTAATTTTTCATAAATATTAAGAAATAAGAGAAAAATTTCAATTAATATTTTCTTAAAAGATTTAAAAGAAAAATATGTGAAATTTAGCAACAAGAGGTTTGTTTTCGAAGAAAAAATGTAAATTTGTTGTATTTATTTGCAAAACTAAAATGAGCCAAACATTACACAAAACTTGTGTACATATAATGAATGAATGGTGATGATTAAGCAAATAACTATAAATATATACACATCTAAATTATTATTATTTTTTTTTTTATATGAAAATATTAGATATAAATGATTCAATTTGCTAATTTGCTTTTTTTATACTATAAATATGTACATGTAAAGGAAACACTGTATTTTTTTGCTTGTTTGTTAAGGAAAATTTTTGAAAATATTTTTAAATAAATGTATAAAATTCATTAACACATAAACTTCACTTTCAATTTGTTTTTGTTTTTTTTTTTAGTATGAAATGAGGGCAATTTTTTTTTAATTATTAAAGAAAAAACTTTCAACCTTTATTCCCATAAAGGTCTTGTTAATAGATAATAAAATTTTTTTAGAATGCGTTTATTTTATAATTCACTGTAGGATTTTAATTATTTTGCAGATTGAATTAGAGGTGACATAAATTTATTAAAATATTTTTGCTGCTTTAATTTAAATAAACGACTAGAAACAAAATGATTAAACAAAACGCGCAGCACGTAGAAACATTTAACAAGCAACAACAAAAATCAAACAAAAAATGTTCAACAAAAACGATCGTTTAAATTCGAATGAACTTGTTTGTTCATAATACCTCGATACATTGGCAACTAAGTGTTTAGCGAACTGTTTAATGATTTCGAAGTGTAAAAAATGAGAAAATAATACAACCTCAAATAATCTACCCTCAAATAAGCAACATACAGTATGAGTTGAAGGCATTAGAAACAGCAGTTTATAAAAATATTTTAATAAAGAATACATTTTTCAGGCAATTCGTTTCATGATCATGATGTTTTGGACAATTGGCATGCAATGTGACAAGTGATTGAAACATAATTTTTGTTTTTTTTTTTCGAAAAATTTCGACTGCAATTTCTCTCGAACCGATCAGCCAATTTTGAGAAAATTTTCTGCAAACCGATTTTGTTTTTGTTAGGTTAAAAGTCAATAGATTTACAACCTAATTCATAAACATTTTTTTTTTGATGAATAAAAAGCTTATAAAAACAAATTTTTGTACGAAAATTTGTTTTATTAATCTGTTAAAAAGTCAGAAATATTTTTTATGAATTAAGGCATTAGTATGTATATAGTTTAAAAGTATGTACCTATTTGTTGAAAATTTTATTTTCGAAAATATTGAAAATCTACTAGGCCCTTCTTCTGCTCATTTTATTTGTACTTTTGAATTTATTATTATTTTTAAGAGTTTCATTGTCAACGGACAAATACTGTTGGTAGCAAAACGACCAAATGCCATCAAAAGTCAATCACTGATAAAAATTTAGAGAACATTATAATAAAAGAGCATATATTATAATAAGAGCTAAAGTGAGACTAAAATGAACGCACAATTTTAACAATTTGTATAGTAATTTAATAAATAAATTTTATTTCTATTTAATTTCTTTGTTGATAAGACTCAGTAATAGGTAAACCAACATTAATAGGTTTAAAGGTCATTAATACAATGAAGGTATTCCCGTCACAAATGTAGTCTTGCGAAATTGCAAAAGAGCAAAGTTTATCTTGAAAACATAACATAAGTATACAGAAAATAAATTCGCACTGACATTTGCACTACTCGGTTTGAAAACGCCATATTTCAAACGTTTTCGTTTGTCAAACACCTGTTTGGCGTTTTCAAATCCAAAACGCAAAAATTTTAAGCGATATGCGTTCTTCAGAACATGGGGACGTGAATAACTCTAATATGTATAAAGTATATGTATACATGACGTAGTTCTCCAAGAAGAAAGGGAGAGAAAAGGAGAGAGAGAGAGAGAGATAGAAACACATACTGCAAACATAGCTGCCAGATAAATTGGAGGTAAATCGTCAAATTTTGGAGAAAAATCGTCAAAATGATCCATCGAAATCGTCATAAAAATATCACTTTTTAAAACAATATGACGTTAAATAAAACGCAAAAAGCCCTAACTAAAAAATGCTAATCGGCTTTATAATAAATTGTGATGTATTTCACATACATACATACATACATCGCTACCTAAGTCCTGTTTTGGCCCACAGATCATTTAAAACAAAAAATTGAGTTAAGTATATACATATATTTTGAATACCCTCTTTCAGAATCCGACAACTGTTTCGCGAAATTGTTCCTGGTTTCTGAGATATCAAGCATTCATAGTGCTCGATATTATCAATTTTGAAAATTTATTTTAAAAAAAATATTTTTTCTATATAAAAAAATAAAAATCAGAAATCAAGTAAAACATCAAGTTTCATCAATATTAACTTTTTAGTCCATGTAAATATCTTTTCTAATAACATTTATACGCTTATTTTCAATAAAAAGTAGAAAATTTCACCTCAATAACAAGTTACTCAATACACAGCAGTTATTATACACATGGAGCACAAAAAGATACTTTATGCAAATAAAATAAAAAAGTGGCTACTGGAGCACAAAACAAGATTTTTTACTTTCAGTAAAAAGATGTTAATTTCTAACCGGATTGATGAAAGTTCACAAAAATTTACATTTTTCTTTCAAACATATGCCGGAAGCAGTGGTGAGAATAAAAAAAAGTCTATCGGGTATATTTTGAGAAAACTTTATGTAAATCTTCTTTGTTGTTTTTCTCCATTCCGACAATAATAGCTACTTTCAAAATCACTTTCTCTAACAATTAAGAAAATTAAAGAAATTAAGAATAATTAAGATATGAAATTAAGAATATCTTAAAGGAAACTGTTATATTTATGAAACTGTTATGGCGTTTTGCGTTTTTAGGTGACGATATATACTAAATTAATTTGAGATATTTTCAGAAATTAATTATTTGAAAAAAAATTAATTTGTGTTGGTTAAGATATCCTAACGCCAAATACGTGCACTTTGAATCTCCGTATCGATGTCTAGAAAATAAGAGACTAGAATATTTCATTTTCGTTTCTGATAATCGTTTCCAAAACTTTTAATAAAAGTTTCAAGCAATGCTTAGGAAAAACAAAATAACCATCAATCATCAAATTGGTATAAGTGAAAAGGCCGTCGTATGTGTGAAACAGATAATTCTGGATGGAAAATCAAAAATTTGGATTTTTTGGCATGCTTGATGGGCGACTTTGATGAGTGTATTGCGTTTATTCTTCAAGAACTTACAACATTTTAACACGATTTCAAAAAGTGCGTTAGAATTTATTGAAAAAAAAAAAACGATAAATGCAATGAATTTTGTCAACAAATAAATGTTGTAAACTTTTGTCAAATCGTCTATGTGCTATTTTTAGGCCCAAAAATCTTCAAAATGACGATAAATCGTCAAATCGGGCAGCTATGACTTTACAAGCAGGGTTGTTAGATATTTTTTACCTATTTCGCTAAATTGAATTTAAAAATAATAATAAAATAGCTTTTATATAATACTCTTATAAATTTAAAATCCATTAATGATTAATATAAGAAAAATTGGATTCCAAGTTTTAAGCGTTGAAAGTTTTCATCTAAATTGTAACCTTTTACAAAACATCAAAATCACATTGCACATAGGGGCAAAACCGCGCGATAAATCAACCGCCATCTTTTGATAAGAAAGATTGGTACCAATGGAAAGGTAATTTTCTATGGATATCAAATATATAAAGATATCATGGCCTTCCGAAGAAATTTATTTAAAATAAAACACAAAAACAAAATATATAAAAAAAAATATTTTTTTATTTTTTTAGTGTATATGAAAGCTATTACTATTTTTTATTACTCCCCTGTGGAAAACTTTTGCACCAATTATCTTCAACGTAATTGTCCTTTCACTGGTGGAAATGGGGGTGAAAATGGTGATATAATGCGTAGGCGAAACGTAAAAATCGGCTTAATGTTGGGGGCGTGGCATAAACTGAATATATTAAAAGCTAGACATATAAAGTTTTAGAAGGGCTTTCCGCGTGCGAAAAATTGGACATTAGAAGGGAAGGATCCGAGATGACATAAGTGGCGCCAAGAATTCGATGTCGGATTAAAAAGCCACCAAAACCAAAAATTAATCCACAGTCATGCCATAAACAACGATATGCAATATGATGAAATCGGACTTCAAATGGCGGCGCTATATATAAAAAAATAAAAAGTGCAGTATTTTAAGGCGTGGGAAATTTTTTTTTTAGCACTCTTCTGCAGACAAGCAAGTGATCTTCGCGGGATTAGTTTTTTAAAATTGTATTTTGAATTATATCTTGTTACTACCCAGGCAGAAAAATTCAATCGGCCCAACGTTGGCAAAGCATTTCCTAAGGTGTTAGAAACGTTGGTAAAATATTAAAAGTTCTACTTTTGAAGTGTTTTGCCAACACACAAATGATAACCTCATGCTGGGGTCGCCCGATTGTTTTTTATATCGTTGGCTAAACACTGTGAAAAACTAAAATTAAGTGCTGTCCCAATATCATTTTTTTCTCTACTACAACTTTTTCCTATTACTTCGAACTCCAAAATTACAGTGTTTTCCCAAATTACCAATAACTAAAAATAATATAATATTCTATTAGTTTATAGTATTATTACAAGTATAACATATACACTTGGAAATATTATATGAACAGCAGAATTATAAGTTCTGTTTTATTATAATTAAAGAAAAGCACGGTTTATTCTGCAGCTCCTCATCTAAACAACAATATAGGGTATATTCATAAAAATTTATTAATGTTAATGTTGGTTTAATGTACGAGTTTTGTATGGGAAAACCGGGTTTAATGCATATATTAACTTTAATATTCGTTTATGAATGTGGGGGATAGAGTTAAACTTCCATTCTCTCAAACAATGTCATGAAAATCTCAAATAATACCGAACGAAATTTGACATCCCATAACTCATTTTTAGAAATTTTTTTAAACGAAAAGATTTTTCATCCTATCAGTGTTGCATTTACAAAAGCAAAAGAAGAAAATAATGGGTCTTGCTACGGTTCTGGAATCGACTTCGCCTTTGTAATAGATTAAAGAAAAATGTGCCGCCGCCGATGATTTAATCGTCGTCTTGCAATGGCTCAAAAACCACCGCTTTGTTTGTGTGATACGAATGTATTTTGTTCAGGTCTAAAAGTGTTACTACTTTTCTTTCGTATTGTCCTGGTCATTTTTTATAAAAAATGTATCGAAGACTTGAATCGCCGAAAATTATCAAGCGTCCAATAAAACTCTTAAGACTTGTATTATAGTGTGGAACGGGCTTAAGTACTGGGAATATTATGGTTATATCAGAAATTTTCTGTATACAAATTGAACCCATTTTCGCCAGACCTAGTTCCCTTTGACCGATTTGGTAATTATAATCGTCAGCGGCGACAACTTAGACCAGAATTATATTAAAGTAAACATAGATATGGTAGATGTTAAGTGTATTCTTACCAAATTTCAAAATATATCCACTGTTATCACTTTTTTACGTAAGTAATTTATTTAAATTGAAATAAACAATAAAGATGAAACAAAAAAATCGTTTATTAAAATGTTGGCAAAACATTTTACGGGTTGAAAATTTTAACGTTGGCAAATAGCACTCATTTTTCTATGAAAAGTGTTTTGCCAGTGCTATATTTTTTGTACGGTTAATAATAAAATTTTAAGATATCTAAAAAAAATGAAATTTTTTACTTGACTTTGGAGTTATGTTCGTAAATGCTCTTTTATCAAAGTAATTTGCCCAAAATTTGTTTAAATTCAATTTTGTTGAGAATAGCCATAAAAATCGGCAACAAATTTTTTATCGCCAGAAAAATCACCACGTCGTCGAATCAAAAATTTGGACGCCAAACAAGTTTCAAAATCGCCGTTTGGCGAGAAATCGCCACATCTGACAGCCCAATTTACAAGCTACCAGAAAGAATGACCAAGTGATAAAACTATTAACTCGTCATCGTAAATAATTTGCAATATTTAGATCTATCTATCTGTTTTGTGTACCTTTTTTTCGTCATGAACTTACACTTGGAAGCAAAATTTATACGCATTTTTTATACATTTAATATAAAGGTAATCGCGTTATGTAGTATGTATTAAGAATATGTATGTATTTGAATTAGGAATTTTCAATGCTTACATTTATAAAAATATACGAATAAAGCAAAATATGAATGCTTTAATTAAATAAAAGCAGTTTAATGAAAAAATAAGTTGAAATAGTGCATGAATAGTGACAAACTATCTTCACGACGCCAAACAAATTGCGATTTATCATAACAAAAAAAACAACAACGTATTCGCATGTATACTAACAGTAACAAAAAAATTTACATCTGTTCTGCTGACGTTTTGTTAGTTGTCATGATAAAAATATATTAGGTATAGACCAAGGTAGATTGATTTACCAGGTACTCTTGATTCCACAGCTGTTCGACTCTTTTTTTTATTTGTGGCTGTCAATTTTGTATCAAAATACACAAGTTGTGTTGTGTATGGGTTTTAATAATTTGACATTTTCAAGGAACTGCGACTACCTGGTAAATAAATCTACCTTGGGTATAGACGTAGGGCAATGATTTGAAACCGAATATGTATATTTCTGATGTGCTCATAGTTTTCGCTACAAAATAAATTTTGTGATAATTTTCCAATATTTTTTTGATTTTTTTCCAGAATTTTTTTTAATATTGACGGTATTTTAGCTCCTAGTGTTTTTAAATTTATCGTTTTAAATTGATAAAAATATTAAAATAGAAAAAAAAGCGAAAATACGCAATTTTGCAATATAATTCTTGCTGGATATTAGAAAGATGTTTTTGTTTTTTTTTACACGTTGGCAGCACTGTTTATTTTGTATAACGGGGACTTTAAGCAATATGTAAAGAATTTTATATTATTAATATATTCTGCGGACACCTTATGGACATAAAATTAATCTTTGGCACGGCGAAGTGACGGACACCTCTCGTTAATAAATAAATTAAATGTAACAATTTAATTAAAATTCAGTCACATATACACCGAATAATAAACGTTACCAAACCGCTAATGCACTTATTCATCCGAAAGGATATATTCAATTCCTTTCAGCGGATGTACGCATTAGTAAAGCTTCCAACAGCTTTTTAATATATGTTCTTTATGTTATGCTCAGAAAATTTTAAAATATTTTTGAATTGAACTCGATGTTGCATTTGAGAGCTTCATTAAAATTGCATTCGATATCATACGAAATCTCCCCAAAATTTTGTCTTGTTAAATATCAACTACTATTAGCGTTTTAACTTTCGTCTAATGCATATCTTTTATCACCAAAAGTGTGTTGCTTACAAAACTATAGAAATTGTTCAAGCATTTTTATTAAGCTATTTTTTCCCGGGAATTCCCACATCAACTTCCCGGAAATACGGGAGTAAAAATTTTTCAGAGTTCCCGGGAAATCCCGTGAAAAACTCTACTTAGATTGCATGTTTCTGCCTCGGTGGGTTTGTAATCAAATCTTGCGATAGTTTTTACTTCTTCTACTTAACTGATTATGTAACTTTGAATACTTAAAGAGTTCCCGTTAAAATACAACATTATTATGGGAAAATTGCCACTCCTACTTATTATTTCTGTCTGAACTAATTCTACTTAGGCTTGATTTTTGAGATCTAGGTTTAGTTAATCTCAAAACAGAATTGTGGCGCCATTAACAAGTTTGTACACAAAATTTTTACGGAACAGCTTAGTTTTGCTTAAAATGTTGGTCTTTAATGAAATAATAAAAAAAATATATATTTTTTTTTATTGAAAACTTATCTTGCACAGAACAAAGCAATAAAAAAATTCGGCAGTGTACGTATTCCAAAAGCAGGAACATTAAAACTTATATCAAAAGAAAGCATGAAACGTCCTCTATAAACTTGCATGCATACAAAAGTACCGTTATATCGATCAGTTTGTGAGAAAACTGCAATTTTAACAGTTTTTTTATTCTAGATGTGTTTCCTTAACAATTCACATCTGTTTGTATGGATATGCAGCAAAAACGATAACATTTAAAAAAAGTTTTGATATGCTGCACAAAATAAGGTTTTTCGTTTTCAATAAAAGCTTATTAACTTTTAATTAAATGTATTTATGAAAGTTTATAAAAAGTTAATGTTAAGAAAACACTCGAAATATACATTTGTTATTTGCTTATATGCCTCATAAGGACGGTTTGCAGGTAAACATTAGTAAGCAGCGCCGTTTTAGAAAATACCAAAAAAGAGAACATTCTTCAGACCGGTCGAAGGCGAATCAGACCTACAACGTAATCCTGTATGGACTCATCATTGAGGGTTCTGAGAATAAAAAATTCTTCATAATAGCGCAAAGCTCGCCAAAGAGGTTGGAGGATCGTGAGTTGATTTTATATAGTATTTGCAGCCTCGACTGACATCTCAACAATTCCACATCCAGTCAGCAATGTAGGCATCTGTGGCACATATTGTGAAGCCACCTTTCCTATACATATTTCCTGTTTCAATTTCACTCTGCACCAAAGCCTTAATGTGTTCACAGCGGACGACGTTTTTCTTATCAGGAAGTAAATTAGCCCTTGATACAAAATTGCAATGCATGATATGTATCGATTAAATTTTAATACAAATCCGCAACACGAAATTTTCCTATCCAATGACGAAAATATCCCCAATTCGGGGATAAATATTCCGAATGGGGAACTATACAAGTATGTACTGTGCAATTTGTTGCCTGGCTCAATACTGTGTACGATGGATTTTCTTATCGGCTTGTACGCAAACAAAAGAGATGCTAAAACGTTTTATATTATATTCAATAAACCAATCATTTGCAGATAAGAAATAAAATATTATAACACCTTAATTTTACGAGTTCAAATAAAGAGAAGAAAAAAATACATACAATTGGTTATAAATCTCGAAGGAAAATATGTACATAGGCATGTATTTATAAAACAATAACAAATAAGCAACAAAATCGAACGTTTGCAAAAATCGGCCACACTGACATAGAAAGAAAAGGACATCGAGCCTTCTTTCTGGACGGCCAGGTATTATTGAAAACAACGAAAATAGTTTCCCAAATACAATAAAACCAAAAAAATAGCATACATTTTTCGAAAATAGTTTGAAAAATTATGACTGACTGGCAGGATAAATGTCAACAAATTTCTTGAAACGTACCACGTAATTTTTTGTTGTTGTTGCAAATTCGAAGATGATTTGTTTATGACAATTATCAAATATTAATTAAAGAAATTCATGTTCACTATTTTTTATGACCAAATGATTTTATGTACACAATAACCAAATTACAGTGCAGAACCTTGCCCTTTTTTTTGGCAAAATACTTTTTTGGTAATTAAAAAATTTTCATTCCTGCACATCAACGCTAATGTTATGAGCTTAAATTCAATTTATTTTTGAAGCTTCAAATTCAACTTACTTGATTGATGTTTTAAAACCTTTGCGACGAAAATTAAAAGTAAAAAAATTTTTAAATTGCTGCAAGAAATAAAGAATTTTGATATTTTCTTTATATATTTCTTTTTTTTTTCAGTATTATTCTTGTTTTTGTACACAGTTGTATAAAAGCGGATTAATGTGGCTGGCTATGTGGAAAAATGGTAATAGAGCTGCAAAAAAGGCAGTTAAAAACAGGTATGCTATATAAAATATTTTATAAAAATATGAAAAGCAAAACAAAATTAAAAGTAAATAAAACATTTCTTTTAGTAAGCTATTAAGTCTACTATTGAATAAAATGAAATAAAATATAAATATATGTATAATAAATGTAGCAATGTTGCTCTTTTAATACAGTAGGCCCTGTTTTGTACAACTGTGTGAATCTATTACATTTTTGCTAGTGTCCTACATTGTACTTTGTATTTAGTCGGTTGGTTTAACGAAGCGTGAGTGATTTTTATTAATTATCATGAAAGTAATCCTTAAATGTTACAAAATTATGTGTAAAATATTGTAAAATGGCTTTTGCTATAACGTTAATAAGAAATATTACATTCAGTTTTAATGAGAGCATGAAATTATATGTAGTTTGTCACAGTGGGCAGAAGCTGCCAAGATTTTGTGGCCAACATTGTTTTTTATGTTTGAAGTGTTTAAATCTCTTTCCATTATTCATAAGAATAGCATTATTCAAAGAAGTCCATAAAATATGCTTAAAAGATAAATTTTAGTTGTTTTCAGCGAAAATATGTTGTCATGTACAAACGTAAAATTGGCGGGTAATATTTGGTGTTTGTGTTTACCTGCAATATGCAAGTGTGCGCATGGCTTCCGTTTTGCTACTTGAGTTTTAATACTTATTTTTGCAACATTGTTAATCTATTACGTATATATGTAGCTGGCGTTTACCGTTAAACATAATTTAAAATCCGTAAATGTTTAAAATGACAGTGTTAAAAATTTCAGAGCTATGAAAATAATTGAAATTATATATATATGTACATTAGGGCCATAACTTTTTCACACTTTTTGAGAGTATCAAAAACGGCATAGTATAGTAGTATAGAGCATTAAAAGTTATTAATAAAAAATATGATAATTTTTTCGGATCGGATCGCAGAGGTCGGGTTGAAGTTTGTATATATTCCTATACGTATCACCTAAATGCTATTTTGGAATTTATCCACTGCTTTAGATTTAAAAATTTTCCTACGGCTTACAATTCATCGCGGTTCAAAATTCGTTATATGTAAAAACCTGAGTAAAATACCTTATGCTTACCTTTTAGAAATGTGCTTCCCTGCGTGAGGTTTTTTTTAGCAAAACGACGGGAGACAGGTGTTTTCATTACTAAAACATTCTTGGCCACTCCGTGGTACTATGCCAAAATTTTGGTTATGGCCCTAATGTACATAGTTATATCATTTTAAATAAAAATTAAATAAGCTAAGAATATTAAAGTGTATTTGTGTGAGTTTGTTTAAATATCTGCTTTGAAGTAAAGTTGCAATAACATGATGATAAAGTAAAATGTTTACCTGTAATATATTTGCCTAATAAGGTAATTAATTTATCAATATTTTTACTTATTTTCTTTGTACTGTATATATTTATGTTGAAAACTATTATATCGGCTTAAGCTCGAAACTTGATTTTAAAAGTTCATTTTTTAATTAAGAATTTTATGATAAATCCAAATATTAGAATATCTAATCATCAGACTAGCAGAAGTGATGAGTACTGATTTCGAGACCGCTACACGATCTCATTAGCGTTCTTATCTACTTGTCAAGGTGAATAATATTGAGGAGGAATACATATCTATTATTTAACCAACTTGTTTAACAAACCGACCGGTCTCGCACTAGTTCAAAATTGTGGTTTCGCCTGATATTCCGAATTTGAAATATGTCACCACCATGAATCTGATCCTGTTCAACCTATGAATCTGTACCCCCATGTATCTGTAGCCCTCCCTCCCTCCAGTTATATATCTTTGCAAATTGAATGAAAGTTTTACTTAGTTTTATAAAGCGCAACCAAAAGATATACATATCTAGTACCCTAAATCGTGCCTTGATTTGACTTGAAGTTTACATGCTAGGGATGGGCAAGTGAAAAAAATATATCGATATATATCGATATCAATATATTTTTTAAATATCGATCGGCCTCGATATATATCGAATAAAAATATCGATATATCGGAATATCGAAATTTTTTCAACAATGATAATTCATACGTCGTCCCCAAATTTTTTTTTGAAATAAAACAAAAAAGTACCTTTCTTATAAATAATATTCATAGAACATACATCAACAAAATTACACTAAAAAAATGATAATTTTTCGAATAGACAAAATATTATAAATAAAACAAAAGATTTTGTTAGGAATATTTGATGAAGACTGTGTCGAAATGTTTTTAAAAATTGCACGAAAAACAAAACCAAAGCTAAAAAAGATCGAATTTGATACTGTCGATATATATGGAAAAATATCGATATATCGAAATTAAAAATATCGACGATATATATCGATATATTTTTAAGAAAATATCGATATATCGATATTTTTTGCCCATCCTTATTACATGCTAGCCCCAATATTCATAAACATTTACTAAAGTTAATGTTGGTTTAATGTACAAATTTTGTATGGGAAACCCGGTTTTAGTGCATACATTAACTTTACTAATCATTTATGAATATGGGAGTAAGTCATCACAATATACAACAACAAGAATGATTTACAAATCACAGGCTTGTAAGCAATAGGTCAAATGGATGTAGAGCAATGAACAAGAAAATACATTAAATCATTTTATCTTGTAAGACATGATTGAAAATGTGTGTCACACATATGTGTTTAGTGTCATTTTTAATTTATTGTTTTGATGAATGTTGTTTTGAATGTTTGTTAGTTAATTTTTTAACATTGAAAATTAAATTGAGTTTGCATTTGATATAAATGAAAAAATGAGTAGACCGGTTTTCAAATGAATTTTTATATATTTTAAAATTCATTTTCAGTTGATTTGAACTACAAAATATTTTGAGTGTTTGTATGTGGAATTGTAGATATTTATATACTATTACATACATACATATATGTATGGGTCAAATATAGTAATGGAAAATTTACACCCTTCCTGTTAACCGATTTATCTGAAATTTGGTAGACATCTTTAATGAGTGTTGCCGTTTTCGTATTTTAGCGGCTTTTAGTGTTGGCGTTGTTTTCCGGAAAAATTTCAAGATTTTGGGGAGATTTTTGTCTAATTTTTTTTTAAAGACAAGTAACATAATCGGGCAATTAATGCCTACCAGTTAATTAATTAATGTGTTACCTTCTTTAGGAAATGGATAGTGTAGCGAGAACAGGTGGTGAAATGGGAGAGAGATAGAAAGCTTAATGCATTTACAACCCTGCTATTGCGCGTTTTTGTAGAGCAATGTTGCAAGCCCCTCTGGTGTCAAGTAGAGGCCTTGAGTTGTTTAAGCTGCGTAGCCATTTTTATTAGTTCTTTTACTTTGCCGACGGTTCTACAATACCGAAGAAGGAGGGTGCTGTGAAGTGCATTAGGATATGTTAGCAAGTTATCAGTGCTATGCCTTCATCACTTTAACAGTCCAACAACAACCAACACGATAACACGCCACTACACATGAGAAAAATGCATGATGTTGTTGGCTTGCCTGAAGGTAGTCTTGAACTCAAGACCTCAGGGTTTGTAATCAAACGCGCTAACTACTCAGCCAACAGCACCCTCAAACCGGGAACCTTCGAGTATTTTGGGAAATTTTTTTAAAAGTTTTTGGTAATCTGGGAAGCTTCTGCGATTTAGGGGAAATTTTTGTAAAATTTTTGGGAATCCGGGGAACTTCTGGGATTTTAGGGAGATTTTTGTAAATGATTTGGGAACCCGGGGAACTTCTGGGATTTTGGGGAGACTCTTGTAAACGTTTTTGGGAATCCGGGGAACTTCTGGGATTTTGGGCAGATTTTTGTCCTAGTTTTGGGGAATTTTTAGACCAGTATAGTGTGTAAGGGTGGTGACCTTGCTTAGCGAAGGTGTCTCTGCTAAACACCAGGTGTCTCGGCTAAATTTTTTGAAAGTACAGTGCGCTCGGGATAACGTCAACACCCCATTTCGTCAACATCCCAAAACGTCAACACTTTTTTATTGACATTGTCTACTCTAAAACGTCAATGAAACCACAAAGCTCTAAAACGTCGACTCTAAATAAAGCAAAATTTTAGCTATAGTAACAACTAAAATGCTCCTGCATTTTTGATTTCTTATAAACAAAATTCACTTTTATTTATTTTTTCGCTTTTACCAAAAAAATAAACATTCATTATAACCACAAATAAGCTTTGGTGTCATCAGGGCTACCATATTGCTGGTAATTGATGATATTTTATGATATAACATTCTTGGCAACACTATATTTCGGGCTAAAACACGAACCTTTGTTTGAAAGTGGTCCATAGTTGCATTACATAGGACCATGTTGTAACTAGTCCATATCAGCTAAAATGGACCACGTAGACCAATAATTTTTGCAGGGATGATTTGATTCTCTAAAAACTGTTTGTTGTTTTCATTTGTTTTGCTTTGCCTTGAGTGTTAGCAATAGTGTGAGTGAGTTTAGTACATATTATGAATTAGTCTACGTTTAGACGATGCAAGTCTTATAGATCAGCTTCTTATTCAGCTTTTAGAAAGACAGAGAAATGAATACACATATCTCAGTTTTTCTCACAGCTGAATAAGAAGCTCATCAATAAGACTTGCATAGTGTAAGCTGGGACTTACTGTGAATTGAAAGTCAAATCGCTTGTTGCATATGACTAGTACATACTTCAAAATTCTCTCAGCAATGCATCTGGAAAATATTTTTGGGCAGCAATATCGCGAATAACAAATGAAATTTATGTTCCCATGAAATCTTCATTTCTCTTCGAGGGAAAATTGGTATCGTGAAGTTACCGTGAAAATCTTTTCCCGCTATCAGTTCTTAGTGAATGTAAGTAAATAAGGAAGAATCTTAATAAAATAAATTAAAAATCAAAGAAATTTTTGTTAAAAAAAATGCAGTGCTAAGAATTGGAATTATCTTTTTATTCCATGAGGAATCTAAGAAAAATCGAATTGTTCGTCCAGGAATGCTAGATGCATCCAATGCCTTGGAGTACCCGGGCCATTGCAGGCAGCCTAATTCAATCAAATAGTCTTTTGGCGTTAAATTAAAATTTCTCAAGAGCAAGTAAAACTGGGTTTTTATATATTTTGGACGCGATGAATGATTCTCTACAGACGCGGAAAAATCAATTGCTATTCCATCATCGCGAAACTTAGTTCATGTGTGCCGTGAAGGTGCTGCATGGAGGTAGTGTTAAGATAAATGTGTTAGTATTAAGATCAATGAACACTATTTACTGAATTTGTCCTAAAAATAAATATTTAGAAGCTTTAATAATTAATTGGAAGGATAAAATAGCAATCACATGATGTGTTTATCCATTTCGCCTGCTAAAGTAAAATTAACCAAAACAGGGGAAAAGGGAAAAATCCACGTGAAAAAAATCATTCATGATAAGGGGAATTTTTCGATTTTTTTTATTCACGATCGCAAAAGAAGTGAAAGGGAGAACAATTCGAGGAAAAAATTTTGTAGCAACAAAACTCATAAGCCGTTACAAAAAAAAACACACACACACACACACACACATTCTAAAGACACAGGCCTGCTGAAGGAGGCCACTACCAGGCCTGTTGAAGAAGGAAACGCAGAAGGCCTTGGCTGGCTAGGGCATAGTGTGTAAGAAACGTATGTGTGGAATGGCTAATAAGGGCTTGAGTCAGACAAATAAGGGCTTCCAGAATGTCAGCTTACTACTTCGTTTCGCCGCTGGATATGCCAATTATCAAGGAATTTCGGCAAAAAAAATTTTGGGTTGTCCGCTTTACGAATAATGCCTCATATGTAGTTTAAATATTGCTCCGTGAATCGCATGTGATTCTCGTCAGTTTTACTAGATTATTACTGTAGACGACGTACGGTATAAAAAAATATTTTTTATGGGGACAGTCAAATAGTTGAGAAAGGTACGAAAGATCGGAAAAGCGGTTTAAAATCTCCTACAAAAATATTTCTCATAAAATTCTATTCTAAGTCTTCAAAGACCACAAAGCTCCAAACTCAACTTGAATGCCATAAATCATTCTAAAGTGAAAATATGTTTCAGGATTAATTTCGTACTTATTCACAGTTAATGCTAAAATATCTCAGAAAACTTAATTATAAATAAGTAATCTTCAAGCTAAGCGAGATTAATTTTTCAGAATAAAACAAGAAACTTTTATATTCATTAAAAAATTTTATATATTTTTCAATGATTTTTTTTCTTTATTGTGGCACAATTGCATTCGCTTAAAACTAATTTTGTGAACAAAATTTCATTATTTCTATTTTCTTGCTAACTTAAAGAAAAACACTTATAAATAGCCTTGATAAATATATGACCCCTCCCCCCCCCATTAACTATTTAAAATACTTTATTTAACTGCGAAACTAGTTTCTCCCCCGATGTAAACCATCAGTACAGGCGGTTTTTCTTTTGCCTAAACATGAGGCATAACTCATGGCATGAGGTATAAAGTTTTGCTCATAGGCACCAGTAAATAGATGAGCAAATGGACCACTGGCAAATACAGCCACATCATCACCACCATGAGTTTCCGATTCCAAGGGTACAGTAGAAGGAAACATGTAATTTTTATGCTTCATATTAGCCTCCAATAGATTTTTGCGCTTCACACCCGCACTGTGCTGAATTATATTATTTTCAAAACCAGGACCGTTGGCATAACTGAGAGTGGCATAAGGCAGCTGATCCAAAGCCAATTGTGCATTATTAACACCAAAAATATCATTCTTACGACTTGAATAACCAGCCACTGACATGGTATGCGAGTGATCAGAGGTCACCACGATGAGAGTGTCCTCTATATTGGTTTTCTCACGCGCAAGTTCTATAGCCTTGCCAAATTCAGCTGTTTCATCTAAAGCTTTCATGGCCAAAGTATCATGATGGGCATGATCAATTCTACCGCCTTCTACGAACAGGAAATAGCCCTTTCCTTGGCTTTGTTTCTCTAAAATGTTCAGTGCAACTTGAACCATTTCCTCTAGAGTGGGTATTTCCGCGGGATCTGCATCCAAGTGAAAGGGATTGTGATTGGCGGCAAACAGACCCATAACTTTCTCCGTGTTGTTGGGTAAATTCAAAAGATTCTTTCTATTCGATACATAATGAGCATTAGGGCCATTTTTATGTTGCCATTCTTCTATAAGATTATGACCATCTAAACGTTTGCCCGGCTCTTGATGGCTGGGTAGAAAATGTTCTTGACCACCGCCCAATATAACAGACAACTTATGTCCGACTTCACCGTGCACCAACTGTGTGGCAATGTCTATGCAAACATTTGGATCATTTTGAGTTTTCAATATTTCAGCATCATTTTCCCAATCACGATTTGCTGCATGAGCATAAATGCCAGCTGGTGAAGCATGAGTTACAGATGTGGTTGTTATTAAACCGGTAGCCATACCTTGAGCCTGAGCCCAGGCTGCAATAGAGTTTACATGATGTTCGGTAATATTTTGACCCTGGCAATCATTCAAATCGATGGAAGCGGTCAAACCCAATGTTCCATAATTGGCTTTGACACCACCCAGATAAGCGGTGGCTGTGCAGGCTGAATCGGCTACTTGTGTATTCGCACAGTAAGTCTAAAAGTAAAAGATAAAAATATTTTTATGTTAGAAATGTTTTCAATTTTTGTGAATATATATTTGGGAACAATAGATTTGAATAGATTTTTGGCAAATTATGGGATTTCCAAAAAATGGGATCGAATTCAGAAAACGGATTTGACGAAACCGATTTCCGAGTTAAAAAAACTCAGTTTTCGACAATTTTTGTCAACGATATCTGTCGAATGAATGAATCGGTGTTGACCAAATTCGGGAAAAAAGTTTTTATCTAAATTACTCTAATATGTATTTTAAATTTCTGTTAGGGAGGGTGTTGGGCTAGAGCGATTCTCGAGGTGGTCCCCCAGTTTGCTTAAAAGTTAACTTCGTATTTATTCACAACTGGCAATAAAATGTCTCGCAAAACCGGATTTTATGAGGAAAAAACTAAAATTTAATTTTTAGTAAAGAAATTCAATGTTTATTTTGCCGAAAAATGGACCTAAAAAGAAATTTTTATATTCAAACAAAAATCTTTTAACAATCGAATGGGGAACAAATATTTTTCCAGTTCAAAAAAATATGTTCTTGACAAAATTTTTTTCTAGCCTTATTTCATTAAAAAATACAAACAAATTTATTTGCTGGTGTTTAAGCAATTGTCTATATGCAGCATTTCGTTGGTGCTTTACCAACTCATCAGTAGACTTTAAACACAATTTTGAACAGTTAAAACAGTTAAAAGTAAAGCACCAACGAAATGCTGCATATAGACAATTGCTTAAACACCAGCAAATAAATTTCATTTAAAATAAAATTATGACAATATGTCAAATAATAAATTTCTTAATACAAAAAAAATTATGAAAAACCTCTTGTCACAAAAAGTATACTTTTGGAAAATAAAAAAAAACAATTTTATTTTCTCTTATGAACTTTTTTGTCGCTTCAACTTTTGTGACAATGTTTAGACTTCTGGAGCTGAAAATATTGAAAGCATGGGCCCTTTCATAATCAAATGACGTATTATTATATCACTTACCGGTTTTCGTAATAAAAGTTCTTTGCTAAAAAAATTACAAAAGGCATTTCATAAAAAAAAAATTCACTTTCACTTAATTGGTAATAGAATCAACATTTTTCCATAGATTTTCATGCCATATGGCTTATTTTGTTCATAAGACACTAGTCTCTTACAACAATAGTTACAAGTTAAGATTTTTGCAATTTTAAAGTTTTCATTAGCCTAAACAAAATTTTTTTGTTAGTTTTACATGAAAAAACAATTTTTTTCGATCTTAATTTGTGAATAACCCCAAAAGCGTTCATCAGATCAAAAAAATAAAAAAATATGCACACAGTTTGAAGTTAATTTTTTCATACATCTTTCGATGTTTTTTCCGTCGAAATCGGGCCTAAAGTTCTCGAGTTAGGTTGAAATATGCTGATGTAATTGGCGAAAATATTAGACAGGCCCTTTAAAAAATCTGTGGGTGATACACAGAAAAAAATTATCACTAAAAAATTTCAAACAAAAGTTTGTCTAAAATAAAATTGCATTTCCAGTAAATGGTTTTTATTGAATCAGTGAATTTTTTGTTTGACTTTTATTTAAGATGCAAACACAAACCAAAAACAGCAAAAACCGGTTTTCGGTCCAATGAAGACATACACATAAATAACAACAACAACAACAACAATTATAGCAAAATGAATGCGATTGTAACAAGTTTTTCTAGTCCCTGTCCATACGAGTCAACTTTTGCTTCTGCAACTTTCTAAATTTTTCTTTTGAAATTGCATTCGTGTCCATGCATGAAATTCTTGCTGAGCAGTTTTTCTTGTTTTTTACATAGAATTCGTTGCTGCTTAATTTTACGAAGAGCAAAACAAGAGAGATTTGCATGTACATGAAGCAGAGTACCCAGGGATGGCAAAGTTGGTACAATTGTACCATTTTTGGTACAATTCGTATTTTAAAAGTACAATGGTACACCAATGGCTTATTTAGTACAATAAATAATTCTTCTCTTTTATTTATTTATTTTTTTTGAAAACCTACTTATTGCATTTCTTATAATGTGATGAAATATTTTTTCCTTTTCGTCCATTCGTACATATGCCACTTTTATCTGAATTAAATTAGAATTTTGCGAAGTATTGAAAACAAAGTTTGGCTTAAAAGTGGTTAAATAAGGTTAGTTCACAAAACGTCTCTATAATTTCAAGCTCTTATTGATCATGATACATATTAGTCTGAAAAAAATAAAATTTTATAAATTTATTTGCATTGTAGTAGAGGTAAATTTTTCGGCACTTTATTGAAACTATGTATGTCGTTCTACCATCTAATAGCTAGCTTGTGAGGTATGTTAGATTAGAAATTGCAATAGCTAAATCCGAATTAAGCACAGTTTAACATTTGCCACAGATATATGTACAGAAAAGTAATGTATTTTATTTACTTAAAAAGTGTTTCTGGGTTTAAAAATCTGTTTTGGTACAATTATGTTAAAAAAAGTACAATTTTAGAGAATAATTGGTACAATTTTAAAATCTCATTTGCCATCCCTGAGAGTACCTCTTCCCAATCTTCTCACCTTTCTCTCCCATAGGCTCAAAAGTTGCGCAGCAAAAGTTGACATGTATGGAAAGGGACTTACTGAAGATTTCTGAGTGAATCTATTTGTTTATGTTGTTGCATTAATTCTCATTAATTTTTTTAAAGTGCTTAGATAAACATACAGAGTTGAACACATTTAACAAAGTGCAATTTCATAAATGCTTAATAGAGAATGATGTTGTTATTTCAAACTTAAAAATATTTTCCAAAAAAGGCTTTACTGATAAATGCTTGTTTGATATATTACAAAAATCCAGTAAATATTTTTATTTGATTCAGTAAACAATTTTGTTTAGAACTTATACGTATTTTTGGACAAATTGTTTTAAAGATTCAAACAAAAATATTGTTTGATATATTACAGAAAATCCAGTATATATTTTTGTTTGATTCAGTAAGTTATATTGTTTTGTCTTTACTAAAAATTAAATTTAGTTTTTTCTGTGTAGGAAAAAAAATACGGAAACAGTATTTTTTAACACACTAAATTGCTTAGAAATGTTGTAGTTTCGTTCAAAAAGTTTTCCATTGTTGGCTGGCCTGTGTATTTATTAAATTTATTTCAGATATTCTCAGAAATTAATTATTCGCAAAATTGTTATTCGTTTTTGCTAGTTCCAATTTATCTGTAGACCTTTAACCTTTAACAGTTTTCGGACTCGTGTTCTTTATAAAAGCTCTGTTTTTGCTTTTTTGTTAGAGGACTGACGAAATGCAGGCATATAGGCAGGCTGGCTGAACCCACAACAAATAACAATTTTCCAAATATGAAACACTATTTGAATACGATGCTTTTGTTTTCCGAATATAAATTAAAGATATTAATGAATATAAAAAAGTCAAATATAAACTTTGAAACAATTACTGAAAATAAATTTTATTTCAAACAAACGTTTGCTTGAACATTTTTTAGTGATAATATTTTCTCTGTAGTGTTTTTAGTCTTATTTACCGGTTTGAATCAGATTAATAAGAATTAATTGGATTTTTTAAGAAATCTACTAGGTATTTGTTTGGAACTAAAATTTTTTTTTAAAAATTAAAGCACGTGTTTTTAAAAATTGTTAAAATGTTAATAGTACAACTCACCTTACTTAAACCGATATAGGGAAATTTTTCAAAAGAAAATTGTTTCTCCTCGCCACCCAAGTAAACACGTCCGGCTGTTATTGTAGGTATTGACATGCCGTCACCCAAAAACATAATGACATTCTTGGCCAAATTTGTGTTCAAATTGCTTTTACTCTCCAACTGTTTGTACAGAATATCTTGTCCAACTTCATTCCAATAATCAGAGAAATCCTCTTCGGGTTTGGATGATTCAAAACGTATCAAGGGCATGGCTCTTTTATAAATACGATCACGTGGGAAATTAAACGTGGGATGCATACGATGATCCTCATTTACGGTTTGGACAAAAACTGATTTAAAGAAGTAAAAGAAAATATAGAAAAAATTACTAAAAATTTCATCATTATAAAAAAATGATTTAACAAAAAAGATTCCATTTATTACAGGAAAATTGTGCAAATCATTGCTTTAAATATGGAGGGTGAAAGTAAAAGTGGGAGTTTTTTTTTTGAAATGGCGCTTAAATAAACAATTTCTTATATAAAAATTTTTTTTATTTCAAACTTACCTCTTCCCTCAGCAGCATTATACAACCAGAATATGTATATAAAAAATATTTGTAAAATAAAACGCATCTTAAACGAATTAACAAAATTTATTATTATAATAAGGCCTTAGAATTCTATTTCTTTCACAAGTTTATTGCACTTTCGACAGTGTCTAGCTAAGGACTGACTGAACAATTTCTCTATCACTGTTATTTATAGCAAAAATCTTAAATATTTGGAAATCTTTATTATTTAACCGATAATTCAAATGAAAACAACCAAACATAAACTAAAAGTACAATAGATCGGTATTAAACTGCTGATAACAAGCAAAATATTTGTTTTAGCATTTGTACAGACAGCCGACCAGCCAGCCAATCAGCCAGCTCAGCCAACCAAGCCGCTTTAGTCTCGAGACTTACGAAACCACCACAATGTTTTTATTTTTAGTTTAGAATTATGTTCACGTGAATTTCATAGCGACTGTGTTAAATCTAAACATTGTTTTTATGAGCTTGTTGTTTGTATTCACGTGATTTTAAATCCATAGATTAAAAAAAAAAACAAACATAAAATAACGAAACATAATATTTTTTCATATTTAATGCACATGGTTACAAAGCAAAAATTATTTTTCACATTTGTTGACAAGAGATCTAGAAATGTGCTTAAAATGTGTTAAAATTTCTTAAAGAATTACACTGGTCTGCAAAAAGAAAATGTCCTTTCAATGAAAATATTCTAATATATAAAGCTTATTTTGAACCTTTCAGGGGGAAATTCCCCGCCAGCATGGCCTGCCTGTTAGGTCCTTGCAACCATAATCCTTCGCACCACGACAAGGTGACTACTCCGCGAATCTACATAAAAGTCTCTTTCATATGAGTAGAGCTACATTGATGAGTACATCAGGATATCTTACTGTTATTACAAGGATGTTAAAAATCGTTCATTCTTGGTTTAGTCCTTAAAACTTTTTTATTAAAATTTTTGGTAATTAAAATAACTAATTCTTATGTATTTTCCTTTATTGATTTTTTTCTAGCACCTCTAGTTTCAGAGATACTGTGCGTTATATAAAAAAAAATACTTAAAATTTTTCTTTTCTCACTTAATCAAAAAAAAAATGTTTTTATATCACATTTGTAAATTTACAAGTCATTAATGCAATTATTAGGTATAAAAAAATGTTATATGGACCAGTCCAGAATATTTTTGTGTTATTTGTAATTATTCACAGGAAAAACTAAATTTAATTTTCTGTAAAGGAATTCAATGAAATAGTAAATATTTTGTCTAGGAACGGACCTACAAACAATTTCGTAAATATAGACAAAAATATCTCAATAATTTCATTGAAAAAACGTGTTTTTTTAGTGAACAAATTGTTTAAATCTATAAAACAATTTGTCTAAAAATATTTACAAATTGTAAACAAAACAATTTACTAAATCAAACAAAAAGATTTACTGAATTTTCTGAAAAATATCAAACAATATTTTTGCTTGATTTTATAAAACAATTTGTCCAAAAATACTAAAAAATATTAAACAAATGAGCTTTACACATGTTTACATGTTCACATATACTTAAGTATAAAATCAAACCAAAAAAGTTTGTCTTGAGTAGAACAAAAATCAGAAAAATGGGAATGAAGAAAAATAAACCGATGGCAACGCTGGGAAAGTGCACTTTAATATCAGCTTGAGAGTGATTTAATTCTCGTATTCAATTTTCACGAAAAAGTTGTATATATAAGAATTAAAATCACATTCAACAGACCCACCTGACAAGTGGTGATAAGCAAATACACGTGAGCACTGACGATGGAAGCGTAGCGGTTTCCGAAAGTGGCGCTACTCTGTTCTGCTGTGTACGTTGAAAAATTAAGTTGATGTTAATTTTTCCCTTGTTCCTTGGAATATTAATCAAGCCCACTTCTTTCTGAATATAACGTTACGAGCCTTAGCCTAATAATCAATTTAGAGTCACAAAGCAAATACGTTCGAAATAATCATATTAATAAATCATGTTGAATTAATATGAAATGCATGTTACTTAAGGCCCTTTCACATTGTAATACAAGCTTTGAGATATTTATTATATTTTGTAAGACGAAAATCAAATCAAAATCAGTCTGACTGTCAAAAAATCTTACAAAATATCTTCTCATTACTTTTTGTTTCTACACTACCACATTCCACATAAAACGTTCTTCTTTTTCTTTATTTGTGGCTGCAAACAAATACACAACTATTTTTGTTAGTCCTATGTTTGTTTGTGCAACAGACAACCCTGATAAAATGAAAAATGTGATTGTTTAGAAAACTTCCTAAAAATTACGAATACCATAATACTCAAATATCAAATATCTTTACGTATTATTTGACATATCATAAAAATTTGGTTTTAACACGGTTGGATTTTGACTAAAGATTTCCGTTTTAGACAAGTAATAATACTAAATCTAATAGTCTGAAGGGCGCTCTATTATGATGGTATTTATTTAGTGTATATCTTAAGTAAAGTTTGAAGCTATTGGGGATGCAGTGCTTAGCGCGTTGACTACCAAGCAAGTGGCCCGAGGTCAAATCTTGGCTGGGGCAGCCAAGTACAACACTAAATTTTTCTGATGCCTATTCGAATAAACATCACGTAAGTAAATAATTAATGAAATAACGTCATTAAATTCATGATGTTTTAAATAGAAATAACTTTAATTCAACATGATTCTTCGTGTTCTTTCAATATCAAATTCATGTTGTTTCAACTGGAAATAATTTTGATTCAAAATGATTCTTTGTATTATAACTTTGATTAAACATGATTCTTTGCATTATTTCAGTATCACACTAGAACATTAAATCAACATTAAATATAGTTATTTCAAAAGGAAAAATGTTCTTTGAAGGTTATTGTAAAATCATGTTGAATTAACATGAAACATCTATGAAACAAAATCGCTACCGAAAAATGTTAAAATAGCCTGGTTTTCGACAATTTTACTATGAATTTTTTCTGTATGTAATAAGTGCAATTAATTTGCAATCGAAAATTGCAATCTCTTCTGACGTTTTCATTTGTAAAAAATTAAATGAAATTTAGAGACATTGCAACGTGAACTTACAGCACACACAGGCTGTTCACAAGTTTTATTCGATACAATTGAAAATAATATATTTGTCATAACCATTTCATAGCCATACACGCAGAAAAAAGAGAATGTAAAATCAAAATGAAGCAATTGTGATTTGAAATCATATTAAATTTACATGGAATAATTTGTCGTTTAAGTGTGTTAGTGTTTATTTGCTTTGTTCATTGCTATAGTTCACTGTTGTGCTTAGTTGTGGGACTTGTTGTTGTTTATTCTTACGTGAGTCGGCTATGTAGACGACAAAAAACGAATTACCAGCGAAAATTTGCTGCTGCTGGTTTAAAACTACCATTGTTTCATATTAATTTTAAATTTTTTCACTGTTAAAACTACTTTATTATAAACGTTACATTTCATTTTAAATCAACATGACTATAACTTTAATTTCAAATAAGTTTTATGTTAAATATTCATTTAAATCATGTTGAAGTAAAATTAAATTCATTTTACACACGATGGGTATTTATGTAGTGTATAGGCTAAAGTAAAGTTTGAAGCTGTTGTGGCTGCAGTCATTAGCTCGTACACTATCACAACATAAAGTTTTCTGATGTCTATGCTAACAACCATCACGTAAGTAAAATAATTAATTAAATAGCTATATTAAAGTCATGTTGTTTCAGCTTGATGTAACTATAATTCAAAATGATTCTTAGTGTTGGTTCAATATCAAATTCACGTTTTTTCAAATTGAAATAACTTTGTTACAACATGATTCTTCGTGTTTTTAACTATCAAATTCACGTTGTTTCAACTCAAATTAGTTTTGATCTAATATGATTTTTCGTATTATTTCAGTATCAACTTTATTTTGATTTAACTGTACTGCAATATCAAATCAACATGATATATAGTTAATTCAAAAGGATAGATGTTCCCTTAAGATTATTGTAAATCATGTTGAATTAACATGAAACGCCTATGAATCATAATCACTACCCACTACCGAAAAATGTTAAATTAACCTGGTTTTCCACGATTTTACATTGAAATTTTTCTGTGTGTGTCTATTATGACTAGGGTATACATTATACAATTAGTTTGTATTTTATACTATTTTAAATTTTGTGGACATATAATATTTTGCTGCGTTGTAAAAGATATATGAAATTCAATACACCGCATTTGTTATTATTGATAAGCATGAAAGCCCGAAACAATTCAAAAATAAAATCATATTTCACTACAAGTGTATTTGCATAAGAATTTTGTAGGGAAAAATGCTACCTTTTTAGCAACTGATGAAATTTACTCGTTAATAATAAAATAAAATTGCGCTCTCTTGCTATTTGAGATGTAAATGGCAGCAACAACACGAATAACAACAGAGGAAGGCAAACGTCAACAAATATTTGACAGCCCCATGTGGAAAAGTCAAAAGAAGAAAAGTGAAACAGTTTTCCCCCAATGAACACACACACACACACACACGCACACATCTAGACATCTACACAGATACACACACATATTTATACAAAAACACTCATAATCAATGATACGAAAGCAGAGTGTTTGAATGCAAACAAATAAATAGACACATGAATTAACTAACAGAGATGCACGAGACGAGAATAAATGAAAATGAGAGCAATGATTTTTCCTTTATGAGAAGAAAAGTGTATTTTTCTTTTTTCAACCATTAACAGCAGCATCCTCAGCATCTGTATGATATTGGCCAAAATAGTTCGCTTACAAACGCTAAACGTTCAAATACTACTCTACTAAAATAAAACGGGGCGCGCGTTTTTTTTAAATCATAATATATATTTTTTTTCTACACTTTACATACAAATAGAGATATACACTATCAAGCAAAAAAAAAAAAAAAAAAAAACATTCAAGTTAAGAAATTTTTCTATACGATACAAAAGAAATATTTAAGAAATATTTAAAAACCAGAGTTAATTTTTTTTTCAAATAGAATTTTTAATATTATTTAGAAGGAAAACCCCCTCTGAAAAAAAGTGAAAAATTGTAGAAAAAAAGAATGTATGTGTCTTTTCAAGTTTTAAATAATGTATATATACAAATGCATACATACATCCAACCATATATATATATATATATATAAATAAATATATGTATATATAAAAAAATGGTAATAATATTTTATATATATATAGAAGGAAAATTATGAAAAAAATGACAAAATTATGTGTAGATATATTTTTACTTATTATACTCTCGTACATGTTTGTACATCAATAAGTGAAAAAAGAATGTTTAATTTTTTTCTTGTTCAACAATAAAAAAATGCAAATCAAATAATTGATTTTTAACAGAAAACATAAAATTAAAAAAATGGGAATAAAATCGAATTTGAAAAGTTCATAAAATCATTAGAACAACAAGAAATAAGGAAAGCAAATGATAATATTTATCTATTAAATATTTCATTAAAGTGATATGATCAACAATAACAACAATTTATTATAAAGTTTATGGCAAAGAACAAATATTAATTTGAATATTTTATGTTTTTTCTAATTAAAACATAAAATTTATCTGTTATAGGTATCATGGGATTATGTTTTCTTAGTAAAAATTTCAAAAACTTGCTGCGTAAAATGAAATAAGAAAAATCAAGTCAAATGATTTAAAGAAAAAATATACATATATATATTTTTTTTGTTAATATTAGCCGTTTAAAAAAAGTATTGAATTTTTATTACATTTTTATTATACATACATTTTAAATAAAAAAAAATTCTTAAAAAAACATTTCTGTTTGTTACAGGGGCAACGACAAAAAGATATATGAAAAAAAGTAAATTTGACAAATTATTTTTCATTGTACACAGAAAAATTTCATATTAAAATCGTCGAAAACAAGATTAATTAAACATTTTTCAATAGTGATATTGCTTCATAGGTGTTTCATGTTAATTCAACATGATTTTCCAATAATCTTTAAAGCACATTTTTCCTTTTGAAATAACTATATTTCATGTTGATATAATATTTCAGATCACTTATATAAAAATGAAGTTGATACTGAAATTATGCTAAGAATCATGTTGAATCAAAGTTATTTCAAGTTAAAACAACGTGAATTTGATACTTAAATAGCACTAAGAATCATGTTGATTTTTTTTTATAAAAAGAAGTAACACAATCAGGCAATTAATGCCTAACAGTTAATTAATTAATGTGTTGCCTTCTTTGGGAAAGGGATAGTGTAGAGAGAACAGATGGAGAAGTGGGAGAGTGATAGAAAGCTTAATTAATTTACAACTCTGCTATTGCGCGGTTTTTTTTGTAGAGCAGTGTTGCAAGCCCCTCTGGTGTCAAGTAGAGGCATTGAGTTGTTTAAGCTGTGTAGCCCTTTTATTAGTTCTTTTACTTCGCCGACGGTGCTTTAAAGTGCATTAGAATATGTTAGTATTAATCGCTACCGGTACTGCCAATGTGATGAGTGATATGCCTTCATCACTTCAACAGTCCAACAACAACCAACACAATAACACACCAATGTACATGAGAAAAATGCATGATGTTGTTGGCTTGCCTTAAACTAGTCTTGAACTCAAGACCTCAGGCTTTGTAGTCAAACGCGCTAACTAGTCAGCCAACAGCACCCTCAAGTTGAAATAATCTGAATTTGATACTAAAATAACCCGAAGAATCATGTTGAATCAAAGTTATTTCAACGTGAATTTGATATTGAAACAACAGTAAGAATCATGTTTCATCAAACTTATATCAGTATTGAAACAACATGAATTTAATGGAGCTTAGATTAATAATTTTTTGTTTAAAATTAAAATAAAGCAATGGCAATTTTAAACCTGCAGCAGGACAATTTCGCTGGTAACGCGAAGTTTTTCGGATATTTGTCGGCAAAATGAAGAACAACAAGTCACACAACTGAGCACAAAAGTGCATTGTAGCCAGGAGCAAAGCAACTAAACACCAATACACTTAAACAGCATATTATTTCTCATAAATTTAATATGAACTCCAATCAAAATTGCCACCTGTTGATATTACATTGGTACTTTTTTCTGTGTGTGTTTTTCGTTTTTGGTACTTCAGTCATTCCCTAATAGTGTTTTGTGGAAATTATGGCAAGTGGTACTTAATACCCGTAAGCTTAGTAATGTATAGAGCTTACATGTAAGCAGCTTACCGTAAGGGAGAGCAGCAAGTCTATCGCTTACAAAGCTCCTTATAAGGGGCATGATTTTCATATGAAGAGCTTTAACTTGGAACTACTACAATTTGAAAAAATAATATAAGTTTATTGCTCCCGGATATTGATGCACGATTTTTCATTTTAATTGAAATTAAATAAGATTTGCTTACTCCAACGCGATTATAACGGCTAAGGCTCATACCATTATACTCAGAGAGAATTAGACAAGACCAATATTTCAAAGAAAAAGGCAAAAATCAACAGCAATTTAGATTGTAACGTATACAGCAGAACAGAACAACGTTACTTTCGGAAGCAGCCACTCTCCCATCGTCAGTGCTTATGTGTATCTTCACAGAAAAAAACATCACCAAAACTTTTTCAAACAAAAGTTTGTCTGAAAATATAGTTCATTTTCAGTAAATGTTCTTTACTGAATCCATGAATTTTTTGTTTAACTTTCCTTTAGGACACAAACACCAAAAACAACAAGAAAAACTGTGTCGTAAAAAAGCAGCCCCGATGACGACATACACACAAATAGCAACAATAACAATGATAGCAAGTGGAATGCGACTGTTTGTTTACTGATGATTTTTGAGTGAATCAATTCGTTAATGTCGTTGCATTAATTGTCATTAATTTTTTTAGAGTATTTATATAAACATTCAGAGTTGCACACATTTAACAACTTGAAATTTCATAAATGCTTATGATGATGCTTATGATGATCCAGACAAAAATATTGTGTGATATACATATTACAAGAAATATAGTAAATATTTTTGTTTCATTAAGTAAACTATTTTGTTTAATATTTGTTCTTAGACTAATTGTTTTATAAATTCAGACAAAAATATTGTTTGATATTTTTCAGAAAATCCAGTAAATCTTTTTCTTTGATTTAGCAAATTGCTTTCTTTACAATTCGTAAATATTTTTAGACAAATTGTTTTTATTAATTTAAACAATTTGTTGACTGAAAAAAACACGTTTTTTTAATGAAATTGTTGAAATATTTTTGTCTATATCTACAAATTTCTTTGCAGGTCCGCTTCTAGACAAAATATTTACTATTTCATTGAATTCCTTTACAGAAAATGAAATTTAGTTTTTTCCTTGTTTGCTTATCACCACTTGTTAGGTGGGTGACTCGGTTGAAGATGATCGCAATTCTTATAATTACCAACGTTGCACAGTAGTTTCAATTGGAAAAAAGTGTAATAAATCTGTATCTTTGAAACTTGCGATCCGATTACTAAACGATATATCTAAAAATCTTAGAGAAGGACCTAAGCTTTAAGAATAATGAATAAGAAATGGAGCACCCTGTTGAAACACACGGTGAGCTACAAGGTGTCGAAGTTGACTGCCTCGGGTATGAAAAACTTTGTTGCCCTCATAACTTTTACAAATATTATCCGATTTTAATGAATTCAAACTTGTTGTAAAGCTTATAAGCAAAAAAAAAACATTTCATTCAAAGATCTTTAATATTTTTATAAATATTTGGCTTTGAATTTAAAATTTTTGGTTTTGGCCTTGACTTATTTTCCCGATTTCGTAGATATCTCTGGTAATAGCATAACACAAATTTTCAAAAAAATATTTTATGATTTTTAACAAGAGCCTTGATATGCAGAATAAATTTTTAAGTTATCTCAATTTATGTAGCCGTGAAAAAAATAGAACTCAAAACTTTAGATGAGGGTGAAAAGTGGCTAAATTTTAACAAAAAATAGAGTGTAATTGTTGAATGTTTTTCTTCAAAATTTTTTAAAACTAAACAATTTGTTTTTCCATCTTTAAAATGAATAGACTTCAAAAATGACTGCAGTTGAAATTTTAAATCGATTAAAGCATGAACGCTACATCCAGCATTGGACAAATATAGTGAATTTTTCTACGAAATTCTAAATTAATTGCTTAAGAAAAAAACGCCCAGTTTCTCAAATTTCTTTACAAATTATATTAGATATATTTAATGTAATCCATCTGGATTTTAATTGATAACCGGCCGCTCAAAAATGTGGCCAGGACAGCAGATTTCTAAAAATAATAAAATTTTCAGAAGCATTTTATTTACCTGCATGAAAATAGTACTAAGTTTCATTTTTAATTTTTATTTCTTTATTTCTTTTAACAATAATTTTGAATTACAAAAAAAGAAAATATGCGAATTTCCATTTTTTTTGGGCCCAAAATTGTATGCATATGAGTATTATGATAGCACATACTATCATATTACTCATACGCATACAATATTGCTCAAAAGTTGGAAATTCGTATTTTCTTCACATTTTTTTGGATTTAAAAAGTCATAAGAAAATGCAGGCTAAAGTTTTTTAAACATAAATTATGAGACCAACAAAGTTTTTCATGCCTGAGGTAGTCAACTTTTATACCCTATAGCTGACAGTGTGTTTCATTCATTCACAACAATGTGTTTGATTCAACTTTAGTTCATACGGGTTTACCGTTAAGAATTGTTTCAACAGGATGTTCCAAGTTTCAACATTCGTAAACTTATGTACTCCTCTATTATTTTTACTTATATCATTTGTAATCGGATCGGAAGTTTCAAGGATACATATATATTACTTTTTTCTTCCAATTGGAACCACTTGTGCGTTGTTCCGTTCTGCTGTGTACGTTGAAAACTAAATTGATGTTGATTTTTCCCTTGTTTCTTGGAACTATTGATCATGTCTAGTTCTTTCTGAGTATAACGTTACGAATGTTATCCTATACAATAAATTTGGATTAAAAAGCCAATTAGTTCGAAATAATCTCATTAAAATTTAAAATTTACTTACTTTTAAAATTAATCAATCTATTTAGTTGGACTTGAGCTCGAATCCGTTCAGACACTCTACAGAAAAATTAAAAATTTTTCGTATGCTTTTATTTTTTTCTTTACAAATATATTTACTTTTACTGGCCATTGCACTATGTCGAAAGAATCCTTTCTTTCGCACAATTACATTTAAAACAAAAACAAATAAAAAAATTTTGTTATCGTGAAATAGGCAGTTAATGTATTATGATTTTTTCTTTTTTTCGGTAGTGATTTTACTTCATAGGTGTTTCATGTTTATTCAACATGATTTTACAATAACATTCAAAGAAAACTTTTCCTTTTAAAATAACTATATTTCATGTTGATTTAATATTCCAGAACAGTTAGAGCAAAATAAAGCTGATACTGAAATAATACGAAAAATCATGTTAATTTGAATTTGATACTGAAACAACACGAAGAATCATGTTTAATCAAAGTTATTTTAAGTTGAAACAACATTCATTTAATATAGTCATTTTATTAATTATTTTACTTACGTAATTATTTTACTTGCGTGAGGTGTATCAAAAACATTTGTGTTGTAGTTGGCTGCTCCAGCCAATATTTGAACACGGCACAATGTATTATCACAGCCTTGGTAGTTAGCACGCTAACCAAACTGCAGCCACAATAGCCTCAAATATACTTTAGATATACACTAAAATAAACACCATCATAAGTGACATGAATTTCATGTTAATTCAACATGATTTAATTGATGATTTAACATAAATTTTATTTGAAATTGAAGTTAGAGTGATGTTAATTTAAAATGAAATGTAACGCTGATTTTTCATTGATTCACCAAAGTAGATCCAACTTTAATTTTACCTGGTAAAAATTGATTTTACTATAAAACAGGATTTTTTGGATTCAATATTGAAAGATGTTGTTTTAAAAGTGAAAAATGTTAAATCAACAACATTTAAGGTTAGATAAATGAATGAATGAATGAAAATTAATATGAATTAATGGTAATTTTAAATCAGCGGCAGGAAATTGTTGCTGGTAGTGCGAAGTTTGTCGGCTATTTGTCGGGGCTGTTCACATTTCTACCACACGAATATCGAAATAAATAACTCTTACGGTTCTCGAGATAGAGCCCTGTGACAGACAGACGGACGAACGGCGTAGCGAAAATAATAGGGTTCCTTTTTGATCTTTGTGTCAGTCTTATCAGTTTAATAGTTGGCTTTGGGGTCTATCTGCTGTAAGCATATCATAGAGAATAAAATTCTTATGATTGGCTACTGGTTGGCAATCCACTAAACTTTCAATACACAAAGCTGCTGTTCAAATACCATAAAGGAAAAATCCATTGACCAGAATAACGTGGACGACTTTTTAATCGCGCAGAAAATTTTGATTTTATTTTTCTTCAAGATGTTTTCATTCTTACTGCAGATTCTGCGGTTGAAATTTGCAGTTTAGTTCAGATGATCTAACGTAATCTCTGTCGACAACAAAACCCTAAAGTTAATCAATCTTCGTGTGTAGTCAGATTGATCTTTTGGCTTTCTTATGCAGTTAAAACCATTCGAAAGATAATTCTTTTGGCTTAAACGATTCGAAAGGTTGTGGTACGATTTTTGAAACGAAAATGGGCGACTGATTTCCGTTCGCTTAAATTACGTTCGGCATCCTGAGGCGGCAAGTAGCAAAAAGTAGAAAGTACTTCGCAATATTTGAATTGGCCTAAGAATTTCGCCTTGTTGTAAATTAAAAAAAAATTTTCGATAACATCATGTCCCTTTCTAGAATATATAAATATGTAAATTTATTTTTAGTTCCAGCGCTTCGTTCCGGAGCTCAAAACTTTTTTTAATTGGTCATATCCACGGCTGCCAGATTTGACGATTTATCCTCATTTTGACAATTTTATATTCCAAAAATAGCAAAGTGACGATTTGACGTTTTTTTCATGAAAACTGACGATTTTATGCAGTACTAAAACTATAGCAATTTTCTTTTAATAAATATTATGCAACCCAAAAAAATATTTTTGCAAACGAGACAGTTGGATTTTCCTCGTCTTATAAGTGTATGAAGAGGACTTACATATACGAGGGCGCGTCAATAAGTCTATGACATTTTCAATTTCCCGCCTTTTTAACTTCAAGAGCAACACTGCTACCGTCAACAGGCATCTGTCAGTTGACTCCTGTCAAAATTTGAATAAGCTGTGTTTTGTGTTTGACAGCCACAACATCTAAAAAAAGTGGGAGGAGTCTATCTATAAGTATTTCGACGCGCTGAATCCGAATCTGAGGCCCTTTTGACGCGCCGCTCCTCAAAATTCGAGAAAATAGAGAAAACAAGAAGTTATTCGAAAATTTCAATAGTTTTTCGAAATTTGTGGGATAGCGAGCTGCGGACAGATATTGTCATGTTTTAGTTTGACTGTTTTTTGACAAAACTGTCAATAAATGAATTGAATTTTTTAGTGCCCGATTTTTTTTAAGGTTATTAATAGTTGAAATGATATTTTTCTTTTTTATCGTCAAATTGACGATTTTTCCGCAAATTTATCTGGCAGCCCTGGTCATATATATCTCTCGTAAGTTTAATGAAACTTGCAGTAAGAGAATTTTATTTTCGAAAATTCTCTAAATCTACCAAGTCGAATCGGTTCATATTCACACGAAGAAGCAAAAAACGGTCAGATCGGTCGCTCTCTATTTATGAGAGGTTTGCACACATACACACACATACCGTCATACAGCCATATCGTAAAATTATTGAGAACAGCTTATTAGTACAATAAAACATTGAGATTCGTAAACGAGTTGTTTGATTTTACAAAAAATCTTTCACTGAATCGTTTTCAGTAAAAATTTTTCTGAATTTACCCTGCGGGGAGGAATTTTGTACCAATTGTCTTCAACTTACTTACTTCTCCTATGACTGGTGAAAATGGGAGTGGTACAATATGTTCCCGAGTCGTGTGCGATGAAAAGAGAAACACACCACTTAAGTAGAACAAAAATGTTGAGAAATTTTTTCCAAATTAAAAAAAAGTACATTAAGTTAACTAGTGTTAAAGAAACCACCACAGGACAAGTACCTTAAGTTTGTGTCTAGAACCGATCATTCAGTATCTTAATTATGTCAATTAGTTTCCTCCAATGACAACGTCATGTAAAAGTGACAGGTCCCACTCGTGTAAAGTTCCAGATGTCAAAACGGTTGCCACTCTTTGAGAACCGCTCATGTGACTTGTCTTGTGACAGGTTCTCCTCCCTCTAAGGTAAGAACTTCCGGATTACAAGTTCTTTTTGACTTCTCACGATGATTTTTTTTCGCTAGGACGAATATAAATTTTCTTTGTGCTATTTTCCACTGAATTTTTCAGTTATATAATTTATTTCAGAAAATAGTCGAACAATCAATACAACAAACATATATATATTTAAAAAACCATTTCCATATTATTGTCTTCCATCAAATAGTTAAACCACGAACGTTTTGCCCGATTGTTGTTAAAAAGGTTAATATTTACTACTAAAATCTACATCGCTGTTTTTCTGTCAATAGGTGTGTATAACTGTAAATTTTATTTAATGTTGTTCTTGTGTTTGTTTTTTATGAAAAGAGAATATCTGAACACAATAAATACAAAAAACAACAAAACAAAGAATAACATGAATTGAAGTCAATAACAACTCCATTTAGCATCCTTTAATAAAAACACTTTAACTTTGAATCCTCTTTTGTTCCAGTTTTCTTTTCATTTGATTATTAACTTTTTTTTTAATGTCCTTCTTCTCTTGTTTTTTTAATGGCCACCTTCAACTCCCTTACTCAACATTGTCCTTTTTAGCCTTTTCTTTTTCATCTTTCTCCATTGTTTTGCATGTTTTTGTTGTAGTTGTTGTTTATCTGATTTCAGTTGAATCCCAAAAACAAATATACAAAATACACATTTGAACCAGATATTGAAGTCGATATAAAATGGTGATCCGCGGCGGCTAAGACCAAATATAGTCGACGGCGGCTAAGAGCCGAAAAATTTTCGCCGTCGGCGGCTAGCAAAATGTGTTGTCCGCTAAAGGTCGTCTAACACAAACAATATTGCTTGTTTACTTACATACAAGGTATATTTATACCAGGTACACTCGTCCCAATTATAAATAAATTTCCCTTGCTAGACGGTTTACTGCTTTATTTATAAAAAAATACTTTTCACAAAAAGTTTTCTTAATACGTTTCAAAACTAAATTAAATATCCAATTTTTTTGGCAGAAACTAAAGAAAAAAAATTTAAGAAAATTCAAAAAGTAAAAAGATTTTCTTAATACCAAGACTCCAAGCAATCAAGAAATGTTAAGTGTGGAATGCTTTTAAATCTTTTAGAATCTGTACCAAAGCGGTGTTAAAGTAACATTAAATAAAAATGTGAAGATAAAAAACTTTTAAAACGAGATATAATTTAAACTGGGTCCAAAAAAAAAAAAAAAGTTTGGTAGGAGATACTTTTAGATTGATCCCGGTGAAAAGTGGGCTGTGTCACACCCACGCGAAACAAAATACATATTCTGTTTCAAGTACTTCTACTTAACCGACCATTATGAAACTTTGCACATACATTAAGTACCCGTTACAATATTACATTATGAAAAAAGTGGGCAGTGCCACGCCCATGCAAAGAATATATTTTTTCTTAACTACATACTTCCACTAAACCGATTCTGACAATACAACATTATAATTAAAAAAGTGGGCAGTGCCATGCCCAAAAGTAGTAAATATTCTTTTTCAACTACTTTCATTTAACCAAATCTTATGAAACTGTGCTCACACATTAATTTCCTGCGACCATACCACAGGCTTGGGGGGGTAATGATTACATTTTGTAATTAATTACATGCTTAAATACACATTACATGTAATTTGTAATTGGTACACTACAATTACAATTACAATTACTTGTAATGTGTAATTGTCTGAAGAGCAATTACAATTACATGTAATTGTAATTGAGGCATGAACAATTACAATTACATGTAATGGGTAGTTGATATATAGCAATTACAAATTATTTTAATTGTAATTGAAGATAATCAACTACAATTACATGTATTTGGGCAAAAGTAATAGTAATTGCTCATAAAGGGGTAATAAATACTTTAACAATAAAAATTACTATAAATGTATTTTATTACAAATAAAACCTATTATTTATTTATTTTTAATATCTCTAAAATTAACTAGAAATATCTAGAGCTCTAAAAGAGTATAAAAAGTAGAAAAATTACTTACATGGCAAAAATGAAAAATTTTTGCGAAAAATTTTAAACAGCCCCCTAAATTCATTAAACATCGTTCAACACACATATGTCGCGAAATTCGTGAAAAATTTAAAAATGGCAAATGGCCCTAAAATTGCTTAAAAATAGCTAATATTATACGGAATGCAAAAAACTCGGCAAAAATCACGCAAATGACGAAAATTCGCAAGAACTTGCTAACATCGAAGAAACAATAAAGTTTTATATGAACTAAAAATCGGTAAAACTGTAAAAAATCCAAGAACTGGTGAAAAGATCACTATTATCGCAAAAAATAGCGAAAATTCACGAAAAATTAAAAAATTGCAAGCAAGCTGTGAGTGTATGGAATGCAAAAAACTATAAAAAAATCGCGCATATTACAATAATTCTCAAAAATTTGTTAACATTAAAAACATAGAAAAGTCTGATAGTGATTAAAAATCGATAAAACTGTAATAAAGCCAAGAACCGGCTAAAAAATCACTTATCGCGAAAATATCGGAAATGTGCGAAAAATTGCAAAACTATAAACAAGCCTTAAAATTGCTTAAAAATAGCTAAAATTGTAAGGAATGCAAAAATCTCAGAAAAAGTTGCGAAAATTACGCAAATTCGCAATATTCGCGATAAAAGTTATTTTTTTCAGTTTTTGGTTTTTTAACAGTTTTACCAATTTTTTCATCAATATCAGACATTGATATCTTTTTAGTCTTACCAAGTTTTTGCGAATTTTCTTCATTTCCGCGATTTTTTCCGAGCTTTTTGCATTCCTTACAATTTTAGCTATTTTTAAGCAATTTTAAGGCTTGTTTGCAATTTTGCTGTTTTTCGCGAATTTTCGCTATTTTCGCGAAAAAATGTTTTTAGCCAGTTCTTGTATTTATAACAGTTTTACCGATTTTTAGTCACTCTCAGACTTTTCTATGTTTTTAATGTTAAGTTTTTGCGAATTTTCATTATTTTCGCGATTTTTTCTGAGATTTTTGCATTCCTTACAATTTTAGCGATGTTTAATAAATTTTACGGCTTGCTTGCAATTCGGCAATTTTTCGCATATTTTGAGAGTAAAAGTGATGTTTTGCCATTTTTTGCTGCTCGTCATGCTTGTGAGTAGAGATACGCGCGTGTCGTGTTTTTTTTTCGTGCCACGAACACGCGCGACTTAACACGAAGTGTTCGTGACAGAAAATCTGATTTTGTGCGTGTTCGGGTCGTGTCGTGTTGAGAAAACTTGACACGAAAAAACACGAAAAGATTTTAAGATTAAAATATGTATGAACGTAGATGATTGCCGCAGAAGACTATTGAGCGAAAATCTTGATAAGTTACTGTTTTTCAACACAAATATGTAAATAAATATACAACTAGAACATGAAACGTTAAAATAGAAGAAAAATATGTCTTTGAATATAAAAAAATGTTTATTTTTGTTTTTGAATTTGATTTCGTGCGTGTTGTGTCGTGTTCGTGTTTTGAAAATTTTGGGCGTGCGTGTTTCGTACGTGTTGGACATCCGGGACTCGTGTTCGGGTCGTGTCGTCTTGGAAAATTTCGACACGCGCCCATCTCTACTTGTGAGTATAAACAATTTAAGGGATTGTTTCTCATTCTCACAATCTGCAGAAATCTTTCGTCATTTTGGCTATATAAAAGTTTTCCAAAAATTTGAAAATATAATTACAAGTAATTTGTAATTGCATCAAGGCAATTACAAATTACTTGTATGTAATTCAAGTGAAAATGTAATCATTACTCCCCAAGCATGCCATACCACATTGCGACGAAAACATGGGCCTGTTTTTTTAGTAAATTTTTTAGAATTTTTCTTATTCTAAATAATAAAAAAAACTAGATTATTAAATTAAAAAAAAAAGAATTTTTAGGGTTTAGGTTAGGGTTAATTGGCAATTTTCATTTTTGGGTCGATTGGCAATTTTCATTTTTCTATTTCTATTGTATGCCATAATATGTAAATGTGCCAAAATTGAAGGCTGTAATATTGTTTTTAGAATTTATGCCCAAAAAAAAATGATTTGAAACCAGTGTGGGATGTTAGTAAATTGTCAGTTCTTAAAATAAGAAATCGGCTTAGCCATTAGCCGATATTAGCCGCAATAATCGGCGACGGCTAAGTGATTGCGTAAATCATTGGAGGCAGCTATTAGCCGGCTATGAGCCGATCGGCTTCGTGCTCTGATTTGAACATCTTTAAAGTGATTGGTGTTGTTTTCTCTTGTTGTTGGTGTTTTGTATTTATATCTGACTGTCTGTCTGTCTGATGCGAAATCTCAACAAGAATTATTCTTAGGCATACTACATACATACATGGGTATGTATGTATGTACATCCATGCGAACATTCAGTCATACTAAGTATATACATACATACATACATATCTACATTCAACCATAATTCTATACATCAGTTTGGGGCTGGAGATATTGGAGCTGGAGATGGTTTTGGGTTTTTGTGTTGCTGTTCGAATTGTTTGTTTATTAACTAATGTTAATCCTTGCCTGTATATTGCATTACTGGGGGGTGGTGGAGTGTAAGTATGTACATATTTGTATGCACTTGTCTGTCTGTTGTTTAATAACACAAATGACAGTTTGGCTGGTTGGGCTTAATTCGATGGCCGTTATTGTTTAGAGCTTGTCACACTTTAAGATCATACAGTAGAACAGGTAATTTAAATAGGGTGTATTTAATTAGTGAACTGTCTAATTCATAAGGCAACGATTAATTAGGCAACTTTTTGCCATGCATTAAAGAACGACGTGATGATATTAACTTAACAAATTTTATTTTATTTACCTGCATTAGGGAATTCCCGGGAAAATCGCTTATTTTCGTTTCCCGCTTTCCCGGGAATTTTACCCGGGAATTCCTGGGACTAAAAATCTATTTATATACATAAAAAGTACTGATTTTAGTACCCAAAAATCCTTTTTTATGTGAAATTGTTATCATGAAATAATATCTATGTGAGGGGAAAGAAAACAACGAAGGCTCAAAGTGTATAGTAGTTTAGATTTAACTGCCTTTTTTAAGCGCACTTTTGACTTAACTGCACAAAATTATTATTTTGTGTCATTGTTCTTGAAAACCCAATACAATTTCGTTTGTTAAGTGCACTTTTTATATCCGCACTTTTAGGATAACGCATTTAATGACGAAGAAAATGGGAAATAGATAATACTTCAGATAACGTTGATGGAAAAGAAGACTTTCGAGAAAACTTTAAACGCTGCTATTATAACAAAGCAACTGAAATTATTTGAAGACAATGGAAAAAGGACGAAAAATATTGATAATTTATGCAACGTCCTCTTCTATGCGAGAAACTTCTGTAGGGGGCGAAAGGCTTTCCTCAACCACTGAAAATTGTGTTACTTGAATAAGAAACCGAGTGTGAGATGAAACAATCAAGACATTAGCGGAGTTCAGTATTAGATGCAAATGGTCTTGCGAAAGTGCAAATGCAAAATATGGTAGCTTTTTTAAGAAATCCAACAACAAAATACGCTAAATTTCATAGAAAATAAAGGATATTTTGATAACACTGAAATCCGCTATTGGCTATTTTAAAAAGCCATTTGCAACAAAGAATATAAAAGTACAAATTTGCTAAGGGAAGAGACATTTCATTATATACCAAGAAGTAAAGGACTGACTACCTGTTTTTGTAAATAAAATAAAAATTCTCTTTAGGGACTTTGAATTGAAAACAAAAACAAATTTAATTTTTTTTATTCTTGTTTCAATATAAATTCCCCAACGAAAATTAAAATTTTTTTTTTTACAAAAACAGGCCGTGAATTTAATATTTTGAGACTGCAACATTTATCCTATACAACTTTTTAATAGCTCTTTTGATCACTTCCGCCCTCTTACAACACGTGTTAAAATCATGGATGAATGATCAGAAATATAACTACTTTGATTTCAGTTCATCAGTGATGACTAATGATTTGTATGTTCTCTTTTTGTTCGGTCTAAAACTAGATTTTAAATACGAAGTTTCTTTAAAATCTCGATAAAAATATTGTTTTTTTTTATAATTTACTTTGAACCTTTTTGTCTCATATCTTTAGAAACTGTTTTGTTTATAATACTTTTAAAATAAAGCTCAGTTTAAAATAAAGAATCATTCAATGATTCATTTTGCTCATATAAGAATCAATTGATTCCGGAAATTATCATTTTTGGTAAATATTTTATAACGCAGGAATCCCGGGAATTTCTTTTTTATTTCCCGCTCTCCCGGGAAACAAAAAAGTCCGGGAATAAAAAATCCCTAACCTGCATGAAAGTAGTACTAAAATTAACACAGAAAAAAAAATTTGTAAATACAATTAATTTTTTTTGTTATATCAATTAAATAATTAATTAAATTTGAACCTACAACGATTTTCGTAAATACAATTACGAAATTGTAAGTTAAAGGAAACTCAGAAAATTTTTTAAAACAATTTTTTTGTTGATTTCAAATTTATTTCAATTAAGATTATTGTTATATTAACAATGTGAATTGTTGATTTTCCGAACAAATTTTAACTATCATAGTTGTTGTATTAACAATACTTTTTATACACAATCCTCGAACCGACGTTTTGCTTGTCTGCGAAAAACATTAAATGTCTTTGGGCGGAATCGAACCGGCGACTTCTGGACTAATAGACTAACGTTCTTACCTCTCAGCTACAGAGCAATTCGTTATTAAATATGCAAATATTGAATACACACAAAACGTGATTTGCTTTGTTTAATCTACGTGTGTGCGCTCATTTGTTATATCAACAATGATGATTGTTAATTTTTTTCACAATCCATAACAAAAAATGTTGTTAGTTCAGTTTGTTGAAAAAAAGTTCTGTGTTTGTCGTATCAACAACTAAATTTGTTGTATTAACAAAATATATGTTTGAATTTAAATTACATATTAAGAATTGAAATTGTTAGTTGCAGTTTGATGATATTTTTTCTGTGAATTTTTATTTCTTTATTATTTATTAATAAACATAGCAATCCTCTTATGTTTAAAAAATTTTAACGATATAGTAAACGGTATTTAAAAAATAAAAAAATAAGTGAAGAATATACTTCGTCAAGTAAAGATTTCTTGCCTATCTACCCTGGTTTTACGGGTTTCTCCTCTGGTATGTCGAATAACGTCTTCGCTGAGTACAGATTTTCTTCCTTGCATGCCTTCTCTGGGAAGCCTATATGGAATAAACGCCTATATGGAGTTAGCGTGGCCAAAGGACAGGTAGCCCTTATTCGATAGAAACGTTATATCATATTCTTAAATAGTTTTGATATGTTAGATAATAAGCTTGCAGGCCTATAAGATTCCAACTTCGTATGATTTCTTTTTCGGCTAAGGTATAGTTTTTATAACCAAATCTTCCATTCTGTAGGCACATTGATTGATTTTCGTCAAGTTTAAATTTAATTTAAATAAACACAAGCAAATAGACATAAAATTAATTTATGTGCATTTTTTTCTTTCAATACTTTTGCTAAATATTTAACAAATTTTATGGTTTGTTGTTACATTAATGGCAAAATAAACAAATTAATTTCTTTATAGTTTGCAAAATTTTTCTTTTGGAAACATTTAACTTTTATGACCTGTTTAATAGAATTGCATGTTTAAACGTCACATCAATTTCTTTATATTAATGAAATATTTAAGAAGCACTAAATATTTTTTTTACATTTCAAATAAGATTTTATTTAATATGGATGCATAATATGATTTTTAAGACCCTTTTGATGGGCAAATTAAACAGGCAAATGTATGAAAAGCGATACATAGATGTTTACTTAAAGATGTACAGTGTTGTTGTTAAAAATTTCTACGACATAGTGATGGAAACATTTATTAATCGATTAATTTATCCTATAATAAAATATTAATCGCTATTATCCGCAAATTCATAATCGATTAATTCAACAAAGGTTGATTTTTTTGTAATATATTTTGTGTCAATCTAGACAAAAAACATATTGCAAATATTTTAAAGCGTACGAGCGGGCCGAACTTAATTAACACCATGATATTTTCAGGATCAACTACGATCCCATCATCAGAGTTCTTCTTATACTTTTGGCTACTACAGCCCCAAAGTCAAGCCGATATATAACTAACTTTAAACCAATTTGCATTAAGCCCTTTAAAAGAGTTGATTTAATGAAATATTTTTATGAAATATGGCTGGCTCATTTTATTTGTAACATTGCGTGACAAATTTTAGTTTTTTCTATTTGGTCGAAACACCACTATATATCCATTAATCTAGAGACAAAATATAGTCAAACTGCGTACTGGGCTTTTCATTTCCTCATCTTTTGTCCTTTTTAAAGGACTTAACATTTTTCATGAATGCTTATTTTAAATAATTTTTCTTTAATATTAGTATCTAATATTTTTTAGCAAACTTGGTACCAAATAAAAGGGAAGGATCTGTAGAATTTTATAAAAATATTTACTTTAGTTCCCTTGAACAATCGTATAACAAAAATGTCCTTTTAAAAATATATCCTTCCATATCCTGAAAAGTGTTCACCAAAATTTTTTTTAAATTATATGTTGTAGCCTTAAATTAACTCTATAAGACTGCGAGATCTTATGACTTTACCTCTCTTAGTACAAAAGCTGTGATTGTTTTTTTCCCAGGACAAAATTAATTTTTATAAAAATTGTATGTAGAAAATTAATTTATAAAAAACCCATTAATTTTGATCCGAGAGCGATAAAAGCGTAAAATATATGTGCATTTTAGAGTTCATTTAATGTTTAGTATATATTTATATATATATTGCAAAACAATCAATTAAAGATTTTGAAGAAAATATTAGAAAAATAGTTTCCAAGGACAGTTTAAAAATTTTTGTTCATTTGTTCTTCAACTTTTCTTCTATATCCTTGCCATAAAAGCCACTATGTATCAATTAATCTAGAGAGTAAACATGGGTAAACTGCGTACTTGAGTTTTCATTTCCTCATCTTTTGTCCCTTTTTAAGGACTTTACATTTTTTGAGAATGTTTACTTTAATACTTTTTTTGTAATATTTTTTTTTAGCAAAACGTAGTAGTAAACAAATCTGTTAGAATGTATAGTAAAATCGTATCCTGCTGCTAAGGGGCTGGACTATTCACATACTATGTAAGGCTATTTTCGGAGTTTTAATACTCCTCCCCACGCTCCATAACGCTTTTTACAAAATTTTCAGAATTAATTACCTATTTCGTAACAGATATTGACCCCCCCCCCCCGTCTTGGAGCGTTACGTAATATATGAATAGCCCCTAACGTGACGCTCAACGCTCTGCTTTAGGTAGAGCCCTAAGAGAGACAAAATCACAAAATTTTTAAGTCTCACAGAGTTAACTTAAGGCTACAAAATATAATTTCTAAAAGGCTTCTTAATGAAAATTTTCAAGGATATAGATGGATTTTTTTTTAAGACAATATTTTTTGTTCAAGGCAAATTAAGGAAATATTTTTTATAAAATTCTACAGGGCCTTCGTTTTTATTTGGTACTACTTTCGCTAAAAAATTTTACATATTAATATGAAAACAAAAATTAAAATAAGTATTCGCAAAAATGCAAAGTCCCTTAAAAACGACAAGAGATGAGGAAATGAAAAAATATTTTTAATACTCAATTTCAATATTTTCTTAAAAAAATGTGTTTATTTTCCAAAACTTTCTAAACATCTCCAAAACTATAATTCCAACAATAAATAAGAACTTATTTTGAAGATAATTTTAGTTCCAATTTTTTGATATTTTATTTTATTTAATCGAACGGCTAGTTCTCGAGTTATAGCAAATTATCTGGTGCAGCCTCCTTAATTTTCTATAAAATGGTAAATCTCGATAACCAGAGTCAATTAAAAAAAAAGTAATTTATAGGAATTAAAGCTGAGTACTATGTGTATCCGAATTGATTGAGTGTAGCCTGGGGACAAAAAAAAAACTTAATTTTGTTGCCCTGTGTAATACATATTTTACATCAAACAGACGCTTGTTTGAAATTTTTTTGTTAATAATAGTTTCTGTAAAAAAATAATAAATATAAATAACCAAAAAAAAAATTATATTTTGTTGAATGAATGAATGAATTAAGGGTAAACGGGACACACAGGACACTGCGACCTAAGCAGATCTATTGTATCCCCTGCCATGTGCTAGAGCACCTCATATAGACCCACTCTCCTGAGGAATCTCAAGATTGCCAGTGGGTCGAGTGTTGGCAGTCCCCAATCCTCCAATAGGTGTTTGCCCAATTGGCTATATCTTCTGTGGCATAACGCTTCGCACTCCTTTAGAATATGCTCTGGAGTTTCAATGCCAAGTCTGTTGAGGTGTTTTCTCCGTCTGCAATGGCCTGTGAGGAAGCCTGTGAGCATTCTTAGATTGTTTTTACTCAGCGGCATGAGAGCTATGAAACGGTTTTGGTTATATGTTCCAATCATTAGCTTTGCATGCCTTAATCCATGGAGATTGAGCCAGAGATGTTCTCTAGTCCTCTTGATCTCCATCGATATATCTTCCCGGGTTTTGTCCAGTCCAAGTCCGCAAAATGGTTCTGGACCGATCATGGGTGTACTTGCCCCCCTCCTGGCCAATTTATCTGCATTTTCGTTTCCTACTACCCCGGCGTGTCCAGGAACCCAGCAGAGTGTGACCTTATTCATGCTGCTTAGCTGATTTAGCTTAATGCGGTATTCCCAAGTTAACTTAGAGGCAATCTCATATGAGCTGAGTGCTTTGATGGCAGCCTGACTATCCGAGATGATGGCTATTTCTCTCCCTCGGTAGCCCCTGTCAATATTAAATTGTGCGCATCTCTCAATGGCATAAACTTCCGATTGAAAAATTGTAGGAGATTTTCGCAAGGATTCATGGTAGTTAGTATCAGTGTACCACCTGATGGTGCCAGTTCCAAAGGAATAACGGGGTGTCATTTCCCCCCGTTTCCTTCTATTGGCCAGGACAGTCTCAAACCTCTTGTCGAAGTCATACACTTTATCCATCACATCAGAGGGTTGCGCAAGCAGGGGAAATTATATTTTGTTAGAAACTATAATAATTTTGCTTAGGAAAATTCATAATTCCGTAGAAACTTGTGTAAACTTTAACTAAAACGCCTACCGAAAGCTGTAAATAGAACAAAATAACAAAAAAAATTTTTAGTTTTGTAAAGTTTTTCGAACAATTAAGCTCTAGTTTTGTCCAAATTAATCCATTTTTCACTCTCATTTCAAAGTCTTCACTTTGATTCCTTTTCTCGATTCGACTACACGAATTGAGATAACCTAAAAATTTTTTCTGTGTGTTATCAATGATTGTGTTCAAAATCATAAAATATTTTCTTGAAAATTTTGGCTATCCTATTACCGGAGATATTGACGAAATAGAGAACAAACTGGAGGCCGAAAATCAAAAGTTTAAAATTCAAAGCCAAATATCTTGGAAAAAATTAAAGATATCTTAGTAAAGTAAACGCTGTCTTCTTTATTTATGTTTAAACTTTACATCAAGCTTAAATTCAGTAAAATCGGATAACATTTTTAAAAGTTATGAGGACGAAAATATGTCCGAGTTCATCAACTTTGACACCTTGTAGCTGAACGTGTGCTCCTCCAACAGAATGGTTCAAATTTAAATATTCGTAAAGCTTATGTTTTCCTCTATGATTCCTACATATATTGTTACGTAAGCAGGTCGCAAGTTTCAAAGATACAGATTTATTCCACTTTTTCCAATTGGAACCACTGTGCAACTTTAGTTAACCGTGGATTTTTTCAACAGTCTACTGATGACTTGGCATAGGCACCAATAAAATCAAGGCAAATAGACTGGATTAGACCATAACAAATAAATTTTTCTTTTAATTATTTGGTAGAGTATCTCAAATAAATTTAATAAATTTTATATGAAATAAGAAGAGAAGTCATATCTTATAGTCTGTCTGGCAGAGAGCTAAGAATTGTGACTAGCATGTTGTATGTGGGCATTTCCAGCGAGAGGAAACGTAACACCATATTAGAATTGAGTTTGTATTTCAGAAACATGTGATTCGATTTTTCCTAAAATTTTACAAAATGTAGAGCTACTTACGGCCTTACACAAATTGTACAAAGATGTAAAAAAAACTAGGTTTTCTTTGAAATACAGCTTAATTGCTTGTTAGCGTTACGTTACGAAAAGTCGACTTTTCCCTGGAAATGCCTATATCCCGATTTTAATACTTCATTTTTTAAATTATTTTTAGAGTCCGACCGAATATTCGGTTTCGGTTTCGGTTTCGGATTCGGTCAAAATTGTGGTTTCGGCTGATATTCGGTTTAGGCCAACTTTTTGGCCGAATACCGAAACCGAAACTTTCTATTCTCTACAAATAAGGAAGTTAATCGAAATAGTATTTTCCAAATTTAAAATATGTCACCGCCATGAATCAGTTTTTTCCCGTCCCATATCTTTTCAAATTGAATGAAAATTTTAGGTTTCGGTTTCGGATTCGGTCAAAATTGTGGTTTCGGCTGATATTCGGTTTAGGCCAACTTTTTGGCCGAATACCGAAACCGAAACTTTCTATTCTCTACAAATAAGGAAGTTAATCGAAATAGTATTTTCCAAATTTAAAATATGTCACCGCCATGAATCAGTTTTTTCCCGTCCCATATCTTTTCAAATTGAATGAAAATTTTAGTTTTATAAAGCGCAACCAAATGATAAGGTGGCCATATGAACGTAGTCGAGTTCCATTAATAAATGTTTTGATTGTATTTCAAGTCGATCATAAAATTTTGGAAATATCTCATTTTATCTATTTTATTTAAAACAAAAGTTGTCAAGTCCTTATTGGAAAACCCGATAGTAACATAAAGTATTCAACAGTTTGTTGCCAAAATAAATAGCATAAGCTAGGGAATGGTAAACCGATTTTGATTCCAATCGAAAAGCTATTTTATGTTATAATAAATCGAGTTTTCGCAATCGAAATTACTTCTGCAATTTTGCACTGAAATTGATTATTTGTTTATTGAAATATTCTTTTAAATAATTTCAAAATATTAAAAAAGCTCATTTTCAATATTCACGATAAATTCAATACCGTCGAGAAAAATTCTTTATTGTGTATATCATCGATGAAACGCGGGCGGGCGTAAACAAAAAAACTTCACTCTAGTTGAAATGAATGGAATCGTATAAATTAGTGTAAAAAATAGGTAAATATTCCAATTTATACCTTTTTAGTTATTCCGATCCAACTTTTTGATTGGTGCTCTTGTAACGTCATCAATAGAGTGATAAAACATTCCTCAATGTATGTGTATCGAACCCAATATTCCAGTTCTATTCATCATTTAAGCTAATTTCATGCCAAGTTTTTATTAGTCATATGTTCGTAAATGATTAAGTTGTATATTTGCTCGATGGAATGAAATATATTCAATTTCTATTATTATTTTGACTGGCACTGTATGTATGTCGAAATATTCTTACACACTTTTTCACAGTGTACAGTTAAAAGTTAACGTATAATTTAACGGGGAGTTTTGTATGCCGAATTTGCCGTTAAAAACCACGTTAACTTTTAAACACATTGTGAAAGGGCTGTTAATAAAATAAATGACTTTTCAGTTCTGTTAAGTTTTTAAAATGTCCATATCAGTTAATGTTAAAGTTATTCGGCCTTTTTGCCGAATATTAGGTTCAGTTCGCGTTCGGCTTCAAAAAACTGGTTTCGGTCGGACTCTAATTATTTTACAAAATATGTTACAAATTATTTCACAAAATGAAATATTCACAAGAATTTATGTTTCAAAAATATAATTTATATGCCTGCATTTCGTTTGGTGCTAGTGCCATGTTTGAAAGGTCTTCAAACCCGTATGCTTATAAAAAAAACTCTCAAACAAGGAATGAGAATTGCAAAAAAGGTATATAGATATGCTAATCCAAAACAAATATTTAATAGTTCTGTATACAGTAAAATATAGATTCTTTTAATTTATAAATTTATAATTGCTTGTATTTTGTGCAAATATTTTAAGATATATTCATTTTCAAATGTTTGTCGATCTGGCAAGGCTGAATACAGACATGAATAGGCTTACTAAACTCAGATGGCAACGCTTTGTGTTACAACAAATTCATCCTTATAATATTACGAGAAAATAAGAAAATAGTATAGAGAGAGAGAGAGAAAGAATTTGTGATAAAATGAGAGCGTGACAGTGAAATAGTTGTAAATGTACAAGAATATTTAATTGAGCAAACTCTACCAGCGAGCGGAAAAGGATAATAAAAAGTGTGTGAAAAATATATGTATTTATGTATGGGGAGGAAGTAACACTATAAAGTAGAATGAAAATGAAATCTCAACAAAAATACAATTGTAACCGTTAAGAAAATGTGTATATGGAAAATGTGTGTAGCATGTTTATGGAGGCATTATCATACAGACACAAGCATAACCAAAATACAAACACTATCATCATTGCCATGAATTTAATAACCATTGATACAACTGTTAAATATTTTACCCTTACCCGAGTTATGGCCTTTGTGGTGCCAAAAGAAAGAATAAAAACAAAACAAAATAATTACGTTTAACAAAATAAATCTACTGACGAGTACTTTTAACACACACACACACTCGGGGTCGTACATACATACCCTGCAGACAAAATGACTAACTGTCCTTTTTCCATTTATCGAACTATCGATTTTAACATTAGGTTGTCATAGGAGCCCAACTAGTTCATTTGTACATAGTTATATGCTAGTTGAAATACTAATTATTATAGACTAGTGCGCTTACTAGTTTCTTTATTTATAGTTTTTTAAATATTAAAAAACATTTGGCTAAACCGGGGTTTGAACACACAGTCCTCATATTTCAAGGCATGTATACTCTCCACTGAGCCACTTTCTACTTATTATATTTGGAGCTAAAATTTTGTTTTATGTATTTGCAGCTGAAAATATGGTGACAAGTGATCCAAAAGTACTCGTCCTATGACTTGAGAAAATAAGACTGGTACCAAAAATAAGGAGTAGTGAATGGTGAAAAAAGACAAATTGTGTAAATGGTCACATACTAACCATTTTCAGTCAATATAGTTTGTACTCTGGCTAGTATTGTAGTAAACGGCACTGAACAAATTCGATGCACCTGGATCTAAGGCCTGTCACATAGTATCTATATAATATTAATTGTCCCCATTCAATGAGACTGTCATGGCACTCAGGAGCCTGTTCCGTAACTATATTCAGATATTAGCTCCAGCTTAACTGGTATTTATAACATTGAAATATAAGTTCCCTTATGGTCGAGTAGGTAGTGTACTAGCCTGTCATGCCGGAGGTTGTCGGTTCGAATCCTATCAAAGACAACGCTTAAAAATAAAATACAATTTCTACTTGGATTTGCAACAATAAAAAAATAAATTAATCGATAATTACAGCTGAATTTCGGAATAATATTCGTATATAATCTATATTATTCTACACCGATTAGGACTCCATAAGATAGTTTAGAGACAAGTTACAAGGTGCATACAAAGTATGAATTACCCCATCCTAGCCCATTCCCATGTAAAAGTGGCTGATCCGCTTCATATGAAGTGTTAGAACTCGGACTGGTCCCTAGCACCTGGGGACCGGTCACGTGACTTGTTTTGTGTCAGTTCCATTTACCGTAGGGTAGTTTCATTACAACTAGTTGTATGACTGTTCCAAAACGTTGTTGTTTGACTAGTATCGTTACTAGCCTCATTACAACTAGTAAAATGACAGTCCTTTGATGACTAGTAACGTTACAGCTAGTAATATAACTGTCCCAAAACGTAACTAGTTTTACATTTAGCTGCAGGGTAGCCTGCAGATAACGTGAGTGGTACATACACGCCTGTTAAGTATACTCCATAGTGGACTAGCACTAGTCCAAAGGTAACACAAATGTATGGAGAGAGCATGTCCGATTTAACATTACGATGTCCTAGGGCTGGATTATATAAACCAGCTTTGCATTAAATCGAAGTATTCTCAAAACAACTCTATGTCACAACTTGATGAATCACTCAAGTGTTCGCATTTTATCGATTGTAATCGTTGAAACGCTAACACTTGACGCATAAATACAAACTCTTGTTTGTAATTTACATGGTCCATGGCTGCATTACATCGGAGTAGATTTCAAACTAGTCTATGCCACTATTCGATGGAGCACTACACACAGGAAAAAAATAACAATTTAAAACCAACATGTTGCAATGTTAATTGGAAATAATATTAAATTTATGGGAAATACTTTGTCGTTTAAGTGTGTTAGTGTTTACTACAATGCGCTATGCTAATACACATTATGTAAGTAAAATATTTAGTAAAATGGCTACAACAAATTCATGTTGTTTCAACTTTAAATAACTTTGATTCGATATGATTTTTCGTGTTGTTTCAATAACGTTGTTTCTACTTGATACAGCTTTGATTGAAAACGAATCGTCATATTAGTTCAGTATTCACTTTGTTTCAACTTGAAATAACTTTGATTCAACATGATTCTTCGTGCTTCTTCAATATCAAATTCACGTTGTTTGAATTTGAAATAACTTTGATTTAATATAATTCTTCGTATTATTTGAGTATCAACTTTACTTTGATTTAACTGTACTGGAATGTTAAATCAACATGGAATATAGTTAGTTCAAGGTTATTGTAAAATCATGTTGAATTAACATGAAACACCTATGAAACAAAATCACTACTGAAAAATATTAAATTAACCTTATTTTCGAAGTTTTTAATATCAAATTTTTCTGTGTGTATATGCACTCGCTAAAACGCAAACACTTGTCGCTTTACTACAAACTCTTGCCAGAACCATGTTCTAACTAGTCCGTTTCAGCTAAAGTGGACCACGTAATCCAATATTATCTGCAGGGTACTTACGTACAAACACTACTGCTTGTTATTGCTGCCATTTTATATTTGCTCTTGTTGTTGTCGCTACTACTACTGCTACCATGGCTCGTAACACTATTTTAATACTTGTTATTGTGTATATTAAAGGAGTAGGGCGCCATATGCCTGAATTTACAACAACGACGTATACGCATCATCAGCAGAATCAAACATTAAAGATACACATTCATGCAGCCATAAATAAAAAAAATACAATTTAGCCAAGTTACTACTCGTATCCCCATTAAAGAGGAGTTGTAACCCAAATACACACATCCACACATACTTTTAAAATTTAAACTACGAGTAACTGTATGGATGTACTAGTGCACAGTGTGTGGCCGATCGATATGATAAGATAAAAAAACACGCAAATAAATGGTAAAAAAATGCTTCTAAATTATTGCTCAAATTTAGTTGAAACCTGAAACTTTAATAGGGTGATAATTTACACTGTGAGAAAGATTTGGCGTTTTGTAAATGTTTTAAATATTAAAGGATTAGAAAGAAGTTGAAAATTCAAGAAATTCGTTCATATATTTAATAAGACACAAGTTCGCTAATATAATTTTTCCTATCAAATCAAATCAAAATCAAAAAGAAGCTTTACTTATATTGATGTCCGCACCATCGTGAAATAGTGGGAAGCATTCCAGTAAAAAAGTTAGAAGAAAGTTATAAGGAATTACATTTGCATTGCTTTCAAAGAATTTATATAAAAAACATGCAGAAACCACTGTAAAATACCAAAAATTTACAATTTTTTAAATATTGATTCTGTTAGAGGTCACTTTAGGAGGAGTTATAGATTCTTCCTTTTTTGCACATTGTTATAGTAAACATTTTAACATTCTACACTCAAAATAAAATTGTAGGTAAATCTAAATTGTTAACTTGCTGTTAATGTAAATTGTTGCTGCAATTTTTACGAAATATCAATTTTTATTGGTTAAAATAACTTTCCAAAGTTGTAGGGTCAAAATTCACAGTCTTTAGGTAGGTACACATAGTAAAAAAGGGACTGTAAAATCAACATGACGCAATTGTGATTGAAAATCAAATTAAATTTACAAGAAATAATTTGTCGTTTAAGTGTGTTAGTGTTTATTTGCTTTGTTCATTATTCACTGTTGTGTGACTTGTTGTTGTTTATTCTTACATGTGTCGGCTATGTAGACGACAAAAAACGAATTATCAGCGAGAATTTACTGCCGCTGCTTTTAAATTACCATGTTTTCATATCAATTTTAAATGAAAAATTATTAATCTAACCGTAAATTTTTTTTGATTTAAAATTTTTCACTGTTAAAACAACTTTGTTATAGACGTTACATTTAATTTCATATCAACATGATTATAACTTTCAATTCAAATAAGTTTTATGTTAAATAATCATTTAAATAATGTCGAATTAAGCTGAAATTCAGCTAACATACAATAGGTATTTATTTAGTGTATAGCTAAAGTAAAGTTTGAAGCTGTTGTGGTTGCAGTGGTTAGGGTGTGGACTACCATACAAGTGGCATGAGTTCAAATCTTTGCTCGGGCAGCCAACTACAACACAAAGTTTTCTGATGCCTATGCTAATAACCATCACGTTAGTAAAATAATAAATAAAATAGCTACATGAAAGTCATGTTGTTTCAACTTGAAATAACTTTGATTCAACATCATTCTTCGTGTTGTTCCAATATCAAATTCATATTATTTCAACTCGAAATAATTTTTATTAAACATGATTTTTAATATTATTTCAGTATCAACTTCATTTTGATTTAACTGCACTGCAATATTAAATCAACATGAAATATAGTTAATTCAAAAAGATAAATGCTCCTTCAAGATTATTGTAAGTCATGTTGTATTAACATGAAACGCCTATGAAGCAAAATCACTGCCGAAAAATGTTAAATTAACCTGGTTTTCGACGATTTTACATTAAAATTTTTCTGTGTGTTTGGTTTAAGCAATGATTTGTCAAATAAATATCATTAGTTAAACCATCAGAATCCGTTAACTAAATACTGTACAATTTGGCCTAAGTCATTCCATGTCTATGTTTACAGTACGATGACTTATCAAGATGACTTGGCTGATATGGTAAAGTCGTCCGGTTTTTAAACATGCGAAGAATTATAAGAACCTAAGTTCAAGACCAAAAAATTAAATTTTATTGAATTGTAAAATATAAATTTGGGAAAAACTACGTTGCGAAACTAAAATTATTTTTTATGGTTAATAATCTATTATTCTAATTTTTAAAATTTTTGTAGTTAAAATAATAAATTTTTATGGCTAGAACTACCAATTTAAAATAATAACAACGAAAATAGTTATTTTACAAAAATTACTGTATTTGAATCAGAGACTTTAACGGCAAGTTCGGCATACAACACTTGCCGTTAAAGTCCACGTTAACTCTTAACCATACATTGTGAGAACGCCCGTACATGAGTAATAATTTAATTTAAAAAAAATTTTGTGGTTATAATACATTTTATGGCTAGAACGACCAATTTAAAATAATAACAAAGAAAATAGTTACTTTACAAAAATTACTGTATTTAAATCAGAGCTCGGCGAAGAGAAAACTTAATAAATGAGGAATAATTTTCTGTTTAAGTGTTCTGGTGCTTACATGCTTTGTTGATAGCTACAACGACCGTCGTGCTCTTGATAGATTGTTGTTTATTTTGATTGTTCGTGTTGTGTAAATGTAAATAGTCGACAAGCGTCGTGAATACTTTTGCAGGGCTTTGCAAATGAGTATGTAGATTCCTCTTTTAATATCTCGATATAGATGGCAGAAGGGTTGATACTTGAGATGCGAGGGGCCAATCTGTATAAAGGAGGAATTAATTATAGTTACTCGTAGTTGAACAAATATAATTTTGAGAGTTTGTTTAAGAAGTGCTCACCTGTTGAGAACTTTTCCAGGAATAGCAAGGCTTTCTTTTGAGATTTTACAATTAATATACTCCGGTTTATTTCAATTTCGGGCTTAATTATTTATGCAATAGTTAATAAATTCACGTTCCAGTAATTAAGTATACACTTATATCGTTGGTTTCATATAAATATGTACACTTATGTAAAATATTTTTAGAGTTACAAGTATTTAATTTTAATTTTAGGTTTGGTAAATGTTTTTAATTAGCTTTAGGTTTAGGAAAGTATTTCAATTAGCTTTAGGTAAATATTTAAATTAGCTTTCGGTTTAGGTAAATAATTATATTAACTTTTAGTTTTAGCAAAGTATTTAAAATGTTTGGATTCCCAAAGCGGTTGACTGCTCGATTGATAGATCGTAAGTGATGAAATTAAAAACGAGCGATGCATCTATTACTTCAGTTTTAGAACGAAATGGTTAAAAGTATAACACTTAAAATTTCACCACGATCGATATAAATGCTACCAGACTGACTTAGTTTGTAATATATACAGTTTCTGCTACTTATGCTTAACTTATATTAATACGACATGTTAATATAAAAATTATGTTAAGAGTTCACCTATTTCGCATGACATAATTTAAGTGTCCAAACTGGACACTTGATCAAGAAAGTCACCGCAAGTCCACGTTTACTTTGTGCTGTCTTTGTTTAACAATATGACTTTGCTGAGATGGTAAAGGCATCCACTTTATAAACATACTAAAAATTGTGATAGCCTAAGTCCATAGCCAAAAAATTACAAATAAAAAAATTTTTTTGACAACACTTACACTTACTGATTAAGCCTTGGCAGGCATCGAAACTACCACATCCCGTTTAATAGTTTAACACACTATGGACTAAAGTTCAATTCCATCGGTTGATTTTACTGTATTTTATGCGTTGGTGCAATTCTAACCAATAAAATTGGTTAGATTTACAAATACTTTATTTTGCCTGTTTAATTCTTTCTTAGTTAGTTCGTTTCTTTAAAAATTTATTTTAACCAATACAATTTTAGTAAAACCCATAACAATTGAAAAGAAAATGTTTGACTGTTCGGAAGGTTGAACTGACATCATAATGTTTGGAGACCAGCCACGATCTCATCACCAGAATTCTTGTCCACTTAGACCTCACAGTCAATCACGGTCTCGAAACATCATGATGGCAGTTCAACCTGTCGTTCAGCCAAAAGTTTTCTTTGTCTTTTTATTTGTTACAAGAAATTCTAAAATCTCTTTCTAATAAAAATAATTTAATTGAAAAATTAAATTGAGCTCAAGCCAGAAGAATAAAATATTTTTGGGTTAAAGTCCGTACAGTTCGACCAAAAATGCATAACTTAATTCAAAAACTTCAAACATGTTGGAGAGTCTAGAGTGGAAAATATTTAAAACAAAATATTTTTTAACTTTCAATATTCCTTAAAGTTATAGAAAGACAAAATCTTTTTTTACCATCAAGAAAAGCAAAATAATCGGCAATTTAAACTTTGTATGCAGGTACCTTTACTGCAGGCCTACTATATTTGTAATAATTATAACTTCAACATTTGAAGCCCCTGAAAGATAATAGCGCTGTGCAACATATTGTTGTGAGTACATTTAATTCCCCAAAATATTATTATGTATTTTTCAATGCCTTTTTTACTGTATTTTAAGTTTATTTTGCCTCTCTAAATTGCGATACGTACTTGTTTAAGCAAAAAGTACAACATATCGTTAGCTTAAACGGAAAAAAGATAAAGTTACTGGATTTAAAAACTTTATGCACCAAAAGCAAGGTAATTCAATACATTTTCAAATGCTAGTAGTTCATTTATTTTTAAATTCTCAAATGGTTTTTGAAAGTCTGTTCGTAAGATAAGAGGCTTGTAACTGTTCAAAAATGTGGTTGAATTCTACTGACAATTTGGTAAAGAGCCAATAAAATGCATATAGACAATTCTTATGCACCCGCAAATAAATTTCTTTTAACTCTAATAATATAGATTTCTTAGTTCGAAAGATATGACCAATTTAAAAATTGTTTTGAGCACCACAAGTCCGTAGGGACTTGTTTGTCTGCAGTTCGGTACTATCTGGTGTTTATGAAACACATATTTACTGTTTGTTTCATTTTCACTAAAATCATATAAAATATTTGCTCAATTCACAACCTGTTGTATGTGTTGTAGATCGTAAAAATGTTGTTGGTAATTCCTACATAAACATGTTTCTAAACAAATGTTTATTTAGAAATTACCAACAACATTTATACGATCTACAACACATACAACAGGTTGGGAATTGGCCAATTGATATTTTATTTCTTCCCTTTCTTGAAAAATTTAGTCAAAATTATTGCTAAATACTTTACAGTTTGATCTGACGATATGTGCTACATTTTATTTGAAACAACTCCCTTACATATTTGCATGTTGCTATTAACATGTGTAAATATTTGTGTGTATTATATTTCCAAAGGGAGTCAAAAAAGATAAAGACAAGAAAAATTTGGAAACGAAATTTTTTTTGTGAGATGTAACTTTTTTATGAGGCTTATGAGAGTTTCAAGATTTTTATCGTTTATAAATTAGTATCAACAAATTTTAAACAAGTAAACGTTGTTTTTTTTAAACAAATTTCTGTTTTTATAGATTTTTTTGCTTAAGTTGTTTTAAAGAATGTTTTAAATATAAATCTAACAGCAAAATTTAAATGGAAGCTCTGAAACGATTTGTATTAGTGATTATTTACGTTTATTTCGACTTACGTAAGGCGGCCCATCCATTAACAATATTATTGCAGATGTTATTGTACATATTATTGTCGTTTTGACGTATACTATGCAATAAATGGCACGATATTTTCAATAAATATATTGCACAATTTTCCTGAAAGTGGAAAAGTAAATATAACATTGAACAATGTTGCCACCACATTACACAATATTCTTTATAGTACAATAAAAATCAAAGCTCTTTTGATTTTTGCCAATATATTGTGCCACCCTCGAATATGACATACACATTGGCGATATTATTGTACAATACGAAAAATTTCACAAGAACACCATTCCGATCGGAAGTGGTTTCAGCTCTGTAAGTTTCTTCTTCAGAAAACGAAAAATGAAAATTTTCTTCGTTATCAAACCACTTTTAAATTTCAAGGTGGAATTGAAAAACTCTTTTCTACTGACTTCATTTGCTGTAAATACTAAAAAACATGCATACTTTTAGGAGCGCCAAATAAATATTTGGTCATGAGCTTTCCATGTTAATAAAAAGCTTAATGTGAGCTTTGCATCGAAAAACAAGAGCAAACAAACGCCTTAACCCTTAAACAACTAAGACCGTCTACAAACGGTCATCAACAAAAAGAATTTTATGCGAAATCAGTACTTTTACACTCGAACAACCAAAAGCTTTTTTATTCGACACCAAATTATGTAGCAAATGGTATCAGTTTGAACGCGTTTCGATAATTAGTGTGGTAGCAATACCCGTTACAATAAAATTTTTAGTGAAAAAAAAAGTTAGTTGTAATTTTTGCAAAAATTAAAATAAAAATAAAACTACTTTCTAACCGCTCAACAGCCTTAGTAATTTTTGTGGCAAATATTTAAAAGGTTTATTTTGATAATTTGTTTCTAGTTTGATTTTTGAAAAATAACATTTTGTTCCAATTGAGATTTTTGCGAACACCGTCTGTAGACGGTCTTAGTGACTTAGTTGAACAAAATTTAGTGTAACGTTTTTTATCGGAGTAAAATGTACTCATTATTACCTATACTCTTTTGGCCTACTGAAAGAGGAAAAATAGCTCTAAAATATGTCAACAGGTGGAGTAAAAAATAGATACTGCGATAAACAGAAAAAATTCAAACTTTCTTCATTGAGTGATCAAGAAATTGCTGCTTTGATGGACTCAGATGAGGATGATGATAACTTTGAAGATTTTGATCATATCATAGAATATCCAGATTATCATCGTGATGAATTCAAACCGGAAGACACTCTATGATAACTACTTGTTTGGAGTTATTAGACTCTTATGGCTTAATGGAAGTGCACAAAAAATATCAAACTGTCTTCAACCAGAGTGAAGTGCTTCTTTGGAAAGGCTTAGTGAAAAAATACGCTGAACAGAGTTTGACATATTTTGTGTTTTTCCATAAAACTGTGGTCATGTCGATCCCATAAGCTAATCCAACGACCTCAGATGAATAATCTCTCGGTGCGTTCTCCAGTTCATTGCTTTTGTTAGTTGGCACTTTACAACTGGGAATCCGATTTGCTCTAACAGTAACAAGGCTATAAATGCCACGTGCTCTCATAAGAATCTAATAACTGAAAACAATCGGTTATCATAGCATTATCTTCCGGTTTGAGTTTATCACAATGATAATCTGGATCTTCTATGCTGTCATCAAAATCTTCAAAGTCATCATCATCCTGAACTGGGTCCCTCACTCTATGAAGAAAGCTAAAATTTTTCTGCTTATCGCAGTCTCTGCGTGTTGAGTCAGTCAGCCAACTAAGATTACCCGTTACAATCGGAAGCAAAAATCATACCATAATATTGATTGCCTACAGATTATCTGTGAATACAATGTGCACATGGGCGGCGTAGACCTATTTGACTCTTGTATAGACTTAAAATCAGAACACAAGATATGGCAACCAGGATATTTTACCATCTTGTCGATATGTCCATAACAAATGCATTTGCATTAAATCGCAGACTTAACGTCGAAAGCCCCCAAAATTCTGATCAGAATGAAATGGGAAGGCATAATGATGCAAGAATTTTGCAGGTGCATTGCAAAAGAACTAAGTGCTTCTGTTGAGATACGATTCGCAGGTTATCCTTCATTTGCCGAAGAGCCTTCATTTGCCGAAGGCTCTTTTATTGGGAAAAAGGTTATTTATCTTGTGGATATTATAAGGTTCGACAAGATAAATCATTTTCAACAATGGGGCTCAAAAAATTTTGTGCAAAAAATCGGATAAACACATGTTTTGTACTAAGTGCAACGTCCACCTACGTTTTGCAAAGACTAAAAACTGTTTCATGGAATACCATTTAGTTACATATCATATTTAGTTTGAACATAATATATATTTTGATATCAAAAGTTAAAAATAAAACTGATATTCTTCCAACTATAAGCATCATATTTTATTTATTTCTGAAAAAAAATTCCCCTAAACCACTAAGACCGTCTACAGGCGGTCTTCCTTGTTTTGGTCCTGGAGCTTTCCAGGAGCATTTTTATAGCAATTGGAACTCAAATTCGTAATTTTTAGCAGAAAAATATCCTAGAACAAAAATTATTACCGCAGCACAATTCGTATTTCAAATTCAGGTGTTTAAGGGTTAAGGTATAAAAACTTTATCATTTTAAAACGAAATACAAAATAAACGCATTCTAAAGCACCAAAAAGGCTGCATATTGCAAGTGGGTGGCAGGCCCGCATAAATGTAATCGAAGAAAACACAAATACTAAGCGTATACGTTATATGCAATTATAAGAAATTTTATGTTACCTATACGCCTTTTATTTACATGCATATAAGGCCCAAATTTACAATCATTAGTTAATTATTAGTAAACTAAAATGATAACTATTGTTTAACTAAAACTTCATATTTACAGTGTATTGTTTAACTAAAATTTGTAATATGTGTGAAGAATGGTAACCCTATCAAATATAAATAAACAAGCAAAAATAAAGAAATAAAGAATATTTCACATCTTAAGGCGGCAATTTAAAATTTTTTAAGCGCACAAAGCTAATGGAGCAAATATTTTTTGTCGCTCCTACAAGTATGCTATATGCATGTAATAATTTCCAAAACATGGTGTAATAAGTATGCAGGTTCAACAAATACAACAAAAAACTAGATAATGCTTGTCAAAAAAATACGCGTGCTAGACGTTGCTTATGTACAAAGCTAGCAGAACTAAAAATAATCAGCTGACGCTATGCTGCCACCTGTATACTTATTGCACCATGTTCAAAAGCATATAACTAATTGTTAACCAATGGCATTTGACGGTTTAACTAATGGTAAACAAAGAAGTGTGAATAAAATATCATTGGCTAAACTATTGCCATAAGCTAACTAATGACTGTGAATTTGTGCCTAAAAGTAATACAAATAAATTAAAACCAAGATATCTTATGCGTTTTGCGGCCATTTCAGATTCTATTCGAAATGGATTGTACCTAGTAGGGACATAAATACTGTTACTACTTTGAACATACCCATTAGAATAGTCAAATTGAACATACCCTTTTATTATAGCGTTAGTTAGTTACGGGAATTTGATATTGTGTTAACTTTAACCATGGAGTGGTCAGATAAAGAAAACCGTATTGCAGTTAAAGCACTTTTTAAGTGTTGAAAGAAAAAAAAAATTATATTTTCAAAACGCTCCTCCCGCTCGGCATTAGTCGCATGTTCGTCTACAGGTGCATACAATTGTTCGAAGAGACCGGAGATATAAAGGACCGATCCCGGTCCGGCCGCCCTCGTACCGTTCGGACACAGCAAGTAATCAAAGCCGTCAAAGCAAGAATTCAACGAAATCCTCTCCGGAAACAGAAAATCATGGCCCGTGAGATGAAAATCACACAAAAGTCCATGAGTCGTATTATTAAAAAAGACTTGGGTCTTGGAGCTTTCAAACGGCGTACAGGATATTTGTTGACTGCAGCATAAAAAAATAGGATAAAAAAAATCCAAACGTCTTTTGGTGAAGTACGCTGATAATTTGCATAGAAAAATCTTGTTTACGGATGAAAAAATGTTTACCGTACAGGAAAAATTTAACAAACAGAATGATAGGGCTTATGCCCGGTCATCGAAAGAAGCATCAGAACTCATTCCACGGGTCGAAGAGGGTCATCATCTAGCTGCAGTCATGGTTTGGTGGGGTGTCTCTTACGATTGGGTGACTGACTTGCATTTCTGTGAACAAGGGGTCAAAACATCGGCCAAAGTTTATCAAGAAACCGTTTTGGAAATAGTTGTGAAGCCTCTTAACAATTCCCTGTTCCAAAACAAGCTTTGGACTTTCCAACAAGATTCTGCTTGGCTTCAAAACAATTTGCCAGCTTTTATATGCTCTTAAGATTGGCCATCTGGCAGCCCTGATTTGAACCCTTTGGATTACAAATTGTGGACAGTTTTTTGTATACAATACATATCAATAAATATATAAAAATAAATTTGTTCCAAAACCATTCATTAGTTTTTGTTTTATAGCCCAACATATTAGTAACAGCATTTATGTGCCTACTAGGTAGATACATATAAGCCCAATTCACAATCTTGTGCAAATGGTATTGCATCGTAGCATTTGCCAAATGGTACTGCACATTGATATTCACCACTTAATAATTGTTAGTGGCGACTATACATATACTATACCATTTTGCAAATGCTACGATGCAAGATCATTTGCACAAGATTGTGAATTGGGCTATTGTATAAGTTTAATAAGTTTGTTTGGTACATTTTTTAAAGATATTTGAAAAATCGAAATTACTTTTCTTACTTGACTGCTAAGTTTGAAAAATGTTTATTTGTGAAAAAAATCCAGTCACCTGCATCATATAGCTACGAGCACCCCATTTGAAATAAGCTATTTTTCAAGAAAATCGGCTGATTTTATTGGCAATATAATAGTCACCTGGTTTTTGAAAAAATTTCAAGTTTTTATCTTAATTTGAGAACGTCTAATGCAAATTTGCTAAAAAATATCTTATGAAGTTTTACCTTTAACATATTGAAACATAATTTACTTTTATAAGGACACTGGTTATATTGTACACACAGAAAAATTTCAATGTAAAATCGTCGAAAACCAGGTTAAATTAACATTTTCCGTAGTGATTTTGCTTTATAGGCGTTTCATGTTAACTCAACATGATATACAATAATCTTGAAGGAACATTTAGCCTTTTGAATTAACAATTAAGCTGTGAGTTTAGCGAACTGTATGCACCCTAAACCATTAATTCAAATTTATGATCATATATTGTCTAAATTTGTGTTGAAAATTTCTCCTTGTCTAAAATTACATCGATTTTGTAGTTATTTTATTAAAGAAAACATCTTTCAAATTAAACGTATTTAGTGCAAGTGGAAAAAATTTAACATAAATTATAATACGGCTATGGCTGAATGGTAGATACGTCAGACTACCAGTAAAGAGGTCGCGGTTCAAACCTGCATGCAACTAATCGTTTTTTAGTAAAAACATTTTGTTCAAAAATAATGCGTGTCTAATTTTTGGTCGATAATAATCGGTAAAGTCTTGCCGACTATTATCAACCTAATTTTCAACAAAAGTATTTTAGAGTGTGGGTTTATATGCAAAGAAATTTTATTATTATTTTTTTGGCTTGAGTTCGGTTTTAATTTAATTTTTCAATTAAATTTTATTTTTATTTAGAGATAAATGTGAAGCATGTAGACAAAGAAAATGTTGACTGCGCGGAGCATTGAACTGATAGCTCCCGCTAATCTCATCAGAGTTCATTACCGCGTAGACCACTCGACCAAAGTCGGTGGTTTGCAGTCAAGAGTTGAATATCATCTACTTTTAATCAATTTCTACTGTCAGTCATAGAGCTGTATATGATAGTTATTGATATTCACTTTTTTCTTTTGTCTTGTTTTAAGCTTCTTTTTCATTATTTCTCTATTCTAGTATGAATTATCATTGATAATTACTAGTACTAGTGTATGTGTACGTTTGTTTGTTCAGTTTATTTGAACATGTACATCCTTTTTGCTAGGTGCCTTTAGAGTTTAACAATTAAGTTATGAGTTTAGTCGAACTGTATTGTACGGCTTTTGAATTAACTTAAATCAACATGAAGATTTAATATTGCAGTACAGTTAAATCAAAATGAAGATGATACTGAAATAAAACGAATTTCAAGTTGAAACAACGTAAATTTGATATTGAAACAACACTAAGAATCATGTTGAACTATAGTTATATTAAGCTGAAACAACATGACTTTAATGTAGCTAACATCGTGTTGCAGTTGGCTGCCCCAACCAAGATTTGAACTCGTGCCACTTGCATGATAGTCCGCGCGCTAGCCACCGTAGCCACAACAACTTCAAACTTTATCTATCCACTAAATAAATATGCATCGTGTGTAAAATGAACTTAATTTTATTTCAACATGATTTAAATGATTAATTAACATAAAACTTATTTGAAATTAAAGTTAAAGTCATGTTGATTTAAAATGAAATGTAACGTTTATAAACAAATTTTTTTTAGCAGCGAAAAATTTTAAATCAAAGAGATTTAAGGTTAGATTAATAATTTTTCATTTAAAACTAATATAAAACAATGGTAATTTTAAGCCAGCAGCAGTAAATTTTCGCTGGTAATTCGTTTTTTGTCGTCTACATAGCCGAAACATGTAAGAATAAACAACAACAAGTCACACAACTAAGCACAGCAGTGAACTGTAGCAATGAACAAAGCAAATAAACACTAACTAACACACTTAAATGCAAATTTAATATGATTTCAAATCATAATTGCGTCATTTTGATTTTACATTCCATTTTTTTTTCTGTGTGTAATATCCGCGATGTTAGTAATTTCTGAGGAATTTACGCCATTTTCGCGATCTATCTGATTTTACGAGATTGTGTTGTTCTTTACAGTTTTAGTAATTTTTTCAATACATTTAGCATTTTTTCGCGAACTTAAGATTTTTTCGCGTTCTTTTCGACTTTTTTATTTTTTAACAGTTTTGCTGTTCAATACATTTTTCATATTTCCCATTTCGCAACTTGCTGCTGATTTTTGCAATGTTCGCGATAAAAGCGACTTTTTGAAAATTTTCTTCTTCTTTGCAGTTTTTGCGAGTTTTAAAAAATTTTATATTTTGCTATTATGCCACTGTTAGCAAGCTTTTGCGAATTTTCGTCATTTTCGCGATTTTTGGCGAATTTTCGGCATTCCTTACGGTTTTAGCGATATTTAATTGAAATTATGGCTTGTTTAGAATTTTGCAATTTTTCACGAAGAGCGAAATTTTTCCACAGTTTTTTCTTCTTAAATTTTTATTACGCTTTGTAATCTTTAACATTTTCGTAAGTTTTTGTGAATTTTTATAATTTTCGCGATTTTTCCAGAGAACTTGACTTCGTTACATTTTGAGCGAGTTTTTTTAGATTTGTACACAGCCATTTCTTGCGAATTTTCGACATTTTCGTTATAGGCATGATGTACTCCAATTTTTTTTGTTGAGAATATTTTTCCCTTTTCCAAATGTGGCAAGGCTCCTTCCTTAAACGTTTACGTATGAAGTAAACTTCAAAAATCCCCATTCTTGTCAAAACAATTTAAAGTGGAAGCACCTTGTTTATTTATATCATGGTTATTAGAGCGTAATAAATTGTCGTTATTATTTTTTATTTATTTTAAAATACATATTTTTATTTTTACTTTTATAGTTTTAAAATAATTTTTACAAATTACCTCTTAAAATTGCCCACACAAAGTATAAAAAAGACCTTGGCTAGTACAGCTCTTTAGTTTCACTATAAAATTTACTTTGTATGGAGGTGGTGGTACTACGCACTTTTTTCATAATAATGTAACATTGTTGCGATAGATCAGTGTATGAAAAAAAAAAATACATATTTACTTCGCTTGAAGACTACACTGCTTGCCTAACTTTCTAATCGTTAATTTTTTTTTGCCCGACGAGCTCAATGTATGAGCAAAGCTTCATAAATAATATTTAATTTGTGTGGGCAAAAGTAGTTGGAAAACAATATTTTTTTTTTGTAACACTGCCCACTTTTCAAATCGTTACATTGGAAGTTTTATAAGAATCGGTTGAGTAAATTTTACTGTCTAAAGCTAAGTACTCTGTTCAAATTTGCGAAAAATGTTGATCAACATTAGTTTTTTCATACGGAAAATATGACAAGTACCAATTATAATAGTCCTTGAAAGTATGCTGCAATTGTGTACGTTTAAAAAAACCCCAATGTGTTTGTTGTAAATTCCACACGAAAAAATTGGTTTACGGGAATGGCACTGCCCACTTTTTTACACACTTAATTTTATTGTTTGACAAAACCAATTCGTGTGCAGAGTTACATACGAATCAGTTAAGTAGCAGAAACGTAAAATGTGTTTACTTTCTATGGGCGTGGCAATACCTACTTTTATAATCGTTAGATTATTTTGTCTGATAAACTCAATCTGTGATCAAAGTTTAATAGGAGTCGCTTAAGTAGAAGTTGTGGAAACTTAATGTTTACTTTGTATGGGAGTGGCACTTCCCACTTTTTTACACACATCTTATTTCTGAGAAAAATTTTTGTGCGTATTTTTTCGCAAGCTTATTGTCTCCTAGGAAATCCATGTGTGTGCAGAGTTTCATAAGAATCGCTTGAGAAGAATTAGCTAAAATATAGTATGTATGTATTTACTTTATATGGGCGTGGTACTACCCACTTTTTTAATAATTAAAAATTACTGACATAAAAATTTTTTAAGTAGAAGAAGTTTTAAAAAAATCTTTAATTTGCATGGGTGTAGTACATCCCACTTTTCTTTGCAATAAATTCAAATTTAGAAAAACTACCATGAAAATTTTATTTATGTAAGTACGTTCTAAGTTACATTTGACTAGAGATGGGCGCGTGTCGAAATTTTCCAACACGACACGACCCGAACACGAATGCCGGGATGTCCAACACGTACGAAACACGCACGGCATAAATTTTCCAAACACGACACGATACAACACGCACGAAATCAAATAAAAAAAAAAAACATTTTATATTCAAAGATATATTTTTATCAAGATTTTCGCACGCAGAAAAATTTCAAAGTAAAACCAGGTTAATTTAAGCTTTTTCGGTAGTGATTTTACTTCATAGGCGTTTCTTATTAATTCAACATGATTTACAATAATCTTGAAGAAACATTTATCCTTTTGAATTAACTATATTTTATGTTGATTTAATATTTCAATACAGTCAAATCAAAATGAAGTTGATACTGAAATAAAATGAAAAATCATGTTGAATTAAAGTTGTTTTGAGTTGAAACAATGTCCATTTGATATTGGAATAACACGAAGCATCATGTTGAATCAAAGGTATTTCAAGTTGAAACAACGTGAATTTGATATTGAAACAACACTAAAAATCCTGTTGAATTATAGCTATATCAAGCTGAAGCAACATGACTTTAATGTTGCTATTTTATTAATTATTTTACTTACGTGACTTTAATGTTGCTATTTTATTAATTATTTTACTTACGTGATGGTTATTAGCATACGCATCAGAACACTTTGTGTTATAGTTGGCTGCCCCAGCCAAGATTCGAGCTCGGGCAACTTGCATGATAGTCCGCGCACTAGCCACTGCAGCCGTAACAGCTTCAAACGTTACTATACACTAAATAAATACCCATCGTATGTAGAACGAATTTCTTTTTAATTCAACATAATTTAAATGATTATTGAAAATAAAACTTATTTTTAAAGTTATAGTCATTTTGACTTAAAATAAAATGTAACGTTTATAAAAAAGTTGTTTTAACAGTGAAAATTTTTAAATCAAAAAGATTTAAGGTTAGATTAATAATTTTTCATTTAAAACTAATATGAAACAATGGTAATTTTAAGCCAGCAGCAGTAAATTTTCGCTGGTAATTCGTTTTTTGTCGCCTACAGAACCGACACATGCAAGAATGAACAACAACAAGTCACACAACTAAGCACAACAGTGAACAGTAGCGATGAACAAAGCAAATAAACACTAACACACTTAATCGAAAAATTATTTCTTGTAAAGTTATTAAATTAGTTTGGCTTAAGTTCATTTTTAATTTAATCATTCGATCAAATTATTTTTTATTTAAGAAAGAAATTCTAAAGCATGTAAATATTGAACATTCAAAGAAAAATTTGGCTGTACGGAAGGTTGAACTGACAGCTGTTTCGTGACCACCAAGTCTACTCGTCAGAGTCCTTTACCCACACTACCACTGACAGTGGCAACAACACTGTAGCGAAAATCCTACTAATATTAGTAAGCTCAATTAACACACTGTCGCCATCTTGTGGCGACAGTTTGGCTTAAGTTCATTTTTAATTTAATCATTCGATCAAATTATTTTTTATTTTCTTATTTTTTTTATTTTTTATTTAAGAAAGAAATTCTAATTTAATAACTTTGGATAAAACCATGCAGTTCGACTAAAAATTCATAACTCAATTATTAAAACTCTAAAGGCACTTAGCTAAACATGAATGTGTACTGCTCCAAAAACTTTGGCCAAATAAACATTCAATGAAATTCCAGCATTGAGAATATCGACGATATTCCACGCTGGTAAGACTGAAATGGAAAAAGCTTAAAATAGTTGAACATGCTAAGAAAACACAGTTAGTGAAGTTCCGAACATTTAGACAAAGTTCAATAAGGTGCGACTCGCCACAAGATGGCGACAGTGTGTTAATTGAGCTTACTAATATTAGTAGGATTTTCGCTACAGTGTTGTTGCCACTGTCAGTGGTAGTGTGAGTATAGGACTCTGATGAGTAGACTTGGTGGTCACGAAACAGCTGTCAGTTCAACCTTCCGTACAGCCAAATTATTCTTTGAATGTTCAATATTTACATGCTTTAGAATTTCTTTCTTAAATAAAAAATAATTTGATCGAATGATTAAATTAAAAATGAACTAAGCCAAACTAATTTAATAACTTTGGATGAAACCATACAGTTCGACTAAAAATTCATAACTCAATTCTTGTAAATTTAATATGATTTCAAATAACAATTGCATCATGTTGATTTTATATTCCTTTTGTGTGCTCTCAATAATCTTGTGCGGCTTAAGAGTAATCAAAAAGTGGAGCTAGATATATCTAATACCTCTTTAGCAAGCTTCTGCATTCATACATATTTTAATCCTAAAGCCGTTTCGTGTTTTTCGATACGACCCAAATGCGAACGAAATCAGATTTTCTGTCACGAACACTTCGTGTTGAGTCGTGCGTGTTTGTGCCACGAAAAAACATGACACTCGCCCATCTCTACATTCGACACTAATAAAAGCGTGTTAAAAAGTAGTATAAACAGCTACTTATTTCTTTCAAAGCCATTAACTCTTATATTCAGTTTTTATAAAAAAATTTCACACTTTTAACCCACAGTGCTATTTACTACACCCACCTTTTTGGTATGTATATTCATGCTAAATCAATTTGTAATTAATTAATAAAATGAATTTTATTTTTACTTTATTAAAAAATTTAAAAATATTGCTTTGTGCAAACATGTACATTACGAAAGCAACAAACATAACATGTTCATGTTTTTTTACTTGTTTGTGTGTGTATGTATCTGTCAAAATTAATAAAATAGCACTTGAATAAAATATGCTCAAATATTTTCACTACAGCAACAACAAACTGCATGCATAAATAAATAGCAGTAAAAGGAAATTAAAAAAAGTCTCAGATATTAACACACATACACTGAAACGTAAAAGTATAAAGCGAATGTCACACCCCAGCAGCTAAATTTCCAACTAGATACGCTTTGGGACAGTCATATTACTAGTTGTAATGTTACTGGTCAAAAAAAGGACAGTCATATTCCTAGTTGTAGCAAGACTAGTAACGATACTAGTAAAAAAAGAACAATAAAATTACTAGTTGTACCGAGACAATAATGATACTAGTAAAAAAAAAATTAAAAAATTTTCAGGTATACGACTTGTATATAAAACATATTTTTAACTCTTAACAAAATAAGTAGAAAGTGGCTCAGTGGTTAGAGTATTTGCCTTGAAATATGAGGAATGTGTGCTCGTACCACGGTTGAGCCAAAGTTTTTTTAAGAGTTACAACAACTAGTTTACAACAACTAGGATTACAACTGGGGTATAACTGTATAGAAATGAACTAGTTGGTCTCCTATGACAACCTAATGTTAAAATCGATAGTTCGATATATGAAAAAAGGACAGATGGGCAACTAGTCTGAAGTAAAAAGCAACTAGTATAGTTCTAACTACATACTAGTTACGTTGTCTGCAGGGACAGGTCAATATTCAGCTTCAATATATGTGTTTGTGTGCGGAGGGGAAATATTGAAGAATATCCAAATGCTTTTGATTTTCATAACCAACGCACACAACCACATATATTGAAGCTAAAATATTGATCCGTCTAGCACCCGCATAAAGAGGGAGGCACTACGCAAAAAAATGAAACTTTTGTCATGACCTTTGATCACCACTATATTTTTTTCATGTGTTGTACAATACAAAAACAGTCGAACTTTAAATTTCTATGGATATGTTTTTTTAAAATTTTTTTTCTAAAATTTACATTTTTCAAGACGCTGCTACACCGATTTCATTATAAAGGTATAGTTAGTAAAAACGTATCGCGTTCGTGAGGATCAGCTGGCAAAATCTGTAACATAAACAAAGCTCGTTGCCGTATCGTTGCTTTTTTCACGTAGAAAATCTACAGAAAATAGATTTTTTCGCAGCAAATGTCAAACTAATACCAAAGGCATTACAATCCAATGCTAACAGCTGACAAAATTGATTCGGTTGAGACGTTTTCTATAACTAACACCTTAAGTTAGGCGGTACTGAACGTTCTAGCGTTGCGCGATACGTTTTAACTAAATAGACCTTAACTTGGGAAGGGTTAGTCCAATTTTATTACAAAGAAACACTGAAAAAACTTGAAATAGCATTATTTTTAAGCCGCTCTAACATTATTTTTATATTCTTAATAGTTTCGAAATTATTCAGAACGCAATGATGAAAAATAAATTTTTTTAAGCAAAATTGGAAAATTTGTATTTTTAAAAATTTTATAGAAAATCAAAAGTGGCTAAAACTTACCATTTTTATTACATGATCATAAAGCCACATATACTACAAATAAAATAAGCTTTATTTCATGAAAATCGATGGAAAAATATGGATTTTATTCATAATAAAGTGAAGTCACATAATTTTTGCAAAAATGGCGAATATTTACACTGTACAACAAAATCAATGTTTTGTTCAATAACAAGGTTCTAACAACAGATACTGGTAGCAGCCAGCCTAAAAATACATACGTGTATCGGCGTTTTGAAGGTTTACATCTGGTATTCATTTCAGAGGGAGTTAAATTCCAACCCCGCTTTTGCACAAAGTTATGCAGACATAGAATATCTTGTAGGGCTCACGTTTAAGGTATAAGAGATATAAGATGGGTTCAATACTTTTATGTAAAACACCACGAAAAACATTTTTGTGGAACAATCAAGCGCGGGCTATTGCCTATGAAGGGAAGTTTTTTGTCCCTTAATTATTTAGGGGCCAAAAGCACCCACACCCATTAAAGAGCTTGTTGTGTGCACGCGGTCAGGTGTAACAACACGAATAGTAACAGGTGTAAACCTTGTATTAAACAAAGAGTTGCATTTTTGTGTAACATATAACAAATTGACAGAGGGTAAATGGGGAGGGAAGCCGGAGTTGGCATAACATCAGCCAATGTTGAGATGAGAGAAGAATGAAGCAGCGGGTAAGTGGTGTACTGTCATCTAGAAACAAATAGAGGCAGTTAGAAATTTTCTATTAGAAACAGTTTTTTTCGTTAACTCTTTCAGGCATCCCTTATTTTTAAATACCTTTTTGCTCGGGTTACTTCTTCCGAGCGAGCTGGCATGATTTTTTGTAGCTGAGTAAGTTCGCAGACAGGTTGGCAAAGATCCTCCCCCAAAACGGCGAGCTTCAGCCGGAGCAAACGCCAGCATGCCAGCGCAGCCAATAATCTGGCCACACATTAACACTTTTGGTGTTTTCAATTTTATAAGCCAGCAGTTACAAAATGGCGCCCCACGTTGGGCGCCATTTTGTAAAATTTCTAACTGCCTCTATTTGTTTCTAGATGACAGTACACCACTTACCCGCTGCTTCATTCTTTTCTCAACTCAACGTTGGCTGATGTTATGCCAACTCCGGCTTCCCTCCCCATTTACCCTCTGTCAATTTGTTACATGTTACACAAAAATGCCACTCTTTGTTTAGTACACGGTTTACACCTGTTACTATTCGTGTTGCTACACCTGACCGCGTGCACACAACAAGCTAGAGGGTTAAAATGTTCTACAAAAATGTGAATCGTGGTGTTTTAAGCTTAGTACTCAGTTCAAATTTGCGAAAAATTTTGATCACCATTGTTTTTTTTAAATACGAAAAATTTGACAAGTAACCAATCATAAATAGCCCTTGAAAGTATGCTACAATTGTGTACGTTTGTAGAGAAACCCAATGTGTTTGTTGTAAATTCTACACGAAAAAAGTGGTGCTCATATTATTTCGCATGAAGACTCAAAATGTTGTATATACATATCACATGTTTTTCATGAAATAAACAGAGTACTACTTCTGTAGCAATTTTTCATCGTGTCTTTTTTTTAATATGGACAGCACTTCGCACGAAATTATGAACAGAGTACCATGATTTACATAGAAACGCTGAATACATCTTATACGTTAAACGGAAGGCCTACAAGATATACCACGCCGATTAAGTATAATTATGCACCGAAGGGGGAACTCCCCCTAAAATGAATGTTTTAAATTTCATTAAAATTGGTTAGATAGTTTCGGAAGGGCAGAAATTGCCTTTTACTTCCTCTGGTGGTCCTATTATTAAAAAAACATATCACCCATGTGTTGTTCTAGACTCAGATCTATCCATGTTTTAAATTTCACTAAAATTGGTCAGATAGTTTCAGAAAGGCAGAAATTGCCCCTTACCCCCTCCCCCTTGGTGGTCCTATTTTGAGCAAATATATAGCCTAAGTGTTCCTCCAGACTCACATCTATACATGTTAGCTATCACTGCCACGAACTCCTATGCCATGTCACAAACCATTTAGCAAAGACACAAACCATATTGGAGATTCCCAAAAAACTCTCCAAAAATCACCGAAATCCCAAAATTCCCTGGAACTTCCGCGCAGGAGTACGGCAATACTGAAAATCTAAAAAATCTGCAGTGGCAACACCATTATGTAATGTTATGTTGTGTCATGTCAAAAATTTCATACCATTTACAAGAATTGATATAATTAGCAGAGACATCTGCAGCTAGCATCGCCACAAACCACTTAGCGAAGCCGCAAACCATTTAACAAAGACACATACCTTATTGAAGATATAAAAAACTGAGCTAAAAATCCCTTAAAGCTCAGAAGTTCCCCGGCACTTCTCCGGAAAATAGCGGCAGCATTGAAAATCTAAAAAAATCTGCAGCGGCAGCACCATTATGCTGTGTAGTTGTGACCAGTATTTAGAACCAGTAATTTGTGACCAGTAATTTGTGACAAGTATTTTTTCATTTTCAAAAATTTTTGTTTTACCCCCCAGGGCAAATATTTTTGTTATTCAAAGCATTGATGTGCATTGCATGGTGCGCCAAATATTAATTTTTTTCAGTGTAGATATCAGCAGTTTTTGCAAAAATCAGATGATTTCCCTTTATTATGAATAAAATCAATATTTATCCATCGATTTTTATGAAATAAAGTCTATTTTATTTTTAATATAAGTAGCTTTGAGATTTGGTATTAAAAATGGTAAGTTTTTGTCATTTTCAATTTTACATAAATTAAAATGTTTCAATTTTGCCTAAAAGAAATAAATTTTTCATTATTGCGATCTGAATAATTCCGAAACTTTTGAGTTTTTTAAATAATTATATTCAAGCAGCTTATTTCAAGTTTTTTGTGGCTTTTGTAATAAAATTGGACAACCGTTTTCCAAGTTATGATAAAATCGTCTTCAGCGTCTTCAAAACTCGAGTTTTTTTTTCAAAAATCAGGTGATTTCACTTTATTGTTAATAAAATCAATATTTATTTATTCATCGATTTTTGTGACATAAAGTTTATTTTATTTGTGGTAACATTTTACAATTTTCGATTTTTGATAAATTTGTATTAAATAAAAATATTTTAATTTTGCATAAAAAATATATATTTCTTCATAATTGCGGTCTGAATAATTCTGAAACCACTGAGTATATAAAAATATAATGCTAGAACGGGTTAGCACTAATTTTATTTAAAGTTGTGTTGTGGTTCTTGTAATAAAATTGGATAACCCCTTTATAAGTTATCATAAAATCAGTGGAGCAGTCTCTTAAAAAATTACACATTTTAGAAAAAAATCAATTAAAAAAACTTTATCTAAAGAATTAAACATTTCTACTGTTTTTGCAGTTAGGGACCATAACACATAAAAAAATATAGTGGTACTCCTTGGCATTTTTCTTGTTGCATAGTGTAATAAATGCAATAGATGTCATACTTTAGTCCGTAATGGAATGAGTGGGAAAAAAAGTTTGCAGTTTATGAGTAAAAATACAATATAACTATGGCATTATTATATGTTGATCCTTCTACACGCAAAGAAAAAACATGGTTGAGGCAACCATAATCGAAGAGCAACATACTATGATTTAATATATGGTTGAAAACAACCATATATATGGTTCAAAGCAACCATATATATATATATTGTTCAAAGTTACAAAATATGGTCTGAAATAACCATATATATGGTTAAAATCAACCATATAAATATTTCTAAATAACCATATATATTGTTTTATATAATCATATATTTATTGTTTTCTTAACCATAAGTTGATTAAAAAATTGACAGGAGCTAAAAAATTTTATTATTTCAATTTAAATCAAAAACAAAATTTTTCAACTGGTCAGTGTGTTGAATCTGAAATAAAAATTATAATCTATTTTCACATAGATACATACATATTTGTTGACACATGTTATATTTACAATCGGGCATGTTTTGAAAAACATTTCGTTGTGAAATCGCCAACTTTCAGGATAGAATCCAACTAAAAAGCTCACTTATTGGATTTTTGTGTTTCAGATATTTCACATATTTTTTCAGAACATAGCTACGAATGCACTAAATTGTGCGATTAAAGAATACTTTTCTTCGCTTTTGAAATTTTGCTATTTCAAAACTAAATGGTCTTCAGAACATGGCCGAAATATATCACTTTTTGTTATTTTAATTTTTATTTTTTCACACCAACAACTCACAAAAATAAACCAAACGCTGTCAAGTAAAACACAAAACTAACAAAAAGCATTCAACAAAGGGATAGAACAAAAACTTTTTGGAAGCAGAGAGCCATGTCTGTTTTATAACCATAGCTTTATTGCAAACAAAATAGTATAGATAAGAACGATATTTTATTATTACAGAAACATTCTGTTGTTGAATTTTTAAATAAACCATGATTGTAGTCAGATTTTTTTTTCAACAATATATATTGTTCAAGCCAACCATGTGTCAATTTTCATGAAATCTAATAATTTCATGATTAAATGTAAACGTTAGTTTTTTTGCCTTAAACTAATTAAGGTTCACAGTCGGGAAACATGTCATTGCTGTCGCAACCATGCCACATCCATATCTTTTCTGTGCGTGTAGTAAAATACGGAGGTATCGTTATAATTAATAAGCAGGAAAACGGATTCGATACCTTTTGCGATCACATAACTAGTACTGCTGACATAGACACAAATATACCTTTTCAAAGGTATTTGTTTCCAGATGGGCCTAGTCTTTGTTTTATTAAAATCAATTAAACATTTTGGGAGATATAAGAGTTTGAAGTTGCTTCTACGTATCACTGAAACTTTTTGTACTAATTTTTTAGAGGCGTCCAGATACCATTCCAACGAGCTAAAGTTCTTTTCAACGGAAAAATCTTAGCACAAAAGAAGAGATTTCCAACAAAATGTTTGCAGGGAATGTGTGCATTATAACCATTTATAAACATGCATACATATGTATGAATATTTTTATGTACTCGTACTATGTATATGCAACATATATTTTTTTTCACTTGCACACAGCAAAACAACACACATGCTAACAGATGTAAAATAAAACATTTTTTTTTGTAAGCTGACATAAATATGCATTTGTGTGTCTGCATTTAAATAAATAATAAATAACACTTGTGTGAAAAATATAAAAAAAGAAAATCTACAAGAAAAGTGTCATGGCTGGTGGCTAAATGTGCATGGATAATGTCTCACTTAACATACAACTTTTGAAGAATGTTGCACGAATGTGATTTTTCTTCTTTCTTTTTGTTGTAGGTTGTTGTTATCGTCGTCTATTTTTTTTTCATACATAGAATATAAAATAAAACTGGTTAAGTGGGTGGTGCCGGTGGGGCCAATAGTCAAAGCAGAGATTTTAAAGTATTTCATGTAGATTTTAGTATTTGGGGGCATTAGAACAGTGGTCAATAGGAGGGAAAATATGTGTAAAAAAAAACAGAGTATGCACAAGTTTTTGATATGAATAGCTATATAATTGAGTTTTTTTAATCGAATTTGATCTAATTCTTTATCAGTTAATACCTACGTATATTGCTATATTTAACTTTTTGAAACATTCCTTTATTTCCTATAGCAGGTTCTTTTAAATTACTTTGAAAAAAATTAAATTCCTTAAATAACAAAAAAATATTATTTTTCTAAAAATGAACACACACATCCTACTTAAGCTTAGGGATGTGAACAGTGCTGCCACATATTAAAAAAAAACTTTTTATTTAGGAAAAAAAAAACTTTTTTTTATAAAAAAAGAACTTTTTTCTGCAAAAGTTGCAAAATTTTAAAGAAATACACAAAAATTAAATATATAAAAAAATAAATTGAATAGCACATTGTTTTTTTTAGTGTTGTGTTTTTCTCCCGACGGGGTTTTTTTTGAATTTGGAACGATTTTCCGTCATCCCACGTCAAATTTGGTCTGTAACCGGTTTCGGCTATGTGCCATCTTCAGTGTTCTATTTTTTAAACCAAAAAATTACTTATTTAAAAAATATATAAAATAAAAAAACATAAAATTAGACTCATATTAGATCTTAAAAAAAATATCACATATGTATTTAATAAATACATTTGTTATTTGTACATTGTTTTATTAAAATTTAAAGCTATTTCTTTTGATTGTTTAAAGTTTGTACAACCGCTGTTATTTTTTTTTTCAAAAAGTCAGCTCAGGTGTCTATATTTGCCCCTTGTAATTTTTCGATAAATTGTTTGACATCCCAAGAAGTCATTTTTCAAGGCAAATTCTCATGCGACCACTTGGTATGATTGAATTCGCCTCGATTGTCAATCAAGTTTGGCACCTCAAAACTTGCTAAAAAGGGAAAACTTGGCAACGCTGGATGTGAATAAATAATCGATTTTTATTTTAATCGATTATTTTTTTTTCATTGTCGATTTTTTAAAATCGATTTTATTAAAGGTAAACATCGATTTTTAATAAATCGATTATAAGAATTTTTAATCGATTTTTGTAAATAGTGCCATCTGTGCGATGGACAGGCCTGCCATATTTGCCGATTTATCGGCATTTTGCAGATTTTTTGCCTCAAAATTATCAAAGTGCCGATTTGCCGATTTTTTTGATAACCACTTAACACAGGGTATCTTTGTTTGTTTTATTATAATTTATTAATTTTGGGTAACTTTTAATCAGTCAACGCTTTTACTAAAGAGAAAAAGGTTTAGGTTTATTCACAATTACCCAGTAAACTTGTTTTCCGACATGTCTAACGTCAGTTAAAATCTGAGACTTTACCAGACAATCAACCAGATTAGTCGGCAGTTTTCTGGCACTATGTTTCTGCAAATACTGAGCTATTTAGAGTTTGCGCATAAATGTTTGAATTTTTAAACTTATAAAATATGGGTAAATGTTTTCTGATAAGCTGCCATTGGCAGCAGAAAAATGTATGCCGGAAGAAGAGTCAAAGAGGTCTTACAACATTCTGGTTCTATGTGAGAATATTATACAACATTTCTGATAAATTTCAAATTTTAGCTCCAAATTTTGTCAGATATTTTCTGATGTTTTGTCAGACATTTTTCCGACATTGTCTACGGAATTCTTTGAGACATTTCGGCAAAGTTTTTTAGAATTTCCTCAGACAAAGAGTTTCGCTTTCTTGTCAACAATTCAAATGAAATGTCTTTTTCTATTTTATTTTCATTGATTTTTATGTTATTTAATATGTTATAAACATTAGTTAATGCTGAATTGTTCTGTTTTGTTATTTTTTGTTAATAAAAATATGGTTTATTGTACTTAATATGGGTATTTTGAATTTGCCGATTTCTTGCCGATTTTTTAAAATTGAAGCGCCGATAATGGTGATTTTATTTGGAAAATATGCCGATTTTTTGTCAAAATCATCTGGCATCCCTGGCGATGGATAAAAAAATGAGAAGTTTACTGTACATATCGATAAAAAAAATTAGCGCCACCTGTGAAGTGTGAAGGCGAATTCAGTACCAGGTAAACTCGTCATTAAAACAAGTACAACAATACAAAAACAGTATGCAGTTCGGCCAGTATGCAGTTCACAAGGAATGGGAGTTGGTACAATTGACTATTTTTGGTACACTTCGGATTTTAAAAGTACAATGGTACAACAATGGCTTATTTAGCACAATTAATTTCTGCTTTTTTTTACAAAACCTCATTATTGCAGTTCTTTTATTGTGATAAAATATTTTATCCTTTTCGTCGGCTCGTACATATGCCACTTTTATCTGAATTAAACTTAAATTTTGCGAAGTATTGAAAACAAAGTTCGGCTTAAAGTGTTCAAATAAGGCTAGCTCACAAAACGTCTCTACAATATGTCCGTTTGATTACTTTTACAGTAAAATGCAGTAAATGAGTAATTACTGAGTAAACTGAAAAATTTACTGTCAAAAAATCGATTTAAAAAACGACTATTTTTTAAAATCGATTTTTCACAAATCGATTTATCTATACACAAAAAAAAATTGATTATTGACTAATCGATTTTCCGACTCGAGCTCACATCTCTCCCTACTTAAGCCTTTTTCGGCTTTTCTGCAGAAACACCCAAGGTCTTGGCAGGAATCAAACCTGCGACCCCCGGCTAATAGTCTAGCACACTATCCACTACACTACGGGGGTACCCAAATGTTCCAACTGTATTCGCTTTGAATTTGTTAATTATGGTTAAAGCTATTTTCGCAATATGCATATTTTATTTTATTTAATTTTGTACTTATTTAATTTAATACTTACATACATATTTAGTTTAATACTTATTTAATTTAATTGTTTTATTAAAAACCAGCTTATGTCAGATACTTTGTCACTTGAAAATATAACTCGTTCTAAATCAAAAGTGTCATAGCGGTGGTCATACGTTGACAACACGTAACATATTTTTTTTATTATTTTTCACAAAACGCACAAAACTTCATATAAATCGCTAAAAAAACTCTCCTATGCTCAAAATAAGAAAAACCGAAATTAGTTCAGAGTATCTATTAAATGGCTTGCAGTTGTCGTATTAAAATAACTGCAAGCTATTGCTAGTACCGCTTTCAGCCTATTTATAATGTAATATCTTCAACTGAAAAGTTGTAAAAATCAGTTACGTGTTGTCAACGAATGACCATCGATATGTTCTGTTCTGTACACAGAGAAATAACACATGCTATTGCTTAAAGAGGTTCAGACGTACAAATTTACCATGCGAAAAAGTAACATTCCATTTGATATGTGTATTTACATATGTAGTGTAAACATATTTAGCTTAAAATTATATTTTTATGCTTTTAAATATGATGATAATAATGAGAGCTTTGATATTTTTAAATATTTGGTCAGTGTTGTGTTTTTCTTCCGACGGGGTTTTTTTGAATTTGGAACGATTTTCCGTCATCCCACGTCAAATTTTGTTTGTAAACAGACCGGTTTCGGCTATATGCCATCTTCAGTGTTCTATTGAATACTAAATAGAACACTGAAGATGGCACATAGCCGAAACCGGTCTGTTTACAAACCAAATTTGACGTGGGATGACGGAAAATCGTACCAAATATTTGGTCCTTGATTAGCCACCATTTTGTATTTGTTATGTATCGTTCGAATGACATTTTTATGCTCATAAATATGTTAACCATTATGACTATATATTGTTCCATGGTCGCCATTTTGAATTTGTTATAAAATGGTACATGAAAAATATTTCCACGGCATTATGGAGCTGTTCACAAATAAATGGTAAATACTACATAACTTCTAAACAACTAGTTAGAGATATTTGAAACTTGACATATCAATAGATAATTAGCTATACTTACAAAATACACAGTGGGGCAGAATCAAAATATTTGGAACATAAACCAGGCATTTCTAAACGGATAGCTCTATCGGAATATAGTAGGGTATTCATTTTAATCGACTTTTCAATTGTTCGATTAATCAATTAACCGCAATTGAGGTTCTTAAATTACTCGAGCAATCGAGTAAAACTTTTATTTCGTTCCAGTTATTCGAGTAAGCTTTACTGCTAAAAATGATTCGATTTAATCGGAAAATGTTTGAGTTTAATCGGTTTTTGTACATTTTTGTGGACAAAAATAAAAAAACAAGTTTTTTCGCATTTTTATATATTTCAATAATAAAAACAAAAGAAAACACAACATTTCTACATAAATTAGATCATAAACTGATCCTTTAAAATAGTTTTTTTTCACTATTCAAATGTCGCGCTTTGAAAAAACTTTGCGCCAGGAAATATTTAACACCATTCCGACCTGTCCTGTATTCAATGCAGAATAAAAATAATCGGAATCTGCATAACATTATTGTTGTTATAAATATAAATACGGTTACACTTTGAAAATATTTACCCAAAAAGACGTAACCACTACTTTTGTTCAGAGCTAGTTTGATTTAACTTGTTTTTTATATCAAAAAATAATTTATGCTGCAAAAAGCTATTTTTATATTATTTTCAATAAATGCGAACCCATATTAAAAAAATATTGTAATTAAAGGAAATACAATTTTAACTTGTCTGTGGGTTGCGTTTTTTTTCGGCAAATATTTGCCAAGTGTGACCGTACCTAAGGCTTTTATAATTCCGAACATTACATTCGATATTTTACGAAACATCTTATTAGCTAGTTGCTCTCGAAATATCTTCTTTATTTCAAATAATTTTTGTTTGATGTTTATATTTCCGAACTTTTCTAAAAGACATTTGAAGTTGATTTCTTTCTCCCTATTATTGTTACTACACTAAATACTTAATTTTGGATCATGCGGACTATTAGTATGAAATAACGTTCGATTTGAATGGCAAATATCATAGAAATTAAAAAATTTTTCCACTTTTTATTAAGAAATCTACAAAAACTCATTAAAAAAAATTTACATAAATTTGTTAATCGAGTTATTCGATTAATCGACCTAAATTACTCGAATAAATTTTTACTCGAAATTAAAATTTTTTGTTTCATCGAACATTATTTGTCTTAAATTATTCGATTAATCGAGCAAACATTATTCGAGTGAATACCCTAGAATATAGACATGGACATGGCAGAGGATTATTTCTATTTACATATTAAATATCAGCTCTCTTACATGCTCAGGAGCGCAACTATGAAGTCACTTCTCTTATACCCAGTAAAAAGGACTCTCCAAAGAAGTCATGAAAATATAGAGTTTGCGATCCGGAAGTAGTGCAAATTTGGATAATTTCTAATGATTTTTACATAGGATTGTCATTGCAAGAAGTTCTCTTTCACCGAATTGGAAGCGAAGTTAAGAAATACTTCTTTTTTGGCGTTCTATATTAATATTCTTCTCTAGGAAAAAGAGTACAAAGTTACACATTTTCGCAACTAAGTTATACGAATTTAAAAGCAAACGGTGTTTTTATGTAAATTTCAGTAAATAACTGTTCATTTTTAGACAAAAACTATTTCATAAATTTCTTTTAAAAAAATCGAATTTTTAAAAAGCATGCTGGGTATTTTATAGAACTATAAAGGAATTGCAAATTTTTGTGTGACTAAAATAAATTTTGACTTGATTTTCTACTAATTATCTGCATTTTTGAATATCGATTCTTTAGAAGCCATGAAATTGTAGTTCCTCAAAAAGGACTTCCAATTTTTTTTACTGGGTAGTTAGTGAGTTATACTCATTTGAAAATTGAAATTTCGCAATTTTTCAAAACTTTGGTCGAGTTTTTTTTATAGATATTGGATTCAAATATCATCCGATCTATAAACATTTATTTCGTTAGTTAAAAACTAAAATTTCAAAGAGTTTCATCAAATTCTGCCATTTGAATTGAAAAATATTCAATCTTTGAATTAAAATTTGAAAAAATTTTGCATATTCGATATTTTTTAAAATCAGTAAAGTGCGACTTTGGCTAGCACACCAAGGGGAAACTCTTTTCGTTTTGCTTTTTCGTTTAATTTTAGTTTTTTTATTTTGTTGTTGTTGACTTAGCGATTTTTTTGTTTGTTTTGCCGCTTTTTTAATTTTTATCATATTTTCTTTTTTTTTTTGCAATTTTTCGTTTTCGTTTTACTTAAAAATAACAGAAAGATTTGTTGGAAAAATTTTTTTTAGCAGTTTGAAAAACAAATCGACCAATAGCATTTTGGAATTCGGGCTAAGCGCGCCAACTTTTGGAATCACTTTCCAAAAGTACCTAGTACATTTTTAAGTACGTCGTTTGGCAAAACGTAAGATTTTCTTTAAAAATCAGTCCACTGCAGTATGAATTTTTAACTGTCCTTTACAGAAGAATATCTCACAATATTATAGGAGAAAAAAAAAATAAGAAAAGTGAAGATTTGTAGTCAGATAAATAGAAAGATCATCATAGGGTGATTTTTTTAGATGGCAACACATAGATTTTTTTCAAACTTTTTTCGGCTTGACGTAGGTTTATGGGTAGTGTTTTTCATTCGGGATTTCCCGGGAAAAAATTCCCGGGATCCCGCACATTTTTCGGGAAATAAATCCCGGGAAAATTGTGCGGGAATTCCCGGGATTTTTTAAATATTACTATGACAATTTTTCTTTGTAAGCACCCATTTTCAGTGCTGCTATTATTTAGAAAAATATGTAAATCAAAGAAAAATTATGTATTTTTGAGCCCGTTTTATTTGTATCATATATTATTTGCACATTTTTTTAAGAGCAGCTCTCAAAAAATCAAAATTCGTAAACAAATGAAAATGACAAATTGTCACTAAGTGGACATAGCGAACATGTATTTTCTAAAAAAAAATCTGATTAATATAGATTTTTGGTCCCGTTGTATTTTACCCATATTTTCATAAAAATTGCGCTTTTAAATAAATCATACTTCGTAAACGATTGAAAATAACAAAACGGCACTAAGTGGGCATAATAAACAAGTACTGGTCTATATATTTTGATAATATCAGATTGTTCTTTTAAGCCACACATAAGCTTTCTTGAGGCTCAAAATTTTTAATTTTTCAAAAATGATAAATTTTTGCACATTTTTTTTGCAAAGATATTATATTACGTTAATGAAAGTTATGTCAAGGTATCAGAAGGCCCCCTTCTTCACTAAAAAAAATCAGAGCTTTATGTAGAACAGGGTTCACGCAACAGGGTTCAATTAAAAATCTTTAAGAACGAGAAAAAACTGTAATTTTCAGGTGGTCACTTTTCCGCCACTTAATTATTTCAGTTCAGTTTTGCTTACCAGTCTGAAATCCTCATTAGTGCCCTAGAAAATAAAGCAAAAATCATTCCAATATATTTTCTACTTAAGAAGCTAGAGAAATTATTAAAAAGTATGAATTTAGCAGTCCTTTTTCTTTGGGTGGCTACTAATGACACGTTAAATAAAAAAATTTAGTTTTTTACTTAAATTAAAAAGAATGTGGCACGGCTAAGGACCTCAAATGTTATAATTATTTAGCCGACGTTTAATGCATTCATAAACTTATTTAATAGATCTCATGAATTGCTATTAACTTTTTGTTCAAATTAATTAAATAACATGATATTTTGTATCGTTTTGTATTGGGCGGAAATTCCCGGGAATTCCCGGGAAATCGAAAAATCAATCCCGCTTTCCCGGGAAATGAAAAAGTCCGGGAAAAGAAAAACTCTATTTATGAGACACCCTGTATATGTAGTACATATTATATTATGTACATAAAACCCTTAGGTTAGATTTTTGTAAATTTTTAATTTTTGTTACCCTCTTGTTTTTTAAAGTAAACTAACTGTCAGGCCCACTATGTCGACACGATTCTTTCTTTCTTACAATTACAATTAAAACAAAAACAAAATTTTACAGTTTGTTTTTGTTTTAAATGTAATTGTGCGAAAGAAAGAATCGTGTCGACATAGTGGGCCTGGCAGTAAAAATTTTCGTTTCGAAATTTATATTAGCGGACGGAGATCAGTATATGTTACAAATAGTCTTGTGAAAGTGCAAATTCAAAATATCGTAGCTTTTTTTTATCAAAACCAATAACAAAATACACAAAAATTTCGTAAAAAGCTACGATATTTTGCATTTGCTCTTTAGCAAGACCATTTGCACTAACCACTGGCGGTAGGCAGTAGCGTTGCAATTGCAACGCTTTTGTCACCATTCGTGAGCGCTTCTTTTGATCACTTTGAAACACTAAATAAAAATTTACACATACACTGAAATACCCACATCCACACACACTTCTGTCGCTACATCCAGATTCCAAGGAAACTTTGCTGTCCCGTTTATCCAATTTTTATGTTTTTTTTAAAATTTTTTAATAAATTCTTTAATTTTTGTACAAATTTTTTATTTAATTTTATTTCAGTTGTCAAAATGTGAGTTGCGAGATTGCAATACAAAAAAGCTATAACGATTTGGTATAGCGTAGTTGCAAAAGCGTTGTAGGTGAAAAGTAATGTATTTTGTTGTTAGATTACAAACAAAAAGATACGATATTTTGCACTTGCTCCTTTGCAAGACCATTCGCAGCAAACAATGAATACCGCTAGTGTTTGGTCCAAATGCTCTAGCGAAAGAGCAAATGCAAAATATCGTAGCTTTTTCATGGAATCTAACGGCAACTCTGTGTATTTTGTTGATGGATTTTATAAAAAAGCTACGATATTTTGTTACGATATTTTCTCTTTCGCAAGACTATTGCGCCAGTGGCGGTATTGAAACTAAAATTAAAAACAAAGTAAAATTTGCTTTTGTTTTCAGTATACGAGTAAATTTCCAAACCAGATTTTTTTTTTATTTTCAAAAACAGGCAGTAAATTTCATCCCATAAGAATTAACTCTTTAAAAGACTGCCTACAATAACCATAAAACTCTAGTGTAAATGAAATAAGCAGAGTTAAAAGGTTCTCTTTGTTAAGTTAAAAAGCAAACATACAAACATCATCTCATACATTTGCACAAGATGTGTGCAGAAAAGTGGGTGGGTGGTTGGTTGGTTGGTTGGTTTTGCCCATAGTTTAACGATGATGATGATGACGATGACGATGATTTTGTTGTTTGTTAATGAAGAGTTTGTTTGTGCAGTTTCATATCATGTTGAATAAAAGTCATTGGTAAAAAAATGGGGAAAATAGGTGAAGGTCGTATACAATATATAATATTAATGTCGTCTCGGAGGTTTTTATTTTATACAATAACAGCAATAAAATAAAAACAACAATTGTAGCAGTATCACAGCTTCAAGCTCATCTCCCTCCATAATCAACAACATCATCATGAAAAGCAGCAGCAAAATAGATGAAAGTTTATCGTAACTCATACAGACACATTTGTGCGTTTTTGGTACTTTATAATGTATACAGACAATCATACATACTTATTTAAACAGAAATACGTACATACACATACATATTAAATCAATGCAAGTAACGAAAGTAACACACCCGCATAAACTGGTTTTTTTCTTCTTCTTTTAGCCAAGTTATCTTCTGCTATGTATGTATTTGTTAGTGGTTGTTGTTGCTGTTAATTTTAATTCATCAAATGTCGAGTTGTGTTTCCTCTTTCTCTTTCTTTCCTATATTCCATTAACTTTATATGTATTCTCTTTAATACTCTCTTGCCTTCTCTTTCTCATGTTCAGCCATTATTTTATAACAGCAGATTTAGTTTTGAAACTCATTCATTTGTACAAGTATTGTTTTTATTGCTGGAAATAAATAAATAAAAAACTTGTATTTATACTTTATCGGTTAAGATTATGCTTTTTGGTTGTATGTGTGTGTAATACTCGTATTTGGCCAAACCGTATATCCATACATATTAGGGATGCCAAACGGGACTTTTGTAAATCTCGGGATTCGGAATGGATTTTTCGCCATTCGGGATTTTTCTTTTTTAATAAAACAATCAATTTATAACGTAAAATATTTTCATTATTTGTATTCATAATAACAACTATAAGAAATTAACAAAGAAAAGCTAATTTTAATGTATTTTAATATAAATTTTAATATTTTACTGAAGAGTAAAATATAATTTGCCCAGCAAACTTGTTACTAAATTCAAATTAATTAGAAAAGTTAATTAACTAAAATTATAGAAAATAAATTAAATATAACTTTTCCATTTCTCCTTATTACTGAGATCTCCGTTGACCAAATGACGCTACAAAAATGATTTAAGCCCCTTAAGGGGACTAGCAGCGGTCCGGTTGGATATGCCCTATGACCAGGTATTCAGTAAATAAAAATTTTGTTACCTATTTATAGCTTTTGTAGTTACCTAATGTGTCGGCTATGTAGACGACAAAAAACGAATTGCAGCGAAATATACTGCTGCTGGTTTAAAATTACCATTGTTCCATAATAATTTTAAATGAAAAATTATTAATCTAACCTTTAATCTCTTTGATTTAAACTTTTTCACTGTTAAAACAACTTTATTATAAACGTAAGACATCTAAAGAAGCAACCGTTGAACCCTAATATTTTGTCTAGTAGTGGCTGGACTAATTATTACAATTTTAGTTTTAAGATTTGAATAGTGATTGTTAGTTCAATTTACAATTGAAGATTCAATAAATAGATTTAATAGTAAAAAAAAAATTTGCATGCGATGGGTATTTATTTAGTGCATAGCTAAAATAAAGTTTGAAGCTGTTGTGGCTGCAGTGTTTAGCGTGTGGACTATCATGCAAGAGGCATGAGTTCAAATCTTCGCTGGGGCAGCCAACTACAACACAAAGTTTTTTGATACCTATGCTAATAACCATCACGTAAGTACAATAATTAATAAAATAGCTACATATTAAAGTCATGATTCTTAGTGTTGTTTCAATATCAAGTTCACATTGTTTCAACTTGAAATAACTTTGATTCAACATGATTTTTTGTATTATTTCAGTATCAATTTCCTTTTTATTTAACTCTACTGCAATATTAAATCAACATGAAATATAGTTAATTCCAAAAGATAAATGTTCGTTCCTTCAAGATTATTGTAAATTATAATGAATTAACATGAAACGCCTATGAAGCAAAATCACTACCGAAAAAATTTTAAATTAACCTGGTTTTCGACGATTTTACATTGAAAATTTTCTGTGTGTATATATGTATGTATGTTAATGCCTTAAAAGTATAAAAAAGGGAAACCTCGACCATCACTATAACAGATTAACAGAGATACAAATAAACTTGTCAGTTATAATTTACTTTAAGTGCTGGCACTTTTAAAATGACTGCAAATAATAATTGTGCAGGGTTTTTATATAAAGCTAAGAGAAAGGAGAAAGAAGGATATTAACAGGAACTTTTGCTAATATAATATTTGCTATAACTGATATAAAATTAGTTTATAATTTTTACAGAATAAAAAGGTACTTTAAAAAATATATGCAAATATTTTTGAAAAAATAACTTTTATAAAAAATTAATTTTTATAAAAAAGTACCATTTTTAAGAAGTACTTTTTATAAAAAAGTACCTTTAATAGAGAGTAACTTTTATAAGAAATACTTTTTATAAAAAGTACCTTTTATAAAAACTCCCTTTTATAGAAAGTACATTGCGTATAAGATCTTATTTCCCCCATAACTATGATAGGCGCCTGCAAAAAAAATAGTTTCCAAAATAAACACATTCAAATAAAATTATAATAATGTTTATATTTTACAAAACATTTTATAAAAAAAATCACATTGAAATTTTCTGTATAAACACACGCCTACACACACTTTTTTTTATTTTTGCTCTTTAAAAAAGTGAATTTTCTCATTATCAAACAAATATAAAACAGAATATAAGCTGATATTGAAAATTTCTAATGGCTAATAGCTTTTTTACGATTAGATAAATAAACAATACGATCTAATTTAAGCCAAGAGAAAATCATATGAAAAATAAATTAACAAAATTCCTAAATCTAAACATATCTGAAAACATTTAATGTCAATGACAGCGATCAAGTTAATTTGAAAATTAAAAAGAAAAACAACATTAAAAAGTAAAAAGCCGTTCAACATGTGTTGTGAATATCAAATTTTTGCTTATTGGTAATAATGATTTTTTTACTTGACTGTACACCATAGATGTTTGTTGGTAGAGTAAATAGAGGTTTTAGTGGAGTTAGCCCCCAATTTCGCTGGCTTACTGCTTTCTATGCTTTTGATATTGATTATATATTATTGAAACTAAAGCTCGCACGAACTTTTTTTTATATATATTTTCAGAAGTTGCGCGATTTACAGCGTCTAGATTTACAGAACAGAGCTGATTACTAACAAATCATGTGTATTCCTAAAAATAACGACAAATAACATGATTAAAATAAAACAATAAAGTCAAAAAGAAAACAAATAAGCACGTTGCAAGTTTATTGCCAAAAATAAATAAACAAACAATCATTAATTAAAATACAATAACAAAAATATTCTTAAGATTATTTACAGATCAATATACTCGTATGTGTATATATCTATTTTTATTAGGGGTGTCAGCTATTCGAGTTCAAAATTGCTTGACTCATCTATATAATTATTAATAGGCAAGACCATTTTCTGTGCTGCAGCATGATGATCACATCATACAGCCAATTTCAACAAAACTTATACCATTTTAAAAATACATATTTACTGACAGATGTGCATCATCTACATTTTGTTTAAAACGGTTCACTATTTCAGGATCTATGAAAAAACCCGTTTTTTGTTGTGACTACCCAGTAAAAAATTTTCATGTTTTTTGAAGTACTAAAGAAATAAAGCGCTTCAGAATTCGCTTTAAAATATGAGCTTGTTCAGAAGCTGATATCATAGCGTCACAACAATGCAGGTTTTGAAGCGAGAAAAGTATTTGCTTTTTACTTATACAAAAGCTTCGTACACAAGCTATACAAAAAAGCTGATTTTATAGTGCTGATCCACAACAGGTTTTTAAGCGAGAATGAAGAGTAAGTTTATTTGAGTTTCTTGGTGCCGTTTTGCAACAGTGTTTTTGGTCGAGTGATTGGTACGTTGGACTTCAAACCTGAAGGTTCTTAGTTCGATACTAGTTGAAGTTAAAATAACAAACATTGAGTAAAAATATGAAAATAATAAAAATAAATAAAGTAACGAAATAAGAAAAATTCAAAATGGCGTTAACGGCGCCAATCCACATCGAACCATTTTTTTCATATATTTTCAGTTCTAGTGCTGAAAATGTTGATGAATTTCAGCGCTTCAAAAGCGCTTTTGTGAGCAAAAATTTAGTACTCCAGTCCGGGAACTCGCCATACAAAAATCAGCAGCGATATCAACAGGGTTGTCAGCGCTACTTTTATTCCATAATAGTAGAAGCCTGCTTTATTGGAAGCAATTTTTTTACTTAAAGGAAAAAAAGCTTAAAGTGAAAAAAAAACAAATATAGCATGCACATGTGTTTGTAGATTTTGCTTTTAGTTTCGCAAATATAATAACAATACAATATTTTTTCTCTGCTTTGAATGGTGTTTGGTCCACAGATTTATCCTGTTTTGCTGATTTTAAAATTTTGGTCCCCGAATTTAAGAAGTCAGATGATGGTAAGTATATATACGATGATGATGATATACATCCAGCTCATCCCTGCCAGCCTTGCTTCGTATATATAAGGTTACACAAAAAAATTTTCAATGTCAAATTGTTGTAAACCAAGTTAGTTTAATATTTTTCGGTAGTGATTTTGCTTCATAGGCGTTTCATATTAATTCAACATGATTTATAATAATCTTGAATTTTTGAATTAACTATATTTTATGTTGATTTAATATTGCAGTACAGTTAAATCAAAATTAAGTTGATACTGAAATAATACGAAAAATCATGTTGAATCAAAGTTATTTCAAGTTGAAACAACGTGAATTTGATATTGAAACAACACTAAGAATTATGTTGAATTATAGTTATATCAAGCTGAAACAACATGACTTTAATGTAGCTATTTTATTAATTATTTTACTTACGTTATGGTCATTAGCATAGACATCAGAAAACTTTATGTTGTAGTTGACTGCCCCTGAAAAAATTTGAGCTCGTACCACTTTCATGATAGTCCACACGCTAACCACTGCAACCACAACAGCTTCAAATTTTACTTTAGCTATACACTAAATAAATACCCATCGTATGTAAAATGACTTTCATTTTAAATCAATATGATTTAAATGATTATTTAACATAAAATTTAATTGAAATTAAATTCATAGTCATGTTGATTTAAAATGAAGTGTAACGTTTATAACAAAGTTGTTTTAACAGTGAAAAATTAAAAATCAAAGAGATTTAAGGTTAGATTAATAATTTTTAATTTAAAATTAATATGAAACAATGGTAATTTTAAGCCAGCAGCAGTAAATTTTCGCTGGTAATTCGTTTTTTGTCGTCTATATAGCCGACACATGTAAGAATAAACAACAACAAGTCCCACATCAGTGAACTGTTGCAATGAACAAAGCAAATAAACACTAACACACTTAAAGGACAAATTATTTCTTGTAAATTTAATATGATTTCAAACCACAATTGCGTCATGTTGATTTTACATTCCTTTTTTTTTGTGTACGGAATTTGCCCGTTTTTACCCCTTTTTACCCCCTTGGCATTTAAATTTAAAACAAATTTCTACTCAGTGGATCCATGGAAGCTTTTTTCTGTTAAAAATATTCATTCAATGTTAATAACAAATATGTAGTTGTACAGAAAAAAGTACCAAAAACAGCTCCAAAAGTTACCCTTAATATATTAAAATTTTCCAATAGTACCAAATTACGTTCGAGAGCATCTTAAGGAAAGAAGGATAGAGTTAGAATTTTATTTCTATTCTTATAATTTTATTAGATAAACGGGTTAGCAAAAAAGTACCAAAATTATATTTTTGCCCTTTTTCGTCCCCCAGATGTACAAATTTCAAAAAAGTATGGAAAACCTGTCCGCTTATATTTTGATCTTATTATGATGCTTTTGAAATTTTATGTATACCTTTGTTAGATCCGGAGATATAATGTAACCGAATTTACCCGTTTTTACCCCTTTTTGCCCTTTTAGCAATTGAATCACCGAAAATCCCCGCTAAGTGGATATAAACATTGGGAGGGTAGCCGACGAACAAAATTTCAAGTCTCTAGCTTTAGTCGTTTTGGGCTGGGCGATGATGAATCAGTCAGTCAGTCAGTCAGTCAGTCAGTCAATCAGACAGTCAGTCAGTCAGTGAGTCAGTCAGTCAATAACGTTACTCTTTTATATATAGAGATGAGAACAAGTTCATCGGTACAGCATTTTGGATGTTATAAATATTCAAAATTGCTACTTGTACATACACACATAATATTGACATCTCTGTATGTATTAGTTTAATTAAAAAACGAAAAACAAAACATGCATGTGTATTTGTCGAATTATTTTTGAATAGAATGAGGCGAAGCTTATAGGAAAGGTTAGAAGGTAATAAACTCCACTATTATTACCACCAACCTCTTGCTGTAAACATTTATCTTATAAGAGCTTTCATAATGTGAAGCCCTTCCACCTTTCTGCCCGAGTTACTAATTTAAGCCAAGGAGCCGATTATTTTTGTAGTGGGCCAATGAACATGTACCATTTAAGGGTTAAAAAGTTATATAAAACGTAAAATATATTTTCAATTGAACCTACTCTAATTCATTAGGACCAGAAAATAAAATTTTCAATAAAAAAGGTTTATTGCTAACATCAAAGATTGTGCTATAAAATAACATGGAAGTTATTTACCCACAAACCAAATTGTTGCATAGAGCTATTTAACGAAATTGTAGAAAAAAATTTTTTTTCCAGTACTCATACCATCTATAAAAGTCGTAAATTTTACAAAAAAAAAGAGAACTAAGAAAAACATTTGTCAATCAAAATTAACATTTCGAACATACTCAGCAATAAAGTATAATGGTAATCGGATAACGTATTTATTGTTGCACAGTGTTATTTACTCAAATTATATTTTAAGCCATAATAATGAGAAAAGTAGTCATGCGTTTGCTAAAATTTCAATAAACAACTCAATAAATATGTTGTAACTTGGCAATAAATCATAAAAACTACTGAAAAATAAAGCACAACAATTCAATAAATGACAAATTACAACACACCCACCTTTAAGTTAAAAACGAGACTAGAATGAATGAAGAAGACGAAAAAAAAAACTTGAGAAAAATATAAACAAAAATGTCAGCGAGCCCGAACAAAAAAGTGCCAGAGGAGTAGGAAGCTTTGAGGTGACGAAGGAAATGTGAAAAATTTAATGTTGGCATGTTCAAACAAATGAATGCAGAAAACCAAAACAAAAATAAACAAATAACAAGAAATTTAATTAGTAAAATCAATAAAATTCTATGAACGAACGAATGCTGCGTCTGTTCTTCATCCCTACTTCCTGTTCATTACATTCGCACATAAATAAACATGTAAGAGGGCTACAAACAGTTGTGCCGAATCTTATATACCCTATAGCTAAGAATGAACTTATAACTAGATATAAAAGCTGTTGCCTGTGAAGTTTCCAACAGCTTTTGCCTTAGGGACTTTTATGTAAATTTAACAAAATAAACAGCAAAATATCGAAAAAGACCCTAACTAATAAAATCACAAAAGCCCATAAATTTAAAAATTTCGTTAAGCTTTTTCGTTTCCTAGAACTTGTTGTAGTTTCTTTAGTTATTTGGGCCGCTGAACGCGAATCTGCACTCCAGTGTTTTTATCAGCTCTAGTTTTAGAGATATACCGTTATGTAAAAAATGAAAGCACTAGCACAACATATATTAGCGCAACTGGAGAAGGGTTTACCGCATTCAGTAAAAAATAAAAATTCAACAACAAAATTATCTTTAAACCTAGCGTAAATTGTTTATAAATCTGCCCATTACTTTCAGAGATATCGCAAATGTTTTAACCTAAAAATTAAAAATTGTATAAACAATTTCAAAAATTCTCCCACTAAATTGTGAACAAAATCAAAAGTTGTGCACCAGCTGCAACGAAGAGCTCATTTCCTTTGGATTATATTAAGCTATATGATAGAAGACAAAAAATGGGATCTTTGGTGAAAGGAAGAAAGCGCAAGTAGTAGTTTTCTAAGACGAGAACCAAATAATGGTGAATTTCTAAGACCACCAAAAAGCTTAAGTAACCCTGCGGAAAATTTGGTGACAAATGATCCAAAGGTATCTTTGTATCTCCTATGACTTGAGAAAAGGAGACTGGTACCAAAAATAAGGAGTAGTGAATGGTGAAAGAAGACATATTGTGTAAATGGTCCCATATTAACCATTTTCAATCAATTTAGTTGGTACTCCAGCTAGTATTGTAGTAAACGGCACTGAACAAATTCGATGCACCTGGATCTAAGGCCTATCACATAGTATCTATATAATATTAATTGTCTCTCTTCAATGAGACTGCCATGCCACTCAGCAACCTGTTCCGTAACTATATTCCGACATTAACTCCAACTTAAATAGTATTTATAACATTGAAATAATAAGTGCCCCTGTGGTCGAGTGGGTAGTGTACTAGCCTGTTATGCCGGAGCTTGCCGGTTCGAATCCTATCAAAGACACCGATTAAAAATAAAATACAATTTCTACTTGGATTTGTAGCCATCCCCATGTAAAAGTGGCTGGTCCGCTTCATAGGAAGTGCTACAACTTGGACTGATCCCTACCACGTGGGGACCTGTGACGTGACTTGTTTTGTGTCAGTTCCATTTACCATAGGGTAAAATAAAAAAAAGCTTAATTCAAATCGGTTTAAGGTTTGATATTTATCTGCTTGTTTTAGGGGGTCGTCATGGCCCAGAGTGTAAAAAGGACTCTGACGATGGGATAGTAGTTGTTCCTGACAATATGATGATGTTAAGTTCGACTCTTACAAAAGTCAGGAATTGTCGTTGTCTTTTCAATTATTACATGCTTTGAAAAATTCTTTCTCAATAAAAATAATTTAAGTCTAAAATTAAATTAACAAAATTAAGGGCCATTATTATAACTTGCCAATTGCTAAAGTTAAGATGTTATCGGACAGATAACTCGTTTTTCATTATTACAAGTAGACTTTAGGCAAAATCTTTCCGATAAGCTAAAGGAAAGTTCTTCGTGTGTTTAAATTTAATGTGGGGTTTATGCTATTGGAGGTGCCATAGTTTTTGAAAGTATTCAAATAAAAGAAACATTGAAACAATTTTCGAGCATAGTCTTAGGAGGAAAAATAAAAATTTTTTTCCTTTGCTGTGTGTATTAAAAGTATTTTAAAGTGAGGCCTAAAGGTAGCAATCGATGTTTGCTCTGGTATAGCCATGTTTTGAAATAAGATAAATTTTATTTTACACGGAAGTTGTAATAACGAAAATAGTTACAGGTCACTGTATTCCTCATTTTAGCTATGGTTAACTTTTACAAATGAGTACTTTACAGGCAGGTTGTAATAACGGGACTAAGTCTGAATAATATAATTTCTTTGGATTAAAATTGGGGTTGGGGATTCGGGAGTTCCCGGGAAAAGACTAGCTAATACTTCCGGAAAATTTTGGAGATTTTCCCGGGAAAACTGGAAATTAAAAGTACTAATGTGTATTGCATAATATATGGACTTTATTTGACAGATTTATAAAATGAACAAAGTGGCAGCGAAATTTATTTTGATTCTATAAGTAATTTGTATAATAAACCCTGTTTTTCTTTAATAGCAATAAAATCTTCAATGTTTGAACACTAAAAATAGCATAAATTTTTTTTTAATTTGTACATAATACAAATGTGAACTTATACGGAAATTTCATAAAAATGTCATGAAATTGAAGTCATGCCATTTTTCCTAACCCGTCTACCAGAAACAATTATTGCTTGATTCGAAAACTACATGCAAGACGAATGTAGTAGACATTGTCGTTTAATCACTTTATCAGAACAAGGTGGAATAATTTGTATAACTATCAATGATTGCAGTGCTCTAGTCGTTTACTAAAGTAAATAATTCGAGTCCTGAATCGTAGCCGATTGACCTGAAAAATGGTTGGGATACTTTTTTACAAATAACCATCGATTTGGGGTATGAAACTTGAATAAATCCAAATTTTATTTCTTACGACCACACTAATATACATACACCCGTGTATATAATGAATACACTTACAGAAAAATCGTCACAATGCTGAAGTAACTTGACACCAATGCTATCTGTTTTAAGTGCCTTCGTTTGTGACCCCATGACCCTTTTCATTACTGTGCTGTCAACCTTTACATCAGCTGGTTATCAATGCCAATGATGACAAATCCATCATCAATGCAAATACACATCGATATCAGGGAAATGACTAATTGACATTAATTTAATGACAAAATGTCATCAATGTGATGTCGCTGATAGAAAAACCGTCATAACGCTGATGTAATTTGACATCAATGCTATATTAAGTGTCTTCGTTTTTGACCCACTTACATCACTGTAATGTCAACCTTTACATCAGCTGACATCAATGGGATGATTGAAACAATTACACTTATTTACACTTTCTTATTTTTATTTGTTTCTATTTTAGTTTTACTTTTTGTTACTGTTTGTATTTTTTCTTGGTCTTGATCCCAGGCTTCTCAATTCATCGCACATTTGTAAACAAACGCCTCCATCATTTCAGCTATGTCACTATCCAAAACATCGGCAGCGCAAAGTCAAGATAAACGTTAGTGATGACTAAGTGTCGTCAATATGACAAAACTGTCATACTATCGTTTGCTTCAAAGTTCTGTCTGTGCTTGTGTGCTGTACTGGCTTAGTTTTTAAAAAGACTGGCATATTTTATCATTAGCTCTGTCATAGTAATGCAAATAAATGTACATGAATGCAATGTCATGTTTTTTAACTTTTTAAAATTGCATTTAAACACAAAAATAAGATATAAAATAATAACATTTGTTTTAAAATAAAAATTACAAAAATTGTAACATTGTTTACTGATTTTTTTTTACATATTTTACACTTTAATAATATATAATAGGTGTCATCGTATTGATGTCATTCCAGTCATAGCGTTGATGATACTTAAACTATGACAAAATTCTAATATGACTTTTGTTATCAGATTGTTTTCATTTTTCATTTTATGGATGACATTTCATTTTATTTTATTTTCTGTTTCATTTCATTTTCTGTTTTCATTTTATTGATGACATTTGTCATAGCATTGTCATAGCATAATTCTGATGATAGGCCGCCATCAATGCGATGATACATTTTTCTATTAGTGTAGAAACTACAAACGAAAGGACGAACTTATCTAAGTATATTCTTTCCACATGTGGTGAAGGGTATACAAATAATACAAAAGTAAAAGAAGCATTCAATAAACAAATTCCTTAAATTTATTTAATGTTATTACAAATTGAAAGCAATAAGGGCGCTGTACTTGGTAGCAATAACAATAAAACTTTTAAAGGATCCAAACGACCGAAGCAAAATAAAGGAATGAAACAATAACAAAACATAAAATAGCAAAAAAAAATGAATTGAAGGCATAAAAATTTAACAAAAGTAAAAGAAGAAAGCAAATTAATATTAAAAAAGCTGTACAATATAAGAATGTATATTGTACAAGCAATGCTAAAGCATAGAAAAAGTACGTACAGTGGGCTGAAGAAGGTTAAAAAATTATTTGTTACGGAGTTGATAGTTTATACTTAAAATTTGCTAAAGCAGAGCATACACTACTGCAGTATACTGGTACAAACAAGTGATGTTGAATCGTGCTCGAAACACATACTATACAAGCATACTGGTGCAATATTCATTTCTTTAAAAATTCTGTACGGATGAGTTGTTGTACCTAGTGAGCACCACACTTATTTTTTAAACAAACATTAAGGAAAACTCGGGTTTTTTTTATTAAAACATTATTAGGAATGATATCTATTATTTTAGAAATATTTTACAATACATATTTTGTTCCTTTTTTCTTAATTTATGAGTAATTTATTCAAGTAAATGTGTGTTAACCCGATATTTACTCTTTGACAACTTTTTTCAACTGATATCAACAGCAAAATATCAAACTCTGTTTGACATCGCTACACAAATCGTATAATCACACCATATGCCCATACACCAACCACTGGCGCCAACACGTGATTGCGCATGCATACTGGTGTAGTGTATGGGGCCCTTAAGAAGAGTTACGAAGGGAGGGAGGGAGGGAAGTTAAAAATGACGGCAATGGCGAGAAGCCGCAGGCACATATAGATAAAAAGTTATTCGATAAAATAATTTTTCATTACAACGTGTAGGTGTAATTTTATATAACGAATGAGGAAATTTTTTTAAATTAAAATTTTACAATAAATTTATTAACAAAATTATCGCCTCATTGATTGGAAAAAAATTTAGATTCTATTTTTGCGACGAAAATGAGTATCGAACAGTCATCACTTGTTTGTCACATAAAATGTAGACGGCACAGAGTTAAACAGACATCAATCTGATGACAAACGTCATAGTTTAAGTGTCATCAATGCTCTGAGAAGGTAGGATTCATATTATAGTTATCGCCTCACTCAATGGACTCTGAAATAGAATTATATTTTTCGAATTTTTAACATTTTTGTGTATTAAGCGTTACACTTGCTTTCGCTCTTGTTCTGAGAATGATCTTTGAGCAAAATATACTCCACAAAAAATGAGTATAAGGTTTAAAAGCACTATACATCTACTCTCTAAAAACAAAAAATTTTAGTAATCGCAGGACGAAATTTAAAGTTATGACACCTTTTTTAATTTTTACTTGGGTTGACATGGGAAAATAAAAATTTTTTATCTTTTAAAATAATTATTTACAAAATTTTATCCATAAACCAAAAGTAGGCTAACTCTTCTTATAAATAAGACTAATTTTAATAAAATCGACAATGAATGTTAAAAGTTATGGCAATTTCAAATAATTATTCGTAGCAAAATACGACCTACCTAATACATTTTTCGCAAATATAACAACCCACAGAGTGGTAGAAGCTAAATTTATTCAAAGCAAATCAGAAATTTAAATTCACGTTGTTTCAGCTTAAAATAGCTTTTATTCAACGTGATTCGTCGTGTTGTTCCAATATCAAATTCACGTTGTTTCACCTCCAAATAACTTTGATTCAACATGATGTTTTGTATTATTATAGTATCTTAATTTTTGATTTTGCTGTACTGGCATATTATATCAACATGAAATATAGTTAATTCAAAAGGATAAATGTTCTTTCAAGATTATCGTAAATCATATTGAATTAACATAAGACACCTATGAAGTAAAATCACTACCGGAAAAATGTTAAATTAACCTGGTTTTCAACGATTTTACATTGAAAATCTTTTGTGTGTAGGACATCGAAACGTCGAGATCTGATGAAAGCTCTGATGAAAGTGGTTATCGCGTTGATTACAAAGCAAAATGATGATTGAGGTGTAGTTTAAGGGAAGTCATCAAAATTATGAATTTTTCTGATGTGAATTACTGTGTCATTGTATTAGTTCTTAGATATTCCATATTACTTTTTACAAAGAATTCCCAATGTATTTTTCATAGAAATTTTGGCGATGCACATGTAAGATTAGAATATATAGGTCGAGTTCCATTAAAATCGGATAGGGTTAAAATTCAGACCGTATCGAAAATTTTTAAGTTACTCTATAAAAACGAGCCAATGTATTGACAGAGCTTTAACTGAGCCCCCCCCCCCAAACACTAAAAAAATTAAACTCAGACGTCAGCTTTCAAAATTTGATTAGAAAAAAGAACTTTTAAATGTATATAACGTGAGTAAATTGGAATAAATTCAGTAAATACTTACGAATGCACATATATCTTTTCGTTTTTGTCCTTTTTTCATTTTGGCATGTTTTTCGTTTTGCTTTTTCGTTTAATTTTAGTTTTTATTACTTAATTTTTTTTGTTGATATAGCGATTTTTTGGCGCTCTTTTCATTATAATGTTTTTTTGTTTATTACGATTTTTTGTCTTTTTTTTTTTGTTTTTTGCCGATTTTTTTGTAGTTTTGGCGGTTTTTTGGCTTTGACGTTTTTTCCCTGTTTTGGGGATTTTTTCGCCTTTTGTGATATTTTTAGCTTTAGCGATTTGTTTGGTTTTGAATTTTTTTTCGTTTTGGCGACTTTTTCGGTTTGTGGCAATTTTTTTTTAATTTTTGGCGGTTGTTTTATTTGGCAGATTTTTTTCATTTTTGGCGATTTTTTTCAATATTTTTAGTTTTTGCGATTTTTTAGGTTTTAGTCCTTTTTTTCGTTTTGACGGCTTTTTCGGTTTTTGCCGCTTTTTATTTTTATTTTGGCGTTTCTTAGTTTTGGTGATTTTTTGCTTTAAAGCGATTTTTTTGATATTGGTGCTTTTTTTTTTGAGCGCTTTTTTCAACTTGGCGATTTTTCGTTTTGACATTTTTTAATATTAGAATTTTTTAGTTTAAGCGGTTTTTTAAATTTCAAGAGTTTGCCTCTTACGGCTTCCAAGATATAGCAAATTGTATAAATTACATAGTCAAAATTACATTAACTGATAAAACACCCTTTAGTTTTTATTGTTTTAAATGTTAGTGTTAATTGGTGTAGTCTATTCTACAGACTACTCGAATTAACATTAACTTTGACAATTTAAAATGTCTAGATATGTGTCTGTATATTACATTAGTATTTCAATATGTTTTGTTGCTGACTTTAGAACATACTTTACTATTTATCTGTCATATATTTGTTGTAGCGGCCAAAATTTTATATTTTCTGTGAAAATTTCAGATCCGTAGTTCTTACGGTTCCCGAGAAAACAGCCTGTGACAGACAGACAGACAGACAGACAGGGGGACAGACACACGCACAGCGTAGCGAAAACAATAGGGTTCCTTTACACTTTTGGTGTACGGAAACCTAAAAAAGACCAGTTAAAAACGACCACCCTGTGCCAGACACACTCACAGCCTTTTAAACACTCACACATACTGGTAACAGTTTTTTTCCTGCCTTCTTATGAGTTACGAAGTTTATTCGTGTTGCTGTTGTTTTTGCCATTAGGCTTCTTTGCTACTCGTACTATTTCTTTACATAGTTTGTTTTTGTATTCAAGTTAACTCTATTACATATATTTATGTATGTGCTTCTTCCTTCTATCTGTGTGAGTGTGAGAAATTTTATGAATCTCAGTTTTGTTTGAAATAGGAAAGGGAAATTATAAATTTTATCAAAATTGGAAATATGTATGTAGTATGTACATTAGACCTACTCACTTTATATGGAGATGAAAAATGTGATTTTGCTGGAAACTTTAAATTGTAGATAGGTTTGTTTTATCACAATGCACAAAAAATTTCACAGTCATATTTATTTGATAAATAACTACGACGTCATTAAAAAATTTTGTTTAATTTTCAGCACGGTGATTGTCCTAGGTTAGCGCAAATACTGGGAAGACCTTTGCACTCATTGTGATATCCGAAAACAATGATGTTGTGTTCTGCCGTATATATTTTCCTTAGCATTGATCATGTCTAATTCTTTTTGAATATGACGTTACAAACCTTAGCCTAACATAAGCACTTTGGATTCAAAAGCAAATTATTTTATTTATTATAAAATTAAATATTTTTTCTTAAAGCTAATTTCAACAGATTAAAGTTTAAGGTCTTTGAGATTATTTTAAATTTAAAATATCAGATTATTACATTAGAACTACTTTGCAAACTTTGTTTTGTTGTGCGCCCACGAAAATAAAGAGTTTATTAGCTGGCTAATGTAAACGCCTACACTTTTCTTCAAGGCATAAAACTAAAAATTTGCTTCCAAATAATTACACTGTACAACACAAAAAAAAGAAAAATTACAAGATTGTCAAGACTGATTCTGGTAGACGACACCAAAAAATATCTGCCTGTTCGCCGATGTCGAAGGAGTTCTTTCTTTCGCACAATTGCATTTAAAACAATAAGAAAATTTTTGAATTTGTTTTTGCTTCAAATGTAATTTGTGCGAAAGCAAGAACTCCTTCGACATCGGCGAACAGGCAATATATATACGTGTAACGGCGTTTTGAATGTTTACATCAGAAACTCATTTTAGGGGAAGTTAAAGTTCCGCCCTTTTGTACATTGTTATAGTGCATCGGCATTGAAAATCTTGTAATTCTTACATTTAAGCTATAAAGTGTGCTCAGCAATTTTATGTAAAACACATTTTAGTTCTACAAGGCTTCACTAAAAACAGGGCAATAAACTCCCTTTCAATGGCTGGGATGTTTTAATCGTTAGAACCTTGTCATTTTGAAAAACTTAGATTTTGCAGTGTTTGACAGTGTTATTTATGTAAAAATAACTATAAAAATATATTCCACAAAAATGAGCAAAATTAAACAATATGTCTTATTACGACATATTGTGAAAGTTTTTATTTCTATTCTGACAGATACGGGGAAATTATTTTAGCTTTTTTTTTTGACTGCCATTAATACACATAAGAAAAAAATTGGCACGCAACGTAAAGTATGACTAATAAAATATCTGAAACAAAAACATTATTACATGAGTTGGTAATTCATGTAGGCAGGCAACCAAGGGGAATTAATTTCACAAGGTGGCAGCGTGGCGGCATAAACATAACAATACAAAAACAATAGGGATTGTTGGTAAGGTCCCTGCTTCATATAAAATATGAATATAAAAGCTAAACAATACATTTCGTAAATTGCTTTTGACATCAAACGTACACCAGCGAATTGACCAAAGCGAATTTAGTTCGCTCCTTCTGTCACTTTGAAAAATTAGTTCGCCTTGTTAAAAACGATATGCTGCAATCAGTGTTGCTTTTAGCTGGAGAAAAAAATGGTCTTTCAAAAAAATAGTAGAATAAGCCAAGAAAGGAAACAGGGAAATTTAATTTAAAATTAAATTTCTTATTATTGATGCACAGTTGGGCCAAACTCAAATATAATGGCAACAAATCTGTATCTCTTGAAGTACTGATATATGAAAATGTTGTAGAGGACAGTTTAAGATTTCGGAAAATCAAATGTTTCATAGCGTCAAAAATGATCATCATAAAACCGTAAAAAAAGCCATAACTTTAACAAATATAGAACAATCTTACACAGATATCTAGGGTAAATTTGTTCAAAGTATATTAGTTTCTAGACATAATATTTGAAGATTTTGATGAAAAAGGACCTTATCTTACAGAGGCCGAACCTCGGCATCAAATGTAGAGAAAATTCAAAGGCGATAGATTGTAGGGCAGCAAAAAGAAATGCCATTTTAAGATTTCTATGAAGAAAATATATTTAAAAAATAGTCTTAAGAAACAGTATTTCATGTCTTTAAAAAAGTATTAATTTTTTTCAAAAATTAATACTTTTTTAAATATTGCTGGATGATACTTGGGTGATACTTTTCAAGAATTTAGCCGAGACACCTGTGGTTTAGCCGAGACATCTTCACTAAGCAAAGACAACACCCTTAGATACAAAACCGGTCTAAGAATTCCCCAAAACTGGGATGAAAATCTCCCCGAAATCTCAGCAGCTCCCTGGATACCCAAAAACTGGGGAAACATTCCCACAAAATCCCAGAAGTTCAACGGACTCCTAAAAACGTTTACAAAAATCTCCAGTTAATCGTAGAACTTTCCAAAAACTTTTACAAAAATCTTCCCTAAATCCCAGAACTTCCCCGGATTTCCAAAAACTTTTACAAAAATTTTCCCTAAATCAAAACTGAGACAAAATCTCCCCAAATCTGAGAATTTCCCCGGAAATCAATGGCAATACTGAACGCCGCGAAAATACCAAAACGGCAACATTCAGTAGAGTTTACCAAATTTCAGATAAATCGGTCAACAGGAAAGGTATAAGTTTTCGATTACTAGATTTGACCCATACATACATATATGTATGTAATAGTACATAAATATGTACAAACCCACATACAAACAAACATAAAAATAAAAAAGGAAAAATGACACTAAGCACGTATGTGTGACACGCAATTTAAATCATGTCTTACAAGCTAAAATTATTTACTGTTCTTTCTTGCTCATTGCTCTACACACATTTGACTTATTACTTACAAGTAGAGATGAGCGATATTTCTGTACCTGTGATTTAATCACTGTTACTGAAAAATCATGAATCACAGTTGTGACAAAATTTGTCAAGTAACTGCTACTTGCAAAGTCGTTCTTTTCTATTTGTTACATACACAAAATAACGATATTTCACTGTTTGTGTGGGTATTCAAGTTTGTTTTTCGTACAATAACAATAAACGAATAATGTTGCTATTTCTTGTGTTCTCTTCCTCCTTATTAGTATTTCTTTTTAAAGTTCAAAGTATATTTTAAGGCGCATTTAAATCCGTCTTGATATATCTCTTCAGAAAGAAACAAAAACAGAGCCAACGTTTTTGTTGCAGAGATGCATGGGTGTACTATAAGAAACTGAAAACAGTGATCACAGTTACAGTTTTAAGTAACAATGATTTTTAAATCGCGTCACTGTTCACGATGTTCTTTAAAAATCACAAGATCGCTCATCTCTACTTACAAGCTTTTGATTTGTAAATCATTCTTGTTTTTGTATGGTGTGATGATTTAGCATGTAAATTTCAAGTCAAATCAAATCACGATTTGGAAAAACATAGTGTGATTTAAAATGCTTATCAAATGGCTTGTTGCAGATGTCTAGTATATACACCCTCCCACCAAACCAAATAAAATATACATAATTTCTATTGAGTTTCTAACAGAAATTTTACAAAATGTTATGTTTTATTTGAAAATTTTACGCCCAAAACATAACTTACAGGCGCACAGCTTTTACAATTTTGCAACTAAAATAATTTTTGATGTTACCATCTCGAACTAATTTATTTTCGATTTTATTAGACCAAAGTTCGTAGCGTGATGTTCAGAAAGAACTCGACAGGAGAAATGAATAAGGAAAAGTTAATATTAATTAGTTCTCAACATATACGACAAAACAGAACAACGTTGTTTTCAGAAGTCACCACACTCCCATCATCATGTGTATCTCCGTTTCTCACCTCTTGTTGGGTGGCTCGGTGGCTCGTGAAATTGATCATGTGGAATTCTTTCCGAATATCACACTAAGAATTTTTCGTAATACAATCAATTGGTTTGCATTTTATATTTCATTTAACCATAATTATTTTCTCTGTGTATTTTACGGTTTTGTATTTAATACTTGAAAAAGTACGAGTTTACAAACTTTTTCATCTCCAATTTAAAATATCTGTGAGTGTTTGAATACATACAAATGCATATTGTTTTTCATGGTTCTTTGTATAAAATATCGATTTATTTTCTTCTTGTTGTGTTTGTTTGTATGTACAATAATATGTACTTGTATTATGTACGAGCAAAAAAGCATTAAAATAAATAAACGCTTTTTGTTTTAAAGTTAAAGAAAATGTTAATGAAACGTGCTTCACACAGCCACAATAACACACACACACAAACACAATTTCACACACACACTCGATTTTATTAATTTTTTGTTTGGTTGCAAGAAATTTTTAGAAATTTAATTAAATCCATTTAATAAGAATTTATGTGTGATTATAGAAAACAAAAGGATAATTTTACAAATATTTAGGATTTTCTGAGAAATTTTGAATTACAGTTATTTAGTATGTATTGTTTCATATACACGCTTACATACACACACTATTAAATTATTAAATAATATTAAAAAGTTTATGAAAAAAGTTATTTAATAATAAAATTTTTTCAATTACAGCATTTAAAATGATTTTTAAAATATATTTACGTATTTAATTAGATGAAACTCAAGCAATTATAAATTTAAACTTATTTTTAGAAATACATATTTTGTGCATATGACGAATATCGAACAATTTTATTGAGAAATTTTTAAAAATATCAAGATTTCTAATTTTACTTAGCTTATTTTTTAATTGCATTATTTTCAGTCAATACCTTGTGTTTATATAGCAATTCAATTAAAATTTTTTCAAATGACGAATATTTTAGTCAAACATTGGAATTGATGGATTTTTCCTTCTTTGCTGGTAGATAGTGATTTTATTTCAGATTTTTTTAATTAGCTCCAGTTGCTGATGAAATGTTTGACAGGATACTTTTGGAGCTTCCCTGATAGCAAACAAGATATATGTATACTTATATATTAATTTCATATATTATGATATATTACGCCTTGATTCCAAAGTTACAAAAGAAACATACGAACGTGGAATTTTATAGGCCTATTATCAATTGACCCGAAAAATAAAAGTATTATATTATAATTATTTTTATATTGACTTATTATATGTTATGATTCTGCTGAAAAGAGGCCTTCTCTTCCGGAGAATGAACATAGGTTAGCTCCATTTCCTAGAACTATATCAAATTCTGAAAAGAATGCAATTTTTTACCGCGAAATTCCAAAATTTTATTGCGATATAAATTTTTGAATATTATTCCCCATATGCAAAAAATAAAGTCTGCTTGAAGTATACATTAAAATCAAGTTTTCTATGGAAATTTTATTTTAATGTTCACTTCAGGAACACTTTTTTTTGCATATAGGCGTATAAATGTAAAAATATACTTTTGAGCAAATCAGCTTTAAGTTTGGCAATATTGTGGAAGATTTCCCGCAATAATAAAACCAATTGAATATCTCTTAAATAATTCTATCTGCTATGATTTTTTTTATCTGGTTTCCATATCGGCAATGCATTTTACGGCACAAAACAACAAAAGTTTGTCTAAAATAAAATTTCATTTTCAGTAAATGTTCTTTACTGAATCAGTGAAATTTTTGTTTGACTTTTATTTAGGACGCAAACACCAAAAACAACAATGAAAAACAGTTTTTGTGTCGATAAAAAACCGCATGACGAAATAGACATAAGTAACAACAACAACAATGATAGCAATGACAGTCATAGATAATACAATTACCCCCATATGCAAAAAAAGTGTGTTTGAAATGTATGTTAAATCCGGTTTTTCTATGGAAATTTTGTTTTAACATACATTTCAAAGACACTTTATTTTTTTTTCATATGGGGGTTAGTATCTAACGTAAACTCTAACAAGTTTGCTTACTGATGATTTCTGAGCGAATCAATTCGTTAATGTTGTTGCGTTAATTCTCATATATATTTTTTAAAGTGTTTAGATAAACATACAGAGTGGAACATATATAACAAAGTGAAATTTCATAAATACTTATTGGATGATAATGTTATTATTTAAAACTTAAAAATATTTAAAAACAATAAGATTTATAGTGACTCAGGCAAAAAGTGTGTTTGATATGTATATTAAAAAAAATCCAGTAAATATTTTTGTTAGATTCAGTAAACTATTTTGTTGAGAATTTTAAAGTATTTTTAGATAAACTGTTATATAAATTCAGACAGAAATATTGCTTATATATTACGGAAAATCCAGTAAGTATTTTTGTTAGATTCAGTAAATTATTTTGTTTAGAATTTGTAGATATTTTTTCTTTCAATGAATTTGTTGAGACATATTTGTCTGTATTTACAAATCTGTTTGTATGTCCGATTCTATACAAAATATTTACTAGTTCATTGAATTTCTTTACTGAAAATGAGGGAAGTAAAGGCCACTTTTGCAGGCTAACGGGCTTGGATGAAATTTAATTTTTTTTAAATATCGTGGTACATGTTTGGGATGGTAAGTTTTATCATCTGCGCTTTTAGAACTGTCGTAAATGTGCGATTTTTTAATAGCATACGAAAGTTATTAGTTCTCACTTCCAACTTTTTCTATTTATACACTCTAAAACATTACTTAAAATTTAGGATCATATATTGTCTAAATATGTGTTGAAAATTTATCGTTGCCTAAAATTGCATCGATTTTGTAGGTATTTGCAATAAAAACACATAATTTGTCTTCACAAATTAAACATACATATTTAGTTCAAGTGGATAAAATGGCAGAAAAAGTATAATATGCCTATGGCTGATATGTAGATACGCCAGACTATCAGCCAAGAAGTCGCGGTTCGATGCCGCTGGCAGCCAACCGCTTCGCTGCTAATTTTCTATTTGTTTAAGTAAACTTATTTTATTCAAAAATCAACAAAAAGAATGCGTGTCTAATTTTAGGTCGATAATAATGAGTAAAGTGTTGCCTACTATTATCGACCTAATTTTCAACAAAGATGTTTTATAGTGTATGTAACTGAATCTCATACCATCATATTGGCCTTAAGCTGTATTTCAAAATTTTACAATCTAAGCTTAGTAAAGAGTTTCTCTGAATAAGGCAATGAAATTGGACCATATTATTACTGTAAAAGTACCCTGAAAATATGATGGCATTTCTCTTGAATATAAACTTACACGCAAAGAAAAAACATGGTTGCGCAATCCTCAATGAGCATAGCTGTTCCCTAAGTAGTCTTTGAATTAGATCTTCCCTCAGTATTCTTGGGAATAGCTTTTCCCTCAATAGCGTTCGGGCGCTAGCTGTTCTTTCAATAGTCTTGGAATAAGCTGTTACTTCCGTAGTTTTCTGGTTCGCTGTTCCGTCTGCAGCCTTTGGACTAGGAGATCGTTGTAATGTATTTGATTCGTTGGAAACGTTTGGTGATTTTTAAACTAGTGTAGCAAGTTAGTTCCACAGTACACGCAGAGAAAAGACATTGTTCTGTCATGGTTGCATCAATAACGTCATTTTTCCCTATATAGTTAATGGTTGTGGCAAATCAAGTTATTATTGTTTTAAATGACTTTGAACCTTAATTAGTTTGCGACAACAAACTCATGTTTACATTTAATCACGAGGTTATTAGCATTCATAAAAATTGAAACATGGTTGCATTTAACAATTAAACTCTGTTAAAAAAGTTTTGACTACAACCAACAATGCAACAATAGTATGATTTTACAACAGTAAAATATAGCAAGAACCATACTATTTTAAGTCAGTTTGTTTTCAATGAAACTATCGTTATAAAACACGACCTCGCTGTCTGTTTTTAAAAAAGCTTTTCTTCTTAACTTTGCTTGAATTTATTTCTGTCAGTTTTATATTTTATTTTCAAGCTTTTGGTTTGCTTCTGTGCGCTTTATTTTTTAGCTTCTGTAAATGTTTAGTCAAACCTATACATATATGATTATTATTTAGAACCATGCTATTTTTATGTACAAATATAATGTGATTAGTATAAATCATAGTATATTTACATTCAATTAAATATAAGGTTGCATGAATCATATTAATATTATATAATACAACGATATTATATTTAAAATAGATTTATTTTCATAATTGTATGATTTGATTCCAACCATATAATTCAATCATAGTATGTATGTTGCTCTTAGATTATGGTTGCCTCAACCATGTTTTTTCTTTGCGTGTAGTAGAAGTTCATGCTTTCCATTATTTTTAGTTTATGTAGTTGCATTTTCTTCTTTCTAACTTCAAAATAATTTCAATGTTAAACTCTTTTTCAATTTCTTACAGTCGCAACAACAACAACAACAACAACAACAACAACAACAACAACACACAAATGTAAAACAGCAACAATTTAACTAAAGAAATCCATTAAGCGAAAATAAAAACAGCAAGAAAGACATGCGGAATAAATGAAACATGAACTAGAACATAAAAAAAAATATTAAAAAATATAATAATGAATTCAAGTGTATCTTGTAAAATGTACGTTACCTGTGTGTGTTTGGTGGGAAAAGATGAAAGAAATTATCAGCAGCAGAGGCAGCAGCATTAGATGAAAACGCTGCAAAATAGTGTTAATGGCCAAAACAAATTTCCAACAGAAACCATAACGCCCCCTCATTAAAGAAATACTAAGCAACAAAAACAAAAAGAAAGATTTCCACAACAGAAAAAAATTATAATAAAAAAAAGCAAATTTTTCATTTAAAAAAAAGCTATAATTTTTTTCCGTTCGATTTGGTTTCTTTTATCCAACAACAACCGAAAAAGCTTAAGAAGTTTTTGAACAAATATTTATACGTTTTTGTTGTAATGTTTGATCCAAACCAACTAAAACAGGCCTTTATAATTGTTGATTTCAAATAAACAAACTAAGAAAAATAGTTTTCGGCCACCCGCACGATCGATCACTAATAAGATCAACAGAAAAAAAACGCAAAATAATAAAAAATTCTTTATGCTTTCTTAAGAGTTGCTGTTGCTGTTCAAGTTTGCTCCCAACTGCATTGCTAACACAACAAGGGCAATTAATAAACCTTATCACACTCCTCTTCATCTTGAAGTGCCAGTTGTCTAGTTTGAACGCTTGATCATTGATCATTGGATGCGTACGTTCTTTAACGTACGCCTATTTGAGGCACAGCATGTTACTGCCTGGCCTGCAGCTTGCGCTTCATAAACCGTAGTGTTCGGTTGGCATCAGTAATGCAAAAAGGTAATAAAATATTTTGTAAAATTTTCAACATTTTTGTTTGTTTATTTCTTTTGGTATTATTTAAAAATATTATTTTTAAAGATATTTAATTAAGTTTTTAAAGCATAAATTTTAAACAAATCCGGAAAAGCAAAACTTTTTCTTAATTTCCCTTTCTAATAAAAAGAAAAGTTTAGCCATAACTTTTATTTATTGAAAAAGTCTTAACAAAGGAAACCTTTCGCATATATTAAATAAGGCGGGTTCAAGCACTATTTACACTAGTCTGCAGAAAAAAAATCGCCTTTTTATGCGCTAAATACAAATTTGTTTCAAGTTTTTTGGAACAAAGTTCCTTATGGCACTTTGTGCATATGATATGCAGCATATAAATGCTTTTTGTGCTGGGGGATAAATGTGTAACGAATACTGGAAAGAAATACGTGTAACGAATATTGGTAAGTAGTCCGTGTAACGACAATTCAAAACGAAGGCAGAGCAGGTCGAAGCAAAGGTTAAATTCCATAAAAACTCAGTGCTGCCGCTTTTGTATATTTGTGGTTTTCGGTGCTGCCATTATTTTCCGGGGAAGTTCTGGGATTTTGGGGAGATTTTGTCCTAGTTTTTGGGAATCCGAGGTACTTTTGGGTTTTTGAGAAGAGGTTTGTACCAGATTTTGGTAGTGCAGAGAATTTCTGGGATTTTGGGGAGATTTTTGACCAAGTTTTTGGGAATCCTTGGACAAGGGGTTTGTCTTAGCTAATGGTTGGTCCCTTTGCTAAATGAAGGTGTCGCTGCTAAACACCAGGTGTCTCAGATAAATTCTTGAAAAGTATCGCATAAGTATCGCTTAAGTAGCGCCTAACTATCTTCCAACCGATAGTTGTTCTTCTTGTTTTTCTATGAAGTAGTTGAAATTAATATCTTCTTTTACGTGGCATCATCAAGGTAGGTGAAATTTTTGCTTTTAAATAACAACTTTTATTTTTTCTGACGGTCATGGTGCAGGGTGCGGTGACTAGGTGTAGTGTGTTGAAAGGCGATAACGATAAGGGGCCGTCTGAGGGTTATCGGCCGAAGGTGGCCAACCGAAGGTGGCCAACCGAAGGTGTCCTGCCAATGGCATAAGGCCGAAAGTGGCCGCCCGATGGCATAACGCCGTAAGTAGCATGCCGAAGACGTACAGTAGTTTCATTTCAAAAAGGGCAATAAATCTTCGTATTTTGAAACTTGCGATCCGATTAAGATTTATGTAAAAATCATAGACGGGGGACCCAAGCTTTGAGAATGTTGAAATTTGGCCTACTCAGTTGAAATATACGGTAAGCTATAGGATGTCAAAATCGACTAGCTCTGGCATGCAAAACCTTGTCGGCCTCATAACTTTTACAAATATTACCTGATTTTAATGAATTTAAACGTGGTTTAAAGTTCATAAATAGATAAAGAAAACGCAGTATATTTAATTAAAATATCTGTAATATTTTCAAAGATACTTGGTTTTGAATTTTAAAATTTAGCTTTTTGTGCTCGATTTTGTTTTCTATTTCGTCAAAAATTTTCAAAATATATTTTTCAATATTTGAAAAGAATATACTTAAAAAATTATAGCATTCGAATTTTTAAATCGATTAAAGCATGCACGCTACATCCATCATGAGACGAAAATAGTGAATTTGTCAATGAAACGCTGAATCGCTTAAGAAAAAAGAACGCCCATCGAGCTTTTCAAATTTCTCTACAAATTATATTAGATATATTAAATATAATTAAACACTACGTTGAAAAATTAACTTGATGTTAATTTTTCCCTTGTCCCATAGAATGTTAATCATGCCTCTTTTCTTCTGAATATAACGTTACGAACCCTAATTAAATTAAGCTCGAAATAATCATATTAATGACACTGTTTTGTTTTAAAAAATTCATAAAAAAATTAGAACTGCAAAAGTTAAAATTTTTACAATTAATCTGAGAGATAAGTGTAGTAAGAATAAAATAAGCCATAAGTCATGAAAATCGATTGACAAATGTTGATTTTATTTACAATTAAGTGAAAAAATACTCAATTTATGAAAATCACAGCTTTCATACAACAGTAACAACTTTATTTATGTGTTTATGTGTGTTGTATGCGAGTCCCAATTTTTGTCAATTAAGTTCTCTTACTTAATTGTGAATAAAATTAATATTTGTCAATCGATTTTCATGATTTATGGCTTATTTGAATGCTAGTACACCTGGATCTTATATGTAAAATGTTTGTGGTTTTAAAATTTTTATGAATATTTGAGATCAAAAAAAGTTCAACTTTGTTTAAAAAATATGTATCGTTACCTTAATATAGAAAGGCCCAAACTCATAATATTTCTTAAATCGAGTTTTTTGCATATCTCGATTTATTAGAGGTTCATATATCGAAATAAAAAAAAAAACGATTTGAAAAAAATCATGAGTTAGGGCCTTTCTACACTCTAAAACACTTTTGTTGAAAATTAGGTCGATAATAGTCGGAAACACTGTACAGATTATTATCGACCTAAAATTACACACTCATTATTTTTGAACAAAATGTTTTTACTAAAAAAAGCGATTGGCTGCATGTAGGTTTGAATCGCGACCTCCTGACTGATAGTTTGACGTATCTACCTTTCAGCCATAGCCGTATTATACTTTATGTTACATTTTTCCACTTGGACAAAATATGTTTAATTTGAAAGGTTTTTCCTTTAATAAAATAACTACAAAATCGATGTAATTTTAGACAAGGAGAAATTTTCAACACAAATTGAGACAATATATAATCGTAAATTTGAAGTAATGTTTTAGAGTGTATATTAAGTGTATATATATTTTTCACCGCTAATTTCGGTTAGAAATAGAAAGAATTAAATATGTTTGACATAAAGGTAATTTTATTTTTGGTGGTTTATTTATTATATCAAACATACCGTTCTCGAGTTAGGGTGAAATATAAGGATGTACCTAGTTGAAATATTAGTCATGCCCATTAAAAACAATTTGTACGTGATAGAAAACAACTGAAAATGGATTTAAACTTACCGTATTAAACTTTGTATAGTCTACATATTTTTATTTAAGGCGCGACCAGTGTTACCAGTTAAAACTGAAATTTTTTTATTATTAGCGCTAATATTTTAAAACGTGAATATTTTAGATTCAACTCCAAGCTAAAAAAAAAACAATCTGATTACTCCCACAAAACATTTTTCATATTTTTTCTACATGTAATGCATTTGTGGCCAAACATTTTTAAGCCTTGTTTATGTTTTTTTCGTTTTCTATCATATATATTAATTTTTAATTGTGTTCATATTTAATTTAAAGACTCTCCTCAGTACGCTGAAATACAAGAGAAAAAATATAAAACATATACACATTTGCATATTTTAACTACAATTCTAAATTAAAAAAAAATTTAATGCAAAAACAATGGTCTTGTCATGTGTATTAATAAAAAATTAAATTCAGCATGAAAAAATGCAACCAGAAACACACACACACACATGCACGACCTACAAATTTAAAACTATTGTCAGCTAAAAAAGAGACAATCACACAAATTCTTAAAAATTTTAATTTATCGTTTTTATTTGATGATGCATAAAAATAGAGTACATGGAACCCAACAACGAATTCATCTGCAAAACCTAAACTAAGCCCTGCAGTTCTGAAGGCCTTGCCCATGTACTGATTAAAAAAACCAAAGTACATAATAAAGAAAAAATAAATCATTTGTGTATACAAATAATCATTGTATATCAATTACCTTTCGACATATGTCATAACTTTTGAAATAAAAATTTTTAAATTTTATCCTTTGGCATAAGTTTGTTATAAGATGAAAGAAAGATCATCTGACCAAATTTCATCAACATCGAAAGGGGTCGTCTCTAACTGTTGGTCGAATTGACATGGAATTACCCACATATAAAAACTTTTCGTGAAAATTGCATACGATAACACTATGCAACAAAATGAAACTTTTGTCATGACCTTTGATAACCACTATTTTTTTTTTGGTGTTATAGTCTCCTAACTACACACACAGCCAAAAAAAGGAATGTAAAATCCACATGCCGCAATTTTGATTGCAAATCATATTAAATTTACAAGAAATAATTTGTTGTTTGAGTGTGTTAGTGTTTACTTGCTTTGTTCATTGCTACAATTCACTGTTCTGCTTAGTTGTGTGACTTGTTGTTGTTTATTACATGTGTCGCGTATGTATACGACAAAAAACGAATTACCAGCGCATATTTACTGCTGCTGGTTTAAAATTACCATTGCTTCATATTAATTTTAAACGGAAAATAATTAAGCTAACCTTAAATCACCGTTAAAACAATTTTGTTACAAACGTTAAGTTTCATTTTCAATCGACATGACTATAACTTTAATTTCAAATAAGTTTTATGTTAAATAATCATTTAAATCATGTTAAATTAAAATGAAATGCATTTTATATACGATGGTATTTATTTAGTGTATAAGTAAAGAAAAGTTTGAAGCTGTTGTGGCTGCAGTGGTTAGCGTGTGGACTATCATGCAGGTGGCACGAGTTCAAATCTTGGCTGGGGCAGTCAGCTACAACGAAAAGTTTTCTGATGACTATCACGTAAGTAAAATAATTAATAAAATTGCTACATTAAAGTCATGTTGTTTCAGCTTGATATAACTTTAATTCAACATGATTCTTCGTGTTGCTCCAATATCAAATTCACGTTGCTTCAACTCGAAATTGCTTTGATTCAACATGATTCTTCGTGTTGTTCCAATATCAAATTCACGTTGTTTCAACTCGAAATTACTTTGATTCAACATGATTCTTCGTGTTGTTCCAATATCAAATTCACGTTGTTTCAACTCGAAATTACTTTGATTCAATATGATTTTTCGTATTATTTCAGTATCAACTTCATTTTGATTTAACTGTACTGGAGTATTAAATCAACATGAAATATAGTTAGTTCAAAAGGGAAAATTTTCTTTCAAGATTATTGTAAATCATATTGATTTAACATGAAACACCTATGAAGCAAAATCACTACCGAAAAATGATAAGTTAACCTGGTTTTTTCTGTGTGCAAAAACAGTCGACATTTTAAATTCTATCGAAACTTTTTTTTAAATTTTTTTCTAAAACTTGGGATTTTTCAAGAGGCTGCTACACCAATTTCATCTTAACTTGGAGATGGGTTATCCAACTTCCTTACGAAACATACTAAAAAACTTGGAATACATTTACTTTTAAAGGGTTCTAACATTGTTTTTTTACATACTCAATAGTTTAGGAATTATTCAGATCGCAATTATGAGAAATATATGTTTTTATGCAAAATTAGAAACATTTTATAATATAAAAATTTATAAAAAATCGAAAATGTTAAGAATTTACCATTTTTATTAACTGATCATAAAGCCACTGTAACGAGGATTTTGTCGTCGGCTGAGGTAACTTTTTCGCTTCCAGGGTCTACTTACGGATCCACAAACCTTAAGTAATAAGACTTTTGATTTTCCCTTTCTGGGGGCAAAATAAAATAATCTTTTTATTGAATATTCTTTTCTTCTATATCTAGTTGTTTAATTTAATACGAAGATAGCTATGATAACTTAAACATAATCGGGCGTCAGATAGATTCGGTTTATGGCAGGCACGGTTCCTACAGCTTGAGGCGATAGACTAGTAAACAATAGGTTCAGCTTCGGGGCTTTAGGCTCGTATATGGCGGGTTCGGGTCGTATATTTTCAAGCGGCTCGTTCGTAGAATAGTCAATCGGCTAATAGTATTCGGGTTCGCACGCACCTTAATATCGGAGTTTACAGGTTGGCAGCTATACAGGATCGCAGGTGTACGGGTTCGGCGATAACAGGTTCGGGGATAACAGGTTCGGAGATATCAGGTTCGCGGATAACAGGTTCGGAGACACCCGGTTCGATGATCGCTGGTTCGACGATTTCAAGTGCGACGAATAACAGGTTCAAGTTACATACGTACAATCATTCTTAAACTAATGCCTACAATATTACAATCGGTGCTTAGCCTAGAGAACAGTCAGCCGAAGCCGCTGTGAGAACAGACAACTGAAGTCGCTGTGAGAACAGTCAAACCGAGGTCCGCTGTGAGAACAGTCAGCCGAAGTCGCTGTGAGAACAGTCAACCGAAGTCGCTGTGAGAACAGTCAGACCGAAGTCAGCTGTGAGAACAGTCAGCCGAAGCCGCTGTGAGAACAGACAACCGAAGTCGCTGTGAGAACAGTCAGACCGAGGTCCGCTGTGAGAACAGTCAGCCGAAGTCGCTGTGAGAACAGTCAACCGAAGTCGCTGTGAGAACAGTCAGACCGAAGTCAGCTGTGAGAACAGTCAACCGAAGCCGCTGTGAGAACAGTCAGCCGAAGCCGCTGTGAGAACAGTCAGCCGAAGCCGCTGTGAGAACAGTCAGATCGAAGTCCGCTGTGAGAACAGTCAGCCGAAGCCGCTGTGAGAACAGTCAACCGAAGTCGCTGTGAGAACAGTCAACCGAAGTCGCTGTGAGAACAGTCAGACCGAGGTCCGCTGTGAAAACAGTCAGCCGAAGCCACTGTGTAAAATTTATAGCTCCTCTTTAGCCGAGGCCAAAGAGCAGTGCAAAAAATTGGTGACTGCCTTTTGCACTACGGAAATCCCAGTCGATTCTTGTTCAGAATCAGAGAGCAAATTCTTGTCGTGTATGAATCGGTCCTGATTGTGTGCCAACCTAATCTGCTTATGCTAAACATTTTATGAACAAAACGAGAGTTATATACGGAAAAAGTTACAACTAGATACCCTGCAGTTCTTATAATTCACACTACCCTGCAGTTCTTAGATTTATATTATATTATTATTTTATTGGACTATATTGTTTTATTATTATACCATATTATTATCTTCCTATATTATTCCTGCTATTTTGTTATTATTATTTTGTTAGTATTACACTTATAATTACAAATTATGAACGTGAAAATAGCTTTGTTATTTCTACGTTACACCACATTTATTACAAATAAAATAAGATTTACTTCATGAAAATCGATGTATAAATACTGATTTTATTCATAATAAATTGAAGCTACCTAAATTTTGCAAAAGTTAAACAACAAAATCAACTTCTTTTTAAATAATATGCTTTTTACAACTGATTCTGGTAGAATCTACAAAAAAAAAACGTATGTATTAGCTTTTAAAGTTTACATCTGGGATTTATTTTAGGGGGAGTTTTGAAAAATACAAATTTTTCGATTTTGCATAAAAAAATATATATATTTCATCATTGCAGTCTGAATAATTCTGAAAGCCTTGAGTATATAAAATATAATATTAGAACAGCTTAAAGGTAATTTTATTTAAAGTTTTTTTTAGTGGTTTTTGTAATAATATTGGACATCCCCTTTATAAGTTATGATAAAATTAGTGAAGCAGCCTCTTCAAAAATCCCAAAATTTAAAATAAAAATAATGAAAAAAATCTCTCTATAGAATTTAAAATTTCAACTGTTTTTGTAGTTAGGGGACTAAAACACATAAAAAATAGAGTGGTGCTCCTCGCCATTTTTTTGTTGCATAGTGTAATTGTATCACTACAAATAATTCCAGAGTTGCCGTAGGTTTATTTATTTTTCTTCTTGCCTATTTTTCAGATTTTTTTGCTATATGTACTTAAGTCAAATTTCTTTGGTTTCATTTTTATACTTAAGTATTAGTCCGGGAGCCAGTGACAGATTTACATGACCAAGTTCCCATCGAACGATAATTAGTGAGACGCATTAGGGAGTTATTTATTTGAATTAATGGAAATTAAGGTGCTGTTGGCTGAGTAGTTAGCACGTTTGACTACAAATCCCGAGGTCTTGAGTTCAAGACTAGTTTCAGGTAAGCCAACAACATCATGCATTTTTCTCATGTGCATTGGTAGGCTATTGTGTTGATTGTTATTGGACTGCTAAAGTGACGAAGGCATAGCACTGATCACTTTGGCAGCCTACGGGCAGCGATTAATACTAACATCCCTGCGGAAAATTTGGTGACAAATGATCCAAAAGTACTCGTCCCATGACTTGAGAAAGTGAGACTGGTACCAAAAGTAAGGAGTAGTGAATGGCGAAAAAGGACATATTGTGTAAATGGTCACATATTAACCATGTTCAGTCAATTTAGCTGCTACTCCGTCTAGTATATTAGTAAACGGCACTGAACTAATTCGATGCACCTGGATCAAAGGCCTATTACATAGTATCTATATAATATTAATTGTCTCCCTTCAATGAGACTGCCATTCCACTCAGGAACCTGTTCCGTAACTATATTCAGATATTAATTCCAGATTAACTGGTATTTTCAACATTGAAATATAAGTTCCCCTGTGGTCGAGTGGGTAGTGTACTAACCTGTCATGCCGGAGGTTGTCGTTTCGAATCCTATCAAGGACACCGCTTAAAAATAAAATACAATTTCTACTTGGATTTGTAACAATAAAAAAATAAATTTGTCGATAATTACAGCTGAATTTGGGAATAATATTTATATATAATCTATATTATTCTACACCGATTAGGACTCCATAAGATAGTTCAGAGACAAGTTACAAGGTGCATACAAAGTATCAATTAACCCCATCCTAGGCCATCCCCATGTAAAAGTGGCTGGTCCGCTTCATAGGAAGTGTTAGAACTCGGACTGGTCCCTACCACCTGGGGACCGGTCACGTGACTTATTTTGTGCCAGTTCCACTTACCGCAGGGATATCCTAATGCACTTCACAGCACCCTCCTTCGTCGGTATTGTAGCACAACCGTCGGCGAAGTAAAATAAGTAATAAAATAGCTACACAGCTTAAACAACTCAATGCCTCTATTTGACACCAGAGGGGCTTGCAACACTGCTCTACAAAAAAAAAAAACGCGTAATAGTAGAGCTGTCTCTGTCCCACTTCACCACCTGTTCTCTCTACACTATCCCTTTCCCAAAGAAGGTAACACATTAATTAATTAACTGGTAGCCATTAATTGCCTGATTGTGTTACTTCTCTTTAAAAAAATAATAATTATTATTATTAAGAGTTGCCAAATTTAACAATTTCATCAAACCACATTATATGTTTGGGATCCCCCTGAGGACTGGAGATTATGGGCAAGTCTGTTTGGAGAAAATGTTGGAAACAAAAAACCAATGGAGGTTGGTTATACATTTTACACTACTAGGGGGAACTCCTAGACAGTTGTGGGAGTTTTTCTTCAATATATTTCTAGTCTGTATTGTACATTTTGTATGAGAGTCCCTTAAGGAATGGAGATAGACGATAGGCATGTTTAGCGAAATTGTTAAATAGGAAAAATAAAGTGGGTCGCTCCTACATTTTACCCCTCTAGGAGCGTCGTAGGAGCTGTAGGGACCAATTTTTTAGAATTTCATAAAATTTTTGACTTTGTATGAGAGTCCCCTTAAAGAATGGGGACAGGTGGTAAGTATACATTGACGTAGCTAGGCCCTACTGGGGGTGAGGGGGGGGGGGCTAAGCCACTCCCAGAAACGCTTTAGCCCCCTAGCAATTAAAAATATTAAAGCCATTTTGATAATATAAGCGAAATGTAGTTTCTAATAAGGGCTTTAGCCCCCCCCATAGAAAACTTTCTAGCTACGCCAGTGTAAGTATGATCGGAAAAAATATCGATAATGAAAAACTAAGGGGGTCGGCCTAACATTTTACCTATCTAGGAGTGGTGAGGGCCCTTTTTGCCCTCACTTTAAAAGTATCAGCTGACGGTCTTTCCACCGCTATATAGTCAGCAACAATATATAAATATTCATAGTTCCATAAAAGCTATCATCAGGTAAATTTTTTATTAGGAGGAAGTGGCTCCTGAACTATATGTATGTGTCAATTGAATTAAAATTTTATGTCAAACTGAATAAAAAAGATTGAGAATTACGTTCGGTATCAAATGTTAGTTCCATCATAATTCAAATCTTTAACCTTGTGATTGTTGGGGGTTTTTCATGTGTTGGTTGTGTGTGTGTGTGTATGTGCGTGTATGTTTGCATTTTTTAGTCACTATTTTTTTAATATTACTCTTTTTTTTTGATGATGATTTTATATTCCATTTACTGTGTTGATCTTTTTTTATTTTTATTTTCTATTTATATTTTGCGGAAAATTTATGAGTGGCATTATAATATTAATATTATTATTTTTGTTGTTGTTGTTTTCAAACTTTTTTTTTAATATTTCAAATATATTTTAGTAAAACAATGACAAAATAAACACATTCTTTTTCTATATTTTGAAAAAATCAAGGTTAAATAAAATGATGCTATAATGTAAGAACAAGAAAAAAATTGTTACATTTAAATAAAATATATATAAAAAATAATACCAGACACAGTGGAATCGAAGGTAAACAAATAATATACAAAATATGGTTTCTTAGCTAGTCATCAGATTTTTTTGAAATTAATAATATGAATATCCAAGAAATGGATGTTTGTTTGTTTGTTTGTTTGCTTGTTTTTTTTTTAAACAAAATTTGAGAATGAAAATATTTTGAAAAACTTTTAATATATCAGCCATCGGCCCGCCCCACTGTGCCATGTTGCATTTGTTTATTTTAATTTTGTTTGTTTGTGACAACAAAATTCTACTTTTTTATTAGATCATTATTTAAATATACTTAAATAATTTTTTGCAATTAGATTAACTTAAGAGCTGTTAAGTGATTGAGTATCGCTAATTGATATAAAAACATTTTGAAAATCTTTTAAGCTTGTGTGGAAATATCGTGTCAAATATGTATATTTTCTATAAATTTTAAGCATATTGCGTCTTTTCTATTGTTTATAAATGTATAGAATTATTTTTTAAATTTATAGAAGACAATTAAACCAGAAATTCAAAAGAAAGAAATAAAAAAATTTTTTTTTGTTATTCTGACACATTGTTAAAATTTCACTTTGATAAACTGACAATAATGGCATTACAAAGGTTTTTATATTCAAACTAATTTATGATAAATTTTATTACAAGGGTGATTCTTATTTAGAATGACTTTTCCGTGTCTGTGTTGAAATTATAGAAAATTGTTTGATACTAAAAACGCATAAGGGGTGGTCTTCTCTAAAGAATTCTACACGATCATTGTTCCATATAAACTGAAAGAATTGTCCAAATTGATTATTAGGCTAAGGTTCGTAACGTTATATTTAGAAAGAATTGGGCATGATTAATATTCCAAGGAACAAGGGAAAAATTAACATCAACTTAATTTTTAAACGTACACAGCAGAACAGAGTAGTGCCACTGTCGGAAGCCGCTACGCTTCCATCGTCAGTGCTCACGTGTATTTGCTTATCACCACTTGTCAGGTGGGTCTGTTGAATGTGATTTTAATTCTTATATATACAACTTTTTCGTGAAAATTGAATACGAGAATTAAATCACTCTCAAGCTGATATTAATGTGCCCTTTCCCAGCGTTGCCATCCGTTTATTTTGCTTCATTCCCATTTTTCTGATTTTTGTACGTTGAAAAATTAAGTTGATGTTAATTTTTCCCTTGTTCCTTGGAATATTAATTATGCCCAATTCTTTCTGAATATAACGTTACGAACCTTAGCCTAATAATCAATTTGGATTCACAAAGCAAATACGTTCGAAATAATCATATTAATGAAATAATTGTCTCTATAAATTCTGTTAATTTCGACAATGAACAACTTCACTAAAACTAAACCAACACTCTAAATCATTACTTAAAATTTAGGATCATATATTGTCTAAATTTGTGTTGAAAATTTCTTCTTGTCTAAAATTACATCGATTTTGTAGTTATTTTATTAAAGAAAAAACCTTTCAAGTTAAACACATTTAGCCCAAGTAGAAAAAATTTAACATAAAGTATAATACGGTTATGGCAGAATGGTAAATACGTCAAACTATCAGTCAGGAGGTCGAGGTTCAAACCTGCACGTAGCCAATTGCTTATTTTAGTAAAAACATTTTCTTCAAAAATAATGCATGTGTAATTTTAGGTCGATAATAATCGGTAAAGTGTTGCCGACTATTATCGACCTAATTTTCAACAAAAGTGTTTTAGAGTGAATGCACAGTGGTTCCAATTGAAAAAAGGTTAATAAATCTGTCTATTTGAAACTTGCGATGCGATTATAAAACGATGTTTGTATGTAAAAATTATCAGGGAGGACCTGAGATTATAAAGTGTTAATTTATAGACCACCCTTTTGAAACACACGTTGAGCTACAGGGTGTCAAAGTTGACTAGCTTGCTGATGAAAAACCTTGTCGGTCTCATACATTTTACAAATATTATCCAATTTTTCTTATTGAATAGATCATAAAACGGATGCAATTTTGTGTTAGGTCAAATGTTGAGTTTGTCTACAAATGGGTTGTCTGCGATTTTTCGTAGTAATAAAAATTTCAAATAAGATATTTTCAAAATTTGGCAAGAAATGGCGATAATTAATATACATAGCAGGCTTCCACTTTGTTCGCCCGATTTTTAATTCTAAGGAACCAAACTTCAAGCAAACCCTTGCAAACAACAAAAGAATTTTGAAAATCAGTTCACAAATGGAGGAGTTATGCGGTAATCAATATTTTCGGGAGGGGGGTGGGGGAATTCTCCACAGTTTTCGATCAAAATTTATGGGACCAAATTTCAGGCAAACATTTTCAAAATAAAAAAACAATTTTGAAAATCGGCTAACAAATGCCGGAGTTGTGCTTGAGGAGGAGGGGAGAATTTACCCACCGATTAGCGACAAAAAAAATTATGGGACCAAACTGCAGGCAAACCCTTAAAAAACAATTCTGAAAATCGCTTGACAAATGACAGAATTATGCGTTTGCATACATTAAAAAAAAAACAAATATACAAGAAGTAATAATCTCCTTCTTTTTTGAAGTCTGTTTAAAATAAAGGCCCTAATTGTGTAAGTCACATCATCGAAGTGAAGTTTATATTAAAGCAACAATAAATTTGACAAAATTTTAAAAATTTGTTTATATTTTTCATAGAAATTCTTCACCAAACAAACCTATAGAAATTAAAGCGTTGCTTTACCTTTCAAATATTTTAAAATTTGTATGAAAAATGAAACAAATTTATAAAATATTTCAAATTTTGTTTTCTATACAAATTTCACTTTGTTGACGTGATTTACACAATTAGGGCCAAAGTTTGGTACAATTTTCATGCAGGTAAATAAAATGCTTCTAAAAATTTGAGAATTTTTAAAAAATCTGCTCTGCTGGCTACATTTTTGAGAGGCCGGGTAACAATTGAGAGCCAGATTAATTATATTAAATATATCTTATATACTACATGAAATTTACTTGCCGGTATTCAAGCATTGTCTATAAGCAGCATTTTATTGGTGCTTTACCAAATCGTCAGTAGACTTCAAACACAATTTTGAATAGTTACAAACCCTTTATCTTATGAACATCAGGTAAAGGGTTGAAGGGTTTGAAGTCTACTGACGATTTGGTAAAGCAGCAATGAAATGCTGCATAACACCGGCACGGAAATTTTATTTAGAATAAAATTATGACAGTATGTCAAATAAATTTTATAACGATATATCTTATATAATTTGTAGAGCAATTTGAAAAACTCGATGGGCATTTTTTTCTTAAGCGATTAATATTGAATTTCGTAGCGAATTGTAGCGTGCATAATTTAATTGATTTAAAGTTTCAACTGCAGTCATTTTTGAAGTATATTCTTTTGAAATATTGAAAAGAAAAAAAACTAGTTTTGAAAAATGTTTGAGAAAAATGTGGAACAATTAAACTCTATATCTGGCATTTTTCTTAGTCTTAGTTCTTAGTTTAACACACATGTGTTTGAATTTGTTTTTAAATTTTATTATTTTTTTCTTTGGTTTTTAAATATTCCAATACAAAATTTTTATCGAAAAAAAAATTCGATATTTTTCTTATTAAATATTTACGAATTTTAGTATTTGATTTTAGGAATTTTGTGATAGGTCCCATTTCCGTAAAATAAATGTTTGAATTTATGAATTTAGTAATAGAATCCGAATTATAGTTTTTTCTGTGCATTTTTCACTCTCATTTCAAATTCTTGACTTTGTTTATTTTTCAGGACTACATGAATTCAGATAACTAAAAAATTTTTTCTGCATATTATAGAAGATTGTGTTAAAAATCATAAAATATTCCTTTGAAAATGCTGGCTGTGCTATTTTCGGAGATATTGACGAAATAAGAACAAAGTCGAAGAAAAAAGTCAACAGGGAACAAAATCGAAGAAAATAATATTTTAATTTAAATCCAAATATCTTTAAAAATGTTAAAGATATCCTAATGAAATGAAGTGTGCTATTTTTATCTATTTTTTATAGGGTATTCATTTTAATCGACTTTTCAATTGTTCGATTAATCAATTAATCGAAATTGAGGTTTCTAAATTAGTCAAGCAATCGAGTAAAACATATATTTCGTTCGAGTTATTCGAGTAAGCGTTACTGCTAAAAATTATTCGAGTTAATCGGAAAATGTTTAAATTTAATCGGTTTTTTTGTACATTTTTGTGGACAAAAATAAAACAAAACAAGTTTTTTTCGCGATTTTATATATTTTTACAATAAAAACAAAAGAAAACACAACAAGTCTACATAAATTAGATAATAAACTGATCCTTTAAAAAAGTTTTTTTTCACTGTTCAAATGTTGGGCTTTGAGAAAATTTTGCGCCAGGAAATATTTAATAACATTCCGACCTGTTCTGTATTCAATGCAGAATAAAACTAATCGGAATAGGCATAGCATTATTGTTGTTATAAATATTAACTTGTAAATATTTGGAATTAAGAAATAATTGCCACTACTTTTGGTTCAGAGTTAGTTTGATTTAGCTTGTTTTTTATATCACAAAATAAGGTTAATTATGCTGCAAAAAGCTATTTTTATATTATTTTTAATAAATGCGAACCCATATTTAAAAAAAATATTGTAATTAAAGGAAATACAATTTTAACTTGTCTGTGGCTTACGTTTTTTTTTCGGCAAATATTTGCCAAGTGTGACCGTACCCTAAGGCTTTTATATTCCGAACATTACATTCGATATTTTAATACGCAGCATATATTTAACTAGTTACTCTCGAAATATCTTCTGTATTTCAATTAATTTTTGTTTGATGTTTATACTTCCGAATTTTTTAAAGAGACATTTGAAGTTTGGTTTCTTTCTTCCTATTATTGTTACTACATTATTTACTTAACTTTTTGATCATGCGGACTATTAGTATAAAATAACGTTCGAATTGAATGGCAAATTTCATATAAATTAAAAATGTTTCCACTTTTTATTAAGAAATCTACAAAAGCTCATTAAAAAAAAAGAAAATTTACATAACATTTTTTAATCGAGTTATTCGATTAATCGACAATAATTACTCGAATAAATTTTTACTTGAAAATTAAATTTTTTGTTTCATCGAACATTATTTGACTTTAATTATTCGACTAATCGAGCAAACGTTGTTCGAGTGAATACCCTAATTTTTAAACTTTGCAAGGAGTTTAAATTCATTAAAATCGGATAATATTTGTAAAAGTTAACAGGTGGCCAACATTTTAAAATTATTAAAGCTTAGTTACCGTGTTTTTTTTCTAATTAGAACTAGTGTGCGTTGGCTGATTTGAGGTGGTTTAACTATAATATTAGTATATTGGAGGTATGCTCCACTATGTCGACGCAGTGCTACAGCTATTAACTTAGCTCATCGATACCTTTCCGGGAGTACATTTTACCATGTGTCCTTAACGTTGCAACTAGAAGTAGCAGAAGAAATACAGCTCTGGCTGAAAAATAATTAGCAATTGTAATAATACCTCCGAGGTATTGATATAGTGTAAGTAATTCTGTTGAGAAGAACTGCTTTAGCATCAAATACAAAACGAATTCAAAGGCGCGAATGAATATCCTTTATACGATAAGAGCTGATAAAAAGACGCAGAATTGCAAAAGCTCTAAAATTGCCGATGATATATACAAATTTACTCTTCCAAACGTGTGTCAAGATATTTAAAAAAGGTTGGATTTCTTGCTCCCAATGAAAATAAATATGTACTTTATGTTCAAAAATGTAATTTTCCTCTAACAAAGTAGAGGGTCAATTGCTAGTATACTATAATATTTCTAAACAAGTTACGAACTAGTCCAGTCAAATAAGGGTTTCACTGCGGAATGAGAGATAATAAGCTGAAAATTCGTATTCATCTTCGTTTTGGTGTTCTAAAAGTTGTCTCAAAAGTCTCATAAAATCTCGTGTCTGCGCCGGAAGTTATTCAAGGTCAAAGGTCACGAAAATCAGTTTTTCGGAATTATCTCGGTTTCTATAGCTCCAATGATGTTAACAGTTATAATAAAAATTGTAGAGCATAAAATTTGCGACAAATTTCGTATTAAACATTTTTTCATACGTCCAACCGTTTCTGAGATAGAGGGCAGAGAGCCGGCAGCGTTCAGCCTTACTCAATGTATTGCAAGGTCAACCGTGAATCTCAGTGAATAATACCTTGTATAAAGTTATTAAATCATTGAAATATCATTTACAAGAAATAGTTTATAATGTTTATTAGTATCACATTATATTTGATATCATTTTACATATATCTAATATATTCGTTTAATAATACTTACACAGAAAGAAAAATGCCATATTAAATTCAAGTATTTTCTACTTACTTTGAATACGAATTGTATTCAAAATTTTAAATACGAATAACACAAAATGAAGCCGAAAACGGATAAAATGTTAAATCATGTAAAAAATTTTGAATCACGTAAAAATTTCTTAAATTAAGTACCAACATTCTTATTTTAAGTACGACTATTTCTATAAACTTTATACAAAGTCATAGTGTGTTGGTATTTGCTTGCTTGCTGATAGCCACAATTCACTGTAGTACTCTTGTTGTTGGTTATTTTGTTTGATCGTTCAGTGCCGATAAATAACCGGCAAAAGTCGTATTATATGCTGCTGGTGTATACTGGATTTTAGCTGTCGTTCTTTCCATACTGAGTTAGCTGAGTTGTATGAGGCGTTGGTTTACTAATATGATGAGTTAAGTTCAATACCAGGAATGAACAAAAATAAATTTTATATTAAAACAAGTAAGTAAAAATAATAAATTAAGCTAAGTATTAAAAATATATGTAATATATACGTCAAGTCTGTTCTTGGATTAAATAAGTAAAAATAAGGAATTGATTAAAGTACGCAGTAGGATTGATTCAAGTATGCGGTGGTATTGCTTGAAGTATGCAGTGGGCTTAAATCAAGTATGTAATACGACGTTTGGTGCTAGCTGTCGGCTATTCCCGAGAAATGAAAATAAATAACAAGAAGAGCACATCAGTGTATTGTGGCTATCATCAAAGCAAACAAACACCAACACAGTACGAATACGACTGTGTATAAAGTTTATAAACGTTGTCGTATTTAAAATAATTTTTTAGGTGAATAAAGACGAGTCAGGCTAAAATTAAGTGTGTTGCATTTGAATATTCCGCAATTGAATCAATCTTTCTGTACTTGAATTCAGGAAATCCAGAATTACCGTACTTTTGACACCGTTTGGGATTAATTTATGTACCGATCGATTGATTTTTCTTTTCCGTGTACCTACTTTGTGTAATTAAAAACTCATTAAATGATATATTCTAATTCTAATTTTATATTAATTCTAATTTTATATTCTAATTTTATATTAATTTATTTAAAGTAGATTTTAAGAAGAAATAATACGGGCAAATATTTTATTATTTTTCAGTCAATAACTTTATACAAGGTATTATTCACTGAGATTCACGGTTGACCTTGCATTACATTGAGTATGGCTGAACGCTGCGGGCTCTCTGCCCTCTATCTCAGAAACGGTTGGGCGTATGAAAAAATGTTAAAAAAAAATGTGTAGCAAATTTTATGCTCTATAATGACTATTAACATCATTGGAGCTATAGAAACCGAGATAATTGAGAAAAACTGATTTTCGTGACCTTTGACCTTGAATGACTTACGACGCAGACACGAGACTTTATGAGTCTTTTGAGACAACTTTTAGGACACCCTAGCGAAGGTGTATACGAATTTTCAGCTTATTATCTTTCATTCCGCAGCTGGCCCCTTTTTTCTGCTTATTTGCCCAGTCAAATCATCATTAATTTTATTAACGGCATGCCTGTACATGATAGAACTTTAATTCTATTTTAGAGACGTATTTTAATCAATTACTGCCTGCACACAAAACCAGTCACTCCCTTAAGTGCTATTTGCTAATAAAAAGTATTTTTATGTTATTACAAATTAAATTTCCAAAACATATTGTTGAGAAAATTTAAACACAAAATTCCTTCAAGAAAATATCTAAATCTAAATTAATGATGACTTTTACAAAATCACTCAATCGCTAAATTGGCCGTAAAAATTTGAAACGAAAGTTACAAGATTTAAAAATTATGTTTATAATTAAAATGCAAATAAAATTTTATAATTTCAACAAAATTACTTGCGAATACATTTTTATTAAAGATACATTTTAAATTCTACTTTACATGAATGCACAAAAATGTTTATTTTCAGGGTGTTTCCAATCAAATTGATGGATTTTAATCAATTCATAATGCCAATGTAATTTTAATAATTAATAAACAGAAAATACATGTAATTTTAATTAATTAAAATACATAGAATATTGATTGGTTCGTTAAAAAAAAAGTGCTACGCAAATGTGATTGCTTGTATGTTTCAAAATTAGAGATGGTTAATGATCAAGTGATTAGCGTGGATTGCTCGTGATCGTGAGTAACTATTTTTTAGATCAAATGCAGAAGTAGAAATTTTGCATGATTTTTTCATGATTACAAAAAAACTTTGTTTAGTTTTTCTTAAATATTTTTCAATATAAAAACTTTTCACATAATAATCTCTGATACGACTAGGGTTTGGGATTTCCCGAACTTTTGCACTTCCCGGGAAACGGGAATAGAAAAATGGCGTTCCCGGGAAAACTTAATTTTCCAAACTAAGTAGATTTATTAAATGAAAATTGGCGAAATTTTATTTGTTTTGTTGATGGTAACATTCTTTATAAATAAAAATTAATCGTGACAACTCAAAGTTTTAAATCTTCTATAACCTTAAAATTTCCATTAAACTTTTCAAAATGTCTGCATTAATTCTGCGGAAAATCAGTCAAAATTCATTTAACATCGAATTATTTACTTCAGGAAACGATTAGATTACTACAATCATTGATTCTTATACAAAGTATTCTACCTTGTTCGGATATAGTAATTAAACAACACACAGAAAGAAAAAAGCCGTACTAAATTCAAGTATTTTCTACTTACTTTGAGTGTTCTTAAATTGCGTACAAAAATTCTTATTTTATGTACTACTATTAGTATAAACTTTTTACACAGTCGCAGTGTGTTGGTATTTGTTTGCTTGTTAATAGCTTCAGTCGCATGTTGTGCTTATGTAAGCCACACACTTTGCGACCGTTGCACAACTCAGCTTGTAATCAAGTTGTATGTTTGGCGCACAAACGATACAAATTGGTGTGCGATCTCATGCACAACTTCATTTTGCAATCAACTTGTGAGCAAGTAAAGATCTCTCATTTTATGTTGTCTGCAAATATAACTCACATTCAATGTTTACTACAAGGTGGTCACAACAAGAATAGACACGTATACAACATAAAATAGTATGTGACAGGCATACAAACGTTGCGACAGTTTTGTACAACATGGCAAAAAATCAAAACTTTTTGATCTTTCGTACAACCGAGACTCAACTTAATACAACGAGCTCACAAACGTTTCAATATGGTGTACAACCTACTCAAGTTGTACCAAGTGTTGTAACGTGTATGGTTTGCTTTATGTTGTTGTCTTGTTGTCGGTTATTCTGTTTGTTCATTCAGTGCTGACTAATAGCCTACAAACGTCCTATTATATGCTGCTGGTTTTTACTGGCTTTTAGCTGTCGTTCTTTCTATACTAAGTTAGCTGAGTTGTCTAAGGCGTTGGTTTGCAAACATGATGAGCTAAGTTCAATACTAGGAATATGAAAAAAATTTTTTTTAAATTAAAACAAGTAAGTAAAAGTATTAAATGTATATAAATAGTAAAAATATAAATTCTCAAGCCTGTTCTATTCAAGGATTAAATAAGTAAAAGTTATCCTGATTCGGGCTTGATTCAAGTACGCTGTGGAATTGATTATAAAGTACGCATTTAGGATTGTCAAGTACGCGACGGATTGATTGAAGTATACAGCGGGCTTGAATCTACATGTAATACGATGTTTGTCAGCCACTTGTCGGCTATGACCGAGCAATGAAAATATATGAATCAAAATAAATTTTGCTATCACTTACTACATTTTATAAATATGTCTAATAAAAGCCATTTATTTATGAAAAAAATATCTTCTTTTAATTTCCCGTTTTTCTGGGAAAATTTCAAAAATTTCCTGGGAATATCAGCTAGTCTTTTCCCGGGAATTCTTGATTACCAAACCCTAGATACGACTTGAGACTTCTACTTACTCACCATCCCATCTCTAACTAAAATACAAACAAGTATTTCTGATTTTGTTTTCTCTCTACAATTTAACTTTATTATAATTCTTTAATTTTATATTTGACATTGTCATCGGCAAAAAAGAAATGTTCAGCACGTGCGTATTGCGAAAATTTTGGCTTTTGTCTGCTTTGTTTTTTTCTTTCTTTCTTTCGTTTTGCATTTTAAATATTCACACTTTATTTTTTGCAATTCTTATTTCAGTTTTCCCTTCAATAATGTTGTTGTGTGTTTTACATAAATTATAAAATAAATAAAAGGAAAAGCTTGTGAAAAAATGAGTTATATCTTTTTTATCTGCTCATAAAAATTTATGGCCTTAAAGGTTACGTACTTATAGGCTGTCCACGAGGTTTTTAAACAGTGGGAGGAATATTTAATTTTTCCAACAAAAAAGTTAGTTGGTTAGATATTATGTTTTGTTGAAAAAAATAATATATGCGTTATATATGAGTCCTCACCATCTTCGATTTGAATAAAACTTTGTTTGCATTTTTTTTTATTATATTGAAGTAATGGATATCAAATTTTGGATTTCTAACTCCTTCATCCGTCATCAAAACAAAAAAAATATATTTACAAAAGTGGTGTCTACTTAAAAAGTTTTCAATATCTCCTAAAGTGCTGAAGTTACAGACCTCAGGAATGTATCGTTTGAAAGATGATAAAGCTAAAATTTTCGATATTTAAAAAGAATATATGTACTTCAAAAATGGCTTCAATTGAAATTTTACGCTACATCCAGCATTGGATGAAAATAGTGAATTTTTCTACGAAGTTATAAATTAATGGCTTAAGAAATAAAAAACGCTCATCGAGTTTTTAAAGCTTCTCTACTTAGATATATGGGTAATTCCATATCAAATCGATTAATTTTGATGAAATTCGGTCCTATAAGGAATTTATGCCAAAGGAAATAAATTAAAACTGTTTATTTCAAAAGTTATGACATATTCAAAATGTCATTATTTCGCCATATTTACTGAATGTGTTTTTAAATAGCTCGAAAACTATTTTATGTATATACAATGATGGTTTGTACGCCATTTTAAAGAGGATATTTTGCGTACAGGCTTTCAATTGTTACCCACCCGCTTAAAAATGTAGCCAGACGAGCAGATTTTCTGAAAATAGTCAAATTGTCAATAGTATTTATTTACCTGCATGAAAGCTGTACTAACTTCATTTAAAGTGCCTTTTGACACTATGCCTTTTTAGCCTAGCTTTTCTGACAATTTTCTTTTAAAACTCCTACGAAAAGTAACGCACATTTACATTACATGTCTTTTTTGACGTTTATACTACATTTACACCAGAGCGAAATCTGGTAGATTTTAATTGAAATCTATGCCGAAATCTATACCGTTTACACAAGGCTTTTTTTGACATTTATCAAGATTTCGTTGCCATACCAGAGATAGTTGCTTGACAATTTTTAATTTTGAAGTGTCAAACTGCATAGAAAAGAAGAACCGTCAAATGCAAAACAACTACTGCGCACACCTTATAAAGTATGTATACTGGAACAGCGTAGTATTTTTAGTACTATATGAGCAAAACCACGGCTGTACAACTAAGATAAGCAACTAGATTAGCTCAAAATCTCGTAAGTACTAGATTTCGCTCTGGTGTAAATGCATGCACTGTTATACACATGCTTAATGCTGAGAGTACGAAAATGACAAAGAGAGATATCGAAAAACCCCACTAATTTCAATTCGTGTTTTTCTCTTACACCGTTACCTTCACCACGCCTCTCTCTCAAACTAAATAAGCCTCCCTTTAAAGTCAAGCAGAAAAGGCACAATGTAAATTGCGTGTAACTATTTCATTTAACTATTAAACGGGCATTATTTTAATGAATTTTTAATTAACAAAAAATGCGGGTATTCAAAATTTTAGTGCAAAATTGTAATACGTATGATCAATATGAAGTTTTTCTGCTTGTTATCAAGGATTTTGTTTAAAAAAAATCATAAAAACTATTTTTTTAAATCTTTGCTATACCGAAGATGTTGACGAAATAGAAAACAAGAACCAAAATTTTAAAATTCAAAACTAAATATCTTTGAAAATATTATAGATATATTAATAAAGTAAACTGGATTTTCTTTATATATTTATAAACTTTACACCAAGTTTAAATTAATTAAAATCGGATAATATTTGTAAAAGTTATGAGGCCGACAAAATTTTTCATGTCTGAGGTAATCAACTTTGACACCCTGTAACTCAACGTGTGTTTCAACATTCTTAACGCTTAGTTTCTACTCGCTCTATAATTTTTACACACATTTTTTCGGAAGCCAAAAATATTTTTACAAAAGTTTTAGATTCACTCGTTTCGGAAAAACGTAAATTTGAAATTTTCAAATATATATATATTTAGGTTCACTTTCATTTCTACCGAGACTACTTAGCCTCAAAGTGGTAAAATTATTATTTCTAAAGCTATTGACAAAATTGTGGAAATACTGGGAAAAATGAAAAGAATCTTAAATTAGGGGTCAGAGGGGAAGGGGTTAAAGATTTGTTACGGATTAGATACTTTATACTGAAAATTGTGTAAAAAGCGTTACGAAGAGGGGGGCGGGGGGCTATAAAACCTTCAAAAATTGCGTTACGTAATATGTGAATAGGCCCTTACAGTAGTTTTCAAAAGAATTGAGGCTTACAACAAAAGTGGTTCTTAAGATAATTACGGATACCTGGGCCCGAAACTGATATTCATTTATTTTTCCTACGAACCGTTTTCGAGATATTCGCGAAAAACGTGATAGATTGAAACGAGGGAACAGGCAGACACGAAGATACATATTTCAAATTTTAACACCTGTCTTTCTTGGTTGATGGTTAAAAATGCAACGGATTTTGAAAACTTTTTTGAATTTGGCATTCTGAAAACTTGACTATTTTTAGAAAACCTGCTCTCCTGCTCATATTTTTAGCGGGCGGGTAGCAATTGAAATCCAGATTAATCAAATTATATAAATCTAAATTAATTTGTAGAAAAATTTGATAAATTCGATGGTCGTTTTTTTCCATAAACGATTAATTTAGAACTTCGTAGAAAAATTCACCTTTTTTTGGGCCAGCACTGACCACTACTCATGCAATGCATTGTGCCGGAACTATGAAAATTGTTTATGGGAAGGAGGACAGAGGGAGTGGTGTTAGTAAACATTCGATTTGATCTTTCCCACATTGAAAGTGGCAGCAAAAACCTTGCTGACTTAAAATTCAAAGCCAAATATCTTTTAATATATTAAGGATATCTCAATACACTGTATTTTCTTTTTCTGTTTATAAATTTTACACCAAGTTAAAATTTATTAGAATCGGATAATATTTGTAAAAGTTATGAGGCCGACAAGGTTTTTCACGCCCGAGGTAGTCAATTTTTACACCCTGTAGCTCAACGTGTGTTTCAACAGGGTGTTCCAAATTTCAAAATTCAAAAAGCTCTGGTCCTCCTCTATGATTTTTACATACATCGTTTTATAAGCGGATCGCACGTTTCAAAGACACAGGTTTATTACCCTTTTTTCCAATTGGAACCTTTGTGCGGCATGTCACGTATTCAGACCGGAATTATTATAATCGTTTTTGTTTTAGCTTCTTTAGATTCCGTTTATTTTTTATTCTGATTTTACAGTTATAAAGTTTTCATACCTTGAGGTGTTTATTTAAACTTTTTTATAAGTAAAGCTACCATATAGCTTTATTATAACATGTAAAGTTTATTATATTTATTTTACGCTTTCTAAACTATTGTGCCTTTAAAGTAAAGTACAAATTGGGGAACTTGAGTGACAGCCAAAAATTAATAATTTTTTAAGGATACTTTTGACTATCGATCATGTTTGGCACTCAAGCCGTCATTCAAGAAAAAATTTTGACACACAAACATGGTAAATAAATAACAAAATTGGATGCGCTTTATTGCTAACAAAAATTTTTTTTAATGAATTATTTTAATTTAATTATTTAATTTCTTATTATCTGACACTACAACCTTACATAAAAATATATGTAAATTATTTTCCGCCTCCAAGTTATGAAGTTTATGCTACAAAAAATAACTCTTGACTGACATTTTTTGGTACATACTATCAGTCAAAAACCAATATGGCCGCTGACTGTCACTCAACCGCAAATATTTTTGTGGTTGACTGTTGACTGACGAAATTTGTGCTCACACTATTAATCAAGCCAAAAATTTGAGCAAAACTGTCACTCATGTTCGATAATGTGCATTTTACTTCAGTATTTAGTGCAAATGAAGCTAGAAGAAAATGTGTTTGTCATTTACATTTTGAAAATTAAAAATTTTGGTTTTCTGAAGCAGCAACTTGATTTTCCACTTTGAAAATTAAAATTCTTTCATTCAGAAGAAACGTTTTTAAACTTTTCATTGTGGAATAAAAAATTTGCAGAATTTGAGCGTAGTAATAGCATGCTGTGACAATGCTGTATACATTTAACAATCATAACTTTGTGTGCCAAATATATTTCGTCATACTGTTTAATATATTTTTACGATTATTGTTTCAGCCTTTCAATGACACATTTTTCATTTAAATCGTACAACCATTTCCTTTTAATTTTTTTCTTTTTATTTATAAGAGTGAAACTTTTATTGTGTCAGTAATCCCTTTTACGTATATACCCGGTTGGCCAACTCGTCTCAGAGGAAATTTTCATCAACGACTAGTTATTGTTATTGTAGAACACGTGTAAAAAAGAAATAAATGGAAAAATGTAATGGGGTCATTTGTTCGAAAATGTCCTTACTGATCATTTTGAGCTGTCACCAACAGGTCATCCACGCTTTAACTGGGGGCCATGAACTTCGTATGAACATCATGTCGGAAATCGCATATGGCTGATGTAGACCGCTCTTGTCCATGTTTCGGCCATGCTCTGACATCGATGCCCGAGCATATGGCTGGCCGAGCATCAATGTTCGCCATGAGACTCGTCGTCAACAACCATTTTCAATAGAAAGAAAAGAGACAGAATTAAATTGGTAAATATTATATTTCTATTGCACTACCACAAAATATATTGATAAGGCTGGACATGGACATCGCACGTATTCACCACAACAAAGAAGTTTATATATTTCTTACAGTTGCTCTGCGGGCGTCGACGTAGGGTAACATTGTCATGCATCGGTCTTGCAAGATGTCTGCTAAACATGGCCAACCGGGTAAATATGTATGTATGTATCTTTGCATGTATGCGTGATAGCAACTACAGTGACTTCGAAAAGTAAAGTGATACTTACAGTACCGTGACACTTTATTTATCTTACACCAATTAAAGTAACAAATTTTGTAGCAATTTTCAATGCAATTGCAACGAGGACTAAATCTGCCGTCACATCGCGTCATTTAATCAAACAACACCATAACTAAAACAAACCTATTTTACAGAAAACTAATTTAAAGTTTTCAATCTTAATGGAAAAATAAAATTACCACCAGAAGTGAATATACAAAATTTTTTATGATTTTTTCAAACATCGAAATTTTTGATATATGTAGTTATTTGAGTAAATGAGCGATGAAGCATCATAGTAATGATATCATAAATGACACTTAAAATATGACAAAAGTCTATGTTTGTCATCAGATTGATTTCAGCTTTCCCTTTGTTGATGTTAATTGTAATAATATTTATGTCACAATTATGCTGACAAGGCATCATCAAGCCGAAGACGAAATTTTCTCTGATAACAGATACATTGAGAAGAGGTTAAACGCAATAGCTATTTTAAATTAGTTTCCTATAGGCTTTTGAAATATGAGTATAAAAGTTTATATAATTTCATTGTGCACAAAGCTCTATAAAAATAATATCAAAGCTCGTTAAAATATATTTTTAGTTTATAAAAATATTTATGTGGGTATTAATTGAAAAAGTGTGCTTTTAATTGGAAATTGGAAGCATTCGCTTGTATTGCTTCACTTTCTTGCCAGCCTTAACATTTCTAATAGCGAGTTATTTTTATACAATTTTCTTGTGATTTTAATTACGCTTTTAAATCCAATTTGTAAGAAATTCCTCTTAAGAATACATCATCATTGCACTAGCTACTAATAACTGTTTACATCAGGCATGTCAAATTCATTTTAGTATGAGGGCCAAGTTCTTCGAAAATTATAGTCCAAATCCTTTTGCGGGCCGCAGTTACTTTTTTTTTATTAAAAATTAAAATTTTTACTGGAAATTGAATATAAATAGTTCACAAAGAAAACAAACAAAAAAATGTATAGAAATATATTTACTAATAAAAAGAATGAAAATAATTTTTTTCTTGATATAATGCACTGATTGTTGTCATTTTTCAATTCATCAAAGTCTAGAGTTAAATTTTTGCTTGATTAAAAATTCAATATCGATGTTAAATGCTCTTCAGTTAATCTGGTTCGCTGCGCAGTTTTATTCGTCTTCATTTGTGAAAAAATCTGTTCACAAATATGTATGTATGCTACCAAACATGGATAATATGCGCATTACAAAATATCGACTTGCTTTAATCCAGCGAGTGTCACTAAATATATGACAGTAATCAAATTTCAATATGACGGCCAACAGACGTCATTTTGTGAAAACGAAAAAAATAAAAAGTAGGCGAACTATTTTAACCCTCTGTGACTGACGTGGCTTTATTATCACAATTCCACTGACGTGGTAGTGCACCAGACACTATTTCGACTGCTTATATATTCCAAGCTCCGTTTGTAAACCCACTCAAACTATTTTTGACTTTAGTTTAATGTAGTAGTTTGTTATTTATTGTAAGTTTTTGTTGGAAACAAGACGACACATTTTATTAAAAACAAAATTATTGGCATGCCATAAATAAGCCTTAAAAAACTTACGTCCATACAAAAACGAAAAAATGTCATATATTATTTTTTTGGTAAAAAGTTTAACATTAATTTTAGCTTATACCTAAGCTAATCAATCTAAAAAAAAAGAGATAATATCAATAGCTTAATAAAAAGTTACAACGTATTTTGTAAGGTCTCCCTCAATACTGACATGGTAGACTTTTAGACACTTGTACGCTCACATCAATGCGTACGCCCGTTTCAATTGCTTTCTTCGCACCAATGCACACATGAGTACGTAATAAGAAGGTACTGAAAACACCAGAATCGATATTTGTATAATTATGACGCAAAACAATGTTTTCTGTTTACTGGTGTCTGCTAGACTACCACGTCAGTCGCAGAGGGTTAAAGTGGATATAATTGAATAGGTATTTGAAAATAATCTTTAGGTTTCTCTGTATCATTTTTCATTTCGAATGACCATTTGGAATCTTTAACAGTTTAAAGTTAGTTACCAACCAAAAACACCCAATTGAGTTAAAAGTGAATTTTAAACAAAGAATCTAAAACCAAATTGTATGCGAATACTAAAAAGAAAATAACTAAAATGTTAAATTTAAAAAATTAAATAACCCGATTGCGTAAAAAACTAAAAGAAAAAAAAAACAAGTCCAGTGTGCGGAACATATGGAATTTTAGAATCGGGAAGCATGAAAAATTTAACCTTCAAATCTTCATAATAATGGTTTCCGGATGTAAAAGTCGCAATGTTCCGCGCACTGGACTTGTTTTCTTTTCTTTTATCTTTTTTACGGAGTTGGGTTTTTTTTTAATTTCTTAAGTTTAACTTTTTATTCATATTTGTCAAATTTTAATAATCGATAGTTAAGCAAAAGAGTTACAACTAGAAAAGTTTGATAAATTTTTTAAACTTATTTTTTACTTTGATATTTTTTTGTTAAATAATTTCGTTTTTAACTTTTTAATAGGGATGTGCGATTAATCGATTAATCAAATTTTTGATTAATCAAAATTGTGATTAATCAATTAATCGATTAATCAAGAATCCTGATTAATCAAAATGCTGATTAATCAAATAATATTAAATTTGATTATTCAAAATGAGACGATTATTTGATTAATCATGATTTTGAATAATTTATACTTTGAACAATTGAATAATTTGTGTTTTTAATTTTTGTCTTGAGTTTTTTTATTTTATGCCTTTATTTTTTTAGTTTTTTGTATTTCTTTCCTTTTATATTTGTATGTGTTAAATACATTTTGTTTGAAATATTGTTGTTTTTTATTTTGAATAAAATTATTCAAATTTGAATAATCAAAATTAAAATTATTTGATTAATCAGCATTTTGATTAATCAGAATTCTTGATTAATCAATTAATTGATTAATCAGAATTTTGATTAATCAAAAAATTTGATTAATCGATTAATCGAACATCCCTACTTTTTAATGAAAACAATATGGTGTTGTGGAAAAGTATTGAGGGCCGCAAGAAATCATGCCGGGGGCCGCATGCGGCCCGCGGGCCTCGAGTTTGAGATGGGTGGTTTACATTAGGGATGTAACGAATACCGATACCGATACCGATATATCGGCGATATTTCAGATTTTCCGATACATCGGTATCGGCGATATTTTACTGTCGATACGACGATACTTTTAAAATTTTTTTCAGAGTTTTTTTAACAAATAATTTATTTTTGTTCAATTTTGCCAAGCATTAAATTCACTTCGTTATTTTTTAAATCTTATTAATATCAATTTTAAAAATTAATAATATTTTATGCTGTTATTTTGTAAAAAAAATTATTTATTTTTTGTTAATTTTACCATGAATTCAAATTCAAGTCGTTGTTTTTTAAATCTTATTCCAGCAAAAAAAGACACTCCAAAGAAGTCATGAAAATGTAGAATTCGCGATCCGGAAGTATTGCAAATTTGGATAATTTCTAATTAGTTTTACATATCCTTGCCATTGCAAGAAGTTCTGTTTTTCGATTACCAATCACCGAATTGGAAGCGATGCTAGGACAAATTTCTTTTTCGGTGTCTTTAATGGTTTTTCCTCAAGGAAAAAGGATAAAAAATTACCCATTTTCACAATTTTTTTATGCGAATTTAAACTCAAAACTTTATTGTCATGTAAATTTAAGTGAATAAATATAAACTTTTAGAAGACTTTTAATAATTAAACTATTAAGTTATTCAGAAGAGTATTAGTTGATAAATGTTCTTTAAAAAATCGATTTTTTAAAAAGCATGGCGAGTATTTTTTAAAATTACAAAGGAATTAAAAATTTTTTCTTGCTTTTCTACTAATTATCTGCATATTTTTAATATAGATTTTTTTGAAGCAAAGAAAATGTAGCTCCTTATAAATTACTTCCAATTTCTTATACTGGGCTAAAATCAATTTTAAATATTCTCTTACAATGTAATTTTGTATAATAAAAAATTGCACTTGAGTTTTGTTGATCTAAACTTGAACTCAATTTCAATATTCGTATCGGTATCGGAATCGGTATCGGCGATATTTATTTTTAAATATCGGTATCGGTATCGGATCGGCAAAACGGCGTATCGTTACATCCCTAGTTTACATGCACTCGTATCTAAATGTCTCTGCTATTGGTTCGAACTGCATTTGTCGTAATTTTGACCAAGATAAAAGAAAGAAGAATAAGAAAAATTAAAACAACGACAGACAGACAACGACAGGTGGTCATAATCAATGATGAATAGTTTATGTTGTATCTCGCTATCTATTCATTCATTCTATTTATGTACTTCGAACTAATATACTTTTTTTATTCATTCATTTTTTTTTAGATTTGTTTGTTTTTTATTTACTTTTGTTTGTTTTTTATTTATACGCAAATTAATTATAAGCATATACACACATACGTACATGCATGCAGTGTTGCCGTAAGATGAAGGAGTAAAAGTGCTACATTTCAGAGTAAAAAGTGCTAAAATTTTTGACAGCACATACAAAAAAGTTCTAAATTACTTAAAATTTTTAGTTTCCCTTTTTTCTTAGATGTGTATACATAGTTATATCTTTTAAATTTTTAATTCCGGTGTTAATGAAATATTAACAAAGAAAATATACTTATTTATACAAAAAGGTTAAAAGACAAGTTTAGATGAACCGATTTCTTTTACACTGATGCCAGATATACCATTCGCATAAATACTTTAAGCATTTAGATTACTCTTTTTAAAAAGCCAGATCAAAAAAATTACAATTCCTTAAATTACATATTAATGGAATAGATAAACGGTATGCTTTTACGCAATTGTACTCAATTTTATACCGCAGAGCTGTTGAGATATGTATATAGCGATAGTAGCATTACATATATTTAATCTTTAACGTTATTAATAACTTCGTTATTTGGTTTAAGGTATTATTAATGGAAAATAAATTGAATCATTAAAATAAAAAATTTCAAAAAATGCCAAGTTATTTTGAAAAAGTGCTAAACTAGCACTTATCAATTTATGGAAAACTTTTAGGGCTAACTGAGATAAAAAAGTGCTAAATCTAGCACTAAAAATGCTAAAATGGCAAGCCTGGATGCATGCATGTGTATCTAACACCACCATCAAAATACTTTTTAATGTAGCCATATTGAATAGAAATAAAAAGGCGGTTTGGTGACGGGGTGACATAAATCATAAGTTTTTAAAACATGGAATCATGACCAAATATGACTGTTGCTTACAAGCCCTTACTGGGAGTCTACATTAGCCATGAAGTTGGTATGAACATCATGTCGGACATCGCATATGGCTAATGTAGACCGCTTATGTCCATGTTTCGTCCATGCTCTGCCATCGATGCCCGAACATATGGCTGAGTATCAATGTTCGCTATGAGATTCGCTGTCAACAACCATTTTTAATAGAAAGAAAAGAGACAGAAAGAAATTGTTAAATATTCCATTTCTATTGCACTACCACCAAATACATTGATAAGGCAGAACATGGACATCGCACGTATTCACCACAACAAAGAAGTTGATGAATTTTTTGCAGTTGCTCTGCGGGCGTCATGTTCATGTTATGTTCAAGTCGATGGCTCGTGAAGACGTAGGGTTATAATTAAGTGTGCTATTTCAAGAAACCAATTACAATTCGGACCACAACCACTATTGATAGGGTTGGCATTTCTATTTTGTGAAAAAGAGGACACCAACCACAAAAAAGATGTTTGGCCCAAAAAGGAGGATAATATTTTTATTAATAAATGAAACACATTTGGCAATCAAAATAAGTGATGTTTTGTCATTTCATACAACAACGACAATACATTGCTGCCAACAACAATACCAAGTTAGTCAATAATTTTTGCGATTTCGATCTAAGCTCCCTTTCTGTTCATTGATTTATCATGTTTCCTAATAATTTTCAAAGGCTGGTAACTGAACACGGAAAAAAGTAAATATTTAACAATGGTAATTTTCGCAAATGGGATGAAATTCAACAAAACCTATATTTGATTTAAATATAATGTTTGTTGAAAATAACTAAAAAAAAACAAAAAATAAAAACATTTTCCAATTTTTTTTTATCAAATATAGAAAAAATCTTTAACGCAGAAAATTCAAAAAATTTTTTTATTGAGTCGACAAATTTTCATAGAACAGTACAAAAATCTTAACTCAAAAAATTCAACAATTTTCTTTTGTGAAGGAATCGAGTGGCTTATAGTATCTTCAAAGCAACCAAAAATTTTATCTACCTCTTCCACATTATCCATTTTTAAATTGTAAGCTCAAATTTGCATTTTATATGAGGTAGATAAGCTTGTTCTCTAACTCGTTGTTATAGCAAACGCCTCTCAGTTGTTATTAAGTAGAAAAATAAGCCTTGGAAATAATTAAGCAGTTTAAAAAACTTACAAAAGCATCGTTTGTCGGCAATAAAAATATCGCCGATATATCGATAAATCCGAAATATGCCGGTATCGGCATGTATCACTAAAAAATTCCTCGCGTAATTTTAATTTAATAAAAAAAACGTGTATTTGATTTAAAACCTAGATTTGATATAACATTTTAGGCTGCTGGTTTGAGTTACACAGCTCTGCAATTGATTGATTAAAACTTTGGTAAACATTTTGGTAAGTCTTTTTCGTAAACTTTTTCAGGAGCGACAAAAAACTGTATAACTTTTTATTACGTTAATTTTTTTTTAAATCTGTAAACGTAATTTTCTTCTTTAGCTCATCTTCTTTAAATACCAATAACACAGCACAACAAAATGGTGTTTTTTTTGTGTTATTTAAACAAAACTAACTGATCCTTATGTATTTTTGTCTCTTGCTTACGACGGCTTCATTAGTTTTTCCCTATACACAGAAAAAAATTATCATCAAAAAATTTTCAAACAAAAGTTTGTCTAAAAATAAATTTAATTTTCAGTAAATGTTCTGTCCATAATCTATGAATTGTTTGTTTGACTTTTATTTAGAACGCAAACACCAAAAAAAAAAAAAAAATAACAATAAAAACTGTGTCGTAAACACAAATAACAACAACAACAATGATAGTAAAAAATGCTATTGTACCAAGTTTGTTTACTGAAGATTTTTGAGTGAATCAATTCGTTAATGTCGTTGCATTAATTCTCATTAATTTTTTTAGCGTATTTATATAAACATTCAGACTTGAATACATTTAACAAAGTGAAATCTCCTAAATGCTTAATGGATGATGATGATGACACAGACACAAATTTTGTTTGTATTTTTTTTGATTAAGTAAATTATTTTGAATTTACATTATTTTGCTTAATAATTGTTAGCATTTTTAGACTAATTGTTTATTAAATTCAGACAGAAATATTGTTTGATATTTTTCAGAAAATCCAGTAAATATTTTTGTTTGATTTAGTAAATTGTTTTGTCTACAATTTGTAAATATTTTTAGACAAATTGTTTTATAGATTTAAATAATTTGTTGACTGAAAACACCAATTTTTTTTTCAATGAAATTGTTGAGGTATTTTTGTCTATATATACAAATTCGTTTGTAGGTCCTTTCATAGACAATATATTTACTATTTCATTGAATTTCTTTACAGAAAATGAAATTTAGTTTTTTTCTGTGTAGCAACTCTAGTTTTAAAGATATAGTGAAATTTAGCATTTGCATAATTTACACCACTTTTTATATTATTCGCTTAATATTTCACGAATAGTCCTCCAAACTTTAAAATACTTTCTATATTACTAATCTACATAGAAGTCTTTTTCATTTGAGTAGAGCCACATTGATGAGCATATTAGGTATACTGCTATTGTAAGGATGTCAAAAAACGTTTGTTTTTGGTTTAGTTCTTTAATTTTTTTTATTTATAAGTCGGAAGCTATTATTATTTGGCTTAAGTTCACAATAATTGAATTAATGTAAATTCAAACTATTTTTAAGAGTGGAATATTAGAATATCTAATCAGACTAGCAGGACGGATTAGTACTACTAATTTCGACACCCGCTACGCTGTCATCATCAGCGTCCTTTGTTCGCTTTTACCACGTTTGATCGTGGATACTAGTATTAATGATTATTTAAATTTTTTTAAATTAAAATAACTGATCGTTATGTATCTTCGTCCGCTGATTATGAAAATAGCCTTATTATTTTTTTAGCGCATATAGCTTCAGAGATATTTTGAATTATATAAAAAAATACTTTAAATTTTTCTTTTCTCACGCCATCAAAAAAATAAATAAATATAAAATTAATGATGTCATCGTAATCAGCAGATGAAAATACATAAGGATCAGCTATTTTTATTTAAACAACAAAAACACTGTTCCACTGTGTAATCATAGAATTCTAAAACAAAGCTTTTACAGACTTAACACATTTGCTTTTTATGATTTTCATCTTTTAATGCAGATTTTCTTTGAATCAAAATCAATTTTTTTTCAAAACAACAGGATTCTAGCGACTAATTATGGTAGAGGACACCAAAAAATATACACATGTATATCAGCGTTTTGAAAGCTTACATCTGGAATGCATTTTAGGGGGAATTAAATTTCCCCCCGTTGCCATATTGTTATAGTGGCTCGGCATATACGATAAAAGCATAAAGTGTGTTCAGATCTTTTTGGGCCACTGAAAACTATTTTTTTAGCCTTTTTTAAGAAGGTACTAAAAGACCCATACAACGAAAAGTTAGAGAGTTAACATGTTCCAAAAAAATGTTTGTTGTGCTATTGTACATAAAAGTGCAAATATTATATTTTATACCTTTATATAAACGTAAAGCTTAAAAGATTTGCTATGCCTAGTCACTAGAACTATGGACTTAGCATGTGTTTTTCTTTTTTTTTGGGTTTTTTTGACTTACCATATTTGCTTACAATTGAATAACAACGGTGTTTTTTGTAAATGATGTATTTTGAGTTATACTAGCATACTAGCATACATTAAAATCTCAATTTTCATGAAAACTATTTCAGAAAAATGTCATATACGATTCATACTATTTATGAAAATTTCCTTGGATAAAGTATTTTTTGGGTCTGTGTATAGTAGAAGTTACAGTCTCTACCTGTTATTGTTCATATTAAAATTTTATGCATAAATGAATCACTGAAATTATTTTACAACAAAATAAACTTTCATGTTTTTTTTGCAAACATTTGAATTATTATAATTAACATAAAAATAAAACACTACAATTTAAAAATACATATTTTTTATAAATGGCTTTAATTTGCTAAAATAAGAGAACATACTTATTAAAAAATATATTTCATACATACATACATAAACACATACATATGTAAATATGTACGAGTATGTAAGTTTTTTAATATAAAAGAAAACAAATTAAACCAACAAATAATTTTACATTTAATTTCATGTTTATTAGTCACTAGGCACAAATGAATTAAAACATTTTATTCTGTGCATTAATTTGCAACATCGCAAAATTTAAATAAAATTTTAACAATGCAAAAATGAGAAAAAAGAAAAATCAACAACGAAACAACGACATTTTTACACTAAATTTAATGAAATATATTAATCCGTATCTAGAAAATGAAATAAGTTCATATTTGCTCGTTCTTATCTGCATAGACAGTTCCATTCGGTGAAATTTTATTAAACACATCAAATACAAAACAAAAAAAAAATAAATCCTACATTAATTATAAATTTAATTTTGAAGACAAAACAAATAAAATTTAAAATAATTTTTATTACTTTTCATTTTACTAAGAGTATGATTACAACAAACGAATCATCAGTCTCTGTGTCAAGAACGAGAAAAAATTTGATTCTTAACGGATACAAAATGTTTCTTATAAATCATTATTAAGATTTTTTTTTAAGTTTTCATTGTTTTCTTTTCAAATAGTATTTAATTTAATTTTTTGTTGTTGTTGTTAGTTTGTAATGCATTTTGAACGGTTGTCATACATTCTAAAATTGTATTGAATTGAAATGTGTGATATATAAAGTGAAATATGTACTAACTAACACTCACCATTTCCTCTTCGAATACCATTTTATACTAAGATATATTTTATAAAAGGTACTTTTTGTAAAAGGTACTTTTTATTAAAGGTACTTTTTGTAAAAGGTACTTTTTATTAAAGGTACTTTTTGTAAAAGGTACTTTTTATTAAAGGTACTTTTTGTAAAAGGTACTTTTTATTAAAGGTACTTTTAGCAAAAGTACTTTATCTGTTAGGAAGTACATATTTAAAAAAGGATAGAATTCATTTGTTGTAAATGACACATTAATTTCATGTTACTAAATAAATTCATTAGAGTGCGACTTTGGCTCGCGCACGAAGGGTTCCGTACGAATGCATATATTTTCGTTTTTTCCCTTTTTTCATTTTGGCAATTTTTTCGTTTAATTTTGTTTTTTTTTATTTGTAAGTTTTTTTTAGTTTTTTTGCGATTTTTGTAGTTTTGGCGCTTTTTTCGTGTTGGTGATTTTTTTGGTTTTTGGCGATTTTTTTTTGGCGATTTTTTTATTATTTTAGTTTTGGCGATTTTTAGGTTTGGCAGTTTTTTAACGTTTTTTTGTTTGCTTTTTGACGATATTTTTAGTTTTAGCAGTTTATTTTAGCTTTGGCGCTTTTTTCAGTTTTGGCCTCTTTTTTCGTTTTTGCGATTTTTTCGGTTTTTTGGTGTTGTTTTTTAGTTTTAGCGGTATTGTTTATTTTGGAATGTTTTTCGTTTTGACGTTTTTTTCGGTTTTAGGCGATTTTTTTAGTTTTGGTGCTTTTATTTTAGTTTTGGTGCTTTTTTAGTTTTTGTGGTTTTTTCGATTTGGTGATTCTTTAGTTTAAGCGTGTTTTTAGTTTTTGCGTTTTTCCGTTTTGGCGACTTTTTTCGGTTTTTGGCGATTCTTTTCGGTTTTTTGCGATTTTTTTTAGTTTCTTGGCGATATTTTAAGTTTTAGTGATTTTTTGCATTTTCGCGATCTTTTTACTTTTGGTGATTTTTTTCCTTTAAGCGCTTTTTTCCATTTTGTCGACTTTCGTTTTGACCTAACACGGTCTACACCTAACATAAAATGACTTTCTTTAGCATTAAATTCAAGTTAATGTTAATTGTAGACTGCTCAAGTTAATGCTTTTTCAAGTTATAACATAATATTAGTGCAATTGTTTTAACAACGCAGTCATAACTTTATGTTACAACAGAATTTCAAGTTAGGTGGAGACGTAGATTAATAATACACTAACTTTGAAAATTGTTAGTGTCTATATAAAAGTGTCTGTATATTACATTGGTATTTCAATATATTTCATTGCTCGCTTTTGAGCACCCTTTAATTTTTAAGTGTCACATATTTGTTGTTGTAGCGGCCAAAGTTTTACATGTTCTGTGAAAATTCAGGTCCGTATCTCTTTTACGGTTCTCGAGAAAACAGCCAGTGCCAGACTGACAGACAGACAGACGGAGACCGTAGTGAAAACCATAGGGTGTCCTTTACACTTTTGGTGTACGGAACCCTAATAGTCACTATAATTTTGATAAATATTGTCCTAATATTTTCTAACACACACACACACACATGGTGTTTACAAAGAACAATGCAAAATGAAGAAGTACAGTTGTGTATGATGTTGATGATGGCTGTCGTCTTCTATTTATTATTATTATTATTATTATAATTTTTTTGCATGATACCAACAAGTACAAAACAATACAATTGTTACATGACAGACAGACAGACGTGCGACGAATACGATTCATGCCATTATACCGCATTTTCTAAATTAATAAAGTGTTTTAATCAAAACTATTTGTAGTTGATTGTGATTGTATTAAATAAAATATCATTTGCAATTCTATTCTTTTCTTTTGCGCCATAGACGTTTAGTTCGTTGTTGTCTTCAGAAAAATAATAAGATTTTGGTATTTCAAATTTTCTCTATATTGACTCACTTGCCAGCCAACACAACAAATGCAAAAAAATTAATATAAAAAATAATAGACATGAATATTTACAATTTTAGTTACACATAAGCATGTGTAAGTAGTCGATGAGAACGCCAAAAAGTTAATTTTGAAATTTGAAAATAATTTGAATGTAGCCAAAGAACAAGCAGAGAAATAAATATTCCCTCTACACGATGACCACATCAATGAGCAAAGTGTGTGACGCCTCAAGTACCTCAAGCGTAAATCGGCGACAGTTTAAATTCAGACATCTTTAACAAATACAAGTAAAGACAGCCAGTCGGACATGTGCCTGCGTTGGCTGAAATGGGACGAAAAAAAGAAGGAACGACTGAAAGCCGTTGGTTTCTCCACCATTTAAAATATGTAATTGCAAAAATAAATATAAATAAAATAAATCTTTGTAATGGCTGGTTGGGGATGATAAAATCATAACACATTTATTTTAAATTTCTTCTGGCTATTCATTTTTATAGTCATCGTTTTTTCTATGTATTTGAAAAATTTTGATAAAACTATCCACATACACAGTCAGACATAGGAGCTCATCCTTGTTGACCTCATGCTAGTTGCGCCCTACTTTAACTACCCGATATAATATGCTTCGTAGCATCCCTAGAGGAAAATTAACCTGTCATCTATTCGCTAGATATAGTGACTGGTTTTGGTTCTAGAACTTGAATTTTATACGACGTTGCCATTAGGAAGTGTCAATTGGCATAATTAAGTTACTCAGTGACAGGTGCCACATCTGAACTTAACATGCGGCCAGAAAAAACTAAATTTCGTTTTCTATAAAGGAATTCAATGAAATAGTAAATGTTTTGTATCTGAACGGACCTACAAACGAATTTTTAAATATAGACAAAAGTACCTCAACAATTTCATTGAAAAAAAACAGTTTTTTTCCAGTGAACAAATTGTTTAAGTCTATAAAACAATTTGTCTAAAAATATTTACAAATTGTAGACAAAACAATTTAATAAATCAAACAAAAATATTTACTGCATTTTCTGAAAAATATCAAACAATATTTCTGTCTGAATTTAATAAATAAACAATTAGTCTAAAAAAATACTAACAATTATTAAGCAAAATCATTTACTTAATCAAACAAAAATACAAACAAAATTTTTGTCTGTGTCATCATTATCATCTATTAATCCTTTATGAGATTTCACTTTGTTAAATGTGTTCAAGTATAAATGTTTATCTAAATACTCTAAGAAAATGAATGAGAATTAATGCTACGACATTAACTAATCGATTCACTCAAAAATCTTTTGTAAACAAACTTGGTACAATTGCATTCCTCTTGCTATGTTTGTTGTTGTTGTTACGACACAGTTTTTATTGTTGTTTTTGGTGTTTGCGTTCTAAATAAAAGTCAAACAAACAATTCATAGATTATGGACAGAACATTTACTGAAAACTAAATTTATTTTTAGACAAACTTTTGTTTGAAAATTTTTTGGTGATAATTTTTTCTGTGCGTGTTTAGTGATAGTTATATATTAAGAGAAAACACATTATACTCTCTTTCGCGCTGGATTTGTTTGACAACGGTGGTTAGGCTTGGATAGATAGGCAGCTTTCGCTTACTTGGGTCCCGGGTTGGTCACTTTATGTTAGAAAAGCGCAGCAAGAAAAATTATTAAAGTGTTAGAGATATAAAAGTGATGGTGAGAAAAAAAAGATAAGAATAGAAGAGGTTATGGCTATCACATGACGAAAAATGTATGGTTCAGGGTTGCAACCATCCGCTACTACTTAGGAAACTGTGGAGACTCGTCATCACTAGCTTCGATAGGCTGACGAAGGATTACTGGCCAAGTTGTGTTAGCCGCTGATTCTTCAGTGGAGGAAATAGACACAGAAGGTGGAAAATTGTCTCATCTTCCTCCTCATTTTAGCAGCTTCTGCAGAAATCATGTCACGTTAGTCTCATTAGTTTGGCGTGGTTGCCAAATTTGCAGTGTCCTGTCGACGATGCTTCTCAGGAGCCTCTCCTGGACCCTTAAGAGATTCCCGGTACGAACTGAGTCCAGTCTGTGCCAGATCAGCCTTTAAGTCCTACAACTAGGCTCGTTAAACCATCTGGTCTGTTCTAGGATGCGGAAATATTTTAGAATTTGCTGTTTGCAAGCGTGTAAGGGAATACCGGAGCTAGCTCATCGGCGATATAGATACTTGCGCTGGTCCCGCGTAAATGCACCCATATAAGGGTAATATTGGAATGTCTCGCCATACCGTTTCAGGAATGGTCCACATTCTTGGACCAGATTAAATTTTGTGCGTAGAGACCTGATTTGGGGTCTGCTGTCGGTGAAGATTCGGATGTTCCTATCAAATATCCTGTGATAATGAAGCCAGTTTGCTGCCTTTTTAGTGGCCTCTATCTCGGCTTGTAATACACTAGATTTGTCTGGAAAGATATATTGACTTCTAGTTGTTCAAAGTAGACGCCCCACCTCTAACCCTGTTCCCTCCTGTAATCATCTCTGCAAACATCAAAGTGTTCTATGAGCAGACCTCAATTTCTCCGAGATGGAGAAACTGAAGTCACTGGAGAAGGATGATCTTGGGGTGGTATAGTCAATGAGCCGGTGCAAATTATCCAAAGAATCAATATTGCTTGTATGACCCCATCATCTGTGCTGCCATGCATTTGTAGCGTGCAGACGCGCCGCTGTATCTAAAGCAAGGATTTTGGTTAGCAGATCCACTGTCAACTACTTCAGGATAACGAAAAGTCTAATAACGTGGAGCGTAAGCCACCTGTAGTTAGAATTGCCAGGCTGCGCATGACTTTCTCGCATCGAGAGCAATTGGGTAGCGTGTCCATGGCCATATGTCAAATAGCCAACACATATTGTGAGGTCTACGATCCCACAATGTATATATAGTTTTATTGCAAATATAAATAATCGTTACACTAGAAAGACTATGCAATAGGTGTCGTCCTGGACATTGCAGGCGCTTTCATTAAAGTGTCTACGGATGCAAGTATGGAAATCGTGGGTCGTACGCGAGCACACTTGCAGTACAAAAGCTAGGTTGGCAGCCTCTTAAAGTGTAGAATAGTATCTGCAGTATGGTGCAATTCCGCCATAAATAAAGAAGCTCATAGAGGAACTCCCCAAGGAGGAGCTCTATCACCGTTTCGCTAGTCGTTAATGACATTCTTATTAGACTCGAGAGTAAAGCAGCTAAGATTAAGTCATATGCAAATGACATAACCGTTATCATAACTCGAAACAATTAATTCCATCATGTTAAAGGATATTTATCCATGGGCAACAGGGGTAGGTCTGAACGTAAACCCTGAAAAAACTTGAAAGTCAAACAATGGACAACACACGAATTTATATGATATATCGCTCTTGCTTAAAACACATACAAAGTACCTGGGAGTTATTTTGGATAATGAACTGACGTGGAAACTCAATGTAGAAGAAAGAGTTAAAAAGGGCACCAATGCTCTATATGCGCATGTACGGATTCTCGCCTAATCTTACACATTGGACCTACACAGCTGTAGCTAGACCATTTCTACTCTACTTAATACTTGTATAGTGGAGGGCAACTGAGACAAAGGCATAACTGAAGAAGTTAGAGAGTATGCAAAGAGAAGCAGAATTTTGCATCACTGGAGCTCTAAAGGTATGAGGCAATGGAGCAACCTTATCCTCAGTAAACCCCAAACCGACCAATGGTTACGGACCCACAACGGTATTAGCTTCGTATGGAAACCTCTAAAACCACAAAACCGACATGAAAAGGCAGCAGCCCTGCCACCATACTAGGCAACCTGAGCCAATCACTCATCTTGTCCGAAATTTAAACGATTACTGAAACCATAAAGAGCTCTAAATAGAACATCCACTGCAGCTTTAGACGATATATTGAACCTTAAAAAAATCAGGATAATTGAAGCAAGCAAGGCATGCAAATCCGTCATTCGCCTCAAGGTAACAGGACAGATGTCGTACAAAAAATTTGGTTATGGTAGACTCTTGAAGGATATGGATTGTAGCACGGACTACATCATTCCAGCTATAAAGTTCAGTGGCAAACTACACATCACTATAAAAGAAGAAGGATATCTTAAAGATCTTAACTATAGTGGTGCTAATTTCTAATTCTTCACCGACTGCTCAAAGATGGATGGAGGGTTGGGAGCTGCGGTTTACTGTCCGGAGCTCGGTATAGAGAAATCTTATAAACTTACTGATTACTGTTTAGCTCTCACCCCTCAAACCATGAACACGCGTGTCAATATGTATATTGACAATGAAGCAGCAATTAGGGCAATGGCAGCAAACAGCAACTACTCATCGATTGCGATTATGTGCAAGAATGCCCTAAATATATTATGTGATGCTAGACAAGTACATATTTTTTTCTTGGGTTCGTGGACACAAGGGCATTGATGGTAACGAAATGGCCGATACACTGGCCAAAAAGGAATTTCAATTACCGGTTGAGGAAATGGTACGGGTTAGAATACCAATTCATTATCTGAAAGGGATCATAGACTCTAGATGAAGTGGAGAAAGGTTGGCGTGAAACAAAAACCTGCAAAACCTCTAAAATTTAAGTAGAGCTCGTATAATTCCAAATCGGCAAAATTATTTTTGTTAGTGCTGATTTACACTGGGAAACACTGTTTCCCGAAAACTTCATTTTTCAGTGAAAAAGAGTGAAATAGGAACACAAGTAGTATGTATTTCTATTTCATCACTCTCACTCAAAAGAAAATGTTCGACGACAAATATTTCCCAATGTAAACAGCGTGTCACTAATTAGAAGCAACTGTAGACTTCTGGTGGGTGTATTAAGTGTGCACTGCTGGAGAGCCTCGTATGCTGTCAAAATAGCACAAATGCTTGATGGTACCTTTAGTAAATGTATGGAACCTCGGGTAATTGTGACAGTACAACATCTACTGTACCTCTTTCTTGCTCTAAGTCGCACAATATATAGCTGTCTTGGTGCTCACACTTTCCGGAGTCTTGAACTTGTATCGAGTGTGGGATTCTGTGGACTGCTGGGGTGTGTTAAGTCTACTTGTACGGTTCCTGTCATCTGCTGGTATCGCTAAGGATCAATTCCGGTCTATATGAGGTCTTTGACCACCCAGATTAACTTAACCTAACCTAACCTAAATATAAAAAGTGGTCAGTGCTGTCTTGGCTATGGTTTCTATATTGGGCTTCCGTGACAACCGGCTGCCCAAGATTATTTCCAGGTATTTAGCACTACCGGATAGGCTCAGAGTTGTCCCAAACACTTGTAACAATTTAAAGTTTGGAGTTTTATCCCTAAACATCCTATAAGACAGAGCGTATCAATGTGCGTGCCCGACATTGCTACCGCGACATCATCTGCGTAGGCAACAGTTTTAAAGGCGAGGAAATCCATAGTCCTTAATAACACATTTACGCTTAAGTTCCAAAGTAGGGGTGACAGTACACCACCCTGCGGAGTATCTCTATTGGTCGACTTGTATCTGACGAGCGCATGGAAGCTTTGATAATACATGTATATCGAACGCAAGTACTATCTCTACCAGTTTCCACAAGTGCTTCCTTGATGGATGCTGGCAAATACCACCAGTGTATAGTTTTTAAACTCGATATATCCCACTAACAAGTGTAGTACAGTCCCAACAGACGTTCCCTTGGATAGGAATGCTGAGAAGATGAAATAAGTGTAGTGTTAATTGTCATTCTAATGTGAAGGTCAATAATTCTTTCTATAGTTTTTTTTAGCAAAAAGGACGACAAACTTATCGGTCTAAAGTCTATAGGTTTTGTGTGCGATGTTTTTCTCCCTTTTGGAAAGAAGATTACGTCGCATATGTTAATATAATTCCCAAAGAAAGAAAGTTCTCAGGAATGTAATTAAATATTTTTCATATTACCCCGCGCTATTCATGTTGAAAATTGGTGACCTTGAAAAATATATTTCCGGTAACTTTTGTTGCAAAATGTGGCATACTACGCAGGTTGATTTCTTTTATTGCCTTGACTCTTTGACGCTAGGCAAAAAGTTATTTAGTAAACGACTTAAGTTAAGGACTTAAGAGCTTTTTGCATAATACCTAAGAATTTGTTGTTTGGAGACAAAAACATTTAAGGCCGATGCAGATAAAAGAGTGGTGCAAGACATATATCAGATTATCAGCAAAGAAAATTGGGTTCCACAAATAAATTTAACACGTGTTTAGCTCATGGAGCATAGTTTAGTTTAGTTTAGTTTAGTAGAAAATTGTTATATCCTTATTGAAAACCATTGTGTAGTTCTATGCATTTCATTTCTATTTTATAAATAAAACAATTTATTAACCTGTTGCTAGAGCCAGACACTAAAATTTTTGAAGTGATTTAGCAACAATATTTAAGTGTTCTTCCTTTTTTTCCAGATGAATTTGTAATGGGTGAAGAGTATCTTTTTAAATGCAGTTGTAATGGCTGAGGCAAACGTATACCCGCTCCGCCGCACTGATCTACAAATAATATATTTTACAAACGAATTTTTATTTATTTATTTTTTATTTATTCACTGTGTTGTTGTTTTATTATTAAAACATTTTTCCGTTTGTTTTTTTTTGTTTGTTTATTTTTACAAGAGAAAAACATACTTAAAACCCAATTGCACTATAAAACGGATAAAATTTTGTTCTTCTTTAATTTAGTGGCGGCCGAAATGGTCGATTAAATAAAGCACTCTGGTATTATTGGCTTTTGGCCGTTTTTATTTCATTTTAGCAAACCCTAAGTTGCTTCTTAGCCATCTTTAGCCTGTTCATCATGTCCACTTTAAATCATTTTTTATGATGTTTATTGAAATGCTCGATTTGTTGTTGAAAAAATATACAGAAATAAAATTAAATAAAACAAAAAATCAAACAAATTTTCAATTGGGAAAAACCAAAAAAAAAGAACGTTCAACTGAAAGTGTTTTTGTTTATATATTTTTTTCTAAATCGTTTTGCTAAAGCAAAAAAAAACACTTTATTGAAGAAAATAAAATTTTGTGTTGTTAAATACTGGCATTAACAGAGCAATTAATTGTAAAACGAATAAAAAACGGCAACAACGACAACAAATATTAATTTCATATAAATTTCATTCTTCAATATTTCATAATTCTCCCCCTCATATTTTATGATTGCACAATTAAAAATGTTAAAAGTTTTATGAGCTTTTTGTTGTTTTTTAAATTTGATGGTTTAATACCTGATGAATGAAAATTTAGGGGAAGAACTAAGAAATAAATTACCAAATAAATTTTATAATTTCAATACCCGGTATTAATAATGAAAGGCTATAATAGATTGACGCTGAAATAATGTAATTTCATTTCCTTTACGAAACTGAATTTATAATATCCAATGTTTCCGGTTAAGCAGGAACTTAGAGTTCCTCTAAACAAGCTGCTGTTTGGAAATTTTAATTCCAATCAAAACGAAGAATGCATATTTGTATACACGAGCATAAAAAAGAAACTTTAAAATTTGTGACAGCTTAAAGAAATTTCAAACATCAGTCATCTTAATATATGTAGATGTTTCAATCAATAACACTGTACAACACAATTAAAAAATAACAAGATTTTGACGACTGATTCTGTAACGTACTCTTCTTTTTATAAAAGATATTATGTATTATGAAAGGTACTTTTTACAAAAGGTACTTTTTATAAAAGCTACTTTTTATAAAAGGTACTTTTTATAAAAGGTACTTTTTATAAAAGGTACTTTTTATAAAAGGTACTTTTTATAAAAGTTACTTTTTATAAAAGGTACTTTTTATAAAAGGTACTTTTTATAAAAGGTACTTTTTATAAAAGGTACTTTTTATAAAAGGTACTTTTTATAAAAGGTACTTTTTATAAAAGGTACTTTTTATAAAAGGTACTTTTTATAAAAGGTACTTTTTATAAAAGGTACTTTTTATAAAAGGTACTTTTTATAAAAGGTACTTTTTATAAAAGGTACTTTTTATAAAAGGTACTTTTTATAAAAGGTACCTTTTATAAAAGGTACTTTTTATAAAAGGTACTTTTTATAAAAGGTACTTTTTATAAAAGGTACTTTTTATAAAAGGTACTTTTTATAAAAGGTACTTTTTATAAAAGGTACTTTTTATAAAAGGTACTTTTTATAAAAGGTACTTTTTATAAAAGGTACTTTTTATAAAAGGTACTTTTTATAAAAGGTACTTTTTATAAAAGGTACTTTTTATAAAAGGTACTTTTTATAAAAGGTACTTTTTATAAAAGGTACTTTTTATAAAAGGTACTTTTTATAAAAGGTACTTTTTATAAAAGGTACTTTTTATAAAAGGTACTTTTTATAAAAGGTACTTTTTATAAAAGGTACTTTTTATAAAAGGTACTTTTTATAAAAGGTACTTTTTATAAAAGGTACTTTTTATAAAAGGTACTTTTTATAAAAGGTACTTTTTATAAAAGGTACTTTTTATAAAAGGTACTTTTTATAAAAGGTACTTTTTATAAAAGGTACTTTTTATAAAAGGTACTTTTTATAAAAGGTACTTTTAATAAATGGTACATACATTTGCAATTTAAGGACCTCTCCGAATTTATTTTGATTGCATGTCGCTCGCCTATTTCACAAACATTTTAATTTTAATAAATAAAAAAAGGGCAGCCAAAATGTTGCCAAAGAAACGTTGCCAAAGAACAAACAAAGTTGTAAAAAATTTTATCAAAAAATCTTTAAAGGTATGCAAAAGGTGACCAATGGAGGTTATTTCTTGGAATGAAACTCTCTTTGATTTATTTATTTTTCCTAAATTTTATTTCGTTTTCAAATGAATTATGCATGTATTTAGTTTTATGTTGTATTTATGCTGCCATTAGCTGACGTTACAATATTTTATTAAAGACCAGCCACACCCGGCGTGCTTCGCTTCCGTCATTTTTGTGCAGATATTGGATCCATCGTATACCACCAGACTTTTACTTGAAAACGAACTCAATTCTCTGAGTAACTCTTATTAAAATTAGAGAGTCTCCCTATTGTAGTTGTTCAGATTTAGGGAAATAATTAATTACGTTGTATGGGGGGTAGCCCATTCACTCGCATAATTGAAGAAATAAATTAGCTTGTTTGAATTTCCCGATCATCACTAAGACCGGTCCATACTTTTAAAACGACCGGTCTTGCCTTTTGGTTTCCTATAAGGTACAAATAAACATACAAACACTTTTTTACTTATATATAGATTTTCATTTTGCTGTTGTTGTTGTTGCATTTTTGATTTTGTTTGTTAATTTAGTGTCTAAATTTTAGACACTAAAATACTGCTTTTAGACTAAAAATTGTATTGCTTTCGTTGCGTTCTTCTGTTGTTGTTTCATCTACTCGATGTTTTAGTGGGCAAAACGCCAACATATTTTTTTATTATATTTAAATATGTTGTTGTCATTTTGCTTTTAACAAATTGTTGTCGCGCTCGACTACATTTTTTGGACATGACCATCATTGTTGAGCATTGAATGCAAAAACAGTATAAGGAAAATGTGTGAATAATGTGCGAATGTTGTAGGGTGTAGGTAGGATTATTGTTTTGTAACGAGGAGAGTGAGAGAGAGGGGCGTCGGATCAGAAACAGAGCCAACAATGCTCTTATGGTACTAAACGTAGTTAGGGACTGTTTAAATAGTACGTAGCACGTAACGCGATTTTCGCTGATTTCGGGGGATCTTCACCTTTGTAACGCTTTTTAGCAAATTTTCTGTATAAATTATCAGCTCAGCAAAAAATCCTTAAGCCCATCCCCCATTAATATCTTTACTTAATGTGTGAAAAGCCCCTTATTTCTAACCGGAAGCGAACTTGACAATTTCTGATATTGGCAATTATTTCCGAAATATTATTTCTGTGGACATTTGAAAAACAACTTAAATCCGATTTTTAATATTTTCAGGAGAGCAAAAATACTGTTAAAGTTTCGAATATAACTTTTGGTGTATGCTCTTAAAGAAAATTAAAAATTATATATAATTAAATGATTCTGAAAGTTTCATTTACAGTATTTTTTTTTCTTATTTTCGACATATTACAAATTCTTCGTTAATCAGTCGCAGATTAAAAAAAATCGCGATGAACAAAATTTTCAAAATGTTAATATTTTCTTTACCAATTTTCGTACACTGAAAAAATTCCATGCAACATATGCACGAAAACGCTCGTACATATTACGAAATATTTCGTAGTTTCGCACCACGAAATTCTCGAAATGTACGAAAATAATCAAAAAATAAAAGTAAAAAAAAGTATGGCTCATCCGGGGCACGAACTCGCAATCTTCATATTTCAAGGCTTGTTTTCTACCCACTTAGCCACTTTCTAGTTATTTTATATGAGCTAAAAATTTGTTTTATTTACTTTTACTTACATTTGAAAAATACGTCAATTTATAACAAAATATTTTACTTTATTTTATTCTATTTTTTTATTTCAAATTATTTTTTAACAAGAAAAATTTTTTACGAAAGGTTTTCGTTACTTTCGTAAATTCAAAAAAATATTGACTAAATCTTTTTTCTTAATATGTACGAAAGTTTCGAATATTCTACGACAAAAGTAACTACGAAAGTTTTTTCGTAAAATGTTGCATGGATTATTTTCAGTGTAGGAATATAGCAATTACGCGAAAAGACGCGCCCTAAAAATCTGTGTTTAATATTAATAAAAACTCAAAAGCTGCTTAACACGACTTAACTGCTTTTGTCAAAAATACACTGATTTAATATTAACCTTTATTAACAGTTTAAAATATTTTTATCCATTTTTGAGTATTTTTTTGTCGAGCTTTGGCCATTATTTTTTAATGATATTTTTTTTTGGAGGAACTTATGGGCTCTTGGCAAATTTAAGGTGCTTTTGTTGCATCTCCGTATAGGTGTTAGAATAAGAATTTTCGAAAGATGTTAAAATTTTACGGTAGTAAGCCCGATTTTTTAAGTTTTCGATTTTTCGCTCCTTCTTAAAGTAATGAATGAGTTCCTACTGGTAGGTTTAAGGTACTTTTGGAGTATCTTGAAATACAAATATGCACTTGTTTGATATCGATTTTTTTGAAAATATGCATTTTTTTCGGATTAACTTTAACTGTGTGTGCACGCAATAAAAAAAATGGGAAGTTACTTATTTCACCCCGGTATTCGAAAATAAATCGATATTTTTATCAGATCTGGACGTTTTCAGGTCCTAGTAAACAATTCTGACTATTTTTACGGTGATGTGCGTATAGCTGTATGTATGCATATACACACAGAAAAATTTCCATGTAAAATCGTCGAAAACCAGGTTAATTTAACATTTTTCGGTAGTGATTTTGCTTCATAGGTGTTTCATGTTAAATCAACATGATTTGCAACAATCTTGAAAGAAAATCGATCCGTTTGAATTAACTATATTCTATGTTGATTTAATATTCCAGTACAGTTAAATCAAAATGAAGTTGATACTGAAATCATACGAAAAATCATTTTGAATCAAAGTAATTTTGAGTTGAAACAATATGAATTTGATATTGGAACAACACGAAGAATCATGTAGAATCAAAGTTATGTCATGTTGAAACAACGTGAATTTGACATTGAAACAACACAAAGAATCATGTTGAATTAAAGTTATAACAAGCTGAAACAACATGACTTTAATGTAGATATTCTATTATTTATTTTACTTACGTGATAGTCATCAGAAAACTTTGCGTTGTAGCTGACTGCCCCAGCCAAGATTTGAACTCGTGCCACCTGCATGATAGACCACGCGCTAACCACTGCAGCCACAACAGCTTCAAATTTTTCTTTACTTATACACTAAATAAATACCATCGTATGTAATATGCATTTCATTTTAATTCAACATGATTGAAATGATTATTTAACATAAAACTTATTTGAAATTAAAGCTATAGTCATGTCGATTGAAAATGAAACTTAACGTTTGTAACAAAATTTTTTTTAACGGTGATTTAAGGTTAGATTAATAGTTCTCCGTTTAAAATTAATATGAAACAATGGTAATTTTAAACCAGCAGCAGTAAATTTTCGCTGGTAATTCATTTTTTGTCGTCTACATAGACGACACATGTAAGAATAAACAACAAGTCACACAACTAAGCAGAACAGTGAATTGTAGCAATGAAGAAAGCAAATAAACACTAACACACTCAAACGACAAATTATTTCTTGTAAATTTAATATGATTTCCAATCAAATTTGCTGCATGTTGATTTTACATTTCTTTTTTTTTTTCTGTGTGTATGTATATGTACGTATCAGAATGTAAGTATGTTAGGTTTTGGATAAATTTAGATATTGTGTGAATATGAAGCAATTCGACTTGGAAATTTCGAGAGCTTTCGAAAATAAAATATGCTTTTGTCAAATAAGTTTTAAGCCACGATTCCGATCGAATCCAAAATTTAATCAGCTCATAACCTTAAAAAGTTATGTGGATGTCTAAAAATTTCTTTCGAGAGATATCGTTGTCGAAAATTTTCGGAAAGTGTTTTATTAAAATTACTTTAAAATTTTTGTCAAATCGATCTGTTGTATTCAGTTACTTTTTAGGTCTAGTAAAATAGTGTCGAATTCTGTAAACTTCATCTAAATCAGCTAATTGTCTCGAGAGATATCGCTGATGAAAATTAAGTTTTTTTATTTACTCCGAAAATCTATGGATGTACTACGGCTTGATATTAGCGGGAAGTTCCAGGAATGGCTTACAATGCCAACTATATCATGTATATTTTGTTATTCATTATTATGGGTCTCTAGTAGAATTAGGGCATATCCAAATATTCGGACAGTTTGGATTTTTCGGAGCTACCTCGATTTTTTGCAACTTTTCGATTTTTGCTTTAGAGGACTTAAGGCACCTTTACTGCATTTCGAATTTTTATCATATTGTGCTTTCAGAGTACACGTTGTCGATTTCTTCGGAGTCTCTTCACACACATTTTTTTATAGTTCATATATTTCAAACGATTTTCGATTTTTTCAGAGTAACTTAAATATTTTAGCGATTTTTTTTGTTGTGAAATTATGGCGTTTATGGCAGACTGAAGATACTGTTACTAAATATTAAAATTTGCTTATTACATATTGAGACTTTGGAGAGTTTTCGATTTGTTTGTAATTAACTTTGATATTTTGCAAAGCTTTGCTTTGTTTTGAGAATTTTCGATTTTTTCATAGTCATAAGTAAGTAAATTCTTATTATATCCATTCGTGCACTAATTTACTGATTTCCAGTATCAAATCGAACAGATTGATCCTTAAATTGCAAACCTTTTCTTAACATCGAAACGAATTTTTTCATTGTCCATTTTCCATACCTGACAAAGAAAAGTCATATCGCAGACTTTACGAAGACGTGCATAACTTTGTGATGTTGTTGTTGATTTTTTCGCAGTATTTTATACACAAACACACATTTACATTTGTGGCTGATTCTCATTTGAAATGCTTTTTTCGTGTCCGTTGAAAGTATAGTAAAATATTTCATAAAATAAACGCATAAATTTTAAAATTAAAACTGCTTTACGGCCTCTTTCCCAATGTACGATTAAAAGTTAACGTGTATTTTAACGACAAGTTTGGCATACAAAACTTGCCGTTAAAGTCCACGTTAACTTTTAATCGTACATTGTGAAAAGGGCCGTTAGCAAGATTTAATAGATTATATATAAATGTACATAAGTTTTTTCTGTGTAAAACTGTTTACTACGTGTTAAAAACGAACAACTAAAATACTGTTTATACTCTCTTCATGCAAAATGACATGCATCCGTAATGCATGCTGTTGATTTTCCATATTAAGAAAGTATTAATTGTTCCAAAAATGAGATTAACTATATAACGGTTTTGGAATATATGCCTTTGCTTCTCAAACTTCACACATAAAATTTTTTAAAAATATTAAAAACTATATATTTTTTTCAGTTTTTATTGTCCGCAGTCTTCTGTATTGAGCGTTACGCTTTTTAGTACGTTTAGTTATTAAAATTAAATTAGCAACATACACTAAAATAATAGCGTAAGTTTGTACTGCTAAATATTTAAAAGTCTTGTGAGCTTTGTTAGTATATAATTGCAAAACGTTTCATCAATCAATCATCGTTTGTATCCAAAACAAATGTATTGAGTGTTAGCCATATTTTTGTTAATTTAATTGAAATCTTTTAGGGAATATCTGAGGAGCTTATATTAAATAAAATACATCGAAGATTATACATCTGAATTGTATTGAATTCAAAACATAGTGTGTTCTGAAAAAAAAAATATTGAATTCGTATAAAAAATGTATTGAGCGTTACGTATACAATTTCTTTAAATATAATTTATCTATAAATTTTAGGTTGTTAAAAAAATTTAACAGCAGCTGAAAGATAGATAAGATATAAAGAGCACTATCTGTTTACAAATTTGTTTAAAAATTTGTTTCTACCGCACTGTGGGTTTTTATATTTTTATTTGAAATTGACATAAGTTTTAACATTGTGGGTGGATTTTGTTAAAATTAGTCTTATTTGAAAGAAGAGCAAGCATTCTTTTCGCTCATGTAAAGAATTATTTTAAAAGCTAAAAATTTTTTATTTTTCCATGTGAACCCAAGTCAAAATTGAAAAAGTGGTCATAGCTTTTAATTTCGTCCTGCGATTATTATATATTTTTTGTGTTTAGAGAGTAGATGTATAGTGCTTTCAAACCCTATACTAATTTTTTTTGGTGTATTTTATTTCGCAAAAAATCATTCCCAGAACAACTGCGAAAGCAAATATAACGCTCAATACACACAAATATTAAACAATCGAATAATACAATTTTATTTAAGAATCTATTGAATGAGGCGAAAACTTTTATATGAATCCTATCTTCTCATATTTCTATTAGTTATAAAAAAACTCACAAAATTTACGTTTAGAATGAGAATCACCCATATATGGACACATGTAGATATGCTGTTTTGTTTTCATTCGATTTGCCAACAACAAAACATTGTTGTTTTTGTAATTTAAAAGAATGTTGCAAACGGATTTTGTTTTTGGCTTGCAAATCCCAAGATGTGCTGCGGCGATAGTACTCTCAATGTAATCACAAAATTATTTCGTACAATTATTTCGCTTATTGCAAAATCGGCTTCATAGTTCTTATTAAGAAAAATGTCGAGCTTAAATTTAATAATAGTATCAGCAAATATTGAGTCTTGGTTACAGAATATCGAGAGCTTGCTTTTCTCTATACTAGATACACTAGATACAATATACTAGATACACAGATACACACCTGGACCTGACGACTTCCTCAATCCTTGACTTACAGGATTATGTTTATTTTTTTTTTGGAAAATGTAAATTTATTAGCAACATTTCTGCTATCAGGTCCATTGTGGGTAATAAATCTGTATAGTTAAAACTTGCGATCTGATTACAAAACGATGTAAGAGAAATCATAGAGGAGGACCTAAGCTTTAAGAATGTTGCAATTTAGACCATGCGGTTGAAACACAAGGTGAGCTACAGGCTGTCAAAATTGACTACTTCGGTAATGCGAAACATGGTTGGCCGCATAACTTTCACAAATATTATCCGATTTTAATGAATTTAAACTTATTGTGAAGTGTATAAATAGAGAAAGCATAGACACTAAATATAATAAGATATTTGGGCTTACATTTTAAAATTTTGGCTTTTGGGCTCGATTGCGTTCTCTATTTCGTAAATATCTCCGGTAATAAATAGCATAGCCAAAACTTTTATAATATATTTTATGATTTTTATTTAGCACAGTCCTTCACTGAGGGAAAAACGCCAATTTAAAAATAAGAACGCATCATATTAATTTAATAATTTTCAATTGAAAAGAAAAACTTTATTGAAACATACTAAATCAATAACTTCCAACTTTGAATAAATATGGTTCAATATTGAAATAAAAATTTTCAACATGACTAGACTTTCGTCAATGTTTCTCCTTGAATTAATATGGTTTTCATTGATTTTTTCTCTGGGTGTTGACAATATGCAGACAAATTTTTTTAGTTGTCTCAATTCATGAAGTCGTAAAAAGGAATCAGTCAAGACTTTGAAATGAGACTGAAAAATTACTAAATTTTGCCAAAAATAGAGCTTAATTGTTTGAAGTTTTCCTAAAAAAATGTTCCAAACTAAAATTTATTTCTGTTAACTATTTCAAAAGAATAGACTTAAATAAGTGTCTGTATATTATATTAGGACTTCAACATATTTCGTTGTTCGCTTTAGAATATCCTTTAACTTTTAACTGTGCAAATGAGGAAAAAGAGCTTAAGTCTTATATTATAGTTATTTTAAACGTTCAAGTGGATTTTTAAAAATGTATTCCTACTAGACTTAATGCTGACTTTTCGTTCTTCGATTCTTTTAAGTTAGGAATATATGGTTCTTTCTACTATAATAAAGATATTCAATTTGAAATTTAATATATTATAAGCTGTGTTAAGCAGTTATTCCATATGAGAATATGAGTTGAAAAAAGATAAGCAGCAAGTCATAACGCTATAACTTCCTGAAAAATCGTACGAAATAAATGAAAATTTGAGCAGAGGTACTTTTAAACATGGAGAATATAATGGTTGTATAAAGCACTTATTCCTTATTGCCAGAGATTTGTTATTGTAGCGGCCATACCTCTTACGGTTCTCGAGAAAACAGCCTGCGACAGACAGATGGACAGAAATACAGACGGACGGACGGACACCGTAGTGAAAACAATAGTGTTCCTTTTCACTTTTGGTGTACGGAACCCTAAAAATGACTGCAGCTCAAATTTTAAATCGATTAAAGCATGCACGCTACATCCAGCATTGGACGAAAATAGTAAAAATGTTTAGGAAATTCTAAGCTAATCACTCAAGAAAAAAAAACGCCCTTCAAGTTTTATACAATCTATCTGGCTTTTAATTGCTATCTGCCTGCTCAAAAATGTGGCCAAGATAGCAGCTTTTCTAAAAATAGTAAAATTTTCAGAAGCATTTTATTCACCTACATGAAAATTAAATTACTCTTAATTTTTTAATTTTTGTTTCTTTACTATTTATTAAAGAACATAGTAATCCTCTTATGTCTAAAATTTCTTTAACGATATATTAAACGGAAATTTTTTTGTGAAGTTTTAATTTAAAAAAAATATGCGAAGAAAATGTGTATATCCAATGTATTTTAGGGCAAAAGTGTGTTTCATATGGGCATTTCCATGAAAATGACAACCACGACTGAAAAAATTAAATCTTAAAACTTGTTTCAAGATATGGTAAAGAGGAAAAAGCAATAAAATTTTACTAATGGACGTATTTATACCTTACTACAATTTTTAAATATCAAAAATAGCAGCTTAAAAGATAGAGTTCAAGTAGCTGTATATTTGTTTATTTTCTTTGGATGCTATTCTAATGTCACGTACGCCAAAAACATTGTTTGCCTACGTCAGTTGAGTTTGACCGGTCGCAACTGTTTCAAAATAAAAGTTTAAATCAAGATATTTGTCGCAAACAAATATTGATCGAAATTTTTTTTCAATTTGCTGTAATAAAAATTTTATAAGCATTTAAAGTTCGTCACGTACGCTATTGTAGTACTACAAATGCAACTAAATGCAAATGAAAAATTTCCATCAAATTTCAAAAGTAAAAAAATAAGATTCATCTGTTTTCATATCATAATAGTCAGCGAATATATGATTCTCAAACTGCGTATTCATTAAGCGAAAATTTTTCAAATTAATTAGTATGTACTATTCTATAGTAGGCTAAGGTGGCGCCTTAAGCTCAGAGCCCAAGTACATAGTATGCAGTATGAAATGAATTGGAATTTTGATGGTTTTTATTGTTATTATCACCAAATACATATATATTTTATTTGTTTTTAAGTTTTTGTTTACATATATTTACAAAACATATATTTCATTACTTAAGAATACTATAAAAGAAAAATCTGTCACGTACGCTATTAAATTTTTTTCTTTATAAAATCATTTAAAAGTTTGTTATTTCAAATTTACGGATAATAATGGAAAAATAGTTGGCTTCGTTTAAGAAATTAAAAAAAAAATTACAAAAGCTTCACAATTCGCATATTTTTACATGCACCTTAATATCACTTCCGTTTTAGGTCACGTACGCTATGCTCTTATTTCCCTCGATATTTTGGTCAAGAGGGTTCCAAATGTAATATTTTTTTTTTACAAATAGTACCCTTTGAATGGAATATAACGACAAAATTTTTTTCAGTTACTTCTAATTTTGCAAAATCTATTCCACTTTGTAGGCGTACAAATGTCACGTACGCTGATATGAAAATTCCCATGTGTGGAATATTGTAGTACAATCATATATAAAATTACAACAAGTTTAAGTTCAATAAAATCGGATGATATTTGTAAAAATTATGAGGCCAACAGGGCTCTCCATGTCCAAGGTAATCAGCCTTGATACTCTGTAGCACACCGTGTGTTTCAACAGGCTGATCCAAATTTCTACATTTTCAAGGCTTAGGTCCTCCTCTATGATTTTAACACATACCGTTTTGTAATAGGATCGCCAGTTTTAAAGATGCAGATTTACTACCTTTTTTTCTAATTGGACCCACTGTGCAACAAACAGCTCATTTGAACTAGCTTCGCTCATGTTAGCATCAAACCTTCATTCGAGCCCATTTAGTTTCATGAAGTTTTTTCTTATGATTTTTGTCAAATGAATGAGCTATTAATTATCTATCTATGTATCTAGAGTAGTTTATCACAAATCTTTATTTGCGTTTTTACAATTGGGATGCCTTCCCTCTAGCACACTTACATTCATATTTGTGTGGTATGTCTGATATTGTTTAAAGATATAAAACTACAAAAAGTATTAGACGCCAATAAATGTAAAAAAAAAATTAATACAAGCAATATAACAACAATAAAATACATTTAAAAGAAAAATAAATAAAATAGCTAAAATAATGGCTGCACGACAGTCTGCCTGTTTGACTCTTTGTCTGCTGTTGTAAAAGTGTACGTAAATTTATTTGTATAAATGTGTGTAATATTAGAAAATTTAAAATATTATTTGCATCTGTTCGATAACGAGAAAATTGATATTTTTGCTCGAATGTGAAGCACAGTAGTGTTGGCGGCTAAGGAAATATATTTGTATGGATGTATGTACTCTTGATTGTATAATATAGTAAAAATTTAAGATCACTGATCATTATATTATAATTGTATTATTTGGTAAAATATTTATAGAGATTGTGTGAGTGATGCAATCCTTCAATGGAGAAAGGATTTTCTCCCGTTTTACGTAAAGCTATTCGAAATTTCAGATTTTGTAACGTTTCATTTTATATATTGAACGTTAGTTAACTCTCTTTTTCAACCGTGCTGTTCGTTTTCGTTGATAAAATTTATGCTTCTCACTTTTAATTCTTATTTCACTTTATTAATCTTCAGATTTGAATTAATAATACAAACAATTTTCAATTAATTTCAAAAACTATGTGTAACGTTCAATACATTATTTTCTTTGATATAAACAATGATCTGGAAAATTTATTACACTTTTGAATGTTTAACCCTCTGTGACTAACGTGACTTCATTATCAGAATTCCACTGACGTGGTAGTACACTAGACACTATTTCGACTGCATATATTTTCCAAGTTCCGTTTGTAAGCCCACTGAAACTATTTTTGATTTTAGTTTAATGTAATAGTTTCTTAGTGCCCTTTCACACTAGCAAAGTTTACTTTGCAAAGTCTTGAGTATGTTGGAGAGAAGGGAAAGAAGAATGGGGGTGAGTACAGACTTTGATGTTCTCGTAAAGTTGCTTTGTTTTTCGTCTATACATAGTCGTATAAACAACAACAAAAACAACACAAACTTTGCAAAGTAAACTTTGGGTGGGCAGAAGTGAAACAAAGTTTAAAGGAAAATGTAAAAAACTTTGTCAAAGTAAACTTTGACCGTCCGAAAGGGGACTTATTTAAAATCAAAATTATTGCCATGACATAAATTACCCTTAAAAAACTTACATTCATACAAAAACAAAAAAAAAACGTCATATATTAATTTTTTGGTAAAAATTTCATCACTAATTTTAGCTTATACCTTAGCTAATCAATCTAGAAAGAAAAGAGATAATAGCAATGGTTTAATAAGAAGTTACAACGTATTTTGTCAGGTCTACCTCAATACTGACGTGGTAGACTTGTAGACACTTGTATGCTCACATCAACGCGTGCGCTCGTTTCAATTGCTTTCGTCGCACTAAGGTACGCATGAGTACGTTATAAGAAGGTACTGAAAATATCAGAATCGATATTTGTATAATTATGGCGGAAAATGATGTTTTCTGTTTACTGGTGTCTGCTAGACTACGACGTCAAAAAAAGTACGCTGTTCCCTGATTTAATGATCTTAATGGAATTTCAGCATTCCAAATTAATAATAAAACATTAGAGTGGCTGTAAAAAGTTAAAATTTGCATTTCTTCGAGTGTTATACCCCAAATCGATAAGTATTTATAAAAAAACTAACCTCAACAAAATTTTTAGGTCAATCAGTTGAGATTAAGGCTACCAAAGTTTGAGCAAATGCTCTTTTTCGGGTTTTATGTCTCATAACTTAATAAATATAGTATTTACAAAAACATTTTCTTCCAAAAAGTTTTTGCTTGTGACGTTTCCAACAGCCTCACTCACGTTTGCCTCACCTACCGAGTTTCATCTAAATCGCATATTTAACAAAATAAGCACTAATATCGAAAAAAGCTCAGAAGAAATTTGAAAAACTCGATGAGCGGTTATTTTTTCTTAAGTTATTAATTTAGAATTTCGTAGAAAAATTCATAATTTTCATCCAATGCTGGATGTAGCGTACATGCTTTAATCAACTTCAAATTTCAGCTGTAGTCATTTTTAAAGTTTGTTCTTTTGAAATATTGAAAATAAAAAATTTTAGTTTTAAACAATCTTAGAGAAAAACATCGAACCATTTAGCAATTTTTCACTTTTATTCCAAAGTATGGACTTTGTTTCCTTTTTATGGCAACATGAACTGTGATAACTAAAAAATATTTTCTGCATAATCGGCCACGTCACAGAGCTCAATTCCGTTCGGAAACGGAATTCAATCCACCCTAAGATGTCAAGCCCTAGCTGGAGCATACCCCAACATACTAGTGCCGCCAACAGTCTGGACACACCTGACAAATTTGCCTATTTTAGTTGTTTTTTTAGACACCAGCTGCTACAAAAATGCGGTAGGTTGAATTCCGTTTCCGAACGGAATTGAACTCTGTGACATGGCCGATTATCAAGGATTGTTTAAAAATCATAAAATTTTTTTTGAACATTTTGGCTATGCTATTATCGGAGATATTGGCGAAATATAGAACAAAGTCGAGGGTAAAACCCAAAAATTTTAAATTCAAAGCCAAATATCATTGATATCTTAATAAAATAACCTGTATTTTCTTTATCAGTATATAAACTTTACTCCAAGTCCGATATAGTCAACTTTGACACCCAGTAGCTCAACGTGTGGTTGAACAGGGTAGGTTGTGTGGTTGAACAGGGAAGCTTAGGTCCTCTTCTATGATTTTTACATACATCGTTTTGTAATCGGATTGCAGCTTTCAAAGATATAGATTTATTACCATTTTTTCCAATTGGAACCACCGGGCCTTGGTTTATTGCGTTAACCGTACATTGTTTGTCACAGCCACAATATATTTGGCGTAAACATCCCCAACTATTTTTATAGATTTTTCAATATAGTGTGGCTTTTGATATTTATTATGTAAATAATTTTTTTTTGGTATCAAGATACATTTTTATTTCTAAGTAATCTACAGTGTAATCAGTTTGGACTTTTACCGAATTCACATATACGCATTCTATTTGATACCCTCGCAATCAAGAGAAAAACTATTGTTATAACTAAATATTTTAGAAACCATTGATGATACATGATGGCTCATCATATGTTTCTAATATGCTTCAACTGTAGGACAATATGCGCGTGTGTATATTAATTCAAAAGTGTGTAACTGTCTAGAAATATATGTAAAATTTTGTTTGTAAAATGAATAAAATTTTACTGTATGTCTGCATATTTTATATTTTGTAAATAAAAAAATTTCAATGAAAAATAAGTTAAAAATAAAATTAAAGAAACAACGAAATATTTTAAGAAAAATTTTCAATTTAAAAACAAAAAATTCAAAAAAAAAATGTAAATGTCATTTACAAGACTAGTTAAAGTAAAATAAGTGATACTAAGGCAATAAAATTTTAAATACGAAATTATTTTTTAATTTGGAAATTATTTGACAATGGGAAAATATCAGATAGGCAGACAGGTCATATTTGTGTACACAGCTACGAGCGAGGAAAAAGCAAACGTGAGGCTGTAAAGCGGTTTTTAAACGAAAAACAAGCAATAGAATTTATTACGTTTGCCGTGGATATAGCCTACTTTTCCACATTATAAAAATTGTAATAAGGCTGAATAACTATTAAATCGGCTGTCACAGATAACAGCGTTGATAGTTTTAAGTGCTAACTCCGACTTCAAAAACATTTACTTATTTTTTTCCAACAGGGTTACATTAAGGCTATGAGTATTTAAGAATGTTTAAAAAATCTATTTCTAAACATAAAATATATGTAAAAATTTATGTAATGTCCTCTAAAAACTTAAAAATTTTCTTATTTTAAGCATTTGTACAATATTACAATATTTCTATGTATGTATGCATGTATGTACATCGTCTTATTACTTTTCTATAAGATGTTTTTCCTTCAAGATTGATTTATTGCTTTCGACAGTAATTCTGCAATATAATTTCACCGCCTTTCGTTTGACATTTGATTTATAAAGTGCCAATATTTTTTTAATTTGTTCCAAATGACAAACACATTTATCTGATTTAATATTTTCTGACATGAGTGTTTACGTCTGACGCTGCAAATAAAATATTGATTGAATAAAATCAAAAATGATATTAGCAACAATTTATGTATGTGTGTTAATGTGTAAAACTAATTTAAGAAATGGATATTTTTATTTTTTATTTTTTATTATTTTTTATTTGAAGAAAGTTGAATTACAAATTCTATCGATATTTTTTTTCTATTATTATGAAATTCATTTCGGAAAAACCTCGTTAAAAGTTAATATAGAAAAGTTTATATGTGAATGGGCACAATGCACAAAATGGCCACATGTAGATTCAGGAAGAAAACACTGTATTAAAATCCAGTAAAATGTTTGTTATAACTTAAAGGTTTTATTTTTGGAAATTATTCAAATATAATTGATATCAGAATTTTCAATGATCTGGCACGAGAACCAGTTCTCCCCCCTTCGACAAAAAAAAACTCCTCTGGGTCTGGGCATTGGGCAATTCAATTTCAATTCAAATTTCAGAAAGATGGGTTGCGAGGCAGCCGTTTCCTAGTTTGGTGATAGGGCTGATATCCGCGTATCCAATCCAAACGTTGCAGTCATGCTTCAGCAATTATGATTTAATGCCTAATTACCTCAGACGTCAAACATGACCATTCAGGCCAGCTAGTTTTCGCTTGGAGCCAATGAAACCATTGCCTAGGACGTACTTCGGTGAAGACTTGGAAATAGTGAAATAGTTTCAGGACACTCCCAAGTGAATGACAATCAGAAACTTTCCGCGCAAAGTGCCCCTATTAAGAAAGTCCGAAGTCCAAATTTTGGGAGGTGAAGTCTTAAATGAAACATACCATTTTGTAAAATTTCTTTTAGAAACTTATTAGAAATTTGGCAAATTTTGTTCGTTTTGGAGGGAAATATTTTCCCCTTTATTGGATTCGAGTATACCTTGCAGTTCAACCGTGGAACTTCCCGCTAATATCACGTTCAAAGCGCCTAAAGTTTTTGAAATATATGACAAACATTTTCGGAGTTATTGAAAAACTTTTTTTTCTAAAATTTTCGTCAACAATATCTTTCGAACGAATAAGCTGATTTTTGATCAAATTTGCCGTATTCGAAGCGAAAGTTTCAAAATTTAATCGAATTTTGAAAATCGATTGGAGTTTTTAGGGTAAATTGAAAATTTGTTTAAAAATCGATTAGATTTTGGATTCGATACGAATGATATCTTAAAATTTATTTTAAAAAAAAAGTTTTTTTCGAAAATTTTATTTTCGAAAATTCTCGAAATTTATCAGTCAAAGTTGTTCACATTCAAACGATATCTAAGTGAATCCAAATCATTAAGAATGTCGAAAATTGTGTGGTATTCAAAAGTTAAGAGACTTTTCTATACCCTACAGCTAATATTGGACTACGTGGACCTTTTTAATTGAAATGGACTAGTTACAATATGGTCCTATGTAATGCAGTCATGGACCATATCATTTGCAAACAATAGCTGCTAGTTAACCGACAAGTGTTTGCGTTTTAACAAGTGCAATTAAAACACGAATACTTGTGTGCTTGAGTGCTTCATTGAAGACTAGTCCGATGTAATGCAGACAAGATTTTGTAGCTAAGCGACAAGTGCTCGTGTTTTAACAATTTCAACACGAGCACTTGAGTGCTCTAGCAAGTGGTGACATGGAGTAGTTTTGAGACTACTCCGATGTAGCGCAAAGTTGGACTACATGGTCCAGCCATAGGATATCGTAATGTTAAATCGACCATGTTTTCTCCATACATTTGGACTAGTCCTAGTCCTCTATGGAGTATACTTTATATGCGTGTATGGAGTAGTCGCGTTATCTGCAGGGTACCTACACACATACACGCGTACACAGCCTTACGCATATATGCATACAACCATGTGGCAATGCTCGGCAAAGAGAAAACAAAATAAATGAGAAACAATTTGTTGCTTAAGTTTGTTGGTGTTTATTTGATTTCTTGATAGGTATAACACACTGTTGTTGTTGTTGTTTATTTTGATTGTTTGTGTTGTGTAACGTAAAAAGCCGACAAATAGCCGACGAACGTCGTGGCCTACGACCAAGAATTGCATGCCTCTGCGATAGGGACATAATCGTAAATATACACAGGAAACAATTTTTGCCGACATCTAAAAGTTGTCTAAAATTCCCCTTGATATTTGACCGAATAGCTGGCAGTTTTCTGGTACGACGTTTTTGCACATTTTCTGAAATATCTCATTAATATCAGACTAGTCTACCTATTATCTGAAGGCAATTTATTTTTCTTTAAAACATTTATGGCCCTTTTCACAATGTATGATTAAAAGTTAATGTGGACTTTAACGGCAAGTTCGGCATACAAAAGTTGTCGTTAAAGTTCGCATTAACTTTTAATCGTACATTATGAAAAGGGCCGTCAACAAAATAGTCTGCACGTTTTCTAACCTATTATGTACTTAAAACTTTTAGCAGTCACTGTTGCACATTGTCAGTTTTTAGTATTCGTAATAGTTCTTATTTATCTCTTGAGAGTTTTCCGAAATTGTGCAGAATTGTCGAAAATTATCTTAGAATTTCCCTGGAAAATTCTTCAGAATTCGTACAGAATTCCCTTGAAAATTTCGGCATGAGTCAAAAACTCATATGAATTTCGGTTCGATTTCTGTACCGACTCTGGTATCTTGAGCAGACTATCTGACCGATTTTGAACCGAGATGGACAAAAAATGTTTGCTGGGTAGTTAGAATAGCTTCCTAAGACTTCAAAACGTTAAGATATGAAGAAAACTCTATTATCAAAAATCGGAATGAAATCAGTAACCTCTCATTTTTTGATTGCGAGAAGTTAAAAACATAAAGTTTAAGAAAAAAGCCAAAAATAATAAGAACTTCAAGTGTTCGATAAATCAGATAGGGAAACTTCATAATAATCAATGAAACGTTGAAAGTGACAAGAATTGGTTAAATACTTGATGTTTCCTTATAAAATAAAACATCCACCTTCATAAGTGGTAACAAATCTTCAACCCCTCACCCCCTAAGAGCGTTTCGTAATATGTGAATAGCCCCTAATTTAGCCTTTTACCATCCCATTTTCAAAAACAATTTTTGGAAGATAAGAATCATTTCTTTCCAATATAAAAAGTTCGTAAATATTAAACGTGTGCGCAATTCAGAGAACATTGAAACAACAATGGATAAATTCATTGTACAAAAATTTATTAAACACTTGTGTCAGTTGTACAATAAAAATCCTGTACAATTCATAATTTACATAATTTCACAACCGCTTTAAACAAACACATCTTAAGCCTTTTTGACTTTTCTGCATAATAAAATACAAATTACATACATAAACCGTTGGAGCCCCACCCGAATTGTTTTAAGTACTTTTTCATTGGGTGTTGCACAGTGGTACCAATGGAAAAAAATGGTAATAAATCTGTATCTTCAAAACTACAAAACGATCGCAGCAAAAAATAATCGAAATTTTGGAAGCAGTACAAATTTTTCATGTTATACAAATGCGCCGCACAGTAGCGTCAAATGTATTGCCTGAATATAAGCAATAATGTATGGCAAGAAATGCTTAAGCTTCTTATATTTTCCTTCTTCGTCCACTTAAAAAACAAATTTTTGTACATTCACTTACAGTGGTGCATTCAAGGAAGCGCTACTGTAAGGCAGAGATTATAAAAATATTCATTTTACGAAGAATGACGATGAGTTACGAACCTAAAAAGACAAAACAATAGTACGATTTTATTATATACTCAATGCGCTGAAATAAGCATTTAACAAGAAATGCTCCAAAGTGGGACATCGCGAGCAAATATCATGCAATACCTAAGCATGTTTGTAAGCTACAACAACAACAAAACTCTCCTTTACAAACCTGCTTATCGCGAAGCACTAGTTTTTGCTGGGGATATAACTATGTAAAAATCAGAGAGGAGGGCCCAAGCTTTAAGAATGATGAAACTTGGACCAGCCTGTTGAAATACGCGGTGATCTACATGGTGTCAAAGTTGACTATCTCGGGCATGACAAACCTTTTTGGCCTCATAACTTTTACAATTATTTAAGCTTAGGTCCTCCTCTATGATTTTTACATGCATCTTTTTGTAATCGGATCAAAAGTTTGAAAGATACAGGTTTTTTTTAGCCCTTTTTTCCAATTGGAGCCACTGTGTGGTTCATAGTCATAAACAAAGACCAATATTGCCATACAAAGCACTGGTTTCAAACTCTTAAAGTATACTTTGTTTTGACTATGAATATGTGTCAATTTCTCTAGAAAGAATTTCTAAATAAAGCACTTTTTTAGAGGTGTTTCCTTATTTGTTTTTGATGTTGCTTTGCCGTTTTCATAAAAAGTATTTTGATTTATAATTCTTCATTTAAAATTTGTTGTATAAATAGCTTTTTATATATATATTTTTTGAATAAGGCATCTTATGGTATATCGTCACCTGAAATTCAGAAGGGCAAAACAAGCAAAAAAATAAAACAAAAAATTGAGTTTTTGATTGATAACGGTGCACCGCACGAAAATAAATGTGTTACAACAATGCCGGAAATGTTGTAACAGCGTACTTATCCTATGACTGGTGAAAATGGGAGTGGAACAATATGTTCCCAAGTCGTGAGCTGTGAAAGGAGAATACATCACTTAACTGAAACAAAACTGCTAACAAAATACGCTCACTGTACAAGCAGATTTTTTCCACATTAAAAATATTTGTTTAAAGTACAATAATTTGACTGGTATTAAAGAAAGCACCACACGATAAGTACCATCATTTTGGATCTAGAACCTATCACTGAGTAGGTTAGTTATTGTTAATTTACCTCCGACAGTGACAACACCATATAAAAATTACCGGTCCTTCTCACATAGAGTTCCAGAGCTCGAACCGCTTGTTACTCCTTGGGATCCAGTCACGTGTCTTCTTATCTTGTGACAGGCTCTCCTCCTTTTAGGGAAATTAATGATACTATCCTGATGAAAATTCCTTTTTTAACATTACAGTAGTTTGCATTGTATAATCTTTTTATTTATCCTGTAAAAGTGTTGTTGTTGTCCCTTTTGCATTTTATATGACGATATAGTATGAAATTTATTTGATGTCTTTATTTTCTAAAATAAATCAGCATCAGCCAAGTTACGTCTTTGTCTTTATACTTACTAATGTCGTCAGTGGTAATGCTACTATGTATGTATGAAATATGTGGGTGATAATGAATATCACTACTGTCCAACATACTTGACCTATAAAATAAAAATATTTTTTTGAAATGAACAGTGAACCATATTTTCAAAATTTTAATCAAATTAAAAAACAATTTACATTTGCTAAAACTATTTATGGAAAAAAATATTTTATAATGAATGATTTTGTGCGGCTTTATAAGTTTTTATAAATGTTTTTCTGGTATTTCATTATACGTATGCTATACATTTTCTTCGTTATTATACTCATATAATAATATTTAAAAATCCATTAATTTTTATCATTCTGTTATTGATGTTGCCTTCATATAACGACCAACGGTCTTATTCATGAAATCTTAAAAGTGTTTAATAAACCATTTATAAGCAAGATTTCATAAAGTTGTATTCAAAAACTTTTATTCTAAAAAAATGCTATTGTATGCTGTTTGCCTACTATAAACCTTCATTAAGTTAATTTGTACAAAATACCATTTTTAACTTCAAATAACTTTGAAAATTTAGGACATAGGAGTATTTAGTACATACTATAAAATAAAGCTTGAAGTCTTCGCGCCGAAATGTGTTTTTCCTTTGCCACTAAATTATATAATTTAACCAAAATTTGCATATAATGAGTAATAAAATTCTACAAAAAAAAAAATACAAAAATAAAATACAGTTGTTACCCAATAAGCAATTTTGCTGGAAATCAAGTGCAAAACAATTGGTATTCAAGGCCGAAATTCCAGTTTCAAGGGTTGAAATATACTTTTTTTACACTTTATTTCAATAGCATTTTCCAGTAAAATGGTAACTTGAAATCAAGTGGAATATTAAAGTTTTAATATAGTTTAATTCAAGCCTTGAAATACAGTTAAATTCAAAACTGTGATTGCAGTTCCATTCAAGCCTTGACTTACTGCCAAATTCAAGTCTTTAGTTACAGTTGAACTAAAGCTTGAATTACAATTAAGTTTATGTTGAATTTTGATTTAATTCCAGCTTTAAAATACAGTGCTTTTCAAGTAGAAATGAAACCCAAATTCAAGTTTAATTTTTCTAGTAAATTATTTATAATGTTTATTTTCCATAAATAAATGAATTACATTACTAACAAATGTTTTAGGGATAATTAAAGTTGTGAAGAAATACACTACGGTCATTAATTAATATTGCAAATAAAAAATTATATTATGGTTTACTTTTTTTTGACGAAACGATGTTTTGCCTGCTGAAAGTATAATATGGTGGTTTTTTCAAATTCGGTTTCACTGTGATCAGCAAATTTTTGAAGATATGCAACTGAAACATTTTACATATAGATATGTAAGTGAATTTATAATTAAGAATTTAGTAAAAACATTTCACATCTTACATCATGGCTTACATTATTGAAAAACTTTTTATTTCCGTTTTTTCCTTAGAACCTTGCCAACAAAATTCTTTAGCGACTACATCTCTCATTAATAAGCGCCAACAATTTGTAATAAACTTCGCGGAGTGTCCGCTTACTCTTTCCTTGAGCTCTTTTACCTAAAACACAAAAATAAAAAAGTTTTCATACACAGAAACGAAGATAAAACATGTTCAATACCAAGTCTATAAAGTTATCTTCAGACTCTAAAATTTTGCTTTCATAATTTAAAATAGAATCCTTTTAGAAGGGAGTTTTGGGTACGATTCTTGTTTGACTAGATGCGATTTGTATTTGATTGGTTTGCACTAATTTAATTTCCTCTAATATTCTCTGCATAAGTCTATTGTTGGTTTCCAAATTTTCTTTGAGCTCCATAATATCTAAAAAAAGATATTTATGTGAAATGAAATAATAAAATAAATTTTAACAGTAATAACTTTACATACTAATTGTTATGTACGATACTTACCTTTCTTTGCTGCAAGCTCTACAATATTGATGTTATCAGTACGTGTAAATTGAGTATTAAAATTAGGGAAGTAACGAATACCGATACCGATACCGATATATCGGCGATACTTCAGATTTTCCGATACATCGGTATCGGCGATATTTTACTGTCGATACGACGATACTTTTAAAAATTTTTTTCAGAGTTTTTTTTTAACAAATAATTTATTTTTGTTCGATTTTACCATGAATTAAATTCACTTCGTTATTTTTTAAATCTTATTAATATCAATTTTAAAAATTAATAATATTTTATGCTGTTATTTTGTAAAAAAAATTATTATTTTTTTTTTGTTAAGTTTACCATGAATTCAAATTCAAGTCGTTGTTTTTTAAATCTTATTCCAGCAAAAAAAAAAGATACTCCAAACAAGACATGAAAATGTAGAATTCGCGATCTGGAAGTATTGCAAATTTGGATAATTTCTAATTAGTTTTACATATCCTTGCCATTGCAAGAAGTTCTGTTTTTCGATTACCAATCATCGAATTGAAAGCGATGCTAGGACAAATTTCTTTTTCGGTATTTTATAATGATTTCTATAAAAAATTACCCATTTTCAAAATTTTTTTATGCGAATTTAAACTCAGAACTGTGTTTTCATGTAAATTTAAGTGAATATATATAAACTTAGAAGTCTTTTAATAAATAAACTATTAAGTTATTTAGAAGAATATTAGTTGATAAATGTCCTTTAAAAAAATCGATTTTTAAAAAGCATTTTATAAAGGAATTAAACATATTTTCTTGCTTTTCTACTAATTATCTGCATATTTTTATTATAGATTTTTTGGAAGCAATTTTAAATATTCTCTCTTATAATGTAATTTTGTATAATAAAAAATTGCACTTGAGTTTTGTTAATCTAAACTTGAACTCAATTTCAATATTCGTATCTGTATCGGAATCGGTATCGGCGATATTTAACTTTAAATATCGGTATCGGTATCGGATCGGCAAAACGGTGTATCGTTAATTCCCTAATTAAAATCCATCTATGGTGTGAAAAGTGGAATGAAAACAAATGCGTTCTTTTCAATGTTTTCAAACATTAATATCTTATTTTCGATTGATGACCAACGATGCTCAACCACTGCATTGTTTACTACAAAATGGTTACTAAATTTTATATTCAAACGGCTAGATGACATTAGAGAATTAAAATAATCTGTCAGATTAATAATCTGATGTGATGTTATAACTGGAGTAGGATTCTTTTTGATCGAATGTATCCTGTAAAAGTTCTCACCAATGCTATATATATTATTTGGACTTTTTGTAGAAAAGTTCATGGTATTTATTACTATATAGTTTTTATTTCTCTTCAATTTGGGTGTAATTGTTGGTTCTTCATCCAATTGGCACAAATTTTCTTCTACAATTCTTTTATATAATTGGCTGCCAATTTGATGGCGTTTCCCCAATTTTTTCTTTATTTGTTGCAAATAATTTTCAAATGGAAAAGCACTAAATGCTCTTCATTTTACAGAATGCATGGCACCCTGAAAACTCAACCCAATGCTTTCTAATTCTTTAAGCTCTTCAACAAATTTTTTTTTAAAACATATCGGATGAGGGTGGTTTTCGATTTCCGCAAAAAGCTGCAACAGTAAAAACATCTTTGTAGCCATGAATATTTAATAAAATAGGCCAAATTTGCCGATTTGAACTTTTAGCCAGCGGTAGTCCATCAATATTAAAATTCAAATCTAGATTTGACGGAGCATTAGTTTGCTTTGCGAGAAAGTTATTTAATGCATCCCGTATTTCAACTGCTGGTTGCTTTGGAGTTTGCTTTAAGGTCGTTCAATATTTTTAAAAGATTATTGACAGCATCATTGGCTATGTTAAACGAAACTGCCCAATTAGCTAACTTATCTTTTAATTCTAACTTTTTTCGGAAATTCTTATGGCAACTGTTATTTTCCAGATTTCGTCCTGATTAAATTGGATTTCAGGTCTGTTGTGTATACTTACATTTGCAATAGGTGAAACTTGGATGGGGAGCTGAGTTCCTATTGATTGAGTAAACAATGCAATAATTGTCTGCGCATCAGACTTCGCTTTTCTTTTCACCATTCTACTCACGTTTTGTATTATTTATTCACTTTTTTTTAAATATGTATTTTAATAATAGTTATAGCTATTTTGTATTAAAGATTTTAATTATTTTGATAATAAAAAAAATTATTAAATAATTATTTGACAAGAGAAATAAAGCTTGAACGTATTTATGAATGTATTTTCTTTTTTAATTCTAAAATATTTTGAAACTTGAATAGTACTTAAAAAATACGTTTGAACTCAAGTTTACTTCCAGTTAAATTTAAAGCAGTTGAATTTTAATTTTTGAGTGTTTATTGGGTAGTGATGAAGACACAAACATAACAAATGAAAAGATTCTCGCTATTCGAATACCTCTTTCTTAAAAAGCCAACAATTCGTATTAATTTCTTTTAACCGATTTCAAAATTATGAACTCAAAATCAGCGTATTATTGAAAAATAAATTTCAAAAATTTTTCTGAATGAGTTTTCAATATTATATGATAAATTCGATATTTTCCAACGAAGCGTATCATAACCATTGGAGAATCTTGCTAACGAATCTAAAAAAAAAGGTTTTGCATATTGAATAGTGTGACATGGTAGGGACGATATGTCCGTCGGGTATGTATGTATTTTTTTTTCTATGTTTTTTGTTTTGCCCCCCCAAGCAAGCATTGAATTTTGTTATTCAAAGCATTGATGTGCGTGGCGCGTCATACACAGAAAAAAATTAAGTTTGTTTTTAATAACAAAAATCCCGGTATTAAATCTTTTTTTCAAACTGCCTGTGATAAAGAAATCCGCTATATTGATTACAAAATATTTTCAAAAGAATAAAATATATAAACTAAAAAAAATGTTGGCATGGCTGGAATGCGAACACGGGTTTCCCGGACGTAAATCATACTCTCTACAGCTGAGCTATATATACCCCATTTATTTTTTATGAGATAAATCTTATTTTAAGTACTTATGTATGAAAAGAAAATAAATAATAGGCATGGGAAAGAAATGCATACAACGAAATATTGTATTAAGTTATTGACAAATGCTATTGAAGTTCATATTTTTTTGAATATCATGGTTTAATTGAACATAACTCTTGTCTATTTTTTTCTGTGTAAGGAACTTATGTTCCAAAAAAGAGCTAAAATATTATTATATGCTTTAACTACTTAACTGTTTGCAGTCGGTGCCAAGAAGAAATAAATTTTTAGAATATTTTCTACGTTTGACACCGAGTGCAACCAGTTAAGCAGTTAACCCATAAAATAATATTTTAGTTTTTTTTTTGGTGGATATATTTTAAAGCCGCTTTAATTTTTTCTAGGTTTTTTTTTACTTCCTATTGCATATCTTGTATGAGAGGTATCCCTCCTACTCCCACTACCAACCACTTAGTTTTGCGTTAGACTACGCATATTGGTTTCTAAGTGACTCACATCAAGACTAAAGAGTTGAACTTAGGTCTTTACTTGATAAAGTAGAAAGTATGGCAGCCTATGAAAATGTGGCAACTTCAAATCACTAAGCTTGCCAATAAAAGCTAAAGGTAGAATAAACTTCTATACAACTTATCGCTCACGTTTAGGTTCAAGCAAAGCTATAATAATGAAAAACTGTTTATCCGTCGGATAAAATCCTAAGTTTAACTAAAGCCAAGTTGAAATAATGGCCCTTAAAGTGTTTAATAATTATTGTGTAGTTTAAGCATGAAATAAGAATTTTTTATGAATTATACCCTAAGGGCCATATGCATAACGAAAACTTGGCATGAAGATAGCAAAATCGATTAAATTCAACTGACTATTAACGAACTCTACTGGACTATTTGCCATTAAAAATCACTGTACAATATAGAGATGAGGCAGGACTACAAGATACAATCATTTTTAATGTCCGATTGCATGGAAAAACTTTTTAAGACTCAGTTCAACTTCGTCACTTATGATAAGTTCCAGCCAAGCTTTGATTATGCATACGGCCGTAAGTGTTTAGTTGTACAAAAAAATTTTATAGAAATATTAACATATAAATTTATTTAAATATTTTTTATGTTAAATATGTTTTATATTAATTGATATTAAATAAAAAAACTAAATATAATAAATTTATTCAATTATTTTATTTTTAATTTCTTTCTTTCTTTTTATTATTAATTTACAGATTTTTTGATTTATGTTCTTGTTGTTGTTGTCAGTCCTATCAGCCACCACTTCCACCACGATCACCATAACCACCACCAAAAAATTAAAAAAAATATGTTGTATTAGAAAATATATGAATTCACCACAAACAAATTTTATTCACCACGATCATCAAATATTAAATGAGAATATTTAATAAAATCAATAGGAAAAAACTTAATTCATCATATTTTACATCATTTTCATGGAACGCCTAAAATAAATATATTTTACCTCCAATTAGATAAAAAAAAGAAAAATATATTCAGGCTCCCACTACCCAAAACTAAATTTTGAAAAATCATCTCCACCAAAAACAACCACTACCACCACCAACAAAAACATCATCATCAATAATTTTGTAGTTGTACTTCAAATTCATCAGATCAACTTTCTTTCATCATGGCCACCATCAATTCGGTAAGTAGATTTATTTTCTATTATCTATTATTTATTAATGTTTTATTGTTTTTATATTTTTTTGTTGTTGTTTCAAATGTAAATACACACATGAACAATGAACATATGATTGTTTTTGTAAATACCCTACACTACATGCAACTTGTACCGAAAAAAATTTGTTTTAAAACCACTAGAAAAAGTTTAATAAAATTATCTTTAAGCCTTTTTAGGGCCAGGCCATACGGGCCTTTTTAAAACGCGCGTTTTTTGCTTTTTTATATTAAACTTGAAAGTTCTAAATTTTATAAAACTTCAAATTTAATGCAAAAAAGCAGAAACGCGCGTTTTAAAAACGCCCGTGTTGCCTAGCCCTTAATGTTGTTTATTCATACACTCAACGGCTTCGTAATTATTCAGACCACCATAATGAAAAACACTATTTTTTTAAGGCAAAATTTAAAATTTTTAAAAATGCTTAAGAAATTTATTATTTGACATATTGTCATAATATTATTTTAAATGAAATTTATTTGCTGGTGTTTAAGCATTGTCTATATGCAGCATTTCATTGGTGCTTTACAAAATCGTCAGTAGACTTCAAACACAATTTTGCAAAGTTACAAAGTCTACTATGCTTATTTTTGAAAATCATTTTCATATTTGTGAATTCTCAAATGGTTTTTGAAAGTCTGTACATAAGATAAAGGATTTGTAACTTTGCAAAATTGTGTTTGAAGTCTACTGACGATTTGGTAAAGCACCAATGAAATGCTGCATATAGACAATGCTTAAACACCAGCAAATACATTTTTTTGAAATGTATAAAAAATCGAAAATGGCAAGAATTTACTTTTTGCATTAACTGATCACAAAAACACATATGGGCATTTCCAAGCCAGCGTACGTGACATTTGTACGCCTACAAAGTGGAATATATTTTGCAAAAATAAGAGTAACTGAAAAAAATTTCGTGGTTATGTTCCATTCAGGGGGTACAATATGTGAAAAAAAATTATCACATTTTGTCCAAAATATGAAGGGAAGGAAATAAGGGCATATCGTACGCGACTTAAAACGAAAGTGATGTTAAGGTGCATGTAAAAATATGCGAAACTGCGAATTGTGAAGTTTTTTATTCTTTTTTAAATTTCTTACACTAACAGCCTTATTCTGGCAATTTGGTAATAATAAATTTGTAACCGAATTTTTGTTACCTTATTGTAATTCTTGTTTGTTCTGGTATTCCGGCAATGTTGTAATAAAAAAATAATTCAACAAATGTGGTGAACAAAATTTACACATTTTTGTAACAAAATTTAATTATTTTAAATTATTTTTTTACATAAAAATAAATTGTGGAATGCCAAAAAGTAAATTTATGAAATTTGTGGCTTCCACACGAACAATCGCCCAAGAGAAAATCACCCAAAGCGTCTAATTTTGAGATTTTATTCATATTGCAAAATAAAAATAGTTGCAAATCTCACAAAATCTTTGGGTAGAACAAGCTCAGTTGCAAAATGAGTAATCGTCCATATTTTTGGATCATTACTGATTATGCCAAATTGCGAAAATTGCAAAAGCTTCCTAGCTTCAAATAGATAGGGAAGTCTGATTGATAGTGTTTAAAAATCGGCAAAACTGCAAAAAACCAAGAACTAGCAAAACAATCACGTTTATCGTAAAAATAGCGAAAATTTGCAAAAAATTGCAAAATTGCAAACAAACCTTAAAATTATTTTAAAATAGGTCAAATTATAAGGAATGCAAAAAACTCAGAAAAAAATCGTGAAGATGACGATAATTCGTAAAAACTTGTTGATATTAAAAAGGCAGAAAATTCTGATAGTGATTAAAATTCGGCAAAACTATAAAAAAAGCCAAGAATTATCTAAAAAAAAAATCACTTTCATCGCAAAATAGCGAAAAAATGCGAAAAATTGTAAAACTGAAAACAAACTCTAAAATGTTTAACAATAATAAAATTGTAAGAAATGCCAAAAGCTCGGAAAAATTTGCGAAAATTACGCAAATTCACAATTTCCGCAGTAAAAGTGATTTATTTTTGCCAGTTTTATGATTATTTACAGTTTTAACGCCATCCAATCACTATCAGACTTCCCCATATTTTTAATCTTAGCAAGTTTTTGCGAATTTTCGTCATTTTCGCGAGTTTTTCCGAATTATTGGTATTCCTCACAATTTTAGCTACTCTTTAGCAAATTTAGTGTTCGTTTGGAATTTTGCAATCTCTCGTGAATTTTCGCTATTTTCGCGGTAAAATTGATTTGAGCGATGTTTAATGAATTTATGGGCTTGTTTTCAATTTTTCGCCAATTTTAATAACAAATTTAATAAAAAAAGTTTAAAATAAATTCTTGTTATCAACTTTTTTGTAGGTAATAGTTTTATTGACTTTTGTTACGATAAAACATTATCAGAATACCAATTTCCAATTCTTATAACATTGGTTACAAATTATAACCATGGTGACTATTATTACTGTGTCAGAATAGGCCCGTAATCCAACTATTTTTCCTTTATTATCCGTAAATTTGAAATAAAAAAACTTTTGGATGATTTTATAATGAGCAAAATTTAATGGCGTACGTGACATAGCGTACGTGACAGATTTTTCTCTTATAGTATTCCTAAGTAATGAAATATATGTTTTGTAAATATATCTAAACAAAAATATTTGTACGTAATTATTATTCGAACTGAAATAGGTATAAGTCGGAAGTTATTATTATTCGGCTTAAGTTCCATAATTGAATTAATGTAAATTCAAATTACTTTTAAGAGTGGAATATTAGAATATCTAATCAGACTAGCAGGATGGATTAGTATGTACTACTAATTCGACAGCCGCTATCCTATAACCATCAGCGTGCTTTGTTCACTTTTAATGAAACATCAGTTATTTAACCAAATTTTATGAGGAAATAGAATATGAGTATCTTATTCATTCTTATTAATATGGTAAGCCGAAATTTCACCTTCTGATTATTTATTCCAATTTTTCCAACTCCTATTTTGTTTTTGGTCTTGTAACAGAACTTTTCATCAGCTCAATTTCGCTAAATTGTAGCAAGCAGGAATGTATCAAAATGATTCAAACTGGTGGCAGACTGAGGGACAATGTCCACAAGAACTTCATTTGCTGGTATACGAAGAGTAGTATTTTTTGTTGTAACGAAATTATACAAAATTTTAAATTGAACTAGTTGCCATGACCAGTTGAGTAGTTTTGCTTTTAGCCACTCTTTCAGTACGGTTTCTGTTAGATTGCCTGAAAATAAAATGTAATCGACAAAATCGTGCATGACAAATGTCGAAATTTCCTTAGATAGTCATTGATGGAAATGTCCTCTACGACAAGTTGGCCAACCGTGGTGTTTTTAGTTTTAAATGTGTTAGTTTCTGTTTGAAACAATGAGTGAGTGCGACAATTCTTTAGAACATATTTTGTTGAATGCTACAATTAATGCTACTGAATAAGATTTTATTTATTTTGAGGTTCGTATTGAATAAATGTAAAAAGCCGACTAGCTTCGTAATTTAAGCAATATGAACACTGAGAAATCTCTGTCTTCTTTTTGATCATACTTGGAAGTGCTTAAAAGCATCGCACGAGGAAGACATGAACGTTTTTTACTGCTTCCATAAATATGATCTTGTTGGGTGGTACGAGTAGTATATTCGAATGTAAGGCATCTTCAAGTCATAATGAACCTTCTAAAAATTCTACGCTTACTTATTTATCATTTCGTATTTAGGCACAATAAATTTAAATGAAAAATGATTCACTACAATTACAAGCAGAAAAATAGGAAAGGCAAAAAAAAATTAATATATTTGAAATCATTCATTAAAAGGTTTGTTAGCTTTTAAATATGAATTTTAGATATTTAAATATTTATTTTTCTGCGAGAAAAATGTTTGCAGTTGATACATAATTTGTGTATTTTTATTATTTTTTATTTATTAATAATTTATTTAATTTTTTTTTTATTCCAAAAATTTTGTTGTTTGCATATTTATCATTTTTAATTTGTTATTCTGGCGTTAAATGTTGTTACTTTCTTTATTCGCTGTATAGACAGCTATTCTTTTCTATTGTGGGAGGAGGAATTTATGTAGCGTCTTAATAATTTGTCACTAAAAACATGAAAAGGTTTTAAGCGCTAAATAAGATAAATAACACATTAACAAAATAGTTATTAATTAGAAACACATTTAACTTTAAGTGAAATATTTTATTGACTCTTTCGAACGCAAATAAAATTTAATACAAAAATTTTGTTTCCTAATGACAACTGAAAACTTTTGCATAACAGATCAAATTTCAACAATTGCAGTGTATTGTTCAAGGCAAAAAAGAATTGTTAAAGTTATCAGTAGCTGTTCAGATTTTGTTTGACAACATGCCTGACGATGAAATACTTTCTTTTTGAGCTCGATAACACTTAGTTGTGAATAAAATCAAAATTTCTGGATCCATTTGAATGAAATATGGCTTGTTTTGTTTGAAACATATTTACCTATACACAGAAAAAACTATCATCAACAATTTTTCAAACAAAAGTTTGTCTAAAAAATATTTAATTTTCAATAAATGTTCTTTACTGAATCTGTGAAATTTTTGTTTGACATTTATTTAGGACGCAAACATCAAAAACAACAACTAAAACCCATTTGATGTGTCGTAAAAAAACAAGGTCGATGACGGCATACACATCAGGCGTGGATCCAGCTTGAGCTTTTGAGGGGAGGGGGGAAATTCTAACTAACGGGGAATTTCCCGTTTTATCCGTGCCAGATACACATAAATAATAACAACAACAATGATTTTTCTTTTAAAATAAATTCTATTTTTAATAGCAAATTTTTAAATCTTTTTATAAAACATCCCAATTATTATAAAATCTGAACTAAATCCAAAAAATATTAAAAAATCTTATAAATTTTATTTGCAAATTTTTATGGGAATAATGACACGTGCAGGAAGAAAAAAAAACAAACAAAAAGATAAACAGAGTAAACAAAAATTAATAACAAAAAAAATATCAAATGAATATACTAAATACTTCTAAAGAACATGTGTTTGAGATCAATTTAAATATTAGCAGCAATAAACAAGATGCTTATTAATAATAAAAATTTTTTAATAAAAATCGTTAAATAATACAAAGTGTTTAAGATTAAGAATGTTTTGTTGAATGACAAAATTACGATGGCACTTTTTTTGTTGTTTGTTGTTGTCATAATAATGAAATTTAAATATTTCATAATTTTAAATTATTAATTTCTTCTATAGAATTTCCGGCTTCTGGTGCAATTGTCATTAAAATACTGCCACCCACCCTTTTAGCCAAAAATTTTGCTTCAAAAACATCAACGCAGGCCATGTGGGAAATTTTCTAAAAAAAATAAGAATTTTTGTTTAAAAATTTTAAAAAAGTTTTTGGTTTCAAAAATAATGAATTTACATATGTATGTATTTAAAATGAAAATAATAGCATATCGGTCGTTTACTTCTAGAGCATCATAACTTGAAAATTTTGATAATTGATTTAGTAAAGCAAAATTAGTTATCATATCATTTTCTTCACCTGGTATAAAAAATTCATACAAGTCTATTACAAACTTTCGTTTTTAGTTTCCTGTTAAGGTTGTTTAGGTTTCAACGAAACCCAAGACAGCTGAATGCTGATGAAGTGCGCTTTGGTACAGAAAATTTTTACGTACATTCACAATATTATGACACTAACGGAATGTATTTTGCTCAAGAAGTATTCTAAGCAATCTTATTTTTAACTGATTCTAACATTCAATAAAAAATAAGTAAACATTAATAAGAATTTTCGGTTGCTCTTAGTACCAAAAAAGTACATGCATAGAAATAACACACACAGAAATACTCAAAATATTCTTTACGTAAAATTTTCTGTGGTGTAGTGATTAGTACGTTAAACTATTAGGCGAGAGGTTACATGTTCAATTTCAGCCAAGACTGTGCGTGTGTTTTTAATTTGTAACGTTAAATGCATAAAATTTAGTAAGTAAGTCTTCGTGCAGCTAATTTATATACTCTATGCTTTGGCTGAGTGGTTGGTACATTGGATTTCAAACCTGAACGAGCTTTGTTCGATTCCCACTAAAAATTAACATAACAAACAGTGAGTAAAAATATAAATTTAATGCCAGGCCAGGCCCACTATGTCGACAAAACTCTTTCTTTCGCACAGTTAAATTCTAAACAAAAACAAATTATACAATTTTGTTTCTGTCTTAAATGCAATTGTAAGAAATAAAGAATCGTGTGTCCCGGCAGCTAATAAAATAATAATTAAAGATACGAAATAATAAGCCTCTAACATTTAAAAATAAAGCAAAATTCAATTATTTTTACGGAACTTGAGGTTGATTATTTAACAGTAAAAATAGCAGAAGCAAGGAAACCTCTTTTATTTTTACGGAACCTGCTATTAGTTCTTTTGACAGTTAAATTGATCCAAACAAATAAGCAATCATTTATTTTTTATGGTCTTAAGTCTGTTAACTTTTTAACATTTACAGTTTAATATTTTTTTGTTAAACTTAAATGAAAAATAAGTATACCGGTTTTTAATTGAGTTTTAATTCATTTTATATTGCAATTTCTGTTAATTTTATAAGTACAGAATATTTTGAGTGTATGTATATATTTCATTCTACTGGTTTAGACCTATAGTCAGCAAACTCTTCCATGAAGTAAAAGAGCCAAACAGAGACTGCTACTGCAATTATTAATTGCAACTTGTTTAAAGTTGTTAATAAAGAGTTATGAATTTTGCCGAACTGTATGTTTTTTATCCAAAGTTATTTAATTAGGTTTCAATTCGTTTCAATTTAAATCGTTTTTAATTTAATCTTTTGATTAATTTTTTTATATTTTATTTTAGAAAGAAATTCCAAAGCATGTAATATGAACATTTAAAGAAAAATTTCGTTGTACGGAAGATTGAACTTACATCAAATGTTTCGAGACCACCACAGTCTTATAATCAAGCTTCCGTACAACCAAACTTTTCTTTGAATGTTCAATTATTACATGCTTAAAAAAGTTACAAGCCTCAGAAGTTTTTTTAGTCAACTTGGGCCTACTGTAACTCCTCTCGTGTTTAAATCAGAAGGCCACTGAGACACACGTTATAAAGCTTGACTGCTCCTCTAAAGATGTTCGTAGTTTCAGATAAATCCAATCAGCAGTTTAAAAGTTCCAGATTTATTACCATTTATTTTGCAAAAACCCCCTTGTGCAGTGTCGTCTAGGCGGAAAATAATTCTGATGAGAAGACTGTGGTTGTCTCGAAACATCTGATGTAAGTTCAACCTTCCGTACAATCAAAATTTTCTTTGGATATTCAATTATTACATCGAGCCATAACCGCCAAAAAAGCTCAAGCGACATGCTTTTCGAAAATCGTTTTTAAACGAAAATCGATTATTTACGATAAATCGGACTATCTGTTAAAGTTTCAAAGTCCTGCCATGTTCCGTTACGGAAATACAGCAAAAGAAATTTTAGCTTAAGTGCAGTTTCCCTTTAAATTTTTAATTTGTTTACATTTTTTTGTAACTGCAATGTGTCGCTTAAGCTAAAATTCTCTTTTGCTAGTAGAGCAAAACTAGTGTCAAAAACGGCAAGGACCTCAATGAAACGGTTAAAGAACAGCTTGATAAAGATAATAATTACTAGTTTTAAAATAATTTGATTAAATTAATTGATTTTTCATGGCATCAATAATATCTTAAAATATCTTAACCCTTACAAACATGCGTTGTCTTATAGGAAATTTATTAAAACTATTAACATTACATATAACAATCCACTACAATCCTATATAGCCAATATAAGGGCTCTACTTCGATTTAAACCAAGGATAACTAAAAAATATTTCTCCTGTAAAATTTACTTTATGGCGCTTAAGCTTTTTTGGCGGTTATAGCACGACATGCTCTATAATTTCTTTCTAAAATAAAAATAATTTATACAAAAGATTAAATTGAAAACGAACTTAAGTCAAACTAATTAAATAACGTTGTTGTTAAAAAAGTTTCAACTTTAAATTCATTTGTGAAACCAGTATTTTTTAGTTATGACGGTCTTGAAGTAAATGACCGTTACGTACATTCGACATATTTATGTATGCAAAAATGTACAAGAATTATATTATTTTCATCTAAATTTTTACTAAATCAATACAAAACGAAGACTACGTAAATTTAACTGGGTTAAGTAAATACTGAACAGTGGGACACAAATATTTTAAGAAATGCTTATACTGGAAAATAAATTAGTGTTTGAAATTTTGATATACACATCGCCGTAAAAAATGTTCATTTTTTTGAAGCACTACAGAAATAAAGCGCTTTATAATTCGCTTTAAAATATGAGCTTGTTCAGAAGCTGATTTCATAACGTCACAATAATGCAGGTTTTGAAGCGAGAAAAGTATTTGCCATTTACTTATACAAAAGCTTCGTTCACAAGCTATATAAAAAGCTGATTTTATAGTGCTGATCCAAAGCAGGTTTTTAAGCGAGAATGAAGAGTAAGTTTATTTGAGTTTCTTGGTGCCGTTTTGCAACAGTGTTTTTGGCCGAGTGATTGGTACGTTGGACTTCAAACCAGAAGGTTCTTAGTTCGATACTAGTAGACGTTAAAATAACAAGCATTGAGTAAAAATATGAAATTAATTAAAATAAATAAAGAAACGAAATAAGAAAAATTCAAAATGGAGGCAACGACGCCAATCCACATCGAACCATTTTTTGTATATTTTCAGTTCTAGTGCTGAAAATATTGGTGATTTTCAGCGCTTTTGTGAGCATAAATGTAGTACTCCAATCCGGGAACTCGCCATACAAAAATCAACAGCGATATCAGCAGGTTTGTCAGCGCTTCTTTTATTCCATAATAGTAGAAACCTGCTTTATTGGAAGCAACTTTTTTACTGGGATATTATGTATTTTTCTGCGAACTGTGTTGGGCCTTTTGCCGATACAATAGCGCTACTAAAAAAAATTATCGACTGTATTGATTCCGGGACCGATACATTTAGTGAAGTTAAATTAAAATGTTACATCATAGGATATTATTAGTATATAAATACAATATTAATACGGTTTTTGTTTAAAATACAAAGTATTTGTGCGAAGGAAGAAGATTTCGCAAGTATGAACGAAAACTGTCTCGCTGATGCTACAAGGCTCATACGACAACTAAAGTACTTCTACGCGATTGTTTTCAAGTTTGGGTATGTGACGTCATTGTGTTAGAAAATAAGCGGATCTGCGTCTCTAGATATAGGAGGAGGTGTTCGGTATCTCTCGACTTCCTCCTTAGCAAAATGACAGTTTAGAATGTAATAATTATTTTTCACAAACGCTCCAAACCACACTTCTCGATGACTTATCAGAATTTGTGAAATATGGACGTTACCAGTATTCATTACACAAATTTGGTTCACGTTTTTAGCCGCATTCAAAAAAGGAGAAAGGTTATCATGTACATTTTTTTAATGGATTTTCCCTCAAAACTCCGCCATTTATAAACCGATTTCGGTTTTTTTTTCTTTATTTAAAAGGATGCATTTTCAGATTGTTCTCGTTGAAAAGTGGACGGGATAATGCCCATACGAACTAAATACACATGTCTTTTCATCTACTTCTAGTCAACAGGTTCCTACAAAACTTTGCACATATATTAAGCTTCTCTTTGAATACTACATCACGATTAAAAAAGTGGGCAGTACCACGCCCATGCAAAGTAAATAACCTTTTTCAACAACTTCTACTGAACCGATACTTATGAAACTTTGCATACACATTCAGTTATTGTCACTAAGCAACGTTATGCTTAAAAAGTGGCACGCCTATTTTGTAGACGGCTTTTTCGCAAGAATTATTGTTACACGTACACATTTGTGTCACATAAAAAAAACATTTTTCGCCAACCATAGAATTGATAGTGGGCCTAAGAAACTACGTTCCATAAAATTCCCTTAAACAGCGATATAGCGACTTGAAATGTCCTACAAAAGGATTTGTCGTAAGACTGTACTATAGGTCTTCAAACACCAGTTCACAATTAGTGTTAAAATATCCAACAAAATCGAATTTTATAAGGCTAGTTTATCTTAATATGTCTTATGTAACATTTCACTATAACGATTCCCTATATACCGATTCACTATCATAATGGCGGTATTCAGTGGTTGGTGCGAATGGTCTTACGAAAGAGCAAATGCAAAATATCGTAGCTGCTTTGCAAAACCCAACAACAACAAACACAGAGTTGCCGTTAGATTTCATACAAAGCTACGATATTTTGCATTTGCTCTTTCGCACGACCATTTGCACCAAACATGGAATACCGCCAATGTACAAAAGGGGTGGATCACTTTACTATTACTTTTGAAAATTGGATATACAAGTATGTATGTGCATATAATTGGGACTTGTGGAAAAACAATTCGACAATTCTGAAAAACAATTGGCTTTGTTAGAGTTCGTTCGAAACACGTTTTTAATAATATTTTACTTTGACGAATTATCATTATAGAAAATAACTTGTTTATACTAACTGGAAAAGAATAATTGTTGAGCCAAGAAAACAAGAAAACTCGTGAACTTTCGTTATAATTAATTTGACATAATTTTTAAAATAAAAATTATTTTCTTTCGCTTTCTAATATTAATAGACAGAATTCCATAACATCTATTTCTGCTTTGTGATCGAACTGACATTAACATTTTTGATTGACACATAAAGCATTGAAAATGTATTGTGTATCCGGTAGATTGGAAAAAAGCGAGAAAAAGAACAACTCTTAAGATACTTTTTTTGTCATTTATTTTTCTTCTTTCATAATTCTTTATAAATAAATATTAACAAAGTTTTTGTCATAAACACTTTTTTAAAGATTTATTTTTTATGTGTTAAGATGATATATAAAAAATTTAATAGTTTTTACCTACGTAAATACCAATTTTTTTTTAAGTAAAATAAAATAGTGCGAAAGTTTTGGAATCTTACTGATTGATAGTTTCAAAGCAAAAATATAAATTTAAGTTAAATAAAAGTCTTGTTAAATTAATATTTTAAGTGCAATAACGACATCTTTTTTATATATTTTAAAAAATATTTTTACACTTTAAAAATAGATAAAGTATTTAGAAAATTGCTAGCACGCTATTATGCCAAGAAAATGAATCCGTCCGTTGTGCCCTAAATCCATTTTAAACATACAGGAACACATGATGAAGATGAGCAGCCAAAATAATTTTACATTAAAATAATGTTTTTATACAATTAAACAAAAAAAAAAAAAAAAAAAGAACTTACTCGTACTCATACTTATAAGGGTTGTTATAAAGCATTGATAAAAGCCGACTGTAAGTTGACTTACAAATGTTAAAATAAAAGCTTCAATGGGGTACTTACTTTCAAAAACACTTATCCCTTCTTTGCTTATCCCTGAATGTTGATGATACCCAGTGGTAAAAAGAAGCAGTATGGAGGCCTTACAGAAGCCATCTTTACAACTTCTTTTGAAAGAACAACTACATCCTTCACTCTCCATTCCATCTTCATATCATTTTTACACACGGGGAAGGTCTTCTCTTTGCTTCTTCTGGAAGGAATGACCAAAGGCTTTCTAAAAAGGCCATTTCAAAGGGTTTCTACTGTAGGTCTGTCAAAAAGCAAATGGAGGTACATTTATTACATTCTCGGTATTATTATAGCCCATTCTATATTTTTGATTAACCCTTTCGGTACAAGTTTTCCAATTCAGGCATTAAAAATCCAATTTTGTTACTATTCGGGCTTAAATATTTTTAATAAATTTAAATTTTTTTATTTTTTCCAAAAAGTTGACTCCAAAGTGGTTTTTTAGAATGATGCCATATGGATACATTTGTACTCAATGGAGTATAAAAAACACATGGGCGAACAAAACTAAATGGAATTGGAGGATGAGGTGGTCCTATATTTTTATCTATGGTGGGCTTAATTAACGGTCTGAGTTGAAACGAGTTATTTTCCAACTTTCCAAGTTGATCAAAAGAGGAATTCTCTGAGGGATGAGTCCATTATTTTATGGAACGACCCAAGAAGGGGGAAATACGAGGAATTGCATTTTTTAAACAGGGCGATCTCTTACTATTATCTATAGTTATATTTTATTTGGAACTAGTAACCCCAAAATTTTCAAATTGTGGGAAATTTTGCCTCTTTGAAAGATAGTCCATTTTTTAGAAAAGTGAAAACGCACTTAGGGTGAAAATTTTGTAGAACAAATTACTGATTATTGTTTCTAGGGCCAATTGACAGTTTTATTTCCAAATATGAATCGGTAAAGCATGAAAATTAAAATGACTTTGATCTAGTGGTGTATACAGAGTTACAATAATTAAAAAAATCGTCGGTGCTTTTTTAATTGTTTAAACAAAAAAATTGTTATGCAGAATATTAAATTAAAGTCTTTTTAACTTATTTCAGTTAATTTTATTCAAAAAAAGTCAATATGTTTGTTTTATAAGTAAAATAAAAAACTCTGTTTTGACCAAAAATAAAATATTTAAAACATGCTTTTTTAAATACGTATTTTTTTAAGAAAATAAAACCAAAACATTTTCCAAAAGTGACTTAAATTAAGAAATAAGACCTGGAAATTCTATAATCCGTTAGCAATCCAAAGGTAAAATTAATGCGGTTCTTGTTAGACGCTTATCAATTTACGTGTATCCATATGGATACAATATAGCGAAAGGGTTAATGTGATTTTTTATTTCGAATTAATTGTATTCAAAGTAATTTTTTCGCCAAACGATCGCTAAAAAACTAAAAACGCCAAAAACCGAAAAAAGTCGTAAAAACGAAAAAAGCACTACAACATTAAAAAATCTCTAAAACTAATAATATCATCAAAAAACTAAAAAATCGCCAAAAATTAAAACAGATCACCAAAACGAAAAAAAGCGCCAAAACAAAAAAAACGCCAAAACTAAAAAATCTCCAAAACTGATAAAATCGCGAGAAAACAAAAAAAGATTACCAAAACGAAAAAAGTGTCAAAACAAGAAAAAATCGCTTAAACTAAAAAATCACAAAGAACCGAAAAAAGTCCTAAAAACCGAAAAAACGCCAAAACTAAAATAAATCGCTAAAACTAAAAATATCGCCAAAAAGCGAAAAGACGTTAAAACAAAAAAGCGCCAAAACCAAAAAAACGCCAAAACTAAAAAAAATCTTAAAAAACAAAAAAAAATTGCAAAAAACCAAAAACCGCCAAAAACGAAAAAAAATCGCCAGAACAAAAAAAAAGTGTCATAACAAAAAAAAAAGAAATTGCTAAAACTATAAAAACTCACCAAAAATCGAAAAAAAAATCCCTAAAACCGAAAAAGCGTCAAAATTGAAAAAAAACCCCACAACTAAAATAGATTGCTAAAACTAAAAATATCGTCAAAAAGTGAAAAAACGTTAAAAAACGCCAAAACCAAAAAATCGCCAAAACTATAAAAAAGTGGGAAAAAACAAAAAAAATTGCAAAAAAAAGGAAAAATCACCAGCAAAAAAAAACAAAAAAATCAAGAAAATTAAAAAAGCGTCAAAAACAACGAAAAATACTTAAAAAATTAATAACAACTAAAATTAAAAAAAAAGCACAACGAAAAAACTGCCAAAATGAAAAAAGGGGCAAAAACGAAAACGGATATACATATGAGTACTTCCTTTTAGCCGGGTGTGACCACCTTACACATAATTTTTATATAAATAAAGAATATACAATCTTTTACTTAACAAAAGGTTGCGCAAGGCCAGTAAGCTTAAAGTCGTTGAATAACGGGTAGACACTGAAAGAATACGACTCCTGCTCAGAATGGTCGTCAGAAAGCTATGACAGGTGTGACCTTACAAATCTTAGTTTTAAAGAATTATGACTTTCAGCATAAATTCTGTAAAATTTTTACTATAACGTACACAATAATTTTGGTATAGCTGCCTGTTCAAAGTGTTTTTTAGCTGTATTACTTATTTACTGTTTGACAAAAATCAGTTTTCTTTAAAAAAAACCATTTTTAAAATGTGACGGGTTCGACCGACTTTTTATTGATTTCATTAATATAAATAATATAAAAACAAATCATAAGAAAATAATAACATTAAATTATTTGCTGTCCGTTCTATTATGGACAGCAGAATACTCTAGCTGATTTGAATATTTTTTTAAATTCAATAAAAAGCGCAAAAAGGATATTCTTTTCAGAGATAAGGCTTTTTATTAATAATGAGAAAGAGAAGAAAAGAAAATCTCAAATAAATATTAAACATACAAGTAGGGATGGCAAAATGTTTCCTGGATGATCAGTTAAAAGGGCCTCAAATTGCTTAAAAAATATTAAATAATGTATTCTTTTATTTTTTCTATAATTGTCATGCTCTAAAAACATCAATTGAGAGGTTTTTATTAAATATAAGAAAATCATTTTTTCCTTGCTTAGGGCCGTTTTAGGTGGAATCACTTATATATGAGCATTCGTACGGAACCCTTCGTGTGCGAGCCAAAGTCGCACTTTACTTAATTTTTATTTAAGCTGCTTTTGCACGGAAATTGTACTATTTAGTTCTTTTCTTTATTTTTATTGTGCTTTTTGCACCAAAAAAGTTGACATCACTGCTTGAAACACCACAGAGCTCCAAAGTCAACTTGAACGTCAGATATGAATAGAAAAATTAAAAAAATATTGCGTTAAAAACGCGCTGATTTTTAGTTCGCAATGGGAGAATTTTTGTGGAAAAGTACCGATTTTCACATTCGATAGTTTTTATTTAACAAACACAACACGCGAAGCGATTAGCTTGTCAGCGCAAACCACACAGGGTATATGGCGGGAATCGAACCCACGACCTCTGGACTGATAGGCTAGCATCGGAACCAATCAGCCAAAGGGGGAACCGACATGGACATGGTAAGGATGATATTAAGTTTTTCTCCTGGGGAATTTTTCAATTGTCTTCAAATCTAGTGAACTGTTAATTAAATATAAAGCAGTTATTATTCGAGAAAAAAATTCTCTGCTAAATAAATTCCTTGAACAAGAAGAACTTGAATGAGAACAAATTCTTATCTCTCGCTCTCTACATCCTTTGTCTGTCAGTTATATTTTTAGTTTTTAAATATTTCTTTAAAAAAGTTTCTGCACCTATTCTTACGACTTTGTAGTATGCATATTTCTCACTAAATAATACCATTTCTATTTTGTTTAATATAATGCAAAATTTCATTTCTGTCTTAAAACATCATATACTCACAGGCAGATGTATGTGTACAATTTCATTTTAATTTTGTTATTTTATTTTTATCTATTTTTTGTATTTTTGGTTTTTTTTCGTCTAAATTAAATTATTATTTAGTTAATTTTTTTGTTGCCAGTGCATTTTAGTAAGTGCAGAGAGATATTTAATTTAAAATACTACAAGTTTACATTAAGGAAAGTTGTTATTTTATATTTGGTTTCAATTTTATATAATATTTATAATAACAGACTATCTTACTAAAAACATACATGAGTCATTCTCATTCCAAACGTACATATTGTGTTGTTTTTTTTTTGTTTACCAATGTAACCAATATATGTACGAGTATATATGAGAAGATAGGATTTTTATTATAGTTTTCGCCTCATTCAATGGTGTTCCTGAAATCAAATTATATTTTTCGATCTTTTAATATTTTGTTGTATTGAGCGTTACATTCGCCTTCGCGGGTGTTCTGGGAATGCTTTTTGCGAAAAAAGACCACAAAAAATGAGTATAGGTTTTGAAAGCATTATACATCTTTTCTCTAAACACAAAAAATTATAATAATCGCAGTACGCAATTAAAAGTTATGGGCACTTTTTGAATTTTAGCTTGGATTCACATGGAAAAATAAAAAAATGTTATGTTTTCAAATAATTCTTTACAAACATTTATACATATGGAAAAAGTAGGCTAACTATTCTTTCAAATAAGACTTATTTTAATAAAATCGACCAACAACGTCAAAAGTTATGTACAATTTCAAATAATATTTTTGTAGCAAAATACGACCTACCTAATACATTCTTCTAAAAATATGATCACCACAGTGAGAAAGAAGCAAACATTTTTCAAAGAAAATCAGAAATTCGTAAACAGAAAATGTTCCTTATATCATTTCTACCCTTCAGCTGCTGTTGACTTTTTTTAACGTCCTAAAATTTATAGATAAATTATATTTTTAAAAAATTTTTACGTAACGCTCAATACATTTTAATACGAATTCAATATTTTTTCAGAACACATACTTTATTTTGAGTTGAATGAAATTCAGATGATAATCTTACATGTATTTTAACATAGCCTCCTTAGGTATTCACTAAAAAATTTCAATAATATTTAAACAATATGGATAACACTCAATACATTTTTTTGATGAAATGTTGTATTTAACAAAGTTCACAAACGTCTTAAATATTTAGAAGTATAAACCTACGCTGTTATTAATGCAATTTTAATAATTAAACTCAGGGATGCCAACTTAGCCCTTTTCGGGCTAGATTTAGCCCGTTTTTAGTTACTCAAAACGCGAAAAAAATGTCTAGCCCCGAACAAAATAACGTGCAAATTTAGCACTTTTTACAATTATCTTTTGGCCCTTTTAGCCCCTTTTTACTTTTTGGTCAATATGGGTACATTTTTCGTTTTTGCGGATTTTTTTCTTTTATTCTAGCATATCGACTTGTGAATTAAGATGGTAACATCGTGTTTACTCATTTTTTTGCTAGTTCGATGTACCAGTATTAATAAGAAGAAGAGTCTAGAACAATGTTCTATATTTTTAAAAATTGGATGTGATTTTAAGTTGATTCAAAAATTTAAACGTGCTTTAAAGTTAGCTCTGTTTTGCGCTTTTTCAAAATATTTTACTGGATACTGCTCTATACTTGTCTTTTTTCAATTTAGCCCTTTTTAGCCCCTTTTTGAAAAATTTTTGCGCGTTTTGGGTTCCAAAAGTTGGCATCACTGATTAAACTATAATAAAAAAAATTAAAGTGTAATAAAAACTCGTAGCGCTCAATACACATGACTGCGGACACCAACAATTTAAAAAATATTATAATTTCTATTATTTTTCAGACATTTGATGTATGAAATAAGAGAACCAAATGAGTGATTCCACGTAAAACGGCCCTATGCAAGGAAAAAAAATTTTTTCTTATATATAATAAAAATCTCTCAATTGATGTTTTTAGAGCATGACTGACAATTATAGAAAAAATAAAAGAATACATTATTTAATTTTTTTTAAGCAATTTGAGGCACTTTTAACTGATCATCCAGGAAACATTTTGCTATCCCTCTTTGTATGTTTAACATTTATTTCAGATTTTCTTTTCTTCTCTTTCTCATTATTAATAAAAACCCTTATCTCTAAAAAGAATATCCTTTTTTCGCTTTTTATTGAATTTATAAAAATATTCAAATCAGCTAGAGTATTCTGCTGTCCATAATAGAACGGACAGCAAATAATTTAACATATTATTTTCTTATTATTTATTTTTATATTATTTATATTAATGAAATCAATAAAAAGTTTTATTTCATCGAATTTTTTTAAATTTAGGTTACACCCGTCGGTCACAGCCGTCACATTTTAAAAATAGTTTTTTGTTAAGAAAACTGATTTTTTGTCAAACAGTAAATACGTAATACAGCTAGAAACACTTTGAACAGACAGCTATACCAAAATTATTGTGCACGTTACAGTAAAAATTTTACAGAATTTATGCTGAAAGTCATAATTCCTTAAAACTAAAATTTGTAAGGTCACACCCGTCGCAGCATTCTGACGACTACTCTGAACAGGAATCGTGTTCTTTCAGTGTCTACCCGTTTTTCAAAGACTTTAAGCTTAAATCATGCTAAGGCAGTTATCATTTATAAATTTACGGACACGAAAAAAAGCATTTGAAATGAGAATGACCCACATATGTAATTACATATTATGTATGTATGTATGTATATTACCATAATTGAGGCAGTAAAATAACTAAACTTTTCGTAGAAATTTGTTTAAGAATTAGTAAATGTTATTTTTCCGTTGTGTGTCGGAATAGCGTCTCATTGGCAATTCTTTCTAAATAAAATGCCTCATAAAAATCACTTTTAACTGAATCCGATATTGGTATATATAAATAAGGGATAGATATGCTATTAATTGATTAATCAAACCTTTTGATTAATCAGGATTTTGCCTAATCAATTAATCAAGAGTTCTGGCTAGTCCAAATACTTATTTAATCAAATAGATGCAAGCTCTGAAACATTAGGTAACCAAAGAGTTGAACTTTAAAACATCTAGCTCCGTTTTTGAAGAAGAAACTAATTTTATTATCTCATCAGTTTCATAAAATAACAAGTGCGGAAAGTTTATACATTTTATATTAATGTTTTAAATTTATCAAAACCAAAAAATTCTTTATCAATTACATTATCTAGCAAGAACTTGGTAATGAGTTGTCATTACCAAACAACATACTTTTCAATCACAAACTACTTTACAGTAGTTGAACAATTACTTATTAGTAATTAAACAACCCATTTTTTCTCTTGGCAGATTAGTAGTGTATCTGCTTATCATACAGAAAAAACTAAGTTTCATTTTCTGTAAAGCAATTCAATGAAAAAGTAAATATTTTGTCTATGAAAGGACCTACAAACGAATTTGTAAATATAGACAAAAGTACCTCAACAATTTCATTGAAAAAAACGTGTTTTTTTCAGTGAACAATTTGTTTAAATCTCTAAAACAATTTGTCTAAAAATATTTACAAATTGTAGACAAAACAATTTACTAAATCAAACCATAATATTTACTGGATTTTCTGTCTGAATTTAATAAACAATCAATTAGTCTAAAAATGCTAACAATTATTAAGCAAAATAATTTACTTCAACAAACAAAAATACAAACAAAATTTTTGTCTGTGTCATCATCATCATCCATTAAGCATTTGTGAGATTTCACTTTGTTAAATGTGTTCAATTCTGAATGTTTATCCAAATACTCTAAGAATTAATGCAAGGACATCAACTAATCGATTCACTCAAAAATCTTTTGTAAACAAACTTGGTACAATTGCATTCCTCTTGCTATGATTGTTGTTGTTGTTATTTGTGTGTATGTCGTTATCGGGGTGGTTTTTTACTACACAGTTTTTCTTGTTGTTTTTGGTGTTTGCGTCCTAACAAACAATTCATAGATTATGGACAGAACATTTACTGAAAATAAATTTATTTTTAGACAAACTTTTGTTTGAAAATTTTTTGGTGATCATTTTTTCTGTGTACTGACGATAAACAGTACGACCTAGGCTTGCCAGATCCAAATTAAGAAAAAGCTTGACATTTAGAGAAAAAAGCTTGATTTACGAAAAAAAAATCTTGACACTAACTTAAAAAATTTCAAAGCAATAAAAACTCAATCGTTAGCCGACTTAAAAAAAATCAACGAATCAGTTCGTTTGTATTTTTTATGTGTGTTCCCTTGGAACTTTGGCATATACGATCCGATTTGGAAAATGTTTATCTCTACTTAGATTGAATTACTTCCAGATTCGTACTGTCCGTCTGACGTGTGGCCTCTGCTTGTGCTCTATTCACAGAAAAAAATAGACAAGAATTATATTCAATAAAACCATGTTATAAAAAAAAAATATCAATTTCAATAACATTTATCTTTAACATAATAAAATACTTCGTTGTAAGTATTTCTTTTCCATGCCGGTTATTTCTTTTCTTTTTATACATAAGTGCTTAAAACAAGTTGTATCCCATAAAAAAATAAATGGGATATGGCTCAGCTATAGAGAGTATGCTTTACGTCCGGAAAGCCCGGGTTCGTATTCCAGCCATGTCAACATTTTTTTAATTTATATATATATATTTTTATTTTGAAATAATTTTGTTATCAATATAGGGGAATTCTTTATCACAGGAAATTTGAAAAAAAATTATTGAATACCGGGATTTTTGTTATCAAAAACGAAACTTATTTTTTTCTGTGTTTTGAAGTCGGGTGTTTTTAACAATAATTATTTTAAACTTACAATTTACATTAAATTCAGGCAAATTTATCTTAACTTATTTAAATTGCATTGACGTTAGACAAACCTTTACAAGACAAATAAGGATATTGTACACTAAAGAACTTTTATTTTTCCACATATAAGTATTTGGTATATCTGGTAACGATTTTAGCTGATTCTTAATTTTTATGCAAGAAATTTTGAAAATTTTAAATTTTCATTGAAATTAGTTCTTATCATTAATTGGGCATATGACATCCTTTTTCTTTCTTTACAAAACGAACTATTTACAGGAATCAAAAATATAAACGAAATCAATTAATGAAGACTAGATTTTGCCTTTGTCCCGTTTTTTTTAATATATATATTTTTTTAATTAACCCTATTTAGCCACTTGAAATATTTTTGTGAAAAAGATCGTAGTCTGCATACAACTTATCATTGTCTACAGACTCAAGGAATTTTAATTAGTAGTTTTAAAAGCTAAGGTTTTCTATTTTCAATAAGGGTACGACAGTTTTTTGTAAGAGGAACCATTGATAAAATTAATTAGTTCTTGGCAATTTGACCTTCATGTCAGCATCATATCTAAAAGAGCAACGAACGAAATAATACAATACGAGATGATAGCACTATGTAGAATTTTTAATAATTCCAACAAAGTTTCCTTACTTTTTTTCATAATTTAGCTTATTTATTTTTATTCTATTAAGAAATGTATGTAATTTAAATGATTTTTTAAGTACAAAAAAAAACAAAAAAAAATAACCAAAATATAAGTTTGTTTAATTAAAATTTATGTTTATACTTTGACATATTTTTATTTTTAAAAGCAGACGACAATTCAATTAGAATCATTAACTTATCAACAAATAATTTTCGTATTTTCGATTACTGTTTTTTTTTTTAATCAGTTTCTTTTATTTTCATAATGAAAACAAAAAGAACAGAATCGAATTGATTGCTATTTTGTTAGATCGTTAAACCTCAATAAATAAATTTATGTTGAGTATTTGGCTGATTGGGAAAGAAAATAGAATGAAAGTGTTAGAATGTGTTGAATAGCAACAATTTTTATTGATTCTTTTGATGATTTAAAAATATGATGTTATAATAAGACTGCACACAATAGAAAAAGAAAACAAGATGCCAACGCTTAATTTGCAAAGATAGGACCACAAATATATATGTACGTGTATCGGAGTTTTTACGTCTGAGTTTTATTTTAGGAGAAGTCAAAATTCCCCTCTTTTGTACATTGTTATACACGATTGGCCTGGGAGTGATTCTTACGAAAAAAAATATGGATACGGTCGACCTTGCAGGCCATCCCTGGAACTTCTAATTAACTTCGAACTGAAAGCGCTGCAAAATTCTTAGGAGTAATTAAAAAAAAATAAAGAAATTTTTTCCACAATTTCGACCACGATATTTCTCGATCCCCTTAAGGAATTTTGATAAAATTTGCTGTATTCGCCGCAGTTTTTCCACTTAAAACAAGCAAATTAATGAAATTTATTTGTTGATGGTTAAGCATTGTCTATATGCATATCATTGGTGCTTTACCAAATCGTCATGTAAATGAATCATAAAAATCGATTCGACAAGAACTTTTACAGTTGCTAAAATAAATCGTTTTTTTTTTCAAAAATTTTCGCAACGATATCTGTCGTACCAATCAACCGATTTCAAATAAATTTCCAACAGTCGACGTAGTGTTATGAGCTTAAGAGCTGATTAGTTTCGATCGGTTTAGTAGTTTAGTATTTATTTGAAAAAAAATTTTTTTTTCCAAACCTTAAATTTCGGAAATTCTCAAAGTCTACATAACCAACCTATTCGGTTATGTAGACTTTGAGAATTTCCGAAAATTAAGGTTTGGAAAAAAATTTTTTTTTTCAAATAAATACTAAACTACTAAACCGATTGAAACATTATATCATGGATTCTAAGTGAATGCCTTAAATTTGGTGCCTATCGGCTAAGCGGTTTTTTTATATTTTGTGAATTATTGTTGATTATATTCGAGGATCTTCTAATTGTTATACGATTCTTAATCGTACCATTTAAATTGTCATTGAAAATATCGCCGGTATTTGTTAGTTTAGAGGAATTTCGCCCTGTACTCTCACCACTGGGATTTTGTATTTTTAAAATCTACAGAGAGAGGGGAAAAAGTAAAAATAAAGACAGGTGCCTCTTTGTACCCGACTGCGCTACGCAAAGAAGGGTATTGTGTTTATCAGTCTATGCATGTATGTATGTATGTATGTGTGTTCCTTTGCGGCACTATATAAACCGAACGTGTAAGCCGATTATAATGATTCTTACGTTAATCGATTTGTCTTAATCCCACGAGTGTCACAGACTGCGCTACGCAAAGAAGGGTATTGTGTTTATCAGTCTATGCATGTATGTATGTATGTATGTGTGTTCCTTTGCGGCACTATATAAACCGAACGTGTAAGCCGATTATAATGATTCTTACGTTAATCGATTTGTCTTAATCCCACGAGTGTCACAGACGCAATTTTGTGAATACGAAAAAAATTAAAAGTCGGCGAACAATATCAAAATGGGTATCATTCGACAGGTATTTGAAAATCTTCTTTAGGTTTCTCTTATGATTTTTAATTTCGAATGACCATTTAGGATCTGTGACGGCTTAAAGTTGTTTTATCTTATATATTTTACGCAATCGGGTTTTGTTGATTTCTTAAATTTATTAAGTATATTTTTAAAAAGTACTATTCAAAAGAACTTTTTTTAATAAGTACATTTTTGAAAAATGCTTAATGCTTACTCAAAAAGAAAATTTAGAATAATATATTTATCTTAATATGGAAACGGCATAGCTCATATGAGTGAGAGGCTTACATACATACACATACACAGTCACACACACACACGCACACACATACACGTGCACACACATACATACATCCATACGGACATAATCGTAAAAATAGTCAGAATAGATTCGCATGACCTAAAAACGTCGAGATCTGATGTAAACTTTATTTTCGAAAATCGAGGTGAAATCAGTAACTTCTTATCTTTGATTGCGAGAAGTTAAAAAATACTTCACAAACAGTGGGTATAGGGTTTAAAAGCACTATGTATCTACTCTTTAACTTGGGCATAGCTGCCAGAAATCACGATTTTTTACGATATGACAGAAAACGGTATGACATACTGTGTTGTCATATCATAAGTTTTTTACGATATGACAACACTCAAAAAGCCGTACACGGTGTATGGCTTTCTCAGTGTTGTTATATCGTAAAAAACTTACGATATGACAACACAGCATGTCATACCGTTTTCTGTCATATCGTAAAAAGCGTGATTTCTGGCAGCTATGGGGCTTTCTTAGTGTTGTCATATCGTAAAAAATTTGCAATATGACAACACAGCATGTCATATCGTTTTTTGTCATATCGTACAAAATCGTAATTTCCGGCAGCTATGCATATATGGGTTATTTTGTTCGTAAGACAAAAAGTTAAAAGGTAAAGTTTTTGCAGTTTTAAACTTTTTATGACTTCTTAGAATGAAACAACTTTTTGAATTTGCATGCAAAAGTACTTTTTTCCATACTAAATTGTGAACAACTCCAAAAGCGTTGATCAAATAAAAAAATTTTGTTCGCATAGTTTGAAGGTAATTTTGTCTTGCATATTTTGGCGATTTGCTGATTGGAATCGAGCATACCGTTCTCAAGTTAGGATGAAATATACTTATGCACCGAGTGGATATATGTATTAGTCATGCCCATTAAAAAAATCTTTACATGATTGAAAAAAGACTGTAAACGGATTTTAATTTAGCTCATTAAACTCTTTATATTCCACGTATATTTTTATTTGAACGACTTATTCTTTGTAGATCAGTGTAATATGAATTTGGAATAAGTAGCCATAATTTTTTTAAAAACGTTTTGCTCAGATATAATTTTTTCTTTAAAATATGAATTACATATACTTACTACATACATATTACATTAATCTTAATGATGCATTTTTAAATAAATTGAAAAGAAAAACTAAACTGAACAGAATGCGCTGCGCTCATTTGTAGTTTTTGCTTCCGCCACATTACTTTTGACTGTCCTTAAATTTTCGTGGCGAAATATTTAATTCGTCATTGTAGAAATGGCATAAAAATAGCAAAAATTCATAAATGTCTTGAAGCAATTTTCTTAGCAGCTAATTAATTATAAACTAAAAATTTTTAACAGTAGCTTTCTTTTATTGTTTTAAGTCGTTTATTTTTTCGTTCTTATACTTTTTTTTTTTGGTTGGTAAATTTATTTTGAAAATGACAAATTGTTTAATACGAAACAATTAAAATTTAATGCTAAAAAAAATGCAATAAACAATGATTTATAATAACAATAATAATATTTTCCTCTTTTTCTTTTCAATGCGTGTGTGTGTGTGTGTGTGTATTTGTAGGTTCCCAAAAGTATACACCTGCCATTGAGTACAAGTTTATCGTCAGCTCCTCGTGTGCTTATGTGTAGTACGTCGGTGGGTACAGAAGCTTCGGTAACATTACATTTACGCGATGTTAATTCCAATGATTCAATACAATCAAATCAATCATCACCAGAAGCAATCGCTGCAGCAGCAACAACTATTATTACATCATCAACAAATACCCATCATACAGCCGGTGCAGCAACAACAGCTACAACGACGGCGACAACAACAGCAACAACATTGGATAATGCATTAACTATTGGTTATCCCGATCCAGATATGTTGGCTGATGTTTTAGGTACCTTACAAACAGCATGTGAGTGTTAAAAAGTAATCATTAATTAAAGCCTTTACAAAAAATTTATGTATGTATATCGTTACCTTAATATCAAACCGGCCTAACTATTCTTTTTTCAAATCTTGGTTATTGCCTATTTCGATAGATGAACCTCTAATGTATATCGAAATGTGTAAAAAAATCGATTTGAAGAAGCAACGAGTTAGGTCGTTTCTATATTAAATTAATGATATTATTCTAAATTTTCGAAGAACCATTTGATTAATTACTGCTCAAAAACGTACTTATTAAAAATTTTCTTTTGAATGGTACTTTTTAAAAATATACTTTAAAAAATCCACTTATTATCTCTATCTCTCTCTCCCTCACTCTCTCTCTCTCTCTCTCTCTGTAGCTCTTAAAAATACAAATCCCAGTGGTGAGAGTACAAAGCAAAATTCCTCCAAACTAACAAATACCAGCGATATTTCCAATGCCAATTTAAATGGTACGATTAAGAATCGTATAACAATTAGTAAAAGATCCTCGAATATAATCAACAATAATTCTCAAAATACCAACAGCAATAATAACATCATCAACAATAGCAACTGCCATAATAGCAACAACATCAATTGTATACGAGACATTTCCAAAACGACAACCACATCGGCGGTGCAAACGGTATCGACATCAACGAATACTACAACCGCTGTAAATAAAACAAACAGTTATATAAAGAATTGTCTAATACGAAGTAGCAGTTGCAGCAATACCACAAACCTAACATCGCTGGCTCAGATAATGAGCAATAGTAATAACAATAACAGCCATAGTAATAGCAATAATAGTAATCAAACCAATAATAGTTTAGCTGTCAACTGCAACGGCATTAATAATAATATTAATAATAACAGCAATAATAATTTGAACCAACTAAATAGCAGTCAGACAACCAGTAGCAGCAACAATAGCTGCAATAGCAATTTTAGTTCTAGCAGCAACGACAGTTGTTTTAGCTATAGCAGCAATAGCAGTAGTGGCAATTCAGTTGCACGCAGTATAGCATCGTTGAGTCACGGTAGCCGCAAAGTTCCTGGTCCATTAACAACAAATCCACCGAAAATATTAAAAAAGAGCCGTTCAAAAATATCATCACCCAGTCGTCACGGTCCACAGCAGTGTCAGGTAAGAAAGACAGATGAACTTATTTATTTATATTTTTGTTAAACCGTATTAGGTATCACATGAAACTCTCATAGAGTGAGTTTTGTTATGGCTGGCTATTACAAGAAATATTGAAAATAAAATATGTAAAGTTTTGTATCTCTTATGTCTGCCCGACAATGATACGAACCCAATGAAAATTTTTTACTCAAGTCGCTTGTTTGCATTGTGGAAACAGCACATAAAACTCAACCAGCGTCCTTCCTAATTTTTTAGAAATTTCACGTTATAATATGAAAATACTTTTCTTCATAAGTTCTGAGAATTTCGACATTAGTCCAGTGGTGGCCGTTCTCTCAATTTCCTATACTCGTGAGATTTTTACTGATTACTGATTTTTGCTGATTTTTTACCATCAACACACGTATACTGTGTGTGAGACACACAGCCTATCTATTTAGCCGGGAAGCACATACACTGAATAAGATAGAGTATGACGTATGGCTACCACTGTATTAGTCCAATGAAAAACTTCATTAAAACTCAACCAACGTGACACTTCGTTGGATTAATGAAACAAGTTTCGTTAAAAGTATTTTAATGAAATTTTCATCAAATGTATTAAATAAGTGCACTGGACTAATGTAATAGTTTTGTTAAACTAATGAAAATATTTCGTTATTTTGACGAAACTATTTCATAATTTTAATGATTAACTTTAATTATTTTAATAAACTTTTTTTATTATTTAAGGGAAATTATGTCATTATTTTATTGAAACTATTTCATTGGTTTAATGAAATTATTGCATTATTTATTACGCAATGAAATTATTTATTTATTACGCAATAAAATTATTTTATTATTGAAGTTGTGTGTATTTAGTCGAACTATATGGGTTTTATCCAAAGAAATTTATTATTCAGGCTTAAGTTCGTTCAATTTAATTTTTACAATTAAATCATTTTTTATTGAAAAATAATTTTTCAGAGCATGTGGCAATTGAAAAGTACAAATACCAATTTCTTGACTTTTGTAAAGGTCGAACTGAACATCGATGTTTTCGGTATTAACCACAATCCCATCGTCAGAGCTCTTTATACTCTAGGCTAATCAGCCCCCAAAGTCCAGCGGTAAATATCTGGCATTAAACCAATTGCATTAAAGCTCTATGTTTCCTGGCTTTAAGGTTATTTTATGATGGCTTAGAAATTTACCATACTTGGCACTTATCCTAATCAACAACCACACTTTTGCTTTTTGTTTATATTTCTTTTGTTTATATTTGTACTTTTCAATTGCCACATGCTTTGAAAAATTATTTCTCAATAAAAAATTATTTAATTATTTTATTGAAATTTTGTACATTATTCTAATGAAATTATTTCATCGTTTTAATAAAATTATTCCATTACTAAGAAGGCACACTTATATTATTTTATTGATTATTTTAATTTATTGGCAATCCCTTGCTACACTCATGTACATGAGAAAAATTTGCAAAGTTGATGACCGCTTACAGTATCCAACTGAAACCTTTGATTCTCATCATTTGCTTTATAGGCAATCCGTTAACTACTTCAGCTTACAGTGCTCTTAAAGCAATGTGCTCTGTGAGTGTAATAAGAAAGAGTAGGTATAACATACAACTGTTGAAATAGAGTTTATTTTTTTATGACAGAAAATAGGTATGTAATTTATTTCATCGATCTTTCATAAATGCAATGAAATTATTCATCAAACTTATGAAATACGTTTCATTGAAATTATGACATTCAAAACCTTATAATTTTAAAATTTTTTTATTTTTATTTCATTGGATTTATGAATCGAAATTCTTTCAATATAAGCGAATTTTTATTTATTTTAAATAATAAATGTGATCTCAATTAGAATATGAAACTTTTTCAATATTAATAACACCCATTTCCTTTTTGTAAAACGCGACATATTTTAAAAATTTTCATGTTTCCAATATTCTTATTTAATTGAATTTTTAACACAAAAAAAATTTGTACCTTTAAACCATAAAAATACTTTTACGTTTAAGCAAATAACAAGCAATTTTTAAAAGAAATCCAAACTATTACGAAATTTTGCCAATTAGTTTCAATATTATTTGAAAAATGTTCGTGAATGCTAAGCAACAACAACATGTACTATTTATAATTTAGTTTCTTTTTTTAATGATGAATAAGATAAAACAATATAAAATTTAGTAAAATAATAAAAAAAAACCATTCAGACATACAAGTACCCCATAATTAAATGTTGTCTGGGTATCTCCAATTTACATTGTCGTGTGTGCATATGCAAACAAGAGTTGTAGGAAGGTGGGGCGGCGGCGAAGCATGAAAGGGGTTGAAAACATGTCTAATTAAAACATACACGTTTTTACGTATTTTTTTATATTTTGCTGTTTTTTATTTCTTTTTTTATTTAGTTTTTACGTTTCATTTTAAAATGTTTGTTTTAAATTTCTGGTTAGTAAAAAAGTGTTTTTTTCTCATCTCGAATATTTTTCCTTTCAGATTTGTAATAAAATTTTTGGAAATGCATCAGCTTTGGCCAAACATAAACTGACGCACAGTGACGAACGGAAGTACGTGTGTGCTATGTGCTCGAAGGCATTTAAGAGACAAGATCATTTGTAAGTTTTCCATATTAAATTTTTATGTAAATAAATTTGTAGGTTTATAAAGATGGACAAAATGAATGTGGTAAATGTATTTAAAGGTATAAAACCGAACAGCTCTAGAGGTACTTGTTTTGTCTTATTGAATTTCATGCGGGGCTTCACAAAATGTCAAAGTTCAAAGGTCACAAAAATCGTTTTTTTTTGCTGTCTTAAATACAAAATACAATCTGCTACAAATTTTGTTTACAGTAATATTTTCTTTGATTAGACGTTTTTGAGATAGAAGCGCTAAGAATATTTGTTGAAAATTACGCAAATTTTTTGATGACGGCTTAGCCTTTCCTAAAAGGAGCAAACACGTAAAAACATTAGTTCTATCGCTTGGTTCCGTAGTTACAGTGCTCCAAAACTTGTTTTAATTCGTCATATCTTTCGTACTACGAGACCTAAATTACTAAAATTGTTATCTGTTAAAAGTGCACTTAAATACCTTTCGATTGATGTATAAAATATAAAAATCCATTCACCTGTTAACTCATAATAATGATACTTTTTTTGAAAAATACATTACATAATAAATAATGGAATATGTATGTGATAATACAAAAGTGTCATTTCCCTGCAAAAATTTTTAGACCACGTGGTACATTTTAGATGAAATGGACTAGTTATAACATGGTCCTTTATAATGCAGTCACGGACCATGTAATTTGCAAAGAAGAGTTTGTAGTTAAGTGACAATTGTTCACGTTTTAACGATTACAAATAGTATCGGTAAAATGTGAACAATTGTTTAAAAACGAACACTTGAGTGCTGCATCAAGTAGTGACTGAGAGTAATTTCAAAACTAACCCTATGTAGGTGCTCCATGGAGTGGTTTCATAGGAGTCATTTTTCGGGTAGTCCAATGTAATGCAAAGATGGACTACATGGTCCAGTCCTAGGTCATTGCGATGTTAAATGGACCACGTACTCTGCATACATATGGACCACTTTGTAACTAGTCCTGGTCCCTTGTGAAGTACTCTATACACGCGTGTATGGAGTAGTCGCGATTTTTGCAGGGTTGGCTGACAACGGATCTAGGATATTTCAATTCGCTTTCAGTTTTATTAATTTAACTACTTGTGCGCCGATGTCGGAAGAATTCTTTCATTCGCACATCTAAAATAAAAACAAAATTTTAGAATTTGTTTTTGTTCTAAATGTAATTGTGCGAAAGAAAGAACTCTTTCGAGATCGGCGAACAGGCAGTAAGTTTCATGTTCAGTAACTCCGGAACGAAGCAATAAAATCAGAAATTCCAAACAATAAACTACCCTACACACGCATTCATGCATATCGTCATGTAAAATGCAAAAGGTCTTATCATTTTGAAAAATTTTTTAAAAGAAATAAAAAACTTAATAAAATGCAATATATTGTGATTACAAAAATTGTTTTTTTTTTCAGGATAGTATCATTAATTTAGACTTTATTAATAATACTATCCAGAAAAAATCATTTTTATAAACACAATACGAGTAGTTTGCATTTTATTAAGTTGTTTATCTCTCCTGAAAATTTTTTAAAAATGATGTTAGACTCTTGCGTTTTATATAACTAGTTATATATAAGGTATTCCACGCCAAATCGGATGGTTTGAAAAAAGATCTTTTGATTTCCCCAATTTTGTGATATTTTTTATTATCCCTCAAAAAAGCCGTTCTGGTAAATATTGAGATTTTTTTATTCGTTCCAAAGAAATAAAAAAAATCACTTTTTTAGTTTTTTGCTCATAACTTTCTTAACAATTTCTCTTTTGAAATTTTTGTTTTTAGATGCTTTTTATAGCAAAATATAGAAAAAAATATTGAAATATTTTTGATATTGACTTTTGGATTTGAAATTTTAAGTCTTGTTTTAAAAAAGTGTATCGCAATTTTTGTCTTCTATCCATCCAACAAGTTTTTAGCTTGGTTCAGTAGTGGACCTTCCATACCCAGCAAAAACTTTGCTTAGTGGTATGCAAAAAAGTATATGATGATTTAAGTCGTAACTACTTACAATTTGACTCGATAACTACTTATTTTTGTTTGAGAAGTCCAAAAAATAACCTCCGAAAATAGAGTTACGTAATATGTGAATAGTCCCTATACAATATGATTATCACTTTTATTTAAAATACTACCAGCAACATTTTTGTGAAATGCTTTAACCCTCTAACTCTTTGCGATATGGCTCATTTGGCCCCTTTTTTCAAAAAGGGCAAAAACACTCCCCTTCAGCGGCGATATAGTGGGCAAAATTGTTCTGTTGTTGTGAATAAGTACCAAATTAACCCTTAAGCACATTTTAAGTTTTGCATGATTTCGTTCGTTCATTCCAGATGAGTTTGCAGCTTAAGTGCCTTTGAGAGCCTATAGATATTTTTGTAAAACATATTTGCCTTTTTTGTAAGAAAGGGGCTAAATGGCCAATACAGCGAAAAGTTAGACAGTTCAAATATCTCACAAAAATGTTGCTTGTGGTGTTTTGGATGAAAGTGCTGACCATATTGTATACCATAAACATAAGATTTACATGAACTCTTGTGCTTTATAAAAAACAATTGTTTTTCAAATTTTCAAAAATCGGAAAAATTGTATTTATGGAAGGCCCACCACAACCGGAACAGGCTTAAAATATGTTGGGTGTGGATAGAAGTTAAAAAGTGCAAATTAAAAAAATCGAAGAATACACTAATTTTCAAAAAGATCTTAGATTTCAAATCCAAAAATCAAAATCAAAAAGAATTTAATATTTTTTATATTTTTTTTTTTTATAAAAAACATCTGAAAACAAAAAATTGCCAATTTGGACCATTATAAATACGGTGACCATTAATTCCATGGGTAAAAATAGTGTACACATTTTATGGATTAAAAAACATCACAAAACTAATTGATTATTAGGCTAAGGTTCGTAACGTTGTATTCAGAAAGAGGTGGGCATGAATAATATTCCAAAGAACAAGGGAAAAATTAACATTAACTTAATTTTTCAACGTAGACAGCAGAACAGAGTAGCGCCACTTTCGGAATCCGCTACACTTCCATCGTCAGTGCTCACGTGTATTTTGCTTATCACCACTTGTCAGGTGGCTCTGTTGAATGTAATATCAAACGCTTTGGGTTTCCAGCTAGAGTTCTTAAGTAATTTAAGCTGATTTCAAATTGTTTGCTAAATATGTTGGAAGTAATGAAAAAAGTGGACAAAAGTGAACATTTGTGAGGCAAATAATGTACATAAAAGGGGCATGTATTCAAAAAAATTTACAAATAGCATACAAAAAAAAAAATAAAAATAGTGGACAAGAGGCTAAAATTGTGTACTGTTCACTATAATAGTGTACGGTTGGTCACCGTAATTATAAAGAATGTTATGAGCAAAAAAATAGAAAAATTTAGTTTTTTTGAAAATCTAATATCAAAAAAAATTTCTAAATTTACCGGAAAGCTCTTCTGAGGGTAATAAAAATATCACAAAAAAAGTTTTTCAAACCGTCCGGTTTGGCGTGGAATGCCCCATATACTTAAAGTCTTACGAACATCATTATACGAATAATCAGGCTGAAATCATCAAAAACTGTTTAAGTCAACAATTGATTTAATTAAATAAATTGAAACCGGATTTCAATTGAGATGTCGTCTGATTTTATTCGACATCAAAGTTATGCAGTTAATTTTTATAAAGACATCCCAATGTATTAAAATCATAGTTTTTGTTATTATTCCTTACACATTTTTCACTATGTACGGAATAACAATATCGGCTTATCATAAAGAAACAACTCTTACTTTTGAATCTGTTTGCATCCCAACATGAGAACTTTACACAATAAGAATGCGGCAGTTTGTTATATTCCGTAAAAAATTAAGAAAATTTAATTGCAATTTTTCAGGATATATAAGGATTAAGGATACTTTGATATTTTTGAGGCACTTGTAGCAGAAAACTCTGTCTTTACTCACAATCTTCTAACAGCTTTTACAAACTTTGACTAGTTGAAAATTAGAAAGTTAATAATTGAATATATGAACAGTTTTCGCATAAACTGAACTTTGACAACGCAATTAATTGATATGCGTTTTCGTAACTGAAATATGATTTTAGTTTTTTTTTCTGTGCGTATTTTAAATTACACAAAATTCTAAAATTACCTAGCCAATTTTGTTTTTGATCACACGAGTAATTGGCTCAATGAATATATTAATTAAAACCAATATTACGTTTTAGCAAATATTTTTATTGAACATTTTGAAATAATATTTTTTATGTACAAATTATATATGAAAGTCATCATATTAACAAAATAAAACAAAAAAAATATCTCACCTAATTTTAAAAGCAAGTAAATTTAAAATCACTTGAGTTTTCCCCCTGATTTTTATATTTTAGTTAAAAATCCATTTTTAATATGTATATTCTTTCAACATGTTTGACAGAAATGGGCATATGATGACACATAGAAATAAAAAACCATATGAATGTAAAGCTGATGGTTGTGGCAAATCATATTGTGATGCTCGTTCATTAAGAAGACACACGGAAAATCATCACGCCGGTATTATAACACCACACAATCAACAACTCACAATATCCAATAACAATTCCAATTCAAATTTAAGTTTATCCCCAGCAACAGCAAACGGTAGGTGTTGAAAGAAATGCTAACACTTTAATGACTAAATTTGTAATTTAATATATGATGTGTGTATGTGTATATAACTAGGAGACGCCAGTTCACCTGATGGTGCCACTTGTTTAGGAACATATCTTTCCAACGGCGGTACAGTAGTCGATGCAGCCACAGGTTTAGCTTTAACAGAAGAAGAATTGAAAGCTTTAAATGTGCCCTTGAAAACAGGTGTCACTTTATTATCACCCACGTCGACTACATCCTCAATGTCTTCGACTAGCAGTATGTCGAGCGGTACCGGAGCCACCATTACTCTAACCGATAACAGTGGTAATTTAGATGGAGAAGGTTTGACGCGAGAGCAGTTGGATTTGATTAGTAAAATAATGAGACAAACTAAACAAACCACAGCCCAAGTAACAGTATCCTCACCTACCAGTAGTCAGTCATATAAAATAGATACAAACCCTCAAGCTTCAGCTCAGACTCAAACGCAAAGTTCCCGACCCCGAACCTGGAATATGCAATTGGTGAGTAGAACAACTTTAAAAGCGAGGGAAAAAAATCTTTTTAAAATTCTTAATTAATTTTTTTTATTCATTTAGCTTAATACCTCTCAAAATGTTGCAATTACCGTTGATGAGGTCAATGCGGATGGAACCAATGATTCCCCGACTAAAAATCAAACAAATGCCAAAGAGGAAGAAATCGAACTTGATTTATCCAATGCCATTAATTCCAATCTGTTCAATTTAGTAAAAATTGATCAAAAACCTGTTGAGTGTAATTTATGTCATCGCAAATTTAAAAATGTACCCGCCCTTAATGGTCATATGCGTTTACATGGTGGTTATTTTAAAAAGGATCCAGAAACGAAAAAGAGTGAAAAGAAAGAGAACAGTGGACCGCCCTTGCAGACGGCCAGTATAGGTGTAAGAGCCTTGATTGAAGAGAAGATAATTAGTAAACGAAGTAAAGATTTAAATAAGGTGAGAAACTTCTTTTATTTCTGTTTATGCAAGCAGATATCAAAGGTCGAGCCAAATACATATACACACAGAAAAATTTCAATGTAAAATAGTCGAAAACCAGGTTACTTTAACATATTTCGATAGTGGTTTTGGGGCGCCCCTGTGGCTGAGTGGTAGCGATGCTAGCCTGTCAGTCCAGAGGTCGTGGTTTCGATTCCTGCCATAGGCCCTGGGTGTTTTTCGCAGACAAGTTAATCGCTTCGCGGGTTGTGTTGGTTTGTTTGTTTATATTGCTTCATAGGCATTTCATGTTAATTGAACATGATTTACAATAATCTTGAATCATGTTGATTTAATATTGCAGCAGTACAGTTAAATCAAAATGAAGTTGATACTGAAATATTACGAAAAATCATGTTGATTCAAAGTTTTTTTCCAGTTGGAACAATGCGAATTTTATATATTGGAACAACATGAAGAATCACATTGAATCAAAGTTATTTCAAGTTGAAACAACGTGAATTTGATATTGAAACAACACGAAGAATCATGTTGAATTAAAGTTATATCAAGCTGAAACAACATGACTTTAATGTAGCTATTTTATTAATTTATATCACTTACGTGATGACTTTTAGCATATACATGAGAAAACTTTGTGTTCTAGTTGGGCTGCCCTAGCCAAGATTTCAACTCGTGCCACTTGCATGATAGTCCGCGCGATAACCACTGCAGCCACAACAGCTTCAAACTTTACTTTGGTTATACACTAAATAAATACCCATCGTATGTAAAATGAATTTAATTTAATTCAACATAATTTAAATGATTATTTGACATAAAACTTATTTTAAATTAAAGCTATAGTCATGTCGATTTAAAATGGAATGTAACGTTTATAACAAAGTTGTTTTAACAGTGAAAATTTTAAAATCAAAGTGATTTAAGGTTGGATTAATCCTTTTTCATTTGAAATTAATATGAAACAATGGTAATTTTAAACCAGCAGCAGCAAATTTTCGCTGTTAATTCGTTTTTTGTCGTCTACATAGCCGACACATGTAAAAATTGACAACAACAAGACACACAACTAAACACATCAGTGAACTGTAGCAATGAACAAAGCAAATAAACACTAACACACTTAAACGGCAAATTACTTCTTGTAAATTTAATATGATTTCACAATTGCGTCATGTTGATTTTACATTCTTTTTTTTCTGTGAGAAATTGAACAATTTTGATATTAAAGAAAAGCATAATCCTGCTTTTCTTATATGAATCAAAATATCTTAAATCAATATATTTGTCAAAAAAGTCCATATATTTATGAAATAACGTGTACTATTTGTTTTCCGGGAAATTTTTGAGATATTCCCGGGAAAACGGAAAATTAAAAGATGACTTTTCCCGGGAGTTCCAGCACCGGAATTCCCGATTCCCAAACCCTAAAAACAGGTATTATTTTACCGAATAAGCCAAATATTAATTTTGGGAAATAGTGCGGTTATAAATTTAAAAACTTAAATTTTAGTAATTCCGAAAAAAATCACTAATCCAAAATTTATATATTTTGCATTACATTTTTTCGCCACAATGGCTTAAATATTTATAAAATAATTGATCAGATGAAAACTTGAAAGGGCTTTTAATGCAAAATTTTTAATACTTTTATTTCATCAAATAGAACGAGTCGAGCGGTCTTTGGCTTTAAAAATATAGATCATGTAATATCCTAAACTTTTCATATATCAGAATTGACTAATAAATTCCATGCAATAAAATTAATGTTCTCCTATGTATTCTATGCTAAGAAATATATTTCACTTGTTTTTCTCCCTCAGGGTGCCTTTGTAGTCCCCGCACCGCCCTCGAGTAGTACCCAAAATAATACAACAACCATTCGTAGATCAATTAGTGATTTGGATGGTTTCCTTAACCCCAAGACTCCATCGAATAGTACAACTGTAATAAATCAACAAAATTCCATACAACAGCAGCAACAATTACCAGCGATAACAACAATTAAAACTAATCCAAAGTCCAACATAAATGTGCAGGACATAAACTTGCCGCAAAGTATTGAAATCTATAGTACCAAACAGCAACAACAGAATCATCAGCAGCAACAAAAGACAATGAATAATATAGGAGTAGGTACCTCAACTGCATCCTTAAATGCCGAACGTGGTGCAACGAAAACAACTACATCGACAGCAGCAACGATTAATACAACGACAACACGAAGTACATCAACCGATCCAAAAGATTCGACTTTAATCGAATTATTAAAACGGGGTACACGCATAGCAGTCACCCAAAAACAGCCAAATAACAATACACCCTTGGGTGGAGTTAGCCGTCAAATTATAACGAATAAAAATAATTGTAGTGTGATTATACCTTCAGAAGTTCAGGTCGTATCGACAAAGGGAAAGCTCAAAAAAGATGATACTATACAAATGTCGAACTCCACCAATGTTACCCTACCGGATGGCACTCCTTTATCCCTAACTATAGCCCAAGGAGCGGATAGCAACAGTGAGGTATACACGGTCACCTATACCAGTGATGGGTCCGGTCTATTTAGCGAAAACGAAGTTTACAATGTCAGTGAAGCCGAAATGTTATTGCAAACAGTTGATACCATGCAATTGCTGGGTGGTGCTGGAGACAATTTAAAATCTGAACATTCCGAACAATTTGAGATAATGGATAATAAAATTAAACTGGAAATTGATCAGCAAAACTGTGTGGATCAACAACAACAGCAACAGCAACAGCACCAGCAATCACTGCAACATAACTCCAATCAGTGTCAAACTACACAAACTTTACCAAACTTCCAACATTTTCATTCCAAAGAATTAATCATTCAAAATCCAGCTTTAATCCAGCAGCAGCATATAAGAAACAATAGTTTATCTTTGCCACAAGACCTTAAAACTCAGTTTGCCTCCAATCTCAATTCGCCCATACATTCTCCTTTAGCTTATCCCACTCCACCTTCCAGTCATGAAAATGTTACACAAACATCTCCATATATAGAAGACAATCATCACTTCAATGATACACAGAACATCTTCTTCAGCGAGTCTTTGATTTCCGCTAATAACGCCAGAGAAACTGAAAATGAAAAGATAATGAAATTGAAAAGTGTACTTGAAGACAATTCGTTTGATTCGAATATAAAAGTTGAAGATTTGCTCAACGGCACCGATACTGATGCTGAATGTGATTTACGTGAATTTGCCGAGGCAAGCTTATCTTTTCTTGATGAGGATCAGGAGTTTCTAAATGATTCACGTAATGCCACTTCACCGCTCTCAGAATCATTTTTTACCAGTGGCATAGGAACAGCGGAAGAGGTCAAAGAAGTTTTACGTGAAGTTTTGACAGAAGATCAGCTGAATTGTGAAAATCAAGGTGAAAATATTATTGATTTATATTATTTGCCCGGCCTAAGTTTGCAGTCACAAATGATGCCGAATTCTGAAGATCCATTATTATCTTCATCCCCTCGAGATTTTGGACAGCAACAGAAAACACTAAATCCTATGCAATCTCAGCAGCAGCAACAACAGCAACCACAAGCTGCAGCTCAACTCACGCAGCAACAACAAATCCAACACATTCCTCAGCAGCAGCAGCAGCAGCTGCTGCAGCCACAACAGCATCATATACAATACAGCAATCAACAGCAGCTGCAGCAGTTGCAACCTCAAACAGTTAAAATATCTTTAGACTCGAATGGTCAAACTTCTTCATCATCCTCCTCAGAAATCAATCAACTGATTTTGAATATTCCTTCAAATATAATACAGAATTCTTGTAATCCCTCCTCTGTAAATTCTTCCTCAACAACTGCTGCTACTATACACTACAATATAGACAATTTTCCACAAGTACAAAATCAATCTTTGCAACAACAACAGCAGCAGCAGCAGCAGTTACAGCTACAGCAACAACAACACCAGCAACAATCACAATTTCTAACATCCACTACCATAAACTCACTCAACGAGGCCTTAATGCAGCCGATTCTCTACACTAGTGGTACCACCGATAAAATGGACAACAATAATCCCAACACTTCTACTAACCCACAAATACAAAATATTATTAATCTCAATAAACCAGTAGAGATTGTGAAAAATACATCAACAAGTCATGTAATGTTTTCGCAGCAAATTCACTCCTCAAATTCCAATGCCTGCACCAATTCCTTACAGCCGCTATCGAATCAAACCAACTCTATATTAAAGAGACGTTTGAAGGGTCACTCCTTTTTGGAAGCCTCCTCATCACATTCTTATTCCAAATACCAAACACTATCGCCCTACAAGTCAAAACTACGAAAACCTTCGCGTACCCACTTTACACCAGCTCCTATACTAAATCCTGAACGTAAAGGTTACGGCTTGTACTGTAACGTTTTAAAACAACTGAGCTGTTCGCTTTTGACTTTCGATAATTTCGATGATGATTTCGATGATCCTGTAGGTTTGGTAGATTTCTCCGATGAATCTAAAGTCAATTTAGGTTCTGCTTACCAAGCTGCTATACCTGCATTTAATGAAAACGCCAGCTCCAGTTCGTTCATAGGTGAAACGGTTGGTTGTGATCTCATGTGGGATCCAGAAATTCAAAAGGATGAAAAGATTTTGATGAGATTTATTGATTTAAGTAAATCATCAGCCGTGCCGCTGGGAAGTCATTCTGAAGAGGTTGCCCTACAGGCCTTGTTGAAGGCTCAGGGTAATACAGCTACAGCGGTTTTAAGTTTATTACAAACTCAATCGAACTCATTCCAAATTAAATGGTCATCCTCAGAGTTGGAGATGTTCTTGAAGGGCTTGGAAATACATGGGAAAGAATTTAGTAAAATATCGAAAGAGGTAAGTGATTTGAAAATATTTTATAATGAGTTTCTAATATTACCCTTCTGATCTTGCCGACTATGGCAACGTCTAAAGGAAGTGTTATGTGTTAGCATGCTCCAACGTAGCGCCTAAGCTACTTGACCACTTTTGATGAGTCAGATGTCATCCGATTCGTTATTATGGTCTGAGGGTTATATGCTACATTTTTTTCTTAAGTTTAAAATGGAGGCCATGGTATAGCATATCGTCATATCGCCTATTCGAAAATGCATCACGGCGCTGCATCAGAAAAGCAAACTTTTTTCAATGTCGAAAAAAATCTAATTATGATATTTTTATTGTGTGACTATTGTTTTTGTTGAGTATTTGTGAAAATTTTTTGGTCCACATCTACTTCACTGATATACATAAAAACAATTAAAATCACTGATGCAGCGCAGTGATGCATTTCCAAACAGGTTAAAGAAAGACAGAATTTTGTGACGTACAAAAAGCATAAAGTTGCTTAGATCCGAAAAAATACAGAAGTTATAAAACGTTAAACGAAAAACCGAATTTTTCCAAGATTGACTAGAGCTTTCGAGATATTGGTACATATTTTAATTTGTTTCTTCGGATACCCTATTATTCGTTAAAAATCGGTATTATATGCAACTTGTGTGAACAGAAATCCTTTATATATTTATGCTTACATTATATAAGATACAATAAAACAATGTAATATCAATTTTTTTGAGCTATTTTCGACGTTATTTTTTAAAATTTTTACCACTTTTTTTCTTACTGAAGTTTTTGCTCCTGATCAAGTTAATTGCAAAATAAATTGTCACCGCATGCTCAAATAACCGTTACAGATATTTTTGTCTAGGGATTTCCTAATTTTGATCCGAATATTTTATATTCGAATATCGAATATTTCATATTCGAATATGGAATATTTCATATTCGAATATCGAACATTTCATATTCGAATATCGAATATATTATACTCGAATATCGAATATTTCATATTCGAATATCGAATATTTCATATTCGAATATCGAATATTTCATATTCGAATATCGAATATTTCGTATTCGAATATCAAATATTTCATATTCGAATATTGAATATTTCATATTCGAATATATAATATTTCATATTCGAATATTTCATATTCGAATATTTCATATTCGAATATTTTATATTCGAATATCACTATCGAATATTTTATATATAAGAACATGTTTTATCATCAAGGCTCGGACTTTCATGCAAATGCATGTTTTTTGTGGTGGTAGATAAAGAGGTATTGACCAATTATCTATGCGAGTCATCAAATTTTAAGTAGCTTGGCATCGATTTGTAGTTGCATATTTTTCTATATTTTGGTGTTAAGTGGATATTTTTGCATATTTTGGCAATAAATGCATATTTTTAATAAATTAATAAATTTTTTTAATGCATATTTCTCAATTTTTTTTTTTAAATATTAATAGGCCGATTATGGATGGTAACTGAGCTTCAGTTGGGTTGTCAGTTGCTGAAAATTATACTACTGATGGCAACTGGCAACTGAGAGCTGTAAATTTCAGTTGCTATCCCAGCAAAAAATAACATGAAAAATCATGTATATAATCATGGGTGCAAGTGATGACGCATTGGTTCGATTTAGGTGAAACATGCATGATTTTTACATTAGCGTGTCATTGGAGATCATGTGTTTACATGAAAATTTAGAGAACTTGCTCGTCATTAAAATGACTGAATTGAACCCATGCAAGTTCCTTGATTCGATGACGTTTTTTTCATGTAAATGTAAAACAAATGAAACAAAAAATTTTTTGACGCAGCTGGGATACGAACCATGCTTTTCTGACTGTTAACACATGCTCTCTACCACTGAGTTATTGCCTTCTTATTTTTTGTTGGAGATAAAACTTGTTTTATGAAAAAATGTCAATGTGATGATTTAATTCCGTTTTTGCATTCATTTTTCAGTGGATGTTTTATGCAATATATTACCTAGTAAAATTGCATGCGTTTTTAATGAGTTCAAAAACTATAGCTTTATTTACGATTTACGATGTCATTCAGAATGCACTCGAAGAAACAAGTGATCAAGAAATTATGAAACACTATTTCATGTCGAACGCGTTCATTTATTTTTTGCTGGGATTTAGTATCTTTTTGACAACCATTAATTTTCAGTTGCCGACTGGCAACGCAACTAAAGCTCGGTTGCAGTAAATAACACTAGTTCACAAAAAAATTCACATCAAAAATTAGATGTTTTTAAGCTAAATTGGAGCCGCTGAACACGAATATGGAATTTATTTATTTTTCTTAAGGGGCGTTTTCGAGATATTTGCGAAAAACTCGTTTTTTGCAGTTTGTAAAGATTATTCCAAAAATCTTGAGTAATGTTTACTTGAATTGATCAAATTTGGCATTGTTGCATAGATAAGTTCTTCCTCTTTCAGTTCATATCTACACTGTGTTCCATTCTGTAATTTCCATTCTGTAAGTGCATTAGCTAACGAAAGGCTTGTAAAAAAGTTGTCACAGGTAACATTTCTCCCAGAGTTTTTATATTGTTTAACCAAGTCCTTAACAACCCTCTCTCCTTGATTTTTCTCTCTATTGATTCCCGATTTGCCAGTGTATATTTGCCCAGTAGTACGATTTTGCATCACATACCCATCAGAACTTTATACCGTATTTTGTCGGCTTAGAAGGAATATATTGGATAAATTTTGTGCGGCTCCTGAAAGGAAAAAGCTGTTCATCCACTGTGAAATTTTCGCTTGGCCTGTAGCTTTGTTGCAAGTTTGAATTCAGCATTTGAAAATTTTCAGATATTGGTTAGAGATCTTTCATTTCTCGTAATTTGCTGATCAAACCGAATAAATCTTGAAATATTTGAAAATCTCTTTGAAGATATGGTTGCTCGATACAGTGGGAATGCTTTACTTTGCCAAAGCACTTCTAGCCTTTAGCTGTTGGAATGATGAGATCCCATTGTAATTAGTATCCCAAAGTATGCACTAAGCTCTTCCTCAGTAATATCCTCCCACACATATTTTCGACGAATCATTTTACCGCACCTTTTTAAAAATATACCAAAGCGAAAGCGATATTTACCTACCTTGTATTTTGGCTCGCCGCTCTGGACCTTTCTAGATTTTCATACACAGCCTTGCCTTTTCTATTGGCGCTACGACAAATAATTGACAATATTGTTGGGTGCATTCGAGCAAAAAAGGTTTCACTGATGGACAAGTTCTTAGTGTTTGGATTGGGACCAACAAAACTTTGTTCCATCCTTTGTAAGAAAAAAATTTTCATCCTCACGAGGGCAAACTTCCGCTAGGTCATGCCCCTCTTCACTTACAGAAACTTCCACCTCATCGTTATTCTCTATGCAAAAGTCATTGTCTGAGTCACCTGCATGCCCAATTTCTACTGGATAGGCTGAGACGGTAGTATCAGAGTCATCAGCATCCTCTGGGGGATGAAATATTGTAATATCAGATTCAGCATTAAGAGAACTAGGGAGTGAATCTGCTATTGTTGCTTCCTCTTCGGTCTCAATGTTCTCAATGAGATTTTCAAAATATCTCATTTGCTTATCCAAAGGGGATTATATGTATAATCCTAAAATTGTGTTCTTTTAAATAATATTTTTTAAAATGCCAATAATTAAAAAGAGTGGGGGGGGGGAATATCCCATTTACCCCCATATAAGATCGATCGTAAATGAATAATAGGGTATCAAAAAAAAATATATATTAACCAATATCTCGAAAACTCAAGCCAATCTGACAAAACGGAGAGCCCCATTCGATTCCTTGTCCCCAAATTATAAAAGATCAGAACCTTTGCCCGAATTTTCGACTACCACAGTGTAATTAATACATTTCATATTCTTCATCAATATTGTTCAAATGTGATTTTTCTTTATTTCAAGTATTTTTGTAATATTAACTTGAAAATTTAATAGTAATAATTTTATACTGGCAAGCAAGGGCTAGAGAATATATCTGTAAATTCATTGCTTACATCCATAATTTGCTCTACTTGTTTTCTTTAAATTAAATTCTTTAAATTAAAAGCGGAATATAAATGAGCACTGACTGTTCTGATGTGCACGTTTAAAACTAAATATATGTTGATTTTTCCTTTGTTCCTCGGAATATCGATCTTGTGCTGTTGGCTGAGTAGTTAGCGCGTTTAACTACAAGCCCTGAGGTCTTGAGTTCAAGACTAGTTTCAGGCAAGCCAACAACATCATGCATTTTTCTCATGTGCATTGGTGTGTTATTGCGTTGGTTATTGTTGGACTGTTAAAGTGATAAAGGCATAGCACTGATCACATTGGCAGTACCGGCAGCGATTAATACTAACATATCCTATTGCACTTCACAACATCCTCCTTCGTCGGTATTGTAGCAAAACCGTCGGCGAAGTAAAATAACTAATAAAATTGCTACACAGCTTAAGCAACTCAATGCCTCTACTTGACACCAGAGGGGCTTGCAACACTGCTCTACAAAAAATGCGCAATAGCAGGGTTATAAATGGATTAAGCTTTTAAGCCATCTGTTCTCTCTACAGTATCCCTTTCCCAAAGAATGTAACATATTAATTAATTAACTGGTAGGCATTAATTGTCTGGTTGTGTTAATTCTCTTTAAAAAAAATCTTTCTGCCTATAACGTTACGAGCGAGCCTTAACCTACATATATAATCACATTGGCTAAATACGAGTACATTTTATAAATAATTTTCCAAAAATTTTTTTAGCTCGGCTCAAAAACAACTGGAGAATGTGTGCAAATGTATTATTTCTGGAAAAAGTTATGCGTGGACTATAAGGTTACCCACCTAAAAACCGAAATACCACCACCAAATCATGCCAATGATCCGAAACCTTATGTATGCGAAATACCAGATTGCTCAGCGGTAAGTAGCATAATTTGCCAATATTTTATCTTAACTTTAATGCATTTCAACTAATTTGCTTTATCTAATAACTAATTTCAACATTTCTTTTTAATAAAAAAAAAATATTAAACATCCTATCATGTGCAAACTTTGTAGAGTTTTTCTTCTAAAGCTGCTCTGCATGGACATACTCGCATTCATACTTATGGCCGCAATACTCACAATAATCAACATAGTAATAACAATACGAATGCAACTGCAACAGCTACTAATAATAATAATGCCAATTCCTCTCAAGGCCCTGCCACCAGTAGTAATAATCATCCAATGCATAATAATTCCCAATCTAGTCATAACAACCCGGCGAATCCAAATCAAAAAGATACAAATGCCAATAAAGACAATACAGAATTTCCCTGCAAGGTGTGCGGCAAGTAAGATTCCCCCAACCTACTACTACTACTACTTCATTAAGAAATTATTCAAATTCATTTTTTTTACTGTACTCGTTAATGCGGATTATTATATTTTTAATTTTTACTTTTATGATTTTTTTTTTACTTTTATGATCAAAAATTTCATGTTTTATTTCAAGAAAAGTTCAGTTCCAAAAACAAAACTGACTGCGTAAAGAAGCACGTTTAAACTTAGTTTTTGATTTAAATATTGTTTGTTGTTCTTAATTTTTAATTTATTCAATTAATTAATTTAATTAATTTAATTAAAATTATTTGCCTGTAGCTGAGTATAGCCTTAAGTATATTCATACAATTAATTTCATGATCCTCTATGAAAGTACCAAGTACAATTTTTTTGGTACTAAATAATTCCCTTTAAGAACTTCATCCACATCCAGTCAAAACCTTACATCATGTACTCGTATTTAATGTATTGTATAAGAGGTTGCTTATGTTTGTTTGAGTTTTAATTTTTTTTTTACATTTCTTTAGTAATCAATTCATCATATATATTAATTGTTGTTTCTTTTTATTTATTTGTTGTTGTATTTTTCAAATATTTATTATTATATATAAATTTTTCTAATTAAAAACAAAAACGTACGAAAACCACTCAAATTCTCAAATTAAAGCGAAGATTCACTCACTGCTCATAGAAGTTTTTAATCAAAGTCGTTGAATATCCTCAACAATTTGAAACTTCTTCGTTCAGCCTCCAAAATAAAATTGAATTAAACAAAAATGTCAAATAAAAGAAAGTATGACCAAAAATTGTAGTCAGTCCATAACTATTTAATCGATCGATGACTTAAGTTTAAACAATAGTTAAATATATTAGAAACTCATCATCAACTGGGAATAATTGTAAGTGTTATGGCTAATTTAATTTTTTCTTCTTTTATTAATTTTTTATACGATTTAATTTTTTTTTCTAAAATAATAAGATTTCCATTTTTTAGTCCCTTAATCTTTCTTAATTTTTCAATCATACAAAATATTTTAAAACCAAACTCTGCCTACATATTTTATGTAAATATACTTTTGTAATATAAAATACTCGTACTTATTTCCACTATTGAAAGCTTCTCTTCGACATTTTCTTTTTACACTTTATATCACGTAATTAGTCGTATGAAAGTTCAGGTCGGACTTACGGCCATTTTCACAATGTATGATTAAGAGTTAATGTGGACTTTAACGGCAAGTTTTGTGTGTATAACTTTCTGCTAAAGTCCACCTTAACTTTTAATTGTACATTGCGAAAAATGCCGTTAATGTAAAATATATTCTTTTCATATTCTTCCAAATAATGTTCAATACCATGGGGATAAATGACCCCGAGTAATAGATTTAAATGTAAATAAATTCGCCTGCCCTTTCAGAAGGTTGTTTTTGATCACTCGTGTAATAGATTCTATATCGAAACTAATTGAAACCAATTTTAGTTCTTGCAACAAGAAAAGTTCAACGGAGTACCACTATATTTTTTGATGTGTTATGGTCGAAATTTTAGATTTTATGGATAACTTTTTTACTTACTGAGTAGAATATGAATCATATTTGGCCTTAAAGGCTTGATTCTTAATTTATAAATAAAATAAAATAAATAAAATTTGGTATTTTTGAAGAGGCTAGTCCACTGATTTTATCATAAATAGAACAGAATAGGGGAAAGATCTGGTTCAAAGACCGGCATTGCGACACCTAGTGGATCTTTTGTGCCATAGATATATAAATTCAATCAAGTTCTGCGTGCCTCTCCTTATGAAAATTAGCACAGAGGTTGGGAGAAGCCCGCCTAATATCATCCGAACATAGAAACTCAGAATAGAAAACACGCCTTCTACTATTACATAAGACAATACACTCACATAGAATGTGTGCTGTTGTCTCGTCCTCTTCCAAGCATAAGCGGGACAAGGGTGAATAAACTTGGTTACTTTTCCACAGAGCATAGTTCAGTCCAAAGTGACCAGAGAGAAAACCGGTGACAAGCGGTAAATCATTCCTGTTGAAATTCAGGATGACACTATATGAAAATGCTTTAAACCAGAAGAAGCTAGCCAAACTTCCTTTGCGGTCGATATGTCATTTCCATTGATTAAGGACTTGTCCGTCGACCAGCTTACGCCACAGAAAGGCTCTGTGCCCATAAGAGGAGCAGCAGAGGCCCTTTGGCCAATTCGTCCGCTTCCTCGTTACCCGGATGAACACTGTGGCCAGGTATCCAATAAATGAAAACCTTCTTCCGTCTTGAGAGCTCCTGTAGTGGGCCCAAGCACTCTAAAAATTGACAAAAATTTCATAATCTGGCTTTTAATCAATTATTGTATATTATATCGAAGATCATGTCCTTACAAATTTTTAGGCTTCTACTGCCATGCTCGCCAAAGTTATCATCAAAATGAAAACCACGTAGCCACTATAACTATTACTATTTAATAAACTGTTTTTCCTCTCCTGTAAAATTTAAAAAATTGTAGTTACATGGTTTTATGTTTTATATGACGATATATACAAACATACATGTATAACCTTTCCAATGACATCAACTTCATTTATATCCGATGACGCGTTCCAAAGTTTTGCTCGGCATTCAAGCCGAAGATTAAAGGTAAGACCGCACTGGGCGGCGCGACGCGGCACGACACAGCACGACAAAATATTATTTGCATTAATTCTTATTGAGCATGTCGCGTCGCGTAGTTCGATATAGCCAGCGACATGTTACAATATATTTCAGTATTCACTTTAAGTAATTTTGCGAAAATGCCGTTTGACGAAGAAAAATTTAATATTTTAGTAAGTGAATATGCGGAATTATATGACCTAACAAATGAAAAATACATGAATATTTACAATAAGGAAAAAATTATTTAGGAGATATTAACAAAAAGGTGAGTTTTGTATTTCTATTGGGAAACACAATTATCTTGAATTTATACAAAACATCATCATAATTTTTGCCTTTTTCAGATCCACTCTTGTCCAAATTTTTGTTCTTCGTCGCGTAAAAAAGAAACTATTAACGCATCAATTTCCCTTATGTACATCCATCTTGTTTGAAAGTTTAAACATAAGTAATATAACAATTTTGCAAAGTGTCGCGTTGCTGCAGTTCCAGTGCGATATACTAAAAATGTCGCGCAGTTCCGCTGCAGTGTCGCGTCGCCAAGTGCGGTCTTACCTTTACCTTAAAAATTACGTTTATTAACTAGAAAATAATTTATTATTGTATATGTAGTAAAAAAACGTTCCAAAACACTTCTCTGAAGCACTAAACTCTTTTGCTCTTTCTCTCTCTATCTTGAAATTTCTTTCGGTTTTTGCTGATGAAGGGCTAAACCGGGTATTTTTCATTTTATCTTCTAAGAGACGGAGAGCTTTGAATTAGATACACTTTTTCCTGTGACAGTCAATTTTACAGTTCTCCGTTGTTTTGCTTAAATTTTGATTTAGCAGTTTGTTATGAACAAAGGCTCTCCGCCTCTGAAATAGATACCCGCTAAGAATTATTTCCTCTGTTCCTTTTTCTTTCTATTGCGTTTTAATTATATTTAATCACTTAAACTTTTAGTTCTTTTCAAATAAGTTTACTTTATTTCCTTATAATATCACTCTCAGCCTCTCTGTCTGTCTTCATAATATCACAAATATATAAAAAAAACTAATAGATAAGTAAAATCTTTATATTGCAATATACAAAAGCAAAAGATAGAAAATATTTTAATTAGAAAAAAAGAAATAAAATAGCCAAGCATGTAATTGGCAAACCGCTTTCTGTTCCTATCATCGAAAAGTGTGCATGTAACATGATGTCATGATGGGCTTCTCAACTAAATGTCTATTAGTTATAATCCACTTTTTATTTATATCGATTTAAAATATGAGACTAAGTTTTTTTAAATATCAAATTTATGTTTAATTTTCTTCTTCTTATATTTCTTACAAAATCATTAAAATATATTTCAGAGTATTCAATAAAATTAAGAGCCGTAGTGCCCATATGAAGACCCATCGTGCAACAGATAATGAAACAACTGTACAAACTATTAATAATCAAAATCAAATAATACAACAACAGCAGCTGCAACAACAGCAACAGCAACAACAGCAGCAACAACAACAACAGCAACAGCAGCATCAACAACAACAACAACAACAGCAACAACAAGCACAACAATTATAAAAGAAATGCATATAAAAAATATTGAAAATTTCATTCATTTACATATAATTAATTCCCTAGAGAGAAAAAAAAACAAAATTTTATTTAATAATTGTAGACAAAAAAATAAGGTTCTTTAAAAAATGATGACAATCGCCCGATAAAAGAAAAACAATATCAATTAAATTTTTACTTCATCTAAAGTCTTCTTAATTTTTTTTATCAATTTAAATGATACGAAATTTATTTTGCGCAAAATTTCTAAAGTTTCGTAAAAGAAATTTAGTCAGCAATAATATATTTTTAACACAAGAAAAACTAGATTTTAAATTAAACTTTTTAATACGAGATTTTTTTATGTTATTTTTTGTATTACACAGGTTAACACTATAAATGCGGCCTGGGATTTATTTGTCAATTTTCGGAAATTTAGACTTGATATTTTTGAATTTCACAGCTTATGCAGCATATACGACTCTAGTCGTTAAAATTTGACGGTTTTAGCTCCTGCAGTAAAATATTCCGTAACCTCAAAAAGCTAATTTTTATCTTATTCGTGCAATCCTGATGTAGAGTAGTTTTCCAAACTCCTACATATTTTGAAACAGCAGCCAAAACTAGGGGCGTAGCGAATGTAAGTTTAACGAACGCCAAAGCGACAGTTTCAGTTTTTGCGAATGCAAGAGCGATTCTCATTTGAAATGATTTTTTCGTGTTCGTTGAAAGTATAGTAAAATATTTCATAAAATAAAGGAAACATTTTAAAATAATACTTGCATAAAAAACCGACTACAAAATAGGCGTGGCACCGCCCCCATATTTTATCATCATGTACTTTTACGAGAACTAATTGTGTGTGCGAAGTTTGATAAGAATCGAACAACTAGAAGTAGTTAAAATGAATATTTACTATATTCATGGGTGTGGCACAGCCCACTTTTCTAACCGCAATATTGTATTGTAACTATAACTAAATGTGTATGCGAAGTTTCATAAGAATCGGCTAAGTCAAAGTAGTTGAAATGCTAATTTACTTTTCATGGGCGTGGCACTGCCCACTTGTTTGATACTGATGTAGTATTTGAACAGAAGCTCAATGTATGTGTAAAGTATCATAAGAATCGGCTGAGTAGAAGTAGTTGAAAACGAATGTATATTCACTTTGTGTGGGCGTGACCCGCCCACTTTGCAACGCGACCGATGTGGAAGTACATCCTTTTGAATAGAGAAAAAAATCCGAAATTGGTTCATAAATGGCGGAGTTTTGAGGAAACATACATAAAAAAAATACATGACGAATTGATAACCTTTATCCTTTTTTTGAAGTCGGTTAATGAAAACTACTTTAGCATGATTTAATATTTATAAACATAATTTAATATAAACAAATGTAATTTTTGTGTGAGTCTGTCTATTATGTTTTAAAAACGATGAACGACGACAAAATGACGTGGCCGTAATGCATGCTGTTGATTTTCCACATTAAAAAACTATGAATTTTTCCAAAAACGAGATTAAATTTATAACGTTTTTAGAATATTTCCAATTGCTTCTCTTATTTCACACTTAAAATGTTTGAAAAATAATAGAAATTATGTATTTTTTTAATTGTTGTTGTCCGCAGTCTTGTGTATTGACCGTTACGCTTTTTTAGTACACTTCATTATTGCATTAGCAACTTACACTAAAATAACAGCGTATGTTTGTACTTCTAAATACTTAAACGTTTTGTGAACTTTGTTAAATAGTATTATATTGCAAAACGTTTCATAAATCAATCGTGGTTTGTATTCAAACAAATGTATTGAGTGTTATCCATATTTTTTAATTTAATTGAAAACTTTTAGTATATAAATAGGAGTTTATGTTAAGACTCATTGAAGATTATACATCTGAATTTTCTTAACTTCAAAATATAGTGTGTGCTCTGAAAAAAATATTGAATTTGTAAGAAAATGTATTGAGCGTTAAAAAAAATTTTAAATATAATTTATCTATGAATTTTATGACGTCAGAAAAAAGTTAACATTATCTGTTTACAAAGTTTTGATGTGCTTTGAAAAAATTTTGCTTCTACCACACTGTGGGGTGTTTTATTTTCGAAAATAGGTCGTATTTTGGTACGAATAATTATTTAAAATTTACATTGTCAACCGATCTTATTAAAATTGTTCTTAGTTGAAAGAATGCTTAGCCTGCTTTTTGCTCATGTATAAATCTCTGTAAGCTATTATTCTCAAAGTTACTAATATATAATTTCCTCATGTGAACCCAAGTCAAAATTAAAAAAGTGGCTATGAGTTTTAATTTCGCCCTGCTATTATTATAGTTTTTTTTATAAATAGCTGATCTATAGTGCTTTCAAACCATCTACTCACTTTTTGTGATGCAATTTTTTTTTCTCAAAAATAATTCCCGAAACAACCGCGAAAGAAAACGTATCGCTCAATACACAAAAATGTTTAAAAAAAGCGAAAATATAATTTTATTTTAAGATGCATTGAATGGGGCGAAAACTATAAAATTGATCCTACCGTCATATCTATATTAGAGTTATTCCATTTAGCCGGGTATGACCATTTTACACACATTTTTTGTTATAAGTCAAGAATATAAAATTTTTTACTTAAAAAAACGTTGAGGCTCGAAAGGACATTAAGCTTAAAGTCGTTGAATAACGCATAGACACTGATAGAACACGATTTGCGCTCAGAATGGTCGTCAGAAAGCTGCGACGGGTGTGACCTTACAAATCATAGTTTTAAAGAATTATGACTTTCAGTATAAATTCTGTAAAATTTTTACTATAGGGTATACAATAATTTTGGTATAGATATCTGTTCAAAGTGTTTTTAATTGTATTGTGTATTTGCTGTTTGACAAAAAATTTATTTTCTTATAAAAAAACTATTTTTAAAATGAGACGGGTGTGACCGACGCGTATGGACTAGTACGAAAATTAAAAAAAAATCGAAGAAATAAAACTTTTTATTGATTTAATTAATATAAATAATAAGACATTAAATTATTTGCTATTCGTTCTATTATAGAGAGCAGATTAATACTCTAGCTGAATTAATTTTTAGATTCAATAAAAAGCAAAAAAAGTATATTCTTTTCAGAGATAACGGTTTTGCTAATAATGAGAAAGGGAATAAGAGAAAACCTGAAATAAATATTAAACATACAAAGAGGGAGAGCAAAATGTTTCTTGCATGATCATTTAAAAGTGCTTCAAATTGATTAAAAATATTAAATAGTGCATTTTTTATGTTTTCTATAATTCTCATTCTCTAAAAAACATCAATTGACCGATTTTTATTAAAAATGAGAAAATTATTATTTTCTTTCATAGGGCCGTTTTACGTGGAATCACTCATTAGTTACATTGGTGAACACAAAACAAAAAGAAAGAAAATATACATTTAGAATGAGAATCACCCACATAATTTTTAAAACGTAAAAATTTTTAACTTTTTGAAAGTTTCGTAAATCAAAATAAATAATTGTTATGTATCTGCATCTGCTGAATTCAGAAATCACCATAAAATCTTCTGATTATCTCTCGTTTTAAAGATATAGTAACTTGATATATTCAGAAATTACATAATTTTTTGTATTTTTCGCATCATATTTCCGGATGGGTCCTCAAAACCGCAAAATAATTTATGGATTATTAATCTACACAAAAAGATCTTTCTTTTGAGTATAATTTTTCTGATGTGAGTTGTAGCATACCTTACTGGTATAGCCACGATGTTGGAAATTGTGTATTTCTACTTTAGTCCTTAAAATTTTGACCATCGAACAAAACACTGAATTTTGTAGTTACAAAATCATTCGCTATTGTCCTCAGTTTTACGTATTGAATAATAATTTTTCTTAGTATGCATCATTACTCATGATACTTGATAAATGTTTAAACGTTTTCTGACTATAACAAATATTATAGGTTACATGCAAAAAAAATGTATTGAATGTTACCCATTATTTTTTTTTAATAATTTAAATTGTTTCAGTACAATTAAGGAGAAGATAATCCAGCTTAATTGTTATTGTTATACAAACTTTATATAAAATATAACTTATATTTTGTTTATCAGAAAGGATCACGGTAGGGTATACGGTATATTTAAGGGTTAAATATAAAAATTGCGATTTATTCTAATAACACTATAGAACAAAATCAATTTGTTTTCAAAATTACAAGTTTGTAAAGACTGATGCTGATAGAGTGCACCAAAAATATATATACGAGTGCCAGCATTTTGATATTTTATATCTGGAATTCTTCTTCATAAAACCAATGAAATAAATTCATTAGATTTTTTTAATTAATCCAATGACGATTTCACAAATCTAATGAACATTTCATTAATATTGTAAAAGAGTTTCATTGGTTGGATGACAATTTCATAAATCCAATGAAAAGTTTCATTAATATTGTGAAAGAATTTTGTTGGTTGAGTTTTAATGATATTTTCGTTGGTTGAATTTTAATGAAATTTTTTCATTGGATTTATGAAATTGTCATTCAACCAATGAAACTCTTTCCCAATATTAATGAAATGTCCATTGGATTTGTGAAATTGTCATTGGATTTGTAAAATTTTCATTGGATTAATGAAAAACAATCTAATGAAAATGTTTCATAGGTTTTATGAAGTAAAATTCTTTCTGTATAGTTATACTAACTCGGCATAGGTAAAACACAGTTTTGTGGAAAATTTTAGCTCTCAAACTCTTCGTCATGTGGCTCTTTTTGTCCTTTTCTTAAATAAGGAGCAAAAAACTCACCTCGAATGGCAATATAGCGGGCTAAAATGTTTTACATAAATGTTCTTCGTGGTGTTTTACATAAAAGTGCATAGCATATATTATGCCTTCAACTAAATTAAGGCTCACAAGATTTCTTATGCCGAGTACTAACTGTCAATAAGTACGAAATTAACCCTTAAATACTTTTTGTGTTTTGAATGATTTCTGGCGTTCACCTTAGATCTGCAGCTTGAATGTATTTAAAGATTTACAGTAGAATTTCAAAATTTTATGGCGAATTTTTTGTTCCTTATTTAAGAAAGAGACAAACAGACACATACAACGAACAGTTGGAGGGTTAAAATATTGTACAAAAATGTTTCCGAGGAGTTTTACATAAAAGTGCTTAGCACATCTTATACAAACTTTGCTATGTCGGGCTACTATAAATATATGCAAAAGGGGGGAACTTTAACTCCGCCGAAAATGAATTCCAGCAGATGTAAACTTTCAAATCGCCGATACACGTACATATATACTTTTTTGTTGCCCTCTGCCATAATCAATCGTTAAAACCCTGTAATTTTGTTTGTATTGTTCACTATAACAGACCGACTTCAGACAAAATAATGTATAAACTGAATATTTTTATGCACATAAATTGATTCCTTAAAATTGGACCGCATATATTTTTGTTTACCTGTGTTATTTTTGTATATCAAAGAAAGTTTATTTAATTCTAGTCGTTGTTGCCGAAATTTTATTAAATATAAAAATAAATTTTAACAAAATTTTTCTTTTAATTCACAAGTGATAAGAGTGAGATTAAAAAAATCCCTACACACAGAAAAAAAAACAAAAACTAAATATCCCAAAAACACACACAAACACTAATAACGAGAAAAGATGATGTTAATAATAAATGTGTGTGCCAAAAAATTATAGTTTTTAATTAACTAATTACTACTTAATGTTGTTAATGTTTGTATTAATTTTTAAGCCTAAAAACATAATTTTTATTAAGAAACATCAAATTTTATCTAAGAATTGTAAATAAATAATTTTTATATTTCAATAGAAAGTTTACTTATTTTCTAAGTCCAAACAAACACTAATTACGCCAAAAAGACAATTTAACTATTATTTTTTAATTAAGAAAAACCAAAGAAAAACATTTTTTTGCAAAAAAAGAGTGAAAAAGTAAATAACATTTATAACTAATCATCATATGCCAAAGAAACCAAAAACATAATATAATTATTATTTTCTAATTATATATTTTTTTTTAATTTAATTGAATTTTTCTTTTTTTTGTTGTTTTGCATTAATTAAACAAAAGTAATTTCTTTTATTCACATATTTTTTGCAGTATGCATATATCTTTTTTATTAAACAACCCAGAAAAAGATTTCTAGTATCAGTTCTAAAATCAGTTCCTTCAAGAGTTTGAGCTATTTTTTTTTACTTTTAGAACTAGTTCTGAGAAAGTGAGGCAAAAATCTCATTAACATTTTGGCCTGTTTCTATGTAAACTTTTAATCAAAATCGATTTTAACCCATTAATGCCCACAGCCTTCTAGATTAGAAAGAGCTATGAAATTTTTAGCACCAAGTTATCTTCGACATATAAACGTAATGATATGGTAAAAACTTTGAATCTGGTCTAGCATGGTTTTTAATGTGTTATACCCACCAAAGTGCAACTAAAAAGGTTAAAAATAATTTGTGGACGTAAGACAGATATTATATTATACATTGCATAAAAATTGGAAGATTCATTAATTGTTTTTTTTTTGCAATTTAATTTAAAGCTTGGAGATAGTGACGTTACATATTCCTATATAACAGTGGACATTTACCTCTTGTGCCAATCAAAGGCTGTTTTTTAATAAAGTTTTTGATTAATAATTCGAAAATTTTAATTATGAGAATTTAATTTATGAGTTTCGGGGAAATTCGTATAAACTTGAACAGAGAAATGTAAACTTTGCTTACAGTTTTTTAAGTCCTAAGCATTGAAACAAAAAATTATTGAATTTTTTCTAACATGTTAGTGATTCATCAAATTTCGAGTAAGTAACGTTCTTGTGACAAATTTAACATAAAAGTATCGATCTAGAAGAAAAAAATAATTTCAATTTATACGAATTTCCCTGAAATTCATAAATTAAATTGAAATTTTTTGAATTATTAATCAAAACTGTTAAAATTAGTGTGCATTCAAGTTTGACGATGAATATCTTTTAAACGGTTAATTTAAACGACTAATCATATTAGAGCATTTTTGTAGAACAGCGAATTTCCTATATAATTATGATTTGCGCTTATCATAATAATTTTTTGTTAACGAGTTATAAAATTCATTAAAAAAAAAGACTTCTGCCTGAAGATAGTCAAACTTCAACCATTAATAACTTTTGAACGGTAAGGCTTACAAAAAAATTTGTTTAGATTTTTTTTGTTGTAGAAAATTAAATTTCCTACAAATATATGAAAAAAGATATTTTTGTCCAAATAGTAAATACCGAGATATGAACTTTTCTTTCTAATAATAACGAAAAAATAAAAACCTGGGAGGCGGAGGACCTTCCTAGTAAATTTAGAAGCTCATACTTCGAGACAAATTTGTTGAGGTCTCTACCAACCTATTTTTCAGAGTATAAAGTATTAATACTAATACTAGGGTTTGTTTTAATCGGTTAATCGCACGATTAATCAATCGGTTAGTAACCGGTTAATTTTGGATTAAAGGAATAAAAATACATAAACTGTTTTTTATTTTGATATTATACTACTAAAAAGCCAATAACATAACAAACACAGCACTTACTGAACTAAGAGCCATTATTATAACTCGGCAGTACAGTAGAAGATAAAGTATTTCACAAAATTATTAATCTAAAAATTTAATTTGCCCTGTTCTGTAAATCGAATCCGACTAACGCCCCTTTTAAGAGTTAACGTGGACTTTAACGGCAAGTTTTGTATGGCGAAGTTTCCGTTAAAGTCCATCTTAACTCTTAATCGTACATTGAGAAAGGGCCGTAAATTTCTTATGTATATTAAATCATATATAATAAATTACAGTAGAACTTCCATAACTCAAATTTCTATAAACGAATTTTGTCTAATTCGAACTAATTCGATTGGCAGTAGAATAAATAACTTACAATTCTCCTTCCATAACTCGAATCTCCATAACTCGAAGTTCTCTATAACTCGAACAAATACATACATATGAATTCTATAAATCGAAGTAATTTGCTTACATATTTATTTTTAACTTTCTTTTTATTCGGGAAAATCCCTCTTCTTACATCATATGATTATTTTTGCTTGCGTAAGTTCAGTTCTATGCATAAATATAAATCGCGCTTGATGATAAATGTATTTGTTTATTTGCAAACGAAGAAGACTACATAAAACTGAAGAGCACTAACTTATTTATTATGTGTAGATTTTAGTAAGTGCCAGTTTTAAATAAAAAAAAAAATATTCATCATTTAATATAGGCACGTGCTTGCAATAATTTTTTTTTTCAACAAAAATTCTATCAAAATATATTTTGATACATGGTGGAGCACCAAATAAAAGTAATGTTGGTATAAAACAGGAAAGGAATTTTAGGTATTCCGCTTCCTATACTAAGGTATAGGTCGGCGAGACTTTCTTAGCAAAATTTCCTTAAGGTACGGTCACAATTGGCAAATATTTGCGGAAAAAAAGTGCCTAACAGACAAGTTAAAATTGTATTTCCTTTAATTCCAATACTTTTTTAAATATTGGCTTGCATTTATTAAAAATAATATAAAAATTGCTTTTTGCAGCATAACTAACTTTATTTTGTGATATAAAAACCAATTTGAATCACACTTACCCAAGCAAAAGTATTGGTTAGGTTTTTTAAAGCAAAATTTGCCAAGTGTAAACGAACCTTTGGGCGTAAGTCGTATTTGTAATGGCTTTATGAAAAATTCCGCGCCCAAATAAATTGGCACTTGCGAATTAGGCTGGTAGGAACGTAACTTAAATACTAAACAAAAAAATTATGTAACTCGAAGTCTCCGTAAGTCGAAGTTTTATTTGGGATAATGGTGATTCGAGTTATGGAAGTTCGACTGCAATTTCAAATATGATACTTTAAGCTCCAAAAAATAGAAAAATACAAAAAAGTCTGCGCAAATGCTGCTACTAGCGGATTTAATTATTCTAAATCGAGTCGATCTAAAACAGAATAGTCAGGAATGATTCCCCAAGTTCAACTAAACTAGTAAAATCTTTACTAAGCTCTTTTATAAAGGTTTGTATGAAAAATAATTTCACAACACATAAATACATCAAAAATGTGTTGTACTTAAAAAAATATTAAATTCTGTTTTATCGGTTAACCGGTTAATCGATTTAACCATTAATCCAAAATAGCCAATTTTAAATTAATTAATTAATCGGTTAGTAATTAATTGGCTAACCGATTAACAATTGATTGAATACCCTAATACATACATATGGGGCATTCCATGACAAATCGGCTAATTTGTGGCCCTACCCCCTTCGATTTCGATCATCAAAGAAAAGAAGAAAGTCTTTAGAGTTGTGTATAAGCTTTATCCTTTAGATGCACTTTTTTCCAGATTGCTTAAAAAATATTAATATAACATTCGTGTTCAGTGACCTCAAGCTACTTCGAAAAATATATTTTTTGGACTTCATTATCATTTTAAATGTTAAGTTATAAATCAATTAATAACAAAAATAAAATTTAAAAAATTCAAAAAAATAGAAAAAGTTGAGATCATCTCTTGAAATTTTCCTAAAAGCTGCGTAATATAGAGTAGTATTTTTGGAAATTAAAAAAAAATCGAAGGGGTCGAACTTTCTGAAAATGTCAATTTTCAGTTTCAAACCTTAATAGCTAAGTGATAATTACACCGAAATTTTTTTTTTCTAAAAGAGCATTTAAAGACGTATAAAATGATATCCTATTTTTTAGCATATCAATAGTCCATTATTAATTAAAATTATTTTGGTCAAAATTTTTTAAGATCTATTACTCCATCCCTGAAAATTTGTATGGAGATTGTGTTTAATACGAGCCAAAAAACATATCCGAAAATTAACGAAATCGAAGGAGGACGGATCAAAAACTGGCCGATTTGGCATGGAATGCCCCATATAAGGGTTAAGCAAGAACTGGGCGACATATATGTCCAATTCACAACCTAGCTGTATCTCTGTATCATGTGTATTTCTGTATTTCTTTACAGTAGTGTATATTTGTTGTTGGTATATTTCATATGGCTCGAAAAATTCGTAGAGAGGCTCTCTCTATGAGAGTATTTGCATGTAGGTATATTGTTTTCTTTTGTGCATTAATTTTAATGATTACTACAAGATACAGGCCGATACAGTAAATATTCACAAGGTGTATCTCAAAGGCGTATTTAAATAAATGATAAACAATACTGAGAAAGCTTGTGAATTGGGCAATAGAGAGATGAAGCGGTAAAAATTTTAAAAATTCTGATACAATTAAAATTTTTCAACGGGTTTTTTTAATAGGTGACATTTCTGCAGAAAAATTGTACCATATGAAATACACTTATAAAACAACGACAAATTGATTTTTACATTAACAGCCTAAAGGAGCTGTTTACATATGACGCGCTATTTTTGTCACTTTTTTTTGTCGTGATCGCGACCGACATCATTAGTACAAATGAAAGGAAAATGAAATGATTTAGAACAAGTTGCTAGTATTTTTCTGGATAAAACTTTATTTATTTTGGTTTTAATTTTTATTTTAAAACAAAAAAAAACTGAAACCTGTAAAAATTCTGCCAGTTCTTTTAGAATATATCTTTAAAAATATTATATAGAAATAATTACTCACTCTCATCTAACAACTTAATAATCATTTTAGCTATCACCTAAAAACTTAGTTGAATTTTCCTCTCTCTTTCTCGTTCTCCCTCTATCTCTATCTCTCTTAATATTTCCATATCTTAAAAAAAAAATATTTAAAAAATTATAGTTCATCTATAAAATAAAAAATTAAAAAAAAAAACTATTAGCAATTTCCTATGGTTGTATTGTAAAACACAAACACACACGTACACATGATGCTCTTATTTAGCAAAATTAAAAGAAAAATAATTTATCTAAATTATATTAATTAAAATAAAACACCTAAACAAAAGGAAAAAAAACAATGAAATTGTAAACAAATTTAAGTGAAATTCTTTAAAGAAAAAAAATCTTTTAAAATTAAAACTAAAACTCTAAAGTATTTATTTTCTATATATTTTTTTTCTTTCAAATAAATAAGCAAATATTATTTTCTTTCTTACTTTTACTTCTTACATAATTTTCCATCAATGCCTTCTTTAAAACGAATTAATATATTATTAAAAACTTAATTATAAAATAAAAAACATAAATGTAAAAAAGTTAAGAAAAGAACTTTTAAGTTGATAAGTAAAAATCATATTGAAGAATATAAAATTATTAAGTATTATATATTAAAAATAAATTAAAACCACCTTGAGAAATATTTATTTATTTCTATAAAAACAAACACTAACAAATAATAAGAAAATAAAAAAGAAAAACTAATGTTATTAGACTCTAAACAATATATATTTATTTTTACTTATTTTATTTTATTTATAATAGCCAAATAAGCAAAAGAAAAACACACAAATAATTATTAATTAAGTATCAAATAAAATCTTTGTTGTTTATTTATTAAGTGAAATGGTTGAGTGAGTGAGCGAGTAAGTGAGTCAGTTAGTGAATGCTGAGACTCTCCCTCTTTCCCACTCACCGTATCTTTAAGTGTAACAGTGTTGTTAATTTTCTACTTCTACATACAAATACAATATAATTATACTCGTACATAGACACATAATTATAATAATTTTCTTTAAGAAATTTCCACACAAAAAAAAACCAAAACAAAAAACAAATTAGAAAAAATTTTAATGCAAAGAAAGAGGCAATTCTTGTGACTATCAAAAATTATCAATTGAAATTGATATAAATTAATATATTTATACTTATATGTTATATAATTATAATTTAAGTTATTTGTTTTTGTGTTACTTGATTGTTTTTAGTTTAAATTTATTATGTTTATTATAAAAATCATTTTAAAAATAAACAAATATTTTTTCCAAACGTTTTAATTTTATTATTTATTTATTCATGTTTTTAATTTGTATTCCATTGGACCGTTAAATGGTGTTGAAGTATATTCATAATGGTGGGACGATTTGGATGGATGCAAAAAACTCGTAGGCGTGAAATGATTCTACGAAAAATTATAAGCAACTTTGCCCTAGAAATATCACTGGTTATGGAATTTTTAATAAGTTAAACTCAAATCATCTTATAATCAACCAAAAGTCAAACTGCATATACAAATCTTTTTATGTACAGAGTTCGAGAGCTCTAAGTATGAAACACTAATATATGAGAGTACCTTGTTATTGTCTTTCTTGAGTACATGCATGACCTATTACGAATACACGATCAAATATGAGCTTCATGCAAGCGAAAAATAAGAAGAAATTGCTTCAAGCATCGTTGGTGTGACGCATACAGCAAAATTTCACTAATACTACTATAATGCAGGTCATGCATTTTGACGGTGAATACTGCGTTTAAAGTTTAGATTCTAAAATGATGGATTAAAAAAACTACAGCATGGCGTATGAGTATCATTGTTTAATGTACTGATAAATATTAAGCATACGCCCAACTGCTTCAATCACTTTTTGTGATAATGGATATTTTGTTTTCCTTAATGTTTTTGTTGCGTTCATAAGCTTGTTTGTTAACAATATTCAATTTAAATTAGGGATGTAACGATACGCCGTTTTGCCGATCCGATACCGATTCCGATACTTAAAAATAAATATCGCCGATACCGATTCCGATACCGATACGAATATTGAAATTGAGTACAAGTCTAGATTAACAAAACTCAATAAAGGCAATTTTTTTATTATACAAAATTACAGTGTAAGAGATTATTAATATTTAAAATTGATATTAACCCAATATATAAAATTGGAAGTAATTTTTAAGGAACTACATTTTCATTGCTTCCAAAGAATATATATTAAAAATATGCAGATAATTAGTAGAAAAGCAAGCACAAATTTGTAATTCCTTTATAATTTTAAAAAATACTCACCATGCTTTTTGAAAGATCGATTTTTAAAGGATATTTATCAACTAATATTCTTCTAAATAACTTAATAGCTTAATTATTAAAAGTCTTCTAAAAGTTTGTATTTATTCACTTAAATTTCCATGAAAACACAGTTTTGTGTTTAAATTCGCATAAAAAGAAACAAGTTCTGAAAATGGATAATTTTTCATCCTTATTTTGAGGAATCATTATAGAACACCGAAAAAGAAATTTGTCCTAACATCGCTTCAAATTCGGTGATTGGTAATCGAAAAAGAGAACTTCTTGCAATGACAAGCAAATGTGAAACTAATTAGAAATTATCAAAATTTGCAATATTTCCGGATCATGAAGTCTACATTTTCATGACTTCTTTGGAGTATCTTTTTTGCTGGGAATAAGATTTAAAAGCAACGAATTGAATTTGAGTTCATGGTAAAATTAATAATAAATAAATTATTGTTTTTGCAAAATAACAGCGTAAAATATTATTCATTTTTAAAATTGATATTAACAAGATTTAAAAAATAACGAAATGATGTAGTTCTTAGTAAAATTAACAACAACAAAAAAATAGTTTGTTAAAAAAAGCTCTGAAGAAACATTTAAAAGTATCCTCGTATTGACAGTAAAATATCGCCGATACCGATGTATCGGAAAATCTGAAGTATCGCCGATATATCGGTATCGGTATCGGTATTCATTACATCCCTAATTTAAATCTTAGAAGTGGCATATGCTTCACTACGGCGCCTGTATATTTAAGGTCTAAAATCGATTCCTTTGCAAGGAATTTGCAAGAAACATCACGTTGAAATTTTGATGCCATGTCATTCTATATGTCGGAATAATTACGACAGCAAAATATAGTGGTATTTTTTTAATTTCAGTTACATTACATTTCTGCTCCATTCCATTAGTTTGTATCGCAACATATCTGCTGTCAAAATTCTTGTGCAAGGAACTGGGTGAAATATTGGACTGGTTTCGTTCTTTCAACTCATTGCTGACCACTTTGCTGTTCCGACTAGTATCATCAAATCAATTTTCCCCATAACCTCCAGTACAAATCCTTCATTTTTATTTCCACTTTTTTCATTGGCCTTAATAATTAGATCTCTAATCCAACTAACATAATTTCGGCCTTATCAAAATCTAAAATGTTTGAAATAATTGGAAAAATGTCAATCGTACGGTGAAGAGTATTTCGTCACCTAAAATGCAAAATAACATAACATCACTTTTCATAAGTTTACAGGAAAAGCAAAAACGTTGTAAAATGTAAAATTTTTGAGATATAAAAGCAATTTTATATCTATTTTTGAAGAAAAAATACTGTTTTTATTATTATTTTTTAACTTACTTATGTGTTTTACGTTATTTTAAATTGTAAATTTCTGTAACAAAAAGACGTATCATCAATGAAAGTATGTTAGTATTAAGTGAGAAACACACGTCAAATAAGAAATTTTTTGACAAATTACAGGTTCAATAAAATATTAAGAGACATAAATGCAGTACTGCGCTGCAACAGGGAATTCAAATAAATTTAAATGCATCAATAAAAATAATAATGACACAAAAAATAGCATCAATTGGTTTGCTTTGGCATGTTCTAACATGTTTGATATTCTGATGCATCGCAGGCAGTACTTCAGTTAAGAACGTAGGTATATTTCTATTTTACTTCTCCTACGTAAGTCCGCTTCATAATGGAACATTCAATTCTACTGCAAACATAAAATCTTTTGTACTCCAATGAGATCTACATAATTATTATGTATTAGATTCTTCTATATATGTACAGGGTATCCCATTAATCAACGTCAAGCCGAAAGCAGATGATAGGGCAAGTAGTGACTGCTGCAAAAAAAAATATAAAAAAAATCCATGTCACTTATTTTAAAAGGTGTTGCCAGTTTAAAAAAATCACCCTGTAATGATCTTTCTATTGCTGTGACTACAAATCTTCACTTTTCTTATTTTTTTCTCCTATATCATTGTTAGATATCCTTCTGTAAATGGCAGTTAAAAATTCATACTGCAGTGGGCTGATTTTCAAAGAAAATCTTACATTTTGCCAAACGAAAAATCTTTAACCTCCCCCTCCAGAAGCGTTACGTAATATGTGAATAGCCCCTAAGGTGTGTACAAATAACGATGGCAGGTTTGTTTGTTTGTTTGTTTATTTATTTATTTAATTATTTATTTTTTTATATATTGTTTTTCTCAAACATTCGAATCTTTTTCCAACAAGTCTTTTTTAAACTAAATTTTTTGAATCAGATCAAACTGATTTTCTGTTTTAAGCAAGTACTAATAAAACTAATGGCGTTTCTTTTCTACATAAAAAAATATCACCTTGTTGAAAGGTGCATATATAAAATGTCTTGCCAACCCTGCAATAATGCTATTTGTTTTTTGACGAGAACAAAACACAAGTTATGAAAAAGTGGATTGCCCCGTTTTTAACAGCAGACAGATAAGTTTGTTATTCAGACATATAAGTTTAACATTTCTTCCTCACCAGATGACGAGGAGGAATATAATAATGGTTTATTGTAATTTCTGCACATGTAATGCACTTTTTCCTTAAAAAAAGGTTAAAATACAGCTGCCAGATTGCCGATTTATGGATCCGAAACTTTAAATATTTTTTTATTTGATCACTTTTTTTGAGAAAATTTTTATAACACCGAATTCAGTAAGATTTTATATGACTGGCAATCTAGAATTAACAATATAATGTTTTCTCAAATTTGTTCTATAAAACAGTAGAAAAATTATCTTTAGAAACTTATTTTCTTACTTTCTAGTTCGAGGTGATTTTTTCCCAACTTCGTCTGGCAGCACGAATTATAAACAAAACCCACCATTTTACAGGGCCGTAAAGCACTGTAGATTTATACGGAGCCATGGTAGAATAATATACAAGGTAGCCCTGGAACGTCAGAAGATTATTTTTTTATTTGCTTTTTTCATAGTACGAACTGTCAAATGTAGTGTATATGTGAAATAACTACGTTGCACACACAATACCACACGTTTGTTTGCTGCTTCTGTTATACAAACACCCACATACCCTCTCTATTAATGTTTGACATTTTCTATCCGAAAATTTACATTAGTATTAGTTATGCGGCTATCTGTTATATTATTCTACCATGTACGGGGCATAAAGTGCAATGCAATCCACCATTAGTGAGGGTGATTTTTTTAGAATAAAACATACCACCCATTTAGAGAACATTTTTAAGAAACGAATACACCATAAGTACTTTTTACATAAATTTCCTAAACAAGTTAAATTCAATTTGCTAAAATCAGATCCATATATGACTGTAAGAGAAATTTTTGGTTCAGATATTCTGCCTTGATAAAATGTTTTAAAAAATCTCGGCCAAACTGCATATGAAACAGTTGTATAAATTCTTTCCTTTTTTTTCTTAAATTGCCCATTTAACACGACAATCTTTATTTTATATATATATATAAAAATGTTTATTTCCTCGGAAAAAATACGTATATATAAAACTATTAAACTGTAATAGAATTTAAAATAATAATAAAAAATAAATTGCATATTATAATAATACCTAATCATAACATACCTTATCTCGATACTCTGCGTTGTGATTGTGTAATAAGTGTGTAAAATATGAGTGTAAAATAATAAATTTAAAACTAATAAACTCTTTACTTTAACAAACAAAATACATACGAGTATAAATAAAATTATAAAAAAAACTCATTATACGTAAGTTTATGAACTTAATTTAAAGAAAAATAAAACCTTCAAAAAGAGTGTAAGAAACAAATATTATTAATATTAACTATTTATGAAGAAAACTCTTTAATAAACTACTTTGAAAACGGATGATAATAGTTCTTAGACATATCAACAAGAATAAAAAATATATTATTACTCATATAAATATGCATTTTAATTATATATTAAATTACTTATAAAAATATATTAAATATAGTATACAAATAGTTTGAAAACACAGAGATTAATAGGAAACTAAATATATTCATACATACATATATTTAAAGGAAAGTTCGTTCATAAATTGAAGAACTTAAAATCTACTTTAGTACTTTAAAATTGATACAAATTAAATTAAAAGATATAATAACAAATAAAATGTATCTTTAAACTAAAGTAAATGATTTTAAAGAAATTACTAAACTCTTTCTCTCTCTATCTCTCTCTCTCTCCCTCTCAAATTAATAACAAATAAATTAAGAAATTAAATAGTATTTTACTATATAAGATTTTTAAACATTAAAAAGACAAATTACCATGCATCTTTTATATTATATGAAAAACTTAAAAAAAAAAATAAAACTGTCATATAAAAATCTGTTATTTTATAACGTTTTTGTCAAATGTTATAAAAACACTTGTTAAAACAATGAAAAATTATATAAAATATAAAAATCTTTATGGTTGTAAACTGATGATCAAAAAAACAAAATGAAAAAATTAACTTTAACTATAAATATAATAATGATAAATGTTTTTAATTAAATTTAAGAAACTAAAAAAGGAACGTAGTTTAGTACTGTAACAGTTTAGTACTATAACACTATCGCCCTCTCCCCCCCCCCCAAAGGAGCTTAGATTTTAACTGTTCTGTCTTTATCAAATAAAGTAGTGAAATTAAGATATAAAATGCATAATAATGTTGCAATCAGCCTAAACGAAGTTTTTATGCCCTCCTCAAGATTTTTTTCTAAGCTTTTGTAAGCTACAGCACATATGTAAGTTACAACGTGTTTACGAGGGCTAAATTGTAACCCCGTACAGCAAAAAATAGACAAGAATTATGTTCAATAACACCATGTTATTGAAAAAAATGAATTTCAATAACACTTGTCATTAACTTAATACAATATTTCGTTGTATGTATTTCTTTCCCATGCCGGTTATGTCTTTTTTTTTCATAAGTACTTAAAACAAATTTTATCTCATAAAAAAATAAATGGCACATGGCTCAGCTGTAGAGAGTATGCTTAACGTCGTGGAAGCCCGGGCTCTTATCCCAGCCATGTCAACATTATCTTCAATTTATATATATTATTTATTTTTAAATAATTTTTTATCAATATAGCGGAATTCTTTATCATAGGAAATTTAAAAAAAAATTATTGAATACCGGGATATTTGTTATCAAAAACGAAACTTATTTTTTTTTGAGCGTAGTTGTGGGCGATTGCAACTCTGACACCTATTAGGTGCCGGCTGAAATTTCCATGAGAACTTGTGTAAATCATGTCAGCAAAGTGAAATTTATACCCGTCCGGGTAAAAAAAATTATATATAATTATATAGAATTATATATGATTCATATATAATTATATATGAAAAATGGCCCTATATAATTATATTTAATATATATAGTTCTGTACTGTATTTTACTATTACTAGGATTTCCTGTATTAAAAAAAATAATAAATTTCGAAAACACAAATATATTTTAGAATACAGTTATTTAAAGAAAAGAGAAATAAAAGAAAAGCAACTTCAGTATGTTTTTTTTAAAGTGAAAATACATTAGCCCAATTCACAATCTTGTGCAAATGGTCTTGCATCGTAGCATTTTCAAAATTGTTTTGTATATTGATACTCACAACTTAACAATTGTTAGTGGTGAGTATAAATATACTACGTCTACTAGTTTTCAAATGCTACGATGCAATACCATTTGAACAATATTACGAAGTCACGTATAAATGCTATTAAAATATATATAAAATAATAAATGATTATATATAATTATACAAAATTACAGAAACACTATACATAATTTTATATAATTGCATATGATTATACATAATTATATATAATTATACAAAAATTAAAAGAAATTGCAGATAATTTTATATAATTATATATGATTATATATGATTAAACGTAATTATATATGATTATATATAATTATACATAAATCATAAGAAAACATTATGTATAATTATATGTAATTATATATAATTATATATAATTATATGATTACATATGATTAAACGTATATGATTAAACGTAATTATATATGATTATATATAATTATACATAAATTATAAAAACATTATGTATAAGTATATGATTATATATTAGTAAACGTAATTATATATAATTATACATAAATCATAAAAAACATTATGTATAATTATATGTAATTATATATAATTATACAAAATTACAGAAACACTTTACATAATTTTATATAATTACATATGATTATACATAATTATATATAATTATACAAAAATTAAAAAAAAACATTGCGTAGAATTTTATATAATTATATATGATTATATATGATTAAACGTAATTATATATGATTATATATAATTATACATAAATCATAAAAAAAACATTATGTATATTATATGTAATTATATATAATAATATATAATTATATGATTACATATGATTAAACGTAATTATATATGATTATATAATTATACATAAATCACAAGAAACATTATGTACAATTATATGTAATTATATATAATTATATGATTATATATTATTAAACGTAATTATAAATGATTATATATAATTATACATAAATCATAAAAAACATTATGTATAATTATATGTAATTATATATAATTATATAAAATTATATGATTATATATGATTAAACGTAATTATATATAATTATACATAAATCATAAAAAACTTTATGTGTAATTATATATAATTATATAAAATTTTATATTATTATACAAAACCATTATACATAAATATATATGAATCATATATAATTCTATATTATTATATATGAATCATATATAATTCTATATAATTATATATGAATCATATATAATTCTATATGTAATTATATAAAATTCTTTTTACCCGGGTATAGAGAAAAAAACAAAATTTCACACCGCATTGTAATAACAATAAAACCGTGAAACATACCCCACTCTCCTGGACGCGGTCGAGTTACTTCGAAATAGGCATTTCAGCACCGGCCATTAATTACATGAGAGTTAAATTCCAGTTCCGGTCGGCTATAGACGGTATAAATAGTAATGAGATCACTGAGTCTTACGAACATTAAGCGTATCATTCATATTCTGCATCATGGTCCCAATCTTTGACAAGATTGTCTTATTATCATCTTGAAAAGAGTAGATGAGATTGTAGGATTGACGAAGCAGGCTATATAGGAAATAGAGTATCCAATGGGTTAACCGTTAATCGGTTAACCGGTTAATTACTACGCTCTTAACTGATCGGCTAATTTAAAATTGGCTATTTTCGATTAACGATTAAACCGATGAATTTCAGTCGATTAACCGATTAACCGATGTAACAAAATGTTTAATTTTCTTTGGCATTAAAACATATTTTTATTTGTGCTTATTATATGTTTCGTCTCATATAAAAAAATATGTGTTTAGAAGTTATTTTTTCATACAAACAAAGAAGTATGTTCAGTGATCTTAATTTTAGTAAAACCTTAAAACATTTGGAAGTGGATATAAAAGAGCTCAGTAAAGACTCTGCTACTCGAATTGAACTTGAGGAAATTATTAAGCTTTTGATTAATAATTTAATAAAAGCCAATAATATTATTTAATTAAAAATCTATGGATTAGATTTAGTCCGCACAAAAACATAAATGTGAAAATAAGGCCAAGTTCCTGTTCAAAAATTTCGGCCGTAAACAGTACTGAGATCAAAATAATATGTACAATACCATCTCATTTCTAGGCAACCTTTAAGCTTGGCAACATTTTTCCCATTATTCTTTTCCATATTAGAACATTTATGTTTTTGTGCGGATAATAATTAATTTATGCATTTTATGCATTTAAATTACTTAATTTATGAAAAAAACTTTATTAATCGGTTAGCCGATTAATAACGGAATTAACCGAATGAATACCCTAATGGGAAAAGAAGAAACGGGGTAGAAGAAAGAGCGTTTGTTTGCTGTACCACTTAACTAATCTTGAACTCGTTTATAATAGCTGAGGAAGCTCGATATAAATCGAGAGATGTCTCCAACGACACCGAATGCAATCCTTTATTGTAGTTTTTTAATCCAACAAGATGTTGCATACGATACTTGCGGTCTTTCGGATACATCCCCTTATTGATCAATTACATGCAAACGTCGTAGTCTAATCTGACCATTTAAACACTTTTAATAAATCGTCTTTAAAATTTGAGAAAAACATTATATCTTTCTAAATATACTCGTAGTACATACTTTAAATATACGAAGCAAGAAATCATATCTGGTGGAGGGTGTGAAAAATCATTAAAAAATTTATAAAAATGTGTCTTCTTTTTATCCTATCAAAAAATATATAAGTATGTACTTATATATTAATCATCCACTGCTCCTTTTTTAAAACTCTAAATCATCTCTTTTTCCTTCCTTTCCACGTTACGTATTTTAATTCAACGAAATCTGTAAAAGAAAATTTTCTTAGAAAATATAAAAAAAAATTCAAAATAAAAAACAAACTTTTTTACAAAACTACAACTACTATATACAGTGTAGAGCAAAAGTTTATTTGTTTTTTAGATAATTTTTTTATTTCAGTATTTTCTTTATTAAACAAGAAAATGAATTATTTATTTAAAAACAAAATACTCACACGAAATCATAAATATTCCCTCCAATATAAGAATATATAAAACAAAATAATTTTTAAAATTATTATACATCTTTAAACAAACAAAAATAAACAAAAAACAAGCATTATAAAGTATTAACCAATTAATTGAAAATTTAAAAAGAAAACAAACAAAAAAAAAACAACACATCATTGTATATTTAAAACATTTTTAGCATGTTAATTGTTTGATTAAATGTTCTTAAAACAATGAGTTCTTACATTCAACGTATTTAAATCAGAAAAAGAAAACGTTTAACAAATGGAAAATAATTAAAAAAGAAAAAGTATTATTAAAATTCAAGAAAACGAAGTCTCTTTATATAGAAATATAAGTGAAAAAATTGTGTCAATTTCTTAAGAAAACAATATAAACGAAAAACTTTTAAGTAAGATAATAACTTTTTAAATTTGTTTTTCAAAACTTATTATATTGTTAACTTTATCTTTAACTGAGTTATTATTTTCTGAAAAAAAATATGGAAAAAATTGTGAATTATGTTGGATACTATTTATTTTAATGAATAATTCATTTTAAAAGAAAAGATGTCTATATGCCTGCATTTCATTGGTGCTTTACCAAATCTTCAGTAGACTTCACTTTTGAAAAGTTTCAAACCTCTTATCTTATGCACAGACTTTCAAACATCATTTGAGAATTTACAAATGATTTTTGAAAATCAAAATAGAATAAGCGTAGTAGGCTTAGAAAAAAAATCGCCAAATCTAGCAGCCATAACCAGCTCAATGCCGGGCAAATTCGAAAACACGAATACAAAGGTTAGCAAAATCACTTTAATACCAATAATGACAGGCTTTCGCCAATACTTGCGAAAACAGGCGAAAATTAGAAAAAATTCAGAAGACATTACAAACATGAAAAGAAATGACAAAACTGGTTAACAATTAAACAAGTACACATAAACAAACACACATGCTGCACGCATAGAAAAGATATGGTTGTGGCATGGTTGCATCAACAATGTCATGTTTCCCGATATAGCTTATGGTTGTGGCAAATAAGTTATTATTGTTTTAAATTATTGTGAACTTTAATTATTTTGCGACAAAAAACTCATGCTTAAATTTAGTCATGACACTATTAGCATTATTAACAACACATATGTATTATATATGGTTATAAAGAACCATTTATATGGTTATTAATAACCATTTATATGGTTATTTTGAACCATTGTGGTATTGAACCATATATATTGTTATTATATGTATGGTTATTATATGTAAAACAGATTTTTTTTCAATCATATATTCAACAATATATTCAATCATAATATGTTGCTCTTCGATTATGATTGTTCAACGATGTTTTTTTTCTTTGCGCGTGCTTAAGCCTTTTTTGGCTTTTCTGCAGAAACAGCAAGGGTCTCTGCAGGAATCGAACCTGTGACCTCCCAGCTTAATAGCCTAGCTCACTACTAGAGTTTTTCATTTCCCGGGAAAGCGGGATTGATTTTTCAATTTCCCGGGAATTCCCGGGAATTGCCGCCCAGAACAAAACGACACTTAATTTATTTGCACAAAAACAAATACCAATTCACGAGATCTGTGAAATAAGGTTATGGATGCATTAAACGTAAGTAAAAAAGTTATAAAATTTGAGGTCTTAGCCGTACCGTATGGTTTTTAATTTAAATTAAAAAATTTTATTTTTTATTCTATAACTTCTGATTAGTAGCCACCCGAAGTAAAAAATGTACTCATTTCATATTTTTTTTATAATTTCCGTAGCTTCTTAAGTAGAGAAGATATTACAATGATTTATGATTTATTTCATAAGACACTAAAGAGCATTTCATACTGCTAAGAAAAACTGAATTGAAATAATTGAGTGGCGGAAAAGTGACCACCTGAAAATTTAATTTTGTTGTTTGTATCGATTTCTAATTGAACCCGGTGTGAACCAGTTGTACATAAAGCTTTGATTTTTTTTTTTGCAAAAATTTATAATTTTTGAAAAATTTCGAAATTTTGAGCTTGAAAAACTCATGTGTGACTTAAAATAAATATGTGTGTGACTTAATCTAATATTTTCAGAAAATATAGACCAGCCGCCTTATTCTGTAATTTGCTAAAGCTAAAGCTAAATCTTGATCGCTAAAATGCTGAACAAATACAAAATTAAACATTTTTAGCGATGACATAAAACACTAAAATTTCGGTGGATTAAATTTTGAAGACATTCCATAATTTAGCAATACACGTTGCAAAATTGTATTCGTAGAGGAAAATTGATAAATTGACCGTACAGATTTTTATCGATAGAGATTCAGCTTTAGCGAGTTAAAGAATGGGGGCAGTACTTCTTTATTATGCCCACTTTCGCTATGTCTACTTAGTGACAATCTGTTATTTTCATTTCTTCACGAAATATCTTTTTTGACTGCTGCTCTTAGAAAAATATGAAAAAAATGGAGACAATTATAATGTGCTCAAAACTACAAATTTTTTCTTTTATTTACATATTTTTCTAAATAAAAGCAGCACTAAAAATGTGTGCTTACAAATAAGAAAAGTTATCATAATAATACTTAAAAAATCCCGGGAATTCCCGCACAATTTTCCCGGGATTTATTTCCCGAAAAATGTGCGGGATCCCGGGAATTCTTTCTCGGGAAATCCCGAATGAAAAACACTACTCACTACCCACTACTCTATGAGGGTAAAGGGCTAAATTTCGACACCATTCGTTTTTTCGTACAAACTTAGTTTTTCGAAAAAAAAAATTCGAAAAGCCGTTTTCGAACATTTTACTTCGGCAGTTTTCGGCCTGACTCATGTGCCCAAAAAAGCGTCCATAGGACATCAAAAGTGCTACATTTTCCGATCATTCGATTTAAAAAAAAAATTGCATTAAGTTCTTAGTTTTTTTTAAGCTTTTGAGATTTTTGATAAATATTAGGACTTGTCTCCAATTTTGCAATTTCTCGCAAACTTTTGATATGTTCGCGACAGAATCGATTAACTGCAAATTTTCAGCCTCTTTACAGCTTTAGCGATTTTTATTCAATATTAGACTTTGCCTATCATTCCGCTCTTAGCAACTTTTACTCAATTTTCGCCATTTTTCACTACCTTTTTCATTCCTTACATTTTTTAGTGATATTTTATTGGTTATATGGTTTCTTTGAAATTTTTAAATTTTCGCGAGCTATCGCCTTTTTCGCAATATCCGCTTCATGATAGCTAGAGACCATAGATGGAGGACGTCAGTGTAGGACTAGCATTTCGACAGCGAAGCAAATTTCTGGGTTGGTCCTGCTTTCATGCACCCATATTTGCATGTCTCGCTATCTCATTTAGGAATGCCCGGCATTTTTGGGCCATGTTAGATGTTGTGTATATACAGAAAATATTACCACCATAAAATTTTTAAACAAAAGTTTACTTAAAATAAAATTTTATTTTAATTAAATGTTTTTTACTGAACGCGTGAATTTTTTGTTTGACTTTTATTCACGGTGCACACAATAAAAACAACAATAAAAACCATTTTTCTGTGTCGTAAAAAAACCACCCCCATGACGACATATACATAAATAGCTACATCAACAATGATAACGATACGAGTGCGATGTCGAAATTAATACAATTAGTATCAAACGTAAATTGTAGCAAGTTTGTTTGCTGAAGATTTCTGAGTGAATGAGGTAATTCTCATTCACTTTCTTTTAGAGTCTTTGTATAAACATACAGAGTAGAATACATTTTAAACAAGATTTATAGATTAAAATGAAAACTTCGCCTTATATATTAAAAAAAATCAGCAAACGTCAGTTTTAGCTTCAGTTAATCGGAATTCAATCCACCGCATTTTTGTAGCACCTGGTATCTGAAAACTAAGATGCGTAAATGTGTCAAGTGGTTGCAGATTGTTGGCGGTATGCTGGCGTATGCTCCGACTAAGGCTCGCCGCCTTGGAGTGGATTAAATTCCATATTCGAGCGAAATTTAAATCTGTACCATGGCTGAGTACTATTATTTAAAACTTAAAAATATTTTCAAAAAAAGTTTTTATTGACTTACACAAGAAGTTTGTTTGATATATCACAACAAATTCGGAAAATATTTTTGTTTGCTTCAGTAAAGTTTTGTTTGATTTTTGAAAATATTTTTATGCAAACTATTTTACAGATTCATATAAAAATTTGTTTAATAAATTGCAAACAATAAATTTAATTTAATTTAATAAATAAAAAAATAACGAATACCTAACAAATAGCTAATTGCAAACAATCGTTAAAGGATTTATTTGTTTTGGTAAAATAGTTTGTTTGCAAAATAAATGGTTTTTATTGAGAAATTTTTGTCGGTATCTAAAACTTTTTTTAGCCCCGTTTTTAGACAAAATATTTACTAATTCATTGAATCTCTTTACTGAAAATTAAATTTGGTTTTTTTCTGTGTACATATGGAGCCTTTGCTGCAATAGAGTCATAACTAAAAAAAAAAACTTGTTTTGCAGGAAACGAGTTTAAAGTTTTGAATTTACGAACAACTTAATGGTAAAAGAAAATTTTATTCTTCTCTCAAGAGTTAAATATACAAGATATTTGTATCAAACTTTTACATAATATGAAGAACAGTATGACAACAAATTTTGCATTATTAACTCGAAAATCTTGTTTTTCGAGCTATGACTCTATTGCAGCAAAGGTTCGATATATGTATGTATGTACCTGTTAGCGGTGTTACTGTCGGTAAAGATTATAATATTGCTGTCACATATCCTATACAGTAATCCTCCCTTAATTACCTCGCTAAAGCTTACAAAAATTGTTGGGTAATTATGCGTGTAAAGCATTTAAGAGAATGCCTTCAATTACCTCATATTGGTAATTATACGAAGTAGTTCCAATTGCAAAAAAAAAATGGTAATAAATCTGTATTTTTGCAACTTGCGATCCGATTACAAAACGAAATGTATACGTATGAGTAATATGATAGTACGTACTATCATATTACTCATACGTATACAATTTGGCCTAAATAATGGCAATTCGCATTGTCTTCACACGTTTTTCTTTAATTGAAAATTCGTAAAAAAATTTCCGTTCAATATAGCGTTAACATTTTTTAACATAAGAGGATAGCTATACTTTTTTTTAAAAAGTAAAGAAAAAAATTAAAAAATTATGTTTGGTACTAAATAAATTACGGCAGGTAAATAAAATATTACTTAATTTAGAATTTCGTAGAAAAATATTTGACCAATGGTGGATGCAACGTACATGTTTTAATCGAATTAAAATTTCAACTTAATTTTTGTAGTCTATTCTTTTGAAATATGGAAAAAGGAAATTTTTAGTTCTGAAAATTTTTTGAGAAAAATGTCCAACAATCAAGCTATATTTAATCAAAATTTTGTCTCTTTTCACTCTCATTTCAAAGTCCTGACTTTGACTTTTTCACTTAAAAATTTATTCTGTATATTATTAAGGATTTTGTAAAAACCATAAAATATTTTTTTTTTTGAAAATTTTGGCTATGTTATTACCGGTGATATTTACGAAATCGGGAACAAAGCTGGGGCCAAAAAACAAAATTTTAAAATTCAAAGCCAAATATCTCTGATAATGTGAAAAATGTCTTAATGAAATAAATTGCATCTTCTTTGTCCATTACCATATTTACACTATGCAACTTTGTTGCATGCAACTCTCTTTTTTCAGTGAGAGAGACTGAGAAGAAATACAAAATGTGTACATGTCTATTTCAACACTCTCACTTAAAATGAAAATTGCATGCAACAAAGTTGCATAGTGTAAATATGGTACATATTAGTTTTACAACAAGTTTAAATTCATTAAAATCAGATAATATTTGTAAAAGTTATGATTCCAACAAAGTTTTTCATGCCCAAGGTATTAAATTTTAACAGTCTGTAGCTCACCGTGTGCTTACACAGGATAGTTCGAGTTTCAATATTCTGAAAGCTTACGTCCTCTTCTATGATATTTACATACATCGTTTGGTAATCAGATCGCAAGTTTCAAAGATACAGATTTATTAACCTTTTTTTTAATAGGAACCACTGTGCAACGGGGTAATTATACAACATACATACAGTTAATTGACCGTGAGATTTTGGTAGAAAAAGAAAGAAAATACAACCTAGATTCATATATTGAGGCAAATAAGCGTGAAAGGTTATTATGCGTGGGGTAATTAAAATGGTTATACTGTGGCACGGAAGTCAGTTTATCGCCTCCTTTAAGGTCGATATTTCAGCTTGTATTACGATACATTTGTCTGGGAGTCTGTAGAATATGTTGACACTTAGTTGTGTACCAATTGGAATCGTCTATGAAGACATCAAAGTCTTCTATTGGAGGAGAACATTCTTCTTCGAATCTCTCGGTTTCCGGGATAAAGAATCTGAGATTGGTAGTTATTTCACAAGAATCAATGACCTCATTATCTGTGGCGCTTTCTGGTTACCAGCTCCACCGGTAACACTTTACAACTCAAGCAGATTTTGGAAAATTTACAGCTACAAGTACTATAGAAAAATTATTCGAATATTCTTTCAAAATACCTCAGAAAAAAATATTTATTTTAAATTGAAAAATTTTTTTCGGTTTAGTAAAAATTAAAAGAAAAAATTTAATAATTTTTATTCGTATTAATAATTAATAAAAAAAATTTTATCTGAAAAATTTCCTCCAGATTGAATAAAAAAATAAGAAACTTTAAAACATTTTCACAGGTGAAATCACAATTTTTTCCTTTAAACAACAATTTTATCATTTGAATAATCTTTATTTCACAAAACTAAAACAAAAGAATACAACAAAACAAAAAACTCATAATACTTGATATAATTCAGAAGTGAATTGGAGCGTGATACTACATCGGTTGTGCGAGCTTTTAACTACAAGAAATATAATTTTCCTTTCCTAAATCAAAATGAAAATTTTTAAACTTTGTGAAAGAAAAAAGTTTAAAATTAAGCGAAAAACTATTAAACTTTCTATGTTTACGAACTGCCTTCCATTATTAATTAAACTGTTAATTTTAAATGTTAGACAATTGTTTACTTAACACACACATTCATATTTAAATTTGAAAAAAATATATATTAAACACATTTTAGTTACTTGCAAAAATCATATATGTATTTAACATTAAATAATAAATTAAATGAAATATAATAAATAAAAGTATAATTATATGTTGTCTTTATTATTAACTAAATTATTTGCAAACATTATTATACAATAACAATAATAATAATAATAATAATAATAATAATAATAATAATAATAATAATAATAATAATAATGAAATAAAAATGTGAATGTACTAAATAACTAATAATGAATGTTTTTAAAATTAAGCCAACTTAAAAAAATATCCATAAAAAAATGTATGTAAAATTTTAACGAGAAAAACTAAAAAACCCCTTTAAAAACTTAAGTCTACTTAATACTTTAGAAAGGAGTGAATGTATTTTTTAAGAACATTAAAAACAACACCTTCTTTTTACTTTAAAATGAAATGAAATTCTTCTTTATTAAACATTTAAGCAAAACAAAAAAAAATTATAAGGAACTCCTCTCCAACTACTCAAATAATTTTATTCCCTTCTTTCCAATAACACCAATTTTTCACAAACAAAACGCAAAAAGGTTGTAGATTTTTATGAAAGAATACCAATATTTTACAACTTTTACAAGTTTTCTTTAAACACTGGAAAAATTCTAAAAATCACTCAATGATTTAGTTTCAATTTCATATTAAATATTTTACTTAACTTTCTTTTTTTTACTAAGACTCTGTTTTAATTGATTGTTGAAGGTTTAAGAGAAAATTCAATCTTAAAAAGAACATGAGCAATTTCAATAAATACTTGTCCTTTTTTAATAATTCAAATACCTAATAATATTGAGATATTTTAAAACATATACGAAACATTGAAAAATTAAACAAAACATATTGTAATATTTTGAATGATTAATTATGGGAAAATATTATGTATGAGTATTTAATAAGAGGATAAAAATGTTCTTCTGTAAAATTTTAAATAAACAAAAAAGAAAAAGAGAAAATACAATCGTTTTATTTGCATGTTAAAGGTATAAAAATCAAAAAATAACGGTTATCAGAACTTACCATCACTGGAATACGGCCTTACCTAAAGTTACACGAAATAGTGTTGATAAACAGCGTTTTCCAACAATCTCAGCACTGGAATTATTGATAGCCAGGACATGCACCTTTGTGACTTGACCACATATCGTATACTTAGTTATCATTACTTTGAACTGTCTTACCTGTATTCTGTTTATCCTTTACAAAGTGTTAGCATGCCTATGAACCCAGTATTTTTATATAAAATCGCTGTTAAGCACTGGAATGGTCTAATAATAGATTTTGAATAACCAAGACATACTCCTTTGTGCCATACAAAATATATTGGTTTTTTTCTTATATATCAAGAAGTGTCCCAATTACAGAATTTATTTGTCAGGGGCTCAAAGTTATGGCACATTTACATCAGCAATGCTGAAACTGGCTTTAAGCGAGTTTCCAAAACTATACCATTTACATTGATACTTTTGCAATTATTAGGTTTATCGTTGACAATATTTTACGAGTTCATAGAATATAATGTCAAACTCAATATGAAAATTTATTTTCATTTATTTAGTACTGCCAGTCAAATGTGAAAAAACTGGTTTGTGAGCAGGATAATTCACAAACACTGATTGTAGCAACTGGTTTATCTGATAAACAGGTTACAAACTAGTTTATGATTTGTATGGGAAAGCAGGTTATAAACAAGAAATGAACCTGTTTATCGACATAAGCCACTTATAAATGTAAATGTACTACAGTAGTTTTGATTTAACTGCCTTTTGCTTAAGCGAACTTTTGACTTAACTGCACAAAATTATAAATTTGTGTCACTATTCTTTAAAATCCCATACAAATTCATATTTTAAGTGCACTTTAAAGATAAGTGCCTGCATTTTAAAGATAAGTGCCTTAAATTTTTGACATTTCAAAACTATTTTCATACAAAAAATCAATATTAGCTGCATTTCGAATTAAGTGCACAAAATATTTGTTTTCTGTGATTATTCTTCAAAATACTTTTTTAAGTGCACTTTACATATCTGCTCATTTAACATATTTTTTGCAAATCAAAGCTAACTGCACACACTTAATAATTGTGTTTACGTACACATTTAGCCAGGTAAGTGCATTTAAGCTAACAGCATTTTTTATTTACCTGCACTAAAAATCGTGAAAAGTTGATTGTGCAGCCAAGTCAAAAGTACTATATCACCTAATAAACAGTCACGTTTACACACGTTGCAATCGGTAATTGTAACGTTTGGTGGTACCGCGTAATGGAATACGTATTCTCTTCAATTATCGTATTGTCTTCTTACTCGCAACTAATTGGAAAAAGAAAATATTATTCTTCTCTAGGGTTTGGGAATCGAGAATTCCTGGGAAAAGACTAGCTAATAGTCTCGGGATATTTTTGAGATTTTTCCAGGAAAACGGGATATTAAAAATACAGATATATGTAGGGATGTAACATCGCTCTTAAAAACATCGATGTTTGAAAACATCGATGTTTCCACGACAAACATCGATGTTAAAAAACATCAATAATATAAACGATACATCGATGTTTTTATTTAATCATCATTAACTGATTTATTACGCATGCATGTACCCAGAAACATATTTAGCCGAATTCGGGGTTGATAAGCAAGCGCACCTCCTTGCCTTAGGAACAGTGCTGTTAGGCATTTTTTCCCCAAAAATCGTCAAATTCAAGAATTAAAATCGTTAAAATCGTTATGATTTTCGAAAAATTTCGTCAAAAAATCGTCACATTAAAAATCAACTGTTTTACAAAAAACCAACAGTGCTTTATAAAAATAAAACAATAATTTTTATAGAAAGTAGCAATTCAACTGTTTTATTAAATAAAATAAAAACTTAAACACAAAACAATAGTAAATTTAAGACATCGCGAAGAAATATCATGCAATACGTAAGCAGGTTCGTAAGGTACACCAACAAAACTCTCCTTTAAAAAATATCAGAAAAAATTTAAAATTTATTGAAATTTTGTTAAACATGTCAAAATTTTTTTTTGGAATTTTCCCAGGATATTTTTAAGAGTTCGTACATAATTCTCTTCGACAAAGATTTCAGAAATTCCTAAGCAGTGGTGTTAAACGTGACGATTTTTCGTCATTTTGACGATTTTTACATCAAATTTACCAAATGACGATTGACGATTTTTTGTTCAGTACCCCTTAAACTCTGACGATTTGTTGAGTTCACTACTTGTTTCTTAATATTTCATATAAAACGGTAGATCTGATAAAAATATAACATATTTTTTTGGGTTTGATATACATTGTGCATATTTATTGAAATCACATTCAACAGAGCTACATGATAAGCAAATTACAAGTGAGTACTGATGATGGAAGTGTAGTGACTTCCGAAAGTGGCGCTACTCTGTTCTGCTGTGTACATTGAAAAATTGAGTTGATGTCAATTGTTCCCTTGTTCCTTGGAATATTAATCAAGCCCAATTCTTTCTGAATTAAACGTTACAAATCTTAGCCTAATAATCAATTTGGATTCACAAGCAAATACGTTGGAAACAATCATATTAATAAACAATTAGTTACTGGCTTGAGCTTTTCACATGTTTTCATGTTCATATCTACTTAAGTATAAAATTAAACCAAAAAAGTTTGTCTTAAGTACAACAAAAAATGGAATGAAAAAAAAATAAACCAATGGCAACACTGGGAAAGTACAGTTTAATATTAACTTGAAAGTGATTAATTCTCGTATTAGATTTTCACGAAAATGTTGTATACATATGTGAAAAATATAAGCACATTCTATAAACTTCAAAATCTGAAGATTATACTAAAATAAAACAATAAAATTAGAAAACAAAGTTTATTGTGCAAAAACTGTTCTGAAATGTGTTTGTATTTATATGGGTATATCGGCATTAAACTTCTGTTTCTTATAACTTTGCATATTTTGGAATACATAAAATTTTTAAATATATAAAATATATAAAATCATTATAAATTCAAAATAATATAATATATATATAATCTAGCTTTGAATTGGCCAAAAAATTGTAAGCTACACTCTAAAATACTCTAAAACACTTTTGTTGAAAATTACGTCGATAATAGTCGGCAACACTTTACAGATTATTATCGACCTAAAATTACACACGCATTATTGACTGCGTGCAGGTTTGAGCCGCGACCTCCTGACTGATAGTCTGACGTATCTATCATTCAGCCATAGCCTTATTATACTTTATGTTACATTTTTTCCACTTGGACTAAATATGTTTATTTGTAAAGGTTTTTGCTTTAATAAAATAACTACAAAATCGATGTAATTTTAGACAAGGAAAATTTTTCAACACAAATTTAGACAGTATATGATCGTAAATTCGAAGTAATATTATACCCCCATATGCAAAAAAAATAAAGTGTGTTTGAAATGTATGTTAAAACCGGTTTTTCTATGGAAATTTTGTTTTAACATACATTTCAAAGACACTTTATTTTTTATTTTTGCATATGGGGGTTAGAGTGTAGTTGTCAAGTTAGCGTCAACAAGTAGTATTAATGGAATTCCTCTATAAATGTTAATGTGACTTTTGATTGCATATATGCTTATAAGCAATACGTGTTACTGTATTGATTGGCATACGAAATCAATAAAAACTTTAATATGTCGAATTTTTAGTTAATTAGCAGCAAACAGCAAAAGCTATATTTTCTGTCACAGAAAAACAACATTACACAATTTTGGTTATCAGATATGCGAAAATTTCCATCACAGAAAACTTTAACTTTTTGTCTGTATAAAATAACAATTGCCCAAAAGCTTACACACATAAAGTACCTTAATACGTACGTACATACTTAAAAATGGCTGTGCTACAAATTTATAATAGGCTTATATGTAAATATAATTTTGCAATTTGTCATATTGTACAATAATATTACCAATGTGTACGATATATTCGAAGGTGGCACAATATATTGGCAAAAAATCAAAAGACTTTTGATTCAGAAAATTGTTCAATGTGTTGGCAACATTGTTCACCGTCAACGTTGCCAGAAGCTTTTAGAAGAAAATCATCATTTGGCGGAATAATAATCATATTTGGATATAAAAAATCATCACAAACTTTTATTCCAAAGCTGAACAATGAGACTTTTACAGCAAACTAAAAAAAACGCGTTTTTTTAGATTATATGATTTCCTTCATGTCATATTCTAGATAGGAGAGTTACTGCTTTTTTGGCAACCAATATTAAGAAGATACTTGTAAAAAATTCGTGAAAAGGTTTGAAAACCGGCAGCGATCAGAGAAGTATATAAAATATCGCCATTGCTGTAATAACATATAAAAATGCGACAAAACCACTTCCAACACGAAAAAAAAAATTCGGAAAACACAACTATATGCACTGGCATACAAAAAACATTTTTCATCTTTAAATAAAAATATGTGGAATATACAAACTTTAATGCATAAATCCGTCTTCAGTTTTTTCCTATCACGTACAGATTTTTTAATGAACATGACTAAGATTTTCAATATGTACATCAGTATAGTTTACCCTAACTTGAGAATGGTTTTTCCAATTTCAATAAATAAAAAATGCAGAATAAAATTACCTTTAAGTCATTTATATCTAATTCTTTTTAATTTCCATCTGCTTCGGAGTGATTCAGAAACTAGCGGCGAAAAATGCGTTTTTCATGCAAAGTGAATTTTTTTTTTCAATTTAGTTATGAGTCGAACTGTATGTATGTATATGGGTTTATATCCAATGAAATTTAATTATTTTGGCTTGAGCTCGGCTTTAATTTAATTTTTCAATTAAATTATATTTTTATTTATAGATAAATGTGAAGCATGTAGACAAAAAAAATTGACTGCACGGAGGGTTGAACTGACAAGTTTCGATAGCTCCCGCTAATCTCTTCAGAGTTCTCTTAAGCTTAGACCACTCGACCAAAGAAATTTTTTTTTTTCATTTCAAAAAGTCATGAAAAAATGAAGAGGGAAGCTTTGTAGGTATATTAGGAATATAATAAGCCATAAACCATTAAAATCGAAAGTAAATGTCGATTTTATTCACAATTAGTTGAGGGAACTAATACACACACAAATTTAAATTTTTCCTATGTATGAAAATTGTGACTTTTATGAACTGACCACCTTCAATTAATTGCGAATAAAATCAACATTTGCCATCGATTTTCATGATTTAAGGCTTATTTTATTTCTAGTTATCATACCTGTCAGACTAATGATAACAATTTAAAGTTTTTGCAGTTTTAATTTCTTTTATGGGTTTTTGAAAACGAACAATTAATTTTGCAAAAAAAAATTTCGCCGATAATTTCTAAGAACTCCAAAACAGTTGGAAATATAAAAAAATAGTATGCATGATTGGCTTATTTATTCAAATCGCATAATTCGTTATTGAGTTAGGGTGAAATATACTGACGTAGCTATTTGAAATATTAGTCATACCCATTAAAAAAACCTGTACATGATAGAAACAAATTTAAAAATTATTTGAATTTAGCCCAATAAACTTTGTACATCCCACAAAAATTTTTATCATCGAACATGATTGATAGTTTTATCGTTGAAAATCATCTTTCAAAGCTGATGAATGCAGTTCAATAAACTTTTATATTAAAAACTTTTGAAAATTATATATTAATTGATCCAAACAACTACAAAAAGTAAGGCATGATATGTTTCAATAACTATTTATATATCGTCACAGAAAATTCAGAAAGTCCTATCTAACATTTTAAAAGTTTTACAGAAGAAGCATAAAACTTGTTGAAATAAAAAATCTATGGGCAATTCATGCAAAATTTCGCAATAAATATATAAATTTGTGGGCCTTTTTTTAATTATAATTGTCAATATATTTTTTTCATTTAAACAGGTTTCATCCTTCCCCTGTAAAACTTGTAATATGTCCGATGTGGCTTTTTGCATTTTCTTTGACGATATACATATAAACAGTATAAGAAAATTATAATTTGCGAGAAAAAATATCATCATTTGGGGGAAAAAATCATCATATCATATTTTGGTTAAAAAATCATCAAAAATATTATAAAATCAGCATTCTGGCAACGCGTTAAGTTTACTTTTTCACTGTCAGGAAAATTGGGCAATATTTTTTGTTTAAAGTATTGTGCCATTTATTGCATTGTATAGGCCAAAACGACAATAATATGTACAATAACATATACAATAATATTTTATAATAGATGGGCCGCTTTAGAATAAATTTTTGCAATCATAAATCATGATTGCTATTGTTGTTTAGGTCTTTTTATAATAAAAATCTATTGTATTCAATACTTGCGCCTTCAGTTTTAGTTATTAATCAAAATTAATTATGTAAAAAAAAGTACCATGTACAATAATTTCCATCCCTAATTTTTGTAGGAAAGCTTTCGCATGTGTCTCTTATGTTTTGCCTCTCTTAACAAATGCCAACAAAAACGAAGGCACTAAACCAAAATGCGAAAAACACAAAAACTAAATTAAAACAAACCTTTCGCTTTCAACCATGCCAAAGTTTACTCACACATGTAGCCATGAACATACAACTAAACATTTCACACAGATACTTGGTCATACCCTACAGATAATATTGGACTACGTGGTCCATTTTAGCTGAAATGGAGTAGTTACAACATGGTCCTATGTAATGCAGTCATGAACCATGTCATTTGCAAACAATAGCTTCTATTTAACCGACAACTCTTTACGTTTTAACGAGTGTAATCGTTAAAACATGAACACTTGAGGACTCCATCGTATAGTGACATAGAGTAGTTTTAAGACTAGTCCGATGTAATGCAGACATAGACCATGTCATTTGCTAAGAATGATAGAATATTCTATCATTCTTGGTCATTTGCAAACAAGAGTTTATAGTTAAGCGACAAGTGCTCGTATTTTAACAATTTCAACACGAACACTTGAGTGCTCCATCAAGTAGTAACATGGAGTAGTTCGAAACTAATCCGATGTAGTGCAAAGTTGGGTTATATGGTCCAGCCCTAGGACATTGTAATGTTAAATAGACCATGTTTTCCTATACATTTGGGCTACATTTGGGCTAGTCCTAGTCCTATATGGAGTATACTTTACTGGGGGTCTACATAAGCCATGAACTTGGTACGAACATCATGTTAACCATCCCAGCAAAAAATAATCGAGATTTTGGAAGCAGTACAGACTTTTCGTGTTATACAAATGCGCTTCATAGTAGTGACAAATGTATTGCCTGAATATATGCACTAATGTATGGCAAGAAATGCTTAAGCTTCTTAGATTTTTCTTTTTCGTCCACTTAAAAAAGAAAGTTTTGCACATTCACTTACAGTGGTGCATTCAAGGAAGCGCTACTGTAAGGCAGACATTATAAAAATATACATTTTACGAAGAATGACGATGAGCTACGATCTTAAAACGACAAAACAATAGTACGATTTTATTATATACTCAATGCGCTGAAATAAGCGTTTAACATGAAATGCTCCTAAGTGGGACATCGCGAACAAATATCATGCAATACGTCAGCATGTTTGTAAGCTACACCAACAAAACTCTCCTTTACAAATCTGCTTATCGCGAAGCAGTAGTTTTTGCTGGGATGTTTCGTCCATGCTCTAACATCGATATCCGAACATATGGCTGAGCATCATCAGTAGAAAGAAAAGAGACAGAACAAAGTTTGTTAAATATTCCATTTCTATTGCACTAGCAAAAAATACACTGCCAAGGCACAACATGGACATCGCACGTATTAACCACAACAAAGAATTTGATGAATTTTTTACAGTTGCTCTGCCGGCGTCATTTTTATGTCATATTCAAGTCGATGGCTCGTGAAGACATAGGGTTACGTGCGTGTATGGACTAGTCGCGTTATCTGCAGGGTATGAGTGTGTGTCATGATGTTTGTAGTTCAAGCAGCGTGTAGTTACTCAACATTGTCCTTATTGCAACGAAGGGAGAAACAAATAACATGCTGTCAGGATTGTTTAAGGAATTTATGGAAGAAAAAAGCTAAGCAGCAATTGGTACTTTGTGTAAGAAGTACTAACTAGAGAAAATTCATTTATATTATATTTATTTTGCAATTATATGTATGTATTGGGTTTGGGTTAGTTTTGTTGGATACCCCGCCTATTAGGACCGCTTTGATCCCAGCACCCCACAAATTCCTATAAAGTTCTGGAAATCCAACTTCTCAGGACCTACTAGAACATTTCGCAGATCCTAACAGGCCAGTCCGAAACGGACATGCAAGAAGAGATTGTCCAGATGTATTCTTGCAGCAGCAGCTAGTCACATCGAAAGTGTTGAAATAACTAATATTCTTCTCTTATCATGCGAAAACGCACCGTTACGCACTGGGTAAAAAAGCCTATCTAGCGGCGGAAAAATCATATCTTCCAAACTAACAGTCTGATCGGCAAAAAATGTATGAATGAATGATAGGGAAGGATGTAGGCTACAAGGTGTGTTAAAAGTTAGGCAGCTATTTTTAACATAGTGGGCGCTATATGTTGTTATATAAGACCAATTTCACCGATAAAATTCTTTAGTCGTCAGCTTATATTTTCCAAATTAATAGTCTGACGCTATATGTTGGTCGCTATATGTTGCTCTATAAGACTAATTTTACCAATAAAACTCTTAAGTTTTCGAAAAACCCATATCTGCAAAATAGTCTGATCTGCTAAAATGTATAAATGAGTAATAGGCAAGGATGTAGGCTATAAATTCTGTAAAAATTAGACAGCTATTTTTAACACTGTTGGCGCTATATTTTGTTATATAAGACCAATTTTACCGGCAATCTCATTTTTCCAAACTAATAGTCTCATCCATAAAAAATGTATGGATGAATTATAGGCAGGAAGTAGGCTTTAAGTGCCGTACAAAATAGTGAACCAGTTTTAACACAGTCGGCGCTATATGCTGTTGTATAAGACCAATTTTACCAATAAAATTCTTAAGTTTCCGAAAAACTCATATTTTCCAAACTAATACTCTAATTTACAAAAATGTGTAGATGAGTTATAGACAAGGAGGTAGGCTATAAATTCAGTAAATATAAGATAGCTATTTTCAACACTGTGCACGCTACATTTTGTTATATAAGACCAATTTTACCAATAAAACTCTTTAGTCTTCGTAAAGCTCAAATCTGCCAAACTAATAGTCTGATCCACAAAAAACGTATGCATGAATTATAGGAAAGGCTGTAGGCTATAATATCTGAAAAAAAAAATAGGCAGGTATTTTTAACACAGTGAGCACTATATGTTGTTATATATGACCAATTTTAAAAATTCAATAACTTCAAAATGCATTACAAATTTGTCTTGTGTTTCAAAACATTGAAAACAACTACTTTATTGGTATTTTAATTTAATAACAAGTGGTTTCGGAAGCAAATTACAACTAAATCATATAGAAATACACACACACACACACACACACACAAGTAGAAAAATTTGTAAAATGTGTATAGTTAGAAAAACTGATATAAAAGTCGTATACGCAAGTCTCCATTTAATTCATGGATTTTTTGACACACCATATGCAAAGTTTTTTTTACAGGGACATAAACTGGAGAATTATTTTGAAATTTTATAATTTTCGACCACTGTCAAATGCAGGCTACAGGACCAAAGGAAAAAAATTTGCACTTAGCACATTTTTAAAGCATGGCTTTCTTTCGCCGTGTAAAAACATAAAATTAACATTTCTAACAAAAGTTGTAAAAAAGTTAGAAGCAAAAACCAAAAGAAAGTGGTTGCAAGAAGTGAAAAATTATAATTTCGAAGTGAAATATGTATCTAATAAGCTATTAGAGATATAATAACGCTAATACTAATATTTTGTTGTCTTGTCTAGCAGAATCTAAAAAGCTCATAATCTTAATAATAGAAGTCAGAATTGAAGAAAGTTACAAGCCGCACAAAGTTTTTTACACCCAAAGTAGTTAAGTTTCTCTCCATGTAGCACCACAGTTGGTTCAGCTACAGACTTCAGGAGACATGATTCGGATAACTTGACTCCTCCTCTACAACTAGTTCAATTCCAAATCCATTCAGTAGCTTATAGGGTATACATTCGGTTAACCGTTAATTACTACCCGATTAACTGACTGGTTAACTTCAGTCGATTAGCCGATTAACCGATGTAACAAATTTTTCATAGTTTGTAATATTATAAAGTATTTTTTGTGTGCTTAATTATTTGTTTTGTCTCATATACAAAATGTATGGGGTTAGAAATTATTTTTCATACAAAAAAATAAGTGTGTTCGTTCAGTGATTTTAACTTAAGTAAAACATTAAAATCTTTGGATGTGGCTATTTAAGAGTTTAGTAAGGACTCTGCTACCCTAATTGAACTTGAGGGAATTATGTATTAAGTTTTTGTTTAATAGTTTTATAAAATCCAATAAAACCGATGCCAACGATTTAATTAAAAATCTAGGGATTAGCTTTAATGAGAGAGGAATTCAATTATTTTATAGCTCCCCTCAGGAATATTTCCTTCTAGCAATAGTGTTTTAAAATACAGTACAAAAACGGAAACTAAGAAATTCGGAAATGAACTTTTTTGCATAATGCTCGTCGCTGAGCTCTGCCAGTATGTGTCAGATGATGACCTTACAACAGAAGAAACTATCGATAGTAATACAAGAAATATTTTAACAGAATTAACCGAAACAATTTGAAGTGTTAAGAATTTGAGAAAAATTAAAACAGAACTCTAATGGCATAATGCAAAATTTTATAAGTTTAGAGAAATCCGGGAAAAGGACTGAGAAACTAGATGTTCTGTATTATAGATTGCTTTCGATTTCTTCAACATCTACGATTAATGAAAGGATTTTACCAAGTCAAGTTTTATCAAAACTAAAGAAGAGAATCTCTTAAATTCTAGGCATTTAAAGCAAATTATTTTGCTGAAAGATTGTTTTAGAAGATCTCTTAAACTATTGAAATAACTGATATAATATTTATTACTTTTTTTTTTGCTTGATTTAGTTTAAGAATTGTTATGTTTGTTATGTTATTGTTTTTTTTTTTTTGTTTCTAATAAATTCAAAATAATCGATAATTTATGCATTTTTATTTGTTGAAATTACTTGATTTATGAAAAAACTTTATAAATCGGCTAACGGGTAAATACCGGCTAATTAATCTTGCGATTAACCGATTAAGGCAGAAACCCGATTAGTAGCTTAGATGTTCCGTACTTATTTCCACTTTTTTTTATTTACACACGCCATCAATAACAAAAATCTTCTTTTCTCCATAACAAATTGTTGCATCCATCGGCGAAAAAAGGTTCTATAACATCTCAATGAAGAAAACTCTAAGCATGTAATATATAATTTTTTTTATTTATTTTTTTTGCTAGGAGGAGCTCTGTAAAAAAGTTTGTAATAATTTTTTTGCTAAAATTAAATAATAGAGTTATTAAGCTTCTAAGAGAAAAATCGCTTAATTTTTAAGATGTTATTATCTATAACTTTTTAATTGTACACTTTAAAACAAAAATGTGTTTGCTGGAGTTGTAGACAATATTATTATTTAAAAGAAAGCTTCTAACAAAATTTCCATATTCCCTATAACTTACGGGATAATATAGTCACTCCCTTATTTTCAAAATAGCGGGCGTTCCCATCTCCGCCGAGGCCGAAAACTCAAACTTAAGCTCACGAACGCACGTGTAACTAAACACGAGAACAAATTGCATCCTATATGAAATGCAAAGTAAAATGCAGTGGACTTTATGAAAAAAATGCTTCATGAAAAATGAGTATAAGGCTTGCAAGCACTATGTATCTATGTACTCTCTAAAATAAAAAAAAAAACTAAAAATTTTCGTACGAGGAAATTGCGAGCTATAACCATTTATCTACTTTAGATTTGGGTTCCCTTGGAAAATTCAAAATTTCGTTTCTTTTAAAATATTTTTTAAACAATTTATACATGATTAAAGGGCAAGCTAATTATTCTTACAAATAAAACAAATTTTAATCAAATCGACTGAGAATGCTAAAAGTTATGTCAATTTCAGATATTATTCGTACCAAAATGCGACTTACCTAATACATTCTTCCCAAATATAACAACTCACATTGAAAAAACACTTTTTGTGTTGGAAATAAATCATCCATTTCGGAACGGATTATCCTATCTGTATAAACAGAAGTTTTCCTATTCAAATTAGTAAGATTAGGAGCGGAAATATGAACTCCCAAATGAGGACACTTCGGGCATGTAAAATTTCTCATTGCTTGTTAATATTTTTTTTTTTTTTTGTTTATTGCTCGATTTCAAAAAATGTTTGTGTTTTTTTATAGCCCTAATACCGGCTTTAGACGACATGTTTTTTACATCTGACTTGTCAAATTTTCCACTGCAAATGTTATACATTCCTTGTGAAACACATGAAACATTGTCATATGACATTTACAGAAGCAAAGTCATGTGAAAATTTTTCAGTTAGACCGTGTTCTATTTTCATCTGACAAAGCATATGACATCAGCTGTTTTGAATTAACAAAAGTGTGGTGAGGCTGAAAAAACATTAAAAAGTATAGAATGCTTTATGTATTTATAATTATTGTGTACAAACTCAGTTATTGTGAACACTGAGAGCTTATGTCAGATGTAATTGCACATGTGTGTGTGAAAGAAAAAAATTATAAATCGTCTGTAAATTGCATATTTTGACAAACATGTGAAGTTACATATGTCTCCCACATCTGACAAGCCATATGTAAAAAACATGTCGTATAAAGTCAGTATAACTTGCCGTCTACACCTAACATGAAATGACTAACATTAACAACTAACATCATTTTAATGTTCTTATAACATTTCATGTCATGTTAGGTTCTGAGAAAAAAAAATATTTGGTTAACGAAAATGTTTAGTGAAACTCTAAATTTCAAAAAACTTGCTTCCACACTAACCGTGGACTATGATTTTGGGTCAATGTGCTTTTTTGGTATTATATGTAAAAAAAAAATACACTTCTTAGTACTTTCTTTATCCCTTCGCGTTCAGCAATTTTACATGTTTTGCTAAATCGGCATTTATTGTATATTTTGTTAGTGTAAGTTTAATATTAGAGAATACCGGAGATAGAGTCAGTAACAAGGACTCTGTTGAACAGCTCACTTCAGTAATAATTCTGTGTGTGTATTGAAACAATTTCAGCAAAAGAAGTTTATCCTTAGATAAATATTTAAATTAAAATCTTTAAAGAAATTCGTGTATAACAAAGTGCATTTCTTAACAAAATTTATTAAGTTTGATTAACGATATTAAAGGATAATTAAAAACTTCATTAAAAATTATATTTGTTCAATTCACAAGCTCAGTCGTATGTCTTATCGTTTAAAAAAAAGACGACACTTGTTTATGTGCTTGTGAACAGACAAATTTGTTGTATCGTTATTTTGTCGTATCTTAAATGTCAATTTAATTATTGCCAAGGCAAGGCGAATTAATGCCAGGTGGCCTCGAGAGATCAGGTGACTAAGAAAATGTTTCTATATTTGAACTATCAACAGTGTTAATATATCAGCTTTTTGACATTCCAAATATAAATTCGCCGTGCAGAATTTATATTTGGACTATCAAAAAAGCCGATAAATTAACACAGTTGGCAGTTCAAATATGGTAAATAATTCGTAGTCACCTGATCTCTCGAGGTCACCTGTTATTAATTCACCTTGATTTGATACCATGAAATGAAACCAGGCATGGGAGTTTTAATTTGACGCCAAATAGAATCACTTCTTTCGCGACAAGCAATTTTGATTAAAATAGTTTGAAAATTAAATTGAAATGAATCAATTATATATTTATTATTAAGAAGAACGTATTTACTAGTGTTACTTATCACATATATTAAAGATTTTTAAAAATTAATCGAACAAATGGAGTATTCCCAGACCTGGCCTAAATACAACTATTTGAAGAACATATGAAATTCAATCGTATAATTATAACGCACTTTTGTATGAAAATTACTAACAACAAAAATACAATATTGTATAATTAGACGATTACACAACACATACGACGTTAATACGAGCTTGTGAATTGAACAATTAACTTCAGGTTTTTTTTCTATAATTAACCACTTCGTTTTATGTGTTCGTCATAAACGTCGTGGCTGTGGTCGTGGTCGTCTCATACAATTCTATACAATTCATTTCTGTTTGTTTTTTTTCCTTTTTTTAGTTTACTTAAGGTAGTATTAGTGGCTTCTTCCTTTTTGTGTGTTCTGCCGCTGCTTGTATTGGAAACTAAAATAGTATTTGAACATTGGTGCCGCATAGAAGACGCCAAGCCCTCTCTATAGCCAGGCTTAAAACTAAAATTTAAATAAAGTCAAATATATTATAGAGAAAAAGAAATCAGTTAAAAGCTGTAATAAGGAGCGGTATCTAATTGGGTTTAACTTAAAAACAAAACTTATTTATTTTTCTGTACGGATTTTATAAACGACTTCAAAATGAATTACTCAAAGTATCATCATAACGCTATGTCCTTATCGGCCATAGCCAAGGTAAGCTAAAAATCTAAATAAAATTCTAAAAAATCCAAATAAAATTTTATAAAAATCTTCGACGAAAATCTATTAGAAATTATAAACTATAATTTCTTTAGCATGAGTTAAGGCAGGAAAAGACAGACAAGCGGTATTTCATATGTGTTCTTTGAAACCGCTTACAAGAGTTTGAGTTTTTCTTTTCCTAATGGATTTGTTGGATATAAGATATGAAACATTTATTTGAATTATCGTCAAAGCGCATGTCTATTTACTAAAAAAAGAAGCAACAAAAAAATAGAATTAAATTGACTAAAATCTCATACTCTTAATTTTTAAACCTCTTCGCTTTTTTCAGAGCTGCCAAAGTATGTGTATTAGGGTGACAATGAAAAAAATAATAACACACGTGGTGCAGATTTTAGTCAAATCGGATAATTAATTGTAAGGCGTGCCCCATTGAGGTCAAAGTTCAAATTTTGGAAATTTTTCAAAAGTATAATCTTTCATTAAGCATTAGGAAACATTTTGGGCCAAGTCGGTGAGTGACCCCTAGACGTCAAAGTTTAATTTTTGTGAAATTTACAAAAATGAACAATCTTTCATACGGTGTATATATAAAACAGGGGTGTGCGCTCTCGCCAATTCTCTTTAATATAGTGGAATTGTGTGGGGTCTTCAAGATAGACTTGAAGACCTTCACTATGCTGACGATATTTGTCTCCTCACACATTCACATGCTGGTATGGAACACAAGTTGCGCAACATTGTCGATCATGCTCTCACTGCTGGCCTAAAAATAAACATTGGTAAAACGAAAATCATGCGCGTTTTTAACGAAAATAATACCCCTTTTTACATTGGTGGCAAACAACTTGAGGAGGTAGAGTCCTTTTGCTACCTTGGAAGCATAATTGACAGGCAGGGCGGCTCCTGCGCATATATTTCGGCACGCGTAAAGAAAGCAAGGCAAGCATTTGGAATATTGACTAACGTGTGGAAATCGTCCAATATTTCACAAAGAACGAAGCTCAAAATCTTTAACTCCAATGTAAAGTCAGTTCTACTATATGGATGTGAAACATGGAATGCTGCCAGCTCTGATGTTCAATCTATGCAAGTTTTTACCAACAACTGTCTTCGCAGACTTCTTAAAATATATTGGCCAAATACAATCTGCAACTCTCGTCTTTGGGAAAAAACTCAACAAGTTCCAATACAAACAGAAATATGTAGACGCAAATGGAAGTGGATAGGTCACACACTTCGTAAAAATGATAATGATATTACCAAGCAGGCAATCGAATGGAATCCCCAGGGAAGCAGGCGTAGAGGACGACCTGCTCATACATGGAAGCGGCAAATTGATGCGAAATCGACGAGAGTTCGTAAAAGCTGGAGGGAAACTAAAACCATTGCATTCGACAGATCTGAGTGGAACGAACTAGTTACGGCCCTATGCTCCTTATAGGAACAACAGGAATTTATATATATAAATATAAATTTGAGCCAAATCAGAGAGATCTAAGGCGTCCACCCTTTTTATGCTTCATTTTGGTAAATTTCACAAAATTTGAATTTTGACCTAAAAGCGACATGGCATGTCGGAGAGTTGTGATTTTGCTAAAATTTTCACTATGTGAATCTTAGACCAAGTACAACAATAACCCACTCGGGTCTTGTTAAAATTAAAAATAAAAAATCCCACATTGTCACATAGATATTTAGAAGAAGAAAATGTTACACTAGCTTGCAAGATATAAACTTTTTGCTATAAACTCAAAAAAGGCATTAATTTATTTTTACACCTTCACATAGATGCAGCTTTTCTGTTTCAGCCAATAAATGTACATTATATGAGTGTGTGTTTTTTTTTGTTTTGTTTACCAATGTAACTAATATATATATGAGAAGGTAGGATTCATATTATACTTTTCGCGTCATTCAATTGATCCTGAAGTAAAATTATATTAATTAAGTTATGAGTTGTAGTCAAACTGTATGAGTTTATATCCAAAGAAATTTAATTATTTTGGCTTGAGTTCGGTTTTGATTTAATTTTTCAATTAAACTATATTTTTATATCCCGTTATCCCGGGAAAATCTAAAAAATTCCCGGGAAAACGGGAAATTAAAAGTACACGTTATTTCATAAATATATGGACTTTTTTAACATACATATTAAAATGACCGCGAAATTTATTTTGATTCATACCAGAAATTTGTGTTATAATCCTGCTTTTCTTCAATATAAAAACTTTCAATGTTTCTTTAAATATTACAAAAGTTCTTTTGACTGACTGTACGACTAAATTTACACGATGAAATTGTTTAATTTCTCTTTTAAAGTTGTTTAAATACAAATAGCCTGTTTATAGATGTCTAAAGACATTTTTCATTCTTATAATTTAATTTGAAGCAAAAACAAATTCTAAAACTTTGTCCTTGTTTCAAATGTAACTGTAAGAAAGAAAGAAAGAATTCCTTCGACATCGATAAACAGGCAGTAAAATGTCTATACAATTTTTTTTTTTAATACAAAATAAAAATGTGAACTTTTCAAACTTATACAGAAATTTCATAAAAATTGCATGAAATTGAAGTCATACCATTTCTCTTAAGCCGAGAAAAATTATTGCTTGATTCGAAAAGTACATGCAAGATGAATTTAGTAATAGATGTCATATAATCACTATAACAGAGCAAAGTAGAATACTTTGTTAAGTATCAATGATTAAAGTGCTCTCTAATCGTTTTCTAAAGTAAATAATTCGATATTAAACGAACTTTGAGTGATTTTCCGCAGAGTTAGTGAACAAATTTTGGAAAGTGTAATGAAAATTTTAAGCTCATAGAAGCTGTAAAAACTTTGAGTTGACACAACTTAAATTAATATAAGTCGACGCCATTATTGAAACCCTGAAGGGGAGTTTTAATACAAATAAAATGAATAATCAGAGATATTTAGACAGACTGTGGCTCAGGATATGTAAAGTTCAGCTCAGCTGAGTATAGTACTGTAACTTGCTTGTACTTAACGATAAGAATCGTCCTGGAAATTTTTAAAAAAAAATAAGAAACATTACTGCAAGCTCTTTATAAAACAATTTGGAGGCCTTAAAATAAAATGTTTAACTAATTGCGATATAGTCGTCAATTAGTCTTTAGAGAATCTCCTACTGTGTAATAACTATAAACTCTATTTGCTTGAATTCACTTAAAAATTTTTAAAGATTTGTTTTAGAACTGCTTTTATATTAACTTTTATTTAAAAAGAATGCTTACATTAATAAAACAATCGAAATTTCGCAAATTTTCATTTAATAAATCTATTTAATTTAGAAAATGAACTTTTCCCGTAAATTGCCGGAAACGAGATTTTTTCATTCGAGTTTCTTGGGAAGTGCAAAAGTCCGGGAAATCCCAAACCCTAACTATAATTCATAACTTAATTGTTAAACTCTAAAGACTTCTAGCAAAAAGGACGTACATGTTCAAATAAACTAAACAAACAAACATCCACACATTAGTAATTGTGATAATCAATGATAATTCATTCTAGAATAGAGAAATAATAACATGAAGCTTAACACAATACATAAAGGGAAAAGTAAATATCAATAACTATCAAATGAAGAGTGACAGTATGAATTGATTAAAGTTAAATGATATTCAACTCTTGACCGTAAACCATCGACTTTGGTCGAGTGGTCTACGCGTAAAGAGATCTGACGAGAAAAGCGGGAGCTATCGAAACATGTCAGTTCCACCCTCCGCGCAGTCAAATTTTGCTTTGTCTACGTGCTTCACTTTTATCTCTAAATAACAATATAATTTAATTAAAAAATTTAATTAAATCCGAACTTAAGCCAAAATAAAATTATATTTTTTACATTTTTGTGTATTGAGCATTATATTTGCTTTCGCGGTTGTTATGGAAATGATTTTTGCGAGAAAAAAAATACAGCACAAATATTAGTATAGGGTTTAAAAACACTATACATCTACTCTCCAAAAACAAAATATTATAAAAATCGAAGGACGGAATTAAAAGCTATGACCACTTTTTCAATTTTAACTTGGGTTCACATAAAAAAACTAAAATTTGTTTATCTTTTAAAATAATTATTTGCAAACATTTATACATAAGCAAAAAGTAGGCTAACTCGATCAAGAATGTTAAAAATTGTGTCAATTTCAAATAAATTTTCGTACCAAAAAATTACCTATCTAATACATTATTCGAATATATAACAACCAACAGTGCGGTAGAAGCAAAAGTTTTGCAAAGAAAATGAAAATTTTTTAAACAGATAATGTTCTTTATATCATTTCTAGCCTTCAGTTGCTGTTAACTTTTTTTAAAGTCCTAGAATTTCTAGATAAATAATATATAAAAAATTTTTTACGTAACGTTCAATACATTTTTATACGAATTTAATAATTTTTCAGAACACACACTATAATTTAAATTTAAAACAATTCCGATGTATACCTAAACTTCGATGTATTTTAACATAAACTCCTTAAAGTACGGTCACACTTGGCAAATATTTGCCGAAAATAACGTGACCAACAGACAAGCTAAAATTGTATACCCTCAAAATCGGAAGTTATCGATAAAAAACGATTATTTCGGAATTCGCGGACAAAAACAATTTGCACTGCGTTGTTTCTTCACCAATTTTCAATTTTTAACGGTGTCGAATAGAGGAGGACTTAAGCTTTCCGTGTATATTTTAAAGATTTTATTTCTACTTATATTTCATGAAAATATCATCGTATGAAAAACAATTTAATTTTTTTCGATTTTTTAAAACTTTGCCTACTTTTTTGCAACACTTTGCTTGAAACCCTAATCATTTTTTTATTTTCCTAAAAAGTGTTTCTTATTGCGTTTACATTAAGTCCCAAATTCTTAAAATCGGTTGGGAATTGGCAAAGTTACAATTTTCTTAAACAAATTTTTCAAAAAAAACTCGCTTTTTTTTCGATAATATCCGATTTTGAGTGTGCATAGTAATTTTTTAAAATGGCAAAATGATGTACTCAACTAGACCTACAAGCCTCATTAAGTCGTTTTTCACGAGCCAAAAAAAACTTGCTATTTTATAGCAGCGTGTAATTTTAGCCGAATTTATAGCTTGTTTCTGAAATATGCAAGTAAAATGCAATTCAATTACTATACAATATTCATGCTGATATGAAGACCCTGTATCAATCTCTTAATACATCTCCCTATGAAAAATAAAGAGCTTTTTTATAATTAACGAGTACGAGCTTTTATAATCCTTCCCTCTTACTTGCAAGCTTTAAAAAAGATACAAAAGGGGTAAGTCTAGTTAAAACCCTCAAAAAATGCTCTTCCATGCATGTGTGTTTATTTCTTATGCTTTACCTTTTTATTATTCTTCTACTTAAACAAATGTCCTTGAATATGTTTAACGTTGTCTACCAATAGGAGTAAAATAAAACTCGTAACAAAATTTAATATTTCATACACATAATAAGCCAAAATATTTTAGCTTTTCTTTTCCTATTGTGTTGCCACTTACAGGCTGATGTTGTTCCTGTGGTAGGTTCAATGACCCGACCTTGGTTTCATACACGTGCACACACACACACTCAATTGAACATACATACTTATGTAGATGCCATGATGAAGGAGACCGACCCTAAGTGCTTAATAGGATTTTTATACAAACTTATAGCTGTTTTCTCTTGTGTTGTTTATTCGTTTTCTGGCTTTTCTAGGTTCAATAACCTTAATGGGAAATCTACTGTGTTTCCTCATCGTCCTTTTCCTTTCGTTTTCATTGGTAACAACTAATCATTCAATCGGTCAATGAACTCTGCATTTTGTTGTTCGTTACAATGAAATTTTTATTATTTCACTGAATTTCGTATATTTTTTACACATATTCATTTACTCTTTAATGGATAATTTGTTCCTTGAATTTTTGCTCATTATAGTTGTTACAAATTTAAAACTGTTTTAATAACTAACACCGGTCTGTAAAAATAAATTTTCGGCCCTTTAAATAAAAATATGGTGAATATAATCGCACATATTCATAAACGATTATTAAAGTTAATGTATGCAATGAAACCGGTTTTCCTATACAAAATTTTTACATTAAACCAACATTAATTTAAATATTGGTTTAACGTTTTTATGACTATGGGGGAAAGAGTTTAATGTGATAAACTAAAATCCGTTTTCAATCTTTTTCTATCACGTACAGATTTTTTCTATAGAGATGACTCATATGACTAGAGAAATAGGTAGGTCAGGCTAATATATTTCAACATAACTCAAGAATGGCTTGCCCGATTTGGACAAATAAATCAGCAAAAGATGCTATGATTTTTTTTTATGATGGCTCATCTTATTTATAACATACATATGTATATAATTCAAGAATAAAATTTTACATTTTTATTAATTTTAGATTTTTTGTGAATCCAAAGTTATTTAATTAGTTTGGCTTAAGTTCGTTTGGCTATAAAATAGAAACCATAAGAGGTATCGAAATAATTCTTCCGCTATGTTTTTCATTAAAATCAATTTCATTAAAATCAGAGGTCATAAAAATAAAAAACCTTGTTTTTGTGTCGAAATTTTTTGAAATTTCTCAATACCATCTACCAGCCAAGAAACATATGAATTTTTCAATTGCAATACCAACCATACCGCCGTAAAAAACGCGAAATGTTATACATACATATTATTTTTATGCGTAGGGTTCAATAGTTATATTTAACAAATATCATTGAAGATTGAAGCATATTTGAAGAATTTTCGCATAAATCAGTTTCTTCGCCTCTCTTTCTTTTGGCAGTGAATATAAAGCCGAGTGTCCTCTAGCAAGTTTTCTTGCGGAAGTGACTTTCAGAAGCTTTGTCGTGTAAACACGTATTAGAAGTCGCCTTCCAGAAGTCACGGCTTGCAGAATTCACTTGCAGCAATTTTGTGGAAACACGTGCTTGTTGCTTGCTGGAAGTAACTTGAACGACTTGCTGTGAACTGCAAGTGTTTTGAAGACTTGCAGAAGAAGTCGGGTATACGTCGGGTAAACGGTTTGTTGTATTCTCTTCTGTTTCAATTATGTTTTGTGTTTTCCAAATTTATGCAAATGGACAAAAATAAAATGGCTTTGGCGCTTTTTCATTTTGGTGATTTTTTGCGATTTTTCTTTTTTTGCAACTTTTTTTTTTGTTTTTTCCAATTTTTTAGTTTTGGCGGTTTTTTGATTTTTGGCGTTTTTTTTTTGTTTTAACGTTTATTTTTCGCTTTTTGACGATATTTTTAGTTTTGGCGACTTATTTTAGTTTTGGCGCTTTTTTTCAGTTTGACGCTTTTTTCAGTTTTGGGATTTTTTCGGTTTTTTGTGGGTTTTTTTAGTTTTAGCGATTTTTTTGGTTTTGGCACTATTTATCGTTTTGGCGATTTATTCAGTTTTTGGAAGTTTTGTTTTTGTTTTAGCGCTTTTTTACTTTGTGGTGTTTTTTCAATTTTTTCCGATTTTTTTCGTTTGTGACGATATTTTTAGTATTATCAATTTATTAGGTTTTGGTGCTTTTTTAGTTTTTATGACTTTTTTCGGTTTTTTGTGTTTTTTGGCTTTTTTGCTATCTTTTTAGTTTTGGTGATTTTTGGCGTTTTTGCAACTTTTTTAGTTTTGGTGTTTTTTTTTTCTTTAAGCGCTTTTTCATTTTTGTGATTTTTCGTTTTGACATTTTTTTTAATTTTGGAACTGTTTACTTTCAGCGTTTTTTTTCTTTTTAATTAAATATGCTGCGATGGCAGCTGTCAACCTTATTTTGCCACAAGAAATTTGTTTACTGTCATTCGTAAAAAAAACCAAACTCTACTGCAAGCTGTACTCACATCGTGTTGAAACATTTATGCAATTTCTTGCAGCAAGTTCGTCGTAATAACTTCTACAAAAAGTGGAAATACTTCAGCAAATACTTGCAGAAGTTCTTCCGCAAGTGACTTGCTAGTGGACACCCGGCTTAATAAGCTCACGATATATAAAAACATTTTACTCTACTCCACTGCAGCGTCTTTCGTCTACGCATTTCTGATATTTCAAGCTTTAATTAAATCTTACAAGTAGCTTAGAAGTTAATTACATAACATACATTGTTACTGTTACTCTTTTCCTGAAATTTAAAGACTAAAACAAAAAATACAATATTGTATGTAATTATATAAAAGTATGTAAATATCTATGGAACTACCCATTAATATACCATTTAAAATTTCTTATTTTTAACACATACTTTCTGGCTTTAAAGTTTAAACTAAAAATATAAGAATATAAGAAATCAGCTGGTGTCCACCATTATCCCGCTTCCAAACATTTTTTAATGCATTTTGTTTTACTGTTGATTTTCTTATAAGAAGAAAAAAAATTAACTTTGATAATAAAAAAAAATAGTTTTTATTAAGCTGAACGAACTACTTTCAGCTGATTAGATTCTACATAAACAAATAATAACAAGTAAAATTCTATATTCTGCTATGCCGAATCTTATATACTCTTCACCAATAGCCATTCATATTAACTAAAATCTTATGACAGGTGAGGATTTGCTTTGCTGATTTTCAATACCAATCTATTTGAGACAAATCCTGATATATCGGTCCAATGACGAAGTCTGTAACATTTCTGAGGCCTTCAGAAAATTCATTTCACGTACACGCACATGAACAGAGGGATTGACAAACTTACGGACATCGTTAATTCGACTTCCTTATCTATAAAGACCCCGAACATACATATACATATTTACATATATTTAATGGGCTAACAAATGAATATTGGGAAATTAGAAACGGAATGACAAACTTATGTTTAGTATACACTCTTAACATTTTTGGTGAAGGGTGTAAAAAAACAGGTTAATGCTGCAGGTAGAACACATTCATATCAGAGATAAAACATTCATTAACATTTTAATCTTCATACTAGACAAGAAATTCCAGATTTATTTTGAATAAATTTAAAATCATATTTAGAATTTCTTTAAAGTGATTTACATACAAACATGTGGACTAGAGTTCAAACACATTTGCGAGGTATAGTTCGGACAAACAGGTCGTTGTTTTTCAAAAATCGTGATTGTAATTTATTTGAACAATATTTATTAAATATGTCTACTAACACTGTATCTTCACCTATTGTTGATGCTGGTTGTGACGTAAAGCCAATACTGTATTCGTATTGGCGCAGCTCCTGCTCATGGCGTGTACGCATTGCTTTGAATCTCAAAGAAATTCCGTATGACATTAAGCCCATCAGTTTGATAAAATCGGGAGGTGAGCAGCATTGCAATGAATATCGTGAGGTTAATCCCATGGAACAAGTGCCAGCATTGCAGATTGGTAAGTATTTTTATTTGATTATATTGGAAAATAAAGCATTTAATAGATATTTTTGTACATATTTATAGATGGCCATACCCTAATTGAATCTTTGGCTATTATGCATTATTTGGAGGAAACTCGCCCTCAGCGTCCTCTTTTACCACAAGATGTTCACAAGCGAGCCAAAGTTCGTGAGATTTGTGAAATTATCTGCTCCGGCATACAACCTTTACAGAACTTAATTGTTTTAATACATGTGGGAGAGGAGAAGAAAAAAGAATGGGCTCAACATTGGATTACCCGCGGCTTTAGGGCCGTCGAAAAAGTTTTATCCACTTCAGCTGGCAAATACTGTGTGGGTGATGAAATTTCAATGGCTGATTGTTGCTTGGTTCCTCAAGTTTTCAATGCTCGCAGGTAAGCAGAAGCTTTTATAGCAAACAGATATGTGCATTGCAAAAATATCACCTATTTGCTTTTATAGTAGTATCTGCGCTTATCATACAAATGATCAGAAGATCAAGCTCTGGCGAAGTCAAGTGGACTTTTAACCGACTCCTTTTTTCATTTTGGCAGTTTTTTCGTTGTGTTTTTTTGTTTAATTTTGCTTTTTTTATTTTTTAAGTAATTTTTTGTTTTCGGCGCTTTTTTTCATTTTTGTAATTTTTTTCGTTATTTTTTCTGATTTTCGTTTTTTGCAATATTTTTTGCCGATTTTTTTAGTTTCGGCGATTTTTTTTTGGTTTTGGCGTTTTTTACGTTTTTTTCGCTTTTTGAAGATATTTTTAGTTTTAGCGATTTATTTTAGTTTCCGCGCTTTTTTCAGTTTTGGCGCCTTTTTCCGTTTTGGGGACATTTTTTGGTTTTTAGTGACTTTTTTTAGTTTTAGCGACTTTTTTTTGTTTTGACACTCTTTTTCGTTCTGGCGATTTCTTCAGTTTTTTGGAAATTTTATCTAGTTTTGGCGCTTTTATTTTCGTTTTGGTGATTTTTTTATTGTCGATTTTTTCCGTTTTTGATTATATTTTTAGCTTTAGCGTTTTTTAGTTTTAGTGCTTTTTTCGTTTTGATGACTTTTTTCGTTTTTTTAGTTTTTTTGGCGGTCTTTTTAGTTTCGATGATTTTTTTGCGTTTTAGCGATTTTTTTAATTTTGGAGCTTTTTTTCTTTAAGGACTATTTTCTTTTTGGCGATTTTTCGTTAGAAATTTTTTTTAATTTTGGAATTTTTTGGAATTTTTTAGCGTTTTTTAAAATTTTAAGATTTTACCTCTTACGGTTTCCAAGATACAGCAAATTGTCTAAATTACATAGTCAAAATTACATTAACTGATAGAACACCCTATAATTTTTATTGTTTTAAATATCGGTGTTAATTGGTGTAGTCTATTCTACAGACTACACCAATTAACACGAACTTTGAAAATTTAGAGTGTCTATATGTAAGTGTTTGTATATTACATTAGTATTTCAACATTTTTCATTGCTCGCTTTACAACACCCTTTAATTTTTAACTGGCATATATTTGTTGTAGTAGCGGCCAACGTTTAACAAGTTCTGTGAAAACGGTTCCCGAGAAAACAGCCTCTGACAGACAGACAGACAGACAGACAGACAGACAGACGGACAGCGTAGCGAAAACAATAGGGTTCCTTTACACTTTTGGTGTACGGAACCCTAAAAAGGAGAGAAGTTATTAATTCGTCATGTATTTTTGATATGTACGTTACTTTAAAACTAGCCAGTTACAAACCTACTTCAGATTTTCTTTCTTTGTCCCGTTGAATGGGCGTGACCCTGTCGCCCATACATAGTAAATACACATTCCATTTCAACTACTTCTACTCAACTTATTCTTATTAAATTTTGCACAGACACATTAAGCTTCTGTTTGGATAATACATCATGATTAAAAAAGTGGGCAATGCCACGCCCATGCAAATTAAATATTGTTTTTCAACAACTTTTACATAACTGATTCTTATAAAACTTTGCATACACATTTAGTTAGGAAAGTGGGAAATGCCACGCCCTTGAAAAGAAAATATCCATTTTAACTACGTCTAATTTACCGATTCTTATGAAACTTTACACACACAATTAGTTCGCGTGAACGTATAACATGATGATCAAGGCCACGCCTATTTTGTAGCCGGTTTTTTCTTTTTACAAGAATTATTGTAATAGTGTGATTGCTCGTAAAAACAAATCCGTAACAAAATAGTCACCTGACATAAAACACAACAATAACTTACAATGAAAGGCACAAGTTCAATATTCAGCAGAGACATTTAATTTTTATGTTTTGTGTATTCAATGACTTCTAAGTATGTACAAACATAATAAAGTTGTTATTTGTAAGTTAAGTTAGAATGCCAAAGTACACTCTAAAACATTACTTCAAATTTACTATCATATATTGTCTAAATTTGTGTTGAAAATTTCTCCTTGTCTAAAATTACATCGATTTTGTAGTTATTTTATTAAAGAAAAAACCTTTCAAATTAAACATATTTAGTCGAAGTGGAAAAAATGTAACATAAAGTATAATACGGATATGGCTGAATGGTAGATACGTCAGACTATCAGTCAGGAGGTCGCGGTTCAAACCTGCACGCGGCCAATCGCTTTTTTAGTAAAAACATTTTGTTCAAAAATAATGCGTGTGTAATTTTAGGTCGATAATAGTCTGTAAAGTGTTGCCGACTATTATCGACCTAATTTTCAACAAAAGTGGTTTAGAGTTTAGAAGAAGTGAAGGGCGTGCTTATTCAATACGTTGCCATCAAATTTTTAGCTGGGAATATATATACATATATATTATTTATCATGAACAAATTTCTTTAGATAGCTGAAATTTCTAAAAACTGACCAGTTATCGAAAATGTGGAATAAAAACAAAACCTGATATGGGGTTAGGGCGACCATCGAAAACGGTTACTTTGTGCTTAAGTGTTGTCACTTAATACAAAACATTTGAAAAAGTTTCGTTTTACAAAATTGAAGTTTTTATAAAAGCTCTTTTCACAATGTACGATTAAGAGTTAACGTGAACTTTAAAGGCCAGTTTTGTATGCCGAACTTGCCGTTAAAGTCCATGTTAACGAAATCCAGCCAAAATTAATAAATTTCATATCAATCTTTAAGAAAACTAAATATTAAAATTTTTAATTTTATTAATTTTCAGATTCCATGTCGATTTGCGCCCCTATCCGATTATTTTACGCATTGATCGTGAACTAGAAAGTAACCCAGCTTTTCGAGCAGCTCATCCCTCCAACCAGCCAGACTGTCCACCTGAGTTGCCAAACAAATAGAATTTCCCGCAACCAACTGCAAAACGAAGAAAAACGAAGAAATAAAATGTTTTGCAGTTTTGAAAGTTTGAAAAAAAACATGCTAAAAGTGAAAACTTAAATATTCTCAACTAATTTTGAAAAATTCTCCCTAAAATATTTTTTTAACCCTAAAAATTTGATAATTAAAATAAAATTAAAAAAAGCAGCATATGATGTGATGATGGCAGTTGCAAACCGCATATTAGAACGTTTGATAAACGTTAGTTGATTGAAAATTAAAAAGAAATAATATAAAATTGAATTGAAAATTTCAGAAATTAAAATTTGGCTCGAATTGAGATAAAACTAAAACACAATTTTCTTGGAAAATTTAGAATTACAAATTAAAATTTATTTTTAGGCTTTAATAATTTGAAAAATTCTTAAAAATAACGAAAGAAAACAAAATTAATTTAAATATTTAAACTAACTAATAAAAACTTTGTACGACAAGCAAAATTATATTCAGGGATTTTTTCTTAATAAAAAAATTAAAAGGTTTTTTTTTTATAAAAAATACAATTTTACAGAAAATACTTACTAATTAAAAAAGGGGCAGCAAAATATTATAAATAAATATTTTAAATAAAGTAGCTGAGAGAAAAGCAAAGTAAAATACAATTAACACTATCAAAGAAGGTACAAACAATTTCACTATAAAATTCATATAAAATCTATATAAAAAACAACAAGTAAGAAGAAGGTTCCCTTCAAATAGATTTATTGAATTTTTTGTCTTTAATTAAGCAGCATCTTTTAAAAAAGTAGAAAGTAAAACAAAAAATATTTAAACACCTATACGAGTTCTTATTAAATAAAGTTTCATAAAAGTTAATTGGAAAAAAATCCACATAAATTAGAAATATTTTTATTAAAACAGTTTCAATCAGGCTGGGGGTATCAATTACATAATGTAATTAATTACTTGCGCTATTACCGAAAAAAAGAGAAATTTACAAAATTTTTCTAAAATAAAAAAAACACCAAGCTTTCTTAAAAACAACATTAAAATATAAATTAATTACTTTTTTATTTTAGTGTGACTATTTCGAACTAATTTGCTTTCTAATCCAAGGAATGAAAAATGAAATACAAATTATTTACATTTGTTTTCCAATTGTAATTGGTAAGATATTAATTACAATTACTTTTAATTGTAACTGCTGCCAGTTTCAGGGCAATTACTTGTACTAGCTCAACTAGCAGCAAATGTATTGTAATTGCTATTCCACATAAAATTATAACGAATTCTACATAAAGTAATGAACTAAAAAAATGTAATTGTCACCTGCAAGTCTGATTTCACTCTACAAAAAAAAACTCAATTTAAAATCTTAATAAGTTTATTAATGTTTAAAATACATATTGAATAACAATCAGTCACAAGTTGTAGTCCTTATGGAAATATTAAGCCTCTTTAAAATTTTAACTTTTAGAAAACAGCACTTTAACTACCAAGTTTCATTATAAAAACTATACATTTTGAAACTCATTTTAATTAAAACGAAGTTGCATGTAATCATTAACCCAAGAAGTAAGTAAGAGAATAAAGATTTAAAAATAAACGTTGTATTAAAAGAAAAATATTGATTGAAAAAATAATTAAAACAAAATATTATTCATTTAAAATCGCAAATATAAGTACATGTGTTTAACTGTTTGATATTCTAAAACAAACAAAACAAACAAACAATAAATTGATTGGATTGATTAAACGAACTCAAATACCAAAATTTTAACAACAATCTTAAAAATGTTAAATATACATATTTTGCTTTTAAATAAAGAATTCTATGTGGTAACAAAAAAATAAAATTAACAAACTATTTTACTTTTTAGTAGTGAGATCCCAGCAAAAACTTGGTAATGAGTTGGCATTACCGAACAACATACTGTTCTGTAAACCGAATCCGAGTAAATTTCTGAATTACTTTACAGTAGTTAAACAATTACTTACTAGTAAGTAAACAAGCCATCTATTCTCTTATTGGCAGGGTACTAGTGTATCTGCTTATCATACTGCCGATAAACAATTCAACCCCTGGGGAAGAAAAATATATATTTTTTAATTGTATTCATGTTTGGGAAAACAAGCTTTAAGCCCGTAACAAAATAGTTGTGCAGTAGGCTAGTGAGTAAAACACTTGGCATAATATAACACATTATAACATAATATAACTGAAAACTGCATGAGTTCAATGCTTAGAAGAGACGTTTAATTTTTATTGGGTTTTATGTATTCAATGCCTTCTAAATATTGAAATTTATAACTTCTTATTTGTAATCAAATGTGGTACGGTGATGTCAAAAGTAGGGAATTTTCCCTTATTGTGGGGACTTTTTTAGATATTTTTGGGCGTAGGGAAAAAAGGACAGATTTTTAATTTTGAGGAAAATGTAGGGAATTTTTAAAGTACCAATTTTATTCCTTACCAATAAGAAATTTGTATACTTAGTAAACCAATAAGCAACATAAATAATGCGATTAAAAACTAGTACTCATTGCCAAAACTCCTAAAGTTTTTACTGAGGAGCTAAATCATGGTTACAGTATTTATTTTAATTGACCTTTAAACAGTTTATTTATCTGTTAATTGGAACTGAGGGTAATAAATTATTTGGAAAATCGAGTAAAGCTTTTATTTCATTTGAATTATTAGAATAATTCTACTCGAACTAAGCGGAAACTTTTAAAATTTATATAAGTTTCCAGTAAATTTTGTATGAATATTATGAAATAAAACAATAACTCCAAATTGCGAATTTTTATTTGATCGAACATTATTTCACAATACAATTTTTCGATTAATGAAACAAATATTATTTGGTTTTCGCTATTTTTGTTTTTATTGCTTTTTAGGGTTCCGTACACCAAAATTGTGAAGGAAAAGTATTGTTTTCGCTACGCTGTCCATCTGTCTGTCTGTCACATGCTACGGACCTGAAATTTGCACAGAATATATAAAACTTTGGCCGCTACTACAACAAATAAATGCCAGTTAAAAATTAAAGGGTGTTCTAAAGCGAGCAGCGAAAAATGTTGAAATACTAATTTAATATACAGACTCTTATATATACGACCCTGTTCTGTAAACCGAATCCGAATAAATTTCTCATTTTCCAAAAATAAATAAAGCTCCCATTGATGTATTTTAAATCGTATACAGTAAATTAATTTCAGATATTTTAAGCTCTGAAATGTATGAAGCTGCAAAAAAAACCTGAAAAAAGTTCGCTATTAGAGGATTTAATTTCTCTAAATCGAGAGTTTTCAAATCGACGCGATATACAGAACAGGCAGGTAGATACTTTAAATTTTCCAAGTTAGTGTTAATTGGTGTAATCTGTAGAATAGAATAGATTAACACCGATATTTAAATTAATAAAAATTAAAGGGTGTTGTATCAGTTAATGTAATTTTGACAATTTGCTGTATCTTGGAAACCGTAAAATCCTCAAATTTTAAAAAACGCTCAAATTCCAAATTCCAAAATTCAAAACTAAAAAAATGTCAAAACGAAAAATCACCAATATGAAAAAAACCCTTAAAGAAAAAAAGCACCAAAATTAAAAAAAAACCTAAAACGCAAAAAAATCACCAAAACTAAAAAGATCGTCAAAAAACTTAAAAAAAACCCAAAAAAACGAAAAAAGTCGTCAAAACGAAAACAAGCACTAAAACCAAAAAAATCGCTAAAACTAAAAAAAAACGAAAAAATTGCCAAAAATGGTACAACATCACCAAAACGAAAAAAAGCGCTAAAACAAAAAAAAACTCCAAAACTAAAAAAATCTTCAAAAACCGAAAAAATCGCCGAAACAACAACAGTGTCAAAACCAAGAAAAAGAATCGCTTTAATTAAAAAAAATCACCAAAAACCGAAAAAAGTGCCAAAACTAAAATAAATTGCTAAAAATAAATATATCGTCAAAAAGCGACAAAACGTTAAAACAAAAAAAAAATACGACAAAATGAAAAAATCGTTAAAACTAAAAAAATTAAAAAAAACAAAAAAAATTGTAAAAACGAAAAATCGCAGAAAAAAAAACAAACAAAAAGAACACCAAAATGATAAAAGCGTTAAAACAAAAAAAAATCGCTAAATCAACAAAAAAAACTTTAAAAATAAAAAAACTAAAATTAAACGAAAAAGCAAAATGAAAAAATTGCCAATGAAATAAAGGCAAAAATGAAAAGGGATATATGTGTATTCGTCCGGAACCCTTCGTGTGCGAGCTAAAGTCGCACTTTAATTAATTTATTTAAAATACTTTTTGTACCTGATGAAATAAATCTATAATATTTATAAAATGTAAAGGAAATATTGTTAGTTTTTCCTTCATTGCAATAAATTTTGAGCGTAGGGAAAATAGTAGGGAAAGTTTTTTTGGTTGTAGGGAAAAAAGGAAATTTTTTTGAGACATGTAGGGATTTTTCAAAATTTCCGCTGACATCACTGAAGTGGTAAGTATTTGCCTCCAAAGTACTAAACTGTGGAAATAAATAAGCCCGTTTGAAAAATCACTCCTCATTTGTAGAATTTTGGCATAAATCAGTTTCTTTGCCTTTCCTGAAAAATTTTCGTTTAGACGGCATTGAATATAATCCCTCAATATGTAAAAAAAATTTACATCTACTCCACTGTAGCGTCTCTCTGCATCTTAATAGATAATATTATGAACTAAGCTAACTACGCATCTGCTGATATATTAGGTTTTAAAACTGTATGTGCGTGGTAAACTACACCAAGTCACATTTTGAAAATTTTACAGGAGACCGCTAAAACATGTTTAAAATCGCAAATGGTTCTATCTCTGTAGGATTAACCAGTTGACTTACCCCAAATAGTTTAATTAACTATCATATTATTTTGTTATATCTAAGATATTCGTAATAAAATTACGGCATATAATACATATTACGTTTATATGCATCCCAACATGAGCAATTTTCTATTTGTATTTAAAAACCCGTAATTATTTTTCGTATTTGCATTTCTCTTATATGCATTTCTCGCTTTTATGCACCGTAAAGAAATATAAATCTTTTTAAAGTGTATTAAAAAAATACTCATATATGCACCGCACATATTATGTACATTTTAAAAAAATTTGTGGAGCAATTTTTCAACCGCAAACAAAAAGTTCAATCTCAGTTTACTATAATTTTACAAGTCTGTGTAAAACCAGCTGGTTCATTTAATCAAGAAAGCTAATATCAGGCAGCTGTGGCAAAACTTGTGAAAATATTAATCAATTATTTTGAAAATAAAATTCGGGGTTTTATTTACTCATTGTAATTTAGTTTTATACAAGCACCGCTGAAGCATATAAGCGATTTTTGTTATAAGCACTGTCGATGCATATAAGAGAGTTTTTATAAATGCATTTCTCGCTTAAAAGCACAAAAAGTCGTGCAAAATTCGGAATGCATGTAAGCGATAAATACTGTACTTATTAAAATTTACTTGATGTTGTTTACCTCGGAGATGGTTTTGAGCACTATTACTGTCCCTTAAAACTAAAACATAGGACTTATTGGATTTCACCTATCGATAGAGGAAAAAATTCTGATTCCAACAGTATAAAAATAATAATTTGGAAAAAATGTACTTGGTTTAGTTTACCTCACACATACAGAAATAAATCTTACCAGTAACTTGGAAGTTAATTACATAATATACATACATATATATCGTCACCGGAAATGCAAATAGCCCTATCTACCAAAAAATCCAAAATCGAGATTTATTCTGGTACATTAAGTTCAAATACAGCTCTATTCAAAGTTTCAGACTCCTCCGACTATAAATAAGGATAATAAAAAGCCCTATCTACAAGAGCGATGATTTATTAAATGCAAGAAGACCTAACAAACTAGTTTTCCATAAGAAAAATATACTACCGGTATTTTTTTTTTTGTGTAGTGGAAGTAAGTTTTTTTGTCTTTAAATATGCTGTAAGAACATACCATCTACCAACGCGGTACCCAACAATCTGATTTAAGTTTCCTTTTGTTTTAAAAAATTAAGCTTAGCAGAATCTTTTATAAATATGTACATAACTTTTACTAAAAGCTAATAGCTAGAAACTAGTGAGAAAAATATGTTGACAAGACTTGCTATTTCTAAATGACAGAAGGTTGATTTTTAAAAAGGAATATCAAAAAAGTGAGATATAGTAATCACTTAAACTGGATTGGCATATAAACGACTTTTCCGATAAATGAGCTCCAATCGGTATTTGCACTTATTGGGTAGTATGAATAAAAAAAAGTATTTGCTTTTTACTTAAAAATTTGTTTTAAGACCAAAAAAATTCTTAATTTTATATTGAATAGTTTTCGAAGTTTTGTGTTTTAAACAATTGTTTAAGTAAAAAGTAAATACTTTTTTATTCATACTACCCATTGTCTCTGTTTGGTGCTACCAAAGCAGAGTTTGTGGACTATTGGAATAAGCATAAGGAACACGTGTATTCATAACGACAATGTTCAACATAATCGAATTTTTCAATTTATAAAAAACTAAGAAAATATCAGCTGCGTTTGCGTACTTGATAATTTGTAAAAATTTTTACAAATTGTTACTGAATTTTAATGGATTGCGGTTGAAGCTTTTTTTAAATAATTAGCTAAAGGTTACTAGACAATTGTTACTGGAAAAGTACACGAACACACCTATTATCTCTTAAATTGTTAGTAATATTATTTACAATTTAATTTAAGTTCTTAAAAAATTAATTATTAATATTTAACCCTCTAACTGCTTTCTTTCTTGAACAAATTCAATTTAAATAGGGCTTATTGTTTCATAAAATCACAAGCCAGGAGGTCGTAACTAACGTAGCTTCTTCAATATAAAAAATAATTATTTAATTTGAGCAAAAAGGAATTTCTTCGCCCTTTTTTACTTATAGTGTAAAATTGTGTGGCAATTGTCAATATATTTTTCATTCAAACACGTTTTATGCTTCTCCTGCAAATTTTTTAAAATGTTAGATAGGGCTTTTTGCATTTTCTGTGACGATAAATAAATACTTACTGTGCCATATTAAAACAAAAAATACAATATTATATGTAATTATTCAAAAGTATGTAAATATCTATGGAAATACCCATTAATACCATTTCAAATTTCTCATCTTAACTAATTTTAAAACATATGTACATACTTTCTGGCTTTAAATTTTAAACTAAAAATATAAGAATATGAGAAATCAGCTGGTATTATCCACCATTATCACGCTTCCTCCAATCATTTTTAAATGCATTTTGTTTTACTGTTGCTTTTCTTATAAGAAGAAATAAACAGCTTTGATGAAAAAACTGTTACTTTAAGCTGAGCGAACTAATTCCAACCGATAAGATTCAACATATATTAGGCTAAGCCGAATTTTATATACTCTTCACCAATTACCATGTATTTCAATCTCATGGCAGGTCATTATATGCTTTGCTGATTTTCAATTTGACAGAAATCTTGATATGTAACTTTTCTGGGGGCTTCGGAAAATTAATTTCCCCTACAGTAGGGATGGGCAAAAACTATCGATATGTCGATATTTTCTCAAAAATATATTGATATATATCGTCGAAGTTTTTTTGTTGCAATATATCGATATTTTTTTCAAGAAATATAGACGCTATCAAAGTCGATTTTTTTTAGATTTGGTGTCGTTTTTGTTCAGTTTTTAAAAAAAATCTACACAATAAATCTTCAAATAGGATACTACCAATAAAATTTTTAGTTTTATTTGTATTCTTTTGTACTAATGTAATAGTAGTCTATGCTTCAAAGTGAGATAGATACAAACATGTAGACTAGCAGTGTTGGTACACTCACTTAAAATTAACTAAAATATAACTGCATTATAAAATAAATTAAAACTCAATTAAAAACCGGTCTACTTATTTCTCATTTCAATTTCATGAAAAGTTCATTTAATTTTAAATTTTAAAAGATTAATGGAGGTAAAGCCTAGTACGCAGCTTTGCCTGGATTTCAGGCTACCATAAGAAGTAATTGAGTGATTCCACGTAAAACGGCCCTATGCAAGGAATAAATAATTTGCTTATTTTTAATAAAAATCTCTCAATTGATGTTTTTTAGAGCATAACAATTACAGAAAAAATAAAAAATACATTATTTAATATTTTTTAAGCAATTTAGGGCACTTTTAAATGGTCATCCACGAAACATTTTGCTCTCCCCCTTTTTATGTTTAATATTTATTTAAGATTTTCTTTTTTTTCCTTTCTCATTATTAATAAAAACCCTTATCTCTGAAAAGAATATACTTTTTTCGCTTTTTGTTGAATTTAAAAAAATACTCAGCTAGAGTATTCTGCTGTCTATAATAGAACGGATAGCAAATAATTTAATGTGCTATTATTTTTATACTATTTATATTAATGAAATCAATAAAAAGTTTTATTTCTTCAAATTTTTTAAATTTTCGTATTAGGTCACACCCGTCGGTCACACCCATCACATATTGAAAATTTTTTTGTTAAGAAAATAGATTTTTTGTCAAACAGTAAATACGTAATACAGCTAAAACACTTTGAACAGACAGCTATACCAAAATTTAGGTCTACGTTATAGTAAAAATTTTACAGAATTTATGCTGAAAGTCATAATTCTTTAAAACTAAGATTTGTAAGGTCAGACCCATCGCAGCTTTCTGACGACCGTTATTCAACGACTGTAAGCTTAATGGCCTTGCGAGTCGCAACCTTTCTTTAAGTAAAAAATTTTATATTCTATATTTATAACAAAAAATATGTGTAAAGTGGTCACACCCGTCTAAATGGAATTACTCATGTGTAAAAAAATGAAATTCAGGTTTGAAAAATTTTCAGGCGACTTTCTGTTTGGCAGTACGTAAGCTGAAAAGAAAAATCAACTCAATTTTTGTAGACTTTTTTCCGACAACTAAAACAAAAATTAATGTTCAGACAATTGTTTGCTCAAGAAATTTTTGATAATTTGCATTTTTGTGGTCTTTGAAATAATTTTTAGTATATTATACGTTGTAATTTATAAAAATAAGTGAATTTACGTGAAAAAAAACAAATATGTCTACACAACAATTATTCCATGTAGAAACAAATACAAAATTTCAAACCTGAAATTCAGGCGGATCTGCATACTAGGTTTAAACCCGTAAATAATATGGGTTTTACTATTATTTTGTTTATTTTTACTTTCAAAAAAAAACAAGCATCAAAGCGACTTAAAAATTAATGAATCTTACTTTCCTCGGATTAATTTAACAGTCACAAGAACTAATCAGAACTTCCATAACGTACAGAATCCCGGTTGGCCAACGTGTCGTAGAGGACATTTTAATCAATGACTACTTAAGGAAATTTCGAGATTTGTCATGCACGATATTTGTCGATTACAGTTTCTTTTAAGATAATCTAACAGAAACCGTACTCAAAGAATGGGTAAAATAAAAACTACTCAACTGGTCATGCCAACTAGACATATGAGCTTCTTCTGGACATTGTCGCTCAGCCTGGCACAGTCTGAATCATTTTGATACATTCCTGCCAAGGTATATTGAACAGGTACCACTACAAGAACAGCTGTTTTAGTAAATTTGAGAATGTGTGCGTCACACAGACAATATATTTTGACACATGTCTGGGATTTTTCCATCAACAACGGGCATGTGGTAGTAAATTTGAGAGAGCTTATGAATGTGTGCGGCTCACAGATAATGGATTTGACATATTTCTGGGGTATTTCTACCAACAAAATACATGTGTTTTTTGGTGTTGCATTTGTTTTAGTTATAGTGGTACCTGTAATGAATATGCCTTGATTCCTGCTTGCTAAAATTGAGCGAAATCGAGCTGATGAAAAGTTCTGTTACAATGTCTCTATTAAAACTTCTTGTATTAAATGCTCTCTGAGCGACGAATTCCTCAAATTGTTATTGTAGAACACGTGTAAAAAAGAAACAAACGAAAACATGTATAGGAAAATTTCTGAGGATGTTGTCATTTACATGGTCATTAATGAAAAGATGGGTGACTTTGCGGTAATTTGTTCGAAAATATCCTCACTGGTCTCTTTGATCTGTCACCAACAAGTCATCGACGCTTTAACATTGTCATGCATTGGTCTTGCAAGATGTCTGAAAGACACGGCCAACCGGGTTATAACATAAACAACGGACAATATTAAAAGCAACCGAAAATCCTTATTAATGTTTACTCAGTTTTTTTATTGAATGTTAGAATCAGTTAAAAATAAGATTGCTTAGAGTTTTAAATGTTTATTCTTTTAAAATTATTGCACGGAATAATTCTTGAACAAAATACATTCCGTTACTGTCATAATATTGTCAGTGTGTTTCTGGAAAGAACAAAAGGACCGTAAGCGTTTCCAAAAAGAGTAAAAAGCGCAAAAAATAGGAAAATAAAGGGTAAAAAAGCACCAAAAATGTTTTAAAAAAATTTTTGTTATATCACAATGACAACATTTAACCATTAACCATTTTTTAATCTATGGATTAACCTCCCAAACATTTCTATATTTGTGTATCTATATCTAGTAGCGTAATCATTTAATCAGGTTTCTTCTTTAATCGGTTAAGCCCTCGTTTAATTATTCGGTTAAACCCTCAATTAATTAATCGGTTAATTTCGTTATTAGTCGGTTAAAGTTTTTTCATAAATTAAGTATTTTCAATAAATAAAAATTAATAAATTATTTATTATTTTGAGTTTATTAGTAAAAAAACAATAACATACCAAACATAAAAATTCTTGAACTAAATCAACCAAAAAAAATATTCATAAATATGTAATAATTAAAAAAAATTAACAACTTAGTGACACCATTTTATTAGTTGTTGCAATAGTTTAATTAGATCTTCTAAAATAATCATTTAGAAAATTTATTTGTTAAAATTTTTAGGATTTCTTTAGTTTTGATAAAACTTGACTTGGAAAAAATCCTTTCACTTATCGTAGATGTTGGAGATATCGAAAGCAATTCATAATACCGAATATCTAATTTCTAAGTCCTTTTCCTGGATTTCTCTAAACATATAAAATCTGCCATTATGTTATTATAGTCCTGTTTTAATTTTTTCAAATTCTGAACACTTCTAGTTGTTCCGGTTAATTCTGTTGAAATATTGTTTGTATTACTATCGATAGTTTCGTATGATGTCAGGTCATCATCTGACTCATCCTGGCGAAACTCAGCACCTAATATTCTGCAAAAATTATTATTTCCGAATTCCTTAGTTTCCGTTTTTGTACTGTATTTTAAAACATTGTTGCTAGAATGAAATATTCCTGAGTGGAGGTATAAACTAAGTGTATTTAAAACTCATCTCTCATTAAATCTAATCCTTAAATGTCTTAAATATATTTTCTATATGAGACGAAACAAACAATTAAACACACAAAAAATATATTATAATACTATAAAAAATGAAAAATTTTGTTACATCAGTTAATCGGTTAATCGACTGACGCTAATCGGTTTCATGGTTAATCGAAAATATCATATTTTAAATTAGCCGATCAGTTTAGCTGGTAATAATTAACCGGTAAACCGATTAAAGGTTAGCCGATTGAATACCCTAATATGCTTTAGAGATCAACTACGATCTCATCAGCAGAGCTCTTTTTATATTTTTCCACCGTGAAGTCTAGTAGATAAAAAACTTCAACTAAATCAATTCGCTTTTTTGGTTATTTAAAAGGTTTTCAATATTTGGTTTTTGTCTTAAGGTCAACATGCTTGACAAGCGTGGTAGTAGTATGCGTGAAATTTCGTTAGTATTAGTGACACCAACGACGCTTGATGGAAAATCTACTTGGTTTTGATTTTTCGTCCAGCACACGTATACGAATCTGACATCAGGCTGATTGACCGTATATATTGCCCTTTAAAGGGCACACATACTACTACCACGCTTGTCAAGCATGTTGACCGTGTATATTGCCCTTAACGGTATAATACACAATCAATCAGCTTGATGTCAGATTCGTGTACGTGTGCTTGACGAAAAATCAAAACCAAGTAGATTTTCCATCAAGCGTCGTCGGTGTCACTAATACTAACGAAATTTCACACTATTACCACGCTTGTCAAGCATGTTGACTGTGGATATTGCCCTTTAGACTAGTTGAAAGCGTTTGAATATCGATACTATAAGTGTGTTCGTTTACTCCAAAATTTGCAAAAATGTGTACAAATTTGTACTGGATTTTACTGAAACGCGTTCGTATACACATAAATTTGCAAAAGAGGGCATAACTTGAGAGAGTAAAGTGACAGTTGTTTGACTGAGAGTCTTAAATTTTTTACTGGACAAATTTGTGCCAGTAAAATCCAGTAGAAGAGAAAAACACATGATTCAATAAAATAAGCAAAAAAGTAGGCAATCAAAAATTATAAAATTTTTAATAAAAGCGTTTAAAATATGAAAAGCTGAATTAAGAGTGCAACAAAAACTTTAACTAATTATATTACAAACATCCTAAGCAAGTTTCTATTCACTCTGTATGTTCCAGAAGAGCAAAGAGTAGTTTTTTTTTCTTGGTACCCATGGCAAAATGTTTTTCTTGTAATTATTTTATTTACATTAATGTTTCAGAGATGTTAAGCTTATAGATACTTGAGTACTCATTACTGCATATAATTTTGGGTACCGAGCATCAAAAATCAAACTTGATGTATTTTGGTATGTCATATAACCAGAAACAAAATTTCAAATCACGCTTTTACACAAATAAGTGTAAAAGCTTCCATCAAAGTTCTATTTAATACATACATTTCACCACGATTTTCTAATTATAAAAATGCCTTGCATCAAGTACCAAAAAGATGTATATACTGGGTAGTCAAAACAACACATATTTTACATAACTTCGCTTTATAGTGGTCAGTTGTTTTGATTAAAGTGCAAGTTTTTGCAATTTTTTCATTCGCGTACTTTTTTGTGTAAGAGCCATTATTGAGAGTAAAATTTTCAAATAACACAGAATTTACTCAACTACTGGATTTTACTGGATAAGTAAACAAGCGGACCTTAGGTAGGTGTGATATGTTTTTTTTTTTTTGCGTTATTTATTTGGAACAATCCAACATTTTTAGTGCTACGTACCTTTAGTGTTTTAGCAATTAAAGTTTTTCTTATTTTCACTTTTGTCACCACAAATAATAAACTAAATAGAATAATAATCACAAACAAACATTTATCATTGATGGCGATTTTACGATCAAAATTCTCTACAGCATTACATGTGCTCAAGCACGATAATTTATTTGTTTCAGCATGGTCCATGGACCACGTTTGAAATCACTACAAAGCTTTGCAGGGAAGAAAATATGAAAGAAATACATGGTTTCTTAACTTGAGGTATAGACGTAACATAATATGTAAGATGAGATTATCAAATTCAATCGCAGAGAGAATTATGTTACGTGTAGACTTCAAATTAGTGTAATCTCAATGTTATAAGATTTTTTATGAGAGCGTTGTTATAAGAATTCTTATAACAACAATCTTATGAGATGAACTGTCAAAAAACACATGTATATGAAAATAAAATAATATGCATGTGTGAGTGTTTATTAAAATAAATGAAAAGCGATGTTTTTTATAAAATTTCTGTGTTAAATAAATGAATAAATGTGTTTAATTGATTTATAAATTTAAATTTGTGTGAAAAATTAAAAATAAATTAACTAATTATGCAAAAGTAGTACATGTTAACTCGATGAGCATTTGCGTCTTCCCCTAGTATGAGATTAAGAGAAAATTCGACATTTTGTTTTTAGTATTCTGCCGACGTTTTTTCTCATGTTATCTCAAAGTTAATGTCTCGTGCAGACGCTGTGTAAAAAGCGATTAAAAGAAGTATGTAGCTAAAATTTATAATTTATTTAGAAAAAATTTTGTTGTGCAAAAAAGTACGAAAAGCATTTTGAGAAAATGTGGAAAAGCACTGTTAATAAACGCTTTTTCAAAACGGGTATTTAACAAAAATTCGCATTTATAAAGAGGCAAAAAGCACCAAAAAAAAACCCAAAAAGCACCAAAATACCATCACTGTGGACTAGAGTTCAAACACATTTGGGTGGTATAGTTCAGTTCGGACAAACAGATCGTTGTTTTTCAAAAATTGTGCTTGTAATTTATTTGAACAATATTTATTAAATATGTTTACTAATACTTTATATTTACCTACTGATGATGCTGGTTGCTACGTAAAGCCAATACTGTATTCGTATTGGCGCAGCTCCTGTTCATGGCGTGTACGCATTGCTTTAAATCTCAAAGGAATTGCGTATGACATTAAGCCGATCAGTTTGATCACATCGGGAGGTGAGCAGCATTGCGTTGAATATCGTGAGATTAATCCCATGGGACAAGTGCCAGCATTGGAGATTGGTAAGTGTTTTTAGTTTTTTCTATTTAAATAGAGATTTAATAGATATTTGTACATATTTATAGATGGCCATACCCTCATTGAATCTTTGGCTATTATGCATTATTTGGAGGAAACTCGCCCGCAGCGTCCTCTTTTACCACAAGATGCTTATAAGCGTGCCAAAGTTCGTGAGATTTGTGAAATTATCTGCTCCGGCATACAACCTTTACAAAACTTAACTGTTTTAATACATGTGGGAGAGGAGAAGAAAAAAGAATGGGTTCAACATTGGATTACCCGCGGCTTTAGGGCTGTAGAAAAAGTGTTATTGACTTCAGCTGGCAAATACTGTGTGGGTGATGAGATTTCAATGGCTGATTGCTGCTTAGTTCCTCAAGTTTTCAATGCTCTCAGGTAAGAAGAAGCTTTTATAGTAAACAGATATGGGCATTTCCACAGAAACAGCAGCTGTTTGTCACGTGACGTGACCAAAAATTTAAGCTTTTATTTTAGAACGATGTAAAACGATTTTTCTTTATCTTTTACTAAATGTACACAAATATATATAAAAAGTAATAAAATTTTAAGTTTTCTTTGAAAAAAAATGCTTAATTGCTTGGTGCTGTATGTACGTGACAAAAATTGGACTTTTTTTTTAAATGTCCATATATGTACATACAAGCTCATGCGTATTTGAACCATTTACCATCATATTATAATAACTTCCATCATATTATAATAACTTCAGTAGACTATTTGTATTATTTGAAATATACCCAGAAAAAAAACTTGTAATGTATTGCAATTACCAAACAACATAATTATCAACAGAAACTACATATCGCACAGTGGTGTAAATTAGAAAAAAGAGATTTGTATAAAAATTGAATCGGTTGCAAAGGAGGAGCCAGGCTTTCAGAATCGTGTCTCTTTAAGCTTTTAGCTGCATTAGGGGCGGAGCTATAATGCCTCTGGTGTGAAAAACATTTAGCGACTTGCAACTCTCGTAAATATTAACCAATTTGTAAAATTTTTTGGCGCATTGCATTTTGCTAAAAAAATATATTTATGTACAATATACCGATCACGAGATATGGAAGCCGTAGTGTAAGTAGCTAAGAAGACAAAAATAGCAGAAAAGGCATGATTTTCAAAATATAAAAGAAAAAAAATTGGGCTGTTTATTTGATCAGATCCAAAATGTATTTCGTCGCGCTGAATCCGAAAATGAGGTCTGTTTAAGCCGTTAGCCCTCCAGTTTCGAGTAAATTGCGAAAAACAGAAGTATTTCGATATTTTTACACGTTTTTCGAGATTTACTCAAAATTGGAATGATAATGAGCCAAACGTATTCAACGTGTCGAAATACATATAGGAAGGTGGGTCCCATCAAACAAACTGCCCAATTTTGTTTTTCTTCTACATATTGTGTCTGCTTGAAAATCATGTTTTTCTGCTATTTTTGTAGCTGATATGGGGTTGCGACGACCATCGAAAATTGTTACTTTCTGCTTAAGAGTTGTCACACTCAATACAAAACATTTGGAACGTTTCGTTCTACAAAATTAAAGTCTTCATAAGTATAATTTAGACTAATAATTTAAATTAAAGAATTCTAGCTTGATTTAATAGCTTTCAAAAAAATCTTTAAGAAAACTCAATATTAAACTTTTTCGACTTTATTAATTTTCAGATTCCACGTCGATTTGCGCCACTATCCGACTATTGTACGCATTGATCGTGAACTGGAAAGCCACCCAGCTTTCTGTGCAGCTTATGCCTACAACCAGCCAGATTGTCCGTCCACCTGAGGTGCCAAACAAATAGAATGTCCCGCAATCAACTGCAAAACGAAGAAAAACGAAAGTTTGTAGAAAAAAACATGCTAAAAGTGAAAACTTAAATATTCTCAACTAATTTTGAAAATTTCTCCCTAAAATATTTTTTCTGTAAAACTTTAAAATTTTATAATTAAAACAAAATTTAAAACAAGCAGCATATGAGTAATTCCATTTAGCCGAGTGTGACCACTTTACACATATTTTTTGTTATAAATAAAGAATATAAAATTTTTACTTAAAAATAGGTTGCGACTCGCAAGGCCATTAAGCTTAAAGTCGTTGAATAACGGGTAGACACTGAAAGAACACGATTCCTGCTTAGAATGATAGTCAGAAAGCTGCAACGGGAGTGACCTTACAAATCTTCGTTTTAAAGAATTATGACTTTCAGCATAAATTCTGTAAAAATTTTACTATAACGTCCACAATAATTTTGGTATAGCTGTCTGTTCAAAGTGTTTTTAGCTGTATTACGTATTTACTGGGGTATTCACTCGAATAATGTTTGCTCGATTAATCGAATAGCTGAAGTAAAATAATGTTCGATCAAACCAAAAATTTTGATTTCGATTAAAAATTTATTCGATTAATTTAGGTCGATTAATCGAATAACTCGACAAAAAAATTTTATGTAAGTTTTCTTTTTTTAAAGAGTTTTTACAGATTTCTTAATAAAACCTGCCAAAAATTTTGGAATTATATAAAATGTGCCATTCAATTCAGACATTATTTCATATTAAGAGACCGCACGATCAAAGAATTAACTAAATTATGCAGTAGCAATAAGAGCGAGCAAGGAACAAAACCCCAAATAGCTGATACAAAAGCCTTGAAATATAACCATGAAGCAAAAATTATTTGAAATAAAGAAGAAATTTCGAGAGTAACTAGTTAACTAGATTTTTCGTCTAAATATATCGAATGTAATATAACGCCGGAATGCAATGCAAAATTAAAAGCATTCACAAAATCAAAGAGCAAAAAAATTATTTTTGTCCTATAAAATATTACTTTATGCATCTAGAAAAAGCAAAGAATTGATCCAATAAATTGGAAATGCTTTTTAATTCGTTTTTCTTAATTTCTCCAGCGTCTATAATTAGTGAAATATCATTTTTATTAATGTAGGAAATGTTCAATGGAAAAAATACTTATGAAATGAAAAAAGAAACATAACTTTTTAGGACTAAATGTATGCGGAATGAAAATGTTCGTAATTGTCAAAGCTTTGTTATTACAAGTTGATATTTATAACAACAATGCGATGACAGTTCCAATTATTTGTATTCCGCATTGAATACAGAACAGATCCGAATATTATTAAACATTTGAATAGTAAAAAAACTATTTTAAATGATCACTTTATGATCTAATTTACATAGAAATATTGTTTTTTTCTTTTGTTTTTATTTTTAAAGTATATAAAACGCGAAAAAAACTTGATTTGTTTTATTTTTGTCGACAAAAATGTACAAAAAAACCGAGTAAATTCAAATATTTTCCGATTAACTCGAATAATTTTTAGCACTTAAACTTACTCGAATAACTCGAACGAAATGAAAGTTGTATTCGATTGTTCGAGTAATTTAAAAACCTCAATTTCGATTAATTGATTAATCGAACAATTGAAAAGTCGATTAAAATGAATACCCTAGTATTTACTGTTTGTCAAAAAAATCTGTTTTCTTAACAAAAATCAATTTTTAAAATGTGACGGGTGTGACCGACGGGTGTGACCTAATACGAAAATTTAAAAAACTCAAAGAAATAAAACTTTTTATTGATTTCATTAATATATAAATAATATAAAAATAAAGCATAAGAAAATAACAACACATTAAATTATTTGCTATCCGTAAATAAAAATAATTTAATCGAAAAATTAAATTAAAAACGCACTTAAGCCAAACTAAATAAAAAACTTTGAATAAAAACCATACAGCGAATAAAAATTCATAGCTCAATTGTTAAAAAAAAGAAAATTTGAAAAACGGCAACACTTTCGCACCCCTTAACTCGAAAAATTGTCACCTTAAAGGCAAACGGACGTAACTACAAAAAAAATTCGAAATCGAGTTTTTGGTTGATTGTGGTTCGTTTTGTCAAACTACACTTTCACGCAAACTTTTTTACTCCTACGATCAAAAAACGGCAACTTTATTAAAGAAATTCAAACGGTCGTAACTACAAGTGCATGTATGTTTTTAATACAAACACTTGTATTCTGTGAGGTTGTACACAACGGTGTTAATATTGCTTTAAATTTTTTGTTTTTCGTATTTTTACTTTTCATTTACAAAATTCTAATAATCTTAAAATTTTAGTTTTGCTTCTCCTATAAAAAATAAAAGTGTAGTTACGTCCGTTTGCATTTAAGGTGACGAAATAAATATCATAGAAAAAAAACTTTTTTGCATTCACATTCATATCTGCTAGAACTATAGTTGTGCCAAATATCAAGGAATTTCGGCAAAAAAAATTTTTGAGTTGTCCGCTTCAAAAATATTGCCCCATATTAAAAAAGCGAGAATTTGTACAAACCAAAGGGACCTCAGATTCGTACTCAGCGTGTCGAAATATATGTAGGTAGATGGGTCTAGTCAAATGCACAGCCATTTTGTTTTGTGTGCCGTTTATATTTATTTCTCTTCAAGTACTATTTAACAAATATTTGGCCAATTCACAACCTGTTGTATGTGTTGTAGATCGTACAAATGTTGTTGGCAATTTCCAAATAAACATTTGCTTAGAAACATGTTTATGTGGAAATTATCAGCAACATTTATACGATCTACGACACATGCAACAGGTTGTGAATTGGCCAAATGTATTATAAATAAATATACACAAGTTTATCGATGGTCATATTATGACAATCGCTATAGTTTTGGCTCGAAACCAACCAAATTCTATCGCTGATACAAACCCTTTATTAAGTCAGCCAAATAAAACAAATTACCAAATTATTTATAATTATTATTTTTTTATTTTTTTGTTTATACTTTCTTATATAATTTTTATGTATATATATAATTCATTTTTGTTTTGTTTTTTATTTATTTATTAATAATATATGCTTTTATGTATTGTTTTTGTTTTTATTTTTTGCCATATATTTATGTACTTGTATGTTAAATTTTATATGCAGATGTAACTTTTTTAAAATCTACTAATAAGAAAGATACTTTTTTTCTTTTTGAGTTTAGTGGCTTTAACTAACTGACTTGATTGATTGACTGACTAACTGAATGATTTAAAATTACCAATATTTCTTCAATACCACATATACACACAGTTGATCAATTTGAAAAGTTTTATTAACCCTTGATCATACCTTAACCTTTTTTTACCAAACACACTTGTTGTACATATTGCGCATACATATTTTTTATTTCTTTTTCTTATCTTTTTTTTTTATTAAGTTTTCTTTATGTGTTTCTTTATTTCGTGGGTTTTTTCTTCTCTTGTCATATAGAATTTTAATTTATTAAACTTTTATTCATTTTATTCTATTGTTTTTTTTTTTTTGCTTTGAGTTGGGGAAAAAAGTACTTTTTTGTATTTGTTTTGTGGTATTTTTTTAACATTAAAAAGTTTTTGGGTTTTAAATTACTTTTTTAAACATATCATTATTTTTTTGTTACTTCTTGAATTGTAGTTTTTTGTTTTAAATAGGAAAGTAAAAGGAAACATTTGAGAAAGAGAGTTGTTTTTTTATTGTTTTTTCTTTTTAATATATTTTCTTACATATTTTTTATTTTATGTTTTAGTTTTTCACTTGTATTAATAAATATTGAAATCTTGTTTTTAAACTACATGTTTCTGGTTGATTTTTTTTTCAAAAAAAATTATTTCATTTAATGTTTTGGTTTAATTTAATGAATTTAAAGTTTCGTTTTGGGAATTCTTTGTCATTCTAGTAAAAGATTAAATTTTTTTTTATATTTTTATTTATTTTAAATTATACGACTTAATAACAATTGTTTACAAAGTTTCAACTTTTTGTCATAACCTCAAAAGAAATATGTTTTCTAATATAATTTGGGCTTGCTAAACACAAATATGTGGAATTCACTTATTTTTCTAGAGAAACGTATTTGACATATTCGCGCAGTTATCTAAGCTATTTCCCAAAAACTTGAGCATTGTTCATCTGAATTATACAAATTTTGCTTTGTTGCATAGATATCTCTCTCTTATTTCAGCCAATATATAAACAGTGTTAATCGGATCAAAATTAATTGAGTTACATGCCTTAAAATTAAAAACAAATTAAGTTTTAGCGTTTTTTTTATTCACAATTTTAAGTCGCTCCATAAAAGCAAGAAGAAAAAAAGTTCACCCGTATCTTAAAGTAAATCTTGTTCCAAACGTATTAAGTGTAAAATTGTTAATATCGGACAAAAAATGATAAAATTACAACATATTTAGTGAAAACCGCAGAATTTGAGTTTTCTTGCGTTGGTCCACATATCAGCGCGAAGTTTTATTTATAATCCATTAGTTTTACACGTTTAAAAATTACAAAGTTATGTTGAATAAAAAAGTATTCAGATTATTGCAATTAAAATTTTTCTTAAGACTTTTTCCAAACCAAAGAAAAACTGGTGGTTTGTAGTTTTCTGTTATTATTAAATTTTTTCTTAATCATTGATTAATGATATTTTGGAATAAAATTTTACAGTTAAATAGGAATTTAGGTACTAAATACCAAGCAAGCAGGAAAAACTAAGATTTCCTTCTGAGAATCTCAGAACTCCTAAGAAAGCTTAAAAAAATCCCATAAAGTCCACACATAAAGCTGAGATCCCAATATCGTCGCAATGTACCGATTTTTGTAGGCTCACTGCAAAATTAAGCAAACTCGCCTTATTTTTCAATTAATTGCGAAATAAGGCCATATGAGTTTATTACCACTGCGGTGTAGTGCAATTACGGTCTTATTCCCGACTAAAAATTTTCATACAAACACATTTGGGATCTGACTGGGATCCCAATTCCGATGTAACACAACAATGTATTTGGGACCCGATTGGTTTCCTGTGATCTTGCAAGAATTTGATAAAATCGGGAAAATATCAAATTCTAATATTGAGTTCAAATTGCTGAAGCTATACAAGGGACAAAAGTATGTATCAATCACCTCTGTTGAAGATGAGCAAAAAATACGATTAAAAATCTGTGTTATGTTTTCCCAACAAGTTCCCAATAGTTTCCCTCTTGGAATGAACTTATGTTAAGTCACTAATTAGTAGATGGGTTATTCCAACAAGTTCCCGATCTGATCCCAAATGGGGTAACCCTTTTGGGTTTGCCACATGCATTCCCAATCGAGTCCCAATATTAGTATTGGGAAAATTTCTAGTCGGGTTTCTCACTTAGTTGGGAAATAAGGTCATTTTGTTTTATTACCTGTGACTTCATTGAAGTGAGCCAACGAAAAATTGCACAATGCGCCCATACTGTCAACTCCGCTTAAGAGTTTCTGCACGTCGTATTTGTTTTTGTCCGAAAAGGTCCAGCATTACCGATACAATAGGCCAACAAATTTGATATAAAAATCAATACAGAAAACAAGTACATTTTTTCTCTTACCCAGCAAAATTAGTGCTTGCTGGAAGCATTTTTGGAAGAGAGCACTCAAAATAAAAAATTAGTAAATCTAACCAATTTCATAGGTTAGACCTACCTATTAAATACAGTAAATATCAACCAATGGAATTGTAGTTTAGTTGATAGTGTATAAAACTACTAACCGAAAGGTCGCAGGTTCGATGCCTGCTAAGGCGTATGCAGTAAGAGTGTTTGTTAAAAAGAATTATTATTTTTTTTTCGTTTGTAACTTTTTGGTCTTGAACTTAGGTTCTCACAAGTTTACTCATGTTTACAAACCGGACGCATTTATCATCTCAGCTAAGGCATCTTGTTAAAGAACCATAGCACAAAGTATACATAGATATGTGGTCACTTGCTTGACTTATACACAATAATTTGTGTAAAATTACTATTTTCATTGTTATTATTTTGAATTGTTAATTTTAACCATAAAAATTGGTAATTTTAACCAAAAAAATTTGTCTAAATTAAATTACTAGTTTTAACCATCAAAAACGACGTTTGACGTCGTTTTTCCCAAATTTATATTTTACAATTCAGCAAAAGGTAGTACATATTTCGGTGTTGAACTTAGGTTCTCATGTTTATGAGCCGGACGCCTTTACCATCCCAGCTAAGTCATCTTGTTGAATAATGGTAGCACAAGGTGGCCATAAACATGACTTACAACTTTAAAAAGTTATTTTAACCACTTAAAATTGTTATTTCATAAAAATTGCAACAACAATTTACATTAACAGTAGGATAACTATTTAAATTTGTTAGATTTACCAACAATATTATTTTGAGTGTACAATCGTAGAACATGTTTTAATGCTCTCGCTTACGTTAGTGCTTCCAAGAAGCGCTATCGTCAGTGAAAGAAGTTAAATCTTAAATACTTATGTTGCTTTGCCTATATTATCGTCAAAAGCTAATAAATGCTCGTCCCTATTTCTTCGTGCTCTTTTGCAAACGTTAGTGCATTTGTGGTAGCATTTTTGGAAGTATTTATTCTTAAATATGCAATGTATTACTTCTAACCGCTTTTAGCTTCTAAATTTCTATTTTGTTTTATTTTTGCTGGATAGTGACACAAAAAATTTTATTTTTAAAAACATTGATTTGTCCACTTTAATGCTGCGTTTAAATTTTTTTTAAATTCGGATCTTTTCTTTCTCATTTTTTGTCCGATATCTTACATTTGTTTAATACGTTTTTTTAAGATAGAGGTCAATAATTAAAAACAAAATTTCCCTTAATGGAGTGACTTTAAATTGTGACTTTTGACTAATGAAATTTGATCCGATCCGATATACATATATACTCCCAGCAAAAAAATTTTCATGTTTCTGGAAGCAGTAAAAAACTTTCATGCCTCTCATATGCGATGTCTTGAAGCGCTTCCGAGGATGCTCAAAAAGAAGGCAGAGTTCTCATAGTGTTCATAATATTTAAATTACGAAGTTAGTCAGCATTTTACATTTATTCAACACGAACTCCAAAATAAACAAAATCATATTCAGTAGCATTGCAGCCAGGGGTGTTAAGTATGACGATTTTTTACGATATGACCAAAAACGATATGACATACTATGTTGTCATATCGTACGTTTTTTACGATATGGCAACACTGAGAAAGCCATGAACGGTGTATGGCTTTCTCAGTGTTTTCATATCGTAAATAGCTTACGATATGACAACACAGTATGTCATATCGTTTTTTGTTATATCGTAAAAAATCGTCATACTTAACACCGCTGATTGCAGCTTTCAACAATATAGGTTCTAAAGAATTGTCGCACGCATTGTTTCAAATAAACACTAACACATTTAAAAACTCAAAACCCATTTAAAGAATGCTCTCTTTCTACATTTCTCACCTTTTTCATGGAAAAGAGAATTTTATAATAAAACACGATTTGTTTTGTCTGTAGCAGTAAGATGAAGAGACGTGATTTTAGAGCATTTTTGATGCTTCGAAAGAAGCGCTATCTTATATCAAAAACAAGAGCTACAAAGTGGAACATCTCGAACAAAAATCATGCATGTTCGAAGCGCTTTCCGAAGCAGGAGAAACATCAAAACCAGCTTCTCTCGCTTATAAGCCTGCTTTGGGCGAAGCAGTAGTTTTTGGATATTGATTGGCTGAAAGATGAAAACCACAATTATACAACAGTGAAAAATGTGTATAATCAAAATAAACAGTTATCAAGAATTCTGGCAACAGTTAAGAAAACTGAAAAAACAGGGTTTTCGCGAATATCTCAAAATTCTCCTCAGCAACCCCAAATTATCTTAAAAACATTTCTTTTTTGACGTGCACTTTTTTTGTAAACTACTGTAATTTAACTAAATATTTGAATAAAAATGTTATTTAAGGATATCGTTGATGTTTTTCTTTTAAGAATTTTTTCTTTTAAATAAACATTTCGTTCGACTTTGGTTTAATTACTTTTATATATAATATTATTATATTTTTCACCAAGTCAAGACGGAATTTTGTTGCTTAATTGTTAATTTTATTGAATTGTATATAATATTATTATTTATTTTGTTGATGTTGTTGTTGTTGTTTTTAATTTCTAACAATTTATTAAATACTTTTTGTTGTTTTATTTATCTATATTAATATAAATATTTCCATATTTTAATAATAAAATTTTATTGTAATAAAAATTGTTTTTCTATTAATTTATTTTAAAATAACTTCTCATTCTAACCTTCCTTGTTCTTCTTTTTTTTATTTCATATTATTTTCTTTTTCTAATTATTAATTTCCTTCAAAATGTGTTTTTTACAAGCTGTTTTTTATGTTTTTATTTTTCTTTTGTTTTCGATATTATCACAGTCAAATCATAAAAGATTTTTTGTTTTTCAATGAATTTTATGATTTAATTTTTATAATTTGTATTTATATATTTTGAAAATGTAACGTTTTTTTCTTCTTCTCTGTATTTTCCTTTTTTTCTAATAATAAAACGTAATGAAAACAATGTTTTTGTTTTAACTATTTTAATTAATTTAATATTATTTTATATATCTATTTCATATTTTATTTCATTAGTTTTTTTTTTGAGATTTTTTATATGGAAAATGTTAATTAATATCTTGTATCTAAGTTGTTGTTTTTCGTTTCGAATGCATGAAAATTGAAAAAAAAAGATTTCTCATTTGTTTATTTAATATAATCTAAGGTACACAGTAACATTTATTTATTCTTATTCTAATTAATCTTTTAAATAATATTTTTTTTATTTTGTAAATATTTGGTATTTTCTTTATTTCTTTTCAATTACAATTCGTTCTTTTTTGTGAATAATTTTAATGAAAGTGTTTATTTTGTGACAATGTTTAATCATTCATTGTAAGCGAAGAGTTTTGAAGAATAAAATTAGAAACATTAACTTATTAAACTTTAAAATCGTATGCTTTAGATTGCCCTTTATTCTTCATTATGTTTTCTGCAACAATGTATGGTTGCGGCAAAGATATTTATGTTATTTTTAATATTTAAATAAACAACATGGAGGTGCGGCGCTCAATTTTCAACGAGTCTGGAAAATCATTCAATGAACTACGATGTATTGCAATAGACAGACAGACAGAAATGGGGATTCTATGTAGATAGCATATCGTCACCTGAAACACAAAACGCCCTTACAAACATTTTCATAATTTTACACAAAAAGTAAAAAATATGCTAAATGCCAGGTATTTTTCCTTTCAGATTTTCTTAATAATATCGTTATTTTTGTTCGGGAAAGTCTGATTTGTATAGTAGTTAGATATTAGAGGGCTGCACGAATATACTCGAAAGTACTCGTATGTATGTTTGTGTGTGTATGCATGTATGTTTTTTTTTGTATATATGTGTGTATATACATATATAGATACATAATATATGTATATTTGGTCGTGGCTATGTATGTACAACAGCATCGCTCATACTGGCACCAGAGTTCCGAACATTATTCGGCTCGTATATGTATACAGCCGAATGAAAACCAATGTTCTCACTAAAGAGTAAAAATTTGTTACTCTTTGGTGAGAACATTGGCTTTCATTCGGCTGTATACATATACGAGCCGAATAATGATCGGAACTCTGGTAAAAAAAACAACAAGCTTTTATGCAACTGTATGAAGTTGCTATTTACTTTTTACAAAAAAAAATAAATAACAACTTCATATAGTTGTATAAAAGCTTGTTGTTTTTTTACGTTGTTGTTTTTCTTTAATAGGCACACAGTGGAATACAACTAACACATACTCATAAGCACTAATACTAAGTTAAAAACTCGTTTCTCTTGATGGCACTGATGTACACACATATACATGCATGTATACATAAGTATACACATAAGAACATTCATCTATGTACACATGAAATTCATTCGAGTACATTCTACGAATACATTTGAGTACACTTTGCAGCCCTCTAGTAGTTATGCATGTATGTAGGTGAAATATATCGGAATTTATTAAAAATCCGATTAGAATTTTTTTGATAGTTAGGGCTTTTTGCGTTTTATTTAACGATATGTTGTTGATAGAATTTGCTGGCCGTTATATTTATTGCTAGTACATATTCATATCATTTAAGGTTGTTTACTAGAGTGGAATTAAAAATTTCAATCTGGATTTTCTAAAACTCAAGGCGGACTATTGTGACGCTTAGTCTAAAACTAATATAGGAAAAATGTTAGTTAGATCGGACAATTCTAAGCCGTGCCCTATTTACCAACAGTTGATCAAAGAATTCGCTAATTTTGCACTGATTCTACCGAAAATCGGTGAGGGTGCTAATTTGAATATTCCAAATTATGTGTATCCTGAGACTTTTTTGGAAAATTAACCCTTTGGATTCATGTAGGTTGCTTGGTTGGTACATTCAAAATAAAATATTGGTAAATCTAACAAATTTCATAGGTTAGAATTGCGCCAACCCATAGTTTAGTTGATAGTGTGTAAAGCTACTAACCGGAAGGTCAGAGGTTCGATGTCTGCCAAGTAAGGATGCCAATGGGGACTGGTTTTTGTAAATCTCGGGATACGGGATTTCAGTATTTCAAATCCAGGGATCACGGGATTTTTCGAGATCCCGGGATTTATCGGTATAAGAAAAGCTAATTTTAATGTATTTTAAAACAAATTTTAATATTTTACTGAATAGTAAAATATAAATTTCGGAAAGAGGGCGTTACAAAATTGAAAGTTAATTCACTGAGCTAGGATCTTAGAAAATAATTTAGCTAAAACAATATTTAATCATATTGCTGACTTAGCGATACAAATTTCCTTTCCCTCTATTACTGAGTTATCCGTTGACCAAATGACGGCACAAAAATGCTCTGAGTCCACTATGACCAGGTATTCAGTAAAACAAAATTTCGTTACCTTTTTATAGCTTTTGCAGTTAGTTAAGCCACTCTAGCACAACCACGGATGATAATTTCCATGAAAAGTGAGATTTCAGAGCTGCTGGTCTATCTGAAAAGATAGCTTTATGAGAGCTCTTAGGACTTTTATTTAAAATAATGACGGCACATGTTACAATTGTATCAATTTCCGCCTGAAATACCGTACGCCATTTGCACATGGATACATATATTTTAACATTGGGTCCAAAGACTCACGCAGCAGCACGGGGTTTTGGGTCTATCTGCAAACCATCGTATATTTCTGGAATCCACAGGTGAACCAACATCCTCCACGTAATTTTGAGAGCCCTAAGTTAAAAGCGACATAATATATTTCCAAGCCTCAATTCATGGTTTATGCTTGTCAATCGGCATAGCTTATAGTTCTCTTTAAGATATTGTACTCAGGATGAACAGAGTTTCCAAGGGCCATCCTGTAAGCAGCCACTGATGCAGAGGATCTTATGAAGATCTGAAAAGGCGTTGGACTAATTAAGGGCTGAACGGCAAAGGCTGGCCGTATCCTCATTACACCGGTAGCAAGAATATATCGACCCCTTTGCGCGAAATGATCGTAAGCGACATTTTGTGAAAAAAATATTTTTTTTTTATTAAAATCAAAATTTTATGAGCCTACCCATAGTTTGAAATCGTGAAAATGTCATAATTGTTGATAACTTTTGAAATACAGGCTGTAAAATTTTATCGTAAGCGACAGTTTATGAATATAAATCATGTTTAAATAAGATAGGAAACCCTTCTCCTGAAAACTTTAATCTGTATCGCTTACGTTCATTTGGCGCTAATGGGTCGATAGGCCAACATCTTGACCTTGCTTAGATTAGTAGCTTCTACAATCAGCCGACTTCTCGGCCACCATACAAGCGGTCACGTACGTGATAGTTGGTCAGATATTCATGCTTGTTTTATATTTCATGCGGAATAACAGTATTCGGAATTACCATAGCATTGTTTTTATAAATAATAATTTGCAGCAACAATACATTGATAATTCCGAGCATTTGCATTCCGCATGGAATACAGAATATACCCGAATAATTCCATAAATCCACATGATAATTTTAGGGCTCATACTTCATCCAGGTGCATCCAGCACAAGTCTAAAGGCTTTTGTATAAATAATTCTGCATAGTTATTCCAAGGCTGCCAAGAAAATCTCATAAATACCTCACATCCATAGAATGAGGGACATTGTATCCCTTTACTATAACAAAATCAAAATTTCTCCTAAGAGTGAAGTAGAGCACAAACATTATTCATGACGCCTGAGAGAACTATAATCGGCGCATCCAGTCAGTGATTTGTCAATCCCGAAAAATCCCGGGATTTTCAGGATCGCGAATCCGGGATTGGCATCCCTACTGCCAAGGCTTAAGGAGTAAGCGTGTTTGTTAAAGGAAATAAATTGTTTTGTTGTTTTTAATTTTATGGTCTTGAACTTAGGTTCTAATGTTTATAAACCGGACTCTTTTGCCATTTCAGCTAAGTCATCTTGTTTAATAACGATAGCACAAAGTATACGTAGACATGTGGTGACTTGCTGGATAACAATAATTTTTGTAAAATAACTATTCTCGTTGTTATTTAAAATAGGTAATTTCATCCATAAAAATTTTTAATTTTAATCACAAAAATTTTAAAAAATTATATTAGTAATTTTAACCATAAAAAATAAGTTTAGTTTTCAAGCAGCATTTTTCTCAAATTTATAGTTTACAATTCAGTAAAATGTAGTATTTCGGTCTTGAACTTAGGTTTTCATATTCATGAACCGGGCGCCTTTGTCATCTCAGCTAAGTCATCTTGCTGAATAACGATAACACAATGTAACCATAGACATGATATGACTTACAACTTAAAAAATCTATTTTAACCAATGAAAATTGTTATTTCATACAAATTGCTACAACAATTTGCATTAACAGTAGGTTAACTATTTAAGTTTGTTGGATTTACCTATCATTTTATTTTGAGTGTATACATGGTTGCCTAATTCACCCAAGCATTCAAGTAGAATCAATAAGACTCCGTTTTCACAGACCACTCCACTCGCCAGTGTCAACCTATGTAGGTTCGAACCTAGATGCCGGATCCGGTAGTAGGTAATAGGTCCAACCCGCCGCATTGAGTTACCTTATCAGGTCAGCTAGTCCAATCTCTGATAGCTTTGATAGGTCGTCTAGTATATTGTTGCTCAAGAATTTGTGTCTCGAAAGTATCATAATTATGTCAACTGTCCCCCTCCAATGGCAACGCCATGCAAAAGTTACCGGTCCTCTTTCATATTAAAGTTCCGGAACTCCAACCGGTTCCTAGTCCTTGGGAACCCGTCACGTGAACTGTCTTGTTACAGGTTATTTTCCCTCTAGAGCAATTATTGGTATTTGGAACTAAAAAAAATTTGTCTTTATAAATTTACTTTACTTTTTGTTGGTTTTTGCAACTAACAATGTTTAATTTTATTATTATTGATACACCTAGCCGACTAAATGGTTCGCATTAGCAATTATTTATTATTGTAAAATAACTTCTTTTTCGATAAGATTTCTATGATAGTTCGTACAACTGCCAAAATTCGATTGGCAACAAAATAGGTTGTCTCAACGAATCTATTTTCTCTGTGTAGTCAACTGAATCATGCTTTTTCTTGATTCTCATACACAGATTTTATCATAACTTGAGAATGACTCGCGAAAGAAAAACTATTTAACAATTATGCTATATATTTGGCAAAATCTAGCCATTTTTTACTCTTATTTCAAAGGATTGACTTCGGTTACTTTTCACGACTACATGAATTGAGACAACAAAAAATTTTTTTCTGCATATTATCTAGGAGTGTGTTAAAACCCATATTTTTTTGTTTTGACACCCTGTAGCTCACCGTATGTTTCAACAGGGTAGTCCCAACTTCAACATTCTTAAAGCGTAGGTTCTACTCTTTGATTTTTATCTACATCATTTTCAAAGATACACAATTGGAACCACTGTGCGCCAGCATACCCTGACTATCATTAGACTGAAAAAGACAGTCCTTAGTGGTCCTCAGAATAAGTAATTGTAGAAGATTGCTAGAGACTCATTGATCTGAACAGAAGTCGGTACTTACCAGTCGACTGCCAGGAATCACTAAAGTCTAGAGCAAAAGGTGGTGATGGCACATGTGTCAATAACTGAGTGGTAGGTCAACCAAATGGTTGATTGAGTCATCAACAATTGACCAGCGATGCCATTTTGGGGTTTTTTACGATATAACAAAAAACTATATGACATACTGTGTTGTCATATCGTAAGTTTTTTTACGATATGACAACACTAAGATAGTCAAAAACGGTGTTGTCATATCGCAATGTTGTCATATCGTAAAACACCTACGATATGACAACACAGTATGTCATATCGTTTTTTGTTACATCGTAAAAACCCCCAAAAATGGCATTTCTGCCATTGACACACTTAAAGGGCCGAAAAAGAACCCGGTACTGCTATGTACATTTAAGGCCCAAAGATAAAGGAAAACATAAAAGAATACCAATTCGAAGTTCACAAATTTTTAACTGCTTTGATATCTTGTATTGGGCTTCTCATTGAGTGTAATGAATGTCATTATGACATTTAATTTAGAATTCTAAAATTTATTTGTCTTAAGCTTTCAAACGATATATGTATGTATCCCCAATGAAAACTTGCTTTTGAAATGTTTAAATTTAATGTTTTTATTTGTTGGAAAATGTAGCTCAGGGAATCTTTATTTTTATCGTACCTCTTCTTTATAAGCAAACAATTTTAAAGCTAAATGTTTCTAATTTTCTATTTAATTTTATTTAGCGAATTGTTGAATAATATGAGATTTAAGGGTGCATTGCACAGCAATACAATTATGTAAATTTTATCTAATGCTGTATATATATATTTCTTGTTTGAACTTTTTAGTTTTGATTTTTTTTTTATTTTGGTTTATTATTATATACTTTTTCTATGCGATATTTAAAACATGTATGATTATAATTGCTTTATAATATGATTTAATGAAATAAGTTTTTTTATATCTGTATAATAACACAAAAAAGGTTTTAGTATTCATCATAATTGTCATTTGGTTTAAGAATTTTATAATGAAAATACCTTATGGTATTCGTAACTTTGTAATATTTTTTATACTCCTTTAATCTTGCAAAATTCTACTGTGCAATTAACTTAATATTCTTTTTACAGAATCCGTTGAAGAGATTAATTGGTTTGCATATCAGAAAGTAATATAACATACTTGCGCTGACATTGCACCATAAAATGGCTTCTGTCAACCCCAGAACTTTCAGAATTCCTTGGTATAAGCTTTTGCCAGTCCGGAGCAAAGGTTCTGAAAGCTTTTCCTCTGTATGCATGTGCAAGGGTCAAATCTTGTGATCATCCTTTTGCAAAGATTGAGAAGGTTCTCAGGCATATCTGCTAGAAATTACGATTTTTACGATATGACAAAAAAACGATATGATATAATATGTTGTCATATCGTAAGTTTTTTACGATATGACAATACTGAGAAAATCATACATGGTGCATGTCTTTCTCAGTGTTGTCCTATCGTAAAAAACTTACGTTATGACAATACAGTATGTCATATCGATTTTTGTCATATCGTAAAAAATCTTCATTTCTGGCAGCTATGTTCTCAGTTACTGCATCTGACAAAACCGATAGACAGACCTCTCCGCACACTTGTCCATGATGTGTCAGTCAATGACTATCCTCAAAGAAACGTTCTATCTCCACTCCTTGAATCACTACAGTTGGATTTTGTTAAAGCTCTACATTGGTGGCTCGTGTCTATGAGCGAATAGCTCACAGTGATTTAAGGGAAAATTCTGGAAATCTCCACGTGCGCTCGCTTTAAATTCCATAGGAAATAAAATTTTACATGAATTTGATACCCACACACGGTGGCGCATGATTTGTTTAGACGATTTTACGGTACTCCTTTTATTCGCTCACAACTGAAGTTCGGTTGCTATCCATAATCAATACATTTTGTATGCAAAACAATATATTGTCAGACTGGTGATCATAATGTCGTTGGAATCGATTTTTTTTGTTTTTATTACACTCACAGGCGGTCGTCTAATGTTTTCAATTAAGAAGAGAGAGGGTTTTAAAGAGGAACATAGTTTTTTTTATTTTTTTCAAGCAAAAAACTAACATATATGTCAACAGTATCACAGCGTTTGGTGTCAGGAGCCGAGTAGGTATTTACTATGCTTTCCAACCATTAATTAGAATTTAAATTTTGCGTAAATACGCACCCTGCTACCAACGCGACGCTGAACGCACTAGTTTAGGTTGGGCTGTTAGTTTTATTTCTCGTTTATTATATAAATACCTCATTATGGATTTAGTGTTCTCGGAGTTATTTTTCTCTTACCTGTCACTCTACACTCTAAATAAAATATTTAAACAATAGAAGTCATCAAAGTTTAATTTCTGATAATTAAAGGTTTTTAAATATAAATCTTGTAACTTGTAAATATTGTTAACTTATAAACAAAATTCGGAGGCATTTTGTTTATGTTTTAATAAATGTAATGAATTAAGAAAATGTACTTCATACATTTTTATTAAAGAAAAAACTGTTTAAATTAAATATATAGTCCAAGTGAAAAAAATTTAGTATAATACGCCTATGGCTGAATGGTGGCTACGATAGAATATCAGCCAAAAGGTCACGGTTCGAAGCTGTACACAGCCAATCGCTTCGCAGGCGTTTTTATTTTATTTTTTATATTAAACATATTTTGTTCAAAAATCAACAAAGAGAATGCCTGTCTAATTTTAGGTCGATAATAATCAGTAAAGTGTTGCCGACTATTATTGACCTTATTTTCAACATAAGTGTTTTAGAGTGTAGGTAGAATGACATAACGAAGAAGAAAAAGGATTTGCCCCTGTCTCTTTTGATGTGGCTTGTTCATAGTAGTTCCAGCTTTAAAAAGACAAACATTGTCAATACAACCTGCATTTTGAAATAGAGATAGAAAAGGAGAGAGAGGTATTTACTCATGGTAACTTTTTGGAAAAAAGTGAAACAAGTGACAGCCGCTTAAAACTAGTTCGTCGCTCTCTTTTTTGTTTGTCTTGGTTTGTTGACAACGGTTCCAGTTGTGAAAAGTTTGTGTGATTTTCATTAGGGCAACACAGTGGCGATTATTAGACCAAATTGATTTGACTACACTGTGATGAGCCCTTTACTAGCTACAGATCGCAACAGATCCTGGCTGATAACAAAATTATCCTATATGATTGATAACAAACATATAAAATAATTTTGTCACAACTAACTGCTAATAAGCCTTCCGAAAATATTTGCTTAAACTTTCTTACTCAAACTCCCATAAGATACTTTCTACAATTATGATTTTCTTGCAACTTTAGATTTCTTTTTTTATTTATAATAAATTAAACAACTTTAGATATTAATTTAGAAATTTGCAAAATATTTTTAACAGTGCAGCTTAGATAGTTACAAAAATAAAACAAAATTTTTAACAACAAAAATCTAAAAGATTTGACTTTTTTATAGTTTTGTTCATTTTTTTTTTCTCTTTTGCATACAGACATTAGGAAAATAGTAAAGTTTTCTTGAAGTGTATTTCTGGTTGGGTTTTCAGTTTTGTTTTATACAAAAAAAAGAGTTAAATTTTTATTGTAAATTTTAATTTTATTAAATATTTTCGGATCATAAATCAATAGTTGTTGTTTTGTTGTTTGTCATTTACATATTTGTTTATTGGGGGGTTTTTTTAATATAATATTTTGGGGTTTTGCAGTTGTATTTAAATTTAATTGAATTGTTTATTATGTATTATTTTTTTATATTTTCATTACTTACAGCTAAAAGCTAAAATTGTTGAATAATTTTTTTAAACATTTGTTTTATCTACTTATAACAATTTATTTATATTTCTCTTTTTATATAAAATTTGTTATCAAGTGGCTCTGAGTATACTTACGAATAGTTTGTATTAGAAATTAGTCAATAGTAAATAAAATTAATTATAGAATTTTCATTAATATAAAATGTATGAATTAAGAGCCACTGAGTGGAGTGTATGTTCAACAATTTTGTTATGAATTTTTAATGGTTTTTTGTTCGTGTTGGGTCAAAAACTGGTTGTAGCATGCTTTGAATTATTAAAGAGAAATAAAAGTAATTCAAAACTAATATATTCAGAAAATAATTAAATGATTGTTCATATGTGGCGAATTAATAATAAACAGCAAGTCAAGAAGTTAAATGAACTGTTTAGGGGCCATTCACATATTACGTAGCGCTTCATGGGGGAAGGGGGGGGGTGTTTAAAGATTTGTTACGGATTAGATACTTTATACTGAAAATGTTGTAAAAAGCGGTACGATGGGGGGCGGGGTTATAAAACCTCCGAAAATAGCGTTACGTAATATGTGAATAGGCCCTTATCGCCAAATGTGCTCTCCCATAGAAGATGTAAAAGCAGCATTAATTTCTTTGTCGACAGTTTGCTAGTTTCTCTTACATCTTACATTTTCGTTTGTTACATATTTATATAGATTTACATTTTTATTATTGACACATCGCAGGATCACGATTATAAAACTGAGAAAGTAGTTCAAGATTCCCGATAATCAAATGTGTCACATATTCCGAGCGGAAAGTTGTTAATTCCGTACTTGCATTCCGATCGTTTTTCTTTTACCTTCTCCAGCTTCCATTTATTTTGTGTTTCGATTTTACGGCGATAACATTTTCACCGACACCCTCTGAGACAATTTAACTCGGCCTCATGCGGTATGGGTCAAAATTAACAGCACTTCTCTTTTCTGCCATGTCTTTCTGAAGCCGCCGAAAAACTCGTACGGCTTAAGAATATTCATTGAGCGTAAGAGTTGAATATCGGAGAGAGATAGTCAGAACTCTTCTAGAATTCGGCAAATGAAAAATTGGTTGCAAGCCGAATATACGGATTTAGATAAACTTGCAAAAGAGTGCACGCCACGATAAACGGCTATGGTCGAATGATCTGCTCAAGCAAGATCAATAAGCTTCAAAAGCTCACAGAACCAAGGATCGTCATGCTATGAAAAAGAAACTTTGTAATAAGACCTTTCTGAACAGCAAGCCAAATCGCAATATAAAGGAAGGCCAGACACGAAGTAAGTCTGATCACTACAACAAATTAATTAATTTTATTGATATGATTCACCCTTAGGGGGAAAAAAGTTCACGTAAATGTGTTCCCTTTCCCTAAAATTGTGATCGCCACTTTTTTTGTTTATGTTACCGTTTTTTATGTTATGTTATGTTGTTTTGTTATGTTACTGTACTATTTTGCTCGTTTTGTTCACCATTCTTTGTTCATGGGATGGAATATTTCACGAGAACAAAATGTTCGATTCTTATTCCTGATAAGGCTGATTATTTCGAACGTATTTGCTTGTGCATCCAAATTGATTACCTATTAGGCTAAGGTTCAGACTAGAGATGAGCGATCTCGTGATTTTTAAAGAACATCGTAAACAGTGAACGTGATTTAAAAATCACGGTTACTTAAAACTGTGACTGTCATCACAATTTTCAGTTCTCTTATAACAAGGTAATTATCAAGAACATACATGCGTCTCTGCACCAAAACATCGTTCTTATTTTCACTGAAGGAATATACCAAGGCAGATTTAAATACGCCTTAAAATATACTTTGAATTTTAAAAAGAAATAAGAGAACACAAAAAATAGCAACATTATTCGTTTATTATTATTGTATGCAAAAAAAACAGAAACAGTGAAATATCGTAAATTTGAGTATGTTACAAATAGAAAGGAACGACTTCCCAAGTAGCAGTGATTTGACACATTTGGTCACAACTGTGATTCGTGATCTTTCAGTAACAGTGATTAAATCACAGGTATTCAAATATCGGTCATTTCTAGTTTAGACCCACCTGACAAGTGGTCATAAGCAAAATACACATGAGCACTGATGATGGAAGTGTATCACCTTCCGAAAGTAGCGCTGCTATGATCTGGTGTGTACGTTGTTACTTGGAATATTAATCATGACCAATTTTTTCTGAATATAACGTTACGAACTTTAGCCTAATAACCAATATGGATTCTAAAGAGTTTATGTTAAAATACATCGAAGATTATACATCTGAATTGTTTTAAATTTAAAATATATTGTGTTTTCTGAAAAATATAATTAATTCGTAAAAAAATGTATTGAACGTTACATTAACAATATTCTTAAATAGAATTCATCTATAAGTTTTAGGACGGCAAAAATAAGTTAACAGCAGCCAGCGGAAGGGTAGAAACGATATAGAGAACATTATGCGTTTAGAAATTTCGGATTTTCTTTGAGCAAATTTTGCTTCTACCGCACTGTGGGTTGTTATATTTTCGAAGAATGTATTAGATAGGTCGTATTTTGCTACAAATATTTATTTCAAATTGATATAACTTTTAATATTGTTGGTCGATTTTATTAAAATTAGTCTTATTTGAAAGAAAAGTTAACCTTCTTTTCGCTCATTTATATATGTTTGCGAAGAATTATTTTAATAGATAAAATTTTTTTATTTTTCCATGTGAACCCAAATCAAAATGGAAAAAATGGTCATATCTTTTAATTTCGTTGTACGATTGTTATACTTTTTTGTTTTTAGATAGAAGATTTATAGTGCTTTCAAACCCAATACTAATTTTTTGTGATTTTTTTTTTGGCAAAAATCATTCCCAGAACAACCACCAATGCAAATGTAACGCTCAATACACAAAACATGTTAAGAATCAAAAAATAGAAATTTTATTTCAGGATCCATTGAACGAGGCGAAAACTATGATATGAATCCTTCTCATATTTCTATTAGTTAGATTGGTAAACAAACAAAAATGTACGTTTAGAACAGGAACCGGCAACATATATCACATGGGTTTTTTTTACTCTTTTACTCTTACACGGATGTACACTCACACGTATTAACTAAAAGTAAATAAAATCAATTAGTGTGGCATGAACGAACATTCAAACAAGCAGGTTGTGTTATCGCTTGTTTCTTGCTATTGCTTGATATACACTAACAAAAACTTTGTAAGAGCGAGAGTTGCAAAATAAAACCCATACAAGCAAAATGTATTAGTATGTGTTGGCCGGTTCCTGGCTTAGATGGAGAATTACCCATATGATGATTTTTTGGAAACGAAATTTCTCCATCCAGAACTGACAAAAGGTGTAATTATTAACATAACTCAAAAGGATAACCTGACACAGTGCGAAAACTGGATGGCTATTACTCTACTTAGTATGATCGTTACATCATCAAATCCAGGCTCTCCAACACCATATTCAAACAAAGAGCAAACTGTCTTCCTCCAAAGAAAATCCAGTGTCAGCCAGATTAACAGCCTAGGAAATATTGTAGAACAATCTGTTGAATGGAGATCATATATATATATTAAATCTACATTGACTATGATAAATCATTCAATTCTCTGCAGGATTTAGCTACAGTGAAACTTCGATATAACGAAAAACTCAATATAACGAATTGTTTGTGAGTCCCCTGAAAAAGCCTATTTATTACAAATTTTTTCATACAAAAATACTCTATAGCTAAAACGAAAAAATTCCAAGCCTCTATATAGCGAAGTAGTCATTCAAAAGCCTCTACACAACGAAGTCAGAATAGAAGCTTTTTCTGAATATTTTTTTATTAATCTGAAACTTTGAAATATAAAGAATCAGCGCACAACTTATTTAAGCCCTTTGTATGATCTATTTTCTTTTAAATTTGTTTAAATAATTTAGAAAATAAAAAATATTTACTAAACAATAAAAAATAAACATAGTTTAACTCTAAAAGTTTTTCTTTTTATTTATTAAACTTATTTTTGGTGATTTTATCTTTTTATTTTGATTGCTAATAACAGAGTGTTTTAGATTTAATTCTTGCTATTTTTATTTTCAGTTGAAAAGTATTAGTTTAACAAAATTACTAAAAATTCCTTATTTAAATGTTTTTTTTAACAGATTAAAGAGAGAGCAAATTCTTATTTTTTGTTGCTCTAAAATTTATACTAATAGACTCCATTTTGTTGTTAAATAACAATAATTTGATGTAATTAATGAGTTTGTGGTTTCTTTATTATATTTTTTTATTGATAAATTTTTACATTTTATTTATTTGTTTTATGCATGTATAATTAATTACTTTTTTTTATAATAAATTAACAATAATGTAGTTTTTTTCTTTCTTAATGAGTTTCTTTTAGTTTTATATTAAAATTTCTATTAAAGTTTCTATTAGTTTATATAACTTAAATTAACAAATTTATGAAAATCTCTACAGCTTTGCATTTTTTAAAGAGACCGACATATATAAAACTTGCATTATCCTTTGTCCTTTTTTTTTGTTACTGCAGATCATTGTGGCAAAATTAAAAGTTGTTGATTTTTATATTAAAAAGCTTTATTACAGCATCCAGTAATAATCAGGTCTGTCACAGAGTTTGCACGAAAGTGAAACGTTTCATATTTTCCATTTCGTAGTTTATTGGTTTAACTTCTTCAGCTTTCATATGAGTTCATAAAAAAACGTTCAGCTCCAATTGTTTAACATACTTTAAGGTGCCTGTTTAACCATTTGAACACTTAAAGCTAACTAAACATGTATTTGTCGCTCCTAAAAGCTTACACAAAATATTTCTTTTATTTCGTAAAAATTCAGGTTTCCACAATCCTGAACGGTCGAACTTCGTCCAGAAAGTTTATATGAAAAATACATAATTTTTTAATTTCCAAAAAAGTTATCGTTTACATTGTTTTCACTTTCGTACGGATTTGGTTACTGTGACACACCTTTTTTTAATAAGAAAACTTTAATACAGATCTGTCACAGAATTTGTAGGAATGTCAATGAATTCGTACTTACGAATTCATAACGCTTAATTTTTGCTTCATCTATTTTCATTAAACAGTTTGGCACAAAAGCTTAACATGCCTTAAGGAGCCTCTGTAAACCACTTCAGCATATAAAACCAACAGAGCTAACATTTATTTATCGCTCCCAAAAATATGCACCCATTTTTTATGTTTCTTTTATTTACAACTTTTCAAAATATCTCTTTCAATTTGAGATTGGAATAGAAAATGCGATATCTTAAAATTTGCCGGTTTTTTTTCAGAAAGCTAAATCACTTCGATACGTTTGTTTTAGTTGCTGTGACATACCTGATATTTCTAATATATCATATATTTAAAATAAAATTTATAGCAAAGTTCAAATCTAAAAAATAAAAATAACAATAAAATTCTTAACAAGCAAAACATCATTTATTCATATTATTGAGTTCCAATTAGTTTATTTGTTGCTCTTAAATCCTTTCAAAATTCATATCATTTCTATTTTGTTTGTTTGTTTGTTAATTATAAAGCTTATAATGTTAGTGAACTTTTCTAGTTTTGTCTAGTTCATATGATTTTATTGTTCAAAAAAATCATATGATTGTAAAGTTCATACGTTTTAATTGATTTAACTATTATATTTGTTCAACATTCACTTAATTACACATTTAATAACATTTAATTTATTATTTACTCTTTTTTCTTTATATTATAATAAATCGTTTGTGTTTGTTTTAATTTGTTGTATTGTTTTATTAATAATAATAATTATATACTTTTATATCTCTTTATATTTTTTTTAAATACATATCACAGATCCAGTACTTCTTTTTTAATTAAAAACATGATTTTTGTTTAATTGTGTTGGAATTTATTTAACGCATTCTTTAATTTAGTATGTCCTCTTTTTCGAATGATCATGTGAGTTATGTACAACAGGGATGTTTGAGTTATAACGAATTTTTCTTGGTTTTTTTTGGATGTACGATGACAATAAATGGAAAATTTGGAAAATAGTTTATGTAATAGTACGTGACAATTTCATTTGACTGTGAATGTGATGACTACGATTGGTATTGAATATTATATATACGTTTAACAATAATGACTATGTTTTCTTAAAGTAAAACTTGGAGATTTGATTGGTTAAATGATTGTTTATTGGAATGAGTGAATGTCTTTTGCTTTTAGGGATGCTTAAATGGCTGCTGAAAACACTGGCCCTTAAAAGAGTTTCTTTTATTATGACTAGTGGTTCAGCGCTTGTTTTAGACATATTAACAACTTCACGTATCTTAACTAAGTTTTCGTTTTTCGCGCTTTCGATAATTTTGGCGGTTAGGGTTCTATTTAGAGGAGCCTATTATGAACAACTTTGGATTTTAGATTGTGGTCGAATTAACTTATCGAACGAATTTTAATTTGGTATTATGGCGCACATTCGATAAAAATAACGCTATTGTGATTTTTTCTTATTTGGATTGTTCACAATAATACATATTTATCAGCTGGCACCATAAATAAATATTGTTTGTTTACAAATTTATAAAAGAAAAAATTTCAAAGCAAAATGTATTCGATTGAATATTCGTTATACAACAAAATGTTCGATAGTGCTGCCAGCTCATAATACGAATTGGACATTCGATACTCGATGTTCGATAGCCAGCGAAGATCGAACATCGAATGCAACTCATAATAAGGGCCAGAGAGAACTGAATGTATCTAAAAAGTTATAAGAAACATTTCTGTTGTAGCATATATTTTAATAATGCCTTCAGTTCGAGATTATTTCATGGATTTCATGAAACACTTTTATAGCTTTTAAGTAACTGATGCCAAATTGTTTTATTTCAAACGCAATCAACCGATTTTGTAGAGAAAATTATGCCAAATCAATCCAAATTGGATTCTATGAACAGGATATATACATATCGACCCCTTTGCGCGAAATGATCGTAAGCGACAATTTTGAAAAAAAACAAATTTTTTTTTTGAAATGGAAATTTTATGAAAATATCAAAATTGTTGATAACTTTTGAAATACAGGCTGTACGATTTGATCGTAAGCGACAGATTATGAATATAAATCATGTTTAAATACAATAAAAAAAACCTCCTGAAAATTTTAATTTTTTTCGCTTACGATCATTTGGCGCTAAGGGGTCGATATGTACTAAAAGTAAAAAAACCAAAACAGCTTCAAATAAGCTTATAGCAACCAAAATACTACACCAATTTTAATAAGATATAAATCTATAAATAAATACCTTTATTCTTTGTCTAAGATCCATTATTACAACTCGGCAGTAAAGTTAAAGATGACTACAGGCACCTTTAGCAAAAGTGAATGATAAACTGACCTTTAACAATTTCTCATTATTACAACTTGCCTGTAAAATAAAAGTTATCTTTTTTGAGTATGGCTATACCAGAGCATATACCGACTATTGTGAATGGTAAAGAGGTCTTTGGCAACGTCATACATCTGTATTTACTCGATAAAGTAGAAAGTATAGCAGCCTATGAAAATGTGGCAACTTCAAATGACTAAACTTGCCGATAAAATTTATAGGTAGAATGAACTTGCTTATAACTTAGCGCTCAATTTTAGGTTAAAGTAAAGTTGTAATAATGAAAAGCTGTTTATCTGTCCGATAAAATCCCAATTTTAACTAAAGCCAAGTTGTAATAATGGACCTAAATCGGCTACAAAATATCAGGGCAAAAGGGATAGCAAAAAATCACCTTGCCTATTAATTATGAAGCGTATAAATGCGAATTGTTTGAAACACAACAGTTCACAGTAGGGCAGAATCAAAATATTTTGGAAATAAATTAGCAATAATAATACTTTTTTTTTCATATAAGACGTACTCGTTTTTCATATGTGTTACGTACTGTATAAGCTGGAAGCACAATGTTACCAAAGCATAAAAAACGTTTCTTGCTCCTGCACTTCTAAGATTTCATTTGTTATTCACTTAACAGTAGAAACGCCCAGACGAGGTATTCTGCCGAATCATATATTAATTACTACGCTGACGATGCAATCAGTAAACTTTTCTTAATACCCGAAACATAGCAACGGATTCAATTAATAAGTATAGAAAATGGAACAATTAGCAAATAATAAAGCTATGGCAAATTCATTGGAAACTATCCCAATTTACACTACTTGCGGCTCAGAAATTTTGGATCTTATAAAAAATTTTTTTACTAAGAAAGTTCATAAGTGGCTTTCGAAAGCTTCGTGTATAGAAATATTTTTTGTGAATAGATTTTGGAAAAAGTTCGTGTGGAGGTACGATACCGGTTATTATATATGATACTTTTTACCGCGATAAAATATGGGCACTTCCTGAAAAATTTCCACTTTTCATAACTTCAAGCCAACAAGCAATTAAGGTTGTAGTTCAGAACCATTGTAGTTCGATTTTTTCTAAACTTTTGCTAAATGAAGAGCTACTTACGGCCTACACAAATATATAATTGGTAGTGGGTGTGACGCTGCCAAAAGTGGACTTTTCGCTGGAAATGCGCATATTCCAATTCTAAGGAAATATAGAAAAAGCGAAGTACACAGAAAAAATTATGATAGGTTTTTTTTAAAACAAACATGCTTTTGAAACTGATTTTAAATTTTTATAATTGTTTTTATTTGGTTTGATAAATAATTTTGTTTGACTTAGGGCCCAATTTCACAGTCTGTAGTTAACTAACGGCGCTGGTTTAACAAACGATTTTTCATATAAATATCATTGGTTAAACTACCATCATTAGTTAACTAAAGACTGTGAATTTGAGCCTTATTATTTAATTTCATTTTTGCTATCGTGAATGTTGGCCACCTGATAAAAAATATGAAGTTTTTTGATGTTTTTTTTTTTATTCTGAAAAACATATTTTTTATTGAAAAAATTTATGTGTTTGAACTGAAAAATTAATTTTTTCTGTGTATGCATGCAACTTTGCTGATACATATAAATAAATTATAATGGAAATTATGTTTTTTTAATATTGGCAGCACTGCTTGTTTTTTTTTTTATAACGAAACCTTAAAACTTTATTATATTCAATTATTTTTAACGACACTTGATAGTCATAAACTGCGAGGCCGAGGTCAGACCCACTATTTTATATTTTTCACTTAATTCTGAATTCGATTACTTTCGACCATTTCAATCAATTCGATAACTCCATAAACATATCATACGTTCTGTTATAAAATAAATTACTCGATGTCGAAATATCTGTCTTACTTCAAAAGGTAGGCTCTTGATAGAAATATATCCAAATTGCGGTAGAAAACAAGTTTAAATGTTCCCTTCGTCCTTATTATTGTTGTATGTTTCACTTAATTCCTTAATAGCTAAAACAAGCGGTTCCCGGGTACAGTTCACTTAACGATTTATTTGAATGGAAGGTTTCATACAATTTTTAAAACTTTTTCAGTTTTTGTTAAGAAATCTGCAAAAATGTATTTAAGAAAAAAAATTATAATTATTTGGCTTAAAACTTTTGATTAATAGAGTAAACGTTATTCGAATGAATAGTTCGAGTATGAATTAGTCTAATTTTGCACTATTATCTTTAGTGCACATTTGTTCACTGCCACACAAATTAGTTATAGAGAAGAAACAGCACTATCACAAATTTTTGATACTAGTAGTAAAAAATGTTTTACTATCACTAGTATGGTGGACTGCATTAGACAAGACAACCTACTGTCGGATAATAAAAAGGATCCTGCGCATATCCGCCTTGATGATCACAGGTGCCCCACGCACCAGCGTGCAAAAGCACTTCTTACAATGACCTCATGGTAAAACAATTATCTATGAATTTTGCGATCAAATTCGAGGCAATAGATGCATGGAATCAAGGCTAATTAATTTTATCAGGTGGTATTGATTTTAAAACAATTACAACATTACAATAACATTTGACATCTCAGCCCCTATGTCAACATATACAAATTTTGACATAGGAGCCTCTGGTTTGCGGAAAAAAAGTAAAACAGCTGTGCTTATAATAAGGTCTGTCACAGAACTTTTGTACGAAAGTGAAAATATTCACATTTTCAAATTCGTAACGTTTTGGTTTTACTTCTTCAGCTTTCACATTTTTTCATAACAAAGTTCAAACACAAAAAAATTGCATACCTTCAGGCGCCACTATGAACATACAAAACTTGCGGAGCAAATATCAATTTGTATCTCCCAAAAGTGTGCAAAACAATTTTTTTAATGCTGCTTTTGTTTTTGTATTTTAAAAATATTATTTCCAATTTTTTAATGTAGAGTGGAATTGAAAATGCAAATTTTTTTTATTTCCTAGAGCAGCTAAACTTATTTTCGTTTTCACTTTCGTACCAGTTTTGTTTCTATGACACACCTGAATATCACCTGTATAAATCAACTTTGCATGGAATAAAGCCACCATAATTTTGGGATTCCTAGCTGGTCCTAAAACATTGATTACTGTTCACCCATAGCTCGGTCCTATACAAGCTTTGCTGTAATGCTCTCGGGAACGTCCTCTTATCATCGTGAGGACGTGCTAGAGATATATACGGAAGGATCCAAATTGAACTTTCAAGTGGGTGGAGGCGTGTTTATTCCCCGTTACCAACAGGGGCTAAGGTTTAAGCTACATGATCAATGTAGCGTGCTACACGCTGAAATATCAGCTATAACACGAGCGGCTAACTGGATGAGGTACCATAGCATATCCAAATTTCCACTGACAGCAAAGCTGCAATTTTGGGTGCCCCTGTAGTTGAGCGGTAGCGATGCTACCCTGTCAGTCCAGAGGTCGTGGGTTCGATTCCCACCATAGACCCTAGTTGTTTTCCGCAGACAAGCTAATCGCTTCGCGGGTTGTGTTTGTTAATAAAAAATATCAAGTCTCTATAGTGTGTTTATACCACGAGCTAATCTTGGTTCCAGGGCATAGCAAGGTACTCGAAAATAATGTTGCAAATGAACTAACCAAATCCGGAAGCCGAATGCACATTCGAAATGCGGATCAAATGGTTGACGTCCCGTTGAAATGCTGCAAAACTCTAATTCAACAGAATTTATTTGCGATCGCACAGATTAGACGGTTTAACGAGGTCGTCTGCTCAACATCGAAGCTAATATGTTCCCAATATGATTGTAGTAGATTTGCAATCCTGTACGGCACACCTCGTCGGCAACTACGCTCATCCGTGGCGGTAATTACAGGACAGTTTTATAGGTGCACATACTAGAAGGTTGAATCTACCGCATAATGAGGAGGAAGAGAATGTAGACCACCTTTTCTGTCTTTGCCCCGCTCTCTCTTTCTCACTCTGAGAAAATGGTGGCTTCACTGGGCTGTCCACTTCTGCAAAGTTTGACAGCTTTATCAGACTATAACATTAGACGGATACACTGAGCCGAATGAAGAAATATAAACGAATTTATCTCTCTTCAGGTCTGTTTCAGGTAATACAACGGGACCAACTAGAACCCAAGTGGGCTGTTTTTGACTTTTGAACGGGTAACCTGTGCAACCTAACCTAACCAAGCCATCACTAAGCTTGTGATATAGAGTAAAAAATCACATTTTCAATTATTAGTTAGTGCTAATAAATAAACAGTGCATTAAAAATTTAGTGTATTACCCCAAACTTTGATACTTGTGAGCAAACTACTTAAAAACTACTTCTTTTTCACCATATTTTCCTGTGTCGAAATAAAATTATTTTGCTTGTTTTTTTTAAGCCTACCGGTTAATTAATTAATGTGTTACCTTCTTTGGAAAAGGGAGAGTATAGAGAGGACAAGCGTTAAAGTGGAAGCGAGAGAGAGAGAGAGAGATATAAAGCTTTATTCATTTACAACTATGCTATTGCGCGTTTTTGTTAAATTTTGTAGAGCAAATTTACAGCCCCTCTGGTGTCAAGTAGAGACATTAATTTGTTTAAGCTGTGTAACTAAGGTTGCCAGATTCAAATAGTACACAATCTTGACATTTGATTAAAATCAGCTTGATTTTTAAAAGAGAACTTGACACACTAAAATGTGTAAAACAAACTAAAACACGCCATCAACAAACTATTTCCTGAAACAGAAGAACGTTTTCTTGTAAGAAAACTAAATGTAACTACTTTTCAAGTGCTCCAAAACTTGCTTCTATGACTCAAAGTGGCTTTTGTCAGAAAGTAGCTTATCAACAATAAATTCCTCTCAGAGTGGATTTAAATGGTAGAAGAGCTAGACAAAACCCGCTTATTAGTGAGCGTAATCAAACCATACGATCAAAATTTGCAAAATAGTACGAAAATAAGGATTTTCTAGTTAGAGAAACTTTAGGTTCATCGGCGAAAGCAAGTTTAACGTATTTAGGTCGGATGGTAAACCCATAGTATGGAAGGGATAAAATTAGGAACTACGTTCGAATAACTTAAAATCGACAGCAAAGCATGGAGGTGGTTCAGTGATGGTCTGGGGCTCAGTTTCTGCAGCAGGACCAGGATATTTGCATTTTATTAACACAATTATAAATCAAAATGTTTATTTAGACATTTTAGCCTGCTCTGGATAACGGATAATGATGCCAAACACAAGGCCCACAAAGATCGTGGTTGCTATATAATATGTGCCATATCATGGAAAGAGTATGGATACTTTCAGCCCAATTATAAATAACAATTCCCCGGGAGTTTTTTTCCCTATTCCCTGTTCCCCTATTCTAAATAAAATCTCCCCGGGAAAATGTTCCTTTTTTCCATTCCTGCTGTTATAAATTACAATCTCCCCGGGAAAAAACTTCCAGGGAAAAAAGTAAGTATTCTAAATATGAGGGAGAGGGAGAAACTCTTGTGAGTTTTTTCCCCAAGCATTTTGAGGGGAACTAGCGCAAAAATTTTTAATTCAAACTAAAAAATATTGTGAAACAATGGTATAAGCATTTATTTAGGACAAAAAGTTTAAATAAACACCGAAATTTTATATGTCTCTCTTGTTTTAGGAATTTTTATCCACGCCGTGCAAAAATGCGCTTTTGACTTCAGAAGAAAGTATTAAAACACACTCAATTTTGCATGCCTCCTTTAAGTTCACATAATTTATAAATGGGAGATTTGTTGCGGCTTAAAACATTTACAATTTCCCTTTTACACATAATCATTGCGGATTTAATGCATCTGGCCCTGGCTCAGTTTTCATTTCACTTCCTCAGCATAAAGTTCTTCCGAAAGCTTCTGTGTGACTACACTGTACATTTTACTTAACCAAAAACAAATATTTATATTAACACACAATCTTATTATCAATGAAAACATAAAACTTGCGTTAGTGCAGAATAAAATGTAAACACTAAACAGCTGATCTAGATTTCTCCCTCTCCCTTATTTGTTTATTCCCCGGCTTTTTAGAAAAGCAGGGTTATTCCCCGGAAACAAATGAACGGTAAGAGCAAAAACTCCGCGGGAAAATTCATAATTGGGCTGTTCATGATATTATTTCAGTAAAAAAAAAGACCAGGAGCACATCGTTTCTAGCAAATCTGGCCCAAAAAGGGTGATATTAGAAGAATGGGGAAAGTACCAGATTTTTTACCATTAAAAAGTAGTCGAACCTATTCCCAAGAGGTTCCAAATTATTGTGAAAAACAAGAGACTGCATACAAAATATTAATTTAAGGAACATCGTTTTAAGTAATAAACAGTTTTGAGATATTTTTTCTTAAAATTTTAGAAGTTATTTCTTTTTAGCATTACCAAATCAAATATATCATTTCAGCTTGACAAATTATATTTGATCTTGTAACTTGACAACACCTAAAATATCTTGACAATCAAGCTCATTCACGCCCGCCTGGCAAGCCTGTGTGTAACCATTTATTAGTTCTTTTACTTCGCCAACGATTCTGCTACAATACCGACGTAGGTGGGTGCTGTGATGTGCATTAGCATATGTCAGTATTAATCGCTGAAGGTACTGCTAAAGTGATCAATGATATGCCTTCATCATTTTAACAGTGCAACAACATCAACACACAATGACATGACCAATGCATATCAGAAAAATTCATTATGTTGTTGGCTTGCCTGAAACTAGTCTTGAACTCAAGACGTCAGGGTTTGTAGTCAACGCTCTTACCATCTCAGCCAACAGCACCCTTTTGTTGTGAAATTCTTCCCTATGAATTGTATCAATTCAGACGATTATTGTAAAATGAAAGCTTTTTTTATAAGGAACCAGTGTTTCTGATATTAATGTCTTGATGATTGACAAAAGCAATGGATGTCTTTGTTAAATGTAAGTGTTTTGCTTTTAATAACGAATTTGAATTTCTGGCTGAGGACCTGATAATGATGATGGATATACTTGTTATGAATTTTGTTGTTGTTTTTTTTTTCAAAGTATTTTCTTTTTTACGAAAATGAATAATTAAGTAACGAAAGAAAATGTGTACTAAATATTAGTTAATGAAATAAAAATGTGTGGTTTACTTTTTTTTGTTTTATTTGAAATTTTTGTTTTAACATTTAAAATGAAATTAAAATAAGTGTTCAAGAAGACAGTTTAAGGTTTAAACATTTATGAATAATATATATGTATGTATAGATTTAAGTATATGTATTATATATGTATATATAAATGTAATAATGAAATTTAATTGAATGGTAAAAACTTTTTAAAAGACAAATAAGTAAAGAAGTAAGAAATAGAATTTGAAATTAATTAAAATTTCTAACTTTGTTATTGTTTTCTTTCTTTTCTCTTTTTTTTTTTTGTTTACAAATAATAAAATTATTATTTTTTAAGCATAGTTAATAATCAAGGCACACTAGCATATAAATTATTATTTAATTTTTTTATAATTATAAAGTTTTATTTCATCATGTATTTGTAGTTGTTGTTATTTGTTGGTAATAAGGTAAATTTTACTTTCAAATGTTTAAGATATTTATTAAATTTAAACGAAAACTATAGCGGTGTTCAATGATTGATGCAAATGCCAACTTAGTAGCTTTTTTACGAAATCCAACAACAATATGCACAAAATTGTTGTTGTATTTAAAAAGTGCGAAGATGCGAATGCAAAATATTGTAACATTTTTTAAATACAACAAAAATTTTATTTATATTATTGTTGGTTTTCGTAAAAAAGCAACGATATTTTGCACTTGCACTTTTTGCAAGACCTTTTGCAAAAGCGCAATGTGGTAGTTTTTGTTATATACAACAATTTTGTGTATTTTGTTGTGGGTTTTCTTTAAAAAATAGCTACGACATTTTGAATTGGCACTTGCAAAAGTCAAAATGCACAATACTGTAGCAATTTTGTGTATTTTATTTTTGTATTTCTCAAAAAAGCTATAATATTTTTCCTTTGCACTTTGGCAAAGACCTGTTGTAAATGCTTTAAAAGTTGTAAAAGCTTTTTTAGATACAACAATCTTGTGTATTTTGTTCTTGGTTTTGATAAAAACAAAAAACAGCTATGAATGATATTTTACATTTGCACTTTTTGCAAGGCCGTTTGCATCAAACATTAAGGTCCACTTAGGATTTTTATTATCAAGAGAAACTTTTCTAAAGAAAAACACAACAGATATTGCACAATTTATTTTTTTATTATTAGTTTTGTTTTTGTTTGTGATTCTAAAAATTAATAGTTTTTAAAACTGAGAGAAAGGAAAAACAGTTCAAGTTAATTATAACGAATTACTAAATTTAATGAAAAACTTAAAAGCTATAGAATTTTTAATGTTTAACAATACCCGTAACTTAATTATGAACATTAGTAGCTTTTATGGTTTAAGAAATATTTTAGTTTTTACAATTTATTTTTTGTAATTAGAGTTTCAAATCAAAATGAACGTTTTCAGTAGAGTTGAATATATGAAATTGTTGAAAGTATGGAAATTTTGTATTTGAAAGTTTATGTTACGTTTTGGTTAAAATTATTGAATTGAGCTGATTTTTTTTATTAAAAAGGAAAATACGTTGATTTGATGTTTTCTGAGTTGAGTGACTTTTTTTTAGAGTGGTGGATGGTATAAAAAGAGGCGCTTTTTTTGGTAAATTTGATGTAAAATGATGAGGAGCAGTTTTTTTTTATGGTTTTGAAAGTTTTATTTTTTAAGAGAATTAACTACAAATAAAAAACACACTCGTATTTTATTTTTTCTTATTTATTTATTAGTTTGTAATATTTTTTTATTTTTTGTTTTAAGAAATTACAATTTTAGTTTTTAAAATTGACAAACATGATTTTTTTTAATTTTTTGTAGGTATTTGAATTAAAAAAAAATGCACTTAATAGTTAAACTAAAGTGATTTAAAAATAAATGAATTATATATTTTTTTCATATATTTATATGATTTACGGCTCTTTTCACAATGTAAGATTAAGAGTTAAAGTGGACTTTAACGACAACTTTTGTAGGCCGAACTTGCCTTTAAAGTCCACTTTTAATCGTACATTATGAATAGGGCCGTTATAAAGTTCAAGAAATTTATAATTTTGTTTTTAAATGTGATGTCCAAAACTTGGTTAATTGTATAATACAACAGAAATACAGAAAATAATAATTAAATATATTTTATTTAAGTTTTGTAGAATAAAAATGGAAGTGTTTTGTCTTTTATTTTATTTTGGGGGGAGTATGGTGTAATAGGCCCGTTTTGAAATCATATAATTTCCCGGAAAGAGTTCAACTAAAAAGCTGGCTTTTTAATTGGTTGAAGATATTTTATACGAACTTAACTGCGAATGCACTAAATCGTACGATTAACAGAACACTGTTTTTCGTTATTGGAAATCGCATGAATTTCAAAACGCAAGTTTTACAGCACACTCCCCCTTCAGTTTTTTTTTTCTTAGCGGTTGGATTAAAAAAGAATTTTGAAAATTTATGGAAAATATGTATATACACAAAAAAATATGTATTGAACAAAATTGAAAGTATATAAATTGATACTTGACTAAATTATAAGACAAATAGCGTTTTTGTTATACAAACGAACAAAAAACTAAACAAAAATATTATGTGATGCTTTTATTGTTTTCTAAAAGAATATAACTTAATAATAAAACTATAAAGAATATGTTAAAGTTTATATAAAATAAAAATTAGTTCATAAAGTTTTCAAAAATATATATAAAATTTTGAATATGGAAAATGTTTTTATATACAAAATCAAGCAAATTCTTTAAGATTAATCAAAAAAGGGTATAAAAACTGGCATTTAAAATTCTCAACTAAAATAGTTATATAGGAGAGTCATATATCTTTGGATCCAAACATTTAAGGTAAATATGCTCCAGATATGAAACATAAATATTTCACATATATGGAAGCATATATGCTCAACTTTCAAATTCAATGATATATAGTCCCTACATAACTTTTTAAGCTGCTTTAACAATAACACACAATCATTGAAAACAAAATATTAGAATAAAAAAGATTTATTAAACAAAAAATATAATAAAAAAATCAAACCATAAGGAGAAGACTTGTATTAAGCGCGTTTTTAAAACACATTACCACTTTTAAAAACCATTTTAACAAAGAAAAAAAAGCCACTCAGCTCTTCCTTAAAATAAAAACCATCAAAAATGCTGTAAAATAAAAAGTTGTTTATAAAAAAGAAAAACAAATATATAACATAAATTCCAAATAAAATAATAAAACATTTAACAAAAAACAATCATTCAATTATGGTCAAAAATATATGGGAATAAAGGTAAAGAAAACAAATATTTTTAGTTAAAAAAAAAGATAGTTATTAAACAAAATCATTCTCCCATATTCTGTGACTATTTGCTAACGTCATGTCAACTCGATGCTAAAAAATTTGCAATTGTCTGCTCATTGTTGGCAACAACTAACTACTATTGGCAGTAGCTATCAGTTTTCTAGATCTTAGAGTATTGCTCTCTATCTATATAATTAATAGGGGAGACAATTTTTTGTGTTGCAGTTTATTTATGCTCACTTTTTACAAGCGATTTTTACACAACTTATACCATTTTAAAGATATTTATTGGCAGGTGTGCACAATCTATATTTTGTTAAAGTCGCTTCAGTATTTTTGAAAAGGCATAAGACTAGAATGCTGATCATTAATTGCTTCGTCCATTGGCTCTACCAATAATAGTAAATTGTTATCGGCAAGTTGACAGGTGACAGACAACAACAAATAGTTACACAATAAACGAAAGATTATTAAAGAGTTAAAAATTTCACTAGCCTATAATTATTAAACTTTTTTTTATTATTGTTGTGTGTAGAAATAAATAATTACCTTGTTTCACATGTTGAAAACGTTCATTTTCTTTAAATATTTATTTACCTATTATTTAACAAAAACAAATTAATATTTAACATTAACAAAAAATTCCTGATTTTTTTTTGTTGTATTTTTAAACGATTCAAATGAATTTCAAATCATTACAAAAACAAATAAGTTTAAGATTGAAAACTAGCAAAACACGGCATGCTTGGAAACTGTGTACTTTTTTTTAAGGTTAGTTCAAGAAAAAAAAAGAAAAAGATTTTAAAATTCATTTCCTTTCTTTTAATTTATATTAACACAATTATTTTGTATGGCTTTTAATTATAATTCTATATATATAATCTTATTATCTTTTGTAACAGAAAACAAACAACAAATAAAATTCAAACAGTTTTAAGGAAAAAAATAAATATTTACACCATTATTCTCTTAGTTTTACAAATAAAGGGGAGAGCTTAGGTATTTAACAAAAACAAAAAGTTTAGAAAATATAATACAAATCGTTTAAAAATTTAGTTTGAACTTTGAATAAATTTAACCTTAAAAAACATAAATCGGAAATAGACAAACAAAAAAAATGGCTCCCGATTCCTAAACACAGCAACAAATGTTAAAATATGAAAAAAAAACTAACGACCAAGAAAATATCTGACAAACGGTTGCTCTTTCAGGCGATCGCTGGAACTTCAAATGATCCCTGGGTTTACCTGGTTTAAGTCTGCCCTAGTATTGAAATTGTTTAAATTTTATTAAAAATTTTCAGAATTACTAAAATTTTTGTCTGAGTGCAGAATATTTTAAGGCACAAAAATTCCCGAGAACTCCTTTAATAATTTCCCGGAATTGCGGGATTTTTTTCGAAAATGTTATTTTCAAAATTCTCCAAATCTATTAAGTCGAATCAGTTGATATTCACACGGTATATACATAAATAAAGTTAAAGTCTGTGGAATGCTTCAAATTGTGCTCCGATATGTTCAGCGGTTCAAAGTTATTACTGGCTTAAACATATACATACATACAGCATCATCAATCATCACAATAATACTAAAAATAGCTTCAAAAGACCTAAAAACTTTCGATATCTGATGAGAACTCTATTTTTGAAAATCGGAATGAAGTCACTCAGTACAAATTATTTATAAAGCACTGACGAACAGTTCACAATAGAAACTATTACTTCCAAACAATTCACAATAGAAAATTTTACTCCCATAAACTTTACGCGATAGATTTGCTCCCAAACAACTTGTTCCTATAACAATCGCGATGTGAATGATTCTTTGTTTATTCTAGCAATAGCGACTTATGAAGATTTGTAATTTTGTAAAAAGCGTCACGAGGGGGGGAGGGGGCGATATGAGGTATAAAAACTCCGAAAATAGTGTTACTTAATATAAGAATAGCGCCTTAGCCCTTTTTTTAAAAATGTTGCCGTGTTTTAAGACCCAAAAGTTGGCATCGCTGCACACATGTGTAGAGCAGCGTTGCCGTTTTGGTTATTTGTAACCAAAATTGTAGCGAGTGTATTATAGTATTGAATACAATAATGTAAAATTTTTTGTTTGTAATTTTTACATAAATATGAAATACACTTTTATTTCATATGTTTTAGAAAAGTCATATGTAATACGATACTCAGAAAGTATTTGTATGTATTCTCAGAGAGTATTTGTATGTACTCTCAGACAATATTTGTATGTATCTTGATCTTCATTTGTCCATCAATACAAGATACAAGGTGATACAATATACACTGAGTGTTCACAAACAAACAAACCAACAAAAAGGGTATTTGATGCAAAATAGACGATAAAAATTGTTGTAAATTAAGTATATATGTATGTATAGTAGAGATGAGCGATCCCGTGATCTTTAAAGAATGTCGTGAACAGTGAACGTGATTTAAAAATCACTGTTACTCAAAACTGTGACTGTGATTACTGTTTTCGGTTCTCGTATAGCAAGTTAGAGATGTACATATGTACTTGACAATTATAATTGTCTAGTACATACATCTCTACACAAAAACAATTTTTTACTGAAGGCTGATTTAAATGCGCCTTAAAATATACTTTGAATTACAAAAAGATATATTAGTAAATGGCTTTTCACACTATACCTTTTTAGCCTGCCTTTTTTTGACAATTTTCTTTTAAACCCCCTACGAAAAGTCACACACATTTACATTACAGACTTTTACTTCAAGCATTTTTTGATGATTATACATATTTAATGCTGAGAGTATGAAAATGACAATGAGAAATATAAAAAAACCCCCCTCAAATTTCAATTCGTGCCTTTTTTTCTTATCCCGCTAGCTTCTCACTACCTCTCTCTCTCTCTCTCTCTCTTCCTCAAACTAAAAAAGCCTGCCTTTAAAGCCAGTCGAGAAAGGCACAATGTAAATTGCGTGTAAGTAAGAAGAGAGAACACAAGAAATATCAACATTATTCATTTATTGTTATTGTAAGCAAAAGAAAACGTTATTACCCACACAGACAGTGAAATATTATAACTTTGTGTGTGTAACAAATAGAAAAAAACTACTTTGCAAGTAGCAGTTGCTTGACAAGTTTTGTCACAACTGTGATTCGTGATTTTTCAGTAACAGTGATTAAATCATATGTACAGAAATATTGCTCATATCTAATGTATACATTTGTTACGGACAAGAAATTTTATACTGAAATTGTTTTAAAAAGTGTTATAAAGGGCATCACTAAAAGAGCATTTGTCATTTAAAAAAATTTATTTTGGCTACTTTTTTGTCAGTTGGATTGGTTTAAAAGAATTTTGCTTACAAAAATTTTTGGTCACGGCAACACTGGTATAGAGTATTCGCGATTGAGAGCGCTGAAAGCTTTTTGATTCGAAAAACTGTTATCGTTTTCTAGAACGCAGGGTGAGCCACATTGAATTTTAAATTTTTCTTTATTTTATACAACACCCTGCCAATAATAGAGCGATCAAAGTATGATTATTAAACATGTATTTGAAAATTTACCCCTTGGTCGCTACAAATTAATTAGAATCACAACAAAATACTTTCTTATTACAATGTAAATACATAACATGAAAATTCCTAAAGTTTTCGAATCGAATGACAGGATAACCCATAGGTTGTACAGGTTGCCAGTTTAAAGATTTAAAAAAACCAGCCACTTGGGTCCCTATAGGTCCCGTTGTGTTAAGGATAACCCATATATGCATATAATTTTAAACAATTTGTATTATATTTTGTTAGCTTTTCTTATAGATTTTAACCTATGTAATTAACTATTTTAACAGTGTCTATTATTATTACTGTTTTTAATATGTATTTTCAACAAACATAATGGCAGAGAGTGTTTAAAATAATCAACTATTTTGCCTTGTTTTTTATTTAATTTTTTTTTAGTATTTAAAGAAGAAAATCATAAAATTTATTTAACTACTCCAAAAAAAAAACTTTAAAATTTATTAACGTTACTTTTTTTTGTTTTTTCTCAATAAAGTTTTGTGTTAAAGGAGAAATTGAGTTAAAAATTATTTTTATATAGTTTTTTGTTTTAATTTTTTTAAATATTTGTCAATTTTTTTTCATTTCTGTTTTATAATTTTTATTTGTTGTTTTCCTTTTATTTCTTTATTTTGTTGAATTAATTAATAATTTATGGAAAAAACTTGTTGTTGTTTAAGATTTTTTCTTTAAAAACTGTTTACTAAATTTTTTCTATTTGTTAAAGATTTCCTTTTTTGGATTGTTTTAGATTTTTTTCCTTTTTTGTTTTTGTTGTTATATTGAAATTATAATTATTATCTAAAAAAAGTTTTGGTTTTTAACTCTTTTTGTTGTTGTTGTATTTAATAATATATTATATATTTTTCGTTTTGTTTTTAAATTTTGTTAAATATTTTACTAAGTTTTCTTTTTTATGTTACTTTTTTATTTTTGCTCATTCTTCATGTTGTCAATGTTGAATTATTATGGAGAGTGAGAATGTCAATGTGTAAGTGAAAGAGAAAGAAATTTTTTTTTTATATAGAATTTCTTTTGGTTTGTTGGATTTTTTTCTGCTTTTTTAAATTAACATTCTTTATAAATTATTAAACATGTATGCATGTGTGTCTGTGTGTGTGTGTTTTTATGTATATGTGTATCTCTTTTTATATAGATTTCTGTTAATGTATATATAAATACATATGTTTTATATATGCATATGTTTGTATAGGTGTGTTGTATGTAAAATTTGTTTTTTGTTATTTTTTTTTTGTTTTTTTTTTTTTGTTTGTAATTTAATTCACAACAGTGGCTAATGGAATTTGTCGCGCTCTTTTTGTCTCCTCCTCGTTGATTTTTTGTTCAATTAAAAATTGAGCTTTTGCAATGGCACTCTGTTGACCAGTTATTGTTACAATACGATTTCTAGTGCCAGGTGCGAATATACCTTTCTTTGAAATTTGCACATTTGCGCCCGATACATGTTGTATTTCAACTAAACTACGACCATTTGGACCTGGAATTATTTCATTTTTTTATAATAATTTTCATTATAATTTAATAAATTTTGTGTAAACAATATTTAATTTGTTTGGAAAAAGCAGTATTAAATTTGGTTTTAAAAAAGTTAATAGTTCAGTTCACATCTCCCTCATTGGGTAATTTCTTACACATTTTGTTGTTATAAAATCTAGTTCTATAATTTTGAAAGAACAAAGTATTTAGGAAATTTTACGAATTTAACTAGTTAAAAAAACACTTACCGAATGAGGTGTTGTGAACTGAACTAATTAAATTTTATAACAATTATTGGTTTTGCTTTTATTAAAAAAAAACAAACAAGAATGTTTAAATAGTAAATTTTTAACACAAAATATATGCATGTAAAAAATGATATTTATGCCTTTTTTGTAAAATTTGTAAATTTTGTAAAGAATTATTACGCTACAAACTATGAATTAATAGGCAGACTTTGTAGAACATTTCGTTTCTAAACGTTTCAAATTTGTATGAGAAATAACGCAAATACGTTTCAAAACATGTTTTTCCATACAAATTTCAAAACGAAAAAAAGCTTTTGTATACAAAATCTGGCCTTGAGTTGAGGTATTTTTTAATTTTTATATTGAAAATCTATTTTAACTTTAATAACGTTTTTTTTCGTTAGTTTTAAAAAGTTAATATAAACTTTGTTTTATATAAACTATTTTTAATAAAAGTTGATTTAACCAATTGCACTAATATCCCTTAAGGATTTAAAATATTAAAGTATGTATGTAAAATTAAACTTAAAAAATAAATGAAAGCGATAAAAATTGCAAAATATAACACCTGAACAAAAAACCAAAATGACAATGATTGTTAGTTATAAATGGTGTACAACTTTGCATTTGCAATTTTCCACAAGATCTTTCTAATGTTTCAAAGTTTACAAATGCAATTAATTATCTTAGAAAGTATAAAAATATGAATAAATTTGTGTTTCAGCTCAAAAATGTTATTTTTGCTTTCAAACGTCAGTTTAAGCTGCCCATACACTTGCAGTATAATTTGAAAATCATTACATTTTGAAAATTTAACAGGAGACCGCAAATGGTTCTATCTCTCTGTAGCATTAACAGTTTGACTTAGCCCAAATATTTTATGTAACAAAATTCTTATTTAATTTATTTGAAATAACTTCTGAAGCGAATTATTTGAAAAAGTTTATTTGTTGTCCGTTTTTAGTTATTCTTTTTGCTGTAGCTAAAGACCTACAACAAATAAAATTTTTTAAATATTTTATATAATTCGAATACTATTGGAACAAAATTCCCTAAGACACGTTGGGCATATGATATTCAGCATATAAATGTTTTCTATGCTACAGGGTAAAAATAAAATTTTTTTAAAATGAAAAAATAGGTGTAACAAATACGTGTAACGAATACTGGTACCGACAATTCAAAACGAAGGCAACAGGCCGGTGCGAAAGTTAAATTCCCTAAAAACTCTGTGTTTGGTATTTTCGCGATTTTCGGTGTTGCCGTTGTTTTCCGGGGAAGTTCTGGGGTTTTGGGAGAGATTTTTGTCCTAGTTTTTGGGAATCCTTAGGCCAAGTTTATGTCTGGGGTAATGGTTGGTTGTCTTGCTAAGTGAAGGTGTCTCGGCTACATTCTTGAGAAGTATCGCCTAAGTATCTTCCAGGCGATAGTGGTTCTTTCTTTTTCAACCAGGCGGTAGATTCCGCAACGATGAGTTTTTTATCAGTGAACACTTAAAAACAAAAACTCACCGCACTTTTTCCAGTGGAAAAATTTAAACTCTAGTGTTCACTATAACCGTGAAAATAATACATTCTCACCGTTGCGGGTGCACAAATCAAAAGTGAACACTGAAATTGGTGAACATTTCAAAATTCATCGTTGCGGAATCTAGCCCCAGGGGTTGAAATTAAGAGTTTCTGCAACAATTTTTTAAATTTTCAAATTGTATATTTTCCAGCTCAGAAGGAATATTTACATTAAATTTTTACGCAAGTTTAAATTTTGTTGTTTAGCTAACAAAGAAGCAATTGCGACAATCGATTATTATCGATTAAATATCTTGAAAATGCTGAGCCAAGATTTTAATAATAGGCTACAAAATAGGCGTGGCATTGCCCATAATTTTTATCGTAATGATGTACTCTCACGAGAACTAATTGTGTGCGAAATTTAATAAGAATCGGTTAAGTAGAAGTTGCATAAATGAATATTTACATTTCATGGGCGTGGCCTTGCCCATTTTTCTAGCCATAATATTGTATTGTAACAATAACTAACTGTGTATGCAAAGTTTTATACGAATCGGTTTAGTAGAAGTTGTTGATAAAGAATATTTACTTTCCATGGGCATGGCACTGCCCACTTTTTCAATAATGATGTAGTATTCAAACAGCAGTTTAATGTGTGTGCAAAGTTTCATAGGAGTCGGTTGAGTAAAAGTAGATGAAAAGGCATGTGTATTTACTTCGTATGGCCGTGACCCCGCCCACTTTTCAAGGGGACCAAGCTGGAAGTACATCCTTTTAAATAAAGAGAAAAAAAATCCGAAATCGGTTTATAAAAGGCGGAGTTTTGAGAGAACATCCTTACAAAAAATACATGACGAATTGATAAGGGGCCATTCACATATTACGTAACGCCCCATGGGGGGGGTGGGGGGGTTAATGATTTGTTACGGATTAGATACTCCTGCTTTATACTGAACATTTTGTAAAAAGCGTTACGAAAGGGGGTATAAAACCTTCGAAAATAGCGTTACGTAATATGTGAATAGGTCCTATCCTTTATCCTTTTTTGAAGTCGGTTAAAAAATGAGACATTTTAATTTTCAAATAACTATACCTCAATAAAACCTTATAATGAAGACACAAAAAATTTTGGAATCGGACGAAAAACAAAAATATTACCAGAGTTAAAAAATTTTACATGCCCGAAGTGCCCTACTTTGGGGGACTTCATAGTTCAACTCCTGAGCAATATGGGAATATCATCTCCTGAAGTTAAATATAAATGCTACCCTGCTATTTTCATGTGAACTTTTATATTTCTGGGATTATCCGTTCAGAAATGGCTGATTTATTTCCAAAAAGAAAAGAGCTGACTGTTCTGCCTATATAAAAATAAGTCTTCGAATTTCGACTTCAAAAAATAAACGGCGAATGCAAAGTTGTACAGCTAATGGATTAGGGAAGGGAAGAAAGAAAATCTTATATTTTAACTTAAATTAAGTAAAATTAAAAAAAAAACTAAAACATAAAAAAAGAGTAGGAAGAATTTTCCAAAAGAAAAATATACAATTTGCAATGTTATATTAACTTCTTTGGTTCAAAATAATATTGAAATCAAAAAATTTTGTCTATTCTTCTTACTCTTTTTGCTAATAATAATAAAATGAAGTTATCAAACATATCGAGCCGCTATAGCAAAAAAAAACGTAAGAGACATAATTTTTAAATCGATAGCTTACGATCTATAGAATCATCTCTGAAACATTTTATAATTTTGAAAACTTTTATTACAAATTTACAACAAAAGCAATTTGGCAATAAAGCTATGACTTACTGCAAAGCTAATTACTACTTGCTTGCTCTTGTAAACTTTCGTTTTTAGCGCTTGCGTAGTTATGGCGGTTAAGGCTCGAGATATAAAATAAATTTTGTAATGTGTATCAAAAAAACATATTGATAATATTAATAAGACCTAAAATATATATTGAAATGTTGTTAACATTGAAAAAAAAACTATTTTTAATAAAAAAGCTGCGCCCCTAAATTTTTTACAATTATTTAAAATAAAAACAATAACTGAAAATGTCCCATTTGAATTTTTATAAAGAGAAAAAGGACCAGCCTTGTTAAAAGCTAAGAGACGTTCAAATTAAAATCATAATTGAAAAATGGTGAACAGAACTGAAATATACAAATTTTAAAAAAACCTAAATAGTTTTTCTTACAAATTCTTAATGAAATGCGGTAAAATGTATAAAATCACAGTTTCTTTTAAATGGAAGATTGTGTAGATAATTAAAATGGAAGAGAACGTCGTTTTTGTGCACTATTAAAATTAGAGATTTTCGGTTCGTTGATAGCTGTTTATTTTACATAAGTATATGAAAGTAAAAATTACGGGATGAATTGTTTTTAAGGCGGCAAGAACTTGACTAGATTTACAAAATAAAAAAAATAGCTAATTAAGTTATTGTTAAGGGCCAATATTACAACTGGGCAATAGTTATTGACAGGATTTTGTCAGACGGATAATCGGTTTATCGTTATAACAAATTTAATTCAATCCTACCTCATAGGTAGGATGAACTTACACTTGTTGCAGTCAAGATAAACTGGTTATCCGTCGGACAAAATTCTGTCTTTAACTATTGTCAAGTTGTAATAATGGCCCTAAAAGCGTTAAACTGTTAAATGACAGCGAAAAAGAATAAATGATTTAAATTTGAGACACTTGATGATAAAATACATAAATGATTTCTGTATTTTGGTTTTAAAAGGGCCAGGATCTCAGTAAAAGGAATGTTTGGTTCATAAATGAATGCGAAAAGTATGTAAATAAAAGCTAATAAAAGGAATGTTTTTTGAAAGTATGAAGGCTTCTTTCTCTTGCTAGAAAATAAGTTTTCCGTTTTTAAGGCACTTAAATTATTATAAAAATTATACAAACATGGAATTAGAAAAATTTGCAATAAACTAACAAGCAAACCATAAAATCAATATTAATATGTAATAATAAAATATAACAAATAAACAAACATATAAATCTTAAAATTATATATAAAAGTATATGTATGTTTGTATATAGCAAACAAAGATGCACCCGATATTTTAATTAAAACAAACAAACAAACTAACAAACAAACATATGTAGCACTGAAAGTAAAAGGCTTAGAAAATTTGAGCTTTTTAACTTGCATAAAACAAGTGAGGGAGAGGGAAGGAAAAACAAGGAGGATGCATTTTAGGTGTTCTTTTTCTTTTGTTTGTTTGTCTAACTGTTTTTAGTAGGGATAATAAAAACGTGGCCCACCTAAAATAGCGCCTACAATAACTTCAGGAATTTCCACATTTTTTGTATCCTTGGCACCCAAATCACCCGGTGTGGGACTCTTACTAAGGCCGCTCAACGAATGAGCAGTTGCAGCACCCAATGTGGGTGCCGTAGTGGCGGTACCTGTAGCAGCGGTTAAACCAAAACTATTGCTGTTCAATGAAACGGGCGTAGCCGCTTGACCTGTACTTCCTAAATGGCGGAAATGATCGAATTGTGCTGCAGCAGCTGCAACATCCAATTGTGTTTGCGTTGGTCGTGAAGCGGCAGCAGCAGCTGCGGCCGCAGCAGCAGCTGTATATTGTTCCAAATTGACTTGACCAACAGCACCGAAAACATTGCCTGCTGTGGCAGCAGCATTAGCAGCAGCTGTTTGTTGATCTAGCGCGGATACACCCAAGTAGCTGCCGAGCGTTGTGTGAGCACCATTGGTATGTGACAAGCCGACACCCATACCAAGAACACCATATTTAGCTAAAACACCCAAGGCAGCACACACTTCAGTGGTGGCGGTTTCGGAATAGCCTAAGCTTCTTAAAGCGACCTGTAAGCATATAAACAGAACATTTTATTGGTGTTCCTTTAATAGTTAAGTTTAAAAAAATATATGTTTACTCTTTGGTTTATTGAAATTATTGAGGTTATGAAATTTATTGTCTTTGTTGTGCAATATCTACTATTCTGATATATCTGTGATCACAATCCTTAAACGCTTAAGTCATGTTAGGACAAAATCTAATTTTGGTGTGATCGAGTTCACTCGTGTATAAATCAACTCGCTACCAATTTTTGAGTTTATAACTTTTTTAAGACGACAATTACACTATGCTACAAAATTTGAGAAAAAAATTATTCAGAGATCCTCATGCACCAATTCCATTTGGTTGGAGTCCACAGAGAAAGAAAATACCTATAATTTTTCTAGGTCACTTCGTAAAGTGATTTTATAACGGTAAATGTAGTGAATAAACGGGTTTCTTAAAGTTTGAAATTTAAACAGCCATAACTTCTTTGTTTCAAAACGGATATCTATGATCCTTTTCGAATTTGAAAGATATGATTCTCATCTTTCAAATAAGATATAACTTTTGGAAATCAGTTAATAAATAGCTAAGTTATGGTGGTTTAAGTATAAAAAATAAACTTTTTTTAACAAAATTTTACTTTCCGCCAGCTGTAAGTTGCTTATGAGACACTAACCCACTATAGGAATTAAGTTTTCTTAAAAAAGGAGGAAAACTCCCCTTCAGCGGCGATATAGGGGGCTGAAATGGTCTACAAAAATATTCGCCATAAATTTCTACTATATAGGTATTCAAAGAAATTCAAGCTCCAGACTTAACTTGGACGCTAGAAACCATTCAAGACTTAAAATGTGTTTAAAGGTTAATTTCGTACTTATCCACAATTCGTACTCGGCATAGAAAATCTTGTAAGCCTTACGTTTAAGGTATAAGATGTGTTCAGCTATTTTATATACAAGACCACGAGGAAAATTTTTGTAGAAGATTTTTGCCCGCTATATCGTCGCTGAATGGGAGCTTTTTTGTCGCTTTTTAAAAAAATGTTCAAAAAGACCCATACAAGGAAGAGCTAAAGTGTTAAAATGTTCCAAAAAAATCCTGCTCGTGGTGTTTTACATAATAGTGCTTAACACATCTTATACCATAAACATAAGTCTTACAAGATTTCCTATACCGAGTACTAATTGTGAATAAGTATTAACCCAGCAAAAACTTTGCTTACTGGTAGGCAAACAAGTATATGAGGATTTAAGTCGTAAATACTTACAATTTGACTCGATAACTACTTATTTTTGTTTGAGATATTCAAAAAATAAGGGGTACCCCTTACAAATGTATTTACATAGTCACAGAAATTAGCTAGTTACTATTTGGCTTACTTGAAGCTAAAAAATAAGTAGTCAAATAAACAAATTAAAAAAAAGTATACACATTGTATTTTACTTATATTTTTATATTTTTTATTTTTGACCCAGCTGGGATACGAACCTGTGCTCGTTCAGATTTCAAGACAATTACTTTACCCACTCAGCTATTGTTAACTTATAAGTTTAAGCGAGAAAAATTAATTTTCATATAAAAACACATGACTTAAAAAGTGGTTGTCTTCTTATTTTAATAATACATATCAACAAATTGTAACTAATTGCAGATAATGAGAAAAATACGTACTAATTTTATTAAAAACTAGGTAGTAGTTCTTATTTGAAGCATATCAATATGATAAATAAGTACCACTCATTACTTTTCAACCCATTAATAAAGTACTACCGTAAGAAAGTAAAGTAATTCCTATACTAGTAGGGTATTTTTTTACGATTTGTTAAAAAAAATATCCAAAAATTACCGTTATGTGGGGGCTGTTAGAGGGTTAATATGTTCGACAAAAATATTTGCCGTAATATTTTGTTCAGAGTTGCTGAACAATCCCTACACTTCAGATGTAAAGAACACATAGTTTCATGTACCGATATGCTGCACGAAACTTTGACGCCCTATAAAATAGAATTCCGATGTAATCGTGCAAAACGCCGACACACGTGCATACATTTAGGAAAAAGCACATCAAAAATTAATTGTAAAAAGTTTTTAGTTTTAAAATACACTTATTTCGACTTAAAGGAAATTTTATGAATGACTTTTTTATTCAACCAAATCGGACCACGAGTTATGCCAATACAGTTCTTAAAATCTCCTTAATTGTTTATGTATGGATTTATCTCGAGAATCATCGTCAATTCAAAATAAATAAGTATGCAATAGACTATAACATTTATTATCACATGTATCGAAATTGACTTCAAAAGCTTACGCAAGAAAAAACTAATTTTTTTTTTGTCAATCTGTGTAATTTGATGTCACTTACCTTAATATGTTCCAACAATTGGGTGGCCAATGCTAGATTTGGTGCTGGATTTGGTGAACTCAAGTTCAAAGACAAATTAATGCCTGTACCATTGACTAGTAAACCAGCTGCCGAAGCGGGACCACCAATTGTTGTACCCAAAGTTGAATTCAACGAGGCGGTACTCGAGTTAATAGCATTCTGATTGGTAGCATAAGGCGAACCGGTTGGATTAAAATTAGCCACGGGACCACTAACATCGGCATACGATACATTCAAACAAGTGCCTGATTGTGGATCTTCGACAATTTTCGATAAAATCATTTTGCAGGCATTTTTATTGTTCTCCTTGTCGCCAATAATGGTAATGCAACGTTCTTGTAATGAAATATCCTTGGGTTTTTGACTGATCTGTACATAAGAACCACTTTCCTCTTTGATTTGCTTAATGAAAGCTCCACCTTTGCCAATGATCATACCGGCCGTGGAATTGGGCACCAGAATTTTAACTTGTTTATCACGTTCCTGGCTCTGTTTGTTTTCAGCATCTAATATTTTTGTATTTAAATCGGGCTTTTCACGGATTTTATCCATTATAAAATCAATCACGGTCATAATACCCTCCACGGTGCCGGTAATAAGGCAAACGCGTTCAGTAGTACCTGTTTTAGAATAAAAAAAATATTTTTAAAAAGAATAAAAAGCAAAAAAGCAAGGAAACTTTCAACAACCAACCTGGATAGAAGTCATGCGATTTGGACATTTTAACACGAGCACCTGTATCCTTTTGCAAAGAGGCTATGGTCTCACCCCCTTTGCCTATTATGGCCCCTGAGGCCACAGCTGGTACCAAAATCTTCATGTGATAAGATGAATCACCTGGAAAAGAATCATGTAGAGAAAATTCAATAATTATTACTAAAGCTCACTATTTTCAATATTATTTTAATTTATTTAGCTGTTGTTGTTGTTTTTTAATTATTAGGCTCGAAAATTAAAAATAATAACATTTTATTTCTTGATTATGTTATTTTTCGACTGATTTGATTTCAATGAGCAAAATGAGTTTTTGAGTTTGAAAATTTAATAAAATTTATCATGTCTGAATGCAATTACATTTAACATCACAAATGAAATTTATAATCTAAGATTGAAATGATATATGATTTTGTTTTTCTTCAATGCGAAACTTATGAAATGCTTATGAGATTTGAAGAAAAGCGTTATGAGCGAGCGCAATGACTTTGAGGATATTTTTAATCACAACATTTACCTTGAACAAGATGTAGTTTTGTGATAATTGGATTGGAAAAGAATAAAAAAAACTCAATAATTATGTTTATATTTTGTACAAAAAAAAATTATTTATAAAAAAAAATGTAATTCAAAGCGTTCGGTTTAGAGAATGGAAAGCAAGCATCTGTCCATATTAACAAGTATCTTTGTTGGTTATTGTTAAAATAGGCCCTTGTGATTTAAAATCTGATAATTTAAAAGGATACTTCAACGTTTATATAAAAAATAGACTATATGTGCATCATCGATGGCTTTATATAAAAAAGCCGTAACACGATTTTATTCGAGATTGCTCATTGTATTGAAACTTGATATTGTCGGTCATTAGTTTTTGAAAATGTCTTTAAGCATTTTATTTGAAAATAGTTTAATTTTGTTACCAAGCTTTATTTATTAACCATATTAGGAAGTATTTATCTTAATTGTTTTTATTATTAAAGAAAAGTGTTTATCACTTTTTGACAAAAGACAAAATTATAACAAATGACAACTTTTAGGTATGTTTCTTTACTTGTCCGAAGTTGCCCAAATTTAACCGAAAGCTATTTTCAATACAAACTGTCTGTACCCAAACTTACTCAAAAGCTTTTTTAAATACAAATTTTGTATTGAAAAGAGCTTTAGGTTAAGTTTGGGTATCTTTTACATGTACGGGAACAGACTGAAAATTGGTATTGCAAAAAGCTTTCGGTTAAGATAAGGGTAACTTCGGACACGTAAAGAAACAGACCTATTATCATTTGTTATAATTTTTCAGTCTGTTCCCGTACGTGCATAAAGTTACACAAACTTAACCGAAAGCTCTTTTCAATACAAAATTTGTATCGAAAAAAGCTTTGTGTTAAGATTGGGTAACTTCGGACACGTAAAGAAACAGAACTATTTTATTGAAAAAAGCTTTTGGGTAAGTTTGTGTAACTTCGTGCACGTACGCGAACAGACAGTTTATTTTGTCACAGAGCTTAGAATACGGGTGTTATTTTAATATTTAGAAATTCTCAAAAATAGTTTTTTACTAAGTTTATTCTTCAAATAATCAGTCTGTTCCCGTTACTTGCCCAAAAGCTTTTTTTTAATGCTAGTTCACAGTCAAATTCAACCGAAAGATATTTTCAATACAAACAGTCTGTTTGTAACATCGTGTACGTACGGGAGCAGACAGACTGTTAGTTTGATCTTGTGCTTGTACGAAGCTACATAAACTGTCTGTTCCCGTTCGTGCACAAACTTACATAAACTTAACCAAAAGTTCTTTTCAATAGAAAATGCCTGTTCCAGTAGCTTATTTAAATACAAGTTTTGTATTGAAAAGAGCTTTCGGTTAAGTTTGGGCAACTTTGTGCACATACGGGAACAGACTGAAATTTTGTATTGAAAAAACCTTTTGGTTAAGATTGTATTGAAAAAAGCTTTCGGTTAAGATTTTGTAACTTCGGACACGTAAAGAAACATACATTCAGTCTGTTCCCGTACGTGGACAAAGTTGCCCAAACTTAACGTACGGGAACAGACATATTTTGTATTCAAAAAAGCTTTAGGGCAAGTTTGGGTAACTTCGTGCACGTACATATACACAGTGAAAATTTGTATTTAAAAAAGCTTTTGGGTAAGTTTCGATAGCTTCGTGCACGTACGGGAACAGACTCATTTTGTATTAAAAAGAGCTTGATGTTATGTTGGAGTAATTTCGTGCAGGTACAGAAACAGACTGATTATAGTTTCCCTTGAGTTTTTTATTACTAATGAAAAACATTTATATATGCATTTAAGTTTTACATTTTAAATGCTTTTTTTTATATAAAAGTTTTTCAGTTGATTTGAATGTCTAGATTTATTTCCAAACAAAAATTTTTTTATACAAATTCTTTTGGGAAATTCGCTCAAATTTTTGCCGAACGAAAACTTTTAGACGGGCATGAAATTTTCCCAAATTCCGTAGCGGAATCAAGGAAAGTGAAAAAGCTTTCAATAGCTTAAAAGTTCATTGATAGAAAAAAATACTTTTTAAAACTACAACTATTCGGCAAATAGTTACTTTAAACAAGAAATAAATACTTAAAAGCTTTAATGTTGACAGTTAACTTTACACAGTTATCGTCGAGAAAAATTTGACCTAATAAAATTTCAGCTAAAAAAAATTTTTTTTTTTTGGTAACTTAAATATCTGTATAGATTTTTTTCATATTTTTATTGAATTATTTACAACATTATTTTTAAGTTTTAAATTAAAAAAAAAGAAAACATAAAAGCAGAAACTATTTTGCGATTCGAGTTATTATTAATTTTATTAGTTAATTAGGGCCAAATACTGGAAAGGAAGTTAATCATGCATTTATTTTATACATTTTATATATTATTTTATACAATTAGTATGTTAAGGCTCTTATTCATAATAAATTATCATCTGTTTATAACAGGTTTATCACACAGATTTCCATACAAAATTTTTTACATAAACCTCTGATAAACGTTTGATAAGTATTATGAATAAGGCAGTAAATGTATAATCGATTCTTTACGGAAAAAAAGTTAATGAAAAACGAAATCAAAATTTTGAATTTGACAAAAAACAACAAATTAATGAACTTTTATAATGACATTTATGAAACAATGAGAAAAGCTTACCATGATGATAATTATTGTTATTATTTTCAATTTCAACCTCTAATCCAGAACAAACAGACTCACCTAGAAATAGATAAAAAGTATGGACAACGAAATGGAGCAGCATACATAATAAAGCAATGCCACGTTTTTATTTATTTAGATATATTTTTTTTCATTTGTTCATTTTTTTGAAGGGCATAAGGAGAAAGAGAAAAAAAAAGAAAATTAAAATATTATTAGTTTATATTGTACAAATAAGAGACTATGCTTAAAAAAATTGAGACAAAGGAGAAAATGATAGTTTTATATAAAAATTAAAATTATAAATAATGAAAAGCTCTCATTGTGTATGAAGATAATGAAATTAATAAGAAAAAAAGTATAACCGTATATGTGTGTATGTATGTATGTATGTATGTATGTATGTATGTATGTATGTATGTATGTATGTGTTTTTGCTTTTTCTTTTTAATTGAAAAAGGTGTTCCAATATGCACTTCTACAAACAGTTTTATTGGATAAAATACTCTTGATTCTATCTAACAACGTTGCCAGGTGCGGGTGAAAAATATGCTAAAGCAGTTTGTAAGAAATGCCATCTAAACAGCCAAAAAAGAAAATGAAAAATTAGAACACAATTGAAACCACAATGTAAGTTCTTGTGATCGACAGTAATCTATAATTTTTAACTTTTTGCAAAACTCGCCTTCGTAGTACGATTTTACTAAAAATTTTTTACACAAAATTATTTATGTATTTATTGAGAATTCTGTTTTTTCCTGCTCTAATTTAAAATATCAAAGTTGATTAAAAATTTAATAGAATTAAACAAAAAATTAGTAGAATTAAATAAAAAATTAATAGATTTAATTAAAAAATTAATAGAATTAATTAAAAAATTAATTCAAATAATAAGTCACAATCATGCACGCTCACGATAAAAATGTTACTCGTGCATGAACTTGTTTTCTGCCTCACGCTCATCAAGCTGACGTGAGCGTAAAGAAAAATGCATCACGTTCGTGATCGTGACTCACACTTACGAAATATTCTCGATATTTTTTAATTCAAGAAATTGTGTATCATACAAACTTTTATTTTTTATTTCAGAGTTTTTTGAATCAGAGCTTATTAATCACGCAAAAACTTCACTCATGCACACTCACTTACGCTGAACTTTTTTCATATTCATGTTATATTTTAAAAATGTCTACTAATTTTATTGTTTTGAATTAGAAACGGTTGCTAAAACTATTTCAAAGGAAAAGTAAAATCAAATAAAATTAACTTTGGGCTGCTTTAAAAATTACAAACGGCAAAGAAGGTAACGAAAGCTAAAAACCTAAATTTCGAAGCTCCAAAAGCAACATTGTTGTGAATGATCGATCATTGTGAATGATTATTGTATTATGTAGTTTAAAAGTTATTCTCATTCCATCCTCGTACAAAGTTTAATGAAACGTATAACAGCAAAAACGAACTATCATTACGAATACATGCAATTAATAATTGTGTCAAACGGAGATGACCTATTACATAACCGTACTCTCTTCTATCTATCTGTTCCAGGGATGGCAAAATTGGTAAGAATTGTAACATTTTTCTTTAGTACAATTAAAAATATTAAAATTTTTAGAAAATTTGTATGAATTTTATTGTAAAAACATATATTTTATCCTTTTCGTCCATTCGTACATAAACGCAGAATTATCTGATTTTGCGAAGTATTGAGAACAAAGTTGGACAATATGTACAATTTTAGACAATTTATACAATTTTAAAACTTCGTTTGCCATCCCTGATCTGTTCTTTACAAAATTCAGTTTTTCCTTGCCTTTTTAATTCTAGTCATTGCTCTCGGTGAACATGACAACAACATGAGACATATGAATGAACATTGACAATTTTTTTATTATGATGACATGACAGCAATAACGCATTTTATTTTTATGTACCTGATTAAATGTTACAGTTTATGTGTTACGGTTGTATGTGCATATGGAAGTATCTGTGTGATTATTATTCAAGCACACATAAACATGCACGTACAAACACTTGAAAAAACACCAATATCTGATAATTATTGTTGTATATTGTAAAACAAAAAACAAACTGAGCGAACAAAAAACCTCAAAGGCAAACAGTTTACAACTACAATCTATTAAATATTATTTATATCTTGTACACAAGTCATATAAATCTGTGTGTGTGCGTGTGTGTGCGCGTATGCAAAGATATGACATACATATATACACGATCATATATAAGTATGCACATAATTATGTATGTAGATACAACCTTGTGACATTATTTGTAAATGGAAAATATAGTTGGTGGATTTGTTTGCACAAGCATATCATAAAAAATACACTTAATACTCGTTGAACAGTGTAAAGACAAATAAAGAAAAAAAATTATGTCATAAGCACCAGTCATCTATCATTTGCCCAGATTTAGTTTTAAACCTCATCTACTTGATCCAATCATCTATAAAAATACAATACGAGAATTATAAGCGTTTTTTTATAACTCATATTCCATCATCCATTAAATGTTCCACAAATTTTTCTTCATCTATGGAAGCTTTTCTATCAAAGTTTTTTATATATATTTTGTTGCATCTAATATTTCTAATTTTTAGTTTTCTGTCGGCTAGTGCGAAAAAATCTTGGAATCATTATTTTTTAGGTGCAAGGTATGCGGTCAGCACTTTTATGAAAAACACTACGAGAAAATTTTTGTGGAACATTTTAACCCTCTTACTCTTCGCTATATGGGTTTTTGTCCAATTCTTGAAAAAGGGGCAAAAACTTCCCTTAGACTGAAATGTCCTACAAAAATATTTGTCATACAATTTTAGTATACATGAACCTCTGTTAAAATTTGTGTAAAATGTAGAGCAACATTGATTATTTGATAGTAAAAATTTGACATTTCGGCAATATTGCCTATCCCTTGGAGCTATGCTACAATTTCTTATGTGTGTAAAAAACACCATGTGTTTGTTGTAAATTCCATGCGAAATAAATGCCGTTCATATTATTTCGCATGAAAGCTTAAAATGTTGCTGATTCATTTCATAAGTTTTTCTCAAAGTGAACCGAGCAGGGTTGTCAGGTTTTTACCGACCTATTTCGCCAAATTGATTTTAAAAATAGCCAAAAATCGCCAAAAACAATTTTATGTAGTTTTTCTGAATATATATTTGATAATAAATTTGTTTTTATTACACAACATTTTTTTTAATATAAATTTTTATAAAATTATCGTATAAAAATTTTGCAGAACATCGGCAAAAGTAGAAATAAAATCGCGAAAAATTATTTCTTGTAAATTTTTCGCATCGAAATTCAAAACGCTTTAATGACTATAATTAATATAAGAAAAATCATCAAAATCAAATTGTTTTAATTTCTTGCAGACGAGTTTTGGTAGGATTTATTTTTGAAACTGCTCCTTTAACAAACTAATTTTCCTGAATTACAAAAATTTTTTTAATTTCAAGTTTGTTTAAAAAATAGCCATAGAAATCGCCAACAAATTTATTTATCGCCAGAAATATCGCCCTGTCGCCAAATCGAAACTTTAGATGCCAAACAAGATGAAAAATCGCCACGTTTGGCGAGAAATCGCCATATCTGACAACCCTGGAACATTTTTTCACGAACAATTCATGGCAATTTTTATATACGTATTTTCACAGCATTTCGCGTGAAATGTTGAACAGAGAGAGTACCAGGTTTTAGTCTACAAAGACACCAAATCTCAAAATTTAGCTTGAACGACAGAAATTAGTCAAAACTTAAAGTGATTAATTTCGTACTTATTCACAATTAGTGAAAAAAAATATCCCACAAAACTAGATTTTTATGGGGCTAGTTTGTATTAAAAATATGTCTTACGTAATAAGTCACCGTACAAAATAAAGCTGCAAATATAATTGACCAATTCACAGCCTTTTGTATATAAACATTTGTTTAGAAACATGTTTATATGGAAATTAGTAATAGCATTTATACGATTTAAAACACCTACAACAGGTTCAGAAATGAATAATACTAAATACAAATTCATATTTCTGTGGTTTCCTCGAACAACAGTGTAAGTCCACTTACGTTTATTTTGAGTCAATCTGGTATGCGATGGAAATTATCGCGGTAAATAAGTCACCTTTCAGTAGAATTTGTTTTTGAAATCGGCGAAGATTCAAATTGACCGATTTCCATTCCATACCAAAACTAACACAATAACGACTACGTAGTCTTGTGTTAAAAGTAGTCGTGCTAACGTCGCTGTTAAACAACAGTATCAGTGTACATCTTTCAGTGTTTATATTTAGTGAAGGCAATTAAATAAGTGTTTATGAATTGTAATTGGTATTTGACTGGCATATGAAACTAACCGTGTTGTATGAATATAAGCATCTGTGTATGTAATTTATTTTTATTTTGTAGAAAATAAACAAACTTTTAAAAAGGTCAAATGTAACAATATTTTTACTGACAGTTTATTAAAACTTCTCTTTGTAGTTCAACATACTTAAGGATCTCTTTACATCCTCAGCAACATTTACTTGAAAAATAGGTATATGACTGGAGGCCCTTGAAAGCCGTACTTGCAAGCACTTGCAAAGATAAACGCACGCAGTGTGTACATATTTCTATATAATTAGTACAAACTTTAATAAATGTCTCACCTAAGGCCGTTAAAAGAGAGATTTTTTAATATTTAAATAAAGCTCTTTAAAACTTATTTATTTTTGTGCTCATAGAATGTTTCCCTATACACATTGTGTTGCTTTTTATTATTTTTATAAAGCAAAATAGAAACAAAAAGAAAGAAAACGTTTATAAAAGAAATAAAAATCTATAATATTTATTTTGTAATGCTAGGCCTCATGTGTGCACTAGATACGTTTTTATGCTAAAATCTAATGCACTCTACTCAAAAAAATTAAGTATCTTAAATTTAGACAGTCAGTTAATTTTTTAACATTTAAAATTTAATAAATTGTTTGTTAAATTTAAATAAAAAATAAGTAGACCGGTTTTTAATTGAAGTTTCATTTATTTTATATTACAATTTCAGTTAATTTTACGTACAGAATATTTTTGAGTGTATGTGTACCGTCGTTTTGAAAGTTTTCATCTGGTATACATTTTAGGGGGTGTTAGAATTTCCCTCCCCCCTTTGTCACATTGTTATAGTGAATCGGCATAGATAATCTTGTAATCCTTACGTTGAAGGTATAAAATGTGTTCAACACATTTATATAAAAACCTACGAGGGGCATTTTTGTGGAACAATTTAATCATCTAACTCTTCGCTGTATGGGTCGTTTTGTCCCTTTCTTAAAAAGTGGCAAAAAAAAAACTCCCTTGCAGTGGCGATGTAGTGGACTCAAATGTCCTATAAAAATATTTGTCATACAATTTTACTATAAGTGTTTAAAGACACCAAAGCTCCAAACTCAACCTGAACGCCACAAATTATTCAAAGCTTAAAATGTGTTTAAGGGTTAAAATGTTAAAAAAAGGTTAAAATGTATTTTACATTGTTACTAAGGAATTTTTGATAACTTGCTATTCTATAGCATTTGCTATATCGGGCCCTATTTTCGATTTAATCGTAAGCGACATGTTGCAAAAAATATACTTTTTTTATTGAAATTAAAATTTTATGGGCACATGACTTCAATCAAAAGAAACCAAAAAGAATAAATTCTTTTACAAAACCTGTCATAACGTTGATTTAATTTGACATAATGACACTTGTCATCATTTCGATGTCAACCTGTACATTAATTCCATGATAACGTTTGTCATTAGATTGGTGTCAGTTTTCGCTTTATTGATGACATTTGTCTGAACATTGATGTCACAATTCTGATGACAGGGCGTCAACAATCCGTAGATACATTTTTCTTTGAGTGTAGAAATGATCTGGCTTGGCATTACTTCCGCATCATAAGTGTAGTATATAGTTGACTTCTTTGAAAGCAGCTTTGTAGCTGTACATGGCTGTGTTATGGTTACGACAACTATATTATGTTCTCTGCAACAAAGTATGTTTGTGACAAAAGAACTGTGGTCGTTTTTATATATTTTAAGCTTTAGTCATTATAAGCGCATTCTTTCTTACATTTGATCATAACAAAAGCTATTTTTATTTTCTAAAAATGTCATTATTTCAAATTCCTTGTACTGTACTCAAAATGTTTTAAGGTTTCCCCCTTTAGTAAACAAAAAAATTGTGCCAAGTATGCGAAATTTTGCTGAGCCTAAAGTAAATTTCTATTTCATTTTTTTTCTTGTCATTTGTAACACACTTTTTCTTTTCATCTATTTCATTTTCTGCTTTTTTATCTTGTTTCCTCACACAACATTTTTAAAGTGTCCTTCAAAAATATGTCTGTATAGTATGTTTATATTTTATTTATACTCATTTTTTTTTATTCCTCATTTGTCGTTAGACTTTAATTAGAAACTTTGTGTGAACTAAATTTTCGTGTTTAAAAAAGCACAAGGGAGAAGCAAAATTAACAACAAAAAAAAATGCTTTACAAATTGCATACGAGTATGTATATAAATAGAAGCTGATAATGTGACATTGCTTTCACATGCTTAGAATTTAGAGAATACTTACAAGCTAAAAAAATTTAAAAAAAAAATTGCAAAGATGCATATACGACTACGAATACAACAAAATTTGTCAGTCATTTTTTAGCGCTAGAAACGACACGAATTCAAACAGAATATTGAAATATTTGCACACAGAGCGCAAAACATACATAGACACATGTTATGTATAATACGAGTATACAACTAAAAAGAGAGGGAAAAAATCTAAAATTAAAATAAACGAATTCTAAAACTAAACCTTTTATTGAAAAAAAATATTAAACTAAAATGAAATAGAATAGAATAGAATAGTCATTAATTAAAACAGATCATTAGACAATAGGAAATTTTAAAGCAAAAACAAAAAAGTTCTAAAACAACATGTGTATCTTTTATTGATACATGTGCGCCAGTTTTTTTTTTTCTAATAAAAATTTCTATTTAAAAAAGGTATTTGTTTTTTTATCACATAATTTACTGATTAGAAGTGTTAGAATAATTTTTGGGAAATAAAGGCCACGTAGCCAAAACATAAATATGGAAGCTAAAAACAAAAATAGAGGCTAAATTTATCTCCAAAAAAGTCTAAACTGGCAAAGCTACTGATTACTACAATCTATGGCAAGAAGACGAATTAGTTTATGAGTTTTAACGTACACAGCAGAACATAACAACGTTGTGTTTCGGAAGTCGCCGCCACACTCAGTTGCATGTGATCGCAATTCTTATGTATACAAACTTTTTGGGAAAATTAAATACGAGAATTGTATCACTATTAAATTAATGGAATATTTGGCATAAATAGTCAGAGATGGAAAATTTCGTACTAAACAAATTCGCTGTACAAAGCTTATAAGACGCTGAAGCGCACAGTGGTTCCACTTGGAAAAAAGGGTACTACATCTGTTATTTCATTTAGATACTTGTCATATTTTCAGCGATACATAGCACAAAACATACAGACATATGTTATGTAGAATATACAACTAAAAAGAAATTTTAGAAATTTCGTTTTTGACCAAAATTTTCAAAAAAAAATATTCTATGATTGTTAACAAAATCCCTGATAATACGCAAAAGAAGCTTTTAAGTTACCTGAATTCATGTATACAAATAAATAACTAAACTATACCTCAACACACTGAAGTAAAATATCTCGGTGTTCATCTTGATCGTCGTCTAACATGGAAGTCCCACATAAATGCAAATGTTACCCAAATTATATTAAAAGCAGCTCAAATGAATTGGCTCATTGGAAGGAACTCCTCTCTAAGCCTAGATTGTAAACTTCTTCTATACAATTCCATTATAAAATCAATATGGTCCTAAGGTATCCAGTTATGATGCACTGCCTCGGCATCAAATGTAGAAAAAAATTTAAAGGCGACAAAATAAAATACTCCGTACGATTACAGCAGCTTCATGGTATGTCAGAAACAAGCGATTCCATACAGATTTAGATGTGCCGTTGGTTAAGACAGTGTTTTCTAAACACGTGACAAGATACATAAAAAAAACTTGAGTTGCACCCAAATCCCCTATCCCGAAACATCATTAACTTTAGAGGCCACACTCGGCTGAGAACGAGGGACACTCTTGCTCTCAGCCGAACACGAGAGACGTAGACAACCAAAGAACCAACCGATGAAATAAATATTTTTGTCTGACATTGGCTGGACTCAAAAATTAAAATTTTAGAGTTAAGATTTGATTACTTATTGTTAGTTCAATTTTATTGAAGATACAATAAATAAATATAAGCGATAAAAAGTTTTTATTAAGAAAACTGCTAAAACGTATTCCAAAAATTAGAAATTTACATAAATTTTTTTATTAATCGACCTATTGATCGATTAATTAATCGATTTATTAATCGATTAATCGACCTAAATTACTCGAATAAATTTTTACTCGAAATTGAATAATGTTTGTTTGATCGAACATTATTTGACTTGAATTTTTCGATTAATCGAGCAAACATTATTCGCAAACCCTAGTATCAATGCTTTTTATACCCGAAATTTTCTCAGAAGAGGCTATAATAATTCATTCATTCTATTTTTTTATTTGTTATTTTTTTTCTTTTAGACTATACACAAAGGTCGGCCACCTATCAAAAGAGCATAAAAATATGAATTTTTCTTCACTGTGTAAAACAAATAAAAATAACTTTATCTTGCCAAATTGAAAAAAAAAATATTGTTAAAAATAGCAAAGCCATTTAGATGATTTATAATTTAGCCAACTTTATACAGATGTGCGTAATGTTTTATATGTAGTTTTATTTTAAGAAAAATTTCAATTTGTTATTTTTGAAAATATATATTTAAAAATTTTCATAATTTTGTGCTTTGCACAAGCAAAAAAAAACTAAATAAATATTCGAATCATTCATTAGCAATTAATAATTTTGCAATCTATTTTTCTATTACATTCTATAGAAAATAATTTAGCATTTTTGAAAAATTCTTTGAATTGAAAAGAAAATAATTTATTATTTGCTAAGAATCTTTTGAAAACAGTGAAAGTTTTCTGCTCTAACAGTTGATATTTCTATGTAATTAAAATGTTGCACACCCAAAATTAAAGATTGGTAAATCTAACCAATTTCATATGTTAGAATTGCACCAACACATAAAATGCAGTAAAATATGCAAATGGTATTGTAGTTTAGTTGATAGTGTGCTAAACTACAAACCTGAAGATCGCAGGTTCGATACCTGCCAAGTACTTAATGCCGTCTTTACACTGTCTGTGAGTTTTCGTCTGATTAAAACTCATATTGTATATTAGATGGAAATAGAATATCTTCTATTTTCAACTGAGATGAGACAAAAATATTAAAAAGTGTATATTAGTCACGATATTTCACTTTTACGTATTGAAATCAGATCAAAACTCAGATAATGTAATGGCAACTTAAACAAGTGTGTTTGTTAAAAAAAAAACAATTTTTTTCGTTTGTAATTTTTTTTGGTCTTGAACTTAGGTGATCATGTTTATAAACCCTATCAGACTTTACCAGACCAGCTGTTAAATAACGATAGCTCAAAGTGTACATAAATACATGTGGTGACTTGCTTGACTTATATACAATAGTTTTTGTAAAATAACTATTTTCATTGTTATTATTTCAAATTAGTAATTTTAACCATAAAAATTGGTTATTTTAACCACAAAAAGTTTTTAAAATTAAATTAGTAATTTTAACCATCAAAAATAATTTTCATTTTCAAACGTGGTTTTTGCCAAATTTATATTTTACAATTCAGTAAAATGTAATATTTTGGTCTCACAATTCTTCGGATGTTTATGAACCGGACGCACAGCACAGTGCTGTGTCCCATAGACAAAAATAGAAAATGTGATTTTAGTCTTCTTTTTGGATGAAATTTATATTTTTGTAATAACAACAAACTAGCTTCATTGTACAAAAAAAAGTTTGTTTCAGAAAAAACTTTCTATATCGTCACCAGATGTCGCTAAGGTCATACAATTGTATTGGTTGTTACAAATAAAAAACAATAATTTTTTGGGGGTTTACAAAACAATGTCTTAAAAATCCAGTTTTAAAGATATCTTTTAAATATTTTCGCCAAAGTAACTTAAATATATGTGCGATAAAATAACGTATCAGTTTTGTATAAAATACTGCAATAAACATTTACAATAGAGCATTGAAAACCCTACTTTTTTCCCGTCTATAATATAATATAGAGAAAATAACCAACTTTTTTCATTTTAGATAAAAATATGACTTTTTGTGCAGTCCAAAAAAACAAATTTATGCACTTTTGTCACTTATGAAGATATCTGTAACTTTCTTAATATTCAGTAAAATGTTCTCATTTTTTAGTGGGTGACTGACTAAAAACACATCTAGTTCTTAATTATGGAAGATAAAATATGTGTGAAAGATTTAAGTGATTTTTAATGAAGCCTGAAATGTGACTTATTTTTTTATTGAAATTGTAAAATATACCAAATTTTGATCTAGTATATTTAAAAAATATGTTAATCGATTTTAATTTGTTGTCCTTTAGTTTTAAGAATGGACCTTTATTTATATTAGCCATTGAGCAGAAGTTCCAACTTTTTGCAAGTAATCTTAATATATGCATATTTGCTCGGAAGATGCTTTTCTCACGGGTCATTTGCTTTGCAAAGTAAATATTTTTGCAAGTTTTATTTAATATTTGTTACAAACTTCTATGCCTTGCTTTTTTGAAAAAACTTTCTTGAAGATGTGACTTGAGCACTCGTCGAATGGGGATGAGAAGCTGATCATACCTTCTCGAACAATTTCAACATATTTTCCCAAAAAAAAAATAATAACTTTTTAAATAGGTCGACTGCGTGACAGCATCTTCGCTCACGAGTAGTCACCCGCATGTTAACATAATGTTGGATCGCGGACATTCATTCCCCACAACATTATAATGTCTCACAATCACGCAAACACACTCACGGACAGAGTTTTTCTAATCACGCACGTTCACGCATGAGTAATATGAAAAATCTCACGATCACGTATTCTTACGATAAATTAAATAAGAAAAAGTTGTTTAATTATAAAATTTGCTTGTAAGAAGTTTTATGTATTTTTTTAGGATTTTTAAAAGAAGGATATTCTAAATCATCCTTATTACTTTAAACAATATGAGCCAAATTTAAACCAGCTGTTAACATCATATATATATATATATATATATATATATATATATATATATATATATATATATATATATATATATATATATATATATATATATATATATATATATATATATATATATATATATATATATATATATATATATATATATATATATATATATATATATATATATATATATATATATATATATATATATATATATATATATATATATATATATATATATATATATATATATATATATATATATATATATATTACCGCTAATGAAATTGTTTTCCAATCCGGCACTTGTAATAGTTATTAAAGGCTTTTTAGGAAAAAGGATATATGACAGCATATCGAGTCCTTGCAGTGATTAAGCTAAGAAATGTTAGAATTAATAATAGCGCTATTTCTGATAGATACATTATTTTTCAATTGGTTCCATTAAGGAATGTATCTTTAATTCAATTTGAGAGTTTAGGTTATATAGGAGCTATAAGAGTCCTTGCACCAATTTTTTTAAAACTTCGTATTTTTCTTAACTGCTTTAATTTAACACAGTGTACCGAATTTCATTGGCCTAGAATAACTCCTTCTATTTTTGTCCCACCGTTATATGGTGGAACAAAGTGTTGTGGGACGCCTTACCATCTCATCTAAGTCATCTAGTTAAATAATGATAGCACAAATTAGCCATTGACATGAAATGAAGTACAACTTTAAACTTTATTTTAACCAATGAAAATTGTTATTTCATAAAAATTGCAACAACAATTTACATTAAGAGTAAGTTAACCATTTTATTTTGAGTGAATGGTAAAATATTGCTAGATTCAATGATGCTAGATGCAATGTTGCTGCAATGATATGATGCTAATAATTAGAGAAATTTGCTAACCAAAATATAAAACGATTTAAGTAAAAGTGAAATATTTAAACAATAGTTACTCTCTATGTATGTATGTTGTACACAAAATAAACATACTGGAAGCGTATGATTAATAATGATTTGATTGTATTCATGGGCGTATGAATGATGACAACTTAAAAACAAAAATACAAAATATATTTAAAATCCTTTAGAAAAAAAAACCTTCCCACAAATGTTGCTGATAGCAATTTTTATACATTGATATTTTTCAAATAACTTTTCTTTTAATTTTGCAACTTTTTTTCTTCTTCTTCATCTTCTTCTTCTTTGTTTCATAATAATGATGCTGGAGTAAGCAGAGATGTTGATAATGATTATTTGATTTTTGTTTAACAGATGCTTTTGTTGATATGATGGTGGTTGATTGATGATGGTTGATTGAAGAGAGCGTGAGAGAGATTTGAGAGAGAAACATGTTTTGGAATGTTTGTTACTTTTGCATTTTCATTATTTTGATTTTGATTGATTTTATTGTGTTTAAAACTCACCATAACACCAACAGGATTTAAAAGGAGATGTTGTGCCAGCAGCATGCTGGTGATGTTGATGCTGATGCTGATGCTGATGATGTGGATGAGGCGTTGTTTGTTGCTGTTGTTGTTGTTGCTGCTGCTGTTGGGTACTAGTCGATATAATCGTTGACGATGAGGACGCAGAGGAAGTTGTTATGGGTGGCGATGAGGTCATATTTGAACCGTTCGTATTATTGTTTGTGGTTGTTGTGTTCATTAAATTGTTGTTATTAAGATTATTATTGGCTGTTGCCGATGTTGTGGAATTTTTCATATTTATATTTTGTGTGGCTGCTTGTTGCTGCTGTTCCAAAGTTGTTGAGGAATCCATTTGTATGTTTAAGTTTAATAAATGCTGTGAGGTTTTATAAATCTTAGTTTCTATATTGTTGGGGGATGTTTGTAAGGAATGCTGTTGGTGCATAAATTGCTGTTGTTGCTGTTGATGATGCTGATGTTGCATTAACTTTAAGGGTGATGACGATGGTGAATGGTGTTGTTGTTGTTGGTGTTGCTGCTGTTGTTTATACATATGCTGCAGTATATGGTTCGTAGGCGAAGACGATGCTGATGAATCTCCTGATGACGGTTGCGTTTGTTGATTAAATAAAAAATCAATTTGTTGTGATGTTGTTTGCGTATGAATTCTATTAATAAATTGTTGCTGCTGTTGCTGTTGCTGGTGATGTGAATTTTGTAAATTGTTTGGTAGTGTAAACTGAGACTGTTGCTGTTGATGTTGTTGTTGTTGTTGTTGCTGATTGTGATTATTATGGTGATGATGATGATGCTGCTGCTGCTGTTGTTGTCGCTGTTGTTGGCTTTGTGTATACAGATCCATATGTTCCAAAAATTGTTGTGCCATTGTTGAGCCTCCCATTAAATCGAATGCATTTGACATTAAGCTCTCCGTTAATGTATTCATTTGTGACATTTCCTTAATTATTCAATTCACAGCTTTGCTCAGCTCTGCTCTACTCCGCTCAATAGTAAAAAAATGAAATTTTTGTTTTCTTTCAGTCTTAGTTTTCGTTTCCTTAAATACATATAAAGTATGTATGTATGTATGTATAAAAAAAATTGTGTTGCTGGGACGTAATTTATGCAAAATTTTTATCACTTGCTTCTTCTTCTTCTTCCTTCTTCACCTTTTTTCTTCTTCTTCTTCTTTTATAATTTCCCTCCTTGGTAGTAAATTTTGTTTATAAACATTGCATATCAACATTTGTTGCTATTGAGGTATTCAATTTAGTTTTTATTGCATAAGATTTGATTTTAGTTTTGTTTTTTTGTATTTTAGCCAATTTTTAGTAAAAAAAAGATTTTGTTTTTGTTTGTTTGTTTTTTTTATTTGAACATAAAAAAGAAAGATAAAAAAAGAATTAGTTAAGTTTTTATTTTGGAATAAGAGTTTGTTAAAATCTTTTCTGAGTGTAGCTTGAAAAAATGTTGAGACGATTTTTGTTTATAAACAATGTTGATGACAAGATTTCTTTTTTTTATATTAAAAAGTTAATGATGAAGTGTTTTCAAAGATTTTTTTGTTGTTTTTTTATAAAAATATAGTTAGAGAAGTGATGTTGATTCAATTTTAATATTTGAGATTTATTTGTGGTGGTATATATTTTTATTTTTGGTGGTAGTGGTGGTGGTAGTAGTAAGTAGTAGAGAGTGGTGTGGTGGATTTTATTTTTGAATATTATTATTTAGGCGACAACAACAACAACGACAATATGAAATATATTTATAATATATATTCGATAATAGATATAAAGATATATATTTATATGTATGTAGCAACAGCAGCAGCAAAATTTTATTATTATTTGTTTTAATGTTGAAAACAATTTGTTGTTAAAAACTTAAGTGCTTGATGATGAGAGTTGTTTTTAGTGTTAAACCCTGGTAACAAAGTTTTAGATTTTTTTCTGTTTGTTTTGTATTTTGTTGATGAATTAATGATGGCAACGTTTAGCTTTCTTTTGATATATAGTTTTGAGAAAGAGCTTTATGAATATAGTTTATGTATATCTATCTCAATGTAATAAATGTAAGAGCAACGATGTAACGTAAATAAAAATATCAAATTGTCAATCAAATAAACAAAAAGGAAATTCTTTGAAATCAATGATGATACACCACACAACATCCATTTAGATAAAGATTTATATACTATATATGTATGTAGATATATATGTAAGTATTTTACATACATTTATTTTATGTTGATGAGTTGATTTTTTTGCATTTGAATGTATGTTTTTTTATTATATTGTCTTAAATGAACATTTATTTATCTTATTACAACATATTTAGAAAACATTTACCGTTTCTTGTCTTCTTAGTATTTTGTTGCCAGAAAGTATGCAGCGAATTATATTGTAACTACGATCAGTTTAATTGGTTAAATCTGGTATTCAATTGATGATGACAAACAGAATCCTGTTATTTAAGCTAAAGATGGCAGATGAAGTATTTATTAACACGACTCGTGATAGTTTTAACGCTGATCATAAGCGAGAACGTTAGAGATCCTTTGTTATTTTCAAGTGTATTTTTAACACAAGCTCAAGTTGTTCTTTGTATTTTTGAGATTAAGTAATGATTTTATTTAATGTGATTGTTTTTTTTTTTATTATTTTAAATATTTAAAGACGGTGATTTTTTGCAGGTTGAAAAATGTTATCGATGAATATTTTTTTTTTTATAATATCACAACATTGTTTTTCTTTAATAAAACAGTTTTTTTTATTATTATTTTTATCACATTCGAGTTTTATTTAGGATTTAGATTCTTTATTATTTTTCTTTTTTATTAAATATTTGGTATTTATGTTTAATTAGTACATTTGTGGAAATGTTTCTAGATTAAAAATAAATTAAAAAACAAACAAATAAGTATTGTTGTTGTATTTATTTTTGTTAGGCTTAAAAATATTAAAAATCTATTACTAAAATTTACTTTTGTGTTATGAAGTTTTTTGTATTTTTTTTTATCTCACACCTATTTATTATGATTTTTTTCTATGTACTTCTATTTTTTAATTTCAAAACAACTTTATGATATTTTAAAACCATAGCAAAATTTTTTTATTTTTAAACTGCAACAATTTGCAACCTTCAATATATACATAATTCTTGCATTGGAAAAAATATTCACCATTTATTTAAAAAAGTGATCGTATAACGATATCTTCAGAAAGAATTCTAAGCCACACGGCAGAACAAAACAACGTTGTTTTCGGAAGTCTCTACACTCCCATCATATGTATGTGCTTATTCGTTTAAGCCACAGCAAAAACTAATTTATCGCACATTCTCAAATACTGTTGTAAAGTCAAGCATTTGCGATGTCTATTAAACTAAATTATTAAATCATAATGTCCTCATCATCACAATCCCACCAAGCATTGTAATTAATAACAAAAAACTCTACAAAACATTATAATTACTTTGTTTGTTTAAATATAATTTTAGAATAGATTTGAATATAATTACAGCTAGTGGAAAAATGAAAATGAAAACAAAAATATAAAACTAAACAAACATCTAATTAATTTGCAATCGGTTGTAGGTGTTGTATATTCTAAAAATGTTATCGTTAATTTCCAAATAAACATGTTTCCAAGCAAATGTTTATATAGAAATATAAATTAGTAGAACACATCGCCGCTACCAGCGTTGCCAGAAGCTTTTCCCAGAATATCATCATTTGACGAAATAAAAATGATATTTTGCTATAAAAAATCATGAAAAGTTTTTTATTCCAAAATTTTATTCAAAGCAGAGTTGTATAATGAAAATTTTAGAGCATACTAAAAAACCCCCAGTCATAAATTAATATGAGTTCCCTGCTTATTTTCTTCTGCCTAAAGCGACCCATCCACTATACAATATTGTTGCATATGTTATTGTGCATATTATTGCCGTTTTGACCCATAGTATGCAATAATTTTCACTATATTTTTAAAGAAAATATTGCCTAATTTTCCTGACAGTGAAAAAGTAAACATAACACTGCACAATGCTGCGCCACCATATTACACAATTTTCTTGATTGTGCAATAAAATTCTAGTCTTTTGATTTTTGCCAATATATTGTGCCACCTTCGAATATGACATACACATTGGCGATATTATTGTACAATACGAAAAATTGCCCAATTATATTGCAAGTGGGTGGGCGGGCCGCTTAAAATATATCGAAGGCTTATATTCAAATAGTGCTATCTGCAATCTTTTCGAAAATGAGTTTTTTTATAACAACGTATGCTCTGACTGAGTTGTCATCTTTCATTTTAATTAGAAAAAAAATTATTTCTTAAAAGTTGTTTCATAATTTTTTATTGTGCTGTCTAACGTGGTTCTTTTGTCAGCACAAAAGTGCTTTCTGGACTGAATTTCGCCACTGCAGCGCCTAGGCTGCCCCTAAACGGCTCAAATGTATGACTGACCCCACTTAATTTTTTCCCCAAAATTTTTTTTCTAACATATCGAACCAACATCACCATTCCTTCAGGGAGCTCCCATACAAAATGTAAATTTTTTTGTATTAGAGTCCGCTAAGGGATGGTTATAAGTGGCAAGTATGTTTTGAGAAAATTTTTTCTAAACAAAAAGCCAATGGAGGTCAGTCATACATTTAACACCCGTAGGGGGAACTCCTAAGCAGTTATTTCTAGTCTGCATTGTAAACTTTGTATGGGAGCACCCTTATAGGCTTTTCACACCCAACAACATCTAACATCTACCATCAATTTGCGCTAATGTACAGATGGTCATATGAGGGCAACCAATAGAACAAAAACTAGATTATGCTTGTCAAAAATATACACGTGTTTGACGTAATTATACACAAAACTACCAGAGCAAAAAATAAGTAGCAGACGTAACCCTGCCACCTGTACACTTTGTTATGCCGCTTTTTAGTGATGACGCTAAATTTATCGAATGATGGTGGGCGGAACAAATTGAGATAGGAACATTATATATTGCTGTTGAAATATGTTGGCCGTTCAGCCCTGTATAATTCTTATGGGAAAATTCGCAAATTGATGGTAGATGTTAGATGTTGTTGAGCGTGAAAAGCCCATTAAGGTATGGAGATACGGGGTAGGAGTGTTCAAAAAATTGTTGACGCCAGAAAACTAATGGGAGTTGCTTATATATTTGACTCGTCTAGGAGCATGCTAGGCGCTGCTGGGGCCAAATTCGATAATTTAATAAACTACATTATTTGCCGCTTATTTCTGAATAACTGGGAACCAGTTGGAAATATTAAGCCATGTCACAGAATACCATTCCGATCAGAAAACGAAAAACGAAAATTTTCTTCGTAATCAAACAACTTCAAAGTGGAATTGAAAAACACTTTTCTACTGGCTTCATTTGCAGTAAATACTAAAAAACGTGTATACTTTTAGGAGCGTCAAATAGATATTTGGTCATGAGCTTTCCATGTTAATAAAAAGCTTAATGTGAACAAGAGTACTCGGTAATTTGTACAAATTATTACTTATTTGTAATAGATTGCGTCCGTTTACTTTTAAACATTTGTAACCAGAGAGTATAAGAAACATTTTTGTTGCTAAGAACTTGCTGGATTTTACAGGTGAAATTTTTTCCAGTAAAAAACTAGCAACATAAAAACATGTTTATAAATAAATAAAGTTTATTTTGATATGTAAAAAAATGAAAAATATTGAATTTAACGTTTTCCAGTTTTCATGTGACAATTTTTTTATATAAATTGTTGAAAATATTTTTAAACATTTGAAGTTTATTGCGTTGTTTATTGTTCATTATTATTACTTGCAAGTTTTTTCAAAATGTTGGTCGACAACTTTTTTGAATATTTTTTGAATAGAGAGTAAATTTGATTGTACTCTCTATCATTGTGTTACTGGATAAACATTACGGGAAAAGTACTCAAACACACCTATTGTAAAAAACGAAATACAAAATAAACGGAATCTAAAGCACCAAAAATTTACTTTTTCGGAATGACAACGACAGAATCAAAACCAATCCGAACGGAATCTGTGACACGGCTGATTAAAACATGTATGTATGTATATAGGCGACTTAAAGATAATTTTATTCCGCATCTTTTTGAAGCTTATTTATCCAAATCGGACAAGCCGTTCTTGAGTTATGGTGAAATAAACTGATCTACCTACCAAGTGGAAATATTAGCCATGACCATTAAAAAAAATCTGTACGTGTTAGAAAAAAACTGAAAACGGATTTGAGTTGAGTGCATGAAATTGTATATGTTCCACAATATTTTTATTTAAAGGTGGTGTTTTCTGCAAATCAGTATAATTATGCTTCTATTTTTTTCGAAAGAAAATTTTATTTTTTACTTCTACATTAAGTAAAAGTTTAAGAAAAATCGAGCCACATGGTTTGGAAACAATATAAGTTTAACGTGGACTTTTTTATTTACCTTGCAAAACTCCATATCTTAAAGGGTTAATTTGACATTTACATGCAAATGCTAGCGTGTGTATGTTTGTGTACATTGATTGTATTGAGGATGTTTGGTTTATTTTCTATTTTTTGTTTGTTTAGTACGTATCAGTTTTTTAAAACTTTTTATAATCAAACTAAACTGAAGAGTGTATAACTAACTGGAGGCAAATTTAGTTATCTATGGTAGTATATATGTGCGATATATTCCTTTCATTGGGTATGTGGGCTTATATGTGTGTGTTTGTGAGTGTATTTGCACGACAAAATGTACCCAAGTATTTGTTAAATAACATGTAGTCATTTATTTATAACATGTGTTAGATCATCTTTATGGTTTTTTTTTATTTTGTATTTTTATGAGTTTTTTCTCCATTTTTTTTTCAAATGAAGTTAAATGTTTAAATTTAGTTGTTGAGTTTTAGATGATAATAACACAAAATTGACGACGTTGATGCGATTGATGTTAATCAAATTAGTTCATATTGGATTAGGTCATAAGGTTTTGAGTTCGATATTTGATGTTTATTTTAAACAAATTTAATACAGAGTTTTAAACGAATGGTCATGTGACATATGGGCATTTCCATGAAAATGACAACCACGACTGAAAAATTTAAAACCCTTAAAACTTGTATTAAGATATGATACAGAGGGAAAAAATCAAATTTTACTATATTTATGCCTTACCACAATTTTTATATATCAAAAATAACAGTTTAAACTGAATATCTCTTTGACTAATTTTCAGATATTGCAATAAACTATTTTCGCTTTTCTAGTGACTAAATTCTGGTATTTTTAACATTGCAATTATACTTTAAAATTAACGTTCCAACATAAAAGAAGAAGGTTCTTGAGGAAAGATAAAAGATAAGAGTTCGATTAACTGCATATTTTTGATTTTCTTTGGACGCTATTCTAATGTCACGTACGTAGTACAAAAACATTATTTATCTACGTCATTTGAATTTAACTGTTCGCAACTGTTTCAAAATAAAAGTTTAAAGCAAGATATTTGTCGCAAACAAATATTGATCGCCATTTTTTTTCAATTTGGTGTAATAAAAATTTTATAAGCATTTAAAATTCGTCACGTACGCTATTGTAGTACTACAAATGAAAATAAATGGAAATGAAAAATGGCAAAATTTGCCTCAAATTTTGAAAAATAAAAAAAACTTCATCCGCTTTCATATCATGATAGTCAGAATATAAATGATTCTTGAAATGCGTATGCATTAAGCGAAAAATTTTCAAATTAATTAGTTCTACTACCCTGTAGTAGGCTAAGGTGGCGCCGTAAACTCAGGGCCCAAGTATGATATGAGCTTGAATCTTGATTGCGTTTATTGGTTAATACATATTTTTCATTTGTTTTTGATTTTATCTTTACATGTATTTACAAAACATACATTTCATTACTGAAGAATACTATAAGAGAAAAATGTGTCACGTACGCTATTTTATGTTTACAAAACATGCATTTCATTACTGAAGAATGCTATAAGAGAAAAATCTGTCACATACGCTATGCCACTTTGTTCATTATAAAATCATCCAAAAGTTTTTTTATTTAAAATTTACGGATAATAAAGGAAAATTGGCTGGCTTAGTGCAAGAAATTTAAAAAAGAAAAAAAAAACTTCATAATTCGCATACTTTCGCAAATTTTTACATGGATCTTAACATCACTTCCGTTTTATGTCGCGTACGATATGCCCTTATTTCCCTCCATATTTTGGGCAACAGGGTTCCAAATGTAATATTTTTTTTCACAATTAGTGCCCTCTGAATGGAACATAACGACAAAAGTTTTTTCAGTTACTCATATTTTTGCAAAATCTATTCCACTTTGTAGCCGTACAAATGTCACGTACGCTGACATGGAAATGCCCATATATAATATTAAAGAAACTATGGTGGGTTTCTTTTAAATGTATATGATTTTTTTACTCCAAAGCTACACACATATTTTTATCTAACTTTTGCTAAGAATTCAATTTAATTACACTGGTCTGCAGAGAAAATGTCCTTTAAATAAACATATGTGGAATATAATAAGTTTAATATGCTAAATTAAAGTCCGTTTTAAAATTTTTTCTATCACTTACAGATTTTTTTTTACTGGGCATGTCCACTAGGTACATCAGTATATTTCACGTTAACTCGAGAACGATATGAAGAATTTCATTGTCTGAACGAAAGGTTTTCTTTCAGTGTATGAATATACGAAAACTTTCACGAAACTAGTCACGTGAGCAGTTCTCAAGCGGCAGCAGTCGGACCTGCTACTTTCACATGAAACGCTTATTCATAAACGATTATTATAATTAAAGTTGATTTAATGTATTTTGACTTTAATAGTCGTTTATGAATAAGGCTGGAAGTCTTTAGAAGAAGTTAATTGATATAATTAAGGTACTATGAGACAGATCCCTGGTCTAATCCGAATATGCCTGTTTAGCGGCAGTTACTAAAACTTGCGACTATTTATAAATTTCTCCATCAACTCCTATTTTTAAATAAAAAAATGTAATCCAAGTGTTTGAGTTTTGTATAAGCAAAAAACCCGAAAATGTTCGAAAACTTACACTGATAAAAAGACTTTTATTTTTGTTCAATAAGAAGCAAAATTAGTACACAACTAATATTTTCATCAGTCATGGGACTAGTACGCACATCGCAATCGACATCATAAGGTTCGAAGGACCATTTAGAATTTTTAAACATAATCTTTATTAGTAATATTCGAAATAATTATTTCAATTACAATTACCTCAATTTTCTATTTATTCAAATGCTTGACAAGCGTAACATCACATTGAAAAATTCATTGATTGTTAACAAAAATTATAATTATCATCAATGTTTCCGCTAACAATTTAATAATAATTTTTTAACTTTTAAAAATACATAAAATAGGTATAAAAAAACACAATCCCAAATATAAAACAATAAATAATTTTCCCATTTACCATAAATTCACATAAAAAACATATTCCACTTGATCACATTGATCACTAAACGAAATAATTAAAAATCATTTGAAAAGCTTTTAACAATTTAAATTGTATCAGTAAATATTAACAACGACCACAAATAAAATTATCTAGTTCAATGTCAGTTTGATAAAATAGAAAAACAAATAGATTTAAAAATAAAAAGAAAAACTAAAAATACAAAAACGTAATGATGTAAAAATTCTGTTTTGAAAAAAAACATAGACAAAGAAAAACGACTATTTATATCGTACAATACAATATATTTTTATACAATAAAGTTTCCCCTGTAATTTTAACAGAAGTTTTCATAATGCAAACGAGCTAGTGAATGAATCGGCATAGGAAATCTTGCGTTAATTACATTTTAGCTATAACGTGCGTTTAGTACTTTTATTTGTGTTATTTTAGCACTAATTTCGAAGAAGTACGAAATATCCCGTAAACACATTTTAAGTTTTTATTTATTTCTACCGTTTACGTGAAATTTTAAATTTTGGTGTCTTTTTTTTAAAGAGAAGTAACACAATTAGGCAATTAATGCCTACCAGTTAATTAATTAATATGTTACCTTCTTTGGAAAAGGGATAGTGTAGAGAGAACAGGTGGTGAAGTGGGAGAGAGCTAGAAAGCTTAATTCATTTACAACTCTACTATTGTTCGTTTTTTGTAGAGCAGTGTTGCAAACCCCTCTGGTGTCAAGTAGAGGCATTGAGTTGTTTAAGCTGTGTAGCCATTTTATTATTTATTTTACTTCGCTGACCAGGGCTGCCAGGTCATGTTTGTCGCTATACCCAAATAATTTCGAAAAAATCCCCACAAATCCCAACGTGTGATATTCAGCTTGTACTCATATTTAACATGAATTAATTATATGCAAGAATTGATAGACTTCAGTGTCATTTTACTACATGAAGAATCTAAAATGTCATACATGTATTTTTGTATTAAATTTATTTTGCATTTCATCGGTGGGCTCAAATGATTGACGGCAACTGTTATTTAAGTTAAGATGAATTTAACAATGATTTTAGTGATTCATATTATATATTATGGAATATATTATTTCCCTAGAGGGAAGAGCAACTGTCGCAAGACAGAGCACGTGAGTTGTTTCCAAGGAATAGCAACCGGTTTGAGTTCCGGAACTTTATATAAAAAGGGACCGGTAACCCTTAGAAGGTGTTGTCATTATAGTTTGTCAATTGACACAATTAAAATACTCAGTGATAGGCTGCAAACCCAAATTTAAGCTACTTGTCACGTGATAAGTTCTTTAATACTACCCAGTAAAAAAAATTTTTAAGTCATTTTTAAGGAACTAAATTTTCATTCCTTCGAAAGAATCGGTCTTAAAAATATGCAGATAATTAGTAGAAAACCAAGCAAAAATTTATTTTAGTCACAGAAAAATTTTTAATTCCTTCATAGCTGAAGAAAATACCCACCATGCTTTTCAAAAAAAAATTTATTGTTTTAAAGAAATTTTTGAACTAATTTTCGTCTAAAAATTAATAATTATTTTCTGAAATTTACATGAAAACACTATTTTGCGTTTAAATTCACTTAAAAAGTAACAACTTGCGAAAATGGGTAAATTTTTAGCCTTTTTCCTTAGGGAAAAAATTTCATTGGCTTTTAGTTTGCAGTTTTAATATGGAATGTACCGATAGTTCATACGAAGGACTGTGTTCTGATCTTTTGAGCTTTCATTGATGCATTAAAAATTATCCATTTTATATATTTAATTTAAAATAAATGGTTTAAACATTTTACAACACAACAGCAAACAGCAGCCTTCACGCAACTTTTCGGAAGTGGCCTTTTCGACCGTAAATAAGCCTAAGGAAATTAATTCAATAATTGTTGGCACATATTTACTGCCTGGCTCACGATATCGACAAGTCGAGTTGGTTCTCATATTTATATTGAAAACACAAACAAATTTAATTTTTTTTAATATTGTTCTCAATATAAATATGAGAACGAACTCAACTTGTCGACATCGTGAGCCAGGTAGTTAAAGTGCTTTACTTTAAAAAGTTGGAACAAATGATAGTGAAAGAACCTTTTTCGTCAGCTTTAATTCTATTCAATTGTCGACAAGGACATCCCGAAAAAAAGCCCCACGATAGTTTGAAATATCCACAGAAAGATCCCCTCTCCCCAAACGAAATTTGTGTCCGCAAACTACTTTTAAAATCCCCACGTTTGGGGCCAAATCCCTACTACTGGCAGCCCTGTCGCCGACGGTTCTGTTACAATACCGACGAAGGAGGGTGCTGTAAAGAACATTGGATATGTTAGTATTCAGTTAGTAGTCAAACGCGCTAACTACTCAGCCAACAGCAACCTCTAGATCTATAGTAGAATTTTGAAGATCTATAGAAGAGTTTTATGATAAATATTTTGAGACCGCTATATCGCTGTTTAAGGACACTTTTTGTCACTTTTTCATTAAAGGGACTAAGGGACTAATCTTGTACAAACATGTTCCTCTTAGTGTTTTATATAAAAATGCTGAACACACCTTATACCTAAACTATAAGGATTACAATATTCACTGTGCCTATTAACTATAATAATGCTCAAAAATGGGGGAACTTTAGCTCCCTGTAAACTTTCAATACGCCGAAATAAGTAAATTTTCTTTTGGTCCCCTCTACCAGGATCATTCGTTAGAGTTTTCTTGTTTTGTTGTAAAGTGTAATTTCTATATGGATTGTCATTTGTGAACCGATTTTTAAAACTCTTTTTTTTGTTTAAAAGCTTTTGCTTGCATTTTGTCTCCATAATTTTTTTTAATCGGCTGGAAAATTTGATCCCAAACTCCCCTCCCCCGCCACCCCTTACCAGTAAAAATTGATTATCGCATAACTGCTCCATTTATGTACCGATTTATAAAATTCTTTTTTTTTTTGTTTTTGAAAGTGTTTAGATTTACGTGTTTGCTTGAAGTTTGATTCCATAGAAGTAAAAATCGCGTTGACAGATATATTAATTATCACATAACTCTGCAATTTTTGATCGATTTTCAAAACATTTTGTTTGAAAGGACATGAAAGGTTTGGTACTATGAAAAATTGTGGACACCCTCGCTCTTTTCTCCTGTGGGCTGTTCGCTGATATCCTGATGGAACAAATACTACCAAAAATGAAATCGGAGCATCCAAAAACATATGAAACGGTACCCACTGCGTTTTTGTGTTTAATTTTACTCCCATACGCCCCCCCCCTCGGCCAATATTTGCCCGTTGGCCAAAAACTCCCCAAGTGCTGATTTTGGCACTCCTAAAAATAAATACTACGAAGTTATGAAATTTTTATGGGAAAAGGTACAATTACCCCCGCTCTTTTCTCCCGTGGGCTGGTCGTCGATGTCCTGATCGAAAAAGTAATACCAAAAATGAAGGAGCACCAAAAACATATACAATGATACTCATTACGTTTTTATATTTACTTTCACCCCCTCTTTGCCCATCGGCCAAAATAATGCCATAAATCAACTCAGCACCCTCCAAAAATCCCCGGATGCTGATTTTGGCACGCCTAAAGTAAAAAACAGCGACGTTATTAATTTTGTCCGCTCATTTTTTAATTCTGTCCCAATGTGCAATGGTAGTATTTTAATTCGGTATTTTTTTCTAGTTTAGTTAATTTGTGTGGGATTTAAATGATTTTCTTCTTGTAAGTTTTTGGCCCCTATTCCGGCTTTTTACAGATTTTTTTTTTAAGTTTTTTTATTTAGAATTTTTGTGGACCATTTGTTAATACTATATAGTTGGAATTTAGATATTTTCTAATTTTTTAATTATTTTCTCCTTGCAATTCTCCTTCCAATTAACTTGTTACTGAGTAAAAATTTCATTTTCAATCAATGTTTTAATTAAATCAATCTTTATTTGGATTGTTTGTATTTTTTATCAATAGATTTTAAATAAAAATACTAGAAAATAGTACAAAATTGTTGCCTATTAATATCGTGTTTAAATAATATAAATTTTGTTTTTATTTATAAAAATCATCCAATTTTTTTGCAGTTTGCCACATTGTTCTAATAGTGACATAAAAAGTGTCTGAAGATTTAACCAGTTGCTACGGTTTGCTTTTCGAAGTCCAGACTGAATAAAGAACTGCTTCTTAATATATTTCTGGGTGGTTTCTCGATCAAGTGTTTTGTATTAAGTTTTCAAAATTGTTTCCAACCACATGGTATGAATTTTTTCGTTTTTCCTTTTTCTTACGAGTATTAAACATATGAATTGTATCAGCAAAAACTTGACACAAGAAACAACTCTATTACAAAGATAAGCATAAGTTTAATTTTGTGGTAAATGCTTTTACAATGTTTTTATTTGTATATCAGTAATTTAATATGGTTTGCGTTTTATTTGTTTTAGGAAATTTAATTTCTATGTGGGCAAAAATATTTGTGTTGGTTTCAAATTGTTGCTTAAAAAATAGTTGCTTGTACCGTGTGCAAAGAGCTTGAGGCAAAAAAAGAATCATGTGGGAAAAATGTTTGAAAGAAGTCAATTAATTTTTTTGCTTTCAAATTGAAGTCTAAATGTTAATGATTTTTAGAATTTTCAGTAAATACAGCGATCGAGAGTGAAGTTCCTTTTTGAACAAAACTATAATATTTCTAAGCATTTTAAAAAATATTGTATCTTGAGTTTTTGCCTCTCACTTACAGTTTTTTAAAATCCAGCAATCAAAGATAGATGTTGCTGATTTCATTCCGATTTTCGATAATATAGTTTTCATCAGATCCCGATGATTTGAAGTCTTGGGAATCTATTCGGACTATATTTACGATGATGTCCGCATGGATGTACGTATGTATATGTGTGTTTGTGTGTGTGGGTATGTGTATGTTTGTAAACCTCTCATAACTTGAGAACGGCTTAACCGATCGGAACAAAATTTACGGCATTCAAAAGAAATTGATCTCACTTAGATTTCGTGATATAATGAAACGATTTGATGCAGTAGATTTGAAGAATTTTCAAAAATAAAGAGTTCTTTTCTGATATATTCTAAACTACTAAGCCGATCGAGTCTAATTAGCTCTTAAACTCATGAACAACGTCGACTGCTGTAAATTTTACTGAACTCGGTAGAATAGTTCGACAGATATTGTTGTTAAAAATTTCGAAAAAAGAGCGCTTTATTTTAACAACTCTAAAGATTCTGGTTAAATCGAATTTTTGGATTCATATGCGTTTTTTTGGACTTGAAAAACTGCGCTATACCGCAAATTTGATATAAATCGATTAAGTGGTTCGAGAGATATCGTGGTCGAAATTTTTGAAACAAATATATTTCTTTTTAATCGACTTCAAAAAAAAAGGAGAAAGGTATCAATTCGTTATGTATATTTTTTTACGGATGTTCCCTCAAAACTAGTTAAAATCCCCACAACTCCTTTGCACACTGTTCTAATAAATCGGCATTGGAAATATTGTAACTTTTATGTAAAACACTATGAAGAACATTTTTGTGGAATAGTTTAACTCTCCAACGGGTCCTGTTGTCCTTTTTCTTAAAAAAATGGTAAAAACTCTCCTTAAATATAAATATAACGAACTGAAATGTCTTACAAAAATATTTGCCATAAAATTCTATTAAAACTCTTCGAAGACTTTAAAGCTCAAAATTCAGTTTGAACGCCAACAATAAGTCAAAACTGCAAATGTGTTTAATGGTTAAGTTCGTACTTATCCACAATTAGTGCAAAAATATCCTACAAAAGCGGATTTGATGAGGCTAGTTTATATTAGAAATATGTCTTACGTAAAATTTTATTATAAGTAACCATACACCATAAAAGCTGTAGATGTGTCACAGATTCCGTTCGGATTGGTTTTGATTCCGTAGTTGTCATTCCGAAAAAGTACATTTTTGGTGCTTTAGATACCGTTTATTTTGTATTTCGTTTTTACAATGATAAAGTTTTTATACCCTGAGGCGTTTGTTTACTCTTGTTTTTAGATGCAAAGCTCACATTGAGCTTTTTATTAACATGGAATGCTCATGACCAACTATTTATTTGATGCTCCTAAAAGTATGCACGTTGTTTAGTATTTACTGCAAATGAAGTCAGTAGAAACGTGTTTTTCAATTCCATTTTGAAATTTAAAAGTTGTTTGATTACGAAGAAAATTTTCGTTTTTCGTTTCCTGAAGAAGCAACTTACGGAATTGAAACCACTTCCGATAAGAATGGGATTCTGCGACATGGCTGAATGTGAAAGCAATTTTAGTAATATTTTCATTGAGAACGAATGAACCAATACAAAATGTACAATACAAAAAAAATATATCAAGGTTGTAACGATTGATCTTCGTAGAGGACCAAAAAAAATATGTACGTGTATTGGCATTTTGAAAGTTTACGTCTGGCTTTTATTTTAGGGGAGTTAAATCTCCCCCTTTTGCACATTGTTATAGTGAATCGACATAGAAAATCCTGTAATCCTTACAGTTAAGCTATAAGATTTGTTCAGCATTTTTATATAAAACATTACGAGGAACATTTTTGTGAAACATTTTAAGCCTCTTAAACTTCGCTGTATGGGATTTTTTTTGTCCTTTCTTGAAAAGACAGCAAAAAACTCCTCGTAAACAGCGAAATATCGGGCTGAAATATCCTACAAAAATATTAGCTATAAAATTCTATTAAAAGTCTTCAAAGACTTCAAAACTCAAAATTCAACTTGAACGCCAAAAACAAGCAAAACTTAGGCCCCTATTATGATTCACAACTAAATTGATATTGGAGTCGTAGTTGTCAAATTCTTATTATGGATTACAACTATCATCAAAGTGAAACAACAGTTTTTTAGCAGTTGTGTTTTGGTACTTTTGCTTACTTTTAAAATGGTGATTTTAGGCGCCAATCTATCCCATTTGTCAACCAATAGTATTGCCATATCCATAAAACATAGAATCTCAAGAAAAAATTGTAAGGCCAAAAATAAAAATATTTAAAATATTTTATGATGGCTACTATGGTTTCAAAAAACAGAGAATATAGAGGAGAACCTTTTTTTCGAACATTATTTCGAAAACAACTAAAATTTGTTGTGAATCATAATACAAAGAAATGGCTGAGTTGAGTCAACCTAGTTGGGTTGTGAATTATAATAGGGGCCTTAACATGTGTTGAAATTTCGTACTTATTCGCAATTAGTACTAAAACAGCCTACAAGGCCGGATTTTATAAAGTTAGCTTAAAAAATTTCGCTATAAGTCACAATACAAAATGGAAAAATATTTAATTATGCAAAACGACGAATAACAATGAAGCAGCATATAATTGTTGTTTAACTAATAATTTTTTGTGATCTCATTTTTGTCTAACTTGACCCACTGTATTTGGTTCTTATACTCGTATACACAGAAGCTTGTTATTTTATATATTCAAAACCAAATTAATTTTTTTATTTAAATATCTAAAAAAACATACTTCAACTTAACCTTGAAAACTAAAAGAAACTAATACATTTACACCACTTCAAGCACACAGATACTTGTTAAATTGTAATAAAATAAAGTGTCTTTCGTGTAAAAAGCCAAGTACTGATTTTGCCGTTTAAAAATTGTAATAAACAAACAAAAAAAACTCAAATAATTATAATTTTGCTTATAAAAAAAAAGAGTTAAATAATTGACTTTGTGCAAGAAATTCAGTTTTTGTAACATGAATGAATAGTATTTTTTTATAATTTCAATAAATAAGAGCTCGTTATTGTGTTAACAGAAACACTTTAGTGCCCGCCCATTGTTGTCGCAAACAAACTTTCTTTAAAGAGAGTCAGTCTATTGTTTAAATTAACATATTCAATTGACATTGAATTGTTAAAAAAACGTAATACTTTGAATTTCAAGGTTTTCTCTGTTGGGTTTTCATGTTCAAAGCCAAAAGCGGTTTAATCGTTTTTTTTATTTTTTTTAATTTTAATATGATGGTCAAAGTGGATTGTGACACTTTCAAATACATATAGTAGATACATATTTTCAAATATCTATGAATTGCGTAATCTTTGATAGAAATAAAATTATGGCTTTAGTTTATTTAGTTTATATGTTTGCGAGCATTCGATCATCTTTGTTAAAAAAAAAATTAAATTTTATAGAAAATTTTTTTTCCAATAACTAATTTGCATATCAAACCAGTTGCTTGCTGTAAATTTGATTTGGTTGTCATTGGTATTAGGTTTTTATTATACCTGCTTAAAATCTAATCATTCTTCTCTTGTAGATATCTTGACTCAATTATAACGAGTTATTATGAGATAATCACGTTTTAAACGCTATAAACGTGAGTTATTCAATTAAGCTCATATTAGTTTTGATTAACCTTTTTATTGCCAATAGGCAATTGTTAGCGTGATTTAATTAACCTTTTTATTACCAAAATGATAAATGTTGGCACGAGTTAGATGAAACTTTCAAGTAATAAAAAAAAAACAAATCTCTAAAATCCGCCCTTTATTTTGATGAAGTGTTATAACGGAAATTTCCTTAATGTTTATGGTCCATAGTGTCTATAAGTGTTGCCATTCTTAGAAAATTTCCAAAAAAACTTTGATAACCTGGCAGCTTAAGTTATAAGGTGTTTTACAAACTAAACAAATAACACTGTACAACCACAAAAAATAACTTGGTTCTAACGACTGATTCTGGTAAGGGGCACCAACAAAAACATGCCCTATATCGGCGCATAGTGTTTTCAATCGGAAAAAAGGGTAAAAGGTGTGTATCTTTGAAACTTGCGATACGATTATAAAACGACGTATGAAAAAATCAGAGAGGAGCATCTAAGCTTTAAGAATGTGGATATTTAGACCACCCTTTTTAAATTAAAAATTTATAAACAAAGTCCTTTTGGTATATCGTTAATATTTTTTTTAATATAAGATCTTTGTCATGTTCTTTAATAAATAGTAGAGAAATAAAAATTAAAGAATAAAGTTTAGTAGAAATTTCATAGAGTTAAATAAAATGCTTCTGAAAATTTTACTATTTTTAGAAAATCTACTCTCCTGGCCTCATTTTTCAGCGGGCGGTTAACAATTAAAATCCATATTATTTATATTAAATTTTTATATGCAATATAATTTTTAAAGAAAAATTTTAAAAAAATTTTAGTTTTGAAAAATTTTTGGAGAAAACGCCGAACTCTATCTCTATTTAGCTATTTTCTAAATTTACCGATTTTTCACTCTCAATGAAGAAACAGAACTAAGTCTTCAACTTCAGGCAAAAATGCTGTCAAATAAACATCCCCGAAACTAAATCGACGGCAGTAGCTTCAAAATGCTCTCATTTTATTGTCTATTTTCTTTTGTTTTTATTTTTCGTATGAAAAATATATGAAATTTGATTAAAACACGGCAACATTGTAGAGATAATTAGTGGCTAAAACTGAGAAGAAAGTTCTCGAAATAAAATATTCCCCCTTATTCCGTAACTATTTGTCGGCGTCACGTCAAGACAATAACAAAAAATTTGTACTTGTCTACTCGCTGTCGACAAAAATTTACTACTATTAACAGCCTCTTCCCATTTTCTATGCCTTAGAGAATAGTAAGTGGCTGTCAGTAATAGTAAATTGTTATGACGAGTAGAAATGTGTAAATTTTTTGGTATTGTCTTGATGTGGCGTTGACAAATAGTTACGGAATAAGGGGGATTATTCTATCTCATTACTGCTTTTTACGGCGTATGATTAATGTCAATTTGTATGGAAAAACTCGTCCAGCCGCAGTTCTTTTTCATCATTCAGTTTTGAGTTTTATTGTTTTTCACGACTGCAAGAATTGAGATAAATAAAAAATTGTGTCTGCATTATATTAACGATTGTGTTAAAAATCTTAAAAGAACGGTTTTAAAAATTTTGGCTATGCTATTACCAGAGATATTTACGAAAAAGAGAACAAAGTCGAGGGCATAAACCAAAAGTTTAAAATTCAAAGCCAAATATCTTCGAAAATATTAAAGATATCTTAACGAAGTAAAGTGTGTTATCTTTACCTATTCATAAACTTTACAACAAGTTTAAATTCATTAAAATCTGATCAAATTAGTAAAAGTTATGAGACCAACAAAGTTTTTCATCCCCGACGCAGTCAACTTTGACCGTCTGTTTCCACAGGGTAGTGTAAATTTTAACATTCTTAAAGCTTAGGTACTCCTCTATGATTTTTACATAAATCGTCTGTAATCGGAACGAAAGTTTCAAAGATACTGATTTATTGCGCTTTTTTCCCATTAGAACAACTGTGCGTCGTTTTGAAATTTTACAACCGGGGTTCATTTTAGACTTTAATAGTGAATAGGCATAGAAAATCCTGCAATAATTACGTTTGGGGTATAAGACTTATTCAGCACTTTTATGTAAAACAAGATGAGGAATATTTCTGTTGAACATTTTAACACTCTAGCTCTTCGTTGTATGGGTCTTTTTGTTCCTTAAAAAGGTACACAAAATTCCCCTTCAGCGGCCATATAGCCGCCAGGAATATTCTGCAAAAATATTTACAATAAAATTCTACTATACGACATCTAAGCACATGGCCCAACTTGAACCTCAGAAATCATTCAAAGCTCAAAATATGTTTAAGGGTTAATTTTGTACTTATTCAATATTAGTACACGGCATAGGAAATCTTGTACGCCTTATGTTTGTCAGATGTATACAGACTTTTATGTAAAACACCATAATATCAATTTTTGTAAAACATTTTAACCCTCTAACTCTTCATTATATGGGTCTTTTAGACCCTTTCTTAAAAAAGGACCAAAAATAACTCTTCCGAGGCCATATAGCTTTTTCATATGTTTCACAAAAATAATTGCTATAAAATTTTAATATGGGTCTTTAAAGACACCCAAGCTTCACACTTAACTTGAATGTCAGAAATCATTCCAAACTTAAAATGTGTTTAAGGGTTAATTGCGTACTTATTCACAAATAATACTCGGCATAGGAAATCTTGGAAGCCTTACGTTTAAGGTATAATATGTTTTCAGCTCTTTTATGTACAAGACCACGAGGAAAATTTTTTTAAACATTTCAGACCCCTATATCATCGTTGAGGCGAAATTTTTCCCCTTTTTTTAAGAAAGGGACAAAGAGACCCATACAATGAAAAGTTATAGGGTTAAAATGTTCTACAAAAATGTGTCTCGTGGTATTTTCCGTAAAAGTGCTGAACACATCTTATAACCTAAACGTAAGCCTTACAAGATTTCGTATGTCGAGCCACTATAACCATGTACAAAAGGGGAGGGGAAATTTAACTCCTCCTAAAATCAATCCCAGATGTAAACTTTCAAAACGCCGATACAAGTTTATATTTTTTTTTTTTGGTGCCCTCTACCAGAATCAGTCTTTAGAACCTTTTTATTTTGCAAACAAAAAACATGATTTTGTAGTAATCAACGAAAAAATTAATTGAACCCTTTTTCAAAAGCAATTAATAAATTTATTTTAGCACGAAAAAACTTCATCAAAAACCACTTTCCTATATCATTATAAACAAATATTAATATTGTTTAAATAATAAATTATAAAAATAACAAAAGCAACAGGAGAAATAAAAAAACATGATTTTGTATTTATTTCCATTAAAATTAAAAACATAAAAGTAAAATCTTAAAAAACGTAAAATATTATTTAATAACTTGTCTAACAAACACGCAAACAATTATTAATTTATTTTCAGACTTTTGTTTTCGTTTTCACATTTTAATTTTAGGCACAAAACACACAATTCATTTAAGCTGTTTTTTCTGTAATTCGTGTCACTGTGTCGTGTGCTGAAGTTAAATTATTGTTTTTTTTTTAGCAACACGCAAATAATGTTTTTTGTTGTTTCAGTTTTTTTTAAACCATGAAAATCAATACAAATAGTTTTCATTATAAAATTGTATTAAAGTAAAGAAAAATAAATAAAAATTTTTCTGGGTGAACGAAATCATTGCCACAATGTAAGTCAAGAATATTTGAAACTAAGCTGCGCTGTTGGAAATTTAAATATTTGAAAATTAAAACGGCTTAACAAAGAATTAGCAAAATGGTTGAAAATTTTTATGATTTAGTCCAAAAGACATGTGGCATAAAACGATCTGGCTCGCCATGAGCTGCATAATTAAGCCGATTTTATTTCTATTGATTTTAAATCTCACAATAGTGGGTGAAGGGCATTAGCGACGTATTTAGTTTTAGAAATAAAACAAACTAGTTGTTACATAAAATATTGCAAAGTTAAATAATAGAAACATGTATTTATAATAGTTACGAAAAATTATTTTTTGAAAGCAGTAACTTTTAAAAAATACCTTTCAAATAAAAGCACTTTTCCCAAAAAGGCGCTCACGTGATTTAAGAAAATAAGTAACTCACGATAAGGCGTGATCACGATTGATCATGCACGATTCAGGTAAACCGCGTGATTGCTGCCTATATCTAGTATTTAGCCAGCATCAGCGTTAAAGTAACGAATTCTCTGATCAATTGTAGGAAAATTTGTTAATTTCTCTAAATTTGATCTTTGACCTTCACTCAAATTTTCAGGTTCTAACGACTCATTCTGGCAGAGGGCACCAAAAATATATATACGTGTATCGGCGTTTTAAAAGTTTGTAGGGTATATTAAAGATACCGCTACCCCCTTTTGCACATGGTTATAGTGACTCGGCATAGGAAATATTGTAAGCCTTACATTTAAGCTGTAAGATGTATTGAGCCCTTGTATGTAAACACCACGAGAAAAATTTTTGTGGAACATTTTAACCTTCTAACTCTTTGATTTATGGATCTTTTTATTCCTTTCTTAAAAAAGGGGCAAAAAACTCCCTTCAGCAGCATATTAGCGGACTGATATGTTCCATAAAAATGATGTTCGTGGTGTTTTACATAAAAAAATCCCAGCCAATTTTATACCTTAAACGTAAGGCTTACAAGATTTCCTATGCGGAGTACTAATTGTAAATAAGTACGAAACTAACCCTTTAACACATTTTAAGTTTTGCTGGATTTATAAAGTTCAAGTTTAGTGCGGGACTTGGCTGTCTTTGTACACCCATATTAAAATTTTATAGCAATTATTTTTGTGAAACATTTGAAACAGCTATATCGCCGCTGAAGAGGAATTTTTTGATCATTTTTTAAGAAAGGGTCTAAAAGACCCATAGAATGAAGAGTTAAAGAGTTAAAATGTTTGACAAAAATATTTGTTGTGGGTTTTTACATAAAAGTGCTGAACACATCTGATACTTTAAACATAAGGCGTACAAGATTTCCTATGCCGAGTACTAATATTGAATAAGTGCGAAATTAGCCCTTAAGCATACTTTAGGTTGCATAGGTTGCCAGTTTAAACGTACACGTGTGTGAGACTCACAGCATATCTATTTAGCCACGAAGCACATACACAAACAAAGAATAAGATAGTGTATGTTTGGCCACCTCTGGTATAGAGCTTGTTTATCTTTGAAGACTCATAGTAGAAATTTATTAGAAATATTTTTTTAAAACATTTGAACTCGCTATGTCACCGCTGAGGGAAATTTTTTTGCCCCTCTTTTAAGAAATAGGCAAAAAGGCCCATACAACAAACAGCCAGAGGGTTAAAATGTTTCACAAAATGTTTTTTCATGGCGTTTTACACAAAAGTGCTGAACACATCATATACCACAAACGTAAGGCTTACGAGATTTCCATACCGAGTAAAAATTGTGAATAAGTACGGAATTAACCCTTAAACACATTTTAAGTCTTGAGTAATTTCTGGCGTTCAAGCTGAGTGTGGAGCTTTCGTGTGTTTGAAGACTTGTAGTAGAATTATATGACAAATATTTTTGTAGAACATTTTAGAGCGCTATATCGCCGCTGAAGGCAAGTTTTTGTCCCTTTGTTAAGAAAGGGCCATCAAGAGACCTAAACAACGAATAGTTAGAAAGTTAAAATGTTCCACAAAAATTCTCCTCGTGGTGTTATCCATAAAAGTGCTGAGCACATCCTATACTCTAAACGTAAAGCTTACAAGATTTCCTGTACCGAGTACTAATACTGAATAAGTACGAAATTAACCCTTAAACACATTTTAAGTATTGCTTGATTTTTGGCGTTTGAGTTGAGTCTAGATCTTGGTTGTCTTTAAAGACTCATAGTAGAATTTTATGACAAATATTTTTGTAGAACATTTCTGCGCGCTATATCGCCGCTGAAGGCAAGTTGTTGTCCCTTTGTTAAGAAAGGGCCATCAAGAGACCCAAACAACGAATAGTTAGAAAGTTAAAATGTTCCACAAAAATTTTCCTCGTGGTGTTATCCATAAAAGTGCTGAGCACATCCTATACCCTAAACGTAAAGCTTACAAGATTTCCTGTACCGAGTATTAATACTGAATAAGTACGAAATTAACCCTTAAACACATTTTAAGTATTGCTTGATTTTTGGCGTTTGAGTTGAGTCTAGAGCTTGGTTATCTTTAAAGACTCATAGTAGAAATTTATGACAAATATTTTTCTAGAACATTTCTGCGCGCTATATCGCCGCTTCAGTGCTCTTAAGGGAAATTTTTTCGCTTTCTTAAGGAAAACATCCATACAACGAGGAGTTACGAGGGTTAAAATGTTCCAAAAAATGTCCCTCGCGGTGTTTTACATAAAAGTTATTTTGTGGTTAAAAAAAAAAAAGCCAAAATATGCAGCAAACAGAACAAAATAGACCATAAAAATTAAAAAAATGCTCAGAATATGCGACTAAATCTTAAATATGCAAAAATATGCTGTAAAAGGCAAAATATGTAAAAATATGCACTAACACATCGATGCCAAAATAAATATCTTATTTGTGCCTACATACATCGAATAGGAAAAACCATGCATTTGCATATTTGCGGTTTACCTCGTTATAACAATCCGACTGGGCTTTTGAAAAACGTTTAATTTCCTCTCTCGTATACTAGTGCCACTCTAATGTGCATACATACATAATATATATTTATGTATGTATCTCATTTATAAAATACAGTAATCCCTCGATTTACGTCGTGATTGGTTCCGCAAAATGGCGACGTAATTCGAAACAACGTAAATCGAATTTGATATTGCACTTAATGAAAATTGGATTTTCATGTACTTTTTTTATAATTAAGGCGACTTAAATCGAAATGACCGACGCAAATCGAAATGGAAGTGAACAAAAATGTTGCCAACCGCATAAAAACAAAGATTTTAACTAAACTCTGGGATTCCCCGGGTTCTGTTAATAACTTTTAAGCAACTGAGACGATGTAAATCGAATGGCGACGCAAATCGAATTTGGAAGGCACCAAAAATTTAACGACGCAAATTGAATGGATATGCAAACCAAATTTGAAACATACAAACAATTTTACCCCGTTAACCGAAACAACGTAAATCGAGGCGACATAAATCAAGCGATTACTGTACACCTTTCTGTTGCTTGTTTTATAAAATTGCTTCTGGATTTTTGAGAATCTAACTATAAAATTAATTTCCCTTGTACAGTTTTCAAATTAAGTGTAAAATGGTGTTTTTTGTTTTAATATTTTGTCAAAGAAATTAAAAGTTTTAAAACACTTTGTTGTTCGTTCTAACTTGATAAGAAAATAAACAACCCAGCAACAACAAAATTATTAACTATAATTTTGTTTTTATAACAAACAAAAAAATTATATATAAATTTAACACACGCTTGAATAAATTCTAGTCTGTATTTATTTAGTGTATACATGTGTAGCAAAATATATTTGCATTTGAAGTAAATTATCTTAAAAATAACGAAATCAACACACAAAAAAGAAAGAAAGAACACGTATAATATAAAATAAGTAAAAGTCAGAATAATAACAATAAAATTATAATAAGAGAATAAGAAACAAAGGCAAGAAATGCCCAGTGAACAGTTTTGGACGATTTGTGTGACACAAAAGTATGAAAGTTTTGCAGACAAGCAAAAACGCTAGAGGGAAGAGAATAGGTCACAAGACAAGTTACGTGACTGGTTCCCTAAGACTATCAACTGGTTCGATCGAGTTCTGGAACTTAATATGAGAGGGACCCGTCAAGTTTACAAGGCATTGCCATTAAAGTGGGTCCGTTTAAATAATTAAGATACTTAGTGAGTGTCCAGTGGTGGTTTCTTTAATACTAATCAATTTATAATACTTTAAACAAATATAACTCGAGTTATCGGTAATTTTCGGGTACGATATTTCTGCAAATTTTTTTAAACATTATGCGATTAATATCAGACTATTCTGCACATTACACTATACAACGCGAATAAAAATTAAGGGCTTCTGACAACCGATTCTGCTAGAGGAAGCCAAAAATATATAAGGGTGTGGCGTTTCCCTCATTTTGCTTGTTCATGCATCATATCGGTATATCGATATGTTCAGCAACTTTGTAGAAAATATTAAGGCAAATATTTTTGTAATACATGTTATCCCTCTAACTCCCCGCATATCGGTAGTTTTTTTTTGCTTTTTTCTAGCAAATCGTGAAAAACACCTATTATTGGTCTTTAAAGACAACCAAGCTCCAGACTCAACTTTTATGCCAGAAATGATTGAAAACTTAAACTGTGTTTAAGGGTTAATTTCATACTTATTCACAATTAGTACTCAGCATAGGAAACATTGTAAGTCTTGGGTTTAACGTGTAAGATGTGTTCAACACTTTTATGTGAAACACCACGAAGAACATTTTTGTAGAACATTTTAGCCAGCTATGTCACCGCTTAAGAGGAGTTCTTTGCTCCTAATTTAAAAAAGGGGCAAAAAGACCCGTACCACAAAGAGGTAGAGGGTTAAAATGTTCCACAAAAATTTTATTCGTGGTGTTTTACATAAAAGTGCTGAACACATCTTATACCTTAAATGTAAGGCTTGCAAGATTTCCTATGCCGAGTAGGTACTAATTGTGAATAAGCATGAAATTAACCCTTAAACACAGTTTAAGTTTTCAATAATTTCTGTCCTACAAGTTGAGTCTGGAGCTTGGCTGCCTTTACAGACCTAAAGTAAAAGTTTATGGCCAACATTTCTGTAGAACATGTCATCCCCGCTCATCCCCTTTTTAAGCGTGTTTTTCACGATTTATTACAATAGAGTGAAAAACTACCGTTCTGTGGGAGAATTAGAGAGTTAATACGTAGTACAAAAATATTTTCCTTAATATTTTGTACATTTTGTTGCTGAACATACCCTACACCTCTGATCTAAAAAACACATAGCTTTATATACCGATGTGCTGCACGAACAGGTAAAATTTGGGGAAAAAAATTCTGATGTGATCTTTGAAAAAGCCGATACACGGCTGGCGTGTCATAATATCCAGTGACATAATGTCCATAGACATTGTGACACTCCAAATAGTGTCATAACGTCCATGGACATTATGACACTTCCAAAAGTGTAATAATGTCCATGAGTGCAGTATCGTAAGGTCCATGGATGTTATGACACTTTTAAGAGCGTAAAAATTTTTGCATAGCCGGCCTTATGCCGGCCTTAAAAGTTTCCCCACTTGGTATGACACATTTAAAAGTGCCCATACTGTCCATAATAGTAACAATGTCATAAAGCCCATGGACAATATGACACTTTTTGGAATGACCTGATGTCCATGGATATGTCACTGGACATTATGACATGCCACCGATACACGTATAAATATTTTTTCTCCTCTACTAGAATCAGTCGTTAGGACGTCTTAATTTTGAAAAAAAAACCTCAAAATTGTTGTATAGTGTTATCGGAAGTCAATTTAAATTAAAATTTTTTGTTATTTTTTTTAAAGATAAGTAACACAATCAAGCAATTAATGCCTACCAGTTAATTAATTAATGTGTTACCTTCTTTGGGAAAGGGATAGTGCAGAGAGAATAGGTGGTGAAGTGGGAGAGGGATAGAAAATTAATTAATTTGCAACCCTGCTATTGCGCCTTTTTTGTAGAGCAGTGTTGCAAGCCCCTCTGGTGTCAAGTAGAGGCATTGAGTTTTTTTATGCTGTGTAGCCATTTTATTAGTTGTTTCACTTCGCCGACAGTTCTACAATACCGACGAAGAAGGGTGCTATGAAGTGCATTGGGATATGTTAGCTTTAATCGCTGCCGGTACCGCCAAAGTGATCAGTGCTATGCCTTCATCACTTTAACACTCCAACAACAACCAACCCAATAATACACCAATACACATGAGAAAAATGCATGATGTTGTTGGCTTGCCTGAAACTAGTCTTGAACTCAAGACCTCAGGGTTTGTAGTCAAACGCGCTAACCACTCAGCCAACAGCACCCTCAATTTACATATTTTTTACCTGCAACTTATGACTTCTATTCGATACTTTTGCACATTGCCAGATTTAAGTTTTCGTAATAATTCTCATTTATTCCTTAAGAGTTTATGCATAAATGTGAAAATTTTTGATCTTATAAAATATGGGTTAACGTTTTCTGATCAGCTCCCATAAACTGCAGAAAAATACATACCACAAGAAAAGACATAGAAGTCTTACGATTTTGTGCGTCTAAGGACGATCTGATCAATTTCTAAATTTAACTCTGACTTTTTTCCCCGACAGATTGTAAAAATTATCAGAAAAATCGGAAAATTTTTCGATGTTTTGTCAGAAATTTTTTCGACAATGTTCAGACATATGAAAAATTCCTCTAGAGTTCCCCCCCAAGAAAATTCTTTCAGAATTCCTACCGAATTCTCAGATATTTTGGGAAATTTTTAGAACTTCTTCAGATAAATTGGTTCGTTTTCTCTTCGAATTTGGCAACTTGTTCTGTGCGGAATTTCTGACCGAAATCGGATCGAATTTGTCAAACAATGTTCGCTGGGTAGCAACAATGTATTTGTAGTAGATGTACTTATTATTATTATATTTTTTCAGCACTAAATTGAATTTCAAGGTTAGGTTCTTATTAGGTAGAGACTTCGGCAAAACAAACATATACAATCGTAAAGATATATAATTGCACTAAAAAACCTTTTGTATTTTTGGTAAAAAAGTAAAATTATTTAAACTGAAAACTGTTGTAAACTTAAGTTATTTATCACTATTATTTAATTTTGATATATGTAGGTATTATTTAAGTTGAAGTTGTTTCAGAACGATTACGTGGACTCCATCATAAAACTCTGTACTTTAGAACAAAATTCTAATTTTTGAAGTTGTTTGAGGTAAAAAAACACGTTTAACTTCTTATTATTTTCTTATTATCTATTTCAAAATTTTTTTAATAAATTTTATAAAAATAGATATCTTTAGCTGATAGATATTTAGGTATATATAGCACGAATATATTTTCAGTTTTTATTTTATTTTGTATTTACATATTTACTAGCATTTTCATTACATATTTACATTATTGTTTTTAAGTTTTCATTATTTTCATATATTTTTTTTTATTAAATAGAAATTAATATTTTTAATCACATGTAGAACGTTCAACTTACACGTTCGCATTTTGTTAAAAAAATTTTTACTTTTTAAAAAGAAAAATAAAACAAATAAACCCCCCGATTTTATGAAGATTTCAAAACGGATCTTAAAATTTGTTGAGAAAAAAAGCAGCTCAAAAGAATTATTATGAAAAATACACGAACGTTTATTATATTATAACAATCTAGAACCGCGTGAGCTTTAGGAGGAAACTAAGACAAGAGTCAACGCGTAGCAAAACCGCACTAAAAAGCAGACGAGCAGCAGCCTCAGCAGCGCAAAGAGTTAATTAAACAAAAAGTGAAAAAATACAAAAACAAAATAACAAAAACTCTCAAATCGTCAACAAGTTGAAAAAAATTATTAAAATAAGTAGAAACAAACAAAAACAATAAAAAAAGTAAATAATTTAAACAACAACAATATAGAAATTGGCACTATAGACCTCATACAAAGAGCAAGACAGTAAGCTCGTCAACCAACCAGCCACCCTGCCAGCCAGTCAGCTAGCCGCTGCTACATACAGCTGATAACAAACAAACAAAAAAAAGCGAACAACGTTTTTGAAAAGCCAAAATGACAAACGAAAAACTATACACGAAACGAAACGTCAGCATAAAACGCTAACTACCGACCAAACAGTCTGAAATCTAACTTTTATTACTTCAGTTAGTTGTTGGCTGCTATCATAGACACATGACCGATCATTGCGCTCAGCATTGACACAAAGAAATTTTTTGTTAACAAAATATGCTCTAAAATCTACATTGACGGAGCACCATTAAGATTTTTATTACCAGAGATAAGAGAACTTGGATTATTTTGACAATTCTATTTGTTGCAAGTTGGCTGTGAAAAAGATCCTTATTTTAAATTCACAGATACATATACAAATCCTTTGAAAATTTAATAGAATATTTTAAGTCGCTTTTTAGTTTTTATTTTGTCAGCACTGGGTGTTCTAGATAATCAAGAAACTATATCAAATTATTTTTAGGTCGTCAAAGGTCCACAATATTAAGAAAGGTAGCCACAAATAATTGTGAGGGAACGTGAGAAACTAAGCCAGAGTTTTATGATGTATAGACCAATCAACACCCGCTAACAAAATATTGACACATACATATGCATGTTCATATGTAAGAGTATTGTTAAAAACTAACAAAATACTCGTGAACACCTTTTTAGCATATAAACGAAATGGGTACTCGGCATGAGTACTCACAGAAACCGCGACAGACGACTAAATAATCGCTCCCGAGAAATACAAGAACCTTAAAGCTTATGTATTTGAGAGAGGGTTTTAAAATATAATGATACCCAGCAAACATGTTGAATTCGTATCCGAAGTCGATCAGAATGTCTGCACAAGTTGACGAATTCGTATCCGAAGTAGTTCTGAAGACGTAGCGAAAAGCGGATATCTTTATTTAAGGAAAATTCTCGAAACTATCCCGATATATCTCAAGCGTAGTTCACACTATAGGCGCAATGTACCGATTTTCATCTGTACGCTTCAATGAAGGCATAAATAGTAAAGCGAAATGGCCTTAGTTCTCAACTAATTGAGTGGTAATAAAATCACAAGGTCTTATTTTACAATTAATTGGGAAATAAAGTGATTATTTTGCTCTTTTACCTGTGGCCTTTATTGCAGTGAGTTCACGAAAATCGGTACATTTCGACGATAGTGGGATCTTAGTTTCATCAGAGAGCTCTGTATGAATTCTGAAAGAGTTTTGAATGAAAGTTCTAAATGAGTTTTCGACATGTCTGAAAAATGTGTGACAAAACATAAAAAAATATCCGATTTTTAACCGACTTCAAAGAAAGGAGAAAGGTTATCAATTCGTCATGTATTATTTTTTTTAAGTATGTTCCCTCAAAACTCCGCCATTTATGAACCCATTTCGGATTTTTTTTCTCTATTCAAAAGGATGTACTTCCAGATTGGTCCCGTTGAAAAATGGGCGAGGTCACGCCCATATAAAATAAATATACATTCGTTTTCAACTTCTTCTACTCAACCGATTCTTATGAAACTTTACACACACATTAAGCTTCTGTTTAAATACTATACATCAGGATCAAAAGAGTGGGCAGTGCCACGCCCATGAAAAGTAAATAAGCATTTTAACTACTTCTACTTAGCCGATTCTTATGAAACTTTGCATACACATTTAGTTATCGTTACAATACAACATTGTGGTTGGAAAAGTGGGCAGTGCCACGCCCACGAAAAGTAAATGTTCATTTTAACTACTTCTACTTAACCGATTCCTATGAGACTTCGCACACACAATTATTTATTGTAAAAGTACATGATGATAAAATATGGGGGCGGTGCCACGCCTATTTTGTAGTCGGTTTTTTTGGAAGAATATACTTTTTACGACCTGTCGTATTATTGTCAAAGAAAAGTCCGGCATAAAAATATAAATTTATTTAAAATGTCGTATAAAATTCCAACTAGAATCAAGAAATTGTAAGACTTCTGTAACTCTTCTTGTGCCATGCATTTTTCTGCTGCTTACGGCATCGATCTAGAATTCAGTTCCGGGGGTTTCACATAGTGGAAACTCAATCCGAACCCAATTTGATTACAAAACCATATACCAGTGAGGTTATGACAACCATAAGCCCATAAGATATAAATATAAGATTAATATAAGGAAGAGAAATTTTTATGTTTAAAAACTTACACATTTATGCAAAAACTCTCGAGAAACAAATGAGAATTACTAGGAAAATTAAAATCACACAAATTGTAGAAGTGACGGTTAAAATTCGTCAGTCGTGCCGGCTATTCTGTTAAAAGTTTAAGGGACTCTCAGACAACTTGATTGATCGCCTAGTAAAGTTTTAGATTTTTCTGTAGTCCGGCATGTCGGCAAAAAAGTGTTGAGTAGAATAATTGCAAAAAGCTCAGTAACACTCACTCACATTCTATCAATAACAGAGCTGGAGATTCATGAAACTTTGCCAGACAATCAACCGATTTGTCTAAAATTCCCTTAGACAAAGAAATTGTATTATTCAGGCTTAAGTTCGTTTAATTTAATTTTTAGTTTTAATTTTTATTAAATTATTTTTATTGATAAAGAATTTTTAGCAGAATAGTCGGCACATTTTCTGAAATATTATCCGACCAACATCAGAATAGTCTACACATTATCGGCAAGTAATTTAATTTAAACACACATACTGCTTAAGCCTTTTTTGGCTTTTCCCCGGGTCTTGGCAGGAATCGAACCTGCGACACCCGATTGATAGCCTAGCACACTATGCACTACACTACGGAGGTATCCAATTTCCTTTAAGACATCCCAGCAAAACCTTTGCTTACTGGTACACAAAAAAGATATGAGGATTAAGTCGTAACTACTTACAATTTGTCTCGATAACTACTTATTTTTGTTTGAGAAGCCCAAAAATCAGGGGTGCTCCTTACAAATGTATTCACATTGGCACAGCAATTAACTAGTTACTATTTGGCTTACTTGAAGCTAAAAAATATGTAGTCAACTAAACAAATTAAAATGTTAAAACAAAATTTTTTACACATTATATTTTATTTATATTTTAAAATTGTTTTTCTTTTTTGGCCCTGCTGGGATACGAACCTGTGCTAGTTCAGATTTGAAAACAAGTACTTTACCCACTCAGCTATGGTTGACTTATGTAAGTTTAAGCGACAAATATTAGTTTTGATATACAAACACATGTTGATTTAAAAAGTGATTGTCTACTTATTTTATTAATACATATCAACAAATTGTAACTACTTTCAGATAATGAGAAAAATACGTACTAATTTATTAAAAACTAGGTAGTAGTACTAATTTGAACCATAGTAATAAGATAAATAAGTACCACTTATTACTTTGTAACCCATTAATAAAGGACTACCGATTACAAAAATAACAAAATTATTTTTTATGATATAACTAAATATCCTGCACACTTTCTGACTTACGAATCCTATCCGGTACTATCGTAATAATTCTCATTTATCTCTTGAGATTTAAGATTTGAGCAAAATACAATTGTTTGATTCTCTGTCCGAATTATATATGATATACATACCTGATACACTCTAAAACACTTTTGTTGAAAATTAGGTCGATAATAGTCGGCAACACTTTACAGATTATTATCGACCTAAATTACACACGGATTATTTTTCAACAAAATTTTTTTACTAAAAAAAGCGATTGGCTGCGTGCAGGTTTGAACAGCGACCTCCTGATTGATAGGCGGACGTATCTACCATTCAGCCATAGCCGTATTATACTTTATGTTACATTTTTTCCACTTGGACTAAATGTGTTTAATTTGGAAGGTTGTTTTCTTTAATAAAATAACTACAAAATCGATGTAATTTTAGACAAGGAGAAATTTTCAATACAAACTTTAGACAATATATGATCCTAAATTTGAAGTAATGATCTAAAGTTAGAGTGTATATTTCTGATTTTAACTCCGACTTTTCTCCGACATTATGACAACAGATCGTAAAAAGTATCAGACAAATTTTAAAATATTATGTTGTTTTTCAGACATTTTTCAGACATGTCAAGAGTTCCTATAGAATTTCCCCCAGAAAATTCGCACAGAATTCTCTCAGATATTTCGGCAAAGTTTTCGGAATTTCCTCGGGCAAAGAGGGTCGCTTTTTTGTCAAGCATTCACTCATATGATTTTCGGTATGTTTTCTGATCGACTTTGGTTACGCATTCGGCATCTTGTGCAGCCCTTCTGGTCGCATTCGGATCGAAGTCGACAAAAAAATGTACGCTTCGTATTTTATAATGATGATATTGAAAATAGAATCCATTTGCAAGTCATATGAATTTTCTATTTATTTGATGTTGAAAACAAAGACATGATTTCGTCGTCAATTAGACGATTTTTTCCTGGATATTTTGTACACAGAAGAAATTTAACTTCATTATGATGAATTAGGACTTATAAAGCAATTTATAAATTCAGACAAAATATTTGTCCAAATTTACAAAATTTTTATTGAAAATATTTTTGAAAATTTGTTGTTGTATTTCATTATGAAAAAACCAAATTAAACAAAATAAATTTACTGAATCAGATAAAAATATTGTATAAAATTTTTTTTCATAATCAGCAAAAACTAAATTTTAAAATTCAGAAAAATGTTTTTATTGAACAATGATTTTTTTGTAAAATCAAACAACACGTTTACTGACAATTAAACTGGTTTTTGTTGCTGCTTTTTAGTATAAATAAGAGAAACATTGATTGACTCAGATAAACTATTTGTTGAATTTAAAGCAAGTTTAAAACAAATGCTTGTCTGAAATGAAATTTTGAAAAAATTGTTTGTGTGCAGACGTGGCTTTGGTATATGCGAGTTTTCGTGACAGTAGTTATTTGTTTTAAACTTACGTGAGTATGTGCCAGCTAAATAGAGTTGTGCGTGAACTTGAATGAGTAAGTTGGTTTTTGCTCCTGATCACGATCTCATCTCTATTAAAAAAAACCATGAGTTTGAATTAACCAACAGACATTCCTTCAATAACCGTTGACTGCTAGTGATTGTGTGTGTATTGAATAATAATTGTTATTGTTGTATTTGCTTATAGATTTTCTCTCTTTGAAGAAAGACACATACACACAATACGAGAATTTCAGCCAAAAAATCGTCATGTCACGTTTTTATTCAATTTAAGTTTTTATTTGATTTTAAAAAAATTTTAAGAGCAATATTTGCATGAATATTAAGTGTTGCTATTTCAATTAACGGAGTACATACACACATAATATATATTAGACTGGTGCAAAAATATAAGAAATTTGTAGATGCTATATTTTTTGCTATCTCCAGAAGGCTGCACATATTCCATTCAGCAAACGAAGTCTGTTTTTAAACAAAAAAATTATAGGTTTCTGCAATAGTACGGACAAAATATTGAACAGTGGGTAACGAGTATTTGCCGGTTTTTGTTGGTACTTAATACTGCAAAGTAGTTAGTCGATACTATCAGAGTTGTATTTTTATTTCTGAAATGAGTGGAAACTTCAACAACATAAATTCAACTGTGTCGAGAAAGACCATAACTAAAGAAATGAAAGTATCGATTTGTATTGAGTACCCAAAAGAAAAGTACTAAGTAGTATTGAGTACTAAAAAGTAGTAGGAGTTGCCAGCATTGTGATTTAATTGACAGAAAGATCATCAACCTTCCAATAAGCTAATTCAATTTATTAAACTCTCCTCCCCTGTTACTCTTTCTGATGCCTTTCCTACAGCAACAGCAATTCAAAGAAAGGAAAAAATTTTTACTCTTACTACTTTTGCAAAACCAAAATCTACAATTACTTTTAGTAACAAATTTAAACGCTTGTAGCTCTCAAAACGCTTAATCAATTTTAGAAAAATATTGATTTAGAACATCAGTCAATAAATATCTTTAAAATGGTATAACTTTTGTCAAAATCGGCTTTATAATGGGAGCATAAACTGCAATATGACTACCTTCATTTTCAACATAACGCTACATCTAGAAAACTAGAATCAATTTAAATAAAACGTAGTGCAGATAGTGCAGTAGTAGGATCAGAGTGTATATAACTCTCTAATAAGTTGTTAAGTCATAGAGATCTTTAAATTTTGACCGATTTATTCGAATTTTAAAATAAATAACATAGGCAGCCTTATGGAACCTATGATTTTAAAGTTTTTACATTTTGCACTAGTCTAATATACATAAATACATACACACATACAATAATACGCATACTTATACTAATGTATAAGTACATACATGTTCACAAAATCACTAGTAAATATATTTAAATTTTACATAAAAGTCTTCTCTAGTTATTTTTTAACATTCGTATTCAATTATGAGTGACTGCCTTTTTTTAAGTTTATGTTGCTGTTTTCCACTGACGTTTTTTGGTGATGATGAAGTAATTATTATTTGCCAATAGCTTGTAAAATATTTAATTTATTCATATTCAAATAATTTTGTGTTTAAATATGAACACGTAACGCATACATTTGCATGAATTCATGTTAATATTTGCATCTCATTTTCAGATTTTAAATTTTAGTTTCATACAATTTTCATTAGATTAACATAAACTTGTTGTAAAAACGATAAATTGAGGATATTAAAAGATAAAAATGTTTATAACCATAAAGACATGGATAATTAAGGGTCTTGAAGATTTGTTAGGGGCACATAAACAGCGTAACAAAAGCTCATATTTGAAGCATTTTATTTCAAAAACTACACTCTAAAATATTACTTCAAATTTACGATCATATATTGTCTAAATGTGTGTTGAAAATTTCTCTTTGTCTAAAATTACATCGATTTTGTAGTTATTTTATTAAAGAAAAAGCCTTTCAAATTTAACATATTTTGTCCAAGTGGAAAATTTTACATAAAGTATAATACAGCTATGGCTGAATGGTAGATACGTCAGACTATCAGTCAGGAGGTCACGGTTCAAACCAATCGTTTTTTTTTAGTAAAAACATTTTGTTCAAAAATACTGCATGTGTAATTTTAGGTCGATAATAATCGGTAAAGTGTTGCCGACTAGTATCGAGCTAATTTTCAACAAAAGTGTTTTAGAGTGTAGTTGTTTCGTCTGTTTTTTTTTTAACAATCGATAGTTGGGTAGAATTTTGAATATTTTAAAATAAATCAACCCTTTACGACTGGCATAAAATTTCATAGGACCTGTGTCCTCCGCTTTGAAGTGCCAAGGTGAGAATCACCTGTCAAAAACATTTTTCAGCATTTCATTTTATTTCTATCCAAACTTAAAAAAATTTAGTTTTGTAATTTTTCGGCACTGTCTCACATTCCGATCGGAATGGCTTTAATTCCGTACTTGCATTCCGATCGTTTTTGTTTTGCTGTCTTCAGATTCCGTTTATTTTGTATTTCGTTTTTACAATGATAAAGTTTTTATACCTTGAGGCGTTTGTTTACTCTTGTTTTTAGAAGCGAAGCTTACATTAAGCTTTTCATTAACATGGAAAGCTCATGACCAAACATCTATTTGGCGGTCCTAAAAGTATGCATGGATTTTAGTATTTACTGCAAATGAAGTTAGTAGAAGCCTTTTTCAATTCCACTTGGAAATTTAAAAGTGGTTTGATTACGAAGAAAATTTTCGTTTTCTGAAGAAGCAATTTACGGAATTGAAACCACTTCCGATCGGAAAAGTTTGTTTCACTTTTTTTTTAACTTTCAGACTTCCTTTTCTGTAATAATAATTTGCTATTAAAATGTCATACCATGTCAATCGGGCCATCACTTTAGGAATGGCTGATTTGTTTTCCAAATTTTTGAATTCAGCCCCACTTTAATAGTGCAAAATATGGCATAGACAGGTAGTACCGACAAAATAAACGCTAAAGGGAATAACAAACAAACGACGACGAAAAAATCGCCAAAACTAAAGTCGTCAAAACAAAAAAATCGCCTAAATGAAAAAACAAACGCCCAAAACAAGAATACACCAACACGAAACAGGTTGCAAAATAACAACAACAAAAAACGATAAAACGAAGAAAACGAAGAAAACGCTAAAACGAAGAAAACTGAAAAAATAAAAAATCACAAAAATGCCAAAACGTATAAATAGAAAAAAGAAAAAAAAATCGCCAAAACAGAAAAACCAAAATGTGTATCAAAAAAACGGGAAAAACAAAAAAATCTTCAAAGCAAGAAAAACAAAAAAAGTTCCAAAACGGAAGAAACAAAAAGTCATCAAAGAGCAAAAAGTCTACAAATTAGATGTGTACATATTGCATGTTCATTTAGTGTCCTTTCGGAACCCACAAAGGGTCAAGCCAAAGTCGCACTTTACTGAAGTGGGTACAATCTTAAACAAAATAAGTCATGAGTTTTTTAAAAATATTCAGGAGAGCGAAAAATATGCAAAGTATTGGGTACATTCGCAAGCTCAGTAATTACGCAATAATCAAAGTTCTGCGTTCGAAAACTAGCACTAGGAAATACTTTTATCTGTGTCAAAAATTTATTTGCTCAAACAATTGACAGTACTGTCGCATACTACTGCAACTACGCCAGCATTTTTATTACTGTTGCAATAGTTTGCAGGCCGGTTGCACAAATTTACTGCATTTACGAGTTCAACCATTCTGTACAGCAGCCATGTCAAACTATGCATTCTATAAATTTTTTGTTTGTTCTCCTTGTGAATTATTTATATTAAATTTCCGCTCAAAATTTGAGTTTTTAATAAAAAGTAAATGCGGCCCGCAAGAGAATTCGGACTATAATTTTCAAAGAACTTGGCCCTCGCACTAAAATGAGTTTGGCATGCCTGCTGTACAGTACGTACACCAAGAAAACATCATGACGGATAGATAGACGTATGATTAACATGGATTTCATTTGCAGCAATAAAACGTTGTTTTCCCCTTAAATTACACATGATTTATTTCGTTGGCTTACAGCGTCAATTTATTAACAAATTAATCTTTACACCATCTGTTTTTATTTTTTAATTTATAAAAAACAAATAATAATGTTTACATTTTCCTTAATTCAATTTCCTTCTATATAAGACACGTAAATATTTTTACACATTTTCTCCATGTATTTTGTTAAACGAATTAGAAAAGAAATTTGATTAATTAAATTACATCAAATTTGCATGGCCATCTGTTTATTGTCACTAACACGAAAACAAGTTGTACATACTACATACATGCATACATATTTTCATGGCAAATACTTCCTAGTTTACCATCAAAAATACTTAAAGCTTTAAACAAAGTTGCAAAAAAAAAGCTCCAAATTTATATACATACACACTTCGTTCTACTTCCTTTACACACAACAACTAAAAAAGAGAACCCGAAAAAAGCAAATGCAATATAGAATCACATAATCCACTTTTATTGAATTGAAGATTTGTTTTCTTTTTTTATTTATTTGTTGGCTAAAACAAAGAAAGTTATTGGCAACGAGGTGGTGGTCATCAATATTTAAATTGATACCGCAATAAAAACACAACAACACAAGATTAGGAAACAACAACAAAAAAACCGAAAACTTTTTTAGGTTGACATTCATTCATGCCTACAAGAAACTACACCAATACCCGAACTTTTAACAATAAAACTTTTGAATATAAACTAAATACCTACACTCAGATACTTTTACATAAATCTTATCAATAGACAAAAATCTTTTGGTGCCATTCATATTGAACGTGTACATAGATGTTCCAATAATGTCAAGCTATTTTGTAGGTACACATGAGACAAGTGTATTTGTTAGTTGGTTTATTTGCATGTATGTACATATGTATTGCATCTGTGTATATACATTGACACATTTATTTGTTGCAAGTAGTTCATACGTTTGCTTGTTTTTTGTATGCCACTTTTTGTGTGTATATAGTATATACTAAGCATATGACAGAACGCAGCAAAAGCATGAGGCAACAACGCAATTGACCTAGATTTTAGAATACGGATTTCGTTTTTGTTGTTGTTGTCATCATTTTTTTTTTTGCTTTTTCTTTCGTCAATAAATATTCTCTCTCTATTGCTAATGCCCCACTAAACCGAGTAAAAGAAAAACAAATCCTAAATGAGCTCAAAATTTTCAATTCAATAAAATGTGAGAATGTTTAATATTCTCCCCGAGAGAAAAACGTGAGTGTTTCAATTTCCATGTCCTGCGCATTTCATTTTAAAAACTAACCCTGATCTAAAGCAATTGTTAAATCTGGTCTATTTTACAAACCAACAAAAGAGCGATATGACGAGATTTGCCATATGGAAACAGCCAGAAATTGAAGCTTTAATTGTTATTTGGCAAATGTTATAAGAATTTAAAACTTTTTTGTTTTTATTTACACTTGATGCAAGCCAAAATATTTATCACATGTGACACTAGGACTTGACAAGAAAAAAAATAAGCTAAACGCCAAATTCTCAAGCGGAACACCAAATCTAAACAGCACAGAATTTTCTACGAAAATGCGTGCCTAGCCCACCCACCCACCAGCTGCAGCAAAATGTCCTTGAGATACAAATACAAATATAGAAAAGCAGCTCAATGTAGATTGTTTGTATAGACTGTATTGCATGAAAAACTCTGGTAAAAACGTATACTAAGTGGTTATAAAAAAAGGCAAAAGCAAATCTTAATTAAAAGTTTTATTCACAAAAAAAAACTTTTCAATCATTTCTCTGTGGCGAAACATTAAAAGATTTTCAAATCAATATTCGGAAAAGCTTTGAGGCAGCAAAATTAACAAACAGCTTGATTTACAATTGCAGTTTTTTAAGGATTATCCTTTAGAGGATTTTAAGAATAATCTTCTTGACCTAAAATGTTGAATGTTTATTTTTGTAATGTTATTTATGAAAACTGTAGGTAAGTAAACGCTTCTAAATATTCTATAGTTTTTAAGAAATTAATTGCTTAAAGGTTTAATTTGAATTTTATTTCTGATTTTGCCTTACAAATACTTTTATTGTTATCCCATGGATTTCTAATTGTATAAAGGTGTAATGGGTTCATATCGAATACAAATATTTTGCTGGGTTTTGTATCATTTTCAAAGCCTACTATGCTTATTTTTGAAAACCATTTTCATATTTGCAAATTCTCAATAGTTTTTGAAAGTTTTTACATAAGATAAAGGGTTTGTAACTGTTCAAAATTGTGTTTGAAGTCTACTGACGATATTCTATAGCTTTTTCATAAAAAGTAACTACACTAAAAAAACCATATTTTTTACATGATTACAACTGTTCTACAAAAAAGTCCTTTAAATAAAAATATGTGGAACATAAAGAGTTTAATGCGCTAAATTAAAATCCGTTTTCATTTTTTTTCTATCACATACAGATTTACATGACTAATATAATTCCCGAAATAAGGCGGTCACGCTATCACAACTCCAGAACGGTTTGCCCGATTGGTACAACAAAAAACAAAAATATTCATGATAAAATTGCCTTCAAACTTTTTTAATATCGTTTTTTTAAATGATTAATGCTTGCTGAGAAAATCACAAACTTGTATCGAAAAAAATTGCTGATTTTTCCTGCAAAATTATTATTTTTTTTTTTCTTAATACCCATAAAATATTAAAAGCTGCAAAAACTTTATCTTTTAACTATTGTTCTTAAAGGCGATTGTCTTACGAACAAAATAAGCCATACGTCATCATAATCGATGGATAAATGTTGATTTTATTAGCTATTGAGTAAATACACCCATACACTTAAAAGGTATGTATTTTCGATTTAAATTTTTTTCGACCCAATAATTAATTTATTACCAAAAGTACCTTGGGTGTATTTTCTTACGCCGCGCGCTCAAAGCTCAGTATGTTACAAATAAAAGGAGCCATATTATTTAAAATCGATGGACAAGTTATGATTTTATTGTCAAGAAAGTGGCGGTACCTTCATTAAGAAAAATTTCGTTATAACATTACAAAAAGCGAATTAAATTCTTTATGGTAAAAAATTTTTATTCGCAAAATCTTTCCTAGCATAACAATTTATTTAAAAAAAATTAAATCGATTAACTTGTATTCGAACAATAAATTTTTATTCCAATAATTTTTATTCGAATTTATAACTCAAGTAATACTAATACGATCAAGGATTTTATTTTTAAAACTTTTATTCATATAAAATTTTTATACGAATAATGCTATTCGAACTACTTTTAGTTTTTGAAAATGTTAGTCTAATAATTTTCCTAACATAACAATTTATTCCAAAAATATTAAATCAATTCGAAGGATTTTATTTTTAGAACTTTTATTCAAATAATTTTATTGGAAAAGTTGTTATTCAAATTATTTTATTATAAGATTAATCTGTATTCGAAAAATTTTTATTCGAATAATTTTTATTCGAATAATTTTTAATCGAATAATTTTTATTCGAATAATGCTATTCGAACTACTTTTACTTTTTGAAAAATGTTAGTCTAATAATTTTTATTCGAGTGAAAATTAAATATTTCCTAATTTCGGAATCAATTAAGTTTGTGTTGGAAATTATCTCACGTCCAATTCTTTCTTTCTAAAGATACGAACTTGAGCCTAGCTAAATAAATACTTTGAAAAAAATCTGTATTTTAAAATTCGCCATTTTTCAAGCTCACAAAGCAAACACTAAACAAAAAAGATACATGAATGCAAGGAAAAATTCCATTGTTTCAACGAATTATTCATTAATATTGACCTAATTTACTAGTACGTCAAATCAATCAACTGGATCATTAATTTTGTTAAAGAATAATAACAATGAATCCTTTGAATGAACCGTCTTACATAGAACTTTAATGAATATTTTCATTGAAAGAACGTATGCGTATATTAAATCAACGTATTTTTGTAAAAATTCAATTAATCTAAGTGAATGAATGTCATTCATATTGAAATTATGCAAAATGATTTTTTTCTGTGAACGGAGCGAATATGTACATATTGTCGCTCCTAGAAGTATGCACAAACAAAAATATAAACAAACAAGTTGAAAACGTGAAATTTGGGAAATTTTTGTTTTTAATGACTGATTTCACGATTTTCAATACTTTCGTTGATTTGCCTAAGGGATTACACTGGAAAGCAGCAAATTTTTTTTTTCAATTTTTTCACTTTAGCTTAAAAGTCAAATTTGGCAGCCAAAAGTCAACTAAACTAGATAGACATGCTATTTTTCAGAGATTGTTGTAGAGGCATAAAAGAAGCTTGGTGAAAAAATGGGCGGGAACGGAGCATTGTCACAACCACTCACCATATAAGGCTTAAAAAGATGATCACAGTAAGAAATGAGAATAACATTGTACAAAAAAATTAAATTCTTTGACAAGGTTCTAACGACTAGTTCTGGTAGGGGGCACCAAAAAAATTAGCACATGTATCGGCATTGTGAAAGTTTACAACTGGGACTCATTTTAGGAGGAGTTAAATTTCCCCCCATTTCCACATATGTAGTTATACAGACTCGACATAGGAAATCTTGTAAGCCTTAAGTGTCATGTGTAAGATGTGTTCAGCACTTTTATGCAAAATACCATGAAAAACATTTTTGTAGAACATTTTAACCCTCTAACTCTTCGTGGTATGGGTCTTCTTGGCCCTTTCTTATATTAGGGGCAAACAACTCACCTTCAGCGGCTATATAGAGGGCTCAAATATTCTACATAAATATTCTCCGTGGTGTTTTACATAAAAGTGCTGAAAACATTTTATACCTTAAACGTAAGGCTTACAAGATTTACTATGCCGAGTACTACTTGTGAATAAGTAGTACGAAATTAACTCTTAAACGCATTACGAGTCTTAAAATATTTTTGACGTTCAAGTTAATTCTGAAGCTTGGGTGCATTTAAAGACAGACTTATAGCAGAATTTTATAACAAAAAATTTTTTTAGAACAAATTTTTTTAGAACAATTAAAAGCACCATTTTCTTTTTCTTTACCTCTGTGAAACCAAAAATTAAAAATTTTCCCATTTTTGAGAAAATTATGATTATAGTTAGGAGGAGCAAGTATGAGCAATGATTTGTACACTAATTTACAGAATATACAATAAATAATCTATCAAAAATTGAAAATTCGACTTTTGGCCTCAAAGTGTGAATTTTGAGTGGTGAAACTTTCCGTCATTATGGTATGGTACACAAGTAAGGATGAAAGCTTTAGAAAAAATTAGTTCATGTTTCCACATATTATAAAAGATACCAACAATATTTATACAACATACAACTCTTACAATAGGGAATTGAGCAAATGCTTCTGTTTAGAAATTTCGTTAAGCTCTTTAAAGTATGCAATCCTTCTTTTGTTGTGTCTTGTTAACAGGGCTCGGACTTTCATGCAAATGCATGTTTTTTGTGGTGATAGATAAAGACGTTTTTACTAATTATCTATGCGAATCATCAAATTCTAACTAGTTTGGCATCGATTTGTAGTTGCATATTTTTGCATATTTTGGTGGTAAGTGCATATTGTTGCATATTTGGGCAATAAATGCATATTTTTAGAGTTATAAAAATTTTTTAATGCATCTTTCTCAATTTTTGAAAAAAATATTAATAGGCCAATTATGAATGGCAACCGATCCTCAATTAGGTTATCAGTTGCTCAAAATGATACTACTGAAGGCAACTGGCAACTGAGAGCTGTCAATTTCAGTTGCTATTTAGTACCTTTCTGGCACCCATTAATTTTCAGTTGCTGACTGGCAATTCAACTAAAACTCGTTCACATTAATTATGTTTGTTTTATGTTTTTTTCTCTGATAGTAATAAACAATTAAATAAAATATTTTCATATTATTTTAGTTTTGGTACTTTTTTCGTAGGTAAATGCATATTTTTGTGCATATTTTTTATTTTTAGGTGCATTTGTTAAGCGCTTAAAATCAATTTTTAGATGCATGAAAGTCCGAACCCTGCTTATTAATTTTCAGTTTGTTTAAATATTTTTTTAGTTTACTATTGTTAATTGATTTAATTAATTTACTGTTGTTTTTTAAAGTTAAGAAATAGTTTAAAAAAACTGTTCAGCAGCCCCTAATTACTATGTGCTGCCAATAATAAAGTTTTCGTGGGTAATTAGTTCTGCCTTTTTGTTTTATATGCAAATAAATGTATCTTTTTCAAGGCGCCCTAAAGGCACCATTTTCCTTTTTACCCGACTGTGCGACGCAAAGAAGGCTTTGTATGAGTGTTCCTTGGCGGTACTGAGCGCGTGGTCTGATTTTGACGCTTCTTACATCAATCGATTTGGCTTAGTCAAAATTCACATGGCGGCGAAGAGACGCCATTTTATGAAAAAGGAAAAAATAAAAAGTCGGCGAACTATATTAAAATTGGTATCGTTAACAGGTATTTCAAAATAATTTTTAGGAACTTTTAACTGAAACATACCGTTTTGCAAATTTTTTTTCTATAAACTCAATAGAAATGAGGTATATTTTATTCATTTTGAGAGGGAAATATTCTATTTCCCCCACCGGCTGGCTCCCTTGCATCCGACCCCTACTCACCACAATCGTGCATAAACGAACTTGAGCAAGTCGTTTGCTTGCGAGTGTGCATGAAAATTTACTCCGATCCTACCTCTATAGGGCTCACAGATTTCTTCCGAGTCGCATCCCCAATGAGAAAATTTTCATCCCCAAAAATTCCCCAAAAATCAATTTATATTATCCCCGAAAATCCCCACTAAAAATAATACTACTTCAATTTCAATTCATTTAGGTATTAATTTATGAATATTTTATTTGCACTGTAGTTCATTAGTTTTAATGATATCCGTAGTCATATATTTGATGGACGATTCGAAACTTTTACTTGAACAAAATATGCTAACTCCGAAAAAATTTTTGTTTTTTGATATACTAAAATATGCTATCTCAAGATATATGCAAACATTTGCATAAGTAAAAATTTAGTAAAAATATTTAAACCATCTTATGGAGGGTATATTGTTTTTTTTTTTAACAATAGTAAGCGATATAACTAGTTTTTGGTCTCTCCTGAGAAATTAGCTTTTTTAATTGGCATTTATTAAATATAGGCTCTCGATATGTATTTCTAGCACATTACTTAAGTTGATTAATAAAATCAAAAAGTTCGGAGTCCAAATCGTCTTTATAGTTTTCTAAAGAAATATTTTGGTCCATACTTTTAGTGTTATTTCTAAGATGGATCAAACGTTTCATAACAAATACCATAATTTTTAATGTGTATATTCATTCTCAACAGAGATTCGAGCAATTCGTAAATTCGTACTGCATTTTGTTACTAATTTTTGTTTTAATTGAGTTCAAGTTCACGTTGATACGCAAATCATGTATTGAAGGTAAAATAATCTAAGAAATAAATACAAAGATATAAGGGCCTATTTACATATTACGTAACGCTATTTTCGGAGGTTTCATATGCCCCCCCCCCCCCCCTTCGTAAAACTTTTTACAAAATTTTCAGCATAAGGTATCTAATCTAGAATAAAAATTCCCAAAAATTTCCTAAAACCCCCAAAGCATAAAAATTCTCCCCAATGAAAATTCCCCAATCCTCAAAGCAAATTTTTTATCCCCATTTTGAAAAGAAAATCACCGATTTGGGGACAAATACCCTAATCTGACAACACTGCACCTCTACAATATTTTATGAGTATATTTACTTTAAAAGCTTTTCTCGGAATTTTTATTTCTTACTTAACACACATTTTAAAATTCACTATTTATATAAATTTCAGTTTTTTTCTATTCATTTGATGTAGTTAAGTTAAATTAACTGATAACAAATTTAATATATATGAGTTCTACAAAATTTCTTCAGTTTAGAACTAAAAAAACACTGTACATTTGAAATATTTTAAAATTGTATGTTTTTCAAACAAATTGTTTTCAATGTTCTATTACAGTTGTTGTTTTTCTGGATCTTATATTTCTTATTGTTGTAGTTTTTGTATTGTTATTATTGCTGCTTGTTGTACGTTGTTTTATTACAATTTAGGTCGTCTCGTTTCGTTTCTACGTATAAATTATTTTGGCTCCATATCAATTTAGGTCACGTTGCACAGTAATCATACCCTCGCTAGAGTTAGTTTCTACTCGTAAAAATGTTTGATATAGTTTTGCTTTTTGATGTATATTTCTGATATGATTTTTTTTTCATTTTTTTTGGTATAACTTTATAACTTTTATAACTTCAAAGTCTGATTATTTTATTAACACAAAGCGAATTATTTGCACGAGTTGGGTTTTTACTTTTTCTACTTTTTATTTTTTGGCAAATAACTAAACTTTTTGCAGGGCTAATTTCTTTTGAATACTTATGTACAAAGAATGAACGTATGTGTGTGTGCGTGTTTTGTACTAATTGCAGTTTAAGATAATTTCTTTTGTGTTATTTTTTTTAAGTTGTTTTTCCTCGAGTTTTAAAATTTTTTAATTAACAAATGAATCATAAAGATTTTGTAATTTTTAGTATAGAACATGTTTGAAGTTAAGCAAAACAAGTAAAGGTAATTTCTGTTTCTTTTTTTTCATATAAAACTTTTTGATAAAACATATTTTTTTTTAATTAACACAAGAGTAATTCCAAGCAAAACATTTTTTAAGTGTTAAAATTGGTTATCTTAAAGATTGTATTGTTGATGTTGAAAGCAACAAATATTATAAAATAATAAAAAAAAAAACTATAAAATTATGAAATAAACAAGATACATATGTATATTTATTTAAAAAAAGCACATTAAAAAGCTTTGAGGAAAAAGCTTCTTCATCTTTTTTGCTTGGTTATATAAGAAACATTTATATTACACGTAAGCATCGAAATTCTAATGTGTGATATCCTAAAAAGGACTTTTGTAAAATCAAATTGTAGTCAAGCGTCAACAGATCTATTGATTTTTTGAAACGAAAAAAACAGTACCGAGCGCTCAAAGTTCGATAAAGACATTACACTGCACAACAATTTTGAAGGTTTTGAAAGCTTCGCAGTTCAAAATAGCTAATCCTTAATTTCACCTGCAGAATTCAGAAATTACCATAAAAATTTCCGATTAGCTGTAGTTTTAAGAATATAACGACTTTTATATTTTCATAAATTGTAGCATTTTTGTATACTTCTCCTCTCATTTCTGAATCGTTCCTCACAATCATAAAATAGTTCATGGTTTATTAATCTGTACAAAAATACCTTTCGTTTGATTGTAATTTTGTTCATGTGTGTTGGAGTATATCTTACTAGCATTGCCAGGATATTGAAAATTGTGTTTTTTTTTACTTTAAAGCGTAGTAGTAAAATAGTCATTAAAAGAGATAAGCTAATGAGATAAGCTAATGGGGCTACTAGGTAATGTAATAATTTCATTAAAACAATGAAATAATTTCATTATAATAATAACGGAATATCATTGAAATAATGATAGAATTTCAATAAAATGATGAAATAGTTTCATTAAAATAATGAAACAATTTCATTAAAGCGATGAAATAATTTCACACAAATAATGCAATGTGTTCATTAACTTAGCGAAATTATTACAATGGATCAATGAAATTATTTCATATATTTAATGAAATTTTCATTAAAATAATTTTAACGCAACTAGGTTCATTAATCCAACGAAGCGTGACGTTGGTTGAATTTTAATAAAGTTTTTCATTAGATTAATGTCAAAATTGACAGAATTTATGAACAAAATTGTTTCAGTGTATATGGAATTCTTACAGATAAGATTGATTTTTGTTATCGATAAAATTTGTGTATGAGTCATTTTTACTAACAAAAATTTATGTAAAAAAATTTGTTTTCAATAAATTTTGTTGACTAAACATTCGGACAATTATCAGGAAATTTTTATTACTCATAAATTTTCTCTAACAATTTTAATCAAAGAATTCCATATATTTGCGTGTACCTACATTATACGGTATATTTTATCATCTGAAAATTATCTCTACAAATTTTTTCGATAAGTTTACACTAACCAAATTTTATCAATAAATTTTCTATAAAACTCAAGAATTTATGTTTCAATAACGTATTTATTTGTTGTGGATTAGCTAATCAGAAGATCTTTAACCATCATATTTGAAAAACATCCAAACATTTTTATCCATAAATTTAAAATCAAAACTTATCGATGATTAAAACAATTTTTATCGATAAATTTTCTAAAAAAATGTATCGATAAATTTTCTAAAAAAAATTATCGATAAATTTTCTAAAAAATATTATCGATAAATTTTCTAAAAAAAATTATCGATAAAATTTCTATAAAAAATGTTTATCGATAAGTTTTCTATAAAACTTTTCATCAATACATTTTCAATGAACATTTTTTGTCATCTACATATCGATAAAATTTTCGATAAAAATTTTTTATCCACAAATTTTTTTGTAAAAATTTTAATCAATAAATGTTCTATATAAAATGTTTGCCATCGATAAATACTCTACAATAATTTTATATCCAAATATATTTATCGATAAATTTCCTATAAAAATTTTTAGTCCCCCTTATTCCGTAACCATTTGTCAACGTCACGTCGAGACAATACCAAAAAATTGGTGCATTTCTACTCGTCATCGACATCACTTTACTATTACTGATAGCCACTTACTATTCCCTAAGGAATAGAAAATGCAAAGAGGCTGTTAATAGTAGTAAATTTTTGTCGACAGCGAGTAGACAAGTGCCAATTTTTTTTTTTGGTATTGTCTTGACGTGACGTCGACAGATAGTTACGGAATAAGGGGAATTATCTCTAAGTTTTCCATATGCTTGGCCATTCAAATAAAATTTTCCCTATCGATATGTTTTCTATAAAAATTGTAGTTTTTCTATAAAAAAAATGTTTAGCGATAAATTTGCTATAGACATTTTTTATCACCGCTGATCATCGCTGCTGATAAATGATATAGTGAGCTAATCCCTTTCCAAAGATATCAAATGGTGGATTGCAAACTATCTGAACGCACTATGTGACGTATGGCCAATCTAGAAAGGCAAACGGTGGTAGAAAATAAATGTTTCCGGAACGTTCTGATTTTTTTTTTTTGTATTTTACACTTAACATATTAGGTATAAGAAAACTGATATCAAAACAAAATCAGAATATGCCGTAGGATCTCAATAATCGCTAAAAGTTAACATTTAAAACTCTTGAAAAATACAATTCGAAAGCAAATTATTATTGCTACGGTGCACTGGCCATATAATCTGAATTACTGAGCGGATTTGAAAAATGTCTTCAGAATTTGAAAGGCTATTTGTTGTCTGGTTGAACAGTGCCAACGAAAAAAAAATGCATTGGAAAGTCACTCCTTCAGAATGTGCCATTAAGAAGTCCCAAAAATCGTATGTAAGTGTATAACAATTTAATAAAAATTCGTTGGAATAGAAGTAGTAGGCCAAAACCCACAGTGATCTGATCTCTTTATATTTGGAAAAAAAATTCCTGCCCCAATGTGCCCCTGCCGGGAAAAAATTAAAAAAGTGTTGCCACTTTCCAATTTTCAATTTTATGTTTTAATATGATCAGAATAGCTTTGCTTTAAAAAAAAACGACGTTCCGTATATGTCCGAAACACCGAAGAAGAATTGCAATAATTTAAATTATGACGTTTTAAATTTACTTCTGGATCCAACAGAAATTTAATTGGAAAAAATTTCATGAACACCCTAACCAACTTTTTTCTTCTTCTAGTTTTATAGCTCCTAAGCCATTATTTTGTATGCCAAATGTCAAGCACGTAGCCTACTTTTTTCGCGATATATAACTCTTTTCTTTCTTTTGACACACTGTGCAACGGCAGGAATTCTTTTGTGGAGTTCAGAGGCAAAAAAGCCAGTTATCGCAAAATAAAGCTTTATTAAAAATATATTAATCGAAAAAATGTCTGTAGTCTTTTTAAAAATTGTTCTTCTATAATATGCAATAATAATACCTGTTACTTTGAAAATTTTTTATAGTAGCTTAATATAATATTTTATATGGCAAAAAAGAAAAAAAAAGGAACATGTGTACATACTTTGAGTTTGATTAGAAAATTACGTCAATTAAATTTTACGCTATATCACGATTCAAAATAAATATGTACTAATAGATCTGCTCTCTCGTTCCACCAAAACACACACGCTCAAAAGCAATTGAACACATGTTTGATTTCTTAAATTGTTTTTGTTATTGTTTTTTGATTTTTATCTTTGCTTTTTTATGGAGTTTACCTTGACAAATAGCTTGTTAACCAAGTTCTCTTAAATATGTATAAATATGTAAGTGTGAGTAATTATTTTGGTGTGTGTTTAAACGGCTCCCTCAAGTTTTTTTTATTCAGTTAATATCCCAGGTGGCCAGATTATGTTACACAACACGCTCATCGACGATTCGTGTACGACTTGTCCTCTGTCGATTAGGTTTTCTAATCTAAAATCTATTCTAATTTAAAGGAAATTGTCGTTAACGACAATCTGAGCGAGAAATTTTTGAGTGCTGTCCTCTATTAATCACTTTTGTCGACAAGACAAGTAAAATTGTTGAGAACAAGATGAGCAACAATTAGCCATGTCACAGAATACCATACCGATCGGAAGTGGTTTCAATTCCGTAAGTTGTTTCTTCAGAAAACGAAAAACGAAAATTTTGTTCGTAATCAAACCACTTTTAAATTTCAAAGTGGAATTGAAAAACACTTTTCTACTGACTTCATTTACAGTGAATACTAAAAAACGTACATACTTTTAGGAGTGTCAAATAAATATTTCGTCATGAGCTTTCCATGTTAATAAAAAGTTCAATGTGAGTTTTGCATATAAAAACAAGAGTAAACAAATGCCTCAAGATATAAAAACTTTATCATTGGAAAAACGAAATACAAAATAAACGGAATCTAAAGCACCAAAAATGTACTTTTTCGGAATGACAACTACGGAATCAAAACCAATCCGAATGGAATTTGTGACACGGCTGAATGTCCCAGATTTTCTACCCAATCCAACTTTGTTGAGGACAGTATGAGCGACAGTGTCTAACATTTTGTCCTGAATACAACTTTGTGGAGAACAATATGAGCGACTGTGTGTCAGATTTTGTCTTCAGTAAAATTGTTTAGGACAATGTCTTATATTTTGTCCTCAATCCAACTTTGTTGAGGACAATATGAGCGACACTATCTTATATTTTGTCTTCAGTAAAATTTTTTAAGAGAAGTTGAGCGACAATGTCTTATATTTTGTCTTCAATCACACAATGTCTTACGATTTGTCTTCAATTAACTTCATTGAGGACAAGATAAGCGAAAACATCTCACATTTTGTTATCAATCACATTGTGTTGAGGACAAGATGACCGACAAGTCTTAGGATTTGTGAAAGATGAGTGATAAACTCCTGCATTTTGGCTTCAATCAAACTATGTTAGGGACAAGATGAGCGACAAAGTCTTTCAAGTAGTCTTCAGTCTAACAAATGATTGAACAAGGTGGTAAGCGGAATAACTTATAAGCATGTAGTGAATTAAATAGTCTTAGTTCGAGTCCCAGCTAAGTCAGTTCTCAATATCAGTAACTTAAGTGAAATGGAAACGAACAATATTTAAATTTGATAGTTAAATATAAAAATAAAAATAAAAATTTATGACAAAATAGATGACATTGTGGCTCACGTAATCATTAACGACAATATACATGAGATTGTACTCATTGTAATCGTGAATGACAAAATATGCGAGATTGTCGCTCACTTAATCACGACAAGCTGAGCGACATTGTCTCTCCTTAAATCGTTCACGACATTCGCAACATTTGTTCGAAAATGTCGTTGCCAACTTGTTCTGACTGTCTGTCATGTGTCATCGAGGACTTTACATTGTCGTGCAACCACCATTTACGCTGTCTTCAAAACGTGGCCAACTGGGATGTCAAATATTTTTAATTTGTATGTGTATCAGAAAAACTACTCAAGTTTGGAGTCTCAGTTTTTTTATAGCGAGAGAAAAAGAAGAGAGAAGAATCTTCAAAGAAATAAACAAGTGTCACCAGTGATGCCATAGTTTTGGGAGCAAATACATTTAAACAAACGTCAAATATATAAAACTTATACAGAAAAGGTGAAATAAGATTAAAAATCAAATTAACAAAGCACAAAGGTAATTGAAATAATTGTTTTTTGAACTTCCGTATTTGAAAATTGTAACAATTAAATTCTGTATAAAAGTTATTCCACACGTAAAATGGCCCTATGCAAGGAAAAAAATAATTTTCTCATTTTTAATTGATGTTTTTTAGAGAATGACAATTATAGAAAAAATAAAAAAACAATATTTAATACTTTTTAATCACTTTGAGGCTCTTTTAAATGATCGTGCAAGACACATTTTGCTCTCTCTTTGTATGTTTAATATTTATTTCAGATTTCCTTTTATTCCCTTTCTCATTATAAATAAAAAACGTTATCTCTGAAAAGAATATACTTTTTTTGCTTTTTATTGAATTATTTTTAATTTAGCTAGAGTATTCTGCTGTCTATAATAATAGAACGGATAGGAAATAATTTAATGTCTTATTATTTTCTTATGAGTTTATCTTTATATTATTTATATTAATTAAATCAATAAAAAGTTTTATTTCTTCCAATTTTTAAAATTTTCGTACTAGGTCACACCCGTCGGTCACACTTGTCACATTTTAAAAATAGTTTTTTTTTAAGAAAAATAATTTTTTGTCAAACAGTAAATACACAATACAACTAAAAACACTTTGAACAGATATCTATACCAAAATTATTGTGTACCTTATAGTCAAAAGTTTACAGAATTTATACTAAAAGTCATAATTTTTTAAAACTAAGATTTGTAAGGTCACACCCGTCGCAGCTTTCTTACGACCATTCGCAGCAGAAATCGTGTTCTATCAGTGTCTACCCGTTATTCAACGACTTTAAGCTTAATTTCATTGCGAGCCGCAACGTTGTTTAAGTAAAAAAAATTTTATATTATTGATTTATAACAAAAAAAATGTGTGTAAAATGATCACAGCCGGCTAAATGGAATTATTCATAAACAATTTTACAGAGATAAATATATATGTATACATATCGCTCATTTGCTGCCACGTCGTTATAACTCAAAAAACCTAGTTGTACAGCAAACGAATTTAAGGTTTACAATTGAAACAAAACTTAATAGAGAAAGAAAATGTCATTCTTCTCTCAAGACTTGAATATAAAAGATATTTATATGAAATTTTTCTACAATATGAAGAACAATATGGCGAGTAATTCTGGATTATTAGCTCAAAATCAAAAATTTTTAGTTATACCGATATGTAGATACTGTTCATCTGTAAAGTAACGAATAAAATCGAAAAACCACTAACCTGACATCACTGACTGAGTGTCACTCATTTATGGATAGCAAATCAAACAATAACAAGCAACAACAACAACTATGTTGCTTTTTTTTCATTCAATATTAATCTTTATGAGGAAAAAATTTAAAAAAAAAAATCAAACGTATAAAGACAAGAAAGAAAAACGACAAGAAATAAACTGGACAAACTTGTATGCTAAAGAAGAGTTTCTACTCAAATTACTTCATCTATTTTGAATTGTTTTACTATATAAAAAAATTAAATAATTTCTCAAAAACATGTGGTGATGGTTATTGGTGTTTTTTTTTATATTAGATTTAAAATTTTAAGTTGATTTAAGTATTTATTGAATTTTATTCGTTATGGCGGATGTAGTTTGTAAATTGTATGGCTATTTATCTTGCTTTTGTTATGACAGATAAAACCTAAGTTTGCATATTTTTTCAACTTCACTTTGGCATTTGCGAATAAATCGACCACGTTTTTTATGGCATCACTTGATTTTGGATTGTTTTGCGGATTTTATTTTCATATTTCATCAGTTCTTTTATATTTAAAGGAAAATAACATACGCCCCTATTTACAGGCACAATTTTTTAATTGTTATTAATCATACGTTACGGAATCCTTAGATTTTTCTACTAAAGGGCAGAATTCGTAAATCGAGCCATATTTTTTATTTAATTGTAAGCGAAAAATATTAAAGTTTTCAGGAGATTTTTTTATTATATTCAAATATGTTTTTTATATATAAGTTGTCGCTTACGATAAAATTGGACAGCCTAAAAGTTATCAACAATTTTGGCACTTTGACAATTCTAAACTATGGGATGGGCCATAAAGTTTTAATTTGAATTAAAAAAAAAGTTTATTTTTTACAACATGTCGCTTACAATTAAATCAAAAATAGGACTTGAATAAAGAATTCTGCCCTTTAGTCCGTAACGTATGATTAATAACAATTAAAAAATTCCGCCTGTAAATAGGGGCGTATGAAGGATATTGTTATTTTCCTTTAAACATAAAAGAAAACTAATGTTATCGAAAAATGTTCTATTAAAAAAAACTTGCTTTCTATAAGATTCCTATGCTAACTTTATGTTATCGATACGCTTTCTATTAACAAAGATTACATTTACATGATGAAATATTTCATAAAATTTTCTTCATGAAACTTTTTTTATTTGCTTTTTGCAAGCAAGGAAGAGCAAATTTGTCAAAAAAAAATGGACATTTTAATTTCTCCTTGTCCACTTTTGCAACACAACTTGCTTCCCTGTCCATTCTATTAGGAAATAAAGAAAGTTTCATGCAATAAATTTCATGAAATATTTCATCATGTATATTTAGGCAAACTATTATTATATACAAATTTTCAATTAAAGATTTTTGAAATCGATAACTTTTTTTGCAAAAATCTATATTCGATATTTATACTATAAAAATTTTGGTTATCGAGAAATTTAGTATAACATTTTCTATTTTTTAGCTATCGATAATTTTTCGCTACAAAATATTTGCCATTAAAATGTTTTGTTAGGAAATTATTTTATCTTTTTTATACAATATTTATGTTATCGAAAAATTTTAGTTTGGAAAATTTTGTTATCGATAAGTTTTCTGTACGAAAACTTTGTTATAAAATAGATTTCCATAAACAATTTTAATTGCGTATATATTTTGTGTTAGAGATTTTCAACATCGATAACTATCTTATAAAAATATTTATATTCGATAACTTTTCTATAGAAAATATTAATTATCGACAAATTTACCATAACATGTTTTGTTATGATTAAATTTTCAATAGATTCTTTTTAACAAATTCATAATGTTGTTGGCTTGCCTGAAACTAGTCTTGAACTCAAGACCTCAGGGTTTGTAGTCAGGCACGCTAACCACTCAGCCAACAGCTCCCTTTTTCTACAAAAAGTTGTTACAATTCGTAAATTTCATACAGAAAATATTTTCTGCTAATAAATCTTTTAAAGAAATAATCGTTATCGATAAATTTTCCATAGAGAAACTTTGTTATCGATAACTTTTCTATTACAAATCTATTTTATACAGAAAAATGTTTGACAGTAAATTTTGTAAGGGAATCTTATATAGCCTACCGATCAATTTTCTATTGGAAATCTTGGATATCGATAAATTACCTATAGAAGGTATTTGTTTTCTATAACTGCTTCATAGAAAATAAGTGCTTTCAAACATTTTTCCATTAAAAACATTTGCTATTGAAAAATTTTCTATTAAAATCTTTGTTACGTATAAGTCATTTTATCAAATAGATTTGTGAACGATAGAATTTTTACAAAAAAAAATGTTTATCAAAAATGTTTGTAGAGAAAAAAAACTTTTATTACGCATAAATTTTTTTACTACAATTTTTGACCATCGATAAATTTCTTACCGAAAATATTTGCTTACGATAAATTTTCAATGGGAAATATTTGTTTTCGAAAGTTTTCCATAGAAAATTTTTGTAATCGTTAAGTTTTGTACAGGAAATTTTTGCCATTCATAAATTTCCTATTTTGGTCATCGTTGGCTTTCCTATTAAATAAACGTACTTATTATCTATAGTTAAAAGTTCTATAGATAATTTTTGTAACAGCTTATTTTTAAAGCAAGGATTTGTTATCGATAACTTTTTTTTTATTCAAAACGCAACAAGTAGATAAATTTACTATAGAAATTTATTTATCGATAGGTTCGAAATAGAAATTTATTTATCGATAAGTTCGTATTGTAAATTTGGGTTGCTGTTAAATTGTCTAAAGAAAATTTTTTTAACCCATAAATGTTTTAAAGAAAATTTGTATCCAAAAAAAATTAATTATTTTGGCTTGAGTTCGGTTTTAATTTAATTTTTCAATTAAATTTGCTCAATTCACAACCTGTGTTAAGTGTTGTAGATTGTAAAAATTTTTTTGGTAATGCTCACATAAACATGTTTCTAAACAAATGTTTGTATGGAAATTACCAACAACATTTATACGATCTACAACACTTACAACAGGTTGTGAATTGGCCAATTAATATACATATTACAAAAAAAGTGTACCTATAAATTGTTTAAAACATATTTAAGTCATCAAGAGCTTTTCTATAAAAAATATTTGTTATCGATAACTTTAGAAAACGTTTGTTATCGATAACTTTTCTATAGAAAATATTTTTTATCAAGAATTTTTTAATTAACATTTTAGAGACGTATAAGCTTTCTTATAAAAGAAAAATTTATCGATAACATTTCAATAGCAATTTTTTTTCTGCGACAAAATTTTCATAGAAAATTACTCTATCGATTAACTTTTTATAAAGACGCTTTGGGCGAAATTGCAAATGTATTGAAAATGTCATGAGAAAGCGATATGCAAAATAAGTGTAGCGTTTTAGCGTACAAACATCATCGTGATGATATTGTGAAAAAGCAAATTCCGTCAGTCAGTCCCTTTTATATTTCACTAATAATTTTTTCGATGTCTTTAGTCTTATTTCGTTATTTATAGAAATTTTTAGTTTTTTAGAAACTTAAGTTTTCTCAAACGATGATATCATTTCATACACAAATTTCCTAATATTTTATTTCACTTCTAAAACAAATATTAGCTAGTCATCTCATTATAGATAATAATAATGAAGTTTAATTCAAGTTATTTTGTTTTTTTTTTCATATTTTCCCGTTTAAGGTGCACACTTTTTTATTCAGTTCGCACAAAAAAAAATTTATATAAAATTCTAAGTTGCATCATATCATTTTAATTTTCGCTGATTTCATTTATTTATTTATACTCTAGTGAACACAGTTAAATAATTTTTTTTTATTTGTTTATTAAATGTATATTCATGTGAACACATATTTAACTATACGTATTTTTTTTTTCTTAATTGATATAAACTCGTTAATTTATTATTTTTAGAAATAATCACGAATCGGTGAATTGAATATTTATTTAACATTGAACAGCAATTATTAGATGGACAGACAAGTTATTTAGAAGTTATAAAAATGATTAATGAAACTTGTAACTAACATTGGCCTTAAGCAATATGTTAGTTACTTAAACATATTTGAAGAAAAAAAGCAAGATTAGTAATGCAAAACGTAAATATTACAAATCATATTTTAAATAAATACATGTATACTATTTAAGCAAATAAAATGGTTTTTGTAACAAAAAAGATTATTTTATTTTACCTATATATTTAATTTACAAAAGATTTAATAAAATCCCTGTGAGTTTACTTTAAAAAAGTCTACTTTTATACTCCTAAAAGTATGCCATTTGTATTCATTTCAAAATTTTCACTTTTATTATTCATATACATAATTATAATGTTATACAACAAAAAATCTTTATTGTTAATTCCTTTTGATAATAAAATTGTAGAAATGAATTTGCATTCTTGTTAACAAAAACCCACCCAATTAAATAAATGGGTCTTTAGCAAAACAACCTTGATTAACAAGCCGTTTTGTTTTTCAAATCCCTTTTCTTTAAGAAAAACTAAAACAAAAGAACTACAAGTAAGCATGTGTATGTATGTAAGTAAGCATATATTTGGCACAAGTTTGAAAATGCCTTAGGCAAAATATTAAAAACACAAACTACACTCGCACACAAAAGTCTTCTTAACCTCAAAACCTTCTATTTTAACCATCGCTTTTACCCCTTATTTAAAAAAAAAACTTGCAAAAAGGAAAAACGAAAATAAAACTATCAAAGATGAAGACGAAAAGGAGGCCAGAAAACAATTTGAAAATACACACATAAAGATGGTTGATTATACATAATGGGGAAATATGGTCGAACAAAATTCAAAAACATAAAAATAAAAAATAAAAATATGAAGAAAAACGCACACTAGAAAAAAACGAAAGAAACAGTAACCTAAATAATGTATTTTCCAGCAAATAATAATGAGCCACTACAGCACACAGTGGGGCAGAATCAAAATACTTTTTAGAGGCCTTAAGCAATATGGTAGAGGGTGCTGTTTGACTAAAAACCCTGAGGTCTTCAGTTCAAGACTAGTTTCAGGCAAGCCAACAACATCAGGCATTTTTCTCATGTGCATTGGTGTGTTATTGTGTTGGTTGTTGTTGGACTGTTAAAGTTATGATAGCATAGCACTGATCACTTTGGCAGTACCGGCAGCAATTAATGGTAACATACACATAATGCACTTTACAACAGCCTCCTTCGTCGTAATTGTAGCAAATCCGTCGGCGAAGTAAAATAACTAATAAAATGGCTGTAAAGCTTAAAACCAACTCAAAGCCTCTACTTGACACCAGAGGGGCTTGCAACACTGCTCTACAGAGAACGCGCACTAACTGACTTGTAAATTAATTAAGCTTTCTATCTCTCCCACATTTCACCACCTGTTCACTACGTAATACATTTCCCAAAGAAGGTAACAGATTAATTAATTAGCTGGTAGGCATTAATTGCCTGATTGTGTTACTTCTCTTTTTTAAAAAATAAATAAAAAATAAAATTAAATAAATCAGCCAATTCTAAACGGATAATCCGATCGGTACTTAATGTAATGTTCCTCCATACATATACTTAATAGAGATGAGCGATCCCGTGACTTTTAAACAACATCGTGATCATTGAACGTGATTTAACAATCAATGTTACTTAAAACTGCGACTGTGATCACCATTGATGCCAACTTTGGCTCTTTTTTACGATATGACCAAAAACGATATGACATACTGTATTGTCATATCGTAAGTTTTTTACGATATGAAAACATTAAGATAGCCATACACGGTGTTGTCATATCGCAGCGTTGTCATATCGTTAAGAAATTACGATATGACAATACAGTATGTCATATCGTTTTTTGTTATATCGTAAAAAAGAGCCAAAATTGGCATCAATGGTGATCACTGTTTGCAGTTCTCTTATAGCAGGGTAATTGTCAAGTCATACAACAAAAACTTTTTTTTACTGAAGAAATATACCAAGGAAGATTTAAATGTGCCTTAAAATATGCTTTGAATTTTAAAAGGAAGAAGAGAGAACACAAGAAATAGCAACATTATTCATTTAACGTTATTTATCGTATTTGTAAGCAAAAAATATTTTATTACCCGCACAAACAGTGAAATATAATAATTTTGTGTATGTAATAAATAGAAAAGAACGACCTTTGCAAGTAGCAGTTACTTAACAAATTTTGTCACAGGTGTGATTCGTGATTTTCCAGTAACAGTGATTAAATCACAGGTACAGAAATATCGCTCATCTCTAATACTTAATATTTAGAATTAAAAAGGTACATAAATTCAAGGAAAAAGTTCATTGTTTCAACGAATTGTTTATTAATTTTGACATAATGTACTAGTAAGTTAAATCGATTAAATGGTTAATCAATTTTGCTAAAGAATAACAACAATGAATACCTTCAATGATCCATTTTACATTGAACTTCAATGAATATTTTTTGAAAAAAATAATGAATCTAAACAAATGAACGCCATTCATTGAAATCATGTTCAATAATTTTTTTTCTGCGTATATATCAAATTTTTTCTTAATGTTACAAAATCGTTGATTATTGATATTTTCAAATGAAATTTTGCAGCTATAGAGGAAAAACTAAAATTTACTGCTGAGAATCTCAGAATTTTTAAAAAAATTCCAAAAACCACCAAAATTAAAATTTTTTTATGGTTTGCCCATAAAGTCCACATTTGGTCCTGGGTCCATAAAATGCTTTGGCAAACAAATGGATACATATATGAGTTTCATTCTGCAAGAGGTATTTGTTTTTGAATCCATGCTTTGGGATTTTAGAATATATGGGCTAAAGTCAAAACTTTGCTGCAGAATAGCTCAATTTTACATGACCGAAGTACCCTACTTTGGGACTTCATAAGTCCGCTCCTGACTAATTTGGGAAGCTGATCGGCTCAGGTTAGAAAGTGATAATAATCTGCTATGTCCATGTGAAATTTAGTACCGATCGGATTATCTGTTTAGAAATGGTTGATTTATTTATAAAATATGTTTATTCTGCACCACTGTGCAACAGACAGTAACAACAAGAGCCACTGTAGCAGTTTAGGACTTACAGTTTGATATACACAAATACACACACACACACACACACTCAAATGCTTTAGAAAATTAGTAGGTTTGTGTTGTTTGGGGTTACCACTTTGCAATAAGTATGGTAATCCAGCATAAACTTACACTGGCACAAACATACACACTTAATCATATCTGTACTTACACAAAAAAGGGTAAATGGGTCATTATATTTATATGAATGTAAGTGGAACTGTGTGTATTGTTGCAAGAACTAAAAAAATTGGAATAAAAGTCCTTCAATTCAAGTGCCATTTTAGTTTTGGATGAGCCCCAACCGCCCTTCCCCCAAAAAAACCGATACAACAACAATAACAAAGTGTACAGATGATTGAGAACAACAACAACGGTATCTTGCATGAGAGCATACGTATGTATATATGATGAGCATTTTTTTTTTTGTTGCTTTCAATGGGATAACTGTATTGCATGGCCACTATATCTGTGCTAATGAGTGTATCCATGTTTGTGTGTTTACGTACGAATAGCTTTTTGGTCATCACAACATTAAAATACAGCTTGGCTGGCGTTTTGTGGAACAAATCCCAGGAAAAGGAAAAATACAGTGTGCTGTTGCAAATGAATTTTACATATGAATTTTGGAAATGATCTTTTTAGACAGCAATTAATACGGCTAAAAGCTTTTTCCATTAAGTAGATTTTGGTTAGAATTTTAAATTAAAAAAATATTGATTTGCAATTTGTTAGAAAAGAGCCAAAAATTACCATTATGTGGGGGAGTTAGAGGGTTAATATGTTCGACAAAAATATTTGCTGTAATATTTTCTACAACGTTGCTGAACGTACCCTACACCTCAGATGTAAAGAACACATACAGCCATGTCACAGAATACCATTCCGTTCGGAAGTGGTTTCAAATCCGTAAGTTGCTTCTTCAGAAAACGAAAATTTTCTTCGTAATCAAACCACTTTTAAATTTCAAAGTGGAATTGAAAAACACTTTTATACAGACTTCATTTGCAATAAATATTAAAAAACGTGCATACTTTTAGTAGCGTCAAATAAATATTTGGTCATGAGCTTTCCATGTTAATAAGAAGCTTAATGTGAGCTTTGCATCTAAAAACAAGAGTAAACAAACGCCTCAGGGTATAAAAACTTTCTGCCTGTTCGCCGATGTCGAAGGAGTTCTTTCTTTCTCAAAAACAAATTCAAAAATTTTGTTATTGTTTAAATGTAATTGAGCGAAAGAAAGAACTCCTTCGACATCGGCGAACAGGCAGTTTATTATTGTAAAAACGAAATAAAAAATAAATGGAATCTAAAGCACGAAAAATGTACTTTTTCGGAATGACAACTACGGAATCAAAACCAATCCGAACGGAATCTGTGACATGGCTGATAGTTTCATGTACGGATATGCTACACGATCAGGCCAAATGGGGGGAAACTTTAACCCCCCTAAAATAAAATTCCGATGAGATCTTGCAAAACGCCAACACACGTATATATATTCTTTTTTGGTCTCCTCTACCAGAATTTTAAAAAAATGGGAAATTGCTGTACAGTATTATTAATTTTGGAAATCGCGCGATTTCAAATCGACCCGGTTTACAGAACGCGGCCGATAGATAACGTAATAAAATAACTTACTGCCTGTTTCTGAACATAAAACTTTCCAAATATGAAAAAATACAAGCCAGGCAGTGCCTACACACAAAGGCCAACAAAAAGAAAATTAGTTTTTAACGGCCTGTTCCACGATGTCGAAAGTTATCGTTCGCTGGATTTTCATAGCCGACATCCCACTATCGGCGCAATATACCGCATTTCGTCAGCTTGCTGCTTATTGAGACTTAACAGCCTCTCCCACAACGACGGCGAACTAAAATCTGGGAATCTGAACGAAAAATAGCTGATTTGAGTCCCATTAATAATCTATTTTATTTCGTAAGTAAATAAATAAACAAATCGGTTGTTAGCAGGATGTTAATCATTTGTATTTCCCTTTAGCCAAAATCCCCTTACCGGCGCAATGTACCGAGTTTCGTCGGCCCACTGCAATAAAGCCATAGGTAATAAAGCAAAATGGCTTTATTTTTTAACTAATTTAAAAATAAGGGCGTAATTGTGTACTACACTGCAGTGGTAATAAAGCCATATGGCCTGGCCTTATGCCTAATACACTTAGGGCCTGTCCCACGATGTTGACAAGTCGATGTTGTTCTCTTATTTATATTGAAACAAAAATAAATTAAAATTTTGTATTATTGTTTTCAACTTGTCGACATCGTGGGACAGGCCCTTATTTAAAAAAAAATTATATAAATTATTGTTTCTAATTTTTATTAAGTTTTAAACAAAAAACATAATCTATTTTTTGAAGGATTCAGGAATTAAGAGCTGGAGTCAAATTACCGCGTGCAATATTGATCGAAATTTCAATCGCAAACGAATGCAGTAATTTTCTACCTGTTTTTCTAACACGAATGGACAGACAGGCAGCATGATTCCTGTACAAATTCTCGTTTTACAAATAGCGCTCTTTAAATTGATAATTAAACACAACTTTATATTTCTCATTTACAAATTAATTATTCATTTATTTGTACAAAGAAAAAAAAGTAGGTAAATTAAACACACTTTGAATAAAACTATTGAATAAATTATTTAAAATATCACAAAAGCCAACACAGATAGAAATAGAGCCAGAGAAAGACAGAGTAAGAAAACTAAAATTTAAAAACAGCAAAAACAGCTCGAAAACAAAAATATTAAATAAACTGTTGAAATGAATTTGTCTGAAATAGCTGATGAGTTTGCATTGAATGTTGGGTTAAATGATTATTGAGAACGGATTATAATGAAAGAGAGAGAGAGAGAGAGAGAGAGCGAATGATAACGTTCTTATTAAAAAAAACACACACATATAAAATGAAATCGTATGAAAGAGAGAGAGAGAGCTTTTCATATGATCACGATTGATTGAATGATAGAAAATGATAATTTTTTTTTTAACGAGTTCGAATTCATAAAAGAATTAGAGAGAAAGAGAGAGTAATAATGTAAATTATAAAGATAATAATGATTTTTTTTAAGAAAAACTTACCAGAACTGAAATGGGAGCGTTTGGTTTGTTCATTTTCGGGATCAGTATCAAGTGGTCTTTTTCTAGAATCGCCAATTTCAGGACTGGGGCAAGTTTCCATTGTAGCATCTTCCATTTTGATGAGAATTTTGAAGTTTTTTATTTATTCAAAGTACGAAAAAAACGTTTGATTAACACACAAAGTTCCCTTTGAAGCGATTTTTTTTATATATATATTTTTTTGGTTAGATGTTTTTGTGTTTTGTGGTGGTTTGGTGGTAGTGGTGGTATTGGTGATTTTTTTGAGAGCTATTTTTTTTTGGCGGATTTTGACAATGATTTATATATTGATTTGATGCTGATCCTCAATACAATAGAAATAGAGAGGAGTTAAATTATATTTTAAGAGAAAGTTTATTCTGGGATGATGAGCGTAAAAAGCATAAAACCAAAATTAAAAACACAACTACTCTATATTATTTAGATGTACTCGTATTTTAAAGTTTACAAATCCTTGACGTTAACAATATAATGATGATTGCTGAAGAGAGATGACGTTTAGAGTTAGAGACTGAGTTATATATAATTTTAAAAGGCTTGCCGTGTAAAAGAGCTGAGGAGAGCCTTACTTTTGTTTTGTTCAAAGCTTTTGGTTTGCTTAAAGTTTGATGTTTATGTTAAGCTTAAATGGATTTTTAGCTTAATGTCTGTCGTCTGCTTCTAGTCCTTTTGCAGTTGCTCAATGTTTTCTTTTTTATCCTTTGCAATATAATTTCTTCTAGTATAATTAGACTTTACTCAGTGATTTTTTTTTGTTAATTTTTTTGCTTTTCTTGTGTTTTTCTACAGTAAGTATATTTAGTTCTTTTGTGTGTTTTGCTTCAGCTTATGCCACTAATGACTTCCTTAGATTAACTTTTTTGTAATTTTGGTGATTTCTTTCGCTGTGTAAGCAATGCAACACGCAACAACGATTAGATGGTTACAATGTTCTTTGATTTTATTTGGTTGAATTCCTTTAAAGTTTGATGATTTTTCAAGTGATCGGTGGTTGGTGGTTGGTGTTGGTGGAGGTTTCATTATTATTAATATTTTTTTTTTAATTATTTTTGGTGATTTTTTTTGAAGTTTTTTTGATTTATTTTGAATGGTGCGATAATAATTAGATTATTTTTGAAAATTTGTTTTTGATACGTATAACGAGTATATGGAAAAAAGAAAAAAAGAAAAAATATTTTATGAGAAAAAATGCAGCAATATAAAAATACACACAATAATTAAACAAACAACAATATAATAAATTTACAAAAATACATAATGTAATAATTAATAAAAATATGTTGTATATAGTATGCAGTTGTAAAAATATAAATTATTTGATCATATCAAACAAAATAAGAATTATTTATAGAGATTTTTAACGTTTGTTTTTTTTTCATTAAAATAAAATGCCGAGAAAAAATAAGTTGATTTAAATTTTTAGTTTGCTAAATACATATATGTATGTGAGGCATTTTTTGCTATTTGATTTTGATAAAATTGATCTTCAATGGATTTCAATAATGATGACAAGTTTGATTTCTATCTTTTTGTTTCTATCCAACACAAATAAAATGTGCCTCGGCTGAATTGGTGGGTGTTAGATGTTTTATTATTGTTACTTTTTTACTTTTAAGAAGAGAACAAAAATGAAAGCGATCAGTAGAGAGAGAGAGAATTAATAATGACCACATTTAAAAAAATGGCTGACAACATCGAAAGCAATAATCACGATTTAATGATGATTTTTGATATCAAAATGATATGAATTTTTGTGTTGAATTGAATTATTTACACAATAATATGCGCTGCTGTTCTTAAATGTTTTAAAGTTAAAATAAAATTTTAATTATTTATAACAAAACGTGAAAAATATTTGCTCAATTATTTGCATATTAAACTAAACATGTTTAGAAACTAATGGATTTATTAAGACAAAAAGTACAAAGTTTTAATTACGCATAAATGTTTTAATTGCTTGTAATAAATTTGTTGATTTATAGTAAATATTTTGTGCGTAGCACAATTTCAGACACCCAAAAGAGCCGTTGCAAAGAATTGTTCAATTCACAACCTCTTCTAGGGTTTGATGAATTCAACATAAACATGTTTCTAAACAAATATTTATGTGGAAATTGCCAACAACATTTATACGATCTGCAGCACATACAACAGGTTGTGAATTGGACATATGTTGCGAGGAAGTTTGTTTAATATTTTATTTTAGGAGTTTTATGTTGTATAATTGATGTTGGCAATTTCCAAATAAACATGTATCTAAACAAGTTATGAAATGTATACACAGAGGGCTAGGCGCCCAAAATGCTACGAATTTAAAATGTTATTTCTAAAAATTTTTATTTAAAAACTTTAGCACATAATAAAAACAGTTCAAATTTTAAGAAAGAAAAATTTATTTTCGATCGATATAGCGCGGATAATAGCATCGAGTCTGCTCAAGAACGCTTCACATACTGCACAAATGAGGCCTTATGGTCTACAGAAAATATTATTTCCCAAATTTTTCCATTTAACTGTTTACTCAGAAAACTTTTGATTTTCAATTAATATTTTAATTGAATCAACGTTTATTTCAATTGGTTTTATTTTTTTTAAAGAATTCTATCAATTAGATTTTAGATTAAATTACCATAAAATAGGAAACATTTCTACATGTCAATTGTGTATAAATGAATAGAATAAATTTAGTTTGCATCTGTGAGAATTGTATAATTTTTCTGAGTATGCGATATTGTGTTATGACAATCAATTGATTTTTTTTTTTTTAATTTCAATTAATTTTTTAATTGATGTAATATTTTTTTTTATTGAAAAAATCGAAAAATATTTTCAAACAATTCTGTTGACTTAATACTACAATTTTCGTGATTGGTTGAAAATTAATTAATTTTTTAATTGGATCTTCGTTTTTCTTAATCTCTCATATTTTTAAGTTGATACTTTGGCCTCCAGAATGTACCATATGTAAGCGCTTAAGTTGCAGCACGTGGTTGCTATTTTGTGCGAAGAAATAAAGTTGGGAACTTTTTCTGTAAAAAGCTTGGGCTTCGCAGGGTTTATTGCACAGTGGCGCGTTTTGTTGAAAAGTTCAATTGTTACTATCGAATTATTTACGTGACCAAGCATCCTTTAAAAATCTTTTCATGGTAGATTTGTTCATAAGCCACTACGCCTTGTTCAGTAGCATGAAGTTGGCAACTCTTCTAAGATTTCAACAATCGCCAATAGTTGGGGTATCCATCAAATTTTTAGCAAACTATTTTTTTTTATTATATTCAATTTTGTTTTGCTCTACTTACATAACAACCATATTTAGGGATAATGCACTAATTTTGCAGTTTTCACTAATACTTATAGCGTTTTCTTTTCTGCAAAAAAGTGTTGCACTATTTGCCCTTTTTAATGAAAATTTGCAATATAATTATGTTTTGAAGAACTGAATTTATTAGAAATTATTCTATCATCCCTTACGAAGGGAAATTTTTCTTTTAAAGGAATTTTAATTGCAATTTTTTTAATAAAAAATTAAAAAAATTTCAAATTTTTTTGTAGAATAGAAAACGCCATTAGTGATAGTACAAAGTTATTGCAATGGTTTTTTTTGCTATTTAGTGGTAAATTGAAAATTAGAGCCCCACCAAACATTAGCGATAGTGATGTTAAAAAATTTTGCACTAAAAAAAAATTATTTTTGTTCGAAAAAAGTAATCATCAGTTCATTGTAACTTTTTTTCTTCGCAACTATTAGTGCAACGTAAAAATTTTGCAATAAATTTTATGTTCAAGTTTTTAGAAGTTAAGTGATAATATGATTAAAATCAGCTTTTTTAATGATGTTACAAATTTCGCACTAATTGAGTGTGGTTCAGATTTTTGCACTAAATTTGCGTTTAGTGATAGTGAAAAAATTAGGACTACCACTAAAGTATTTTAGAGCTATTGAAAAAACGTGTTTTTTTTATCACTAAGCAAACGAAAAATAGTGCTAAATAAATTTTCTCCAATTTTATTTAGTGCTAGTGCACTGCTTATTTCAATCAACATTTATTGCACCACCCCCAAATTATGATAACGAACGTACGTTGAAGCAAAAACAAAAGCAGACTGAGAAACAAGCCACACAGAGGGAAATCGAGATAAACAATCCCAGCGAACATTTTTTGCAGAGATCGATCAGAAAGTCTGCAAAAGATGCGGAATTCGTATCCGAAGTTGGTCAGAAAATGTAACGAAAATCATATGCGTGGTTGACAAGAAAGCTGGCCTATTTTTGTGTGGGAAAGTTTTCAAAACTTTACCGAAATGTCTGAGAGATTTCTGTACGAATTCTGAAGAATTTTCAACATGACTGAAAATGTCTGATGAAACATCGGAAAATTTTCGAATTTTTCCGTTACTTTTTTCCGACCTGTCGTGTTAATGTCGGTGAAAATTCGGAGCTAAAACTGAAAAATGAAATAGCGCCCAATGTCCAAAAAGGTTTTATTGTTTTCAATACAAAATTTTTAGGCCCATTTTTCGGGCCCTAAAGTTTAACCCAAAAAAATTAAAACTTTACAGCAAATTTTTAATTTCGAAGAATGCATACCAAATAAAAATACAACAACGAGTTTATTTTTTATTTAAAAGCTTGTAGCTAAATGTATTCCAAAAGACCTTTTTTATTGAAATTAGTGCACAACTTTTGATTTTATTCATAATTCAGTGAGATAACTTAATTGGTAAAAGTTAAATTTTCATACAACAGCAATTTTGGACTTTGTGTTTGTGCTTGTCACTGCTGTATAGAAATTAAAATTTTATCAATTCAGTTCTGTCACTAAATTGTGAATAATATCAAAAGTTGTACACCAATTTCAATGGAAAAGGGGGCTCAATTCTTTTGGAAAATATTTAGCTACATGCTACTGGACAAAAAATCTGGCCGTCGTATCTTTATTTTGTTATAAAGTTTTAAAAACAAAAATGTAAAAAAATTTTATAAAAAATTATTTTACGATATAGCCAAAACTACTATGCAGATTTAGAAATCAATTTTGTACGGCTTAAAGATTATTTTGTTGTCGAATTTTGATTTTTTTACTTAACTTAATGGAGCATGGCCTTCTCAAGTTATGCTCATATACATATGTATATCTCGAAAGCTAGAGCTGATAAAAAATTATAATTATATATTTAAAATCTGCATAAGATATGTAGTCGGTTACGCAATTTGCTGTAAACATCAGTAATATGTTGAAGAAATTTTTAAGTTATCTTAATTCGTGTAGCCGTGAAAAAAAACAAAGTCAAGACCTTGAAATGAGGTTGAAAAATGGGTAAATTTTTACAAAAATGGAGCTTAATTGTTGGACGTTTTTCTCAAAAAATGTTCAAAACTAACATTTTTTTCTTTTAAATTTAAAAAAAACAGACTTCAAAAATTACTGCACTTAAAATTTTAAAACGATTAAAGTAGGCACGCTACATCAGTCATTGGACGAATATAGTGAAATTTTCTTTACAAATTCTGTTAGATACACTCTAAAACATTACTTCAAATTTACGATCATATATTGTCTAAATATGTGTTGAAAATTTCTCCTTGTCTAAAATTATATCGATTTTGTAGTTATTTTATTAAAGAAAAAAAACTTTAAATTAAACGTATTTAGTCCAAGTGGAAAATATTCAACATAAAATATACTACGGCTATGGCTAAATGGTAAATATGTCAGCAGGCCGCGGTTCAAACCTACACGCAGCCAATAGCTTTTTTAGTAAAAACATTTTGTTTAAAAATAATGCGTGTGTAATTTTAGGTCGAAAGTAGTCTGTAAAGTGTTGCCTACTATTATCGACCTAATTTTCAACAAAAGTGTTTTAGAGTGTACGTTTGATATAATTGATCTAGCTTTTGATTGTTACCCGCCCGGTCAAAAATGTTACCAGGAGAGCAGATTTTCTAAAAATAGTCAAATTTTCAGCAACATTTTATTTACCTGCATGAAAAAAGTACCAAACTTTATTTTTTAATTTTCATTTCTTTACTATTTATTTAAAAAACATCGCAATTCTCTTATATTTAAAAAATTTCAACGATATATTAAACGGGAATTTTTTTCATGAATTTTAATTTTAAAGTTTTTCTCTTACTTATTTTTCAGGATGATCTAAATTCACACAAAATATAAAAATACACTTATTTACCTGCCCATTGGTATATAATACATATATAAATATTATTGATTTGACTAATTTCATCTGAGATGTCTGTTTTATGGCCGTTTTATTTATTATTTCAAATCATACCAATGGACAGGTACATACATAAGTGTATTTTAATATTTTGTGTGAATTTAAATCGTCCTGCAAAATAGATAAGGGATTTGACTGAGAAAATTTTAAAAATTAGCTATTCGTATTTTCTTCACACATTTGTATGCCGGAGGTAGTCAATTTTGACACCCTGTAGCTCACTGTGTTTTTCAACAGGGTGTTCCATGTTTCGTTATACATAAAGCTTAGGTCCTCCTCTATGATTTTTACATATATCGTTTTCTAACCGGAACGCAAATTTCAAAGATACAGATTTATTACGCTTTTTTCCAATTGGAACCACTTTGTGTCGACTCTGCACTAAAGTAGAGATAGTATTTTTTATTTTTTTTTTTGGGGATATTTCAAGCCGACCGTTTCTTATGTCGAAATCGCACATTCGATTTTTTTGTCGTCAGCATTGAAGAGAACAATATTTATTATAACAAGACATAAATTTGAAAAATCAAAGAGAAAATAAGTTTAAACCGTCACAGATCCTAAATGGTCATTCGAAATTAAAAATCATAAGAGAAACCTAAAGATAATTTTCAAATAGCTGTCGATTGATACCCCTTTTGATATAGTTCGCCGATTTTTTTTTTTTTCGTATAAACAAAATGGCGTCTATTGGCCGCCATATTGCATTTTGACTACTGTCATATCTTTAGCGACGCTCCCCGAATTAAGACGAATCGATTGACGTAAGAATCGTCAAAATCGGTCTACGCGTTCGGTTTATATAGTGCCGCAAAGGAACACACATACATACATAGGCTGATAAACACAATACCCTTCTTGGCGTCGCGCAGTCGGGTAAAAATTAAATTCCAACAAATGTTTTGTTTAGAAAAAATCGCCAATTCCATATGACTGTAGAATACAATAAAGTTAAAAAATCACATTTTCATTTCATTCCAAACACACATTAAAAAGTATTTGAACTTGTTATCTTTTAAGTTTTTATCTTTGAAAATAAGTCTGTTTACTCAAACCCATACTACGAAAACAATATGTACATACATGAATATATAGACATTGTATGTACATGACTGAATATTTATGAGAGAATATGTTAAACATAAAATAAAATCGTGTTATAACTCCCCTTGAAAAAATTTCTGGACTATGTATTATTTTGTACATTTTATATATATTTATGGTTTATAACATATAAACCAACAAAATTATTATCGCTAGAGACTCAGAAAAAGCAACAACAACAACAACAACAACAACAAATAACAACTTTAAATAAAATGTCTCTATAAATTTAACGCTTCCCCAAATTATTATGTATAAATTTTGAAAGACATGACACAAAAAAAACAACTAAAAAGTTATCAGTAGATATTGTAGTTCAAATATACGTACAGGGTCTAGATAACACATACATACATGTGTACATACGAGTACATTATCATTCGTTATAAGAAAAGAAATACACCCCAAAACTATTTAATTATATTGTGTCAAGTGAAAAAGAAATAAAGCTGCTCTTTTTTTTTAAGTTGTGAAAAATGCCAAGGCAAAATGTTTTAACTTGAAATTATAATAGACAAAATAAAAGTTTTGGGGGGGATTATACTACATGTACACATATATATAGAGATACGCAGTTTTAACTTCGAATCGCGCTCCCAGCGCCCGAGCCCCCCTCTCCCTCGCCTATGCTTAATAGCCACCACCAAAAACCATGGCACTTCTCTTCCTAATGCTACAACGTATTGAGGTTATGATTTCAAATTTGCTGTAACGAAATTATTTATACACAGAATTGTATCTAGAAGATCTTTAGTCAGCGATTTTTATTTCAAATTATTGTAACAAATCAAAATTTATTCCATTAAAAAAAATCAAAACAATTCTAATGCGGGTGTTTGTTTGTTCAACCAAGATTTTGTTACAATTTTATTTACTTTCCATAAACAATCTTATTTTTGTGATGTGATTTTAAATTTTCATGTTGTCACCCCATAAAATTGCAATTTCAAAACATCTTCAAATACTCTCAAGTTAATATTTAATTGTGGTATTGATAACCCGCATTTAAAATTTTCGTATTTTCTTTAAACGAATTCAATCAAATTTGCCTGCCATGTTAACATATGGTGTGTTGTTTAGTAAAAACTTTCTCATACATAAATTAGATACATACTTCGATATTTTTGTGTTTGAAAAATTAAGTACATTTTGGGGGGGGAAGTTCTTTTTTCTTAAATTCAGTTGTTTTGGTGTTTTTAGGCTTAAATATATTTAAATAATAATTTATTCAAAAGAGATTTCCCTTTTCTTTTTAAATTCACTGAGAGTGCAAAGTCATTAACACTCTTTAAAGCATTAGAAATACAATAAAATTTATTTTAAAAATTTAAATATCTTAAAAATCATAAATTAAAAATGTAGAAATCGAAATGTCGGCACGTCACACAGAGGGAAAAACAGCCAATCTAGCGGCGGATAAATTTAAAAAAAAATTTATCTAATTTGAAAAAAAATTTAAACGCAGTTTCAAAGCGAACAAATCAGTTTATTTAAAAATCTAATTTATTTATCACTATGTTACGTGGTTCGGAAAATAGGGCCTTTTAAACATTGAGAGAAAATTGGGTTTTAATTCTTTATTGATTTTTATATAAAATTTGTTGGCGTATTGAATCGCTAATGATGGACGTTTTCGGATAAAGTAACTTTTTTTTTAAACTGTTATATAAGCGATTTTAAACTGTTATACTTTATATATTTGCTATTTCAGTTAAGGTTTACAAGCCTAAATACAGAAAAAAAAAATTTTTAATATTCTAAATCTTTGTCCCTGAGTCCCTGAAAATTTAGTGGAATCTTAATGAAGATATTATAGAGTAAAACTGTTACAAAAATTAGCTGCGGAAACTTGCGTATGCGACTTTTACATCAGTTTTTCCAATTATACACCTTTTTAAAATTTTTTCTACTTGTTTGTACTTCTGTATGATATTTGATTTTGTTGTTATGTGCTTCCGAAACCACTTGTTATTAAATTAAAATACCATTGAAGTAGTCCTTTTCAATTTTAAAACAAATTTTTAATGCATTTTGAAATTTAAATGCGCTTTGAATTTTATTTTTTTTAGCATTTTGAATTTTTAGACTTTGCCGTATATAGCAACATATAGCGGCCACTGTGTTAAAAATAGGTAATTTATATACAGACCTTATAGCCTTATAGCCTGTCCAGGCATACGTTTTTTTGTGTATCAGACTATTAGTTTGGAAGATAGCAGCTTTCCGACGACTATAGAGTTTTATCGGTAAAATTGTTCTTATATAAAAACATATAGCGCCCACTGTGTTAGAAATAGCTACCTAGCTTTTAACACACCTTGTTGCCTACATCCTTCTTTTGGTAGGTATGATTTTTCCACTGTTAGATTGGTCTTTTTTCCCAGTGTGCGCCACATACTCTTCGGAACACTCAACACATTTTCAAAAAGTTTTTAAATGTTTTCTTTCTAAGCTCTACTGCATCAAAGGAAAAGACTCTTTTTCCAAAACAAAAAATATATAATGGGTGTTTTTTATTGAGGTATAGAACTTTAAGTTGGCATCACTTTTTTAACTGGCGACCATTTTGTCAGCTGTCAAGTGATTAATATTTAGTTTGGTTTGCCATTTCATCATGAACAGGTTGACAAAAGAACAACGCTTGCAAATCGTGCAAATTTATTTCGAAAATAATGGTTCAGTTCGCGAAGTTTACCGCAAGCTCCGTCCATTTTATGGTCGACATAATCGTCCATCAGAGCAATTAATTCGGTTAACCATGGATCGTTTTCGCACTACGTTTACTCTATGTGATAATACGCATCCGCAGAGACGTCGAACAGTGCGCACCGAAGAAACAATTGCCGCTGTAGAGCAAAGTGTTGAAGAGGACCCGAATGAATCGATTCGCCACCGTGCACAGCGATTGGAGCTTTGTCCATCAACTTTATGGAAGATTTTGCGCAAAGAATTGGATGGCATGAATGTGGATGAGTTGTGGTTCCAACAAGACGGCGCTACATGCCACACAGCGCACGTCACAATCGATTTATTGAAGGAAACATTCGATGAGCGCATAATTTCGCGGAATGGACCTGTCAATTGGCCACCAAGATCGTGTGATTTGACACCATTGGATTATTTTCTTTGGGGATATGTGAAGTCGCTCGTCTACGCCAACAAACCAGAAACGTTAGGGGACTTGGAAGCCAACATTCGTGGCGTTATTGCCAACATACGGCCCCATATGCTCGAAAAAGTGGTAGAAAATTGGACCTGTAGAATTGGCTTTATTCGAGCCAGCCGCGCCGGCCACATGCCCGAAATCATATTTAAACATTAATGGCATAAAATTATCCTTCCAATAAAGCCAAATTGATGGACATTAAAACGATTTTCTTGTGTTTTATTTCAATTCGAAGATCTATACCTCTAAAAAAAACACCCGTTATATATGTACTCGTACATATTTTTTGAGGTAAAAAATATCTTAGTACCTTATATAGTTTCTTTAAAATAATTCCCTTTTAAAAAAGTACCTTTTAAAAAATCCCTTTTACAAAACGTATATTTTACAAAAAGGACCTTTTAAAAAAAGTACATTTTAAAAAAAGTAGCATTTAAAAAAGTACCTTTTAAAAAAAGCACCTTTAAAAAAATTACCTTTCAAAAAAAATACTATTTAAAAAAATTACCTTTCAAAACAAGTACCTTTTAAAAGAGTACCTTTTAAAAAAAGTACCTTTTAAAAGGTACCTTTTAAAAAACTTTTAAAAAAGTATATTTTACAAAAAGTACCTTTTAAAAAAATTACCTTTAAAAAAAAAGTACCTTTTAAAAAGCTTCCTTTTAAAAAAGTACCTTTTGAAAAAAGTACCTTTTAAGAAAAGTACCTTTTAAAAAAAGTACCTTTTAAAAAAAGTACCTTTTAAAAAAAGTACCTTTTAAAAAAAGTACCTTTGAAAAAAAGTACCTTTTAAAACAAGTACCTTTAAAAAAAAATACCTTTAAAAAAATTACCTTTTAAAAAAAGTACCTTTTAAAAAACTACCTTTTAAAAAACGTACCTTTTAAAAAAGTACCTTTTAAAAAAGAACCTTATAAAAAGTCTTTAAAAAAACTACCTTTTAACAAAAGTACTTTTTAAAAAAAGTACCTTTTAAAAAAGTACCTTTTAAAAAAAGTACCTTTCAAAAAAGTATCTTTAAAAAAAAGTACCTTTTAAATAAATTACCTTTTAAAAAAAGTACCTTTGAAAAAAGTTTCTTTTAAAAAAAGAGTACCTTTTAAAATAGTACATTTACAAAAAGTATATTTAAAAAATCAGTATTAAAAGCATTGGGGCATAGTCATAGTCCTAAACAAAGTATACTTTACGAATTTAAAACCAGTATGTATTGCCATACAAAATAATGGTTTCAAGCTCCTAAAGTATACTTTGTTTTGACTATGATTATGAGCCATTCACTATTAAGGAAAGTGCCTTTTAGAAAAATTACATTTTAATTAATTTTTTTTTTTATTATTTCTCAACAATCTTTAAATTTAATTTTCCATTTTGAAAATGCAGTTTCAATTTAATAATGTTTTGCTTTTTACTTTTTTACAAATTCTTGATAGCAACAATAACAAATAACAGCAACAATATATTTTTATAATAATGGAAAAAAGTTTATTATTATTTTTTTTTTTAGCATAATGAACGAAATGGCCTTGACCATTAAACATTTAAAAAGAATAAAAATAAATTTTGTTGGCGTAGCAGCAGTGCACAGCTCAGCAAAATTAAAAATAAAATATCAAACAAAAGTTATTATGTATAATTAACTATATTATACTCGACTACTGACGATTGCTGTGTGTATAAATAAATAAAATGTATTGCACATTTTAATAATGCATCATACTCGTACAATCGTAATATGGTTGGTTGTATGTACTCTTGAAATTTTCGCAAAAAAAATTTCTGTTGACGAGGATCTGGCATTCAATTGTATTGAAATGTAAGTGGCGTTTAAATTCAAGCGGAAATTTTTATAAGAAAAACAAAAAGTTTTTAAGTTTTTTTCTGCTTTAAAATATGAAGAATTTTGAAATGTTTCAAGTTTTCAATACTTTCCTGCAAATGTTTTATTTTGAAGTTAAATGCGAAGTAATATTTAATTAGAATTTTTAAAAACCGCCGACACAGTTAAAATTCCATAGCACCATGTTCGATTTTTCATAGTCTGCAATTAGGAAATATGGTGCCACAGACACATAGATACGGATAGACTCAATTAGAAGAAAGCTCTCATAACATCCAATTGCTAAACCGATTTTCTTCACACATACTACAGAAATGGTATTATCCATTCATCAACTAGAAAATGGATGATAACTTCAAATAGAAAATGGATGATAACTTCAAAACGGTTTTAGATCAGATCACCTTCCAAACAGAAACATAAATAAGTAAATTAAAATCGTTCTTGCCGTTTGAAAGCTACTCTGCTATTACCACAGTGATTAAATAGGATAAAGCTAGAAAAAATGTGATAACTTCTAAATGGCTGCACCTATTTTCTTTAAACATGGCTAAGAACACTATCGATCAAGTTACCTTTCAAACGAAAATAGCTAAATCAAAATCGGTCCATCCATTTAGGTTCTACGATTGTCGGGGTTTAATAAGATAACACAGGCCTGCGAAATAATATTTTTTGTAAGTTTTTTCCTCAAGCTCAAATCATTTGGTAAACGTAACGGGAAACGATATTGATACAATTCATAGCACGTCACATTTACTAGGTAACGGTACATTTGTGTACGGTACAGAGTCAAAAGCTGGTTCGATAAAAGCGAATGATATATTGTTTGAAAGGCTACTATATTACGCGTCAAATGGTGGCTATTTAGTTTTGATCGGATAAAAGGTGCCTGAGTTATAGTTGTGGCCCACAACTATAACTCAGGGTAAGTCCCATTTCCATAAAAAAACGTATTTGAATTTATGAATTCAGTAATATAATACGAATTATAATTTTTTCTGTGTATTGAAGGCAAAAAACTTAAAATCCATTAGGTAGTTCCTAAGTTATACGAAAAACAGCTTAGAGCTAATAAATCTGTAATAATTTAAACGGTGGTTTAGTTAAACTGAACTGAAATTTGAATATAGTTTAAACTCAACAGCAGTAAATCAGTGTACCATGTTAATTAAGACGTGGTGTAAAAATTCTAATGATGTAGTTTCGTGCTGTTTAGTGTGGCCAATCATAGGGCATGATGAAAAATCAGTTTATTTTTCAGTGTTCGGTAGTGTTATTATATAACTACTTTGTGTGGCAATTACCCCTTCCCCCGGGTTCTATAATCACAATTTTTTTTAAATACTTCGCATTTTCCTCTAAATATAAATATATGAATGCCCCGACTGCTATAGCTTTCCTGATATAAGATATTTACTTAGTATAGGCGTGGCACTGCCCACTTTTATATCCATCAGATTGTGTTGTAATATGTGTGCAAAGTTTCAAGTTGATCGGAGTTATTGAATTTGGTGAAAATTTAGCTCACAATTTTTTACTAATCAGCCTTATCTAGAATAAAATCTCACGTGAGATTTCTTCCCTTTCCCTAAAATTGCGAACGCAAACTTCGTATTTTTGTTGTGCTTGTATGCTATTTTGTACACTTTTTTCACAATTTTTTGTTCATGGGAAAGAGTTTACGTGAACAAAATGTTCGCCTTTTATTCACGATAGGGGTTAATAATTTTGTTTTAATAATAATTATTGAGTAATTTCATTAAAATTAAAAAAGTGTTCTACGGGCGGATCCGGGCGAGTACAAACGTTTATCTAGCTGATTTACTTTTCTTGATCATCAAAACTTCTATTCCTCTAAAATCGAAATATGCCAGAAATATAATAGTTTAAAATATATTTTATAGCATCTTAAGTATAAACATTACAATGGCCACCCATACCATTTCTTAGACTACAATCCTACTAACTTCGCAAAAGATACCGACCGCATCCCATTATACATGATACTTTGCGAGAAATGAAAATTTCTTTGTGATCATATATAAAAAAATTTAATTTTTTAATTGAGTTATGAATGTTTAGTCGAACTGTATGGTTTTTATCCAAAGTTATTTAATTAGTTTGGCTTAAGTTCATTTTCAATTTAATCTTTCGATGAAACTACTTTTTTATTTAAGAAAGAAATTCTAAAGCATATAAAATAAATAAAAATTTTGGATGTACGGAAGGTTGAACTGACAGCTGTTTCGAGACTACCAAGTCTCTCATCAGAGCCCTTTACCTACACTACCAGCGACAGTAGCAACAACAAAACTATAAACCCACTAAACCGGAGATTCGAAATAAAAGAAGGTTCGCTAAAACGAAGAATTTTCGAAACAAATTTGTTCGATAAATGCTCGTGAATCTAAAAAAAAATCGAATGTTCGCAAATGCGAGCTTTTGTCGATAATGTTGCGACAATAAGCTCAATTGCAAATTTCATAAAATCTGAATGTTCGCAGCATCGAAATATGTCTCGATAAGAAGTGCAATTGGCAAATTTCATAAAATGTGAATGTTCGCAGCATTGAACTATTTTCGATAATTTATCGAATGTTTAATTCACATTCATGTGTGCTATAATTGAATAGAAAAAAATTTGCCACCATAGCCTAGTGGACGTGTGCTAATCTGTTAGCCTGGAGGTACCGTGTTCGAATCTGATTGAATGCAGCGTAAGTTAAAATTTAAAATAAATAATTATTCCATTTACAATAAAATAGATAAATTAAAAAATAGAGATAACAATCTTGAAAAATAATTTTTTCCTGCATTTTTGTGGTATCGATAATTCTTCGATATTGGTTCGCTATTGATTTGTCAGCGAAGCATCGAAATCGAAAGATTTGCTGCCACAAACTGAGCGACGAGTGAGCTCTAGCAGCTCTTTCTCTTTCCGACTTCGATAGCCGTTCGCGAGTATTTTGTCCGAGAAACGTGTGCGCAACATTCGAATGCGATATTATTTTCGAATGTTTTGGTTTGCTGGGAAGGCACTTAGCTAAAACATGAATGTGTACTGTTCCAAAAAAATTGGGCAAAATAAACATTCAAAAAATCCCAGCATTGAGAATATCGATGATATTCCACGCTGGTAAGATCGAAATGAAAAAAGCTTAAAATAGTTGAACATGCTCAGAAAAGACAGTTAGTGAAGTTCCGAACATTTAGAAAAAGTTCATTAATAGGTGCGCTCCCGCCAGATGGCGACAGTCTGTTAATTGAGCTTACTAAAATTAGTAGGATTTTCGTTATAGTGTTGTTGCTACTGTTTCTGCTGGTAGTGTAGATAAAGGGCTCTGTTGATGGACTTGGTAGTCTCGAAACAGCTGTCAGTTCAACCTTCCGTACATCCAAAATTTTTCTTTGAATATTGAATATTTACATGCTTTAGAATTTCTTTCATAAATAAAAAATAATTTGATCGAAAGATTAAATTGAAATGAACTTAAGCCAAACTAATTAAATAACTTTAAATTTTTTCTAAAATTATAAACAATATATATATTTAACAGCATGCCACGCCCACAGTTACAAATATTTCTACCTCATTTTTTGGCTGCCTTAGTTTATATATGTTCACTATTAAATGGCGTTAAAATTTTGACAATCGACGACAACAACAAATTTAGGTTTAGGCCAACGAATTCAATTCCTGAGCCACCGTGAGGCGTAGTTTTTTAATATTAAGATCTGATTAGATTTTGTATTCGATGATTTAGAAAAAATTATACCTACGAAATTTTTATTTTAGAAAATTCTCGAAATCTACCAAATCGAAAGTTTAGCCAATATCTTAAGAATGACAATTTTGTTACGATCGGTTGAGCTGTTCAAAAGTTAGGAGTGGATTCCATACTTACACACACACACACAGATACATAGAGCTATACAGACGTTATCGTAAAATAGTCAGAAGAGCTTCTTAGGGCCTCAAAATGTGGCTTTTTGCGAAAATCGGCATGATATCAGTAACCTCCAATTTTTTGATTGCGAGAAGCTCAAATATGTTAATTATGTACCCATTTTTCAAAAAGGTCTATTTCAAAGTTTTTAGACATATGTACATTAGGGATATAACTTTTTAAAAAAAATTTAAAATATCTAAATTAGCATAGCACAGTCCGATAGAGCATAAAAAACTATAAGAGAACATATAATTATTTTTTCGCTTAGGTCAAAAAATTCACACACCAACTGCGATGAAGTTTTGAAAATTTTTAATTTTCTTTTTCGTTAAGAAAAATTAATAATATGTTTATTTAAAACAAAAAATAGCTCAAGTATGAAATAATTACATTAATATTTAGAGATGGTAAGAGATTTGTCCGCAAACCAAAACGTATCTTTAACCTTTTTTAATGTAAAAAAATTAAAAATGAATAAAAAACACCGTATAAAATTATGAATATTCAATATTGCATTAAGAAGGTCTCGAAATAATTGGTGCGTGACTAGGACATGGTTGACCTCATGGTACTATGCCAAAAAATTGGTTATACCCCTAATGTACATACGAGTATGTACGCACATATGTATGTACATACTGGTAGGGTATTATTTTATATTGTGTGTATGTTTGCACTGAGTTATTTTTATTACCTCTCTGAAATCTTCTTTCAACAAATTGGCAGACGAAAAAGAAAATTAATAATATAAATTTATTAAAACAAATTAGAAGGTGTCATAAAAGCAGAAAATCTATGATGAAATTAAATGTTAAGATTTTATAAAATAAGGAGAGAAATGTTGGCAAAGTTTATGGTTGCTTTTGATAGCACGTTTTCAATTTTTTTTCTTTCATTTCTTTTTCTTTTCTTTTCTTTTTTTTTGCTTTTTGGTAAAACAAGTACCTTGACTATTTTCTTCTTTTCGCCTTTTTTTTTCTTCTGCATTATAGAATTTTTGTAAAAGACATGAACAAAATATAGTAAAAAAAAATGTTATATAAATATCAGCAAAAATTCTAGTGTAAGTATGTTTTTAAACAAACTCACCAACACTGTTACATACACATAAGTACATACATACAAACATATATGTATATGTACATGCACCTATACCAGCAGATAAAAAATATAATATTTTTTAGATTGGCTCATATGAAAAGACCTTGAAAAATTGTTCTTCAACACCCAAACAAACGTTTGAGAGAAAAAGCTTAATAGCGAGCAAAAGGCCCCCCAATAGAAAGAGAGAACTCAAGAGTTTGAGTGCGAAAAGTATATAACAAATAATAAATGAAAAAAAATTAATTTATTTTACATTTGCAAAAATAATTGGAAAAAATAAACATTGAAAAAAATATTTCAAATGTTAGTGGCTTTTATATTGTATAGGAATTAATTGTAACTAAGCAAAAAATAGCAAAAAATTTTCAAAATAATTTCATTAAAATTTATATTATTAAATTTTTTTTAATATATAAAACATCTGTAAATAATAAATATATTTAGCTGTGTGCAGTTTTGCAATTAAATAAATAAAATATGTATTTTTTGTTACAATTCAACCAGAGATGATTAATTTAATTAAATAATAAAATCTTTGCCAGCGTTTTAAGATAATTTGTTTTTAGTTTTAAGGAAACGAAAAAATTTTTTACTAAACTTATTATACACCATTAATATAATCTTCATATGTACTGGCATATTAAATTTGAAATTGCCTACTTCACTTTTTGATTTTATTGAAAGCCTTAAAGTATGCTATTATTTTAATCACAAGTGAAATTGTTATGCTCCTTACAGCACAATACCAATTGGAGCAGCTGACGACAACCCAGTTAAAAATAGGGCAACGTATAACAGTTGTGAATAGCAGCGTATAACGCCTTAAAATCAGTCGGTACCAGTGATGCCGTTTGGTTACATTTGTTACATTTTTCGTAACTTTTAAAGGCCCAACGTAATATGTATAAATTTTGATATATTTTACCAATTTTTCGTAACTTTTGGTACATGGCAAAGAACGAAGCAATATTTTTGCAAAAGTACTTGATTCGGTAATTAAGGCAAGCACTAACTGCCCGTTCGGTTTGAATAATATACCAATCATACACTTGCATATGCCATTAAATGAACTTTGTTGACACATTTCATACGAAAAAATAGTTAACTATGAAGATGATGAGATATTGTCCCAATTTTATTCAAAATAAAGATTTATTTGTTGAGGGTTAAGCAATGTATACACTCTAAAAGGCTTTTGTTGAAAATTAAGTCGATAATAGTCGGCAACACTTTACCCATTATTATCGACCTAAAATTACACACGAATTATTTTATTATTTTTGTTGATTTTGGAACAAAATGTTTTTACTAAAAAAAAGCGATTGGCTGCGAGCAGGTTTAAACTGCGACCTCTTGACTGATAGGCTGATGTATCTACCATTTAGCCATATCCGTATTATACTTTATGTTAAATTTTTTCCACTTTCTTTAATAAAATAACTACAAAATCGATGTAATTTTAGACAAGGAGAAATTTTCAACACAAATTTAGACAATATATGTTTTATAGTGTATATAGATTCATATCGAATATAAATTGTTTGTTGGGTTTTGTGTGAGTTTCTAAGCCTGTTACGCTCTTTTTATTCTCTTGAGATTTTCAAAATTTTTTTTTGTAAATTCTCAAATGGTTTTTGAAAGCTGTGCATATAAGATAAGAGGTTTGAAGCTTTTCAGAAGTATGGTTGAATTCTACTGATGATTTGGTAAAGCACCAATGAAATGCATACAGACATAGTTTAACTCTCAACAAATAAATCTTTATTTGAAAACTTAAAAAGTTTATCTATTTTTGTTATGTTATTTTGTCATTTAGTTATGTTTTTGTTCAATAAATGAATTTGTTGTCTTGTTATTATGGTATGTATGTCATGCAAATCGATCGATTTCAAATCGCGCAATTTGAAAGACAAATTCTACTGAAGGATAATTTATTGAGGCTTTTTTTATTTTCTTCGAGGCTTAGAGTACTTTATCCGAACTTAAATTCGACTCCATTGTATCGTGCAATTTACAGAAGATATATTTGGTGAAATCGGGCGATTTTAAATCGATCTATTTCCATCACATTTTTGATTATCACTGAAATATGGAATAAAAATTTTTATGTTTTTTTTTATAAATTTACCATTATTTCAAGGAATATTTCAAAATGTAACCTTTGACGAAAAACGTAACTTTTTGGAAAGCAAGGCGTAATTTTTTTATTCTTCCCGTGGCAACACTGATCGGAACAGGCAGAAGAACTTCTATTAGAAATTGTGGACTCGGTATAAAATTTGATTAATATTTTCACTAAATGGCTTCATAAAATTTTTAGCTTGCTGTAATAAAAAAATTCTCCCGATTTTTGAAAATCGATGTTTCATTAGAACTCGACGTTTTCAGTTCCTAGAAAGCTATTCTGACTATTTTTAGGACAACTCCCATATTGCTGTATATGTATGCAGGTGCGGATCCAGGGAGAAAAACTGGGATTCCCTCCCCCTCCAAAACTAATAAAATGCACCACATTTCTATTAAGTTTTATTATTTAAATCAGTGTTGCCGTTTGTGTTACCTTCTTTGGGAAAGGGATAGTGATAGAATAGAGGTGATAAAAATGTGAATAAAAGTTCAATTCTTTTACATCTCTGCTATTACGCGTCTTGTTAATTTTAGAGCAGTGTTGCTGCGCTTCTGGTGTTACATAGATACATGAACTCTCTTAAACTTTATGTATGTAGGTAAGTTTTTACCCGACTGAGCGACGCGACGTTTATCAGTCTATGTATGTATGTATGTATGTATGTATGTATGTATGTATGTATATATGTATGTATGTATGTATGGATGTGTGTTCCTTTGCGGTAGTAAAAATTAAATATTGACGGCCAACAGACGCCATTTTGTGAATACGAAAAAATTAAAGTCGGCGAACAATATCAAAATGGGTATCATTCGACAGGTATTTGAAAATCATCTTTAGGTTTCTCTTATGATTTTTAATTTCGAATGACCATTTAGGATCTGTGACAGTTTAAAGTTGTTTTCTTTTATTTTTTACGCAATCGGGTTTTTTTTTTAATTTTTAATTTTATGTCTTGTTTATCAATTGTTTTACTTTGCACACGATTTCGCTAACAATGCCGATGAAGAAGGTCTCTGTGATGTACATTACCATAGACCAGTATCAATCGTTGAAGGTACTGCTTAGTAACCATTGCTATGCCTTCCTCACTTTAATAGTCCAATGACAACTAACACAATAACACACCAATGGACATCAGAAAAATTCATGATGTTAATGACTTGCCTGAAACTAATCTCGAGCCCAAGAATTCAGACATCATTTTCCTTTGTAGTCGACGCCCTAACCATTTAAGCCAACAGCGCCCTCTAGGGCAGAACTTAACATCATGATGTTTTCGAGATCAACCACAATCTCATCATCATCAGTGTTCTTTTGTTTCTTCAAAATTTGGATTTTTTCATTGAAAGCTTTATAACTTTCTCATTTTTCATTGGATCTCAACATTTTAAAGCTTCGTTTGTTCCCCACAAAATTGTCTTTTACTAAAAAAAAGTAAAACTTTTTCCTTATTAATGAAGCAAACGCAGACAACGTAGTGGGCTTAAACATATTTTTCAATATAATTAAACAACCTTCAACTTTAGGGAGGTTGTGTTTTTCTTCCGACGGGGTTTTTTTGAATTTGGAACGATTTTCCGTCATCCCACGTCAAATTTGGTTTGTAAACAGACCGGTTTCGGCTATGTGCCATCTTCAGTGTTCTATTGAATAGAACACTGAAGATGGCACATAGCCGAAACCGGTCTGTTTACAAACCAAATTTGACGTGGGATGACGGAAAATCGTTCCAAATTTAGGGAGGCATTCAAAATCGATTGAATCACTTATTTCAATTTCTTGTCTCAAATTCTGATGTTAGTTCCTTATTTGACTGCACTTTAATTGAAAACCAATATGGTGGGCACTGCCTCGGCATCGAATGTAGAAAAAATTCAAAGGCGACAAAATAAAATACTCCATACGATTACAGCAGCACCATGGTATGTCAGAAACAAGCGAATTTATAAGGATCTAGATGTGCCGCTGGTTAAGACAGTGTTTTCTAAACACGTGGCAAGATACATAAAAAAACTAGAGTTGCAACCAAATCCCTTAGCCCGAAACATCATTAACTTTAGACGCTACACTCGGCTGAGAAAGAGGGACACTCTTGCTCTCAGCCGAACGCGAGAGACGTAGACAACCAAAGAACCAACCGCTGAAACAAATATTTTTGTCTGTCATTGGCTGGACTTAAAAATCAAAAATTTTTAGAGTTAAGATTTGATTACTTATTGTTAGTTCAATTTTATTTAAGATAAAATAAATAAATATAACCGAAAAAAAATTTAATTGAATATACAGTTTTCTTCAATGAAAATAGATTTTAGTTTTATCAAGGCAGTTAAGGAACGGAAATACTTGATGCAAGCTAAATTGCATGATGTATTTACAGCTACCGCTTACTAGAAAGCACCTTGTAATGCAAAAACTTTACAAATCGATAAAAACAAACTTATTTTCTTAAATGTCTGAGCTTTCACCTAAGAACTCCCCACATAAATGTCATGATTCTTGCCAGCGATAGACTTGCTTCTTTCTCTTCTTTACAGAACTGCTTACCTGTGAGCTTAATTATATACTAAGCTGGTTGATACCAAATTGAAATCATTTTTAATAAATTATTAAACTTGACTTTTTTTCTTAGTTCCAGTTGATTTAGTAAAACCAAAAACTAGATATGTAGCAGGAAAAATATTATACGAAAGAGGGAAGATGTAGCAAAAACATATGATCTCATTAGAAAAAAATAAGTAAAATAAAACAAAAGATTTTGAAAACAACTAAATTCAATACAAAGATAAACGAATTGAATTTTACATTTCAATACAGGCTGTATTTAAATAATATATAGAGAAACCTGTTTTCTCTGACATTTTTGTTGTAGAATAAATCATTTAACTAATTATATAACAAAAATATTCAAGTTAGGAAAAAAAATTAAGTTAAAAAATTCAATAAGATGAGTGTTAAAAGTAAGTATGTGTGTGTGTGTGTGTGTGGTGTGGTTTGTTTGATGAGTGTTTATGTCAAACCTTAAAATTTATTTCAAAGCTCAATTTTTTTGTTAAGCATTTTAGTTAAAATTAAAAACTAAAAGTTTTTAAAAATTTTATTGATTTTATTTTTTTTCATTTTTTAAGTTTTTCTTTTCATAAACTGAGTTAAACTCACTTTTTCGACTTTTTTCGTATTTGACACAACAAGACACACTCACAGAAATCTCTATTAAAAACTGGTTTTCCCCAAAAAGATTCTATAAGAACGTGGTTTTTCTTATTACGTTTTATAATTTTATTTTTTTTATATTGCTTGTTAAAATATTTTCACTTTTCTTTAATTCTTGTTACTCGTGTTTTAAAAGAATTGAAAATTTTCTTCTTTACTTTTTGACTTTTAACTTTATTCGTAAAATAAATTTTTAAAATTTTTTAATATATATCTTTAATAAGCTACAAACACACATATACACACACACACATATATGTGAACACATACTTTGAAAAAGATTATATTAAATTTATACACACTCATACAATTGAAAAGGATATAAATCAAGTTTAAATTTTGTATTTCGTAAAAACGCGCGTAATGACGATTTTAGATATTTTAATTTTATTTCAAATCGTTTGAAAGTAGATAGTTTTTGTTTAACAAATTAAATATGTACATATATAGAATTACTTTTTAAATTGTTTATTATAAAAGAAAATTTTGTAATCAAAATTAATAATAGATATATGCGTGCTGACCGCATGAACTGATTGCAAATGACACAATATAACGTTAGAATATAATGTATAAAAAAATACTTAATAAATTGTATCTATAAAATTTTATTACTTTGTTACTTTTGTATCTTTAAGATTAGAGCGCGTTTTCAACTGAAGGTATTCTTCGTTCCATTCACACGCACACACAGAAGTAAGAAAAAAAGCACGTTTTGCTATAGATTTTGTTTTAAAAACTTTATTTATGCGGATGTAGTACGTTTACACTGTAACTGTCGCATGTGCTTTGGTCGTCGCTCCGTTGTTTTCAATGTGAAAAACACAACTGAAATGAGAATATTTTTAATCAGCATGAACAAGTTGAAAACGAAATAGTGAGTGGAATTGAAATACATATTGTTTTTGCTGCAGTTGCTCTATAAATGTGGTGGTTTTGGCTGGCTACCAGTGATGCCAACTTTTTTAGAGCAAGAAACACAAAAAAAAATTTTTTTAATCACTAAAAAGCGTAATTTCGAGATAAAAGAAGCGTAAAAAAGCACTAAACGTTTTCTTTAGTGTTTTGTTGTCTGTAAAAATCGTCATTCCTATATTACCAGAGAGAGAAGCAATACTCCCGGCGGCTTCAGGTATGATTTTTTATAAGTAGAATTTCCACTTCGAATCACTATAATTTGGAACTGATTTGAAAGTCTTCCCTATCTCCAAACTAGCAAAGAGTGTTCCCATCTTTAGATATGTCCTTTTGAAATAGTATCCCAGATATTCTCAATACTTTTTTTAAGCAACCAAAATTTACCGATCACTATAATTTGGTTTGTCAGAAATTTTAGTGGTCGATATTATCTTTTACAGGTTTAATGTGAGGAGCATTTATTTGTATGGAATTTCATAGAATAGTGTCACAAATTCATAATTTTGTGCAGTTAAATAAGTCAAAAATGCGCTTAAACATATTGCAGTTAAATCAAAACTACACCCAGAAAAAAGATTTGTTGGAAAATGGTTAGGCCGATAAAATAATAGTTGAATATTGCAACTCATGCTATCAATTTTCTATGAATCAAAAAATCATTCCATGTTCATTACCATAAGAGCATAATTGTGATAAAAATATGATTCTGACAATTCTTAAATTGATTAGATCAACCGACCGTATGCTTTTGTCACGACTAAGTAACGAATATGATGAGCACGACCGAATAATATATTAAGAACTGGATTTTAGAACGAATTATTGGTATTTTCAACAAAAAAAATTGGCTTTCTAAATTTACTTTACTTTTTATCGGTTGTTGCAACTAATTAGTGGTTACATTTATTATCATTGATAAACTTAACCGATTAAACGGTTCGCATTAGCAATTATTTTTATTGTAAAATAGCTTCTTTTTCAATAAGAATTTAATTCAATAAGAATGCAACCAATTCGTTTGTCTCAACGAATCTGTTTTCTCTGTGTACTGTATCTATAAAAATTATAAAATATGAAAATGTGCAGAGGCACTGCTGGAAAATTTAAAAAGCACCAAGTTCGTGATTTTTCTTAGTAAAGCACCACAGCTAAAAATTTTGTGTTTTAAGACATCAAAAAGCACTAAGTTGGCATAGCTGCTGGCTACTGTATTGGCTGTTTGGTTGGTTGGTTGGCTGGCTGCTTGAATAAGTGGTGGGTTAAAAAGGGGAGAAAAGTGGCAAAAGGGCAACTTGAAAACAGAGAGCCAACATTAGAACGAGTATATGTGAAAAAATATATTAAAAATGTGGATAAGATAATGAGACAGTGAAAGAGTGCTAGTGAGAATGACACACGACAATATAATACCAATTTAGTTAAGCAGTGTAGACAACATAAGAAATTAAAGTTTAGCATTTTATGTATGGTCGTAGTCCAGTCAAATAAACGTTGCCACTGGCAATTTTCACGTGACCATTTCCGCCCTAGACACCTTTTAATATACAAAATTCTATTAAGAAAAAGAACCTTTAAAATATAAAATCTATATAGGAAAAAGTATCTTACAGTAAAGTGCGATTTTGAGCCGCACGCAAAAGTTTCCGTACGAATACTAAATATTTAATACTACATATTTTATAAATACATACGTCTTTTTTTTTGCTTTTGGCGATTTTTTTTATTTAGGAAGATTTTTGTAACTTTTGGCGATATTTTCCGTTTTGGCGATTTTTTTTCAAGTTTGAAAATTTTTTTAGTTTTAGCGATTTTTTTTCAAGTTTGACGATTTTATTAGTTGTGGGATTTTTTTCAGGTTTTCAGGTTTTTTCTTTTTTTTTTTGCTTTTCGACTTTTTTAGTTAGGGAAATATTGTTCGTTTTGGCGATTTTTTAGTTTTTGCGGCTCTTTTTTTTCAAGTTTGCCAATTTTTTCGTTTTAATGGTTTTTTTCGTTTTGGCGATTTTTACAAGTTTGATGATTTTTTTAGTTTTGGAAATTTTTTTCCTTTTGGCAATTTTTTCAGGTTTTCTTTTCTTTTTTGCTTTGACGATTTTTTTTTCGTTTTAGTGATTTTTTGTGTTACTGCGGCTTTTTCGTTTTTTAAATCTTTTTTTCTTTTCGTTTTGGCGATTTTTTTTACCCGTATGTAACATTACTTGAAGGAATACAATTTAGTTATTATTTTTGATTCATGTTGCAGTTCCTATGATAATACACTAATTGGGAAAATTTCAAACTATGGGACCGAATCGCAAGCCAACCCCGCAAATGAAAAAATAATTTTGAAAATCGGTCCATAAATGGAGAAGTTATGCGATGATTAAAATTCCGGGGGATTTTCTATGGGACCAAGCTGCAAGTAAACACTTAAAAACTCGGCCATTTTGTCTCCCTAGCTGCCTTCGTGTCATGGAACTGAAACTGTCTTGATATTTTGACGTTCAAGTATAGTCAGAGATTGAATGCATGCTAGCACGCAATTCGCCTTCAACATCACTATTGAGGTGCTGTTGACTGAGTAGTTAGCGCGTTTGACTACAAACCCTGAGGTCTTGAGTTCAAAATTAGTTTCAGGGCAGTCAACAACATCATGGATTTGTCTCATGTGCATTGGTGTGTTATTGTGTTGGTCGTTGTTGGACTGTTAAAGTCATGAAGGCATAGCACTGATTACTTTGACAGTACCGGCAGCGATTAATACCAACATATCCTAATACACTTCACAGCACCCTCCTTCGTCGGTATTGTAGCGGAACCGTTGGCGAAGTAAAAGAACTAATAAAATGGCTACAAAGCTTAAAAACAACTCAATGCCTCTACTTGACACTAGAGGGGCTTGCAACATTGATCTATAAAACAAACGCGCAATAGCAGAGTTGTAAACGAATTAAGCTTTCTATCTCTGTCCCATTTCACCACCTGTTGCTTCTACCTTATCCCTTTCCCAAAGAAGGTAACACATTAATTAATTAACTGGTAGGCATTGAATGAATTGAGGGCCTTAACACCGGCCTTACTATCTACAAAAATGTCGATAGTAATCGTCTCTGGGATGATCCTCTAAATTCCCAACCTTAGCGAGACCTAGAAGTAATATTCTGCAGACAATACCTCTGATTCAGTATCAGCGTTTGTAAGGACCGAAACTGCATTATCTCTAGTTACCCAATTCTAGTGACCCAATTCTTTGAGTCTAAGGGCAGATCTAGTGAAGTATTGTCTCTAGCATGGCCTAACGATTATGCCGAGGTACTTAGCATTTTTCAATATTTGCAGAGTAATACCATTCAAATATGGTAGTCGCAATTCCGGAATTTTGTATCGTTTGATAAAAAGCACCAATTCAGTCTTTGTACGATTAATTCCGCGACCGTTTTTATTGGTCCAGTCAAGTGTGTTGGCGAGTGCCAATTCCATAAGTTCATTAATCGCTGACAGAAAATTACCTCTAATAGAGAGATGACGTCATCTACATAGGTTACTACTTTTGTTCTAGAGGATTTTATTTGCGAAAGTTTTCATAATAGTGGAGAGAGATTTCCAACCTGAGTAGAAATAATGGTATGGGTATAAGTGCAAAAGACACTACTATGTACGGTGGAGTTCTGTCTACGACAGTGCATTTCATAAAAAGTACTTCTGAGCAAATTGCCTTTAAAAAAATCACATGGATACGGAAAGGTAGTAAACATACATATTTTCCTTTACTTTGTTTTACTTTAAAGTTCACTGCCTCAAAAAAACATCCGATAATTCGATTGATAATATAAAATTTTTAGTGCTATTTATTAAGCTGTTTACATCTTAAAATAGAACTACCAGCACTGTTCACTAAACTGTCGCTATGGTATCCACCAGTATTGCCACGACCGCAGAAAAAACTTTGTACATATGTATTATAAAAATTTTAGAAATCTAAATAGTTATTTCCATTTTTCAGTACCAGAAAAGTTACCAATATGAAAAATATATTCTCACCACTACATTGAAGTAAAGAAGAACTAAAGCGGCAACGTTGGTAGCCATATTTACATACATATACATATTTACATACATATACATTTACATACATATACATGACCACCTAACACCATTATCTAATTTTTTACAGACCCATACATATATGTCTGTATCTATGTATATTATCATGTGTAGTCTTAAAAACGTATCTATAAGATTTCAGATTTTTGTAATAAAATTCAATGTTGTTGAAAATATGAATGAGAAGAGAAAAAATCTGAAAAATTATAGAGGGATAAAAGGAGAGGGAACAATTTTATTTTATATATCTTATTGAGATTTAATTCCAGTGATGCCAACTTAGCTATTTTGGCTTACATTCGAATAAAGGGCACTATACATTTGTCAAATGCATGACATCATGCTCATGTACGTGTGCATGACGTCAGAACATACACTTGTCAAGCATTCTTTTTAAATTTAATTTTATATTGTGATGTATGCTGCTTGCGGAGAAAAAATTAGTAACATTGTGACGCGTTTTTGGGTCCCAAAAGTTGACATCACTGGAATCATGTACGTACGATTTTTGTTTTTCTCATCTTCAAGAATGAGAGAAATAAGAAAATAATTCTTATCAGTAAAAATATTCGTAGGTACCCACAGACAAAACTATAATACGAACAAATAATACGAACAAATGAAATTTATTTTACATGCAGATTCATTTGGTTTAATCATTTGCTCGTTTTTATATTTTCTTTTTTCTTCTTTGCTTTTTTGTTCCCTCTTGCTTATTAAGACTTGAAGTTTTTAATTCTATTTTATTGTAGTTACTTCATATTTAGGAAATTTTCAAATAAAGCTGATAAGAAGTAATAAAAATATGTATGTAGATACATACATACTACCTATTTATATATTTAGTTAGATTCTATACAGTCATAATTTGATATTAACCCTAGAACACTAAAACTCGCCAGAGAAGCGAAAGGGATTAATATTTTGTGTTGTATGTAGCAGGAGCTAATATAGTAGACTGCTGTTTGCAAGAACTTTTATCGCACAGTGCTTGTTAAAGCTAGAATTATGCACGATCTCCTGTCGCGACAGTTTAGTGTAACAGGGTTAATATGTATGAATGTATGTATGTGCGACTATGTATGTATGTTTCTATGTATAATCTTAAGAAAATTATTAGTTAAAACACATTTAAGTTTAGAAGCTTGTTAAATGTGAAAAAAATAATGTTCGGTTTATATAATCAGAATATGTATGTATAATAAGAATCTGTATTCCATGCGGAGTGAAGATGTTCAGAATTATGAAAGCATTGTTGTTAGGGTTCCCGAATTCCCGAAAATGTTGTTGCGTTCCCGGGAATTTCCGACATATTTTAAGCAATGTTATTTTTAAAATTTCTTTATATTTTTTAAAATGGAAAGAAAGTAAAAGAAATTAAATATCTTAAATGAAATATATTTATTGATGGTTAAGCATTGTCTATATGCATTTCATTTCCAGATCGTCATACAGATTCATATCGAATACAAATTATTTGATGTGTTTTATATAAATTTCAAAACCTACTTGCTTATTTTTGAAAATTATTTTTAAATTCTTAAATGGTTTTTGAAAGTTTGTACATATGATTAGAGGTGTTTGTAACTGTTCAAAGGTGTGGTTGAAGTCTACTGACGATTTGGTAAAGCACCAATGATATGCATATAGACAATGCTTAACCATCAACAAATAAATTTCATTTAAAATAAAATTATCACAATATGTCAAATAATTTCTTAAAGGCTTAGAAATTAAATATCAGTAAATTAAAATTGATTGAAGATCATAATGCAGTAGAATCACGATAGTTCGCACCCCGATAAATCGTAAATCGCGATATTTCGTAAAAAGGTAGTAGTGAAAAAATCGCGTTAATTCGTAAAAATTTCATACATTTCAGTCACCTCGATAATTAGTATTTTTCTCCAATACAAGATCATTTTAACTTCTTATAAATCGTAATTGGCTGCTAATAACCTTCTTATAACTCGTAAAAGCGATCAACAATACCGGACAACATACGAGGCAAAAGTCTCAGCACAAACTACATACCGTCTGAATTATTTTATAGAACTTGACCAATTACTTACTAGTAATTAAATAAGCCATCTATTCTGTTGTTGGCAGGGTACTAGTGTATCTGGTTATCATACAGACGATAAACAGTTCAACCCCTGGGGAAGCAAAATAAATTTTTTTTAAATTGTGTTCATGTTTGTGAAAACAAGTTATAAGCCCGTAACAATATAGTTGTGCAGTATCCTAGTGAGTAAAACACTTGGCATAATATAACACAATAACTGAAAACGGAATGAGTTCAATGCTAAGAAGAGACATTTAATTTTTATTGTGTTTTGTGTATGCATTCAATGCCTTCTAAATATTGAAATTTATAACTTGTTATTTGTAATCAAATGTGGTAAGTACTTGCCTCCAATGACATCGTCATGTTAAAGTAATTGGTTAAAATGCCAAAGTAGAAGTAGTGAAGAGTATGTTTATTAGCATTTTAACTCATTACTTTACCATCAAAATTTTTCGTGGGATGGACACATATTCTAGTATATTTTAATTCCCGGTATTTCCGACGAAATTCCCGGGAATCGGGATGTGAAAAATTGCTCTATTTCCCAGAAAATTTTTTCCCAACGCTTCCCGGGAACGACACCCTAATTGATGTTAAAAATTTATGTTTATAACAACAATACTATGACAATTCAGAGTATTTTCATTCCTCATGGACTACAGAATAGAAGCCAAAAGATTTTGGTAAAATTGCGGTTTTTTTGCAGAATTTTGAACTTTTTTTCATTTTTTACCTTTTTTATAAAAATTTAAATTATCCAAAGAAATTTAATTATTTTGGCTTGAGTTCGGTTTTAGTTTAATTTTTCAATTAAATTATATTTTTATTTAGAGATAAATGTGAACCATATAGACAAAGAAAATTTTTGTCTTCTTTTATTATTTCTCTATTCTAGTATGAATTATCTATCATTGATAATTACCAAGGCTCGGAATTTCATGCAAATGCATCTTTTTTGTGGTGATAGGTAAAGAGGTATTGACTAATTATCTATGGGTATCTTCAAATTTTAAGTAGTTTGTCATCGATTTGTATTTGCATATTTTGCTTTATTTTATGTTTTCGTCTCTAATAATAATAAAAAATAAAATATTTTCGTATTATGTTGATATTTTCTTCGTAGGTAAATGCATGTTTTGCGCATATTTTTAATTTTTAGGTGCATTTAGGTTAAGCGCTTAAAATCAGTTGTTAGTTGCATGAAAGTCCGAGCCCTGCCTTTAGAGTTGAGTATAGTCGAACTGTATGAGTTCAAATAGAATGTTCTTTCGCGCTCACCACGAGAAACATTTTTGTGAATCATTTTAACCCTCTAACTCTTCGTTGTATGGGTCTTTTTGACCCTTACTTAAGAAAGGGAACAAAATACTCCCCATCAACGGGGATATATAGAAGGCTGAAATGTTCTACGAAAATATTTGCCATAAAATTTTACCATAAGTCTTCAAAGACACCAGACTCAATTTGAACGCCAGAAATCATTCAAAGCTTAATATATGTTTAAGGGTTAATTTCGATCTTATTAACAATTTGTACTCGGAATAGGAGATCTGGTAAGCCTTACGTTTAAGTTTTAAGATATATTCACCACTTTTATGTAAAACATCACGGGGAACATTTTGTGGAACATTTTAACCCCTCTCCTCTTCGTTGTATGGGTCTTTTTGTCCCTTTATTGAAAAGGGGGCGATATAGCGGGCTGAAATGTTCTACAAAAATATTTGCCTTAAATTCTACTAAATGACTTCAAATACACGCAAGTACCAGACTCAACTTGAACGCCAGAAATCATTCAAGGCTTAAAATGTGTTTAAGGGTTAATTTCGTTTTTATTAACAATTAGTACTCGAAATAGGAAATCTTGTAAGCCTTACTTTTAAGTTTTAAGATGTGTTCAGCACTTTTATGTAAATCACCACGAGAAAACATTTCTGCAACATTTTAACCCACTAACTTTTCGTTGTATGGGTCTTTTTGTCCCTTTATTAAAAAAGGGGCAAAATACTCCCTTTCATTGACGATATAGCGGGCTGAAATGTTCTACAAAAATATTTGCCTTAAATTCTATTAAAGTACTTCAAATCACTCAAGCATCAGACTTGTTAGTACCGACTTAATTAATCTTTCTGAATTTGATTTCAGAAAAACCGGGATTACTGTACTTTAAGACACCGCTTGGGATTAATTTAAGTACGGCTGGATTGATTTTTCATTTCAGCGTATTTAAAGATATCCAAGCACCAGACTTATTCATTCAGAAATCATTCAAAATTTAAAATGTGTTATTTATTATTCGGTGTTTATTCACAAAAATGAATCCCAGATGTAAACTTTCAGAACGCCGATACACCTACATATTTTTTGATACCTTTATCAGAATCAGCCATTTTTGGAAAAAAAATTGATTTTGTTGTACAGTGTTATTTACGAATTATGATAACCACAGAATTAAGAATACCCAATAATAATGAAGTGTTTAATTTTTGCAAATATTTATGTATGTACGACATACATAAAGTACAACATTGTATCTATTTCAACTCTATTTTTCCTGGGTGTAAAACCCAACTCATTTCCCTCACCCTGAAAAAACGCGACTACTCAATGCACGCATGTATACAGTACTCCACAAGAAACCAGGAGTAGTTAAAAAGTTACATTGCGATGTCCTATAGGACTGGACCATGTAGTCCAGCTGTGCATTACATCGGGCTACCCCAAAAACTACCTCTATGTAACTACTCCATGGAGCACCTACATGAGGCTAGTTTTGAAACTAGTCCATGTCACTACTTGATGGAGCACTAAAGAGTTCGTATTTTAACGATTGGTTATGTTATTTGCAATCGTTAAAACGCGAACACTTGTCGCTTAACATTACAAACTCTTGTTTGCAAATGACATGGTCGGTCTATGACTGCATTACGTTTCAACTAAAATGGACCACGTGGTCCAATAATTTTTTCAGGGAAACTCATAATCTTAGCCCCTTAAGCGATAACACAGCAAACACACTCAATATAACGTTGAAAAGGTTAGAACGTGCTTATCTTTAAAAATGGCAAAACAAAACGTAAAACCATTATTCAAGAGATAGAGATTTTTCAAATATTTTTCATATTTTCTTGTTTGCTTATTTTCTTTTAAAGTGTATGTGTGTGTGTGTGTGTGTGTGTGTGTGTGTGTGTGTGTGTGTGTGTGTGTGTGTGTGTGTGTGTGTGTGTGTGTGTGTGTGTTTGAGTCGTTTGTTTATTTTTCCAAAGTATTACAAATGTAAGTACGTTTTTCATTTTCAGTACTTTTTCAAATTTCCCTTTTCACTGACACTTTTCTTTCATCTTTACAAAATATCGGTCAATAGTAACAATTTCTTTCCTTTTTTTGTAATAACGACAACAATAAAAATACACAAAAAGCACACACTACTTTCGTTGGGTTGGTTGGTGGTTCATATTGACATTTTTCTATTTTATTGACACAACTTCTTACTCAAGAAAGAAAGAAAGAAAGCAAAAAAAAAAAAACAAGTACGCAGAAAAAGAAATATTTAGTTTCAGTGTTTTTCTTTTTTTTTTTTTGTTGGGTGTGAATATTGAAGTGGGAGAAATAATTATAAGTACACATGGCTAATTTAGGTTAACAATTTCTGAAAGATAGAAAAATTGCAATAAAGCTGTTTAATTTGTTTATTCGTTTCTTTTAAATGATTTCTAATTTCATTTTATATATATGTGAAATATTCACAAGAAAAAATGTTGCGTCGTCGTTCTGCATTTATGAAAAATGTTGGGTGTATGAATTTTTCGTAATAAAAATAAGAATAAAAAAAATTATAGAAAGAAAAATGGCAAAATGTATGTATTTTGCACAGCGCACGTACATACACATTTTAGCAACTTTTAATATCTATAAGTTCAATTGGGTTTAGTTTGGCTAAAAACATATTGATTCAATAGTCACAAAATAGGTACATTCAATATTTTTATCACACATTTGTCATTCCATACACGTACAACGAGGCAAATGCATCCTGTAGTCCCATTTGCTACTGACGACAGTGTCATCGTTGTTGTCTGCAATACAATCGATGATTTATCGCCTACAAAACACATTTAGAAATAAGTTTGGCGACAAGCTGGTATGCGTTGTCGTGTATAAAGAGTTTGTTGTGACAAGATTATGAGATTTGTGCTGCAAAGCCTTATTGACGACGACAAGAGTAACAGCTGAGTGATTCCACGTAAAACGGCCCTATGCAAGGAAAAAATAGTTTTCTTATTTTTAATAAAAATCTCTCAATTGATGTTTTTTAGAGCATGGCAATTATAGAAAAAATAAAAAATACAATATTTAATATTTTTTAAGCAATTTGAGGCGCTTTTAAATAATCATCCACGAAACATTTTGCTCTCTCTATTTGTACGTTTAATATTAATTTCAGATTTTCTTTTTTTTTCCTTTCTCATTATTAATAAAAACCCTTATCTCTGAAAAGAATATACTTTTTTCGCTTTTTATTGAATTTAGAAAAATACTCAGCTAGAGTATTCTGCTGTCTGTGATAAAACGGATAGCAAATAATTTCATGTGTTACTATTTTCTTATGATTTATTTTTATATTATTTATATTAATGAAATCAATAAAAAGTCTTATTTCTTCGATTTTTTAAATTTTCGTATTAGGTCACACCCGTCGGTCACACCCGTCACATTTTAAAAATAGTTTTTTGTTAAGAAAACTGGTGTTTTATCAAACAGTAAATACGTAATACAGCTAAGAAAACTTTGGACAAACAGCTATACCAAAATTATTGTGTACATTATACTAAAAATTTTACAGAATGTATGCTGAAACTTTAAACCTAAGATTTGTAAGGTCACACCCGTCGCAGCTCTCTGACGACCATTCTGAGCAGGAATCGTGCTCTTTCAGTGTCTACCGGTTATTCAACGACTTTAAGCTTAATGGCCTTGCGAGTCGCAACCTTTTTTAAGTAAAAAATATTATATACTTTATTTATAACAAAAAATATGTGTAAAGTGGTCACACCCGGCTAAAGGGAATCGCTCAACTTTATTGAAGTTGTCGTGTGTTCAGTTTTATTGCCGTGCTTCCCTTTTTTTGTACATTAGAGTTTAAGTTGCCCACTAAATGTGTTTTTGTATAAAGTTTATTAAGCACAAACCTCGGTAGCCTAGTAGGTAGCGTGCTAGTCTATCAGTGTGGAGGTTGTGGGTTCGATTCGATTATTAAATTTTTCAATTTTATTATTATTCATTGACGACATTTTTAGTAGCATGTTACCAACCTTGTCATGAATGACTTGTGTACCCTTTGTTCGAGAATGTCGTCAATAGTTGGCTTGGAGTGCCGTCAATTCGTTCTCGGTGATTGATACTTGTTTCGAACATTTATCGATGATGTCTTGAAGAATTGGACTACAGGGCATATGTTGTAACCAGCGTTGCCAGTTTAGCATTTTCGAGGCTAAATTTAGCCTCTTTTTTCGTCTTTTAGCCACGAAATTTACGTTTTAGCTTCGTGGCCTTTTTTTTATTTTTTATTTAGCCTTAAAAAAGCTGAATTTATTATTTCAATTTGTAATTTTCTTACGTTTCAACATTTCATAATCACAATTTCTAATATTTAATAAACGGCAAATAATGTCGAGTGTGAGTATTATTTCAATATTAGAAAAATTTAAGTGACCTTAAGATGTACTAATAGAAATTATGGATTGAAATTTGATTTTAATTAAAAATGATCGCTATTGAGAGCTTTAAAGCTCTCTAGGTCAATCAACAGGTGAGCGTAATTTATTTCAGCTGTAAATACATTCAAATCTATTCATGAAGCCAATTTTTCTGAATAGCTAAAATATGCGAAATTCAGAATTATTCAATATATTTAAGGCGAGGATCTTGAAAATAAAATATTTTATACAATCTGTGTAAAACGAAACTTTCTTTGCTGTGTGGGTAAGCAAATTTTAAGGGTTTCCAAAGGAATGTTTGAAAATGTTCATAACAGAACGTGAGTGTTAGTGATCAGAAATATTATATTCGTGAGAGTGGGTGAATGAAAGATTTTGAGGACTTTAAGAGGAAGCCTTCTAAGGGCCGAGTGCGAAAAAATAATTTAAATCGGTCTAATCATTTTGCTGTACATTAATTTTGGACACAAAAAGGGGCAAATTTCCTACAGTGCAATGCAGAGCAGGATTCACTAAAGTTAGCATTTGGAAGCTCTTGCGCAACTATGTACTTTCTATTATTCCTTGCAGCGAATCAACAAATGTTGTTTGAAATTCTTTGAGGAGCCATTCAGATTAAAGAAGATAAAATGGAATATACATGTGTTTGTATGTGAGATTAGTTTTAATTTTTTTTTCAACTTTGAAAATGTTTTGGCCTTCTTTTATCGTCTTATTTTGGACAATCTAGCTTTTTCTAGCCTTTTTCAAAAGCCGATTTAGCCTTTTTTTCTCCAGCTCCTGGCAACACTAGTTGTAACACCAAAAAAAATTTGTGTGATTCTTTTCTTTAGCCAAAAAAAATTTTTATGTATTTTACCGATAAATCTTTTTAATGTTGAGATATTTTGAGACAAATATTAAAGAAAAAGATAAGAAAGCAAATAGAAAATTTTGAATTCAGATTTTTAGATTGCAGATTTTTATTTGTAAATGTAACAACAATAGCAACAAGAAGAGCAAATTCATTACATAAAAATATACAAAAAAGCAGCATAAAAATATCTATTATTTATTTGTTAAGATGACAACAAGGTAAGAAAAATAATGTAATTATTATCCTTTTTTTCTCATCACAACTGTAGGTCCCCAAGTCAAATCAGGCAATTATAAAAATGCTGCTGACGATCATGCACCTTCATTATCTATCGTACGCAGGTAATCAATGTCACACACCGTTTGTTAGAATTAAAAAGGTACAAAATTTTACACGAATAAAACTCATCATTAATATTAGAATTATTTTTTTAGATTGTGTCTTAATTGAAAGTGATTTATTTGTGTTAATTTGTTAACAGTTGGCATTTCATACCTTTTCATAAATTGTTTGTGTTTGATCATTATTAATTTACGTTTGTTGACACAGAAAACAATGAAATTGAAAAATTTTCAACTGTTTCTCTCAATATTAATTGGTAATGATTAATTTAGCATGTACTATTTTTTTCTAAATGTTAAGTAAGTTCTATTCAAAATACCGACAGTATAATATTGATGATAATAAAGCGGTAGTTTTTGTTTTATCAAAATTAAACAATGAAAATATAATATTTCAACTTTTGACACAAACTAGCAGCAGTTCCTTCATACGCGCTATTCTAAATGTACTTTTTTTAGAAGCGCTAAGTGCCTTCTAAAAACCAAATTTGGTCTTGTCATGTCTTGTCATGTCTTGTCATGTCTTGTCATGTCTTGTCATGTCTTGTCATGTCTTGTCATGTCTTGTCATGTATTGTCATGTCTTGTCATGTCTTGTCATGTCTTGTCATGTCTTGTCATGTCTTGTCATGTCTTGTCATGTCTTGTCATGTCTTGTCATGTCATGTCATATCTTGCCATGTCTTGTCATGTCTTGTCATGTCTGGTCATGTCTTGTCATGTCTTGTCATGTCTTGTCATGTCTTGTCATGTCTTGTCATGTCTTGTCATGTCTTGTCATGTCTTGTCATGTCTTGTCATGTCTTGTCATGTCTTGTCATGTCTTGTCATGTCTTGTCATGTCTTGTCATGTCTTGTCATGTCTTGTCATGTCTTGTCATGTCTTGTCATGTCTTGTCATGTCTTGTCATGTCTTGTCATGTCTTGTCATGTCTTGTCATGTCTTGTCATGTCTTGTCATGTCTTGTCATGTCTTGTCATGTCTTGTCATGTCTTGTCATGTCTTGTCATGTCTTGTCATGTCTTGTCATATCTTGTCGTGTCTTGTCATATCTTGTCATGTCTTGTCATGTCTTGTCATGTCTTGTCATGTCTTGTCGTGTCTTGTCATGTCTTGTCATGTCTTGTCAAGTCTTGTCATGTCTTGTCATATCTTTTCATGTCTTGCAATTCTTAAGTCTTTGACTGCATATTTCATAAGTGATTAAATTGGAATAAAAAGAATTCAGCAAAATGAAATTTCTTACTCGTAACTATTTATAACAACTAATTATTTCTTTGTGTGTTATTCAAAGCAAGCAAATGAAACATAAATGCTTTCAAAAGCAACACTAAAAATGTCTAATCATTTTGCTTGATTTGTAAGATATATGAAACTTTATCTGCAGTAGACTTTGCAGCTTTGAAATAGAATAAATGTCCTTGCCAAAAGTATACAAATATCATCAATCAAGAAGCAAACGGGGGAAAAAAGCAAAGAAATTTTAGAAATTTTTAAATTGACCATTGAAAAAGGAATTATCTTCTTGAAATAAATACATACTACATAGATACTTCGAGCTTAGAGACATTTAATTTTTTGTCGCTCAAATTTAATTGACTTATTTCTAGATATCATTTAAAATCTGCAAAGAATGTTAAAAAAAAATTATAATCTAAATCTACAAAATAAATATTGTACTATTTTTATTTCCTTCCTTAAGTCAAAGGATTTTTTTTGAGGCCAAAGCTAAATAGATAAATGTATTTCATATATACAATAAAACACATGTAAGTCATATGCATTTGATTTTATGTTCTGCATACACACATAAAAATGTACATACCCAGCAAAATTTGTTTGGCGACACGTCTGACATTTGAGACTTTACCAGACAATCAACCGAGTTATCTAAAATTCCGACAGACATTTGACAGAATAGCTGGCAGTTTCGTGGTACGGCGTTTTCGCCCATTTTCCGATTAATATCAGACTAGTCTCCACATTACCTGAAGGTAATTTTTTTTCTTTAAGACATTTCACAGAATAGTCTGCACATTTTCTAACCTGCGACTTAAAACTTTCACTTTTGTAACTTTTACACGCACAATGTCAGATATAGCATTATAGCATTCCTAATAATTCTAATTTATGAGACTTTTCCGATATCGTGCAGACATGTCGAATATCCTTTAAAATTTTCCTGGAAAATTCTTCAGAATTCGTACAAAATTTTATTGAATATTTCGGCAAAGTGTTTCAAATTTCCTTAGATAAAGAGGTGCGCTTTCTTGTCAGCCACTCATATGACATTCGTTACGTTTTTGTTCCGACTTTGGTATCGTGTGCTGGTTCTATGACCGAAATCGGCAAAAAAAAAGCTTTGCTGGGTACATACATATAACGTAACCAAATACAAACGAAAAAAAAAACCAACAACATTAAAGCACTAATTTTATGAATTCACTTGTATTATGAAAACAAACCAAAGCAAAGAAAAATGAACTTAATTGTGTCCCCAGCTGACAATTTTATTCCAAAAGGACCAACTAACAGACAATTATTTGGCACTCTACTTCACAAAAGGATTCTACACTAGCCCACCAACTACAAGTAAAGGCGACAATAAGAAATCTCTGCTACACAATTTCAAAACACAGTACACGTAGAAAAATTTCATAGTAAAATCGTAAAAAAAAATGTTAATTTAACATTTTTCGGCAGTAATTTTGCTTCGTAGGTGTTTCACATTAATTCAACATAATTTTACAATAATCTTCAAAGAACATGTTTCCTTTTAAAATCGATATATTTAATGTTGCTTGAATATTCATTCCAGTATATAAAACTAAATCACAATTAAGTTGAAACTGAAATAATACGAAGAATTATGTTGAATCAAAGTTATTTCGAGTTGAAATAACTTAAATTTGATACTGAAATAACACGAAGAATCATGTTGAATCACAGTTATTTCAAGTTGAAACAACGTGAATTTGATATATTGCCTCAACACGAAGAATCATGTTGGATCAACATTATTTCAAGTTTAAACAACGTTAATTTGATATTGAAACAACACGAAGAATCATGTTGACAAGTTATATTCTATTTTCTTCGGGGGATTTTTAAATGTTTAATTTAAGTTTATTTTTATTTTAATTTAGCAGTGTTGAAGCCACTGTTCGAATAACGTTTGCAATGTTGCACTCCTGCTGTTTTCACTAGGGATGTAACGATACGCCGTTTTGCCGATCCGATACCGATACCGATATTTAAAAATATATATCGCCGATACCGATTCCGATACCGATACGAATATTGAAATTGAGTTCAAGTTTAGATTAGCAAAACTCAAGTGCAATTTTTTATTATACAAAATTACATTATAAGAGAGAATATTTAAAATTGATAAAACATTGGAAGTAATTTTTAAGGAGCTACATTTTCTTTGCTTCCAACAAATCTATATTAAAAATATACAGATAATTAGTAGAAAAGCAAGAAGAATTGTTTAATTCCTTTATAATTAAAAAAAAAATACTCGCCATGCTTTTTAAAAAATCGATTTTTTTAAAGGACATTTATCAACTAATATTCATCTAAATAACTTAATAGCTTAATTATTAGAAGACTTCTAAGTTTATATTTATTCACTTAAATTTACATGAAAATGCAGTTCTGAGTTTAAATTCGCATAAAAAATTGTGAAAATAGGTACTTTTTTATCCTTTTTCCTTAAGGAAAAATCATTATAGAATACCGAAAAAGAAATTTGTCCTAGCATCGCTTCCACCGAATTGGTAATCGAAAAACAGAACTTCTTGCAACGGCAAGGATATGTAAAACTAATTAGAAATTATCCAAATTTGCAATACTTCCAGATCGCGAATTCTACATTTTCATGACTTCTTCGGAGTATCTTTTTTTTTGCTGGAATAAGATTTATAAAACAACGACTTGAACTTGAATTCATGGTAAAATTAACAAAAAATAAATAATTTTTTTACAAAATAACAGCATAAAATATTATTAATTTTTAAAATTGATATTAATAAGATTTAAAAAATAACGAAGTGTATTTAATCCATGGTAAAATCGAACAAAAATAAATTATTTGTTAAAAAAAACTCTGAAAAAAATTTTTAAAAGTATCGTCGTATCGGCAGTAAAATATCGCCGATACCGATGTATCGGAAAGTCTGAAGTATCGCCGATATATCGGTATCGGTATCGGTATTCGTTACATCCCTAGTTTTCACCACACTTTACTAGTGAGAGTGAATGAGTGTAAGTGTTTTTATGTAAGTAGATCACTGGATTAATTTTTTTTCTCATATTTAATTTTTCATATTTTTTGTTATTTTTGTATTTATCTCACTTAAATATTGTAATGTTAATGGCAATGTAAATATTTATTAAACCCTTTTACACAAAAAAAAAACCAACACAAAATAACAATAACAAGAGATAAACTCGTACATAAAATATGAAAAGCAAACAACTTTAAGAAATTTCCCAAAAAAATAGTGGCAACAGGAAGCTACGAATGAGTATAACAATATTCATCCTTGTATGTTGTAATAAGAAATAAAAATAAATAAAAAATGTGTACACAGCATGTGAATGTGTTGTTTGAAGTCACCAGATTTGGCATGCGTCTAACTAAACATTAGGTCTGAGCAAGTTGATGCCATTGAAGTTCCTTGTGAAGGCAGAACAGAAGTGGCTTAAGCTGGAATGGAAAATTAATTTTTTTTTTTGTTTTCGGTATCAAAAATTTCTTAACTATGTACGGTCTAATTTATAAAAACTTTATGAGATGTTAATAAACCATTTATTAACAAAATTTCATAAATTTGTATTTATAAACGTTTATTACACGAAAAAAGTTATTATGGGTTTATTGTAGGTGTTTATCTATTATAAACCTATAATAAATTAATTTGTACAAAGCACCATTTTTAACTTCAAATATCTTTGAAAATTTAGCACATAGGAGTGAGTGCATGGTACACTTCAAAATAAAGCTTGACGGCTGTATGAAATAACGCCCGGCAAAATAACTTCCAAATAAAAAATGAAAAACATCCCAAAAAATTTCCATACATTTTGGAAGTTATTGCATTATGAAATAATTGCCAAATTTCGGGATTTATTTCATTTTATTTTCGAAGTAATTTCACTTTTTTGGAAATTTTTTCATTTTATAGACAAACTGCAGATGAAATAAAACCAAAAAAATTATGTTAGGGTCTTGTTTCATTGCGAAAAAAAATTTGGGACTCATATCATTTTTTCCGGATTTATTTCATTATTTTCAATGCGATGTTTCTTCTAAAATATTTAGTTGAATACTTCTTCCATAATGATTGTATTGAATAATTAATATACATCATGAAAGAATAGTAAATGTGTTTTTGTTTTCAAAGAAGAAAATCCTTGCGATTACTGAGGATTTTCAACATTGACAGCCTTCGGTCGAGCTTAAGGATTTTCACCTCTGAGGTATTTCCAAAATCGGCTCCGCTTACTGAAGTTTTTCCGCATAGCCGGCCTTTGGCCAGTCTTACGGATTTTTTTCTCTGAAGTATTTCCAAAGGCGGTTTCTCTTACCCGGCCGGGCTTAAGGATTTTTTCCTCCGAGGCAAACAACCCTCAGTAAGTGAAACATGTATTGTAAATACCTCAGAGGAGAAAATTCTTAAGACCGGCCTAGGGACGCCAATGCAGAAAAACCTCACTAAGCGAACACCGTTATCTAAATACCTCAAAGCAGTACATTTATGTTCAGGGAAGAAACATTTTCATCTCTGAGGTATTTCCAAGTCCGACTTCGCTTACTAAGGGCTGTGTGAATGGGCTTAAGGGCTTTCTCCTCTGAGGTATTTGGAAAACCGGCCTCGATTTCTAAAGATTTTCTACATTGCTGGCTTTCGTCTGAGCTTAGGGAATTTGTCCTGAGGTATGTATTTAGAAAACCGGCTACGCTCACTAAAAAATGAATGAAACAAATTTTGTTATATCTCACTAGCCCATAAAAATATTGAAGTCGGTTTTGAAATACCTCAGTTGAGAAAATTCTTAAGGCCGGCAATACCGAAAATCTTTAGTAAGCGAACCCGGCTTTGGAAATACTTCAGAGGGGAAAATCGCAAAGCCCGGCCAAAGGCCGGCATGAAAACACCTCTCAACAGCGGAAACGGGTTTTTAAAATACCTTAAATGAGAAAATTCTGAAGCCCGGCCGAAGGCTGACAGTGCAAAAACCCTCAGTAAGCGAAGACGCCTTTAGAAATACCTCAGAGAAGAAAATTCTTAAGCCCGGCCAAAGGCCGGGAATACCGGGATTACATAAATCTCCAGTAAGCATGTCAGGTTTTGGAAATAGCTCAGGGGAGAAAACTCTTAAGCCCGTGTTCGTTTAATAAGGGTTTTTGGAATTGTCCGGCTTTGGCTGGTCTTAAGGAATTTCTCCTCTGAGGTATTTAGAAAACAGTTTACGGTCACTAAAGATTTGGTAAAATAAAACGTTTTTTATGTCATAAGCCCATAAAGAATTCTTGGCTTATTTCATATATTTTGGGCTTTATTGCATTAGACTTATTTAATTTTTTGTGTGGGAGTTATTTCATTATGAAGCAAGTTCCAAAAATTGGAACTTATTTCATTTGAGGTTTGGGAATAACTTCATTTTTCTTTGGATTTATTTCATTAAATTTGTTTGGACTTATTTCATTTTTTAGGTCCCATTTCATTGGGAGTTATTTCATTGGGACTTATTTCATTGGGCGTTATTTCATACAGTTAAGCTTGACGTCCTGGATATAAGCGCCGAAAAATGTTTATATCCTTTCATAGACAGTGCCACTAAATTATACATTTAAAAAAAAAATGCTGTAAATAACCAACAGAACTCTAAACTCTAGCAAATAAAAAGAGACTCGCTATTCGAATACCTTTTTCCTACACAATCAAAAATTCGTAATGTTTTTGCTTCATAGAAACATTTTTAAGAATGAAGGTGAAAATACATATATTAAAAAGAGAATTGAAAAAATGTTTAGCATACTTGCAACAATAAAACATTAATTGCAGATTAGAATATCCGTATAAATTCATATTCGCTCTATTTATTGTAGCATTAACCACAAAATGGTGGTGTTGCCAGTTTAGACATTTAAAATTCTATAAAAACACAAAATACGTTTATAAATATGATTTTTTAATAAACCTTTGTTAGCGTTAAAATGTTCAATAACTATTATGTATTTAAAACATGGCATAATAATTTTGTATCCATTAGAGTGGTAGTATTTTTTGAATACTTTATAAATTTCGGAAACATTGTATTCTCAAAGAATTATTCTCCTTTGAAAGGTTGCACCATATAATAAAGTGTCAACTTTAATTCATTTAAATAAATGCAATAATAAGGACAGCTTTAAAGATGGCATATAAATTAGATCATTTTGACCTTCCTAAACATGTAAGAGTTAATGTAATATATTTATATGGTCAAGAAAGATTAGCTTTAGAAAGAAATTTTTGTTGAAAAGAGCATGTATATTCCACATTTAATATGGCTCAAAGTCTAACCATTTATCTTTTAGACCAAAGGTATTTGAATGCATTTTAAAACTTCATATTACCAAAGATATGAGAAATTATATACAGCAGTGATGATATTACTTGGAGTAGTAAATAAGTCAGCAAAGTAGGAAGGAATTTTTTACATTAAATAGTATTAATAAATTCAGTAAAGTGAAACTTTGACTTGCACACGAAGTGTTCCGTACGAATATCCCTTTTTCGTTTTTTGCGATATTTATTTTATTTTTTTTTTTACTTTAATTTTAGCGCGATTTTATTTGTTTTGCTGAACTTTTTGGTTTTTTGCGATTTTTGTTACTTTTGGCGATTTTTTTCGTTTTGAAATTTTTATTTTATTTTTTTTTTTTGACAACATTTTTGGTTTTGACGTTTTTTTTAGCTTTGGCGCTTTTTTCTAGTTAAGATGATTTTCTTCGCTTTTAGCGATTTTTTACGTTTTGGTTGTTTTTGGGCGATTTTTGTTAGTTTGATGACTTTTTCGTTTTGCCGATTTTTTTATACCCCTTTTTTCGTTTTGACGATTTTTATTTTATTTTTTACTTTAATTTTAGAGCGATTTTATTCGTTTTGGCGAACTTTTTGGTTTTTTGCGATTTTTGTTAGTTTTGGCGATTTTTTTGTTTTGATTTTTTTTTTTTTTTTTGTTTTGACGATATTTTTAGTTTTGACGATTTTTTACGTTTTGTGCGGTTTTTTCTTGTTTTTGGCGCCTATTTATTAGTTTTGGCTGTTTTTTTTTCTTTTTTTGCAATTTTTGTTAGTTTTGGCGACTTTTTTAGTTTTGCCGATTTTTTTCTAGTTTTAAAAATTTTTTTTTCGTTTTTGCGGTTTTTTTCGTTTTAGCAATTTTCTGAGGTTTTTGGCGATGTTTTTGGTTTTGTCGACCTTTTAGTTTTGACGCTTTCTTCGTGTTGGCGATTATTTTATATTTGGTGATTTTTTTTTTGTTTTGACAATTTTTATCGTTTTTGGCGATTCTTTTGGCGATGTTTTTGTTTGTTTTTGGGCGATATTTTTTGTTATTGTCGATTTTTTTAGCGATTTGTTTGTTTGGAGATTTTTCAAGTTTTGAAAATTTTTTTTAGTTTTGGTGCTTTTTTAGTTTTGGCGCTGTTTCTTCGAAAGGATATGGAACATAATACTCACTTTTGGCAGCTAAAAAGGCTGTTATCGTGTGTTATGCAGTTTTACATGCAAAATGTTCCTACTAAGATAATATGAAAGAGATAGTCAAATTAGAAACCACATTAGAAAATAAGATTTGCTTCCTCTTTCATACAATCTTCGTAATGTTGTTGTACAGTGACGGGTCTAGTTAGTAGTCTATGGTTTCTTCTTTGTTTTGGTGATTTTTTTTAGCTTTAACGATTTTTTTAATTTTGGCACTTTTTCCGTTTTAGCGATTTTTTCAGTTTTTTAATGATTTTTTCAGTTTTTTTTAGTGTTGGCGGTTTTTTCGTTTTGCTGATTATTTTCGGTTTTTTGCGATACTTTTGTCATTTTTTGATGATAGTAATAGTTTTAGCGATTTTTTTTTGTTTGGCACTTTTTTTCGTTTTGGCGATTTTTTCTGTTTTTTGCATTTTTTTAAGCTTTTTGGCGATCTTTTAGCTTTGAAGATTTTTTACATTAGTTTCATTAGTATTTCAACATGTTTTGTTGCTCGCTTTAGAACACCCTTTAACTTTTAACGGTCATATATTTGTTTTTGTAGCGGCCAAATTTTCACATATTTTGTGAAATTTTCGGAATTTTTTCTTCTTTTTTTGTCTAAAGTTGCAATTTAGCATTCATTACACAGTACAACACCAAAAAATAAATATATTGACAAGGTTTTGACGACTGATTCTGATAGTGGTGGGCATCCAAAAAAATTACATTTGGAATTCATTTTAGGGAGAGTTAAAAATGTTTTTTGAAGGTTATTGTAAAATCATGATCAATTAAAACATGAAACAAATATGAAGCAAAATCACTACCGAAAAATGTTAAATTAACCCTGTTTTCGACAATTTCAATACGTGAAAAGTTCTGTCTAATTATAAATTTGAAATTAGTGCAACATCTAACAAATTAGAAATTAATTTTTGTAAAAAATATTTTTGTATTCGATTTAAGCAATTTAATTGTACTTTCTGTTTGTCTATTTAAAATTATTGTGATTACATTCTTGTTTTGCGGAAGTTAAGTACGGAACCGTCCAACTACAAAGAGATTTATTTATATTGATTTTTTTTTTCTTTTTGGTTCCTTTAATGTGTGCGATTTCTTTTTTATCACGCACTCTCTTTCAAAGTACCAAAAATCCTTTGATTGCAAATATATTCCATTTGAAATACATTTAATATAGATTTTAACAAGGTCACATTTTCGCAAAAAAAAAATGAAGAAAAAAAACATTTTTAAGTTTATAAACAACATGGAAATGCATTTGCAATTGTGCTGCATTTAACGATTTTTCTTTTCTCTTCAAAATGTTTTCGTTTGTTTATCATGTAGTTGTTTCCTTGAAATTATGCAAAATAGAGATGATGAAAAAAAGGAAAGACCTTCCTTCTTTTAGATTTTGCACAGTTTTCATTAGATGGTTTTGTTAAGGACATTTCCACCACTCCCAGCATTAGAACTATTTTAAGCTCTTTTCCCAATGCTCTCATCACATGTTCTCTGGCCGGGGGTGAATAAAAAAGCTTATTTAAAGCTTTTTTTGCTTTTGCATAAAACTTATATATGTCTATTAATTAAATCACAGGATATTTTCTATATTTTATTAGAGGAGAAGAAACTTTTGTACTTTTGCCTAATGTCATACATTATGGATAATTATGAGGAACATATTTTTACAACTTTTTTAATTTCATTAGAGTATACAAGGGTTAAGATTATATATTCATAATGAAATTTCAATTTTTAGATATAAAAAATTGTATGCTGGACATTAACGAAGGCTGCTAAACTTAGAAATATATTGCTTTATAATAATAATTGTTATTTCTGTCAAAAAAAAATAAATAAATAAATAAATATCAAAATATTATTATTATTTTCTGGTTTTTATGAAAAAACTCATAATTATTACGGTCTCTACTTAAGACTGCAGAAGCTAACTTAAAATAATTCGAAAAAAACTACTGCTTCGGCCGAAGCAGGTTTGTAAGCGAGAAAAGCTGGTGGTTGTTGTTTCACTTGCTTCGAAAAGGGCTTCGCACAGGCATGACTTTTGTTCGCGATGTCCCACTTGGAAGCTCTTGTTTTTGACGCCTCTTTCGAAGCATCAAATATGCTCTAAAATCATGTCTCTTTTTAATCTTATTCAGCCCAATCACAAACAAAAATTCCGTGCGAGTTTTTTACTTTTCCCTTTTCTCCTATTATTTTTTTCTCGAAAATACAGAATAAAAATCTTATTTTTCCTTTAGAAATCTTCTTTAATCTAAAATTTATTTCATTTAAAGCCGAACGCGAGAAATATATAAACATGAAACTAAAAAGCAATGAAATATTTACATTGAGGAAGGAGTTTATCAAGTTCAAACCCTACTGGACTTTAAAGGAAGAAGTTAAATATCAATTTTCCTTCAACTACACGTTCGTGCAATTTGAATAGTTTGATATTTTTTAATGAAAAATCGAGTAATTAAAAAAAGGGTAAAACGTTCAAAAAATTAATTTTGTATGAACGATCATTTGAGTGTAATACCTTCCGAAAACATGGACACACTTTGTCTTAAAAATTTTCTTTCTAGCTCAGAGTCAACGAAACTTATTTGTAAGAATCTGCTGAAATCTCATCAAAAATTTGTTATGGGCAACAAATCACCCAAGTCTAGTTTGATTGCAAAATGTCTCTATTTAAATTTTTATACGACAGAAAATATAACTGCTGATACAATTGCTGCAGCTGCTTAATTCAAAATTCGACATATTCAAAACGTGCGTACAAAATTCAAAGCGATATAAAGCAAATAAATATTGTTGAAAGACGTGCAAAACAATCGAAAGCAGTGATAGGCATATAGAGACAAATTAACTCATCCTAAATTGCCGAGGACTGATCTAAAGTCTTTGTCAGAGTGCTCTTTATAGTGTTAACCAAGGCATAGTTGTCCCAATACGTTCTTGTTTCAAAAAGGCATTTAAAAATAGGCAAAAAATTATCACCTGAGCTTAGCGGTCGATGCCATGCTAGCCTTGGTTTTAATGATGTAAAAATATATATTTTAGCCAAAAAAAAATTTTTTTCTGAAAGTAAACTCCAATTAAGACATAAAAAGAACAAAAAATAAGAACAAAATTCTTTTAATCTTTTCGACCCAGCAAAAAACTTCAAAAATAAGATAAATCTTAACATATGGTAACACTGATTATGAATAAAAATTCCCTAGGAAAAAATTCGATGGGGAAAAAAGTAGCTATTCTCAATGCTTTTGAGCTTCCTTTATTCCCCCGAAATTTTTCACTTGCAAAAACAGAAGGGAGTTTGCATCAAAATCGAAGTAATATTTAAATGAAATACAATTTCTATCAATAAAAATATATTTTATTGTTCTTGTAGGTCGAATACCACAAACACAAACTTATTGGATCCATTGCTTGTGGTTTCCATAAATGCAGCAAAGAGAAACTTGAACGATATTTTTTTTCTTCTACAGCGCACCAATTTCCTTCACAAATGCTTTGTACAGCTATGTTATTAATTTTTTATTCACTTATTTATTTAATTTTACTTTAAATTTAATTAAAACATCAATTTTAATTATTTTAGCACACAAAAACAATGAATAAATAAATGTCAACAAACAAAACAGCCGCCATTGATATTCAATGATGCCACTGTTTCATATTTTTGTTCCCGCGGAGTTTATGATTGGAGGAATTTATTCTCGAGAAAAATGTTTTCCTTGAGAAAGAAGTTCCTAGGGAATATTCATGATTGGGCTGATTATGTCATCCAATTATATCATCGTTAAGCTACAGACAAAACAAATCCTCTTTTACTATAACTCTCTCTCTCCTCTCTCTCTCCTTCTCTCTCTCCCTCTCTATCTCCCTCTCTCTCCCTCTCTCTCCCTCCCTCTCCATCCCTCTCTCTCCCTCTCTCTCTATCTCTTCCATGAAATAAGTAAGAACTGTAGAAAGATATGCTATCTGTCTACCAAATCTCATCTAAATCCATTATGTGGTTTTCGCATGATGGTGGATCAAACATCCAAACTGAAAAACATACAAACTTTCTCATTTATAATATTAGTAAGAAGTAAGATCTCAATATTTCTAATAGGGCATTTTTTACATTCCTTCGAAATCTAGTAGATTTGATTTGAAATCTTTATCGAAATCTACATATGAGTGATTCCACGTAAAACGGCCCTATGCAAGGAAAAAATAATTTTCTTATTTTTAATAAAAATCTCTCAATTGATGTTTTTTAGAGCATGACAATTATAGAAAAAATAAAAAATACATTATTTAATATATTTTAAGCAATTTGAAGCATTTTTAAATGATCATCCACGAAACATTTTGCTCTCCCTCTTTGTATGTTTAATATTTATTTCAGCTTTTCTTTTCTACCCTTTCTCATTACTAATAAAAATCCTTATCTCTGAAAAGAATATACTTTTTTCGGTTTTTATTGAATTTAAAAAAAAAATAACTCACCTAGAGTATTCTGCTGTCTATGATAAAACGGATAGCAAATAATTGAATGTGTTATTATTTTCTTATGCTTTATTTTTATATTATTTATATTAATGAAATCAATAAGAAGTGTTATTTCTTCGAATTTTTTAAATTTTCGTATTAGGTCACACCCGTCAGTCACACCCGTCACATTTTAAAAATAGTTTTTTGTTAAGAAAACTGATTTTTCGTCAAACAGTAAATACGTAATACAGCTATAAACACTTTGAAGAGACAGCTATACCAAAATTATTGTGTACGTTAAGTAAAAATTTTACAGAATTTATACTGAAAGTCATAATTCTTTAAAACTAGGTCACACTCGTCGCAGCTTTCTGACAACCATTCTGGGCAGAAATTGTGTTCTTTCAGTGTCTACCCGTTGTTCAACGACTTTAAGGTTAATGGCCTTGCGAGCCGCAGCCTTTTTTTAAGGAAAACATTTTATATTATTTATTTATAACAAAAAGTATGTGTACAACGGTCACACCCTGCTAAATGGATTTACTCATATATGGTTTACACCAAGCTTTTTTGACATTTTTCAGAATTTCGTATCCAAGAAAAAAACCTTTGAACGAAATTTTTCTTTAATTATAATCCAACATATGAAAAATTACCTGATTCAGACAACTTTTACAGCAAAATCTTGTAGAGGGTAGTAATAAATAAATAAAACTACTAGATTTCTAGTACATTTCGTCAGAATCTAGTGACAAAGCAGATTTCGTTTTGTATGGTAAATTTAGCGAGAAAACCACTAGATTTAGCTCGAAATCTCATAAGTACTAGATTTGGAGGCAATGTAAATGCAAGATAATACATAAATCCTTCTATTTCCACAAATAAATTTCAGCAAATATATTTTTCTACATTTTCGAATTTAAAATAAAAAATTTTTGTTTTTATTATGCCACAACAAAAGCTTCGACTTTTATTAACTTTTCGTTTCATTTGGATTTAATTATGCGTTTTTCCTTTTATTTTTTTTTTTTTTGCATACAACATTTTCCGACAAAAGTTAAACAATTAACATGCATACATGCAGATGTATGTTGTATGTACTTTGAAAATAAGGTCATATCATTTCAATAAAATATACACTACTAACATAAACCCTTTTACATCAACAACAACCTCAACAACCCTGTAGTCCCAATTGTTACCGGCGACATTTTCATCGTTGTTGTCTGCAAGACAATCAATAATTTGTTGCCAGTAAAACACATTTAGAAATAAGTATAGCGACAACGTGGTATAGATTGTCGTGTACATATAAAGAATTTGTTCTGACAGGATTATGAAAATTTGAGCTACAACACCTTACTGACGGACGAAAAGATGAAGAGCAGCTCTATGCAATATTACGTCTATACAGTTTTATTGCGGACAATAAGAGTAACAACTGCAGCGAAGTTGTCGTGCTTCCATTTATGTATATTAAAGAATTAGAGTTGCCCAGAAAACGTGTTTTTGTATAAAGTTTTTCGAGTAACTCGGTAGGCTAGTAGATTGTGAGTTCGATGTGATTATTAAATTTTAAAATTTTATTCGTCAACGATTTTTCTGCCCGTTGTTTGAAAATTGTCGTCAATAGTTGGCTTGGACTGTCCTCAATTCTTAGTCGGTGATAAATACTTGTTTCGCAAATGCATCGATGACATCTCGAAGACTTGGTGTACGGGGAACTTAACCCTAAACACACACACTGGCATATAATAACCCTCAGTTTTTGCAAATTATACAAAAATAGTTTAAATACATTCGCCTAAATACACACACATTTACGAAAATAATGTTATGTTAAAACTGTTTTAAAACATGAAGGCTTTATTAGTTAGTCACAGTGGGCCTGAGAAAAATCTATAAACATTCATTTTACCAAAAGCTTTTTTTAACTTTCCGAACATTTTAAATGTTTTTTTTTTGTTTTTGAAAGTACACAAGTTAGGTAAGGTAATAATATCCAATGTCATAATGTTCACAGACATGAATGATCGCCAAAATTTCGGTTACATGTCATAATGTCCAATGCCATAATGTCCGCAGACGTTATGACATACAGAAAAATTTGTCATAATGACCGTGGATGTTGTGACATCTTGAAATGTCGTAGCATCCAAGTACGCTGTGACAATATTATTGTTTGTTATGAACAATCGCCAAAATTTCGGTTACATGCCATAATGTCCACGGACGCTATGACGCACAAAAAGGGTCATAATGTCCTTGTAGATTGCGACACTTTTGAAAATGTTTTACATGTTCATTAGGGCGGCAATGAAATATTTATTTGTTAATTTAAACAAACTCTGTTTGCATTACTGTGGCATTTGGTATAAAACTCAAGTGTTGAAAATTTTAGCCAAATCGGATTTTCACCACGTTAGTTTTATACCAAATGTTACAATAATCGGTTTGGATTTTGCTGCAAATAGCAAATCAAAAATATTTCATTGCCACCCTAATGTTCATGGACACTATTGCACTATTATTGTTAATTATGAACAATCGCCCAAATTTGCGTTACATGCCATAATGTTCATGGACGTCATAACACACAGAAGAAAATGTCATCATATTCAGGGACGTTTCGAAAATGTCTTAATGTACACTAATGGAATGTCATAATGTCCATGGTTTGTTAGAAGAAAATCTTTGGCTAGTGTGAAGTCTCTATTTGGCAAACTTGAAAAAAGAAGTATTTTACTCCATTCATTATGCATGACAACCCAGCAAGCCATTACAGGCATATCAAAATTTTATTAAAGTCAACATTGAATATTATAAGATATCACATTTTTAGTGAATCTTTTGATATCTAATCGAGCTCACTGTGCAAGGGCATGAATAAAAGTATACACGATTACACTGTCGTAATACTCGTATATAGTACATGCAATTCCAAAATGAAATAAAAACACTTAATATTTGCTTTTTAACATACAAATACTTGCACACAAAAGTTTCAGAGATTCCCAGCAAACACACAGATCATCGAGTTATTAAATTATAAAAAATTATATTATTTAAAATCATGAGCAATCAATGAATGGGCATTAATTGAGCGAAAAATTTACTAACCTTCCCATTTCGCCACACTCGTAAAAAAAATTCATATTCGGCTTGATTACAGCCTTTAATCAGATTTGTGACATCAATTTTATGAAAAATATCATCAATAAAACGAAAACAAATATCAATATCATGGCAAACGTCGACATAGAATTTTGTCATATTTTAAGTGTCATATGACAACAACGTCATCAATTTGGTACACAATAAATAGTGAGCACAAAATATCAGTTTGTGAAGTGTTCATTATATACATTATCGAATTGTTCTCTTCTTTTATTTTTTGTGATTTGTTTTTCCCTTTTATGAAAATCACAAAACAACAATGCCGGCAAACGGCATTGTTTATTGTTGTGTCAAAGCTAATTTCAATTGTGACAATTGTGACAACATTTGCATGCGTGAAAGAAGAAACAAATAAAGCCAGGAGTTTTGTTAACTTCTGTTGCTTTTTTTCATGATTATAATCACCCCTTCTTATGTTTTTCTGCTCATTCTAAAATATGTAATATATATGTATGAATTTTTGTATGTATGTAATTTGAAGGTGTATACGAATTTTCAGCTTATTATCTCTCATTCCGCAGTGAAACCCTAAAATGACTGGGCTATAATAACAAGTAAAAGTAAGAAAATAAAAGTTTAATTTTATTAATCATTACTTTGATGACAGACTTGTCACCATTGTCATTGATGACAAGATGACCCACTTCTGTAAAGTTTGACTTTACAATGATGATATGTCTAACAGGATCAAAAACGAAGACACTTGTCATAGTATTGATGTCAAATTACATCAGAGTTTTTCTTTTAGTGCAGTTTATACAGCAATATGATTCTCTGAATGTCCTGTTTGATAGCGTTGTACAAAAAAACCAAAAATTTCCTTTTTTTTATGGTGACTTACAGTGAAATTTTTCATAAGTCACTAAACTCGCAAAATCCGGCTTTATAGGATATTTTAGCACTAATTGTGAATAAGTATGAAATTAGCTCTTAAACAAAAATAATTTTTTAGTACATTTCAGCCCGCTATATTGCTGTTTAAGGCTGAGGCAACACTGACATTTTTAAAACGCACATTTCTGCTTTTTAACTGACTTCAAAAAAGGAGGAGGTTATCAATTCGTGTGTATTTTTGTTTTTACTTTTTTTATGTTTCTACACGAATTTGTGAACCGATTCTCCAAATTATTATTATTATTATTTTTTTTTTTGAAAGGCCTTGCTTGCACTTTGGCCCCCAATTTTTTCGAAAATCGGGCGGGCTATTTGGCAAAAATTCTCAATTTTTAACCGACTTCAAAAAAAGGAGAAAGGTTATCAATTTGTCATGTAATTTTTTATGTATGTTCCCCCAAAAAAACTCCGCTATTTATGAACCGATTTTGGATTTTTTTTCTCTATTCAAAAGGATGTACTTCCAGATTGGTCCCGTTGAAAAGTGGGCTGGGTCACGCCCATACAAACTAAATACATATTCGTTTTTAACTACTTCTACTCAACCGATTCTTATGAAACTTTAAATACTACATCAGGATAAAAAAAAGTGGGCTGTACCACGCCCATGCAAAGTAAATGTTCTTTTTCAACAACTTCTAATAAATCGATTCATATGAAACTTTGTATACACCTTTAATTATCGTTACAGTACAACATTATGTTTAGAAAAGTGGGCATTGCCACCCCCATGAAAATTAAATAAGCATTTTAACTACTTCTACTTAGCCCATTCGTATGAAACTTTGCGTACACGTTTAGTTATCGTTAATATACTACATTGTGGTTAGAAAAGTGGGCAGTGCCACGCCCATGAAAAGTAAATATTCATTTTAACTACTTCTACTTATCCGATTCTTATGAGACTTTGCACACACAATTAGTTCTCGTAACAACACATGCTGAGAAAATATGGGATCGGGGTGCCACGCCTATTTTCTAGTCGGATTTTTTTTGCAAGAATTATTTTTAAAAGGTTTGCTTGCAGTTTGGTCCCAAAATCGATGGGACGATTAGTTCCAAAGAGGAGAAAAGCATGTTTTCTTTTTCAAGAAAGGAACAAAAAAAAGACCTGTACCGCGAAGAGTTTGAGGGTTAAAATGCAGTATTTTGCACAAGAGTGCTGAACACTTCTTATAGCTAAAATGTAAGAATACCAAGATTTCCTCCGTACGAAATTAACCCTTAGACACATAATAAGTTTTGACTTATTTCTGGCATTCAAGTGGAGTTTTGAGCTTTGACGTCTTTGAAGACTTACAGTAGAATTTTATGGCCAATATTTTTGTAGGACATTTCAGCCTACTATATCGCTTTTTAAGGGGAGTTTGTGCTCTTTTTTCAAAAAAGACACATACAGCAAAGAGTTAAAGGATTGAAATGTTCCACAAAAATGTTCCCCGTAGTGTTTTACATAAGAGTGTCAAAGACATCTTATGCCTAAAATGAATGTTTGTTGGGTTACTGGAAGACTGTTACTACTGTATGCATTCATTTATCGTTTACATGTAAAATATTATATAGAAATGAAAATTTCCATTAACCACTGCATAAAATAATATAAAATTTAAACAAAATCATGCTTTTAGTATCTACACTATTTGTTTCTATTCCTTTTATTTTTCAGCAGTTTTTACTTTGGTGACCATTGTTTCATATAAAAACATTGGTTTTGTTTCTTTTTTTTAGCCAGGAAATGAACCAGAAGGATACAAAAAGCACCGGCTGCTGGGGGGAATAAAATTTATATATGTAGTCGAAAAGAAAAAAATTTTATATAAAAATGTATTGTTTGCATGCAGGTATTGTTTATTTTTGTCGAACATTTATATGAAAGCAAACATTGTTGTTTTTTGTGTAATAAAAAAGAAAATCACAGTTTTAAAAATATAATAATATTTTTATAAAAACATTTTCTTTACACGCAAAAAGTGGGTGGATTTTATATGTGTATTTTACTTTTCTTTTTTTAATTATAAAAAAGCAAGAGTTTTTATTTACATCGTTCGGTGGACAAAAGTAAAATGAAAAGTTTTCTTTTGAAGCGATTTTTTTGTGGGCGATTAAAATTTGCGCATAAAATGCGATATTTAATCTTTTAGATTGATAAAACGGAAATGGAGGTAATAATTTGATATTTTAAATTAAGGGAACAACAAGGATATTGGACAGAGATATATACAAAATTTTGCTTCTAAAAGTAATTTTGCTTGCTTTTTTTCAACATATCGCAAATTTGCTGCAACAACCTCATAATTCAAAAAACTAAATTTTTGAGTTAATCCTGCAGAACTAATCGCCATATCCTTCCTATTATTATGTAAAAATCTGATACAACTATCTTTGTCTACCACTTCTGGGAGAGTAAATAACCTCATTTGTAAAAAAAACTAGTTTTATTTGAGTTATGATGTCCTTGAAGCCATTGAGCGATATATACACTCTAAAACACTTTTGTTGAAAATTAGGTCGATAATAGTTGGCAATAATTTACAGATTATTATCGATCTAAAATTACACACGCATTATTTTTCAACAAAAATTTTTTATTAAAAAAAGCGATTGGCTGCGTGCAGGTTTGAACCGCGACCTCCTGACTAATAGTCTGACGTATCTACCATTCAGACATAGCCGTATTAGGCTTTATGTTACATTTTTTCCACTTGAACCAAATATGTTTAATTTGGAAGGTTTTTTCTTTAATAAAATAACTACAAAATCGATGTAATTTTAGACAAGAAGAAATTTTCAACACTAATTTAGACAATATATGATCGTAAATTTGAAGTAATGTTTTAGAGTGTACATACTATATAGCAAGGAAAAATTTTATATAAAAAATTATCAAAATAAAAACTAGTTTCAATTAATTTCATTCTTGAATCACCTTTTTTTATTTTTGATCACACGAGTAGATCAAAAATAAAATTGTCTAACAATTTGTAAAATATTACTAAGAATGTTTGTTTTTACAAGGTCTAGACAGTAGGTACTTACTGACTGATCTTTTCATTATCAATTTAGTGTTTACCCAATTTAAAATTTAATCTATGACCTTGATTATATCATGATTTAGACGATTTAAAATTATTTATGTATTCACTTTGTGTTTTGTTTAATGTCTGTTCTATTAAACTAGTTTCTCTTTAGAACAAGTTATTTCAAATTAAACCTTTTAAATAATACGTATAAATAAATATTAGAAACTGGTATTAAAGGCCAAAACCATATATTCAAAAATAATAATAATAATGTTTAGCCAAATTCGAATGCAAGCAAATAAACTTGAACATTTTATTTGAAACATTTTTTAGAAACACCCCAGTAAAAAATTGTAACGTTTTTTGAAGCACTAAAGAAATAAAGCTCATCATAATTCGCTTTAAAATATGATCTTGTTTAGAAGATGATTTCATAGCGCCACAAAAATGCAGGTTTTCAGACGAGAAAGTTAGCAAATGTATACACATCCAATGGGTAGTAAGAATAAAAATGTATTTGCTTTAGAGTTGTAAAATTGCGACACTTTTGAATACTCGATATTACTCAGTACTTATTAAGTATTGACTCAATACTACTCAATACTTTAATGGTGTAATAAAAATTTCAGTAATGTAATCTTATTTGTGAGAATTATAGTTTATTGGGCCTGATTGTGTAAAGCGTTGGCGTAAACGCCTAAGTGGTTTTTTGTAGTAGATTAAAGAACACGGGTATTGTGTTACTTTAATCTATTACAAAAAACGACATAGGCGTTTACGTCAACGCCTTACACAATCAGGCCGATTAACTTTCTTGCATTAAAACTTTTATTTTTGTTGTTTTTTACGAGGTTTTAATTAAATAAAACTTATATTTTTATTTTGTGAATGCAAATTGATTATTAGGTTAAGGTTCGTAACGTTATATTCAGAAAGAATTGGGCATGATTAATATTCCAAGGAACAAGGGAAAAATTAACATCAACTTAATTTTTCAACGTACACAGCAGAACAGAGTAGCGCCACTTTCGGAAGCCGCTACACTTCCATCGTCAGTGCTCACGTGTATTTGCTATCACCACTTGTCAGGTGGCTCTGTTGAATGTGATTTTAATTCTTATATATACTTTTTCGTGCAAATTGAATACGAGAATTAAATCACTCTCAAGCTGATATTAAAGTGCACTTTTCCAGCGTTGCCATCGGTTTATTTTTCTTCATTCCCATTTTTCTGATTTTTTGTTCTACTCAAGACAAGCTTTTTTGGTTTGATTTTATACTTAAGTATATATGAACATGTAAACATGTGAAAAGCTCAAGCCAGTAGCTAATTGTTTATTAATATGATTATTTCGAACGTATTTGCTTTGTGAATTCAAATTGATTATTAGGCTACGGTTCGTAACGTTATATTCAGAAAGAATTGGGCATGATTAATATTCCAAGGAACAAGGGAAAAATTAAAGTATATATAAGAATTAAAATCACATTCAACAGAGCCACCTGACAAGTGGTGATAGAAAATACACGTGAGCACTGACGATGGAATTTTAGCGGCTTCCGAAAGTGGCGCTACTCTGTTCTGCTGTGTACGTTGAAAAATTAAGTTGATGTTAATTTTTCCCTTGTTCCTTGGAATATTAATCATAGCCAATTCTTTCTGAATATAACGTTACGAAGCTTAGCCTAATAATCAATTTGGATTCACAAAGCAAATACGTTCGAAATAATCATATTTATATTTTTAATTCAGTAATTTTTTGTACCATAAATTGAAATTTTTTTATTAGTTTCATTCATACTTTACAATATATTTTGCTGGAAAATACAACTCTGAAATTATCGAGTAACTACTTTTGAATATCGAGTACTCAAAAAAGGACCGGTATTGAGTACTCAATACATAAATACTCCATACTTTTACAACTCTAATTTGCTTTTTAGTTATATAAAAGCTTCGTATACAAGCTATACAAAAAAGCTGATTTTATAGCGCTGATCCAATGCAGGTTCCTAAGCGAGAAAGAAGAGTAAGTTTATTTGAAGTTCTTGGTGCCGTTCTGCAACAGCGTTTTTGGCCGAGGGGTTGGTACGTTGGACTTCAAACCTGAAGGATCTTAGTTCGATACTAGTTGAAGTCAAAATAACAAACAGTGAGTAAAAAAAATAATATTAATAAAAATAAAGTTACGAAATAATAAAAATTCAAAATGGCGTTAACGCCGCAAATCAACATCGAACCATTTTTTCCCCGACTGCGCGACGCAAAGAAGGGTATTGTGTTTATAAGCCTATGTATATATGTTTGTATGTATGTATGTACACTCTAAAACACTTTTGCTGAAAATTAGGTCGATAATAGTCGGCAACACTTTACAGATTATTATCGACCCAAAATTACACACGCATTATTTTTCAACAAAATTGTTTTACTAAAAAAAGCAATTGGCTGCGAGCAGGTTTGAACTGCGACCTCCTGACTGATAGTCTGACGTATCTACCATTCAGCCATAGCCGTATTATGCTTTATGTTACATTTTTTCCACTTGGACTAAATATGTTTAATTTGAAAGGTTTTTTCTTTAATAAAATAACTACAAAATCGATGTAATTCTAGACAAGGAGAAATTTTCAGTACAAATTTACACAATATATGATCGTAAATTTGAAGTAATGTTTTAGAGTGTATGTATGTATGTATGTATGTGTGTGTTTTTTTCGGCTCTATATAAACCGAACGCGTAGACCGATTTTCACGATTCTTACGTCAATCGATTCGTCTTAATCCGGGCAGTGTCACTAAAGATATGACAGTAGTGAAAATTCAATATGGCGGACAACAGATGCCATTTTGTTTATGCGAAAAAAATAAAAAGTTGGCGAACTATATCAAAATGGGTATCAAGCGACAGGTATTTGAAAATCATTTTTAGGTTTCTCTTATGATTTTTAATTTCTAACGATCATTTAGGATCTGTGACGTTTTAAAGTTGTTTTCTTTTATTTTTTACCCAGTCGGGTTTTTTGATTTTTTAAATTTATGTCTTTTTTCATATATTTTCAGTTTTAGTGCTGAAAATGTTGATGATTTTCAGCGCTTCAAAAGCGCTTTTATGATAAAAAATGTAGTACTCCAAACCGGGAACTCGCTATACAAAAATCTGCAGCGATATCAACAGGATTGTCAGCGCTACTTTTACTCCATAATAGTAGAAACCTGCTTTATTGGAAGCAATTTTTTTACTGGGACAAAAAATTCGAATAATCGATTTCAATTACCAAACCGTCACACGTGGTATTTTCTTGGCAAAAAAAAGAAGCAATTTTTCGACTATCACTTTTCAAAAATCTAAAAAGGTAAGTAAGTTTTAATCTCTGAAAAACAAGCTTATTGATCTAGACAAGTTATTACCAAGGTCGTGTGGGAAAAATCAAAACCTTAAGCGATGTATGGCCCCGATGAAGGGTTAATACAAAATTAATTGTATACTGACTTTAAAGCTTAGAATATTATAAATCATTAAGAAATATGTATATAAATAATAACATCAATAATAATAAAAAAACGTCAATAATTATTTATTGAAGGTCATCTTCATTTGCATTTCATTAATAACAAGTTTAAACGTGACAGGGTTTATTATTATTAATTTGTTGTTAAACAATGTTTAAAGCTCATAAAATATACAAACTAAAATTTCTTATACAAAACAGCACAAGATGAAAACGCAACTAAGAATAAATATATATATAATTTAATAATTCTATTGAAAAAAAATCACAATTACCGGTTCTAAGCAAAATAAATTAAATTTATACACTTCAAAGTACACACGTCGACGAACGTCTATAGTGTTAAAAAATCTTTATGTAAAATTTCAAATAAATTTAATTAACAATTCTTTGTTTGTGAAATGCACACGAATTCGAAGAAGCTTTTTTTTTGTTATAAAAAAAAAACCTGTTAATAATATTATATTTATTTAAAATTAAGTTATACACTCGTGTTTAAATGTTTCTAACAAACAGAAAACAACTCACAGAGCTGCTCTTCATTAAAATTCAAATGCATAATTAATCACTTAAAAACGAAGGCTCGAACACACACACACACGCACACACACATTAATTACCTGGTTGTACAAACTTTAACTAAGTGTCACATTACAAAATCTATTACTTTAATTTTAATACAAGATTTTTAAATCACACCATTGAAACAAGACTAAATAAAACTCATTAAAACCCAAAATAAAAATCAAGGATGGATTTTAAGTAACAGACATGTGAGGAATTAATAAGTCTTTTTTTTCTAGGATAGGTAGATGATAATCATTTGTGACAGATCATAACCGACTACGACCATCATGTTTCTATGTATGTATGTACATATAATTAAAAAATATTTTTTAATCACAAAAAAAAACTGGATTCTGATCGAGGAGAACAAAAAATTGTTCGTATATCGTCGTTTTGAAAGCTTGCGTCTGGCCATTATTTTAGGGGCAGTTAAATTTCCCACCATTCTTGCAAATTGTTATAGTGGATCAGCATAGGAAATTTTGTAACTTTTACATTTTAGGTATAAGGTATGTTCAGCACTTATATGTAAAAAAGTACAAAGAACATTTTTGTGGAACATTTTAATAATCTAACTCTTCACTGTACGGGCCTATTCATATATTACGTAACGCTATTTTCGGAGGTTTTATATCCCCCCTTCGTAACGCTTTTTACAAAATTTTCAGTATAAAGTATCTAATCCGTAACAAATCTTTAACCCCCCCCCCCCCTCCCCTTTCCCGGAGCGTTACGTAATATGTGAATGGCCCCTACACAAAAAAGTATCATGACCAAAAAATTTTCAAAAAAATCTTTGTCTAAAATAAAATTTAATTTTCATTAAATGGTCTTTACTGAATCAGTGAATTTATAATAGTTTTATTTCTTCGAATTATTCGAGTTTTCTTACTGTGTCACACCCGTCGGTCACACCTGTCTCATTTTAGAAACGGAGTTTTTGAAAGAAAAATATTATTTTTTCAATCAATAGATACCTAAGACAATCAAAAAGGCTTTGATCAATTAGCTACACCAAAATTATTGTGTATTTTCTAAGATTTGTAAGGTCACACCCGTCTCATCTTTCTGATGGCAATTCCGAGCAGAAATCTTTTTTCTTTCAGTGTCTACCCGTCATAAAACGACTTTAAGCTGCAAATCCTTGTGCGTCGAAGCCTTTTTTAAAGTAATAAATTTTATATTCGTGATTTATAACAAAAAATGTGTGTAAAAAGATCACGCCCGGCTGTATGGAATTGCTCATATGTAAAGGGTGTCGTAGTAAGAACGCACTTTTTAATTTTAACATAAAAAAGGTATTTTTGAGATAGTTGGGATTGTTTTTATTGGATTGTAAAGACGACATGTTCCGATTAAGTATGGAATACATATCCGGCAAATAGCGCCCACAGTTCTGACAGTTTTCTGGTTTTCGGCTAGACTCTCGTTTGCAGCAACAATGTTTTCAAGAGAGTGACCGGTACGTTGACGCACTGATCGCACGAGTCGCACTGTCCATAACCGACCCAGTTTCTTAAATTTTTTGACCACCCTTCGAATGGTTCACATATTAATTGCACTTTCTCGAGTGAAAATTCTTCGAAGTTTGCGAGCGGTGTCAACATAACTTTTGTAATAAGCTTTCACAATTATAACGCGTTGTTCCTTCGTAAAGCGCTCCGTTTTTAACAATCGGAATAAACATATGTGCCAGCCGCCAAATTTCAGAGTTGCCACTTGCACAAAAAAATTAACACTAAATTTAAAAAGTGCATTCTTATTAGGACACCCTATACATGTATTTGTCGAATCACATAATCTATGTTCTTGGTGCCACAAACAATTGACTTGCACACCATGTATGCATTTTGCGCTGGAAATTTGACAAACACACTGTAAAATAAACAGTGTGTAAAAGTACATTTACTGAAGATTTCTGAGTGAATAAATTCGTTAATATTCTTGCGTAAGTTCTTATTCATTGCTTTAGTCTTTAGGTAAACAGAAATACTTAACGGATTATGATGTTATTATTTAAAACTTAAAACTATAGAAAAATTGTTTCATAGATTTGGACAATTTGTTTACTGAAAATAAAAAGTTTTTTTTTCAATTAAATTTTTGTTTGTATTTACAAATTTGTTTGTAGGTAAGTTTCTATACAAAATATTTATTAATTCATTGAATTTCTTTACTGGAAATGAAATTTATTTTTTCTTTGTATGGTCTTTCTCTTTCTTGGAAAATAGACAAAAACTTCCCTAAAGTAACGATATAGCGCGCTAAAATGTTCTATAAAAATATTTTTTATAAAATTCTGCTATAAGTCTTCACAGCTTAAAATTTAATTTGAGCTATATGTATTCAAAATTAGTTCTAAAATATCACACAAAGACAGATTTTATGAGAGTAGTTTGCATTAAAAATATGTCTTACGTAAAATTTCACTATAACTCACCATTAGGAATTGGAATTTCCCAGACTTTTGAACTTTCCCGGAAACAGGAATAGAAAACTCGCGTTCCCGGGAATTCTCGGGAAAAGTTGATTTTCTAAATTAAGTAGATTTATTAAATAAAAAGTGGCGAAATTTTCATTGTTTTATAAACGAAAGCATTCTTTTGAAATAAGAATTAATATGAAAGCAATTCTAACACAAATTTTTAAGAAATTTTAAGTTAATTCAGAAAAATAGGGTTTATAGTTGTATATAGTTATTACACACATGACTACGCATGTAGTAGTGAATTTTTCAACAACAGCAAAACTCACCACGAAAAGTGAGTATGTATAGGGAAAGCACTATATATCTACTCTCTAAAATAAAATAAAGAAAAAAAAATAATCGTGGGACTTATGAAGATTTTTCTATTTTTGACTTGGGTTCCCATGAATAGCTCAAAATTTTGTATCTTATAAAATAATTTTCTACAAAGATTTATAAATGGTTCAAAATTCGTCCTTCAAATAAAACAAATTTTAATAAAATCGACCGACAATGTTAAAAGTAATGGCGCATAATCATAGTCAAAACAAAGTATACTTTAGGAGTTTAAAACCAGTATTTTGTATGGCAATACTGGTTTTAAATTCTTAAAGTATGGTTTGTTTAGGACTATGAATATGCGCCAATATCACTTTCCAATAAATAATGGCATGACTTCAATTTCATAGAATTTTTATGAAATTTCCGTATAAGTTTGAACCGTTAAAATTTTTATTTTGTACTAATAAAATTCTATGGAAATTTTAGTGTTTAAACAGACGATAAAAAACCTTATATATATATATATATATATATATATATATATATATATATATATATATATATATATATATATATATATATATATATATATATATATATATATATATATATATATATATATATATATATATATATATATATATATATATATATATATATATATATATATATATATATATATATATATATATATATATATATATATATATATATATATATATATATATATATATATATATATATATATATATATATATATATATATATATATATATATATATATATATATATATATATATATATATATATATATATATATATATATATATATATATATATATATATATATATATATATATATATATATATATATATATATATATATATATATATATATATATATATATATATATATATATATATATATATATATATATATATATATATATATATATATATATATATATATATATATATATATATATATATATATATATATATATATATATATATATATATATATATATATATATATATATATATATATATATATATATATATATATATATATATCGATATATTTGCTATACTTAATACACGTTTCTGGTTTCAAAAATCTGTTTCGGTACAATTAGGTTCAAAAAAGTACAATTTTGTACAACAGTTGGTACAATTTTAAATTCTCATATGCCATCCCTGGGCTAGGAACATTAATGTTAACTTCAGACGTTGTATGTAAAATACGCGCAGGTAAAAGTACAAATTTTAAAAATTGCATATAATTTGTTTTGTCATTTATATGGAACGAAAAGAACAACAACATGACGGCACCAATAGTGGCACACATTAAGCAGCAACATAAAATGGCAACAGCAAAAACATATAAATATTTTCGATGCAGTAGCACGCGTCATCTATAAATTCCAACACACTTGACAACAATTTAAACATTTTTTTATAGTACAAGGAGCACCAAAACAAAAAATACACATGAAAAACGTGTCTTGGCAGAAATGGTCAACTGTTGTTGCATGCAACTTACGATAAAGTGTACCATGAGTAACTATATAAAATGTGTATGTAACAGGGATAAATATATTGATATAATTGTACAAAATTCTGTACCAATTCAAGGGAAATATGTTTGATTTGGAAAGATTGAAGTGAGAAATTGCACGAATGCAAGGCAAAATTAAATAATTAAATTAGAAATAAAACGTTTTTCAACAGGGACGCTACAAAAGTAGACCGATAGGGACAGCAAACGACGCCATATTTTTAGCCGCTCTTTTGACATTTCTCTTCAGTAAGGTTTGCCATTTCATGATGGAAAGATATACGAGCCAACAACGAGTCGAAATTATTAAAATTTACTACCGAAATTCGGATTCAGTGGCCTCAACGTTAAGAGCGAAAGATCATCTTCAGCGATGACGCTCATTTCTGGCTGAATGGCTTCGTCAATAAGCAAAAAATATGCGTTATTGGTCAGACTGCAATCCACACGTACTCCATGAGTCATCATTGCATCCCGAAAAAATTACGGTTTGGTGCGGTTTATGGGCCGGCGGCATCATTGGGCCGTACTTCTTCCGTGATGATCAAGACCGGCACGCTACTGTGAATGGGAATCGCTACCGTTCAATGATAACAGAATAGTTTTGGCCCCAGTTAGATGATATGGACTTGGAGGACATGTGGTTCCAATAGGACGGCGCCACAAGCCACACAGCGAATGTCACAATCAATTTATTGGAAATCAAGTTTGAAGAACGTGTTATCTAACGAAATGGTCCAGACGATTGGCCGCCTCGGTCGTGCGATTTGACGCCGTTAGACTATTTCCTGTGGGGCTACGTCAAGTCTGTGGTCTATGCCAACAAGCCAGCGACGATTGATGAACTTCGTACGAATATCGAACGTGAAATTGCAGCAGTATCGGCCGATTGACTTATGCTTGAAAACCGTCGAAAATTGGGTTCAGCGTCTGGACTTCTGCAAGCGTGCCCATGGTGGCCATGCAAAAGAAATCGAGTTCCATACATAATGGCATCGAACGTACTTTCACAGGAATAAAGAATTTCATTGATATCCAAAACCGTTTTTGTTTTATTTAAAAAAACTTTTGTAGCGCTCTTATTGAAAAACCCCTTAGTTATATAAGGAACTGTTTGCTGAAAATTTTAAAGCATTAAGCTTTTAATAACGTTTGATTAAAATAATATTTAGAATTATTAGTTTAATATAAGAAATAAAAGAATATTTATAATCAGTGAAAAAAGAATTTCGAAAGAAGTCAATAAGATCCGAAACTTGGAATCCGAAAATGTTGTAAGTTCCGTTAATTTCTAATGATTTTTTCGTGGTCTTACTACTGCAGGAAATTCTCTTTTTTACAACTGTTAATTGGATTTGAAACCATCTTCACAATCACAGAAAAACTTATTCCCCAAGAAAGGTCAATAAAAACAGTTTATCAAAATTTTAAATTGCTTTCAATTAATGCTATAAACACTTACCCCACATTCATAAAAATTTATTAAAGTTAATGTTGGTTTACTTTACGGATTTTTGTATAGGAAAATCGGTTTTAATGTACACACCAACTTTACTAATCATTTATGAATATGGGGGTTAAGCGACAGCAGGCTACCGACTACAATCTGTCAAAATTAAAATACAAACGTTTATATGAAAACGATTATTTTGACGACTTCACAGCTACATGACCACCGCTGTAGCTGTCGCCAATTTAACCTAACTTCCATTTTCATAGGCGACAATCAACAGATTAGAGCTGTCAACATAATGAGAAATGGTAAATAAATAAGCGCTTAAAAATATTTTATAACTGAAAGTTGCTGAAAATAAAATTTAAAAAAAGCAATGGGTAATAATCCTTTTAAAAATAAAAATGTTTGTGTAATTTTTTCGGCGATCTCTCTTGGATCCTGATTTACGAGGTTCAAAACTATCTTTTTTTACTGATTATAACTCCTAGAATATAGAACACATATAAAGGACATGGGTATCATTTCAAAGTGCTCTAAAATACCTTTCTATTGGTATATAAATTTTTAAAATCCATTAACAAATTGCGAGTGAAAAGCAATTTTAAATTTTTTTATCTGACTTTTCACGTAAAAACGCCATTATTTAAAAAAGTCGCCAATACAACGGTACTTAGGCTTGTATAGAGTTTCAAAGAGTACCTTCCAAGCTTTCACTCGGTGTTTATTTAAAAGCTGTGGCTGATGAAGTACGTAAGTTATGGCATTTTGAAAATGAGATTTAAAAAATAAATTAGCTCATTTGACACATAAACTCATATTCAAAGTCTCTTAACTTACGTATTTCATCGGTAGCAGCTTTCAAGTAAACACCAAATAAAAGCTTGGAAGGTACTCTATAAAACTGTATACAAGCTTTTAAGATAATGGTGTTTTTACGTGAAAAGTCAGATAAAAAAATTTTTAAATTGCATTTCACTCGCAATGGGTTAGTAAATTTTAAACATGTATATACCAAAAAAAAAGTATCTTGGAGCACTTTAGAATGATACCCATATCGTTTATATGTGGTCTATATTCTAGGAGTTCTAACCAATAGTTTTGAGCCCCGTAACTCTGGAGCCAGGAGAGATCCCCAAAAAATTAAACTAAAATTTGAGGGTTCACAAAGGCTATTTACTACCTTTTGATTTTTGTTTCTAATTTTCGACGATGCTGGTATTCTTGACTAAAGTCAATATTCTGTTTTATTTCACAAAGAAGAGCATCAAAAAATTTAAGTATTAAAAGTGCAATAACAATCAAGAGATTTTACACAAATAAATTTATGTGTTTTTACATTTTGCGAGGTCTAAGTATATTTTTAATAAGTGAATCTATTTTTATGCAAGTGACACATTTGAAAGTGGCACCACTGAAGTATGATCTTCTACAACAAAATGTCAGCTGGTTACGATGTAGCTGCTGCGTTCAAAATAATTAAATAGCTGACTACACGACGACATTTGAAGCCAACAGCATTTGTAGTCGTGTAGTCGCAGTCGTCTAAGTGTTTATAGCTTAATTTAGTAATTGAATCGATTACACACACAAAAAAAAAATACAAATGTAAAATCAACATGTCGCAATTTTAATTTGAAATTATATTGAATTTCCGCAGTACAGACTTTATTTAAAATTAACATTGTTTCATATTAATTTTAAACAAAAATTTATTAATCTAACCTTAAATTTCGTTTAATGTTTTTCAATATTAAAACAAAATTGTTAAATATTGAATCCATTTAATCCTGTTTTATAGTAAATTCCAACTTAATCCTGTTAAATTAAAGTTGTATCTACTGTAGTGAATCAATGAAAAGTCAACGTTACATTTCATTTTAAATCAACTTTAATTTAAAACAAATATTATATTAAATGATCAATTAAATCATGTTGAATTAAAATGATATTCATGTCATTTATGATGGCATTTATATTAGTGTACATCTAAAGTATACAAAGTATATTTGAGACTGCAGTAGTTAGCGCGTTGACTACCAAGCAGGTGATAATAGCCTGATAATGAGGTGATAATGAGCCCAAGTTCAAATCTTGCCTGGGTCCATCTAACTACAGCACATATTTTTCTGATGCCTATGCTAATACATATGACGGCGCTCTCCTTAGCAGATAATTAATGAAAATAATTAACAAAATAGCTACATTGAATTCATGTTGTTTCAACTTGTAATAACTTTGATTCAACATAATTCTTCATGTTATTTCAGTATCGAATTCACGTTATTTTAACTTGAAATAAGTTTGATTCAACATGGTTCTTCGTGTTATTTCAGTATCAAATTAAAATTGTTTCAACTGGAAATATCTTTGATTCAACATGATTCTTTATATTATTTCAGTGTCAACTACTTTTCAATAACAGTTTTTCGCAATTTACTCGAGATTTCGGAGGTGTATTAGCCAAACGGACCTTGGTTTCAGCGCATCGAAATACATGTCCGTAGGTGGGTGCAGTCAAATGTACACGCCACTTGTTTGTTTTTGTGTGTCGGTGTTATTAATAAGAAAAGTACTTTGTGTTTTATTTTTAAAAGGTTTTGGTATTATGTATGAATAATCAAGCTTGAAAAATATCGATATTTGTGTATCGAAATATCGATATTTTTCGATATATGTATATATTGATCCCGATCGATATTTAAGACCATACATATCGATATATTTTCTTCACTTGCTCATCCCTAATGCATTCTATACATTTTGTTTGGGAATTTCTTGTCTCCCTCTAACTACAAAAACAGGCGAAATTTTAAACTCTATGGATCAATTATTTTTGTAATTTTTTATAAAATTTGGGATTTTTTAAGAATTCATTGATTTTATCATAACTTGAGAACGACTCACCCAATTTTATTGTAGAATATACTAAAATATTTGAATTATAAATACCTTTAAGCTATGCCCATATAATTTATTCATATACTCAACAGTTTCAAAGTTATTTAGATCAAAATAAAGGAAAATATTGTTGTTTTTGCAAAATTATAATTTTTTTTTATTTTTTAAAATCATTAAAATATTTAACAAACACTCATGCTGCTTAAGCCTGGCAAGAATCCAACCTACGACTTCCTGGTTAACAGTCTAGCAAACTATCCACTACTCTATGGGGGTGCCCACGGTAAAAAAAACTCTTTTGCATGAATATCGTAGGATAAATGTTGCTTTCATTCACAATACAGTAAATTCACCTTGATTCTAGCAAAAAATCTCCAGTTTTAAAGTCGCTGCTGTACTGATATTGTCAAAACTTGAGAACGACTCGTCCGAAATTCGATTTTTTTAATCAAGTGACTTCAACATTTATCCATCGATTTTCATGGAAAAAAATCTTATTTCGATTTTGTATGAATTTTGATTAAATGATGATTAAAATTAAATTTTTTTTGTGTATTTTTCAGCAATATTGGAAAAATTTATCTAAGTTATGATAAAATCAGTGAAGCGGCCTCTGCAAAAAGATATTATCCATCGACTATTTTTGTTAATAGCGGAATATATATGTTACAAAATATATCTTGTGGTTACCAGCTGTCATAAAAAGTTTTTTATTTTGTGACCTAGTGTAACTAAAAAACTTGAAACAGTTGTTAATACTTTTTTTAGGTCGTAAATTTTATAACCTACTTTCAAAATTTCAAAAGTTTGTATAATTAATTAAATGGAAAATTCTACATATTCAAATTCTGCATATTAAAAAAAAGATTCTTCAGAAATAATTATTTTATACGAGTATAATTAGGATACAGTTTTCTGCTTGCATACCTGTAGAAGTTATTAATTTGAGTACGTCAATATCACTTTTTGAGTCGGTTTTTAAAGTAAGCAGGATAATTTTCAAGATACTTAAAATGATCGCTCCACATATATCAGATAGAATTTAGGGGTCACAGTTTACAAATCTGTAATGAAATTTTAAAAATGAAAATTTTTTTAATGGCAATTTCAATATAGATTAAATTATTTTATAAAATTTTTTCATACAACAGACATTCACACACACACAAATTAAAATTTCACTGTTGTACACTGAAAGAATTTTGTTCATAAATTCTATGAATTTCGACATTAATACAATGAAAAACTTCATTAAAACTCAACCAACATCACGCTTCGTTGGATTAATGAAACAAGTTTCGTTAAAATTATTTTAATGAAAATTTCATTGATCCATTGTAATAATTTCGCTAATCTAATGATTATATTTCATTATTTTAGTGAAATTATTTCATAGTTTTCATGAAATTGTTTCATTATTCTATTATCATTGTAATGAAATTATTTCCTTGTTTTAATAAAATTCTTATATTATCTAGCAGCCTCATTAGCTTATCTCTTTTATTGGCTATTTTAATTTATTAACCTACCATGCTACAAATACGTACGATAGACGCCAATGCACATCAGAAAAATTTGTAATCTTAATGAACTCAAACTCATGTTTCTCATCATTCGCTATATAGCAGCGTCGCTCATACTGGCACCAGTCATGATGAAATAATATTATTTCATCATGGCACCAGTGTTCCGAACATTAATCGGCTCGTATATGTATACAGCCGAATGAAAACCAGCTTACTCACTAAAGAGTAAATAATAAAGAACAACTTCGTTCAGTTGTATGAAAGCTTGTTGTTTTTTTACGTTGTTGTTGTTGTTCACAGTGTAATGCTACAAAATATGCTCATATACACTAATACTAAACTAAAACTCATTTCTCTCGATGGCCAGCACTGCTTTATAGGCAACGTCTTAATCACTTCACCCAACAGCACTGTCAAGACAATGTGTCAATGAGCGTATGTATAATAATAAGAAAGAGTACAACAACAACAATCATATAAAATGACAAAATATTGTTGGTATAAATCCAATTAAATTTTCTAACGAAACTATGAAAGCTAACTTCCTGAAACTTCATTACAATTGTGAAATATTTCATTAGAATTGGGAAAAAAAATCTAACAAATTGTTTCATTGGATCTATGAAGCGAAATTCTTTCAGTGTATGACTGTTGTGACTTTTTTATCAATTGAGTTCTCTCACTTAATTGTCAATATAATCAAAAGTTGTGGATCGATTTTAATGAAATATGGCTTGTTTTGTTTCGAATATATTTACCTATGTATTATGATTGTGGAATATAACATAATTTTATTTATTTTTTTTTTATTTTTTATGAATGTTTTAAAAACAAAATTTTTATAATTTTTTTTTTGCCAAACTTCTACGATATCTCCCAGCAAAAACTTTGCTTACTGGTAAGCAAAAAATTATATGAGAATTTTAGTCGTAACTACTTACAATTTGACTCGATAACTACTTATTTTTGTTTGAGAAGTCCAAAAAATAAGGGGTACCCCTTACAAATGTATTTACATTGTCACAGCAATTTGTACAACGTTAACACACCTTTATAAATCATTACCAAACTAACAACTTAGTACTTTAGAACGAACCCAAAATAGTACCATTTTTCGTACTTAAAATAATTAAACTTGTAGTTGACATTTAACATCCCTGCTGCTAAATGTATTTCTCTTCTAAATGTCATTTTACATGAAATGCGTGTAAGGTGGTTTTAAATTTATTTTTATTTTAAGATTTCATAAGAATTTTTGTTGCAAAATTTTATTTCAACTTAGAAAACATGTAAGAAAACCAGGGAAAAACCACTTATTGGTATTTTTATTTTAAGTTGTTGTTCTCTATTTTTAAATTACAACTAAATAGTTCTCATAAAAATAAAACTGCCCACGAAAATCATTTTTTTTTTCTTTTAGTTTTTTCAGTTGCTGCTGTTTAATTGAGGGTGTGCCATACACATAAAAAGAAAACCTAAAGAAAAATCCACTTGTACGAACACGAATGTGTCTAATAAAGAGAATTGTTAAAGTTAACAACAACATCAGTTCTACTAGCAGCAACGACATAAATGATGACAGTTTTATAGACTATGCCAAGTACAATTTTTTACTTTGCCCGTTTCTTGTTTGATTTCATGAATTAAAAAAAAAATCAGTGACCAAGGCGACCTTAATACCAGGCGATCTAACACGAACAGCTGATTATATATTTATCTCTCTCCAAAAATACTGTTGCTATCAAATTGTGTAAATTGCGTGTATGATTATCGAGATTATTTCTAATTGAAAATTTCTGCTTATAATAACCACGTTTTTGCTTTAGTTTGTTAAATCAGCTGAAATTTACTTCTACTCTGTTCTGCAAATCGTGTCGATTTAAAACGACTCGATTTCAATAACAATTTAAACAGCATAATAACAAAATTGTTTAAGCCTGTTTTGCAGTTTTCAACTTTTTTTAGCTTAAAATATCGTATCTGAAAATAAGTAACTGTACGATTTAAAACACTTAAGTAGCAACGAATAGCGGGATTTGTCCAAAAATATCCCAGGAAATCCGTAAAATTTTAGAACGAATTTCCCTATGGCACACTGTGCATATCAATGTTTGAACGCCAGGGAGTAATAAAGTATGAAAAAATATGTGTAACGAATACTGGTAACGAAAATACGAAACGAAATGTGTACATGTTTTTGTTTTGAGATTCTGCAGGCGAGATGTCTTAACTTGAATGTGAAACTCCGGCAGGAAGGTCATATTACGGCGGTAAGCAGTGTTGCCGCTGCGAATTTTTCGGGCTTCACCCGTAGTTTTCCGGGGAAGTGTCGGGGAGCTTCTGAGATTTTTGCCCTGTTCTTAGAAATCGTGCAACTGGTATGTGTCCTTGCTAAGTGTACTGTAACTTGGCTAAGTGGTTCATAGCCAAGTTAGCTGGAGTTATCTCTGCTAACTATCATCTTAGTATCTTACAAGTGATAGTTAGTTTAGCTGCTCATGACTTCTGAAAGTGTCTAATTCTTATGAAATGGAAGTTCAAGTCCAATTTACAAATTTTTTTATTAAAAAAAGTCTTGAATATTTGTTATTATATTTCATTATGAAAAAACCAAATTCCACCAAAATAATTTACTGAATCTGATCAAATAATTGTCCAAAAATTTTTTTCGTAATCAGCAAAAAAATTTATAAATTCAGAGAAATTTCTTACTGCAATAGGACCTAAAAATCAAACAACACATTTACTAAAAATTTAACTGGTTTTTGTTGTTGCTTTTTAGTGTAAATAAGAGCTCTGAATTAAACATTTATCGAATCAGATAAACTATTTATTGAATTTAAAACGAATTTCAAACAAATTCTTATCTGAAAAGAAAATTTAAAAAAGTCTTTGTGTGTACTTTGTTTAAGGCCCTGATTCACTATCCTACACGATCGCATGATTCACTCACAGAAAAATTTTACAGAAGTCTGACTGACTTTAAAAACTCGCATCAAAATGGCGTTGTCAAGGTGTCACAGTTTGTTTTTATATATATATATATATATATATATATATATATATATATATATATATACCCTGTTAAAACGTGTGTTACAACAGGGTGGTCTAAATTTCAATATATTCTTAAAGCTCAGATCCTCCTCTTTAATTTTTACATACATCGTTTTATAATCGTATTGGAAGTTTGAAAGATAATTATACCTGATGGACATGTTGCTAGCTGATGGAATAGATAGAGTGCTGGCTCGTAAGGTGAATATCGGAGAATGAGAGTTTGAGGGGAAGGTTAGAGACCAGAAATCCACCAGCACTGTTGATCCATGGTGGTCATTTGTTAAAAAAAATAATGCATAATGCTCTTCACTGACCTTCTGACTGAATTATTTGCAAGTAATTATGCCAGTAATTATGCCAGAAAGCAATCAACCACTCCCCGTGCTTGAAAGAGTATATGTAACTAACTAAGGCAAAAATATTCTTTCGAGCGCGTGCAGTTAAAAAGATTTTAGCGGATGTCGACATAAATAAGTCTCTTGGAACGGATGATATTCCAGCACTAATTTTGAAGCAGTGCTCTTTGCAGCACTTTGTATCGTGCTGGGGAATTCCCACTGTGTTGGAAGGTCGCAACCTAACGCCAATCCCTAAAAAGGGAGGGCTACTTACCCTGAAAATTACCGCCCAATTACAGTATGTTCTGCACTTTTTTGCAAAGTAATGGAAGTAATGTGAGGTATTTGGAGTATTTCGTAGGAGACGCTCTACGGATGACTTACTGGCCTTCCTGTCAGCAAAATAGTGTCACTTCATACACCATATCGGCGAGAGTAAGGTTGTGGCTCTAGATATTCTAAGGCGTTCTATAGAGTGTGGTATGATGCACTTTTGTCGAAACTTGCTGCTTTTGGTGTCGGTAATGACTGCTCATTTATATCGAGCTTTCTCAGGGATCGCACTTTACGAGTTGTTATACATAGATCGGGTCTCTTCAAACGAGTCTAAGATTAGTTCAGCGGTATCGCAAGGCTCCGTTCTTTCTTATTATTATATTATTATATATTTTTTTAATGACATTTGTCAAACTTCCAATCCTATCTACTCTTTTGCAGATGATAGCAGCATTGGCCATTCATATTCATTCAGTACTACCCAAAGCCTGTCGAAGATTGGACGATGAGGCAAAACATGAACGATACACTTAATCAAGATCTTATAACAATCTCTGAGTGGGGTCGTGCGTATACAGTCGACTTTAATGTTCGTAAGACCCAATGCTGTACGCTCACGCTCAGAAGCATGACCGAACTTGCTGCTCCATCTGTAATTACCCTGCGGAAAATTTGGTGACAATTGATCCATAAGTACTCGTCCTATGACTTGAGAAAATGAGACTGGTACCAAAAATAAGGAGTACTGAATGGTGAAAAAAGACATATTGTGTAAATGATCACATATTAACCATTTTCAGTCAATTTAGTTGGTACTCTGCCTAGTATTGTAGTAAACGGCACTGAACAAATTCGATACACCTGTATCTAAGGCCTATCACATAGTATCTATATAATATTAATTGTCTCCCTTCAATGAGACTGCCATGCCACTCAGGAACCTGTTCCGTAACTACATTCAGATATTAACTCCAGCCTAACTGGTATTTATAACATTGAAATATAAGTGCCCCTGTGGTCGAGTGGATAGTGTACTAGCCTGTCATGCCGGAGGTTGTCGGTTCGAATCCTATCAAAAACACCGCTTAAAAATAAAATACAATTTCTACTTGGATTTGTAATATTAAAAAAATAAATTAATTGATAATTACAGCTGAATTTTTGAATAATATTTATATATAATCTATATTATTCTACACCGATTAGGACTCCACAAGATAGTTCAGAGACAAGTTACAAAGTGCATACAAAGTATCAATTAACCCCATCCTAGGCCATCCCCATGTAAAAGTGACAGGTCCGCTTCATAGGAAGTGTTAGAACTCGGACTGGTCCCTACCACCTGGGGACCGGTCACGTGACTTGTTTTGTGTCAGTTCCATTTACGGTAGGGTATGAATAGTGTAGGTATTGTAGAATCAGATTGATGTTCTTGGCATGAAGATACAGTGTGACGTTCAATGGAGATTGATCAAGTCTCAAAAGAAGCATTCAAGTGCCTCGGTTTCTTAAGACGGTGTAAAATCTCCTCAATATTTATACCACCTATATCCACCCGGAAATGGAATACAACTCTCATGTATGGGCCGATGCTTCAAAGTATATTTTGAAGTTACTCGACCGCTTACAGGAGAGGGCGAAGAAGCTCATCGGCGACAGTAGGGTAGCCAACTCTTTTGACTATCTGGAAAATCGACGCAATATGGAGTGTAGTTATTTCGTTTCTTATCGTTACTACAATGGAATGTGCTCTGATGAAATCAGTGTGGTTATTCCTCAAACCCGCTCTTTTCTGCAAACAACACGTTCTTTACTGAGAGCACATCCCTTTGTAGTCGATACGGCAATCGATTTTGAGATTATGGTTGTTATCTCTGCTCAGATATTTTACCATCACTTTACAAGTAGAGTTATCCCTATATTCACCTCCGAAATTACTTAAAAGGAGATTTTTTTCCCAACCTCTACCTTCTTCTTCCACAATAATCTCAAACATTTATAATATTCAGAAATTCATATCTCAGCAAATTTTTGGAATTTCGCGGTACAAACAAAAAACGGCATTATTTACAGAATTTTATCTAATTTTAGGAAATGTAGCAAACTCAATTTCGGCGTCCGGAAGATAAGGTGCCTTTTCATCAGGATCATCAAATTTGTTGCCTTAAATGTCGGTTGTAGGAATCAATAAAATATCGTTATGCAATATATTAGTATAGATACTACTGCTGTTCCTGCTACTGTTGCTATTATGATTTGTTAAGTGTGCGTGTTTGAAGAGCTTTCTATTGTTGTAGAAAATTGTAATTGTTAACGCTGGTGCTTGTCTTCTGCTCGCTGCTGTTGTTGTTGTTGTAGTTGCTGCTGCTACAATTATTAGTATTATTAGACCAAGAATTCACCTGTATAAATCTCTTGTTTGTCAGCATTGTTCTTCTTTTCTTTTATTCTATTTTTCTATCGTGTTTTTTTTTAATTTTTCATTTGTAAAGAAATTAAAAATGAAAAAGCATAAAAAAACAATGAGAAAGAAACTTGGTCAAGTGAGAAGAACCTTGTGACATTAATTTAGATTTTTTTCTTTTTGCTTGTCATTGTTGTTGTATCTTATGCATTTGTTAGTTTTCTTGGCTTAATAGTGGCATGTTGCATATAGTAAAGGGGTAGTACGTACGAGTGAGTGTATGTTTGCTTGTAACAAGTCATAATAGTACTACCAACAGCTGTAGTAGTTGTTGCAAAGATGGTTGCTAGTGATAATGATAATATGTAGTAGCAGTAGTAGTAGTAGTAGCAAATACTAGTTGTAGTTATAGCTATTTTCATATCGCCACTCGAGTTATTTGATGATGATACTTGTACTATTTTTGTCTCCTGCGTGTATGTACGAGTATGTTTATTATTTCTCGTAGATATTCGTTTACTTTTTCATTCTTACATATTAAATAAGCTTACGAGTGAGTGAGTATGTATGTATCTTTGTATACAATAGAAAAGGATTTTGAAAAATGCTACAACAAGGTATCATTTAGTTGGGGAAAAAAACAACATGAAGTATAAGGAAAACTAACATGTGTATCACTACTTGACATGACTCTTGATGAAAAGGCCGAAGGAAAATAAAAGCTTTTCTCCTTTTTCTTATGATACACACTTTCTTATTTTAACCCTTTGCTAAGTCTTTGGATATATGGGTTAAAAATAGCTGAAAATATACTGAGCGATGCACGCCAATTCGGATGGTTTGAAAAAAAACTTTTTTTATTTCCCCAAGTTTTTGATATTTTAGTAGCACCCAAAATAGCCTTCCTGGTAAATTTTGAGATTTTTTGATTTCTTAATAATGGTCCAAATTGGAAATTTTTTTTAATTTTTGTTTTTAGATGTTTTTATTTTCAGGAAAAATAATTCTTGCAAAAAAGCCGACTACAAAATAGGAGTGGCACTGCCCATAATTTTTATCATAATGCTGTACTTTCACGAGAACTAATTGTGTCAGAAGTTTCATAAGAATCGCTTAAGCAGAAGTAGCATAAATGAATATTTACTTTTCATGGGCGTGCCACTGCCCTCTTTTTTAACCATAATGTTGTATTGTAACAATAACTAAATGTGTATGCAAAGTTTGATAAGAATCGGTTTAGTGGAAGTTGTTAAAAAGTGATATTTACTTTGCATGGGCGTGGCACTGCCCACTTTTTTATTCATGATGTAGTATTCAAAGAGACTAGAAGTAGATGAAAAGGCATGTGAATTTACTTCGTATGGGCGTGACCTCGCCCACTTTTCAACGGGACCAATCTGGAAGTACATTTTATTAAATAAAGAAAAAAATCCGAAATCGGTTTTTATAAATGGCGGAGTTTTGAGAGAACATCCATAAAAAAATATATACACGACGAATTGATAACCTTTCTCCTTTTTTGGAGTAGTTTAAAAAATAGAAAAATATATTAAAATTTTTTTTTTTTTATTTAGGTTTTTGGATTTAAAATTTTAAATCGTATTTTTTAAAATGGATGTATCCAATGATTGTTTTGAAAATTTTTAATTTTTAACAGTTGAGTTTGGAGCTTGAGTGGCTTTGAGAGCCTAGAATTTTTCTGGCAAATATTCTGGTAGAACATTTTAGTCCGCTACATCGCCGCTGAAAGGGAGTCTTTTCGCATTTTTTAAGAAAGGGGAAAAATTCCCCATACAGCGAAGAGTTAGAGGGTTAAAATATTCCTTATGATGTTTTACATAAAAGTGCTGACCATATCGTACACCATAAACACAAGACTTACAAGGTTTTTTCTGTTTTATAGAAAAAAAAAAATTTTTTTTTTAAATCGGAAAAAATACTAGTTTAGATTCCTCATGGAATGAATTATTTAAAAAAAATTTATTTCATTTTTAATTTACTTTATTAAGCTTCTTTCCTTTTTTACATTCACTGAGAACTGATAGTGGGAAAAAATGTTCACGGGAACTTCACGACAGCAATTTTCCTTCGAAGGAAAATGAAAATTTCATGGGTACATAAATTTTACATGTCATTCGCGATAGGGGTGATTATTAAAAATACTCATTCAATATTGCCAGACACACCCGGCCGGGCAAAAGTACCGCCCGCCATACGCGGCCCTTAAAGGGGCCAAAAATTTTTGATAAACTACGTCATGTTAGCAAAGCTATTTTTTACATATGTTGTTTACGGTAGCATTTTAAGATCCTTGTGAAAGTTGCCAGACCGATCAGGAGGGGCAAACACACCGCAAGATACGATAAATGTTCCGTAGTTGATAGAATCAGGAGGGCTTACTTATGATCGGATCTCTATATTACTTGTAAAAAATCAATTGCTATGTAAAAAATCATATACGGCTATGTCACAGAGTTCAATTCCGTTCGGAAACGGAATTCAACCTAACCCATTTTTGTAGCAGCTGGTGTCTGAAAAAGAAAACTTAAATACGCAAATTTGTCAGGTGTGTCCAGACTGTTGGCGGCGCTACTATGCTGCGGTATGCTCCAGCTAGGCTGTGACATATTAGGGTGGATTGAATTCCGTTTCCGAACGGAATTGAGCTCTGTGACATGGCCGATAGATTACTCTTACGATGAAGTGCAATATTCACTAAGATCTTAGAGGTATAGAAGGGGGAAGAAGGAAGGTATCCCCACACAAAGTAATGACTAATTTTTTATATATCTGCAACACTACAATAGTGAGGCACATTAAATTTCTGGTGTATTACTCTTGAAATAAAGTGGACTTTCAAGCAATATCTTGGTGGTATAGGAGGGGAAGGCTGGTATCCCCAATATAAAATAGTTTTCAATTTCAAGGTATATTAGCGGGGAGACTGGTACCCACCATATAAAATAATGTTTAATGTTGCTATACCTAAACAACTACAATAATGAGACTCTCCGAATTTGATGTGAGTTGCTCTTAGAATAAAGAGCGTTCTCATGCAATTCCTTGGAATATAGCAATTGGGCGGGTATACCACCCCCTTACACAGGTGATAATTTAGAAAGTATCAACATTATTGTTGTGCAGCTATAGGAAAATAAAATTTGTATGGAGGTATTGGCCTATATCACCAGGCTTTTGCCTGGAAAAGCACTTAATTCCCAGACTAGCCCACGTAAAATTTAAAGTCTCGCTGTGGTGGTTCTTTAAAAGCAAGAAAATTAATACATACATAATTACTTTGTACGGGGTGGGATACCCGTCCGCCTTCATATACTCCAAGGATTTGCTTGAATTTGCGTTTATATAGGAAAATTAAAAATTATTTTGAATGGGGGGCACACGTCTCCCCATGCTATATCTTTAAGATTTTTCTTGAAAGTTCACATTATTGTAAGAGCAACCCACATCAAATTTAGAACATCTAACTATTGCAGTTGTATTGGCTTTGGTTTTTTGCACCTGTAGTACCTCCCACCTCTACAACGTTACCGGTTTCAAGGTAGAAAGTGTCCATGCCTTCTAAACTACATAGAAGACTCCTCATTATTTCAGCTTTGCTAAAATGCCAGACCTACGGCTATGGGATCTTGGACTATTTTTAACCGACTTCCAAAAAGGAGAAGGTTATCAATTCGTGTGTATGTTCTTTTTTTTATTTTTATGTTTGTACACGCATAACTCTGTCATTTGTAAACCGATTTTAGAAAATTGTTTTTTTATTGGAAAGGGTTCCATAATTTGTTTCGAAAATCGGAGGGGCAAAATTTGCTGCCTCCCCTTGCATAACTCTGTCATTTGTGAACCGATTTTGAAAATTCTTGTTTTGTTTGAAAGGGTTTGACAAAAATTGGTTCCAAATTTTTTTTCGAAAATCGGAAGGGGAAATTTGTTCCCCCGAACCGATTTTCAAAATTCTTGTTTTATTTGAAAGGGGTTTCTAGAAAAAATTTGGTTTCACAATTTTTTTTGTATTCGGTGGGAAAACTTCTGCCCCCCCAATCCATAACTCTGTCATTTGTGAATCGATTTTCAAAATTATTTTTTGTTTGAAAGGGTTTGCTAGCAGTTTGGTCCCATAATACTTTTCGAAAATGGGAGGGGCAAACTTGCTTCCCCTTCCCGCCGAAATATTGATTATCGGATCTCCATTTATGGGTCGACTACCAAAATTCTTTTTTGGTTGGAATGGTTTGCTTAGAGTTTGGTCGCATCATTTCTCGACGAAAATCGGTGGGGCAAGTCTTCCACACCTCCACCCAAAATATTTATTAGAGCACAATTCCTCCATTTGCATACCGATTCTCAAAATTGTTTATATGAAAGGCCTCAAGTATATTACTCTTTGTACTGAAGTCGGTTTGTTTTCCCAGAATTATTTTAATATTAATTGGTAGAGACTCCTTTTAAATTAGTGTTTTATAAACTCATAACAAAGTTTTCTTTAAGATTACTTCGTATTTACATGTTTAACTTGACCACATAAAAATGATCTTTCATAATATGTATGTATGTATGTATTTTTCTTGTATTATTAATTAGTGTTTATTACACTGATTACTACACACTATTTAATTTATTTGTGATTGTTAAAGCTAAATTAAGTTGCAATTTAATTTAATTTTTAACACCAACAAAATCACAAAAAAAAGTAAATTAACAAAAATATATTGAAGGAAAACATTAACATGATTAATTTTATAACGAAGTATGACGAGATTGTTGTGAATAATAAAATTTTATTTGGTAATAAAAACATTTTATAAAAAACAGTTAATTAAAAACAAAGTTAATGCATACTTATATAAGTATGTGGTAATAAAATTTTGCATGCAAATTTTAAATTAAATATATTTAGAGTTATGTCAATGATGGTTACTGCAGGAGCTGCTTCGACGATGACGAAGAAGAAAAGTTGGTCCAACATCTTCTCTGTGATTGAGCAGCTCTGCAGGAACGCATACTTAGACATCTAGGCAATAGTTTCTTGCAGGACCTGAACTGTGTCAGGGATGCACCAATCAATGGCTGGCTGTCATCTTGGGATCTGTTAACCTATAACCGCCGCCTTGAAAAAATTGTCCTTCCTATACTTATTGCAACTTTTATTATTAAACTGTATAATAGTTATGATTAAAATTATATGTAAAATAGTTAAAATACGTTTATTATTCATTTTCATTTAATACAATTTAAAAAGAATTTACAATTTAATAATAAATCCACACAGAAAAAATTATCACCAAAAAATTTTCAAACAAAAGTTTGTCTAAAAGTAAATTTCATTTTCAGTAAATGTTCTTTACATAATCAATGAATTGTTTGTTTGACTCTTATTTAGGACGCAAACACCAAAAACAATAAGAAAAACTGAGTCATAAAAAAACAACTCCGATGACGACATACTACATAAATAACAACAACAGCAACAACAACAATGATAGCAAAAGTATTGCAATTGTATCAAGTTTGTTTACTGAAGACTTTTGAGTAAATCAATTCGTTAATGTCGTTGCGTTAATTCTCATTAATTTTTTTAGTCTTTAGATAAACATTCAGATTTGAACACATTTAGCAAAGTGAAATTTTATAAATGCTTAATGGATGATGATGACGATGACCCAGACAAAACTTTTGTTTGTTTAAATTACAAAAATCCAGTAAATATTTTTGTTTGATTAAGTAAACTATTTTATGTAATATTTGTTAGTATGTATTTTTAGACTAATTGTTTTGTAAATTCAGATAAATATATTGTTTGATATTTTTCAGAAAATTCAGTAAATCTTTTTGTTTGATTTAGTAAATTGCTTTGTTTACAATTTGTAAATATTTTTAGATAAATTGTTTTATAGATTTAAACAATTCGTTCACTGGAAAAAAACACGTTTTTTTCAATGAAATAGTTGATATATTTTTTTCTATATTTACAAAGTTGTTTGTAGGTCCGTTCCTAGACAAAATATTTACTATTTCATTGAATTCCTTTACAGAAAATGAAATTTAATTTTTTCTGAGCAGACAAATTTTTTGCTGAAAACGGACTACTGAAACATTTTTATAAAATCAAGCAACACATTTACTGAAAATAAAACTGGTTTGTTTGTAGTCTAAATAAAAGCTCAAAATTAAACATTTACTTGCGTCCCTTTCCACAATGTACGATTAAGAGTTAACACTAACTTTAACGGCAAGTACGGCATACAAAGCTTTCCGTTAAAGTCCACATTAACTTCTAATCGTACATTGTGAAAAGGGCTGTTAATCAGACAAATTATTTATTAAATTTAGAAGTTAATTTTAAAAAATGCTTGCCTGAAAATAAAATTTTCAACCTTTTTTTCTGTGTTGAATACTGACAGGACACAAATGAGCCAGCGGCAGAGCAGGGAAGTTCTAGGTAAATTGCCTTTTTTTTCATTCACTATTCTTATTACAAAATTGAAATCTTTGTAAATTTTTATAAATACATGAAATTATTAAAAAAGTTTGACGGACTTAAGTAAAAAAAAACAAAGGAAAGGTAATAGATGATTAAACAAGCGGGCGGGACAAAACCGGAACGGCGGCGCTTCTAGTGTCAAAAGTTCTCAGGATATAGAATACCCGACCCGTAGGATTGTATAGGGTGTAAATAGTCCTCTGGGCATTACAGTATCCAAAAATATTGTTTTCATATTTCTACTTTTCATTCTGAAAATTTGGAAGCTCCAAAGCAAAATTATGAAATTTTCAGCACTATTCCGATTCGTTTCATCGTCTTTTTAAAATCTCATTAAAATACATAACCAAGGTTAAGAAAAAGTAATATTAAGCAATAAGATCCCTGCGCGAAATTTTGTATCAATTGTTTTCAAAAAAAAATTTTAACAAAATTCCTCACTGTACAAGCAGATTTTTTCTAAATCAATCACAATTTCACATATCCAATGGAAATTTGATTAATATTACGAAAGAATGTCATTGGTTGAAACAATTTTATTAGATTTTGAATGAAATTTTCCGTAAAAATTCATAATCCACTGTTTTAAGTGTGTTTGGTGAGTACAAATATCCCTGTTGGCCAGACTGCATTGCACGACATTATCATCTACGATTCTTGAACGAATTGTCCTCTGTCGATTGGTTTTCTAATCGACAATTTAAAGGAAATCGTCGTTCAGGGCGAAATATTCCTGCAAGTTTGGCTCTAGTAAACACTTTTGACGACAATATGAGCGACAATGTCTTTTATTTTGCCGTCAGTCCCAGTTTGTTGAGGACAATATGAGCAACAATGTCTTACATTTTGTCTCCATTAACATTGTGGGGGACAAGATGAGCGACAATGTCGTATATTTTGTCCCCATTAACATTGTGGGGGACAAGATGAGCGACAATGCCTTAATTGTTGTCCTCCAACCAACTTTGTTGAGGACAATATGAGCGACAATGTCTTACATTTTGTCTCCATTAACACTGTGGAGGACAAGATGAGTGACAATGTCTTAATTGCTGTCCTCAATCAAACTTTTGTTAAGGACAATATGAGCGACAATGTCTTAAATTTTGTCTTTAATCAAACAAATGAATATGTTGTCCTCTTGTTGTCGTCTAGGATTTAACATTGTCGTGCACCCGTCATTGGTGATGTCTTCAGGACATGGACAAGTGAGATGTATTGGTTTTAATACAATCCCGACCCAGTTGGCCAGACTGCCTTGCACGATACTGTCATCTACGATTCTTGTAGGAATTGTTCTCTGTCGATTAGCGTTTTTAATCGACAATGTAAGTGAACGACAACCTGAGCGGCAAATTTTTGCATGTTGTCCTCTCTTATACACTTTTGACGACAATATGAGTGACAATGTCTTTCGTTTTGTCTTCAGTAAAATTCTGGAGGATAAGATGAGTGACAATACCTTTAATTTTGTCATCAATCAAACTTTGTTGTCTTACGATTTGTCTTCAGCAATATTGTGGAGGGCAAGATGAGCGACAATGCCTTATAAATAGTTTGTCTTCAATATAACTCTGTTATTGAGGACAATATGACCGACAATGTCGTCCATTTTATCTTCCATCCAACTTTGTTGAAGACAATATGAGCGACAGTTCCTAACATTTTGTGGAGGACAAGATGAGTGACAATGTCTTACATTTTGTCCTCAATCCAACTTTGCGGGGGCAGTATGAGCGACAGTGTCCTACAATTTGTATTCAGTAACATTGTGAATGACAAAATGAGCGACAATGTCTTATATTTTGTCCGCAATCTAACATTATTGCGGACAATATGAGCGACAATATCTTACATTTTGTCCTCAATCCAACTTTTGGAACCAGTCACGAAACTTGTCTCGTTGTGACAGGTTCTCTTTCATCCACACATCCTCAATTCGAAATTTTTATTCCCAATCATGAAGATAAATACCCGATTTGGAACGCTCATATACATTTCCAAACGACTTATACAATTCATCTATAGAAATTATAGAAAATTTGTATTTACTACTTTCTTTTCCATTTACAATAAATTTTTTAACAATATAATCAACTTTAATAGTTATACTCAATGAGTTATTTACATAAATATGTGTAATAAATCATTTCTAAATCTAGACTTTAAGTGATTTTCTTATTTAAACAAATTGGCCTCGTTGTCTACTTGTTGTATCAACATGAAAACAACATGAATTTGCCACCGAAAAGTCAAAAGCATACCGGAGTCTAATGATGTGGACACTTTTTGGAGAAGAGACAATAATTAGTTGGAGAAGATAAATAAATAGCAGTAGCAGCAGTAGATTTTGTTATGTTTTTTTTACCTTCAACCATCATAACACCTGCATAACCTATAAAAGCCGAACAAGAGAAAAAATAAAATTACATCAATTGTGCAACCTCTCATTACCATAGATATACAAAAACAACAACAGCAACAACTATGTACATCATTTACAAAATATTGCAACTAAAATGAATCCAAACAAACCCAAAAGAGACGACAGACCGACCGTCAGACATGCAGTATGAAAAGAAAATCTTGTTGAACATATTTTGTGAAAAATATTGTAGTTCATCATGATGATACAACTGGGTATAATTTTTTGTACTTTTATACTTTGAATACTATACATTGTTGGGGCGTCGTAATAAGAGACAATGAAAAACATAAATTTTTTTCTTTTTTAGATTTTTGCCGTTGTTGTTGCTTTATTGTAATTTTTCATATTTTTTAATTAAAAAAAAAGTGCAATGTTTGCAGTCTTGGCCTTTGAATTTTTAATTTTTATTATCTGAGCTATTTTGGCATTCACTTTAAAACGACAACAACAACAAAAACTGCAGAAAAATCACATTCACATACAAGATATAAAACAATAATGAAAAACAATCCAAAAGTTTGCTAGTTGCAACTACTATAGCAATAACAACAACAACAACAACAGCAACAACGACAATAAAAAATAGCGTAATAAAATCCGCAAATATAAAAAAAAACTTACATACCATGATAATGACGATGATGATGATCATGATGAAGACTGGCTTAATTTAAGCACGCCACTTAGGGATTTGTTTTTCTATATTTTATTTTAAGCCACCAAGTGAATGAATGAATAAATTGCTATGACTTACTGACTGATTGACTCAATAACTAAATATTAAGCAACTGTTTGAATGAACTAAACTGCCTCTTTCACTGTCAAATAACTACGACACAAGAGTGGCATGAAATAAACTAAAAGTAGTGGTTGTTAGTGATGGTATAACATCGATAGTACTATCGATAATATTGATAGTTTAGAAATAGCGAAAATATCGATAGCAAAATGAACTATCGATAGCGATGGTATAAAACAAAGGATTAAAAAAATATGTGAGCAACTGCAATGCTACTCTTATCAATCCTCGTTTTAGAAAAACAGCATTGAAAATGGCTAAAAATGCCAATAATGCACAGATACATTTAACTGATGAAGGGTCTGCATTAGGATTTCTTCAAATCTCATACCTCAAATCGATGGTTATTTATGTATTTATTTATTCCTTTGCACAGTGCAACACGAAAATATATAACCATATACGGACACCACTACATGATAAAAGACCAAAAAAAAAAGACCCGTGTCTCCCAGTTCTGCCCCAAGGCATGCACTTTTTTCTTATGGGCCCCCTAAGATTTGAGCCTCGGTATCATTGTTGCAAAAAACTGATCATTTTCTCAGGCTCATATCTTGCAAACCGTTCGGAATTTTGATTTACTCTCTGATGCAAAGTTGTAGCTCTTGTCATAAAGAATAAAAATTGTAAACATATAAAATCAAAAAAACTTCATCGTTAAGATCAAAATCGCAAAAAACCTAAAAAAATTATATTTGTTTGCTAATTTTTCGACCTTTTCTTGATGTTAAGTTTCTATTAATGATGAGCTTGAGGTCAATGTTTATAAAAAAAACGTTATAAAAACTTTATTATCGATATTTCGCTACTCCTTTGTGTAGCTTCTTCAGGATAAAAATAGTTGACAGAATTTAATAACAAAATTTTTTAAATAAATAACAATGTAACAATTATTTGGCTCTTTAATTTAACAATTGTTTCAAAGGAAGTTCATATATTCTAGAAAGTTGTTTATTGAGATCTTAGGTACATTTTTGTAGTTGATTGTTTTCTTGAATTTTGAATGGTTTGCACACCTATGGAGCTGAACATGGGAAAAAGGGTAAAAAAATCGAAGTTTTTAAAGTTTTTTTCGATTTTGATCTTGAAGATGAAGTTTTTTGATTTTATTTGTTCTTTATGACAAGAGCTAAAACTTTGTCTCAGAGAGTAAATCAAAATTCCGAACGGTTTGCAAGATATGACCCTGAGAAAATGATCAGTTTTTTGCAAAAATGACACCGAGGTCCCAAATCTTTGGTGGCCCATAAAAAAAGTGCATGACTTGTGGCAAAACTGGGAGACACGGGTCTTTTCTTTTTTGTCTTTTATCACGTATTGAGTTCGTATATGGTTATGTTTCCATTACACACCGTGTTATTTAACCGAACCCATTTAAGGTCATATATGGTTAAAAGCGTTAACAAAAATGAGCAATATGGAATTATGTACATAGTATGATAGGAAGAAAGTAAAATAAATGCATTTCAATGCTAATAATAATTATGAATTAAAATAAAAAGAAAAGGAAGGGAAAAAAAAGAATAAAAAGTAGTACAATAGAGACTCGTTCCGACAGAGAACAATCTGCTAATGAATAGCGAAAAACTCACAAAGTGTAGCTTCAGCTCTTGGTAAAGATGATGAGAAAAACTGTAGGTGACTGGGGAAAGGATTCCAAAATGTTAGCGACCCTAACAACAAAAGGCTTTTCAAAAATGGACCTGCGGATCCTGGGAATGATTACTTGGGTACTCCGAATAGAACGTGAAAAAACAAAGTTGTTATATAGGCTACTAGGTTGCATTGAGCGCATGACCCTTAAAAAAAGAGAAAAATTAATCTAAGTTCCACATACTTCTTGAACACCAGGTCAAGAACACGCTCTACATAAGGGGATATATGAACCCAAACTTGAAGCCCAAAAACAATCCTATTCACTATTTTCTGAATCTCCTTGAGAGTGGTAAGATTAGTGGCAGAATATGCTGCAAGGCCATAATTAACAATAGAGTAGGGCTTTGGCCAGCATTATCCTTATGCTAGTAGGTTAAACGCTACTCAGGCTGTATAGTCGTTTTAGTTAGTACAAAACAAACATTAGATTTAACTGAATTAATGTGGTTTACAAAGTTAAGATTGTCATCCAAAATAACACCTAAGGAACGCATATGTGCAACCAACTCTATCTCCGTATCACACATCTGTAAGTTTAGTAAAGATCTATTCGGAAGGCCGAAGCAGAAAGTCTTACTTTTATGCACATTAATATAAAAATAATTACGTTGCATCCAGAAAACCGGATACACAGAAAAAATTATCACAAAAAAATTTTCAAACAAAAGTTTGTCTAAAAATAAATTTAGTTTTCAGTAAATGTTCTGTCCATTGTTTGTTTGACTTTTATTTAGAACGCAAACACCAAAAAAAACAACAATAAAAACTGTGTAGTAAAAACCACCCCGATGACGACATACACACAAATAACAACAACAATCATAGCAAGAGGAATGCAATTGTACCAAGTTTGTTTACAAAAGATTTTTGAGTGAATCGATTAGTTAATTTCGTCCCGTGAATTCTCATTCATTTTTTTAAAGTATTTAAATAAACATTCAGACTTGAACACATTTAACAAAGTGAAATCTCATACATATTTAATGGATGATGATGATGACACAGGCAAAAATTTTGTTTGCATTTTTGTTTGATTAAGTAAATTATTTTTCTTAATAATTGTTAGCATTTTTAGACTAATTGTTTATTAAATTCAGACAGAAATATGGTTTGATACTTTTCAGAAAATCCAGTAAATATTTTTGTTTGATTTAGTAAATTCTTTTGTCTAAAATTTGTAAATATTTTTAGACAAATAGTTTTATAGATTTAAACAGTTTGTTCACTGAAAAAAAACACGTTTTTTTCAATGAAATTGTTGAGGTATTTTTGTCTATATTTACAAATTCGTTTGTAGGTCCGTTCATAGACAAAATATTTACTATTACATTGAATTCCTTTACAGAAAATTAAATTTAGTTTTTTCTGTGTAATCACGTAACAAGTCTTGAATCAATAACAAAATTCTTAAATCGAGTACCAAAATTCTTATTTTATGTTTTAGTATAAACTTTTTACACAGTCGTAGTGTGTTGGTATTTGTTTGCTTGTTGATAACTTCAGTCGCATGTTGTGCTTATGTTGTTGTCTTGTTGTTGGTTATTCTGTTTGTTCGTTCGGTGCCAACTAATAGTCTACAAACGTCGTATTACATTCTCCTGGCTTATACTGGATTTTAGCTGTCGTTCTTTTTATACTGACTTAACTGAGTGGTCTAAGGCTGTTGTAAACCAACAGATAAGTTCAATACTAGGAATGAACACAAATAAATTTTAAATTAAAACAAGTAAGTAAAAGTATTAAATTTATATACATAAGTCGTAAAAATATAAATTTCCAAGTCTGTTCCAGGATTGATTGATTCGGGCTGGATTCAAGTCGCGACGGGATTGATTGAAGTTCGGACATAGCCGACAGGCAATGAAAATAAGCAACAACAAGAGCACAACAGTGATTTGTGGCTGTCAGCAAGCACACAAACACCAACACAGTACGAGTACGACTGTGTATAAAGTTTATAAACATATTCATAATCAGGCTAAAATTAAGTATTTTGCACTTGAATATTCCGACCTGAATCAATCTTTCTGTACTTGATTTCAGAAAAACCAGGATTACCGTACTTTTGACACCGCTTGGGATTAATTTAAGTACGGATGGATTGATTTTTCCTTTCAGTGTAGAAGGCATCCGTACTCCATCTTTTTCTCGCTGGGAAGTTAGTACATATGTACATACACACAAGGAAAAAACTAAAGTTCATTTTCTGTAAAGGAATTCAATGAAATAGTAAATATTTTGCCTACGAACGGACCTACAAACGAGTTTGTAAATATAAACAAAAATACCTCAACAATTTCATTGAAAAGAAACGTGTTTTTTTCAGTGAACAAATTGTTTAAGTCTATAAAACAATTTGTCTAAAAATATTTACAAATTGTAGACAAAACAATTTACTAAATCAAACAAAAATATTTACTGGATTTTCTGAAAAATATCAAACAATATTTCTGTCTGAATTTAATTATCAATTGGTCTAAAAATGCTAACAATTATTAATCAAAATAATTTACTTAATAATTTACTTAATCAAACGAAATTTTTGTCTGTGTCATCATCATCATACGTTAAGCATTTATGAGATTTCACTTTGCTAAATGTGTTCAAGTCTGAATGTTTATCTAAATACTCTAAAAAAATTAATGAGAATTAACGCAACGACATTAACTAATCGATTCACTCAAAAATCTTTTGTAAATAAACTTGGTACAATTGCATTCCTCTTGCTATGATTGTTGTTGTTGTTATTTGTGTGTATGTCGTCATCGGGGTGGTTTTTTACGATACAGTTTTTATTGTTGTTTTTGGTGTTTGCCGTCCAAATAAAAATCAAACAAACAATTCTTAGATTATGGACAGAACATTTACTGAAAATTAAATTTATTTTTAGACAAATTTTTGTTTGAAATTTTTTTGGTGATAATTTTTTCTGTGTACATATTTATATACACGCAAAAAAGTGCGCCGTACACCCTAAAATAGGTATAAAGTATCTTTGCAATGAAATTAAAAAAAAAATTTTTTGCCGAACGTACGGGTTGGCTTTTAAGTTTTTCGTTATATCTTCGGCATTTACAGTCGGTGTGTTATATTGATGTTTTTGTCTCGAGGAAACCAATGTTTAGCTCTAAGGGCCATGGACCTCAAGTATCCCCAGATCTCAGTTCCTACTACCCTAATGTCAAAAAAGAAAAATAAAGCTCGCAAAAAATCATTACTAAGCTAAGAAATTTTTCGATAATTGTCGGCAATAAAACTGTACACACGACAACATCGATGCACTTTAAATTCTTTATACCTACAAGACAACGTATACCACCTGTAGTGAGATTCTGTAACTTTTAACAATAACAACAGTTGTTATATTGTCAACTTCTTAAATTGTTTGCACTAACGATTTTACGATTCTGTAACTTCTTGTTAATAATAATAACATTGTTTAAATCTGACATCATGTGGCATCTCTGTTGAAATAAACAAAAAGCACAAAGAGGAATATAACAAAAACCAATGAATTTGTAATTGCCAAACATTGAACAGATATTTTTGTTTCTTTAGTTTCGTTATTTTTGTGAAATAATTGTTAAATTAAATGTTTAAATAATACAAATATTGTTATTTAAACGTAAATGTTTTATATATTTGTGTATTTTTGTAGAAAATTAACTTTAATTGTTGACGTAGAATACGTGCTATGGCTGAACAGCTGACTCGTTGTCTATTCATTAACAACAGAAAACTTATTGCCGTTAGTTAAACAACAGCAAATATTTTTTAAAATGTTACAGAGAAGCAAAATCGACAATTTGCTTGTTAAATTTTTTAACAATGACAACTATTGTTAAAATTGAATAGAGAATCGCACTACTGGCCGGCATACTTACATACATATGTATGTATGGATGTATGTATGTATGTATGTATGTATGTATGTATGTATGTATGTATTTCTAAATATGTTTTATAGGCGGACAAATCATTGATTATCTTGCAGACAACATCAATGAAAATGTCATCGGTACCAACTGGGACTATCGTGTACTAAATGAGAACATGTTTTTTTTCTTCAAATTTGGTAAAGCGCCAATGAAATGCATATAGACAATGCTTAATTAACACCAGCAAATTAATTTCATTTAAAATCAAATTAAAATAATTATAATTATTAAAAAAAAAAAAACTAAAATATCTATTTATGTAATTGCATATTCACCTTTTTTAGAATAATCATAAAATGTTGTTGCTTTTTTTTGTACAAAATTATTTTGCTTGTTTTTGGTGTCTTTGTTGTTGTTTGATTTGTTTAATAATTATTATTAGATAATCATTAAGACAAATTTGTTGTTGTTACAATTGGTGATTTCAGTTGGTGTAGTAGTTGTTGTTGTTACTATTGTTTTAGTTATAATTTTACAGTAGAACTTATTTTATACATATATGACTGACTAACAGAAGATTAACTGTAGAGAAGATAAAGAGAATCTTTTTTTTTTAATTCGTTAGTTTGCTTTTTATTTTTGTTGCACTTTTTGTTTTTGCAAATGTACTTGGAACAACGAAAAGCTTTTTATAGTTTTTGTTGTTGTTGCTGGACAGAATAATGATGACGATGCAGCAGCAGTTATTTTTGTTTATATATTTAGTTCTTGTTGTTACAGTTTTAAATTAGTATGTTGTTTTAGTTGTGGCTGTTTTTTTTTTGAGATGATAAATAAAAACTCACTTACGCTTGCAAACAAACAATTCACTGACACATCAACACTTGTTGTAAATACACTTGTATTATTTGTTGTTGTTTTTTTTTTTTTTGTGAAAAAGATTTTATTTAAATTGTTTTTGTATTTTAAATGATGAAATTGTTTTATTTCCTTTTTTCTTTTTTGTTTCGGATATAATGGGTGCTGCTTTTTTTTATATTTTTTGTGGTTGGATTTTGATTACGAAAGCTGCGACTAGTAATTTGTAAAATATATTGGCGCATATTCAGAAATCATCACTAAGTGTTAACTTTTTTAAGTACCTATTTAAGTTATTCACAGTTGGTTACTTTCAGTACGAAAAGTTTGCACTTAATTATGAACAAAGCTGTAACTAAATGCCAACTAACTAACACATTCAAAGAACAGCTGATTACGTCCAATTCTAATGCGTCCAAAAAACATCCATACATACAAAAAAGAAAATGAACTAGAGATGTGTTTTTGGTCAACAAAATTTTATTGAATAAATTAATTGTTACATGGCCTTATTTTAATTGATTTATTTATATACAAACTACATATAAGCAAAAAATTATTTTTTAGAATTGCATGAATTTTTTACAGACCAAAAATAATTTTTTAATAGCTTCATAAGCTTTTTAATTAATTACAGAATATATCGTTCAAAATATTATCGACAGTTTATTTTCTCTATACGAGGGCGGACTTTTCCGTGACTTTTCCAACTTCCCTCGTAGTTATATGAAATGCAACACTGTTCATATCAAGTACCACCTGTTAATTGGCTACTGTTAAATTTTGAGCAATACCATATTTACACTATGCAACTTTGTTGCATGCAATTCTCTTTTTTCAGTGAGAAAGACAGAGAAGAAATACAAAATGTGTACATTTCTATTTCAACACTCTCACTTAAAATGAAAATTGCATGCAACAAAGTTGCATAGTGTAAATATGGTACAAGTGTTGTCATTTACTTTGCGTTTAACAGCTGTTCAAAACATACAAACTCGTGTATTTTTCTAAAAATGGAAAAAAGTGAATTTCGATTGCTCATTAAACATTCACCCTTATCGCGAATAAAATCTCACGTCAGCCTTCTCCCCTTTCCCTAAAATTGCGACCGCAAACTTTGTATTGTTGTTGTGTTTGTGTTCTATTTTGTACACTTTTTTCACAATTTTTTGTTCATGGGAAAAAGTTCACGTGAACAAAATGTTCGCCTTTTATTCACGATAGGAGTGATTATTTGTTGCGGAAAAAAAACCGTCAATCAAACCAAGGAAAAGCTCGTTAAATACTATGGGGACTCTGCACCATCGATTCCAATGGTAAAAAATGGTTTACTGACTTTCGTGGTGGTCCCACAAGTCCCACAATTGAGGTCAGTACACCCGAAAATTTCGAAAAAAAATTCACGATATGGTGTTGGCCGATCGAAGAGTAAACGTCAGTGAGATTGTTGATGCCATAGGCATTTCATACGGCAGTGTGGCTTTGATTTTAACTGATCAGCTGGGTTTAAGAAAGTTGTCTGCAAGATGGATGCCGCGTTTGCTCTCAATTGACCATAAACGTAAAGGTAAAACGTGTGTACAGTCTCAATGACAAAACTCTATGAATTGGACTACGAATTGGTACCCCATCCGGCATATTCTCCGGATTTAGCCCCTAGTGAGTACTTCCTATTTCCAAACCTAAAGAAATGGCTCGGTGGAAAGAGATTTAGTTCCAACGATGAAATTATTGACCAAACAAATGCCTATTTTAAGGACCTCGAAAAATCCTATTTTTTGGAAGGGATACAAAAACTGGAGAAACGTTGGACTAAGTGTATTGAGTTAAAAGGAGTAGATGTTAAAAAATAAATTTTTGTTTTGCAAAAAAAAACAGTGTTTCATTCAAAAAGTCACGGACTTATTGATCCGCCCTGGGATATACCAACATGCAGGGTTGCATTTCTTTTGCCAACTAATAGCAGTTCCTGCGCTAGTTATGAATTGTGTATAAGATCTATAACTATCTATGAACTATTTTTTAGCTTTTGTTTTATTAGTTCCGACTTTAGTTATGATTTCTGATTATGCGCCCTCGTTTTACTTTATTTTTATGGCTGCCGACATTTTGGGAACAAAATTGTCCGCAAATTTCAATAGTCGGCGTGGGTGTGCCGACTACTGGTAAAGCAAAATTTTGTACGTTTTCTGAAGTCGGCAGCGGATTTTCTTCCTCATTTAAAACAATGATCATAAATGCTTTGGAATGTAGGTATCGTCCATACCATGTCCAACTATCAAATATGAAAATCTGTATTTTTCAGAAGAGCGCAAAGCCCATTCCCAGAAGTGAAAAATGTAAAATATTTCTTATTGAGTTTTTCATCCTCTATGAGAAATTCAACATTTTACAACGAGGCGTGTCATACAAATTGGAGGACCAATATAACGAATCCAAAAAACGAATTAGGCATTTCGGTAGTTGGACATAGTAGGGACGATGATCTTGAATTTATTATTAGTCGTATCAGAAGCAGGGAGCAAGAACAGCCCGACTAGAAATTTTCCCAATACTCATATTGGGGCCCGATTGGGAATGCATGTGGCACATCCAAAAGCGTTATACCATTTGTGATTTGATCGGGAACTTGTTGGGATAGCCCATCTACAAATTAATGAATTAAAAAAAGTTCTTCCCAAGTGGGAAACTATTGACAACTTGAACACAGATTTTTAATCGTATATTATGCTCATCTTCAAAAGAGGTAAATGTTACATACTTTGGTCCCTTGGATAGCTTCAGCAATTTTAATTCAATATTAGAGTTTGATATTTTCCCGATTTGAGCAAATTTTTGCAAGATTTTGATATTTCCCCACAGGAAACCAATCGGGTGCCAAATACGTTTCTGCGTTACATCGGAACTGGGATCCCAGTTAGATCCCAAATGTGTTTGCATAAAAATTTCTAGTCGGGAGTTGGTATTATTTAAATATTATTTAAAATGGAATATGCATACATAACTATAACATTACACAGTGGGGACTTTTGCAAAATAAATGGTAATAAATCTGGAACTTCTCAACTGTCGACTGGATTTATCTGTAACTACGAACATCTTTCGACATTTATTCATCGATTTTAATGATTTTTGTCTTATTTCATTCATAATATATATATGGCTTTCTTATAAATGATAAAAAGTTAAAATTTTTTCATTCTTAATTTTTTTATGAGCTCTTTAAAACGAAAAAAGGTTTAAAATTTCATGGAAAAACTAATTTTTCACCCCTAATTTCTGAATAGCTCCGAAACAGTTGGAAATATAAAATATATATGTATTTTCGTGACTTAAGAAAAGTTTACTCCGCATATTCTGAGAGTTTATTTGTTCAAATCGAACGAACCGTTCGCAAGTTATGATGAAATATATTAGCGTGACCGCCCAGCGTTATTAGTATTAAGTACTCTTACATGAAAAACGGTATGTATAATTACGATGAATATTTTGTTATTATGGAAAGTGTGCATAAACGTTTTGTATAACATTAGAAATGTAGTTTTGTTGTTTTTATGTGGTTTGGGCAGAGTTTTAGAAATTATAACAGTTGTGTGAATAAAAAGAAAGAAAATAGATTTTTGGGTAAAGGTTCCCTGACGATTTGCATTAGCTCCAATGAAATGCGCATAGGAACTAGCTAATACCCCTCCATAATCAATTTCAATGTATTTTAAAAAGAAAGAAGTTAAGAATATTCTTTGTATTCCTTGAATTGCATACCCTACAATCGGCATATCTCGCGATCAGTAAAAGATATTCGAATAATTTTTGCAGGCATAGTAAAGAGATTTACGATTTTCGGTCATTGCCGAATGTAGGGTAAATGTCCAAAATATATAATATTTGGCGTTAAACACTCTGTCAATGGATTGCCTTTTGCGATATGTGATTAAAGAGTGAATCAGTGATGTTATATGTAGGGAAAAATCCCTATTCGTAGGGATTTTAGTCTAAAAAAAAATGACCGTAGGGAAAAAAGGACAGATTTTTTCAAATCATTAATATGTAGGGATTTTTTTAAATGCTAGTTTTTTCGTTATTTTATTACAGTATTTTTAGATTTTGGCCGATTTCGGTCCATTATGGCTTACAATTTTTGCAATTGCATGAACTATTCAATAAAATTATAAAACTATGGATTTGTTTTATTATTTGTGGCACATAACGACTTCCGAAATGACAAAAATTGCTTAAAAAAGCTAAAAATTGTATAAAATTTTGAGTTTGATCCATTTGTAACTCCGTAATTTTTTATCCGATCAAAGCCAATATTCTACGCGTAATTTAGTAGATATATAACTCATTTTATTCGAAGAAGTCTTTGAGTCTGTGTGGCGCTTTAAAGACGAGTGTGCATCGAAAAACACAAATGTACCGTCGTTATCTGGACAATTGCCGAAAAGATTTTTTCGTGTTTACACATCCTAATTAGTAATAGATACCTTTAAAAAATGCACTAGAAAATTTTAAACTTTCCAAAAATAAAAGTTTGTAAAACAGTGCAGTTCATATAAAAGTGTATATCTTTATATGCTATGATCCCGATAAAAAGGGAATTTGTCTTCCGTAGGTCGAAAGTTAGCTACATTTCCTAAAACTACATAAAATTCTGAAAATAGTGCAATATTTTTACTAGGGATGTAACGATACGCCGTTTTGCCGATCCGATACCGATTCCGATACTTAAAAATAAATATCGCCGATACCGATACCGATTCCGATACCGATACGAATATTGAAATTGAGTTCAAGTTTAGATTAACAAAACTCAAGAAGGGCAATTTTTTTATTATGCAAAATTACAGTGAGAGATTATTAATAATTAAAATAGATTTTAACACAGTATATAAAATTGGAAGTAGTTTTTAAGGAACTACATTTTCATTGCTTCCAAAGAATCTATATTAAAAATATGCAGATAATTATTAGAAAAGCAAGTACAAAGATGTAATTCCTTTATAATTTTAAAAAATACTCGCCATGCTTTTTAAAAAATCGATTTTTAAAGGACATTTATCAACTAAAATTCTTCTAAATAACTTATTAGCTTAATTATTAAAAGTCTTCTAAAAGTTTATATTTATTCACTTAAATTTACATGAAAACACAGTCTTGTGTTTAAATTCGCATAAAAAGAAACAAGTTCTGAAAATGGGCAATTTTTCATCCTTTTTTAACCGACTTCCAAAAAGAAGAAGGTTATCAATTCGTGTGTATGTTCTTTTTTTACTTGTTTTTATGTTTGTACGCACATAACTCTGTCATTTGTGAAGCGATTTCAAAAATTCTTTTTTTGATGGAAAGGGTTTTCCTACAGTTTAGTCCCATAATTTTTTTTTTAATCGGAGGGGGAAATTTGCTCCCCCATTGCATAACTCTGTCATTTGTGAACCGATTTTCAAAATTCTTGTTTTGTTTGAAAGGGTTTGACAAAAATTGGTCCCAAAATTTTTTGTCGAAAATCGGAGGGGAAATTTCCTTTCCCCCCCATGCATGACTCTGTCATTTGTGAGCCGATTTTCAAAATTCTTGTTTTGTCTGAAAGGACTTGCCAGCAGTTTGGCCCCATAATTCTTTTCGAAAATGCTAGGGAGAGTTTGCTCCCCCCTCCACTCCCTCCCCACCAATCCATAACTATGTCATTTGTGAACAGCTTTTCAAAATTCTTCTGTTGTTTGCAAGGGCTCGCTAGTAGTTTGGCGCCACAATTCTTTTCGATAATGGGAGGGGGAAACTTGCTTCCTCCATGCATAAATTTGTCATTGGGAACCGATTGTCAAAATTATTTTTTTATTTGAAAGGGCTTGACTACATTTTTTTTTTCGAAAATCAGTTGCGAAATTTGCTGCAAACCCCCCTTGCAGGTTGGTACCATAATTTTTCTCCAAAATCTGTGCGGGATTTCCCCTTCTCCCCAGAAATATTGATTATCGCATAGCTCCACCATTTATGGGCCGAGTTTCAAAATTTATTTTTTGTTTAGAATGGTTTGCCTAGAGTTTGGTCGCATAATTTTTCTACGAAAATCTGTGGGCAAGTCTTCCACGCCTCCACCCAGAATATTTATTATAGCAAAATTTCTCCATTAGTATACCGATTTTCAAAATTGTTTATATGGAAGGCTATCAAGTATATTACTCTTTGTACTGAAGTCGGTTTTTTTTTGCCAGAATTGTTTAAGGAATCATTATAGAACACCGAAAAAGAAATTTGTCCTAACATCACTTCAAATTCGGTGATTGGTAATCGAAAAAGAGAACTTCTTGCAATGACAAGCAAATGTGAAACTAATTAGAAATTATCCAAATTCGCAATATTTCCGGGTCGTGAATTCTACATTTTCATGACTTCTTTATAATGTCTTTTTTTGCTGGGAATAAGATTTAAAAAACAACGAATTGAATTTGAGTTCATGGTAAAATTAACAATAATAATTTATTTATGCAAAATAACAGCGTAAGCTATTATTAATTTTTAAAATTGATATTAATAAGGTTTAAAAAATAACGAAATGAGTTTAGTTCTTGGTAAAATTAACAAAAAATAAATAATTTGTTAAAAAAAAACAGAATTTTTTTTTTTTAAAGTATCGTCGTATCGACAGTAAAATATCGCCGATACCGATGTATCGGAAAATCTGAAGTATCGCCGATATATCGGTATCGGTATTCGTTACTCCCTAATTTTTACCTCGAAACTCTAAAAATTTGTATAACAACTTTAAATAAATTTTATATATCAATGGCTTAACATAAAAAAGGCGTATTTCGATTTTTTTCGAAATCGCGTTTTTAACGTTTTCTAGTAGTCAACATGTCATTACATCCTTCTTAAAGAACTAAGAAAGTTGCAGCTCAGTTCTTTTCCTTCTCCTGTAAAATATCGAAAACTCGAGACAAGCTTTTTTCGTACTAAGCCATACACGTATATGTACATTAAACACAAAACGGCTTATTTGCATTCATATATTATCATTTAAAAGTTGTGGGGATTTTTGTAAAGATATTTTTTGGGGGCGTAGGGAAAAGTAGGGATTTTTTTGGCCTACATAAAGACTTTTCAAAAAGGTATATAACATCACTGAATATAAAGGTATGTATGATAATAAAGTATACCTCAAGAAATTTTTATTTTTTAGTATTTACTTCCAATATGTGTATTATATGGGTAAAAAAGCACGTTTAAAGACCAAGCGTTATTTTCCATGTCTAGTGTAGAAATGTTTTTTAGAGTATAATCGAGTGTGTTGTTTGTGTGGGCGTGTGTATGGGAGGTGGTGTATTTCCTTTATTAGGGCAGTAGGATTTCCCGAACCGTTAAATAGTATTTCATGTTTACGTATATAGGAACGCAAGTGTAAATAAGTTATTCCGTTTGGTATAGAATATAGTACATAAATACATGCATATATCGGCACATAGCTGCATAAACATTTATTGGGTAGCTAGTATTTTCTTATGCATATATATATGTAAGTAAAAAAGAAAAGCTTTTATTTTTTAATTTTGTCGTGTTTTCATTTGTGTTCTGCTTTATTTCATGTCTAAGTGTGCAGTACATACGTGCATAAGTAGTTGCACAAAGATTCGTTTTAAAACGGAGAAGAGAGAATCTTTCAGTTCCTTTTGTATTTAAGTCACAACGAACGAAACAACAACTGAAATTAGAGCGGAAGTAGTCATTTTCAGCGTTGTCAACTTTTAGATTTTAAAAAGCACTGAAACAAGTAAAAAAGCGCGTAATTCTTGAAATAAATTAAGTAAAGTGCGACTTTGGCTCGCACACGAAGGGTTCCGTACGAATACACATAGGTATATCCCTTTTTGTTTTTGCCCCGTTTGTCATTTTGGCAGTTTTTTCGTTGTGCTTTCTTGTTTAATTTAAGTTTTTTATTTTTTTAAGTATTTTTCGTTGTTTTTTTTTTTGTTTTTTTTTTTTTTTTTTTGTTTTGGCGCTTTTCGTGATTTTTTTTAAATTTTTTTATGGCGATTTTTTGTTTTTTGAATTTTTTTTTTGTTTTTTGCCGATTTGTTTAGTTTTGGCGATTTTTTGGTTATGGCATTTATTTAACGTTTTCACTTTCTGACGATATTTTTAGTTTTAGTGATTTATTTTAGTTGTAGCGATTTTTCAGTTTTGGCGCTTTTTTCGTTTTTGGGGATTTTTTCGGTTTTTTGTGGATTTTTAGTTTTAGCGATTTTTTTTTTGTTTTGGCGATTTTCTTTTGTTTTTGGCGCTTTTTTTTCGTTTTTGTGTTTTCATTTTCGTTTCTGTGATTTTTTCATTTTTTGGCGATTTTTTCATTTTTAAATGATTTATTTAGTTTTAGCGATTTTTCGTTTTGATGACTTGATGAAGATACAGCATATTGTCTCAGTTACATAGTCAAAATTACAATAACTAATAGAATACCCTTTAATTTTTATTGTTTTAAATATCGGTGTTAATTGGTGTAGTCTATTCTACAGACTACACCAATTAGCACTTACTTTGAAAATTTAAAGTGTCTATATATAAGTGTCTGTATATTACATTAGTATTTCAACATGTTGCGTTGCTCGCTTTAAAACACCCTTTAATTTTTAACTGCCATATATTTGTTGTTGTAGCGGCCGACGTTTTACATATTCTGTGAAAATTTCAGGACCGTAGCTCTTACGGTTCCCGAGAAAACAGCCTGTGACAGACAGACGGACGGACAGCGTAGCGAAAACAATAGGGTTCCTTTACACTTTTGGTGTATCGGAACCCTAAAAAGCACTGAATTTTATTTTTTTTAGTTTTATTTAAAAAAGTGGTTATATGAGCGGGTTATTTATTGTAAACAAAAACTGCAATTTTTGAATCTGTTTTCATTCCTACTTAAAGACTTTGTAATAACTATAATTACATATGTCAAAAAACAAAACCCGACTTCAATGCAAAGGTCTATGTACCAGATTACAAAACCAACGCGATTTTGTGTTAGATCAAATGGTGTGCTTGTCTACAAATGGGGTGTTCGCCCGCAATTTTTCATAGTACCAAACCTTTCACGTCCTTTCAAATAAAATATTTTGAATATCTGTCAAGAAATGTCGGAGTTATGTGATAATTAATTACCACTTTATCCGCCCGATTTTCATTTCTATGGGATCAAACTGCAAGCAATTCATTTGTAACAAGCAAAATTTTTGGAAAATTGGTTCATAAATGGAGGATTATGCGATAATCAATATTTCCGGGAGAGCGGATAGTGCCCTACAGATTGTCGAAAAAAGAATTTTGAAAATCAGTGCACATATGACAGACTTAAGCTTGGTGGAGCAAATTTTTTTAAAAAAAATTATGCAACAAAACTGTCTTTTTTTTGATGCCGGTTAAAAAATAAAGATAGTTGCAAATACCTTTTTCAAAATACTTTGGCATTTTACAGGACTTTCTAGCAGGAAGCTATGAATGTAATTTTTAATAAATACTTATTAGGAGGAGACTGAAACCTTTCGAATGAGACAAAATATATTAATATATGATGACGCGCTCTAAAGTTATTCAATCTTGAATCCGACGAACATTTCTCAAAAAATGGCCGAGATACCCAAGTTTAGACGGCTATAAAAAGAAACCATAAAAAGTATCGGGCTAGTTCTTACGCCACGTGATGCGCACGTAAGTGTAGAAAATACATATGTATGCATGTCAAATTTCGTGAAAACGGAAAGTTTTTGAAATCAGAAGTGCCAAGCAAACGAAATATGTACAAAAATTAGTTTTAATGGGGTTCGACAAAAAAGACAAAAGATGAAGCACCACTGATTGCTCGAATCACTTTTTTCATTCTTCTGCAAGACTGCAAAAAACGTGTTCAGGAAATAGTTGCATTAGCAATGAATTTTACACTTGAAAAACATATTTTAGATAAATTGATTTTTGAATTTTGGGTTTAGTGCCACCGTCAAAAAATAAAAGCACCAAAAGTTAGACTTAAAAAGCACCGAGCACTAACTACAAAATTTTTCGCGTCGAAAAGTTGAAAAAGCACTAAAAATGGTGCGAAAAGCACTGACTTAACAACGCTGGTCATTTTCTTTTACACACATTGGCTCAATAATACTTTGTTTACACAGGAAGAAAAGTTTTACGGGTTTACATATACAAATGTATCTATTATATCTGTCGACTTTTGACAAAACAACTTAAGTTTGATTTTATAAATTTTAAAGAAAGCCAAAATACTCTGAAAGTGCTGAACAAAACTTATTGTGTATGCGCTTTAAGAAAAGTGAAAATTAATTATAACTAAGTGGTTTTATTACAATTTCATATCGAGTTTTTTTTCCGTTTTCAACACATTTGATATTCTTTGCTGATCAATCGTAAATTAAGAAAAATCGGTATGAACTACATATAATTTTAAAACATTAATATTTTTATTAATAACTATCGAAGGAACATGGCGATTTGACCAAAAGACGCACCTTAAACATCTGTATTTAATGTTAATAAAAATTCGAAATTTTCTTAAGTCGACTTAAGTGCTTTTGTCAAAAGTCCACAGATATATATACATATATATAGCTATCTCTTTTAGAAACCAGTGTAACTAAAGTGGCCCACACATTGCCCAATATTATTGAATATATTATTGTACATATTATTGTCGTTTTGACCTATACTGTGCAATAAATGATACAATACTTTAAAATAACATATTGTCCAATTTTCCTGATGTTGAAAAAGTAAACTTATCACTGAGCAATGGTGCCAACACTTTACATAATCTTCTTTGTTGTGCAATAAAAATCAATATATGTACCTACCTACCTATTGTGCCACCTTCTAATATGTGCTACGTATGTGCATATATCAAAAATTGCACAATTATATTGCAAGTGTGTAGGGCGCTTAATGTAAGAAACATAGGCAATAGCAATGTAAAAACTTTTGTAAAACAATTGTCATTCTGTGATATATAGAATAATTTCTTTTTGATTGAATGAATGAATTTAAACTAAACTGGCAACACAGGACACTGCTACAAAAGAAAATCTATTGCATCCCTTGCCAGGTGCTAGAGCACCTCAGCTAGACCCACTCTTCTGAGGAATCTCAAGATTGCCAGTGGTTCTAGTGTTGGCAGTTCCCAATCCTCCAATAGATGCTTGCCCAATTTGCTATATCTTCTGTGGTATAACGCTTCACAGTCCTTAAGAATATGCTCTGAAGGTTCATCCTCATAATCACAGAATCTGCACAGGCTGTTACTCTCAATATCAACTCTGTTGAGGTGTTTTCTTAGTCTGCAATGACCTCTGAAGAAATTTGTGAGCATTCTTAGATTGTTTTTACTCAGGGACAAGAGAGCTATGAAACGATTTTGGTTATGAGTTCCAATCATTAGATTTGCATGCCTCAATCCAGGGAGATTGTACCAGATGTCTTCCCTGGTACTCTTGATATCCGCCGATATATCTTCCCGGATTTTATCCAATCCAAATCCGCAAAACGGTTCTGGTCCAACCATGGGTGTACTAACGCCCTTCTGGCGTTCTGGAGCCATCCGTGTACCACATGATGGTGCCAGTTCTAAAGGAATATCGGGGTGCCATTTCCCCTCATTCCCTTATGTTGTCCAGAACACATTGATTGATATAATAATTAATACATTAGACTCGGGGTAGAGGGAACTAATTCATGCAAGGACTATTCCCTCAACCCAAACTGTCCCCCTCAATCCAGATTGAAAATAAGACTATTGAAAATGAAAAAAATGATTATTAACGCTGTTGTATGTACAACTAACATGTACATTTAGTGTATTTATGTATTCTAAAGAAGAAGTATTGTTTTAAGAAGTACATACATAAGTTGTTTTTTCTCGGCTTCCAGTAATTTTTGCACACCAATAATGTCACTAATATTTTTCAGAATAATTTTTGTATAATAACTGTAATATAAATACACACATGACTGTTGTCTTCTTTTTTGTTCTTATTTTGCTTTATTATGTGTAGTCACACAAAAACTGCGAAGTTCCCTCTACACAGTACTCATCAGATCGAAAATGTATAAAGTACTCAATGACAGAATTATTGCTGTCCCCTCAATCGAGTAGTTCCCTTAATCCTGGGTTGCATCTACCCCGAATCTACTGTATACCATTCTATGGTTAGCCCTAAAAAAGACGGGCGATAACCATAAAAGTAATTTTTTCTACACTGAAAAAATGCCATGCAAGATATGCACGAAAACGCTCGTACATATTACGAAATATTTCGAAATTTCGCACCACGAAATTCTTTCGTAAAATATACGAAATGTACGAAAATAATCAAAAAAATAAGAGTAAAAAAAAGTATGGCTCAACTGGGGCACGAACTCGCAATCTTCATATTTCAAGTCATGTACTCTACCCACTGAGCCACTTATTTTATAAGAGCTAAAAATTAGTTTTATTTACTTACATCTGAAAAATACGTCAACTTATAAAAAATTATTTTAATTTATTTTTTTATTTCAAATATATTTTTTAACAAGGCAAAATGTTTACGAAAGGTATTCGTTACTTTTGTAAATTCCAAAAAATACTACCTAAATGTTTTTTCGTAATATATACGAAAGTTTCGTATATTTTACGAAAAAAGTCACTACGAAAGTTTTTTCCGTAAAATGTTGCATGGATTATTTTCAGTGTATGTGAAAACTTCTCACAATTTTGTATAAATCATACACGCTCACTTATGTTGGATTTTGAAACACCATACGTAGTATTATTTTCAGTGTAACATCTCCATAAATAAACACATACGCACATACGTGTTTATACATCCATTCATAAATCAGTGCTGCCATATGGGTGTGTTTTTCTTACTTTTGACGTTATGTGCACAGCATTTATTAACCAAAACGTACCTATATTAAGACATTTTAAAGTTAGTTTAGATAATGCAGCCATAGCTGCCAGAAATGACGATTTTTTACGATATGGCAAAAAACGATATGACATACTGTGTTGTCATATCGTAAGGTTTTTACGATATGACAACACTGAGGAAGCCATTCACAGTGTATGGCTTTCTCAGTGTTGTCATATCGTAAAAACCTTACGATATGACAACACAGTATGTCATATCGTTTTTTGCCATATCGTAAAAAATCGTCATTTCTGGCAGCTATGAATGCAGCTTAGAGCGATGACCGTATATGTTATAAGGAGAACGATCTACAATACAATGAATTTTAAGTTAATACCTACAGTAATGCATATATTTATTATGAGTAAAAAATATAGCGAAATAGGTACATATATCGGCGAGAGATTTAATTATGCATCTCCAATTCTAATAATTTTTTATCGATACTTTTGAACCGGCAGCACTGAATCTTCCTATGAAATTTTTGTACATATCTATTAAGTTCAGGAATTTTTTATCATCTCTACCGGAAGACATCCAAGAAAAAACATTTAAGCCAAGAGTAGATACATACATATGTACATACATACTTATGCTACATGCATACATGCTATGTACATGAGGACAGGAATGATAAAGTTGGTACAATTGTACTTTTTTTGATACTATTCATACCTTAAAAGTACGACTTATTTGGTACTATTTGCAAATTTTCCAATATGTTGGCTGGTATACTTCGAGTATTAAAAAATCATTTACCTCAACTTTGGCTCTTAATTAATTCTCTCTCAAGTCTACTTACAGACAGCTCAACTTAAATAAGAGCATTGCGTTGGCAAGAGGTTACGTATTTACCGTATATTGTAAAGCAAAGCATACATTACTCTAGTATACTGGCACAAATAAGTGATGTTGAATCGTGCTCGAAACACATACCATACAAGCATACTGGTGCAATATTAATTTCTTTAAGAATTCTGTACGGTTAAGTTGTTGTATCTAGTGGGCACCGAATTTATTTTGAAAATACAAATCAAGGAAAACGCATGTTTTTTATTTAAAAAATATTAGGAATATTTGTTTTATTTCAGAAACACTTTACAACCATACACGACCAAACCACTGTCGCGAACACTTGATTGTGCATGCATACTGGTGTAGTGTATGGGGCCCTTAAGACAAAAAACTTACTTTGATGTACTGAAAATACGTAACCTGTTGCTGACGCGACGCTGAACGCTCTGACTGAGTGGATTTACACTTAGATATTGAAGGCGAATATATAACAGGTGGTCTTCAGAGAACAGTTTATACATAATCAGCGATTCTGATGGAGTAGCTTAATGTCGAACTCCATATTCTATAAACGAATCTGTGGTAAAAAAGTAAAGAAGTTACACACAGAATAAAAAAGGAATGTAAAATCCACATGCCGCAATTTTGATTGCAAATCATATTAAATTTACAAGAAATAATTTGTCGTTTGAGTGTGTTAGTTGCTTTGTCCAGTGCTACAATTACTGTTCTGCTTAGTTGTGTGACTTGTTGTTGTTTATTCTTACATGTGTCGTCTATGTATACGACAAAAAACGAATTACTAGCGAATATTTACTGCTGCTGGTTTAAAATTACCATTGTTTCATATTAATTTTAAACGGAAAATTATTAATCTAACTTAAATCACTGTTAAAACAATTTTGTTATAAACGTCAAGTTTAATTTTCAATCGACATGACTATAACTTTAATTTCAAATAAGTTTTATGTAAAAATAATAATTTAAATCATGTTGAATTAAAATGAAATGCATTTTACATACGATGGTATTTATTTAGTGTATAAGTAAAAAGTTTGAAGCTGTTGTGGCTGCAGTGGTTAGCGCGTGGACTATCATGCAGGTGGCACGAGTTCAAATCTTGGCTGGGGCAGTCAGCTACAACGAAAAGTTTTCTGATGACTATCACGTAAGTAAAATAATTAATAAAATAGCTACATTAAAGTCATGTTGTTTCAGCTTGATATAACTTTAATTCAACATGATTCTTCGTGTTGTTCCAATATCAAATTCACGTTGTTTCAACTTGAAATAACTTTGATTCAACATGATTCTTGTGTTATTCCAATATAAAATTCACGTTGTTTCAACTTGAAATAACTTTGAATCAACGTGATTCTTCGTGTTGTTCCAATATCAAATTCACGTTGTTTCAACTCGAAATTACTTTGATTCAATATGATTTTTCGTATTATTTTAGTATCAACTTCATTTTGATTTAACTGTAATGGAATATTAAATCAACATGAAATATGGTTAATTCAAAAGGAAAAATTTTCTTTCAAGATTATTGTAAATCATGTTGATATAACATGAAACACCTATGAAGCAAAATCACTACCGAAATATGTTAAGTTAACCTGGTTTTCGACGATTTTACATGGAAATTTTTCTGTGTGTAGGCTGTTGTGCATATTACATTTACATTTATTCATTCTTTATGAAGAACCTACCCTAGAGGCCATAATCGGTCACATTACACTACTCAATAACTATCAGCACACAATTTTAATGTAATAAACAGGGCAAGTTTAAAATGGCACAAAAATTTGCTAAAAAGGTATGCAAAATGGCACGAAAAACCGTTAAAAATGGTACAAAAATGGCACGAAAAAGTGTTAAAAATGACTAAAACTAGCGCAAAAAACGTTAAAAATGGTAAAAAAAAATGCTATAAAATAAAACCCAAAAATAAATATTTAAATACAATTTAATTTCATTAAATTTTGATTGCACATTACAATCACGTGTTTTTTATACATATTTTCAAAGTCGAATGATCTTCTATTGTTACATAAAACAGTTGAATATATGGAAAAGACACGTTCGACATCAGTAGATGTTATTGGAGCAAATTTAAATGCATTTAATTCAGATGTGGATAAAGTTTCAATATCGTTACCTTAATATAAAAAGGCCCTAACTCATTATTTTTTGAAATTGTTTTTTTTTTATATTTCGATAGGAGAACATCTAATCTATCGAAAATTGCAATAATCTCGATTTCAAAAAAAGAATGAGTTAGGGCCTTTCTATATTAAGGTAACGATATATGAATCCGTGTCGTTTTTATTGAAAAATATAATATTTTTATTTTAGTCAATGTTTTAGTTCCTTATTTCGATTTAAAATTTTGTTTATTAAAAAAAAAATTTTGTTCGCATTTTGGGTACTTTTTTCACAATAGCAATAACTGGCAAGCTTTCATTTATGGAAAGACCTTTGGTTTGCAATTTCGTAATGCTGGAATATATACACTCACAATTATTTTTTATATACAGTATGTCAGATTTTATTCCGGGTTTTTGCACTATTAATTTAGAATTTCGTATAGATTCTGCTTCATCTTCACTAAGCAGATTTCTTTGAAATTATCACAATAGTATATTGCCGCCTTAGTCCAAGTACCCCATCTGGTAACACATGCTGCTGGAGGCTTATTTAAGTTCGGAAACATATTTTGTAACAAATTTTTCGAAAAGAGGCCTAAAATGTATTGTCAGACTATGCAAAAAGGCATTTTATGGCAAGGAATATGGGAAATAGCTTTTTTACGATATAATTTTAAAAATGGCAAATACCATGGCATGTGACATGTGGCATATGCCATAAAGAACTTGCCCTGGTAATAAACAAAAATAATAATAAAAAATAATACATAATACCTAGATTATTTGATTTTTGGATTTTTTTTTTCTTTTAGTACTATTTGAGCCGAAAAAGTACTATTTTAGAAGCTTATTGGTACGATAGGAAAGGAATAGAAAATTATGAATTTGAAAACTTGTGCCATTAAAAACTTTCTGAAGCCTGCAAGAAATTCCCAAAATTTCTCTATAGAAAAAACATGTGAGCTTTTTGCGTTGTTTCATTGAAAAAATAAAACAACTTTTTACAGAAGAGACAATGAAACAAATGAAACAGAAACAACAATGAAGAGTAAATTTTAACACAACCATGTTTTGAAGAGAAAAGAGAAAGAAACCAGCGTTGTCAACGCAGTGCTTTTCGCAACGTTTTTAGTGCTTTTTCAACTTTTCGACTCGAAAATTTTTAAAGTTAGTGATCGGGGCTTTTTTAGTTTAATTTTTAGTACTTTTTATTTGTGACGGTGGCACTAAACACAAAATACAAAAATAAGTTTATTTATTTAAAAAAATATTCTTTCCAAGTGTAAAATTCTTTGCTAATGCAACCCTTTGCTAACATACTTTTTTCAGCCTTTTGGAAGAATAAACAAATTTAGTTTTGCCCAAGTAAAATATAAATATTCAGTTGATATAAGCCCGTTTAAGTCATTAGCAAATATTGCCATCAAACTTTTTTTGTCACTTCCGTATTCAAACGCAGTAGTTGCACGCGTTCTTAGCTTGATGAATCTATTTAGCTTGTGGACAAGACGGCATTCAAGGCGTTTTTTACCTGCGCACAAAGTAAGCGAGATTGTATTTGAGTTGCTACTGCTCACAAAGTAAGCGAAATTGTATTCGAGTTGCCTACTGCCAGCTTACAATGTGTTCGAAGAAGTGTTCTAAATGTCTTTTTGGATGAACACTTCAGTATCTCGCTTACTTTGTGTAGAGGTGGAAGGCATACACTCCACAAATGCGTCAAAGCATTTGAAAATGTATACTAAGTTCGTATATGAGATGATGTGCATTACTGTCTTACATGTGTGCATCAGGGTTGTTAGATATAGCGATTTCTCGCCAAACGTGGCGATTTTTCAACTTGTTTGGCGTAAAAAATTTTAATTTTGCGATTTTTCTTTCGATAAATAAATTTTTTGGCGATTTTTATGGCTATTTTTTAATAAAATTGAAGTTAAAAATTTGTATAATTCGGGAAAATTACTTTGTTTGAAGAATATTTTAAAAAATATATCCCAACAAAACTAGTCTGCAAGAAATTAAAACAATGTGATTTTGGTGGTTTTTCTTATATTAATAACAATAATCATTAATGGGCCTTAAATTTTGTTGAGAAAATTTTACAAGAAATCATTTTTGGCGATTTTATTTCCACTTTTGCCGATTTTCTGCTAAATTTTTATACGATGATTTTATAAAAATTTTATGTTAAAAACGGTATTATATAAAAACAAATTTTTTGTCAAATATATATTAAGAAAAACTACATGAAATTGATTTTGGGGACTTTTGGCGATTTTTAAAACCAATTTGGCGAAATAGGTCGGAAAAAATCTGACAGCCCTGGTGTGCATCAGATCATTGCTTCTGTAATCGAAATTTTCGCCGCTGGGAATACTCTTATAATTTTTAAAATCGATGCGAATGCTTTCAATCAGCGTTGTCATATCGTACGCGTTTTTACGATATGACAAAACGGAAATAGTCATACAACGTCGTCATAGCGTAAGTATTTTACGATGTAACAACACTGAGATATCCATATACCGTGTACTGATATCTCAGTGTTGTCATATCGTAAGAAACTTACGATATGACGACACTGTATGGAAATTTCCGTTTTGTCATATCGTAAAAACGCGTACGATATGACAACGCTGCTTTCAATGTCTCTTTCAAGTTGAGTGTTTCAATTTAGAGTCAAGAACAGGGTTGTCAGATATGGTGATTTCTCTCCAAAGGTGGCTACTTTTAACCTTGTCTGGCGTCCAAAATTTTGGTTTGGCGACATGGCGATTTTTCTGGTGTTAAATAAATTTGTTGATGCAGATGGCCTTGCAAAAGTCCAAATGCAAAATATCGTAGCTTTTTTATGAAAAACAACAGCAAAATACACAAAATTGTTGTGGGATTTCATTTAAGGTCTCACTTTTGCAAGACCATTTGCATCAACAACTGAACTCCGCAAGTTATTTGTATGCTTTATTGAGCATTACAAGACTAATCTGACTTGATCGAGAGTGTCCTTAGCTATGCTTGAAGAAAATCAGTCCATCTGTTTAGAAATTATCACCTCATCTACTATTACATAAGACAATACACTCACAGAGAATGTGTGCCGTTGTCTCGTCCTCTTCCAAGCATTAACGGCACAAGGGTGAACGAACTTGGTTACTTTTCCACAGAGGATAGTTCAGTCCAAAGTAACCAGAGAGAAAACCGGTAACAAGCCGTATATCATTCCTGTTGGAACTCAGGATGCACATGTATGAAAATGGGTGCATCAATGCTTTGGCTTGCTTTAAGCAGAAGAAGCCAGCCACACTTCATTTGCGGTCGATATGTCATCTCCTTTTATTAAGGACTTGACAGTTGATCAGTTTCCGTCACAAAAGCGCGCTGGGTCCATAAGAGGAGCAGCAGAGGCCCTTTTGGCTAATTCGTCTGCTTCCTCGTTACCCGGCTGACCACTGTGGCCAGGTATCCAATAGATGGAAACCTTGTTCCGTATCGATAGCTCCTGTAGTGAGCCAAAGCACTCTAAAACAAGCATAGAACGTAATTCCCAAGAAAGGAGGGACTTAAGAGCTGCCTGACTATCCGAAAAGATAGCTACATGCGCGCCCTTAATGCCCCTACTTAAATTAATATGAGCACACTTGGTGATCGCTTGGATTTCCGATTGAAATACCGTCGGCCATTTGCCCATGGGTACAGAGATGATGACATTCAGGGTTCTTTAATGGGAACGGTGCGGTACTTCGAAAACTATAATGACAACAAATGTTTCCAACAAGACGGCTTATCATTGCACCTTCTGTGCTTTCTAATCAATCCCGCTCAGACTATTCTTGAACAATTTACTAGACTTAGAAATCTCATATTTACTAAGCCGATATTTAACGGCTTGACTATTATGTGCTCTGCAAAAGTCATATATATTGCTGTAATTTTTGACAGAACTAAGTGATCGTATTCCTACATTATGAACAATGCCATAAGAAGACTGTAAAGTTGGAATGATTGATACTATCATATTGGCCTTCTGATAGTGTGAATCGTACCAATCGTCTTTGAAAAGTAAACACGTCAGTACTAAGGATCTATTTAATAAGGTACATAAGTATGTCGCCCCATTTACGTGTCGATCAATAGGATCATGAAAAGCTTTTCTACTTATTCCCTGGGTGCTATTCCTCTACTACCGTCTCTGTACCTAACTGTGCAAAAGTGCACTACAAGTCTTAGTCTTATAACTGATGAGGACCGATGAGTAAACCAGCCTTGGTGACAAGGAAAGGCTGGATTCACTAATAGCTCCAGGAAGCAAGCTGTCTACAATATAGCTGATATCCCTCTAACAAACTTCCAAAGAATGATTCCCATGTAAAGATAGCCAACAATATTAAAGACATTGAACCCTGAGTTTGTGGTAAGAAATGTTTGAGGAGATGGACTGGAATGAACACTGTGAAGGTTGTCCAATCTCTAAGGCCATGTTGGTGACGAGCGGGATGACTGTTTAGCTTCGCTATTCGGAAACTATGTTAAAGCTGCGCAGAAAACCTGTAGTGAGCGAAGCCGGTGTCCGAAATATAATATAGGCGAAAATCTTTAGCCCGACGAATGTTCATGGTTGAACTTCTTATAGAGGATTGAGAGCTCAAGAAGAAAATTGTAAAAGCTTGCGTTTTAAGGGTGCGCTGATTTTCACTTCATAATTGACGGATATTTGCGTTCTGCTGACAACACTACGTCTTGAAGAGCCATTGATATGTTTCCATATGAACATAACGTCGGCAAAGCAATTGTCAAAAAAAAATCGTCTTCTTTGCTGTGGAGTATGTGTCCGATGTTTATGTTCTGTCCGATCAAATTATTTTGAGGTAGTGCAATAGGTGGCATATTTACCTCTTGTTAGATTAGGAGTCCAGAGCCGCCAGACCTGCGTCACTTTAGCAAAACTAAAAATTTGAAGAGTGGAAGTCTTCTATGTAATTTAGAAGGTATGAATACCCAAATGAGAAAGAAACCCCACTGCCGACTTTAGGAAACGTACAAAATTTTGGTTTACCAGTAGTCGGCACACCCATGCCGACCATTGAAAATTGTGGAAAATTTTGTTCCCAATGTCGGCAGCCATAAAAATTAAGTAAAACAATATAGTTTACACATTATTTCGCACTAAGAGCAATATTTCAATCAATATCTGCCTTTAGAAGCCATGATCGTTAAAATACAGGGTGTTTTTTTAGAGGTATAGAACTTCGAATTGAAATAAAACACAAGAAAATCGTTTTAATGTCCATCAATTTGGCTTTATTGGAAGGATAATTTTATGCCATTAATGTTTAAATATGATTTCGGGCATGTGGCCGCCGCGGCTGGCTCGAATAAAGCCAATTCTACAGGTCCAATTTTCAACCACTTTTTCGAGCATATGGGGCCGTATGTTGGCAATAACGCCACGAATGTTGGCTTCCAAGTCCCCTAACGTTTCTGGTTTGTTGGCGTAGACGAGCGACTTCACATATCCCCAAAGAAAATAATCCAATGGTGTCAAATCACACGATCTTGGTGGCCAATTGACAGGTCCATTCCGCGAAATTATGCGCTCATCGAATGTTTCCTTCAATAAATCGATTGTGACGTGCGCTGTGTGGCATGTAGCGCCGTCTCGCGGCTTTAATTCTTGCACAAGCTGGATCTTCTAAGGTCGCAAGCCAAGATCTTTGCGCAAAATCTTCCATAAAGTTGATGGACAAAGCTCTAATTGCTGTGCACGGTGGCGAATCGATTCATTCGGGTCCTCTTCAACACTTTGCTCTACAGCGGCAATTGTTTCTTCGGTGCGCACTGTTCGACGTCTCTGCGGATGCGTATTATCACATAGAGTAAACGTAGTGCGAAAACGATCCATGGTTAGCGGAATTAATTGCTCTGATGGACGATTATGTCGACCATAAAATGGACGGAGCTTGCGGTAAACTTCGCGAACTGAACCATTATTTTCGAAATAAATTTGCACGATTTGCAAGCGTTGTTCTTTTGTCAACCTGTTCAAGATGAAATGGCAAACCAAACTAAATATTAATCACTTGACAGCTGACAAAATGGCCGCCAGTTAAAAAAGTGATGCCAACTTAAAGTTCTATACCTCAATAAAAAACACCCAATACAACACAAATTGCTATTTACACGCAATTTACATTGTGCCTTTCCCGCCTGGCTTTAAAGGCGGGCTTTTTTTGTTTGAGAGAGAGAGAGAGAGAGGTGGTGAGAAGCTAGCGGGTTAAGAAAAAAGGCACGAATTGAAATTTGAGGGGTTTTTTCATATTTCTCTTTGTCATTTTCGTAGTCTCATCATTTTAAGCATGTGTATAGTCGTCAAAACAGGCATGGAGAAAAAGTCTGTAATGTAAATGTGCGTGACTTTCCGTAGGGGGTTTAAAAGAAATTTAAAAAAAAAAAAAGCAGGCTTAAGAGGCATAGTGTGAAAAGCCATTATGAAAGGTTCCTATTTTAAAAAATCACTTGAAAAAAGTGCACTTTTGCAAGTGTTTAAAAGCTGTTGCAGAAGATTGACAAAATGACGTTAAAATACTTATCTCAGTTCTTTAAAACTTCATAAAGAGGGAGATAAGTATATTTTTATTCAAAATCGATTTAATTTAAATTTTTAGTTGAGGCTGCTCTTATTTATTTGTGTTTTAATTTAAAAAATGGCGACTACTGGGACATGCCGACTTTAGTAGCGTTTACCCTATGTATGTATGTAGTACGTAGGTACATACAAGTCATGAATTTTCCATTTCAGTTCTACATAGTCCAAAACAATTTTATATGAATACTGAATATTATTGTACATAGTTGCTATTATTATGTGCATATAGGTTTGTATATAAAGAATCATATATGCATGTACATAATACATATGGAAATAAGTCAGTGGTTTTTAGTATTTTACTCTCTTGCTGTGCTCTCTCGCATAAATGATTTTTATTTGTTGCTGTAAAAAAATGGTGCTGCTTTGACACACTTTTGTGTGACGTCGTTACAATTGTAATTATGTATGTACATACATATATATGTATGTACAACATGTATACATATTGTTGTATGTTGCTTGAATGGATTGTTTTTTTTTCTTCTTTGTATCCACTTAAGAATAAAAAAAATAAGTTAATTGAAATGCAAATTATACATGGACTTAATTCTTTCACTGTTATCGTTTCCTTCTCTATTTATTGCAACAATTATCCAAAAAGTGTAGGTAGGTATCACAAAAATATGTAACCCCATAATAGGCACCTACATTCTTGCTTTTGTTATACCTAGGTACATAGTATGTATCTATGTATGTACTTATATACTTATATCTATGGAAGTAGATCAAGGAACACTAAAGATTTTAATCAGTTTTTTCATGTTCAACTATCTGTAGGTACAATGTACTGATTAGGAATTTTTCTAAATGTTAATTTTGCAATTTTATGTAACCTGCAGTACAAATAGTTTTTTGTACCCGTCTTAAAACGAAAATCAATTCATACATGTTAAAAAAACAACAACAAAAAAACTGAAGTTTTTGGCCTGGCAGGATTTTCATAAAAATATTTGGCATTGGAATGAAAAAAAAAATGGTTATGCTGCTGTTAGATTTGTTAAATTTTCAATTTTATTTAATAAAATATTTACACACACACAATATACCTACGCACAGATACTTAGATACAGCTTTAGAAAAAGCTCAATTTGTTGTTTTCTAGATAGCTCAAGAACATTTGTTTATTAATTACAATTATGTACATACTAGGTATACTTTTTTAATTATTTTGTTAAATGAATATGCATCTTTTCACTTGAATTGTTTAAACAAATACCACCGAACTGCAATTTATTATTTTTATGCTTTTGTTTTTTATAGAATGAATGATGTACCTATTCTTTCTTTTAATGGTGTGTAAACATTTAATACGAACGAACGAATCGCTTCAAGTAATGTCTCGAAAGTGATTCCATCGATATTCTCTACTATACACAAAGCCAATCGGGCTGGCAGACAGGCATTAAGAAAAAGGCATAGTAGCACAGATTTTGTTATTTTTCATCGATTCTGTTATGTATGACCACATTCCAAAACATTTTATAAAACAAAACGGAAAAACTCACTCTTATTTATGAGAGAGCTTTTTAAAAACAAAATTTTTTTTTAATTGCACTCTTTGATTTAATTCAATGTGGCCAGACTGGAAAATTTTGTGTTGGATTAAGGAATATAAAGAAATGAGTAATCAAATAAAGCACGCAGTTTAATGAATGAGGCTGCCTTGTCTTCCTAAACGCATGTTGCTTCGCAGTTCAAAAATGTCACGCATTCCCAAACTCAGCCGTGCAAACTTTGACAAAGTATGGTGTTTCTAAAGTCATCTGTATTTGCGCTGATACACACTTCCCTCAGCATTTTTTAACAGTATTTCAACAACAATCGAGCCCCCATTACAGACTTCCTGAAAGAGCGTAACTTGAAGCTATCACCCTGAAAGTCATCAGTGTCCCTTTTCACTTTTTTGACTAAGGTGTAGTCTTTGACAGCTTCCTTCACTTCGCGTTGCACCCAGCAACATCAAGCAAAAATTTAAATCCCGAAAGAAAGTCCTGAAAGCTCGTCCTGGCAAATCTTGTGGTATCGTTTGTTTATTGATATTGATATGTTTTTAAAATTAAATATCTTAGACAAATTTTTTATGTTCAAGGAATCCAAAGTGAAAATATAACATAAGTCTACAAATTATGAATTATCAGTAAGGAGTAACAACTTAACTCAACATGAGAGATAAAATCATACAAATGTTGACATAAAATAAAGACTTAAGTTGACTTAGGTGCACTAAAAGTTGGTTTTTTCTTGTGGCACAGAAGCCTAACTCAACTATGTGTCTTTTTCTCTATTATCTCTTGACTGCAACGCTAAAGAACTATTTTTTTAAAGAGATTATTAGAAGAATACGCTTCCTTGGAATCTGCAAAAAAAATAAACAACAAAAAAGCAACTCCTGATTTGCAGTGAGGGTTTTAAACTTTAAACTGCTCTCCTGAAAACCTTGGTAAACAGACTTAGGCGGTTAAGGCTTGTGACCACAGATATAGTTTAATGCGTGATACAATAATAGAAAGTAAGTGCATTTGAAATATGGTTGACTTATAATGGAATTCTTGAAGTTTTTGTTTTTATAAGCATTTTAAAAAGCCTTGCACATATACCAAAAGGAAACAACATTTCTGGAATTATTTATACAGAAACTAGTTCTTACCTAAAGAGATTTAATTATTTTGGGGTTTTCTTTGTCTACATGCTTCACATTTATCTCTAAATATATATACAGGGTGTCCCATTAATCAACGTCAAGCCGAAAGCGGATGATAGGGCAAGTAGTGACTGCTCCAAAAAAAGTTAGAAAAAATCTATGTCACTCATTTTAAAAGGATTTGCCAGTTTGAAAAAAATCACCCTGTAATCTTTCTATTGCTGACTAAAAATCTGCAGTATGAATATTTAACTGTCATTTACAGAAGGATATCTGACAATGATATAGGAGAAAAAAAATAAGAAAAGTGAAGATTTGTAGTCACATCAATAGAAAGATCATTACAGGGTGGTTTTTTTTAAACTGACAACAACTTTTAAAATAAGTGACATAGATTTTTTTCTATCCTTTTTTGAAGCAGTCACTACTTGCCCTATCATCCGCTTTCGGCTTGACGTTGATTAATGGGAGACCCTGTAGATATATAATTTAGTTGAAAAATTAAATTAAAACCGAACTCAAGCCAAAATAATTAAATTTCTTTGGATATAAAACCATACAGTTCGACTAAAACTCATAACTTAATTGTGAAACTAGCTCTTATTAATAAATTTCAGAAAACCTTTTGAATTGGACATCGCTGAAGGCTTAGAAAGCGTCAATGTATAGCAGAAACTAATATTTTTTAAGCTAAAAAATGTTTTCAGCTGTTGTACGAACTATTTAAATTGCATAAAAAAATAAATTAAAACTTGGATTTTAGTAAAGAGTTTGGTAGCACGATTTTTCATAATTCCCTTGAATGTCAGAACGTTAATATGGCGACGAAAAGAAAGAATTGGACTACCTTCTATTATTGTATCATGGTTTAATGTATAAATCAAATGGGACTACCTGCAAAAAATTTAAAAATGCTAATTTTGCTAGTCATACGAACCAAAAAATGTTTTGTCTTTCTTGGAACAGGACCTTTAAACTGCTGTTGCATTAAACATTATGGTCGTTTTGGTTATTTTTCTAATCTGAAGAAAATTACCTTTCGGATGGTAATAAAATTTCAGCTGTCGACGAAAAACAGAAAAAGATATGGCCAACTAAAAACAGAAATTTAAGTGGTTCTAATAATCTGATCGAGAGTGTACATGCTTAATTAACGCTGTCGGTCAATTTGTGAGATAACTGTGGTTTTACATACAAGCTAGGGTTAAATATTTTTTAATTTCATTTGGCTCGCAATAGGTTACTGCATTTGAAAAATGTATGTACCAGTAGGAAGATATTTTAGAGCACTTCAAAATGATGTCAATATCGTATCCAGATTATAGGAGTTACTACCAAAAAAAATAAGTTTCGAACACCGTAACTCCCGAACGAAGAGAGCACCAAAAAAATTACATTAAAATTGTTTAGTTTAAATAGGCCAATTACGCCATGTTTTTGTTTTTTACTTTATTTTAATTTTCAAGTATTGGTATTCTTTACTTGTTCCAAAACCTGTAATTTAAAACAAAATATATTCAGTCTCATAATATTTTTGTATATGCTTCCATTGGAATTTTGGGTTATTTTTAATTCACTTTACAGATGTGTAACACAAATTGTCTGGCATCACTACAAACTATTGTGTTTATTCTTTTCTTCTCTCTTATTAGCAAATACATAATTGAAAAAATCCATAAGATGTGCTTGCCAATAGAATCTATTGAAAAGATTCATGTGTAGAAATATTATTTAAATATATTTTAAATCCACCATTTTTGCATTATTGTTAAATTCCTTTTATAAGCAAACACACTTTCCTTACCTTTTTCATTTGTTAAATTTTATTTTAATCTTTAAACACTATTTAAAACACTTAAATAAATGTAGCACTAGTACAATAAATGAAAACAACCACTTTGAATCAGAAGAGTTGGTTGGAGTTTTTATTCTATATTGTTCAATAGTGCTGCCAGACTCGACAAGTTAAATTTCTGTGCACGATTTTTATGGTTAGGTTTCCTTCACACTTAGACTGAACAAGAACATTTACATTAAGACTTTTTCTTCATGCTTTTTTTTGTTGAAGTTTATACACTTGCAAAAATATATATAAAAAAACCTAAAAAAATTTAAATTCGTGCCCTTATTCTTACTCCGTAAGGTTCTCAGGAAGATAAAGGCATGATAAATTGCGTATTAGTTTAAAAAGCTTATGAAACTACGTCGCTACCTAGCCATATTTATTGCCGACAATTGGCAAATTCAATATTGAAAATTCAATTATTTGCTTTAGTGTGTATTTTTTATATGAAATTTGGCAATTGCCGCAATAAAAATAGATACGTGGAGGCGTAGGGTGAGCAGGAAATTGATCATCGCGTTTAAAGTTTTATAATTGTAAGCAAGTATATAGTATATAAGGTGTGCGCAGTAGGTGTTTTGCACTTGACGGATCTTTTTTTCTATGCAGTTTAACATTTCAAAATAAAAAAGGTCAAGCAACTATCTCTACCATGGAAACGAAATCTTGATGAATTTCAAAAAAGCCTTGTGTAAACTGTATAGATTTCCACATAAATTTCAATTGAAATCTACCAGATTTCGCTCTGGTGTATAAGTAGTATAAGAAAAATTTCCGATGATGTTGCCTTCAATTTTGTCGTCGGTGTTTTTGGTATTGTGTCTGTTGTGCGCAAACAAAGCTGTTTTTTTGCGATGCAAGCGAACTGACAACGGCGATCAAAGCATATTAATGCCAAGGAAGGTAGATCAATAAGGTATAGTCATCGGCGAATTGATATAACAAAGCAACTTTTTTGTTCAAGCAATTGTCAAAACAAATTAACGAATTTACATCAAAATTTTTTCAATTTATTTAAATAAAAAAATTTATAAGGAAAGTTTGGCAGTTCCTTGAATAATCAGCTGTGCTGATAACGCCACCTGTTATGAACTCGCCTTGATGCCAAGTGAAATTATCATTACAACCAAGGCTAATTCATACCAGGTGGCTTCGAGAGCTCAACTGACTACGAAAATGTTTACGTATTTGAACTATGTTAATGTATCAGATTTTTTGACAGCCCAAACAAATTCTTCACTGCAAATTCTCTTGCGACTACCTGGTGTGAATTAGCCTTGATTTTTGTACGTTGACAGTTCGGGTAAGTTTTAATTGATATGGAGTTTGCAAGGCGAATTAGCTCTGAATTCGCCTTGGGAGTTTGATGAATGGGGTTTCAACTGAAGTTCAGCTGTGCTGAATTTTACTTGGCGCAGATACTGTAAAAAATTTACTCCTCTTTGCAAAAACTGTATCTAATACGATAAATAACACCATAGTATTGACAAAAACTAATTAAAGCAAATCATGGTAGAATAATATAAGGTAGCCGCCTAATTAATACAAATGTACATTTTGGGATAGAAAATGTTAAACATTAATAGAGAGGGTATGTATGTGTTTGTATAACAGAAGCAGTCAAAATAGTGTGGTATTGTGTGTGCAACGTAGTTATATCACATATACACAACATTTGACAGTTCGTACCATGAAAAAAGTAACTAAAAAATATAATCTGCTGGCGTTCCAGAGCTACCTTGTATATTATTCTACCATGAAGCAAATTATGTAAACAAAAAATTTATAACGGTGTCACAAATAAGACTTTACAAATCAACAATAAAATAAGACATAATTTTGTAATTCTTGGTGAAATACCTCGATTATTTTTAAATAAAACCTGAGGCGCCAAATTGGAAGCAATAATTCTGGAGTATATGTATGTATGTACATACATATGTATTTAAGGTAAGGTTTTTCTTTGGCATTTATGAAATTTTAGTGGACAAAAAGCCATAGTGTAGCTATGGTATTAACATAGGTCTATATTTGTATAAATAGAAAAGAAATACCCTCCAATCACAACCCAGAAACAGAATAAAAGGTAGATTACGAATGTTATGATATCGGGACTTTTTCAAAAAGTAGTTATAGGCGCCTTTCAATTTTATTTAAAAAAACGGTTGTGGAATTTAAAAATTCTTTAAAGTAGATATAAATATAAAACAAGCAATTTTTTAATAGTTTAGTTCAAGCATTAACTCGAAAGTTTTGTATTATATATTTTCTTCCTAATTAATGTTGTAGTTAACTAAAAATTAAAACTTTTAGTAGATAATGATTAATACATATTTAAAAACGTAATATCTTTCGTCGCAATATCACTCGTACATAAATACTTTCATAGCTATAATTATTAAATAGGTATTTTACTTACATTAATCTGAACAAAAAATAGTACATTGAGCCTTAAAGGTTCAATTAGTCGTACCATACCATAACACCATAACCATAACCGTGGCCATAGTCATATTTGTATCAAGATTGTATGAAAGAGAAAGGAAATCTTCTTTTCTAATGTAGTTTCTAATTTGACTATCTCTTTCATATTATCTTAGTAAGAACATTTTTCATGTAAAACTGCATAACACATGATAACAACCTTTTTTAGCTGCCAAAAGTGAGTATTCTGTTCCATATTCTGTGGTCATAACCATACTAGAAAATATGCTAAAAAATAAAATCTAGGAATATACGAAGATGCTTAAGCGAATATTTAAATTAAAAAAGGCGCCGAAGATGAAAAATAAAAACAGAAAAATATACAATAAATTCGTTCTCTCAGCTTATGGTTATGGCAGAAAACCAAAATTCAATTGGTTTCTATGGTTATGGCGTAATGGCAAGTCACCTATAATCAAATACAGTGGTGTGCTTAAGGTTGGTTCGAACACCTGTTTTCTATGGTTATAGTTATGTCACGACTAACTGAACCTTAACTGCCTACAATACGTAATCGACAAAAAGAAAATTTTGCAATAGAAAAATTTTATTAATTACTATTGACGTTTTTTAAGTACAATTTTATTAGTTGTGAATGACCGGTTATCACAAAAAAAACTAAAATTAGAACTCATGTCGTTTACGTCTGTTTGGCGGTTAGGAATCGAATTCTGTCTTTCGGGAGCACAAATAAAAACCAAATTATCGAGACAACAAAGTAAAGTTTTTAAGACCGAGATTAAGTTAAATTTAATATCTGTACACAGCGGGACCTATAAGGACCCAAGTCGGCTGGTTTTAAACTTTAAATTACCACCTTGTGGAACCTAATATCTGTATTTACTCTTTGAGTTGACATTTTATAAATCTTTTTTTTTTAATAACTTAGCGGCCAACGTTGGTAGTTTAATCCTAATCTAGCAACTAAAATTATAAAATGTTGTCTACTTAAAGAGTAAATACAGATATTAAATTTAACTTAATCTCTAATCTCGTTCTGAAAAACGCACTAAAGAAACATTGTAAATATTAAAAATAACGAATCAAAAGATTGATAAATTAAAACTCGAGAAAATAAAACAAATAAATCTTTAGTATAAAATCAAGTGAGTTTCAGTCAATATTAGGTGTGTTTCTTTATGTGAACGATGCTAACCAAACTTACCCAAAATTTATTCTTTATGCATATTTTAGGTCTGTTTCTTTACTTGTACGAAGTTACCCAATACACAAATTTTGTATTGAAAAGAGCTTTCGGTTAAGTTTGGACAAGTGAAGAAACATACTTTTTGTATTGAAAACTCTCGGTTAAGTTTTTGCTAACTTCGTGTACGTAAAGGAATACGGCTATCAAGTAAAAACGGAAATGAAAATTAAAATTAAATTCAATTATTTGAAATGAAATCAACTGTTTCGTTGTAAAATAAATGCCAATGAATCCATGGGGCATAGCGTTATATCTTCTTCAAATTTCTGGCTGGATAGACGCTTAAGGAATGTCAAAGTTGTTTTAAAAACCGCCGAAACATTATGTGAGCCCCACTGCAGCAAATGATGCAAATTTAACTGTAGAAATGAATTTACTATAAATTTAATTTATCTTAATTTTTGATTTTTAAAATTACCTCTCCAGTATTTTGAGACTGTAGACCAGAGCATTGCATTAGATTAGTTCGATGTACAATAAGGCCAGTGTTTTGTTGCATTTGCGGTTTACGATCTCTAACTACTGCCGGTATAGTACTTGAGGCTGGCAAATTTCTCATTACAACCACTTCCATATCTTCGCCCAAGGCGGTGTGAGAAGACCCAAAATCTGGCATTACGCCCAACCAATCGTTTTCCGTAAATATAAACTTATCCAGGGGATCTAAGATGGACTTGAGATTGCGGTATGAGGTTGAGGTTAAAATGCCCGATGGATGATTATCCGACAATTTTTCACAATTGTCAATTTTTTCTAGTAGCACTCGAAAAATATGCAAAACAGGTTGATTGTCCAGAATACCCTGCCCAAGGCCACGCTCATCATCTCGTGTTAATCGTCGATCCTGCATAATTTCTACTTCACCGTCAGCTAGAGAGGCGCCACCCAAAGGCTGGGCAGACACCACTGTTAAACGTAAGGTATCATCTTCAATGTAAATAGCTGAAGGTATAGGATAGTAATTGCCTTGCAAGGGTATCTTTGAAAATCGTTGGCGTTTAATCATCTGTAAACTATTTAGATCAGTATAAAATAGATCAGCATTGCGAACGCGTGTCTGAAACCGCATAACTATTTCTGTATCATCCATATCGGTTATGTCAATGTTGTTGCGTATTTCCGGTGCTTCGCCATCACGCAGTATCGTATGATGTATACCAAAATATAGGCCAACACTAACAGAAGACTCTAACGGACCACTTGTAACTAAAACCACAGGTTTTTGGGCATTTGTGATCAGGGATGCAAAACCATTAGGCAGAAAGAGATAAGCACCCGAGTGCTCACCCTTTTGACGAACGCCGTACTTGAAAAATTGTACTCTCACTGGTGTATGAGGCTCTGAATCTTTTATTTGTATCGATTTCATCATACCTTCTGCGCTGAAAGCCACTGTTGGCCCTGACCCAACTTTTAGAGACATTACTCTGTGTTTACCAAACTTTACTTCTTTGGGATAATCACCCAGCTGGGTGGTGATAGGACTATCAGTAAATATTAAATTCGATGCAAATGTTACGTAGCTAAAAGAAATTTGTATTAAAAAAAGTAACAAGAAATGGATCCTTCAAAAATGAACTGTTATTTTTTATTAGGAAAATAAAAGTTAAATTTTAACTTTTAATTTTTACCGAAAAAACTGTTATTTTACACCAACAAATATGGTAAATTTTTAACTTTTATTTTTAACTGATAGAAAAAATAGTAGCTCAAAGTCTTAGTTGTTGATACTCACTTTGGTTTCATAGTTTCGGGAGTTTCTACTTTGACAATGTACGTGGACAATCCTAGCGGTGGTACTTTTGCTTTAAAAATCAATCGATATTTTGTGGTTGAAGCTTGTGGGGTAATTGTAATTGTATTTGAATATGTGTGCTTATGCCAAGTCCAAACAGGACTTATTTGTATATCAACAGGATTATTATTGGAATCAACAACGCTAACATAGGGAGAGGCCACATAAAAATCTACTACATCCTCACGCCATTGAGGCAATGAATTATGGAAAACCAAATGTTTTTGTGGCAATTCTTCGCCCAAAATTATAGTAGTGCGACTATCATCTGGCCCAGGCCATCGCGAATCATCCAAGTAGAAATAATTAAAATTACTATCAGCATTATAAATCTATAAATAAAATAGTTTTAAAAACAAATAACAAAAAAAATTGTTTGCATGCGTACAGATGGTTTTGTCAGCAATTTATACACCGCCTGTTGCATAACAGATCTACATGATTTTATAGCGTCCATCATACGCCTGTTATAGTCTTCAACAACATGGGTCTTGGCAGTACCTGTTATGCCATCATGATGCTGAAATAGAGATAGCTGCCTTCTGGCATCTTGTAACATTTCATCGAATTTGTTGCTTGTATCCCAATTATGCCAAGAACTTAATATTTCTGCGGATCGTATGTAATGCATTAAAACTCGATCCAAACGTTTGTGATACGGACGTGAGGTGTAATAACCACTCCAATAGTTATCATTACGATCGGCATATGTAAAGAAATCACCACTTAATGTCGGAAAATCACGTTGTTTTTCTTTTTGTTCTTGATGTACAGCATCAAAATATTCTTGTAATGTGCCGAATTTAGCTTCTACAAAATATTTATGTTCGGAATTGATGTGATTGAAGAGATTTTCATAATTGACTCGTTGTACTTCCCATTCGGTACTTTGGCTGTAACGAAAATCATCGCCAAGAGGAAACAGAACAACATTGGTGCGATAAAGTTCAGCTTTTTTCTTCCATTGATCTATAAGCAATTCAGCTCTATAAACACATTATATATGTATGTATTAAAAAAAAACTATGTTTATTTTCAAAATTTTTTTAGAAATAGATATCACATTTGTTTAAAAACAGTGTATTAACTCAGAATTTAAACATTTTCAGTAGAGACAAAAAACTGTTTATCCTGTGTGTTCTGTAAATCGAATCGATTTGAAAACGCTCGATTTAGAGAAATTAAATCCACTAATAGCAAAAATTTTTCAGACTTTTTTGCAGTTTCATATTTTTTAAAGCTTAAAATATCATATCTGAAATTAGTTTACTATCGGCCCTGTTCTGTAAACCGAATCCGAGTAAATTTCTCGTTTTCAAATCGAATTCAAATTTTTGGTGTTCTCTAACCGAATTTACGTATTTATATTCGTTTTAAAATCGAGTAAACAAACCTGCTCGAAAGTAAATCGAATGCCGTTTTTCCTTTAAAAATTTCTTTCCGAATGGTAAAAAAGCACTTCGTACTTAAACTTCAATGTGTTTTTTTAATTATTTGGACTGAAAGATATTTGTTTTTATAAAAATTTCTTCTAAAAAAAAACTAAAAAATACTATTAATATGACTCATATATACTCCACGCATGATCAAAAATATATTTGATGAAATAAAACGAATTTTTTCCCCTGCATCTGAATTTAACATGCTTTATGATGTTATAAAAAATTTATTTATAACAACAATGCCATGAGAATACACATAATTTTATTTTTTGTGAAACACAGAACATGCCTGATTGTTTCAAAATTATTTTGAAAATTTTTAACAAGTATCAACTCAACATAAAAATGAATAAACTGAAACATTTGTAGCATGAAAACAGTCACACTAAAAATGCTTACTGCCTATTTTTGTATTTTGAAACAATTTATTTTACGAAAAAGATAACTCGTTTTTTGTGGTGAAGTAGTGGCCAGAACAATAAAAAAAATTTTACAGTTGGTGGATAGAATAATAATGTCGTTATTCGGTAAAAAGTGTAAAAAATAAAAATTTCGAGTTAATACAGTTTTGTTAAACAAGTGCGATATATACCTTTGAGCTACATTGTGATCATCTATCGTTTGTGGAGAAACTCTCCAGGGACACATTAGGCCGAAATTTGGAACTCTTTTAAAATCAAATTGGCAGCATATTTTGGGATCTGGACCACAGGAGTGCGGAATGTCATACGAATAAAAAGGCATCATATGTGTGAACAGGTCCGTACTACCGGTATTATCTAGTAAAGAAATAAAATGTTCAAAATTTCTTTAACTAAAAGCAATATTCCTACCCCATAATTGTCGCCAATAAAATTCTAAATTACGCTTTGAAGCCAATTCCTTTTTTACTGAGTAATGAGTCCTTTGTATAAGGGCATTATGAAAACCTGATTTCTTTAATATATACGGCATTGATGCACTATGGCCAAATGGATCAATGGACCAAGAAGATGTCGGTGTGACATTTAAGAACTTCTTTAGCCAGTGTTGGCCTTCTGTTAGCTGCAACAAAATATTATACCAATGCGAATTGGCTTCGTCTGGCATAACCCAGCCTCCAGTTACAAACTCTAACTGACCATTTGCAACCAATCTGTAAACAACGTTATTTGTGATAGCTATTAGTAAATAAGTTTTTATTATATATCCTACGTTACTTTTTAACTTCTTGTTTATTGGAATCTCCCAAGTCTTCATAAAAACGTGAAAAATATGAAATTTCTGCCCATATGAACTTCATTTCAGGATTTTCACGCAAATGTCGCAAAGCATTGGATAATATATGCTTCGTTTCATGATTATAATATTCATCAAATGTTTTGATCCAACCCGGATCATTGTGAGAATGGGGAACCACGAATACTTTTAGCTTATGGTGATCATTATACTGAAGGGGATCATATTTAATGTTCCAACCTTGTTTCCAGACGCCACCGTCAATATTATCAAATTTCATTTTACCATACAAGTCAAGCATCTATTAAAAAAGTAGTACATTTTATAATTATGTACTTAGTTTATGTACGTACATATGTACAAAGTTATGTACCTATGTATGAAATATCTAAAATTTAAATTGAGACTGACCTGTATATTAGGTTGCGGAACTTGCTGCGGATCAATATCACACGTATCATCTTTGTTGTCACTTATCATGTTTTCTTGAACTTTTGGCATATTGTCCTTATCCATTCTGTTCTCCAGGTTCCCCGATATTTTAAATTCGGTTTGTCGTTGTGGCTTTTCACCAACATTGCTTTCTATTTTGTTAGATTCCATAATTTTTGGAATATCCATTTTTTGCTTTATAGCTTCAAATGAATCGAGATTCATAAAATTCGGTTTTTTATCCTCGGCTGGCGCCGCATAATTTATTAGAAAATAAACGGCCAAGAAAATTGCCACGAAAACGGCACATAGCACCAGAGTAAATCGTCTACGTATTCTTAACATTTTTCCCACAATTATTATGTACTTTTATTTCATTTATTAAAACGAACTATGGTAATGAATATTAGTCAGTCAGATACTTTCCATTTTTGTCACTTTGCTAATTTTGTGCGTGGAACACTGCAATTTTTGTTGTTATAATAAAATCAATGCAATACAATGCTTACAATATATGTATGTATAAAAAACGCTAATTGGAATTTTTTTTCATTAGCATCGGATATACATATATGTATGTATGTATATGATTTTATAAACTATGATCACAAAGTATTTTGTGCTATGATTGAATTGAATCATCTCACAAGTAGAATAATTCATTTAAATCACCTTAGTAATAAGGGATATACTAATATATGTATTTATATTAATTATTGAAAAAATAAATTTGTGTACTAAAACTGATGTTATCATATAAGGGACAGGCGGCCACCCTACTTTTTGTTTATGTTATTCATATAAATAAATCAAGTGAACTGATAGCTTGAAACAAAGTTTAATTTCGTGCAATTATTGTATAATTAGTGAAAAACAATTCCAAAAAGTTGAATAAAAATGAAAATACAAAGAATTTTTAAACTTTGCAAACACCAGCCAATTTCAGTACGATGTTTAACATACAATAGACCTTATAGTACATCAACTAAACCTTCTAAAAGAGAAACATTTTTGGAACGAGTATCTGTCGGTCCTGGATTACAAGAATTTTTCAACGCTAAACCCAAATTTAATACGACTTTAGAAGGTAAGCCGATGCAGGAAGAACAATTAATTCCTTATTTACCTCTTGAAAGCTACCAAGGTCAAGGACGAAAAGTTCATTTTGAGGTATATGGCTGTCAGATGAATACCAATGATACAGAGGTAGTATGGTCCATATTGCAGACAAATGGCTATACAAAGTCGAAAGACATTAAAGATGCCGATGTTATAATGGTAGTAACTTGTGCTGTAAGAGAAGGAGCTGAGGCTAAGATATGGAACCGTTTAAACCATTTAAAATCCATGAAAGAAAAAAGGTCTGTAAAAAAAGGACCTCTGCAAATTACTGTATTGGGTTGTATGGCAGAAAGACTGAAACAAAAATTATTGGAAAAAGAAAAATGTGTAGATGTTGTAGCTGGACCAGATAGTTACAAAGATCTACCAAGGTTATTGGCCATTTCCAGACATTATAAACAATCAGCTATCAATGTTATTCTAAGTTTGGATGAAACCTACGGCGACGTTATTCCTGTAAGGCTAAACACAGATTCGCCCACAGCTTTTGTATCCATAATGAGGGGCTGCGATAATATGTGTACTTATTGTATAGTACCTTTTACTAGAGGTAGAGAACGTTCTCGCGACATAGAGTCAATCAAAAAAGAAGTTTTAAATTTAAGGGGCAATGGTGTAAAAGAAGTTACATTATTAGGGCAAAATGTCAATAGTTATAGAGATTTTTCAAAAGAATCGGAGACAAATGTGCCTACAGTTCCAGGCTTTAAAACCGTTTACAAGCCCAAGAAGGGTGGTCTTCCATTTTCAGTTTTGCTGCTAGAAGTTGCGGAAGCTGTTCCTGACATACGCATACGTTTTACATCTCCACATCCCAAAGATTTCTCCGAAGATGTATTAAGAGTTATAAGAGATCATCCAAATATTTGTAAAAATTTACACTTGCCAGCCCAATCAGGAAACAATAGTGTTTTGGATCGCATGCGTCGCGGTTATACACGAGAAGCATATTTGCAATTGGTGGATACAATTCGAGCGTATTTGCCTGAAGTGGGATTGTCTAGTGATTTTATTTGCGGATTTTGCGGAGAAACCGAGGAAGAGTTCCAAGATACAGTCACACTTATTGAACAAGTGCGTTATAACGTTGCTTTCCTATTTGCCTATAGTATGAGAGAAAAAACGACTGCTCATCGACGATATAAAGATGATGTAGCGCACAGCGTAAAAAACGAAAGATTACAGAGAATGGTAAAGGCTTTTCGTCATGGTGCCACGGAATTGCATAAGATGTATCAAGGGCGCAAGGAGCTAATTTTAATTGAAGGAACCAGTAAACGATCTGATGATTGTGTATTTGGCAGAAATGATGCCAATATTAAAGTAATTGTCCCTGTGAAAAATATCCCATTGATTTTAACAGAAAGTAGTCTAGACACCAAAGAAATTGCTCCTGGAGACTTTGTAGTGGTTGACATTGAAGAAACAAATTCCCAGGTTCTGAAAGGGAAACCAATATATATAACAAGTTTGCAAAATTTTTATGCTAAATTATAATTAATGAAAGAATTGTTAAATATGTATTAAAACAGTTTTATTCTTCCATACTATCTTCATTTTCTTGACCTTTCTTCTCAACACGTGTATGGAACTTAGTCATGATTTTGCGATAAAATTCAAATATTAAACCACTAGCCGCACGACACATTAAATGAGCATCATTAAAATGTGCCATTTTGAAGCAACCCGAGCTATGAACCGTCACTAAGTCTCTCTCTAAAGAATCGAAAACAAATGTGAAGCTGGCACGAAAATCTTTAGCTTGATATTGATCAGGATCTAAAATTAGCAGACCATCTTTATTTATGATACAGTGGACAGCGGCAACAGTAAATTTCATTGGCACACCACCAATAACTAATGCCATACAGGCTGCATTTATGGCACATGCGTCCAACTGCAAAAATAAAATTCGAAAATGTAATTGCTTCTTCAACCACAATTAGTATGATTATTGCCAACTTAATACGTATATAAAACTTACACCTCCTCTATCATCTAATTCCTGAAGCTGAACAGAAATCATTGTTCTGGGATGTAGAGCAGACAGCAATGCTGACTCACAAGCGTCCTTAATAACGGCTTCTCGTATTTTATCACGGATTGTGGGTAAACCAGCTTTAGGACGATATATACATTCCACATAAGCTTTTTCAATACTTAAATTTTGCAGTTTGACTTCAACGGGTCCCAAAGTTGATGCCAAAACACATGTGCCGCCTTGGGCAAACAAAGCTGAACCATCTGCCCGTGTTAAGGGATTTAATTCACAGTTCATTGAACGCAGTTTGACGTCCTCGGAATCATTACCGTCCTGAATCATTTTTGTAACCATTTTCTAATGTGTAATTAAAATAAAAATAAGAATTAAACTCGTTTAAAATTTTAGTTTATGCCTCCACTCACCATGAAACGATATCAGACTACAAAATTGGCCAAATAATATAAACAACGATATCAGACATCGTTGACCACATACATATATGTGTAAGGATGCCACACTACCAGAACATAAAACCGAGTACATTTCTAAATCTATATAAATTTAATATGTACGTACATCACTAATAATAATGGGTTTGCAATCAATCAAAAACAATTTTCTAGACGTATGTGAACAAATCAAACTCCAACAAACCGTAACAGCTGTTTGTGTTTACATTTTTCATTGTTTTCTTTTATTTGCTGTGGTGAGTTTTAAAAACAAAACAAAATCATGCAAAGACTTAAGAAACGTACAGTACAATTGTACAGTAAAGCTCGGCTATAATAAACACGCCGATATTTTAATACTTACTTGTTATTGATTAATTTCGTTACAATCAAAGTATATAAAATAATGGCTGTGCACAAAACAAAGAAATACCAGTATACAGTTAAACTCCTTACAAAACGAACTGCGTTACACCCAAAAAGTATTTTTGCTGTAAAATCTAAAATAATTCTTGTGCAAGATTAAATCAAAAGCCAAAATCAAGCTTAGACCAATAGAAAACAAACTGCGTACAGTTTTTTGGGTAAAAAATAAAACTATGGGGTGATAATCACCAACAAACTTTTCCATTCCACAAAAAATGCTCAAAAACACTCAAAAAGTATTTTTGCTGTAAAATCTAAAATAGTTCTTGTGCAAGATTGAAACAAAAGCCAAAATTTAGCTTAGACCAATAGAAAACGAACTGCGTACAGCTTTTTGGGTAAAAAATAAAACTATGGGGTGATAATCACCAACAAACTTTTCCATTCCCCAAAAAATGCTCAAACACACCCAAAAAGTATTTTTGCTGTAAAATCTAAAATAATTCTTGTGCAAGATTAACTCAAAAGCCAAAATCAAGCTTAAGCCAATAGAAAACAAACTGCGTACAGTTTTTTGGGTAAAAAATAAAACTATGGGGTGATAATCACCAACAAACTTTTCCATTCCGCAAAAAATGCTCAAAAACACCCAAAAAGTATTTTTGCTGTAAAATCTAAAATAATTCTTGTGCAAGATTAAGTCAAAAACCAAAATCAAGCTTAGACCAATAGAAAACAAACTGCGTACAGTTTTTTGGGTAAAAAATAAAACTATGGGGTGATAATCACCAACAAACTTTTCCATTCCACAAAAAATGCTCAAATACACCCAAAAAGTATTTTTGCTGTAAAATCTAAAATAGTTCTTGTGCAAGATTGAAACAAAAGCCAAAATTTAGCTTAGACCAATAGAAAACAAACTGCGTATAGCTTTTTGGGTAAAAAATAAAACTATGGGGTGATAATCACCAACAAACTTTTCCATTCCGCAAAAAATGCTCAAAAACACCCAAAAAGTATTTTTGCTGTAAAATCTAAAATAGTTCTTGTGCAAGATTAACTCAAAAGCCAAAACCAAGCTTAAGCCAATAGAAAACAGACTGCGTACAGTTTTTCGGGTAAAAAATAAAACTATGGGGTGATAATCACCAACAAACTTTTCCATTCCCCAAAAAATGCTCAAACACACCCAAAAAGTATTTTTGCTGTAAAATCTAAAATAGTTCTTGTGCAAGATTAACTCCAAAGCCAAAATCAAGCTTAAGCCAATAGAAAACAAACTGCGTACAGTTTTTTGGGTAAAAAATAAAACTATGGGGTGATAATCACCAACAAACTTTTCCATTCAGCAAAAAATGCTCAAAAACACCCAAAAAGTATTTTTGCTGTAAAATCTAAAATAATTCTTGTGCAAGATTAAATCAAAAGCCAAAATCAAGCTTAGACCAATAGAAAACAAACTGCGTACAGTTTTTTGGGTAAAAAATAAAACTATGTGGTGATAATCACCAACAAACTTTTCCATTCCACAAAAAATGCTCAAAAACACCCAAAAAGTATTTTTGCTGTAAAATCTAAAATAGTTCTTGTGCAAGATTGAAACAAAAGCCAAAATTTAGCTTAGACCAATAGAAAACAAACTGCGTACAGCTTTTTGGGTAAAAAATAAAACTATGGGGTGATAATCACCAACAAACTTTTCCATTCCGCAAAAAATGCTCAAAAACACCCAAAAAGTATTTTTGCTGTAAAATCTAAAATAATTCTTGTGCAAGATTAAATCAAAAGCCAAAATCAAGCTTAGACCAATAGAAAACAAACTGCGTACAGCTTTTTGGGTAAAAAATAAAACTATGGGGTGATAATCACCAACAAACTTTTCCATTCCGCAAAAAATGCTCAAAAACACCCAAAAAGTATTTTTGCTGTAAAATCTAAAATAATTCTTGTGCAAGATTAAATCAAAAGCCAAAATCAAGCTTAGACCAATAGAAAACAAACTGCGTACAGTTTTTTAGGTAAAAAATAAAACTATGGGGTGATAATCACCAACAAACTTTTCCATTCCGCAAAAAATGCTCAAAAACACCCAAAAAGTATTTTTGCTGTAAAATCTAAAATAATTCTTGTGCAAGATTGAAACAAAAGCCAAAATTAAGCTTAGACCAATAGAAAACAAACTGCGTACAGTTTTTCGGGTAAAAAATAAAACTATGGGGTGATAATCACCAACAAACTTTTCCATTCCACAAAAAATGCTTAAAAACACCCAAAAAGTATTTTTGCTGTAAAATCTAAAATAATTCTTGTGCAAGATTGAATTAAAAGCCAAAATTTAGCTCAGACCAATAGAAAACAAACTGCGTACAGCTTTTTGGGTAAAAAATAAAACTATGGGGTGATAATCACCAACAAACTTTTCCATTCCGCAAAAAATGCTCAAAAACACCCAAAAAGTATTTTTGCTGTAAAATCTAAAATAATTCTTGTGCAAGATTAAATGAAAAGCCAAAATCAAGTTTAGACCAATAGAAAACAAACTGCGTACAGGTTTTTGGGTAAAAAATAAAACTATGGGGTGATAATCACCAACAAACTTTTCCATTCCGCATTTTTTCGGAATGGAAAAGTTTGTTGGTGATTATCACCCCATAGTTTTATTTTTTACCCAAAAAGCTGTACGCAGTTTGTTTTCTACTTGTCTAAGCTTGATTTTGGCTTTTGATTGAATCTTGCACAAGAATTATTTTAGATTTTACAGCAAAAATACTTTTTGGGTGTTTTTGAGCATTTTTTGCGGAATGGAAAAGTTTGTTGGTGATTATCACCCCATAGTTTTATTTTTTACCCAAAAAGCTGTACGCAGTTTGTTTTCTATTGGTCTAAGCTAAATTTTGGCTTTTGTTTCAATCTTGCACAAGAATTATTTTAGATTTTACAGCAAAAATACTTTTTGGGTGTTTTTGAGCATTTTTTGCGGAATGGAAAAGTTTGTTGGTGATTATCACCCCATAGTTTTATTTTTTACCCAAAAAACTGTACGCAGTTTGTTTTCTATTGGTTTAAGCTTTACTTTGGCTTTTGTTTCAATCTTACGCAGGAATTATTTTAGATTTACAGCATAAATACTCTTTGGGTCTTTGTGAGCCTTTTTTGTTCAAATGAAATTTAAAAGACTTACATTCCCCAAAAAAGTATTTTTGTTGTTAAATCTAAACTAATTCTTGGGTACGAAATAAAGAAATGTTTTAATATATCTAAGAGCCTTTTAAATTATTTATTTTAGTATATTCATTGCTTACTGTACCTTTTCTCAGTTAAAATAATTCACCACTTATCAAATAATACAATAGCAACAACAGAAAGAACAACGGACAGCTGTTACGGTTTGTTGTGGTGAGTTTGATTTGTTCACGCCGATATTTTCTAGTTGACTAAAAAAATCCATAAATATTTTCGGGTAAACACATTAAACCATGACGGATCCTTGGACGGTCCATAACGCAAACAAAGATACAATACAAATAAATTCAGACGAGTCCAAAGAAATCAACAACCAACATAAAATCGGAGAACTGGAAAACTGTTCCCAACACTTGTGTTTTGAAGATAGTTTCATTCAAGACAATAATTCCAACACACTAGTAGAAGATAGTGATAAAATTACTTTAGAAGAAGTTATTGAGACTGAACATCAACCTCTTCCCGATTCTGAAAACTATTTGCAGAGTTTAGGTAATTACGTCTTAAATGCAATTTGTCATAAGTAGAAAACAGCGATAGTTCTCAAAGATACATACATTTTGTCTTTTGAATATAGTACATATCGTGCCTTTGTGCAAGAGTTATAACTCAAAAAATCTTGTTTACAGAAAACGCGAGTTGAGTATACAAGATATTTGTTTGCATTTTTACAAAATATAATGGCGATATATTATTAATTAAAAAATTTCGAGTTATAACTATTGCAGCAGAGGCACGATGTAAAATTTTTGTAATACACGCTGAACGTCTGCACATTATATTTTTTTGACAGAACGTAAACTTGAAAAACTAAAAAAGAACTCAAAACTTGTTGACGCTTTATCAGAGAAGCGTGACGATTGTCTGCGTTCTATATTGCAGAGTAATTCAAGTGGCATTTGTAATAATGATTTATTGTTGGAATTAGATACAAGCATAACTAATTCCGATTCAGCTGTGCAAAATCTATATAGGCATATACAACCTATTCAAGCAGTCACAGTGGGAGAAACAGTGCAAATCGTTAAATACGATCAACTGGAAGAACAACGTTTGGAGGCAGAAGCTAACGAAGAACAAGAAGAAAATTTACCAGCAAGCCGTTAAGAACCTTTGCTATTAAAAATGAATTCAGCATTTGGAGAAGTTTTTATGTTTCTGACAAATTTAGCGTGGAAGAGCCGCTTAACAATACCAGTTCTGGTAACTACTGCATTTCTTATTATGGACATTCGTTTACAGATTGAAATAAACATACAATCTGGTCAAGTGGTATGTATTAAAAAATGTAATTATTAGTTTTTAACCATTATTTTTTAGGCTGCAGCTGAATATAATCGCATTGATAACGATGATGAGTATATCGAAAATGATGACGACGATGAGGATTACAACTATGAAGAATATACCACAGATTCTAGTGCAGAAGCGGACGATGAAGACGACCATGAAAATGGCAATTCATGGTAATAGTTGTTTTTAAGACACTGTCTATTCCGACATTGCTTATGAAGGCACTTCTTTTTTAGAAGTTGACTTTTTTATATTCTACATCTATTCTATAATTTGTTATTAATAATAGCATATATAAAAACTGCAAAAAACTAAATTTTCTTTTACTGAAATATGTAAGTTTATATATAAATACAATTATATTTCTATAAAACTTACAAAACAAAGCAAAAATTTACATATATAGTTTGATCAATTCGTCACTTACAGCTGAAGGTGTTAAAATACCCAAGTCTGTAAATAGTAGTGTTATATAAGCAGGTGGTGTATAGTCAACCAATGGATGAACTTTAGATACATCACTTAAATGTTTGCGAGAGTACTGTTGGGGGAAAAAGAAACAATAAAATTTTAAAAAGAAATACAAGAATATTAAAAAGTACCTTATATTCATCAGGCAAATCCCTTTGATTTAACGGATACAGTCTAGTGAATTTAAAGCTTTCAGCCAAAACATAAAAGGGTTTTTTCATTTCTCTAGCACATAGCCCCATTGTAAAACTACCAATGCGATTAATGATACCACCACTTTCAACTACCGCTTCTGCTCCTACCATAACAAAATCTACAGATTCCATAACATAACCTGTAGCAGAGTCTAGAATCATGGTGCAATCTATTCCAGCTCGTTCTAATTCAGCTATCATTTGTTCTCTAAAAGAAAGGAAATATCAGTTCACAATAGCTTCGACAACAAAGTCCAGTTTTGCGATTAATATAACGCTTAAAAATTTGTACATACCCCGAATTATCCGGTCCACCTTTTGTAACGTACACATGAAACTGTTTATTTGCTTTTGCTGCTGTTAATAATGCTTTAAGTACCACACGGGATCTGGAATGAGTCAACACACGACAGTCATCAGTAATAAACTTCTGAGCTTGTTGAGCAATCACGTTACGAGAATTTAATAGTTTAGTTAAAAATATTTTTCCACGATTTAGCATTATCTCGCGACACTCTTCCATACCACGATCATCCAAACTTAAAGTTATAAAACGACAAAATAGTTCACCTCCTGACACTACTGCCGCTATAGAAAGATCTGTATTACGCATGGCTGCTACAGCTTCCTGCATAGTATTCTGAAGGATGTGAATTGTACCAACTGAGAATATTAAAGAATTAGTTCTCATTTTTCAAAATAAAACTATCACCTACATTGTTTCTTTTCCAATATCATTAAAAGTGTTTTTATAGCTGCAATGCCAGATGAGAGGTCCTTGTCGTCGTCCAATAGTTTTAGAAAATATTTGACCACATCTATACAGATATGAAACATTTTAGAATGTTAATGTTTAAATTTAAAACTATTACTTACCAAACTCTTCATTTTTATATGATAAGGAAGGCATTATTACTTTTAACAAAAATTTTGCAAAATCTTCAGTGTTTGACACGCAAATTTTCATTTAACACTTGCTTGGGAGAGAAACCGTGTTGCCACTAAACGATTTTTCTTCTTTGGGCTAATTTGAAATGGGCTTAGCCGCTAAGAAAAACACAACACTCATCAGAAAAATATTGGGCTATTTTTTCATATCGTTTTTGACTTTTGTGAAGAAAAATAATTTGCTCGCCAAGATAACCTGTGATTATGAACCGGGAGCGACTATAAGTGCTTTTCTTTAAACATGGTATTGTGTTCAACATTTCACGTGAAATGCTGTCAAAATACAACAATAATTGGCATATGTTCATGAAAAAAATTTTACATAAGGCCCCTTTCACAGTTGAGACATTTATTGACAGACATTTTTTTAATTCTCTTTTGAACTGTCCTGAAGCTTTCACACTTCGTCAAGAAATGTCCGATTTGTTTACTTTATGTGTGTGAATTTGGGTTAGTGTTGTGGCTTTGTTTGCTAGATGTGTGTATGTATTGCGAAAAGTAGAAAATAAAAACGAAAAATGTCCAGTACAGATAGTCGTGTACTGCACCCTCTAACTTTTCTTCCCCTCTCCAACATAATTTTTCTGTCCGGAAGGAAATGTCCGAAGTGTGAAAGGCCACTAAGTAGTACTCTGTTTTTCTTAGACGGGGTTCATACAGGACAATTTTTGTTGCACAACTTTAGATTCAGATGGGCGAAAGACAGAGAAATACTGTGTTGCTTTCTCCATCTTTCTCGCGGCTGAATTAAAAGTTGGTCAACAAAAATTTCCCTGTCTGAAACCCGCCTTAAGGAATACATAAGTCAACGTTCAGACGATGCAAGTCTTATTGATCAGCTTCTTATTCAGCTGTGAGAAAGACAGAAATGAGGATAAATTTTTCTGTCTTTCTCGCAGCTGAATGAGAAGCTGATCAATAAGACTTTCATCGTCTGAATATTGACAAATGTAGATGTTAATTTTTTCGCATGAAATAATCAATGTTGTCCAACATTTCTTACAAGTTTGAACACAGTACCAGGTTGTGGCAGCCAACAAGCACTTGTTGGAGTTTAGTCTATGTCCATACGACTCAACTTTTGAGTTTATGGGAGAGAGAGGTGAGAAGAATGGGAAGGGGTACACTGCTTCATGTACATGCAACTCTCTTTTGTTTTCTTCTTCGTAATATTAAGCAACAACAAATTCTATGTAAAAAACAAAAGCTGCGCAGCAAGAATTTTATTATATGGACACGAATGCAACTTCAAAAGAAAATTTCAGAAAGTTGCAGAAGCAAAAGTTGATTCATATGGACATGGACTTATGAATATGGTTACGAAATTTCGTGCCAGTTGTGATTTATTTAAGGCTCCGTTAGCCAACCGTTGCTGTACCACTACCGTACCCATAGAACCGTACCGTACCGTACTGTTAGCACGTTTGTCCACTTATAGAACATTTAAAAACGTGCGTATGTTTTACTCTATTTTGTTGTTTTAATATGAAAAAAACAGCTGTTCACAAAACAGTGATGGGAATTAAAAATGTTCAAATAGTGAGTCTTGCGAAGAAAAAGTACCTAAACAATATAAATAGTTTAAAACTGTATTTGGTGTAGGTACATAAAAATATATCTATATTATATATTTATAATAAATAAATATGTATCTGTGTATACATACATATCGTTAAATAAAACGCAAAAAGCCCTAACTAACAAAAAAAAATCGAATCGCCTTTTTAATAAATTCCGATGTATTTCATCAACATATACATAGCTATGTACATATGTAAGAAAGGAAATAATTTTTTATATGTGCAAACACAAAAATGGTTTGAAGCCATTTTAATCCTTTTATCTATATCACAATTGTATTTAACGTGTATATATCGTCATATAAAATGCAAAAGGCCATATCATCCTCTTAAATAGTTTTTCAGGATAGATAAAAAACTTAATAAAAAAAACTATTGTGATTATAGAAAGTCTGAATTAATAATACTATGCTGAAAATTTTTTTTGTGATCACAATAGTTTCATTTTTATAAAGTTTTGTATCTCTCCTGAAAAATGTTTAAAGACGATTATATGAAAACATTCTTTATTATGAAAACATCTAATATATATATATATATATATATATATATATATATATATATATATATATATATATATATATATATATATATATATATATATATATATATATATATATATATATATATATATATATATATATATATATATATATATATATATATATATATATATATATATATATATATATATATATATATATGTATATTTATGTACAAACATACATACATATATATTACTTTAAGTTGTTTTCCCACACAGATAGAATTATTACCAAAAGTACAAAAAAAAAAAAACAGAGCAAAAATACCCCCATTCCATTTAGTATACAAGCAACCCATCACTGCTTTACAACTGTCACTTAACAACGTTAGATTTTCTATTTTATACAGGTTGAGACGTTCCGGCAACGTGACATTTAAATTCGGTAAGCTTTTGCATTGGTTCTCCCATGCCATATACGAACAGCTGACACGTTTTCTTAAAGAAACAGTACGGCACGGTTGGCTGTTTCTACCTTTACATTTGTTTTAGGCATCTGGCAAGACTACTCTTAACCGGCTTTATTTTGTTTACATTTACTATAGCAGGGAACATGGTAGCTCTAACAACAGCTGTCTTACCAAGTGAAGGCAAATACGATTTTATTAAAAGCTCTGAAATTGCACAGGGGTATTTTTTCAACAAAAGTACTTTTTTGTTTATTATGTAAAGTTAAGTACTTTGTTCAAATTTGCGAAAAATGTTGATCAACATTAGTTTTTTCATACGAAAAATATGACAAGTAACCAATTATAATAGCCCTTGAAAGTATGCTGCAATTGTGTACGTTAAAAAAACCCAAACGTGTTGGTTGTAAATTCCACACGAAAAAAGTGATGCTTATATTCCCAGGCAGAAAAATACAATCGGGCCAAGGTTGGCAAAGCGTTTTCTAAGGTAGTTCAAACGTTGGCAGGACGTAACACGTTCAACGTTTAAAGTGATTTGCCAACACGAAAATGATAACGTCGATCCAGGCTCGGCCGACTGTTTTCGACGTCGATGGCCAAGCATTGTGAAAATTAAAAATTCAGTGCTTTCCCAACATCATTCTATTCAGAAAAATACTGTTACGAAATGAAAATGCAGATTCAAATGTAACGGCACAAACTGACAACCCGTTTCATTATCTGCTTTATACCCCTAAATCACTGTAATAAAATCAAAACCTGGCAACCAAGTACCACAATTAAACTTGGCATCACTCGACAACTGCCAATAGAATTCAAAATAACGGAAAATGGAAGTTTCCGGAATCTTCAGGAAACGGTAGCTAGAGCTTTCAAGATTATTCGAGACTGCTTAATCGCAATTACAAACAGTGACATTAAACTTAAACTGCAAGAGATGTAGACTTGATGACAGCGTAATTTGTTAAGTTGCAAGCATTAGAGTATGTGTGTGTGCGAAGATAAACAAACAGAAGAATAATCTCATGCATCTACACACGCACATACATTGCACCATAGCAAGACCAAAATGATCATGCCGTACACTTAAAGATGAAAAGAGACCTGAATTACAGTACAGTTAAAGATAAAGAGAGACGGCTGTATTCCAGAAAGTTAGCGAAGTTACCAGAAGGTTTTATAATTGACTATATAAGGGGAGGCTGCCAGACGACAAGGGATAAGTGTGTTTTTAAACTTAGACGAGTAAACATCGCCAAGAATAGTTAGTGTGTACATCGCGTTTAGTTGTACGTGTTTTTAAAGTAATAAATAAAGTGTTACTGAGAATTTATTTGTAAAATAAATATCTGTGTTTTATTTTATTGCAATTCAACGAATCCTGTGAAAATAATAAAACCGTTTTTATGTAAAGGACTAAAAACGTAACAATACAATCGGGCCAACGTACGACGTTCAACGTTTAAAGAGCTTTTCCAACACGCAAATGATAGAGTCGATCTACGCTTGTAAAAAAATTTTTTTTTAATAAAAAAAAAATCAGAAATCAAGTAAAATACCAAGTTTCGTTAATATTAACTTGTTATTCCATGTAAATATCTTTTCTAATAACATTTATACGCTTATTTTCAATAAAAAGTAGAAAATTTCATCTCAATAACAAGTTACTCAATACACAGCAGTTGGTATACATATGGACCAACAAAAGCTACTTTTTACAAATAAAATAAAAAAAGTGGTTACTGGAGCACAAAACAAGATATTTTACTTTCAGTAACTTTCAGTAAAAAGATGTTAATTTCTAATCGGATTGATGAAAGTTCACAAAAATTTACATTTTTCTTCCAAACATATGACGGAAGCAGTGGTGAGAATACAAAAATATTCTATCGGATATATTTTGAAAAACTTTATGTAAATCTTCTTTGTTGTTTTTCTCCATTCTGACTTTTTGGCATATGGGCTAAACCAATACTAAGGTCGCGATATGCAACTTTAACGGGTTCTTCTTGCATTTCCTTGCTAATAGTTCCTCAAATAATATCCCATTATTATATCCTCTTGTTAAAAATATAAAATATTCATCTGGAAAAATTATAGAGAAAGTTGAATCGAAAACACTGTTTTATTTTGTTAACATTTATGGATATAAAATTACAACCGCTCCTCCTGATAATATTTGTTTATTAAATAATGTAAGTGTTATGGTTGTATCAGAAATTTTCAGTAGTAAACTTTCTATATACAAATGTGATAATATTTACCTAAAAGGCAATCTTTTTAGCAAAATGTTTGATTTTTTTGAGAATCCACTGTCATCCAGGGACATAGGATTATATATCGGTAAAGATTTAGAGCAGAAAACAATTGAAATACACACAAAGATGGTAGATGTTAAGTGTATTCTTACTAAATTTCAAAACAAGACAGTTGCTATCACTCTTTTACATAAATAAATTATATATATTCCCATGCACATTTATATTGAAATAAATAAAAACGAAAACATATAAAAAGTAAAATAATTTTTTTATTAAAAAGGATTGGCAAACCATTTTTCAGGTTGTAAATTGAAACGTTGGTAGACCGTTTTGGTTTCTTCCGTAAAAGTGATTTCCCAGTGCTACAATTTTTGTACAGTTGGCAATTTCTGCCTGGGTTATTTCGCATGAAGACTCAAAATGTTGTACATACATTTCATATGTTTTTCACAAAATCAACAGAGTACTACTTCTGCAACAATCTTTCATGAGAAATTCGTAAAATTTTTTTTATATGAACTTTTGACAGCAGTTCGCACGAAATGATGAACACAGTACCATGCTTAAGCCCTAGAAGAAATGGACGAATGCAACTAACTCTTACACCATTTTTGTACTTGTAAGTATATATAGTAAATTTCCATAATGGAATATTTCATAAAACTTATTTTATTTGGTTACTGCTAGCGCGGAAAAGTAAATGGGGTAAAGAAAATGGACAAAAGCCATCTGAAATTTTCTTTTCTACCGCTTTTTCAACCCAACTTGTTTATCTGTCCATTCTCTTACCATATAAAGAAATTTTCATTTCAGGTACCACCACGACGACAACAAATACAACACCAAAAAACACATGTATTTTGTTGGTAAAAACACACCAGAAATACGTCAAATCTATTGTGTGTGTCGCACATATTCATAAGCTCTCTCAAATTTACTAACCAAAGCCCGTTGTTGATAGAAACATACCAGAGATGTGTCAAAATATATTGTCTGTGTGACGCACACATTCTCAAATTTATTAAAACAGCTGTTCTCGTAGTTGTACCTGTCCAATCTACCTTGCTACGAATCTCAGGAAATATTTATTTATTTTATATTTAATTACAATAATACAATTATGGTAATTAACCCTACGTCTATAGCTGATAAATTTTTATCATGACAAAAAAACTTTATATTCAAAAATAATTTATTTTTTTGTTAACTGTTTTTCGTATATGGAGTTTGACATTTGTCATGATAAATATATATCAGGTATAGACGTACGGTAAAGGCGAAAAAAGAACTAGCAGTAAAGGCTTTCGTTCCGAAAAAATAATCGCGCACGTCCACACTAACTAAAATGCGTCGCAAATATTTACAGACCCAACTTAAAGGTGTAATGTAATCATGTATATAAAAAATATATATTAAAGTGGGTCTACATCTGTAAATATTTTCGCCGAACGCGTTGTAGATCTGTGCATTCATCGAGAAGGTGGATTATACTTAGCTGAACATTACATGTTGAGCAAAGAGGAGGCGGTGATCTTTCAAGACCATATTTATGAGTAAGTTTACGGTGTCCAGTTCTCATTCTAACTATTAAGCTAGAAATATACTTGGGGCAGGAATTTTGGTAAATTGATAGTTCGACCAATTGCTACGTTTTAGCTCTTCATGGAAATTGTGTATGACATTTAAGATATCACGGGGCTCAAGCGCCAAGGGTTTATAAAGAGGCATGTGTTTTGCTTTATAGGCAGCAGAATCGGCGTACTCGTTGCCGGTGATACCAATATGTGAGAGAATCCACAAAATTTTTCACTATTTTATTTATTTATTTCACAATATATATATATCCTTAGGCCAATGTAATTGGTATTACATCTTTCTAAATATGTATATCTATTAAAGCCTAGCAAGAGTACATTCATCTGTTTAGCTGCACACAAAGAAAGCTACATTCATTCAAATATTAAACACTCAATGAGAACGAATAGAGTAAATGTTGTCAAAACACAAGAGTGAATAAAATGCCTGTAAAACATTGTTGTTCATTTCAGCAAACAACTGTTTGTACTCTTTCGTTTCATTTCTTTTTATACTCTCTATTTAGTCGTTAATGCGAGAGTGACAGCAATACAGCTGCAAAATATTTTTGACAACAATGCTGTAAAGCATGTCTGCTTCGTATATGTATAAAATTCATTTGAAAATAAGAAACCATGGCAATGTTTGGTCGCAGTTATATTCAAACACAAAAAACTCAAATATTATTTGAGTGTTTGAATGAATGAATGGGTGATTTCATACTTTCAGTAGATATGTTGTTAATTTCATAGAAAAGCACACATGCATGCACACATGCATGCACACATACATACATATCGGCATATATACTTACGTACACTAAAAAGCACGAAATTAGTGTGTTCATTTTGCAAAACCAAAAACAAAGTCGAGCACAGAAATTGCTAGTAGCAGTTAAATCAACCCACTTATTTGAGAAAACATTAAAATAATTTTATACTCGGGTTATAGTATAGTACGTACACATTTTACTCTGTTATGTTTATATGAGTGATGTAGTATTTTTTCTTTTCGGTTGAAGGTGCGTTTGTTTCTCTTTCGCCTTGTGTATACATTCATTTGATTTTTCAACATTGAATGAAATCCTTTGCGTAGTGGAACACATGTGAATTTATTTAAATGCCTTGAGTATTTAGCAGATAAAGAAAACAGGTACACCCTCAAATATCCCAACGAGACTCCCCATCACATTTTAAAATGAAAGGAAACACTATTAAAATAAGAGCTGTAATTTTATTGGAGTTTTTGATGTAAATGTTTCTGATTTTGGTTATCAGCGGTTAGTGCTATATAATGTTCGAACATTAATCGAAAGATCTTTATCGCCAAAACAGCTAAGAGGCTATCGGTGGAAATCACAACGCTTAACGATTTTTGTGCTGCATATTCGACTGCTCTATATATTGCTGCAGCCTCAGCAGTGAAGTTGGAGCAATAGTTGTCCAGAATGCCATGGCTAATGATTTTGCCATCATTGTGCACAGCAGCGAAGGAAGTAGAGTGGGTAGATTTTGAACCATCGGTGAATATGAAATTTTAACCATGTCTAGTTAGGCCATCGCTAATATTATAGAAGACTTGTTTGTAAGCCAGAGATGATGTTGAAGACTTCGGATAGCTGTTAAACGAATCGATAAAAATTGATTTCTCCAGAAGCCAGGAACGCTCTGAGAGGTATTCGTAAAGAAGTGGGCTCATATTTAAGCCCATGTTTTTGGCGTTATCCAAACACCTAACCAAAGCGGATTTGAATCCTGGTGTGCGATTTAGTAATTTGACAACTTCATTAAAAATAATTTTATTGGGGCAAACAAAACGTTTTGGAATCAGCTCATTTGTAAGGAAGAGAATATGGTCCTCGATAGATAGCATTCAAGCTTCCGTCAATATGTTTAGCGGCGTGATAAGGTGCTTGAATAGTTCTTATATTGCAGTGAGGCTGACTTCCAAAACGTCAGTTGCTTTGTATTCGTGGCGATATTATTGTACAATATGAAAAATTGCATAATAATATCGTAAGAATGTGTTGCGCTCTAGAAACTTAGGATTAAAAAAGTACTTTTATATAACGCGGTGCATTAAAGTATTTTCCCAACAAAGAGTGCTAAAAAAAGTCCATCAAAATCGGACACTCCATCACAAATTTCAACAACTCAAATAAAATTTTCATTGACGTGTAAAGTTTTTGTTTCTGAATTCTTTTTTTTTATTTAACTTAAACATTTTGGTGCAAACGTAGTGAAAAATTAAAATTAAATGACTAATAAATATTAAATACTTCTTTAAAATGTTATAAATTTCTAGTAAAATTATTACAATAAAAATACTCAAGTGCTCACTCAAGAGGAATCATGTTTAAAATCGAATCCTATATAACTCCTCTTATTCTGAACTATTTGACAAAATATGTCAAAAATATACGACCGCAAGACTTTCAAGTTTCTTTATGGGAGGGAGAAGTAACTTTCCATAATTTGGATTTACGTTTAGATGTGCTGCAGCAAGAATTAGATTTGCCTTTTCAGTTCTTGTCAGGTCACATACATGAGTTAGTCATATCGGTACCGTGGACAAAGATCACCTCAGAACCCATACGCATATCTATAAATACTATTGAATTTGTATTAAAATCAAATCGGGAAGCAAACAGTGGTACTAAATCTCCCACGGGTAGTAGTTCACCCCAACATCAATCAACGATCGAGGTAACTGGTGGCAATAGTAAAAACAATGAGCGAGAGGATACCTCATCGATTGGGTTAACTTTGGCCACGAAAATTATAAATAATATCAATGTTCAATGCCAGAATATTATTTTGAAATACATTGAGGAGGATATTGTGGTTTCCATGAATGTCCAACATCTCAGCTATGGGCCAGCAAACGAGCAATGGCATTTGGCCATGGTCGATGTTAATCTAAATAAGGTGCTGATAAGAAAATTAATAAATGTGTCTGATTTAACAATATGCTTAGATAAACGTAATGATGCTGGACATATTGATGTTTGTCAAGAGCCAGTAATGTACAGGTACGTTTATTTTCAAATATGTATGTATATATCTAAAGAAACAAATTATACAAATCTAAAGAATGTTTAATATTTTGTACATAGATGCACACTTGAATGTCGAGTGTTACGCAAATACAATTGCCAAACAATGGCCAACAGCAGTACAACACGTATTGGTGTATTTACCCAAAATCTAGATTTAAATATTTCCGCCATGCAAATCCCTCTACTAATGCGTCTTATAAAATACATAACAGAAATGGTGCCAGAAAAGCCGAACGCTTTTGATTCGTCGTGTTCAGCGCAAGAGGATCAGTGCAGTACTGATATGTTTGCAAATACTGCGTATAATGGTGGCTCTTATTTATCATGGGCATGGAATTTATTACCGAGCTTTAACCTGGATGATGACGATAAAGACGACGACAATATAGATGATAATTTCGGACACACAAAAGATATTGGTATTTACGTGGAGGAGTTGAATTTAACTCTTAAAAATTCAGAATTTATAAATGATGCCATATTGGGTGGTATGAAGCGCATACGTTATATGCCCATAGTACGTTTTACAGTTGGTGGTTTGTACTGGGAGAGAGTAATATCAAAAGAATTGGACTGGTCAAGCACTAAAATGGGAATATCTAGTATTTATGTAGAGCCCTTGGGCAGTTATCGCACAGAGGATCAAACGAATGATTACGCCATAATCGATACAGCGCCGGTAAGAGTTAAAAAATTGATTTGTTTTTGTGATTAAGAAGCTCGTATGAGAAAAATGGATAAAAGTAGTATGTATTAATCTTAATACAAGAATTTGAAATATATTTATTTTTAAGTTAATTATAACTAATTATTAATTATGTGACCTAAGTGTGTTAGAAACATTTTACAATAATAGTTTATGTAGAATAGATCAAAAAGAGTATTTAATTTGCATGGGCGTAGCACAGTGCTTTGATCCCATATAACGATGGGACAAAAATAGAAGGACTTGTCGCAGAGTTTTAAAAATACTTTAATTAAGAAAAATTAAATTTTTTAAAAAATCGGACACCGCCCACATACATATATGCCAAAAACTAAATTTTCAATATTGGCTACATAACTGCACAAAAATTCGTCAAAATCCGTACATGTTTTGCATCCCATGCTAGTAACTTCTCTGGTAATTTTTATTGTAATTGAATCAAGGACTCTAGGTCCTGCCATATATCCTTTATTGTAAAAATAGTATAAATTTTACAAAAGTTATCCCATTCTCACTAAATTTGGTATGATATTTATTATATAATTAAAAAAACATTTGTGCCGAATTAAATTAAAACTTTATATACCAACAGGCGCGTCTACAAGGGTGGGGAGGGGGGGGGGGCATTTTGCGGCGGCGAAGCAATAAATTTGACTACAAGCCGCCGGCTACCAACAAATTTTTAAAAGAACATTTTTACATATAAAACAAAATTCTCTGATGTACAACTTTTCGCAAATTAAAATAAACAATGAATTTTTCAGAGTCTAACTACATTTAAGTGTCGCGAAAATCGATGTATTGGGCGACGGCTCGAATTTTCAAAAACGACGGCGGTGGTCTTACCATACTTCGAATTTCTGCTTGTCAAAAATTTATCTGTTGTGTCAAATATTCTAAATAGTACTAAAATAGTACTTTGTACCGTTTGGCACACACCCAAATATTACAAATTGTGACACACTGTCAAATTAGATTAATATTACAGCACATATTTTTATTTTAAACCAATGAAGTGAAGTTATATTTAAAAAAAAAAAATTATAATATAGAGATTGAATCAAAAAAAATTAGTTGCTGAGTTTTGTATAATTTTCGAAGCCTACTTTGCTTACTTTTGACAATCATTTACATATTTGTGATTTCTCAAATGGTTTTTCAAAGTCTGTACATAAGATAAAGGGTTTGTAACTGTTCAAAATTGTGTTTAAAGTCTACTGACGATTTGGTAAAGCACCAATGAAATGCTGCATATAGATAATGCTTAAACACCAGGAAATAAATTTCATTTTAAATAGAGATTGAATAATATGCATTTTTCAAACCAATAAAAAATAATTTATTGAAAAAAAAAATTATATAAAACTTTATGTTTAGTTGGTTTTAAATATAATTAGCTATCATAGAAAGAATTTCAATGTCTTATTACGACAATTTGACAATTGACAAAAAGAGACAAACACAATTTATATAATACATATTTTTAATTTATCTTGTGTTGCTTCTAATTCAACAGTATGTATTTGGATTCTGTACTCAAAAAAATTATTTTTTTACAATTATTTTCTTGAAATAATAAAAAACCAACGTGACTTGTGATTTTAGCGCCCTCTTGTAGCGTAAAATATAGACAAACGCAAAATTTTTTATAGATATTTTGTTTTTTGTTGTTTTTTATTAATCAGTATTAATTTGAATTTGAATTTCACAAAATGTCTACTTTATTTTCTTTTAAACTCCTGAAAGCTATGAAAATTCTGGATTTCATATGGAATTAAAATGTGTGGAATCATCATAGCATTGTTGTTATAAATATTAATTTACAACAACAATGCTTTGATAATTCCGCACATTTTAATTCCACACTCCAAACTCTCCTTTAGCAACCATATTGATGCACTGAGCTCTAGGATATTCGGTACTCTGCGTAAAATTTACTCTATGAATTTGTACATTCCGACTCATATCAGATTAAAACTTGCACATTCATTGCTAATGTCACAGATTCTTTACAACAACAATGCTTTGATAATTCCGCACATTTTAATTCCACACTCCAAACTCTCCTTTATCAACCATATTGATGCACTGAGCTCTAGGATATTCGGTACTCTGCGTAAAATTTACTCTATGAATTTGTACATTCCGACTCATATCAGATTAAAACTTGCACATTCATTGCTAATGTCACAGATTCTCTACGGTCTTGAGGTTGTATCAGCCACTTTGTCTATGTTTCTAGCCAGAATAAATCGTTTAGTTTATTTTCAATATTCGGCGCCGTGATCATATATCCCAGTATGTCCGGAGCTTTCTCAGCTGTTCATTCTATAACTTTCTGAAATTTCGAAATATCACCCTATTCTATAAGATAATCAAAAATGATGGACCACTACCGTTACTAAAGCCCTTATGACACTACATTTTTTCTTCATTTTTCAAGTTTTGGAGAACAGTGCAAATAGAATATAATGGAAAATTTTACCACGTGCAAAGAGTTCAGCTATATTAAGATAAATACCACATTGTCAAAGCTTTTACTAATGTTATCGATAAAAAATGGGGGCCTGTCAAAAAAATGTAAAAATGTTAAACTTAAAATTGACGTTTCAAGCTTGAAACATTAAAGTGTTGCCAAGTTAGCGGTTTATTCACGAATTCAGCGATTTAGCGCCTCTTTTTCCAACTTTTTGTTTCTTTTGTCGTTTTATTATAAATAAAAAGTAGGCAGCACTTAAAGAAGCCATTACGTTTTGCCTACATTTTGTATAGTTGTTTCTTTCTATCATTTCCTATTTCTTTTTTTCAATCCTATAGCAAAACCATGCAAGAAAAATGTAGTGTCATAAGGGCTTAAGCAATTTCACCTTCACCCGATCCACTAGAAACCCTCAAATCTTTATATCTAGAATACGTTCGACTATTTTTGAGAGGTCATATATAGTCAGAATTGCACGCTCTTGGAATGTATTACCTCTTGCATTACGAATTTTCTCACATTCTAAAAACGTGTTTCGACTTAAACTCCTGCAGTATTTTTCTGGCCAAGCATATTGATATATGAACTTTACCCACTATAATTTCTACCACTAAATGGGGCCAATTAAAATGTGTTTTCTTTTTCTTTATATAGACTCTGTTTTTTTATTGGACTGGGGAGCCTATCGTACATAGTTTACCTGTACATATGTATATAGTCTTTATATATTTATCTTTATACACATGGATATATTTTCTTTATTCCGTCGCATACATATGTACATAAAAATATACATTGTTTTATTTTATTTAAAATATTTTTTTTATTATATGAATCGTTATTTTTTATATCAGGCTTTATTTTAAACTTGTAATATTGTTATTTTTGGCCTTAAAGGCTTTATATTACAAATAAAGGAATGAAATGAAATGAAATACAGAACATGCCGGATTAACTTTTTTTAAGTTGCGGTAACATTTTTTAGTATTTTTTTTCTGCTAATTAGAAAACAATACACATTTACGAAAACAAAAAAAAAAAAACAAAAAAAAAAAAAACAAAACAAAACCCATGAACCTTATTTTTCTTTCTTTTTTAATATTCCATTAAAGTTAAAAATTTTGTAATGCTTAAGTAAAAAATAAGCATTCTTCAAAGCAATAAAAATAATTATAAAAAAGAATTCACACAAATTTTTTTTACAGTTAGTTCTAAATATAGTTAAGTATTACAGTAAAAATTTCAATCCCATATTCCAAAAAATGAATTTTTTACAACGATTTTCCTGAAGCATGTAAAGCTCATGTAGTTGTTTAGCAATTCTTTGTCAAAATTTTCTGATTTTAGCGTCCTCTAGCGGCGTTAAAAAGAGTTAAATCTAAAAAATTCTTTCAAATTCGTTTGAATTATATTGTTATCTATCGATCGATACATTTTTATCTACAATATAAGAACTTCTATTTATTTTTTGTATTTTTGTCTATGAGACACATCACTGTGCGTCGTACTGCCCACTTTTCTAATCATTTATAGTGTATGATCACGAGACCTTAATGTGTGTTCAAAGTTTCATGAGAATCGCTTGATTATAAGTACTTTAGATAAAAACTACTAGTATATCAACTGTTCTACGTGGACAAAGTTTCGTAAGAATCGGATAAGTAGTAGGAATTATACTGAATATTTACTTTATATGGGCGTGTCACTGCACACTTTTCTAATCATAATGTCGTATTTTCACGGCAACTCAAAGTGTGTCTAAAGTTTCATAAGAATCAGTTAAGTAGACGCGGTTAAAAAATCTTTAATTTACATGGGCGTGCCACTGCCCAATTTCCTAATCTAATGTTTTATTGCCACGGAAACTTCCATGTGTGGGGAAAGTTTCATAGGAATCGCTTTAAAATATTTGGTTGAAAAATAATACATATTTAATTTTATAGGCGTGGCATTGCCCACTTTTCTAATCATGATGTTACATATCTTCTTTTTTGAACTCAATGTTTGTGCAAAGTTTCATAAGAACCAGTCAAAGTACATACTTCTACTTTAAGAAGAATTTTTACTTTGTATGGGCGCGGGTACTGCCAAGTTTTCTAATGCAAATTTGTTTTTGCGGCAACTCAATGTGTGTATGTAAAGTTTCATAAGAATCAGTTAAGTAGGAACGGATGAAAAATAATATTCACTTTGCATGGGCATGTCGCTGCCCAATTTTCTAGTCCAATGTACAAGGAAATCTCAAATATGCAATTGCATGTTTTTTCCTGTACGATATATTTAGTCAGATATTTTTACGTTTCAGAACTTTTTAAGAATATTTGCATTGATTTGTTAGTACATGTTTGTGCATATTTTATCCTTTACATCATGTTTTGGATATATCAGACTTAGCCGCATATTTAGGACATTTTTCTGGTTTTTATTGCATATTTGGTTCTTTTTCTGCATATTTTGGGTTTTTTTAATGTTAATATTCATATTTATACAAACAACAAAATCAGTTTTATAATCGAAAAAAATTTAAAATTTTTCAGTAATGTTTTCAAATTTCTTCTTTGGTGATTTTAAACTGGCTCTGATGTATTTTTCTCAAATTTCTTAAAAATGTTCTTTAATCCATTAATTTATTGCGAGTTTATTCAAACCTTTCACAACTCTAGTTATTTTTTTAAACCGTTTTTGCGTGCAGGCGAAGTATAAATAAAAAATATAAATTAAAAAAAAATGTTACCACGGCTGTGATACGAACCCGATCTCTTCGGAAGTAAAGCATACTCTCTACAGCCGATCCATACCCCACTTAATTTATGAGAACATGAAAACACTATTTTATCTTATACTGTTTCATCTTATACGCATTCATTTATTTTTTGCTGGGAATAAGTAGTTGGATTAGGGTGCTGTTGGCTCAGTAGCTAGCGCGTTTGACTACAAACCCTGAGGTTTTGAGTTCAAGACTAATTTCAGGCAAGCGAACAAAACATCATGCATTTTTCTCATGTGCATTGGTGTGTTATTGTGTTAGTTGTTGTTGGACTGTTATAGTGATGAAGGCATAGCACTGACTAATTTGGCAGTACCGGTAGCGATTAATACTAACATATCCCAATGCACTTCACAGCACCCTCCTTCGTCGGTATTGTATCAGAACCGTCGGCGAAGTAAAAGAACTAATAAAATGGCTGCACAGCTTAAACAACTCAATACCTCTATTTGACACCAGAGGGGTTTGCAACACTGCTCTGCAAAAAATGCGCAATAGGAGGCTTGCAACACTGCTCTGCAAAAAATGGCCAATAGCAGGGTTGTAAATGAATTAAGCTTTCTATCTCTCTCCCACTTCACCACCTGTTCTTTAATATACCAAGGCAGATTCAAATACGCCTTAAAATATACTTTGAATTTTAAAAAGAAATACTAATAAGAAAGAAGAGAACACATGAAATAGCAACACTATTCGTTTATTGTTATTGTACGTAAATAAAAAACGATATTACCCACACAAACAGTGAAATATCATAATTTTCTGTAAGTAACAAATAGAAAAGAACAACTTTGCAAGTAGCAGTTACTTCACACATTTTGTTACAACTGTGAATCGTGATTTTTCAGTAACAGTGATTAAATCACAGGTACTGAAATATCGCTCATCTCTAACTGCTATTGCCTGATTGTGTTACTTCTCTTAAAAAAATATATTTACTCCTGAAATTTATTATTTTGGATTTTTAGTTCATTATTTGAATTAATGTAAATTCAAATTATTATTAGGAGTGGAATGTTCGAATATTCATTCAGACTAGTAGAACGTATCAGTACTACCCCAGCAAAAAATAACATGACAAATCATATGTATAATCATGGGTGCAAGTGATGACGCATTGGTTCGATTTAGGTGAAACATACATGATTTTTACATTAGCGTGTCATTGGAGATCAAGTGTTTACATGAAAATTTAGAGAACTTGCTCGTCATTAAAATGAATGAATTGAACCCATGCAAGTTCCCTGATTCGATGAGGTTTTTTCATGTAAATGTAAAACAAATGAAACAAAAAAATTTTGACGCAGCTGGGATACTTTTCTGACTGTTAACACATGCTCTCTACCACTGAGCTATTTGCCTTCTTATTTTTTGTTGGAGATAAAACTTGTTTTATGAAAATATGTCAATGTGATGATTTAATTCCGTTTTTGCATTCATTTTTCAGTGGATATTTTATGCAATATATTACCTAGTAAAATTGCATGCGTTTTTAATGAGTTCAAAAACTATAGCTTTATTTATGATTTACGATGTCATTAAGAATGTATTCGAAGAAACAAGTGATCAAGAAATCATGAAAGACTATTTCATGTCGAACGCGTTCATTTATTTTTTGCTGGGACTGATTTCGACAGGCCGCTACACCGTCCCATCAGATTTCTTGGTCAGTTTTTACAAATTATGATGGTGGATGCTTTATAAGGAAACATCAATTATATAACCAATTTCTTTGACGAAACAGAATACAAGAGTTTTTTTTTGTAAATTCTTACTTTTATTTAAGTTCAACATTGTTTTTGATTAGCACGAAATTTTCCTTCTCTGACTATTCAAAAACTCACAAAGCTCTTGTTATTATTTTTTTGTTTTTGTTTTTCTTGTCGAAATTAGTAGTACTGAACATTCCACTCTTAATAACAATTTGAATTTACATTCACCTTAAACGGGAATAAGAGGTGAACATTTTGTTCACGTGAAATATTTCCCATGAAAAAAATGGCGAACAAAACGGACAAAATAGTACATAACAAAACAACACCACAAAATTGGCGATCACAATTTTAGGGAAGGGAACACATTTCACGCGAACTTTTATTCCCGATAAGGATGATTAATTCAAATAAGACTAAAGAGATGAAATAACAAATTTCAGACATACCTATTCAGTTCAGAAATAAAAATTACGGAAAATATTTACTTTGTATGGGTGTGGCAATGCCCACTATTCTAATAATAATATTGTATTCTTAAGGGAAGTCAAATAGTTCAAGAATACAAAGTTTCATAAGAATCGGTATGTATTTTGTGTATTAAAAATATTGTTTTTTTTAATCTTTTTTCCTTTAAAATTGTCAAAACAAGTACGAAGTATTTGCCTTTAATTTTTAAAATTTTAATCTTAATATTCTCAAGCTTCGTCTTCTAATATAATTATATGTGTATGTTCCTTGATTTCAGTTTACGAACATCCGTTCCTTTATAGACAAATCCTTGTTTGATGATCAATGTATGATTGCTGACAAGGGCTGGGGTGTCACCAACTACGATGATTATGTGACTCGAATAACAGATGACTATTTGCTCTATAGAAGTCCAATATTTGCTTTTGATGTTATATCATATCGATCAGCTCATATAAGCAGTCAGGAGCATGGTAGCACAGTAGCAACATCCCAAGCCAACATGGGGACGGAAGGAAAATTAATTGATTTGCATAAACAATATCGTATTTTATCGGCTGGCATTACTTTTCGTTATAATCAAACACTCCTGCAGGTTAAAAATGTTATTAGAACTATATTAGACTCATACGATTCAACAGCATATTCATCAACTTCAGAGAAAACGGAAGTCAATATTGCAAGTACATCGAGCTCTCAAAAAGTCATAATACAGCAGGATGAGAAGAGTTGTATAGAAGTGGGCCAGTCTGAGGAACCAAGAGCTAGTATAGTGGTTAAACCAAATGTTCATTTTGTAGACGGTTCACCCAAGTTAAATCCTCCTCTAGTAGAAGACTATGATGCCTTGATGCAGGGAGTACCTTTATGCAAGTATAAAATTGAACTGAAACGCATGCGTATAGAAGTTTATGCAAAAACGGAACCGGAGACGTCATTACGCATGTACAAGAAATTGCCAAATGCTGTTAAGAATGGATTGCCTCATATGTTATTGTATTTTGATAAAATAGAAGGCACCCTTTCGACTCCTTTAAATCCTGATAAATTAGTCCATACTACTTGCCAATTGCCAGACAAACCTCAAGAGTTGTTAAATGCTTGTTATGATAATTATGATTTACACATTAAAGATTTTTCTATGGGTCTTATATCACCTACAACCGATAATCTCATGAAATTATTAACTATACCCAAATTACAGTTGTCTTATGGTACTTTAATTCAACCGTATTATTGGAAAAATGATGAAATTCCTGTTAAAAAATTCGATTTACAATGTGATATTATTAAATTAGAATTTACCAAAAGGGAATTGGTAGTTGTTACGCAACTAATAAAGTCCGTTTTAAACTATGAACCTCGGACTGTTATTAAAATGGTAGAGGTATTAAATCATTCTTCCTTATTAGCAGATTCGATATCCTTGAATTCTGTATTGTCTAAGCTCAAAGTTAAGCAACGTTATTATCATACATTTGGTATATGGAACTTAACTCTAACATCTTTGCATTCAGATGTAGTAATGGGTAGAAAAACTTTACAAATATGCCGCTATAGTGTCTTAAATACACAAAACAAAATTCATAATAATCAAAATAAATGGTTAGAAATACAGCTGCAATACCCCAATTTGAGCTGTAATGAACAGCGTTTAAGTCAGGTGAAGTGTAGCAAAAAGGATGATAAATGTCACATAGAAGTGGCCATTGGTATTTGGTTAGAGAAATTCAATGTCATTGTGGATAAAAATCTTTTAGAATTTCTATCCTTTGTTACACAAGAAGAAAGTAAACTGGTAACAGGTGAGTAAGTTAGGAAAACGTTAGAAATATTTAATAATTTCTTGTAATTTAATTTCTCTTCTTAAGAATATTTCACAGAGATAGAATTACAAACACAAAACCTACAAAATTCTGCCGTGCCGGCTAACCAAGCTACTAGTTCGGCACCATCGACTTCGATAATTTATCAAGCCAATAACAGCATGCCACAAATTTTTGGACGCAAATCATCACGTAACTCTAGTTCTGCAAGGAAAATTTCCCAACCCGAAGAGACTATACACTTTAGCTCAGAAAAAGATGAACGTATTGAATTGACTGTAACTGATCCCTTTGTAGCTGATATACCAGATTCAAAACCAACCGAAAGTGATGAAGATAAAATAAAAAAATATTTCAAATTATTCAATAGCATAATAATCTATCTAGACATAGCACAAAGCCAATTGGATATAACAAATAAAAGTTTCAGCAACGAAAATGACGAGTGTCTTAAAAGTGAATATACTCGCTTAAGATTACCCAAAATTCTGCTAAAATCAACATTTGCCGAATATATAACACGTTCTAGTTTACGCCTAAAAATCAATCCGCCTCCGACAACTGTTAAGGCTACTTTTAATTGGACTATACAGTTTCAAGACATGGACATAAATGTCATTGAGGATAATATGGCGCTGCCGGTATTAAAACCTTGGCACAGCACTTTAACAGTTGCCACCACTAAACGTAAACAAGCCGTTACGGTAAATACCGATCTAGACTACAATATAAAAGCTCGCATAAATTCTCCTAGATTAAAGACTAGTAAAAATCTTCCCGAACATCCAGCTAAAGTTACTGACTCTTCTACAGTTTCATCGAACTCATTAAAGGAAATATTTTCGGGCAGTGAACATTCACCACCACCATCGCCCAGCCTAAATTTAAAACCCACTCTGAATAATCCACATAGTAATGAAAAATTTGAGGATATTGTTTGTCTAAATCTGCACTTAGATTCTTCTTCTATACATTTATATGGTAATAATGTTCAAATATTACAAATACATTTAGCACACTTTATGAGGGTCATAGAAATGATTCAAATGGTGACATCGACAATGTCCGAATTTTCCTCATCAAAAAGAAGTAAAAGTAATACAAAAAAATCTCTGGCTAATTTGATCATTTTGACTTCCTCAGAAGAGAATCAACATATTAAAGAATTTATGGACTTGGATACTAATTCGGATGTATCTGCTTTGCCAGCTAATGAAAGTAAGTCAGTTTAAATTATTAAATACACACTGAAAAAAACGTAGAAAAGAGAAAAAAAGTTTTACATTTTGCGAAATACTTTCATAGTTTAAGGTAATATATAGAGAATATTACTAAATATTTGTTGTGCTTTACGCAAAAATTAAACAAATTTCGTTTACATTTTTCTTGTTATTAAAGTTGCCCCTTCTTTTCTCAGAAATACCATTTTTGTGTCCCTCTTATTACAAAATCCACTTTTTGTGCCCCTTTTTGAAAATTTTCAACGCTAACGCTGTCTTCAAGTTATATGTATACGGGTCACTTAGCGCCCAATTTTATATGATTCAATAATTTAAAGAACAACTTATATAGTCCATAATTGATTTCGTAGTATGTACGAAATTTTAATATATTTTACGAAAAAACGTACTAGTAAATGCTTACGTTACTTTCGTAAAACTATAAAATTCTGGTTTAAAAGTTTATTCCGTAATATGTACGAAAGTTTCGTATATTAAAAAAAAATACTACGAAAAGTTTTCGCTACTTTCGTCAAATAATAAAATTCTGCACTCAACCTAATTCGTAATATGTACGAAATTTTCGTACATTCTACGAAAAAAGTAATTACGAATGATTTTCGTTACTTTCGTAAAATAATAGAATTCTAGACTAAACATTTCTTCGTGGAATGTACGAAAGCTAAAAAGTAACTACGAAATTTTTTTTCGTAAAGTGTTCCATGGATTATTTTCAGTGCAACAAACATTGAATAAAAATTTTTAAAACAAGCTTTTATATTGTTAAATAATATTTAAGACATGTGAAGGATGCGCTATGCCTATTTTTACAGCCTACGGCTGTTTTCTGTATAAAATGGTTCAAAAACAACAACATTTATTTTGTATGGGCGTGGAACTTCAGACTTTTCTTTCATATATAATGTTGTAGTTGCAACTCAATGCGTGTGCAAAGTTTCATAGGAATCGCTTAAGCATAAATCGTTGAAAAATAATAAAGCATGTTTTTCTTGGACGTATACATCTTTGAGTGAGTGGACAGCACTGCTTCGCTTAACAACCGATTTGACAGCTGACAGTTGCTTTGTGGCTAGTTAGGTTTGACATTTTTTATAATGAAATTTAAGCAAATATGAAAGACTTGAAAAAAGTTGAATGAAAAACTAATAAGTTGATGTAATGGTCCTGTTAATTGGCCATCAAGATTATGTGATTTAACTTGCATTATTTTCTTAGGGGTTTAAAGTCAGCCGTCTACGCCGATAAACCAAAGACACTTTGTAAATCAACATTCGTTGAGTTATTGGCGAAATACGGCCAATGCTGCGAAAAGTGTGTGAAAATTGGAGTTCCACATTGCGCCATGTACGCGCCAGCCATGGCGGCCACATGCTCCAAATCATATTTAAACATAATTGTCATTAATTTATTTATCCACTGAAGCCAGCTTAGTTGATATTAAAACTATGTTTTTTTTTCTTTATTTTAATTTAAAGTTCTATACATCTAATAAAAAAACCCTTTATATACTTTATGTGGGCGTAGCTTTGCCCACTTTTTCAAGCATATATAAAGTTGTAGTCATGACAACTCTATGTTTGTATAAAGTTTCATAAGAATCAATTATGTAGAAGTAGTTTAAAAACAATATTTTTTATATCGGCGTGGCACTGCCCGCTTTTTTCTCCCAATTTTAGTTATTTGTTGTGGGTTAAGCACGTCTGCTTTTCATTGGAGTTTTACCAAATCATCAGTAGACTTCAACAATATTTTTGAAAAGTTCCAAATCTCTTATGCACAAACTTTCAAAAGTCATTTGAGAATTACAAAAGAATAAGCGTAGTACGTTTAGAAAGTTATACAGAACACAACAAACAAATTATCTTTGATATGAATGTATTTTGTTTTTCCACGACCTTTATACCATTGGACGATAATAAAAGCATTTATTTTAGATTTTACTTTTCGTTTTGCTTTATCAAATAATTGTAAGAAATAAAAAATTTCCATATCGAATATAAGTTTCAAAAGATTTTTGAGAGTTTGGAGCTTTTCAAAAATATGGTTGAAGTCTACTGATGATTTGGTAAAGCACCAATGAAATGCAGGCATATAGACATGCTTAACCCACAACAAATAAATACTTTTTCATAATTATACGGTGTTATGGGAACTTATTGTGGGCAAAGTTTCTTAAGTATCGTTTTAGTAGAAGTAGTTGAAATCATAATATTGTATTCACATGACAACTCGATTACTTAAATTATCAACATGGACTTAAAAATAATTTTTCACCATAAACTTTCAACTAAGTCATTTTAATAGTACATATTGTTTTCCTTTTGAACATTCTAGAAAAATCGCTTCTAAACAAAGTATCCCTCTTCTGTCAGTGGACTATTGCCAAGGTTGTGGCTGAAGTTGAGAGTAAATCAAATCCAACGCAGGAAAGTAAAATTGTTTTGGAATTTGAAGATTTTCTTTCGACGGTAGATCAAGGGAAAGATTTTACAAAATACACCAGTAAAATTGGAAATTTTAGTCTAAATTATTATCAAAAAATCAATAAATATGATTGGTTGCAGCAAGAATACTTACGCATGCGTATGATAGCCGAAACAAATGAGCATCCATTCTTAAATATCGTCATTACAAAAGTGAGTTTAAAAGATTTCTATAAGCGTATTGGCGTCAAGCGTAAAGGAGAACTGGGACGTAATATTAGTGAAGTTTTAATAGTAATGCAAGCTATGGAAATTATTGTAGACTTAGATCGGGTTCAAGAATTTATGGCACCTCTCTGTGTCTTACTGGAGAAAAACCCTCATGATATGGAGACTATGAATGAGAAAGAAAACATCATTATAGCCTCTGAATTGCCTCTAGTACACTTTGAAAGTAAAGGAATTACTTGCTATTTTCCCCTAGATAATTCTAATAAACAATGCACTGTTTTGATATGTAAAATCGATATCATTAATATAACACCGAACTTGCAAAATCCTCTGCAGCGCAAACCCTTGAGGCCCGATGTTTATGGCAAAGCTGCCAGTATGGGTATACTAAGTATTCCTGGTTCAATTGTTGAAGATCGTCAGTATGAGCTGACTTTAAATAAACTGTCAGCTGCTTCTGGAAATTGGCTGAATATATTGACTCACATGCAGAATAAAGCACAAAATATTCACACTAATCCAGCTGTGGAATGGAATAATCCAGAACGTAAACAGTCCTTAAAATTAAATGAAATATTTAAAAATTTCACTCTAATAGCGACATACGCACCGAACATTGTTTATAACAATATTTTAATTTGTGGTCAAGCAATTGAGTTTAATTGCGTGACAGATTTTATCGCCTCCATAAATACGGATCAATTGAATATGTTTAGCTGCATTATGAGACGTTTACAAAAGATATCAGAGTAAGTAGCTATTTAACAAGATGAGAAGAATATATTCACCCGGATTAGGTATGTCGAGGTCGAATTTGTGACTACGATAAATTGGTATAGAATATAGAAAACTTGTAAAACTTTTCTTTATTCTAGGGCAATTTGTCGTAGTCACAAATTCGACTTCGACATACATAAACCGGGTGATTATTTACTTTAATAATGCAATGAAAATAACCATTCCATGGTTGCAAATTTGTAGCAATCGACGTTGTTTTTTGAGGTTAAAACTGATTATAAAGATTTTTTGATTTAAAAAAAAATTCGAAAATGCTGGAAATTTACTTAATGCAAAAGGTATGAGGGGCTTACATTAGAGATCTAACACGACACGAAAACGAATACCGAATGTCCAACACGTACGAAACAAGCAGGACCAAAATTTTAAAAACACGATCACGACAGAACACGCACGAAATCAAATCCAAAATAATTTTTTTTTTCAAGATTTTCGCTCAATAATCTTGTGCGGCAAGTTTCTGCATTCATACATATTTTAATCTGAAAATCGTTTCGTGTTTTTTCGTGTCAAGTTTGCTCAACACGACATAACACGAACTCGGATGAAATGTGTTGAGTCGTGCGTGTTCGTGTCACAAAAAACACGATACGCGCCCATCTCTTTACATACACGCACATATAAACACACATACATATAAACATACTGACACGTTTTCACAATTATTGGATCGCTGATCCGGAATGACCTGCGTCCCACTGGATCAAATATTGTCAATTCAACGATTCACAAACTTACCTTCGTCACCACCTTTTTGTGTCAAGAAAGGGGAGAAAATCCTTAGACTCGCCGTAACCAATGCTCTCTTAGTTCTAACATCGATGGTTAATAGTGAAAAGGATATCTGGGTAGAATATCGGCTTTAGCAACACGCAACATGCAGATGCCGAACATTTTTCGAACATCGCATCTCGCAGTACGGTTCAAAGAGCTATAACCCGAAGAGCCAAGAGTTTCAAACGCTATTTTGACTGCAACCTCTCACTCCTACTTGAGAGAATAATATCCAAACTGAATCCTTTTAAAAACTCGACACAGTAGCGCAATAGTTCCTCACACGCACTACAGATCAACGCACAATTTCGATTCGATTGGACTTATCTAAGAATTTGACACGATTGATAAGTCATTGCTCATTAATGCTATCGTAAGATCCTGACTTCCCAACGACTGGATTGGAATCGCAATGAAAGGCTAAAGCTTGTGTAGCTCAGAGGCCGAATACCAAATTACCGCAATAAAAAATGGGTATCGCCTATAATCTTTAATATTTATCTGGCCCTCCTCGGAAAGTCTCGCTGCACTACCATCTCATACTGCGTAAATATCCTTCCAGATGGAGCTTAAAATGAAGCTATCATCCTCAAAGTAGTCAGTGCTTTTTATCACTTCTTGGACTAAGGAAGTAAGGATGCAATTAGACATTGCTGTCGAGAGCAGATGTTTGCTTACGATACACAACCCCAAAATCCTAGGTGCAGTCTTCGACAGCTTCCTTCACATCACATCGGACGTCACCTACATCAACCAAAATGTGAAATTACCGAACAAGTTCCTGAATTCTCTCTCAGATTCCTCCTGGGGCAAGAACTAGGAGACCAATGTAGCGACATATAAATATAAAGCGATAATTCGCTCCCTCTTAAATTTCGCTGGTATAATATAGACCTCGTTCTTTAGTAATACCCAATGTGGAGTCTTGCAAACTGCCAAAACCAATCAATGCATTCCGAATCGCTATAAAATGTGTAAAATTGACAAACATAGGCCATCTACATTAGTATATACTAATGCTGCTATTGAGACAGCGTAATGTGCTGCTGACAAAGCAGTTTCTGATGGCCTTTCATCTGTCAACCCAGCTTAATCATTAAATTCTGATGCACGACCCTCTGCCAAGACACATCCGTTTGAACTTTTGGCGATACCGCAAGGACATTCCAAACTTCATCCCAACTTAACCCAAAGAACGTAGCGAACGGCGTGAAAGTCTTGAAACTGTAAGTAGTTATATATTTTGCAAAGTCTCGAGCACCCGCTCTTCCACGATGTTCGACAGTGAGCAGTGAGTGCTTTGAACTATTACAAAGAAGGAATGGCTCTGATACCTTAAACAGATGCCCAGGCGGTTACTTTGTACTTCGAATCGAAAGCAATGCTTTCGAATCGCAATGTAAATAAGATACAATTTCGAACATTTTTAATTTTGAATCGAATTACAGAGTAACTCCCCAGCCCTCACGAATCTCATTCGTACAGACATCATCGTAAATATAGTTAGAATAGCTTCCTAGGACACCAAAACTTTGAGCTCCTATGAAAACTTGATTTTCGAAAATCGGGATGAAATCATTAATTTCCCATTTTTTGATAGCGGGAAGTAAAAAAACCCTTTGAACTCTTTTTCAAGTATTTTAATAGATAGTGATACAGAATGTCGGCTATTTTTATTTGGTACAAAATTTTATTAAGAAAATTCTAAAGTTTCGATTAATTACCAATTTTGACATATAGTACACCAACTAAACTAAACTATTGCTAGTATGTATTAACAACTCACCTTTTGTAACTATTTAATTTTTTTATGAAAATTAATTTTGCAGGACTCTTAATGGATTGTGTAAAGTTAAACTTGCTACCGCTCCGACCAATTCTAAATCTCAATCAACATCTACTCTATTTTTTTCACCGCAAATTTCTATTGCAACGATGCCTCTACGTACAACTAAATCATTAAACAGTTTATCAAAAAACAACATGGATCACACAGAGACAAGACGTTTTAGCCGTTTAGGATCACAAACGCAATTTGCGTCGATAGACGAAGACTCGGAACCACCACCAGCACCAGCACCAGCTAAAACCGATTCCGGTGTTTTATCGCAGTCTTCTAAACGTTCTATATCAACCAAAGACATCCTCCATTTAACAAAAAGAAGTTCATCAAATACAATATTGGCAAAATTATCAGAATATCCACACAGTAGTCGGACACAACCGAGATCCTTACCCAAGACTGTATCTTTCGTAGCTGGAGTTTTTGTATTTAAAATATTTGATTCGAAATCCAGTGGCAGAGACTCTCAAGTATCATTTGAGGTAGAGGAAATGGAAAAACCTTTAATATTATTTACCATATCACAGCCTAGCTTTATGATTACCCAAAATATTTACGATTCAGTTATTAACTATTCAATTTTTAATTTGAGTGTATACTTGGCAAATGTGGATACACATCACATCCAATCGGCTACAAATCTATTTCCTGAAAACATAATTGATACGGTTCCAGGAGATTTGACCTCAACGGGCATTCCACCTTCATTGTTTACATATAAATCACATATTACTAAACTGAAAATGAGAGAAATTGATATAGAGATAGCCAAGTCCTTTGTCATAACCATAAGCAAACGAAATATATCTGAAGTATGTAAAAATCTCATGATAATTTATAATTCCTTGCAAACAGATACGTGCGCTAGTATGCTCTATGAAGGACCCGTTTATCGTAAATCAAAAATTATGCTCATGAAAAATAATACACTAAATGCAGATCGTTTGAATTTTAAATGCAACAATATTGCCTTTAAACTCACCGATCACATGGAATACGAATGCAAATTAGTTTTTTGTGATCTGAAAATTAATCTTAAATATCTTATAAGGCCAGAAAAATGTTCTGCCAAATATTCACTGGGTGCTATGTATCTTCGTACAAGCAAAAAGGTTTTCGTACATCCAATTTCCCTCAAAGGATCAATGGACTTTGTTAGTGAACCGTGGAATCCTTTACCTCTTATTAATGCCATAGTGAAATTAAATGTTATACAAATTGATTTGGGCATTTATGTTATTCTACAATTACGCCAAGCAGTAAATGATGTTAAGGCCATACTAAGCTATGTGCAAGAGGAATTATTACGTTTTCAACGTCTACATTTGCATAATAATGGCCAGAATAATAGTGTAAAACTAAATCAATTGAAGCCATTGAAATATCCGAGTGTGAGCTCGTTTATACAAAATAATAAAAGCTTCAAAAGGGAAGAGTTCTATCAAGATGATTTAAGGTAAAATGTTTTAATATTTTCTTAATAAATAACTTATAGTATATGTTAAAGCCAACCCTCCCTCCTCCACATTTTTTACATTGTTTTACTTGTTCCTTGTCAGGTCTCGTTGTCATAGTTTTTGTGTTTTCTGGTTCGTTCCTGTTCATAAAGTGCAGGGAAGTGAATTCCGCCAAGTCATAACCCTCCAATAACGTAGTAAGGGCTTAATTCCTTGCCAGGTATTAGCACGTCTCCGCAGTAATACAGCAGGGTACCCCTGGGCACGGATCGCGTAACACCTCGGATGGGGGGATAGGTTAGATAACTACTGGTCATACACGCTTTGAAGTCATTTTATATTATGCACCCTCATCAGTGTACATGCTAAGTTGATAGATATAAAAAGAACAAAAATTTTTATTAAAAAACGAACAAATTTCGAAAATCGAAGAATACCGGTTCGGGACTTAGGGTCTCTATCCCTAAATCCAAAATCACGGGATTTTGAAAAACCAATTCCGATTGGCTTAACCTTTTTAAACGTTTCTTCATTTCCTGCGGGTTCTTTTTGATTGTAAATACAAATTTTCTTGAGAAAAAAATGATTTTAATAATTTGACTTTTAAACACACACCGACTACAACCACGCCGACTCGACCACGTTTAAAACAGTAGTGCTCTACTTTAGGTGGCTGGCAACTTATATAGAAAACAAAACCATTCTACAAGGATCGAGGCTTGACTAGATGTTATCTACATTATTTGCAAGGATTATTTATTTTATCTGCCATGTAGTTGTCAAGTATAGCCTCATTATAGATTTAGAACAGTGGCAGGCATTCTCTCAATTTCCTATGCACACGTGCGTAGGCTGTTTCTTTATCATCAACACACGTACACTGTGAGTGGGACTATCTATTTAGCTGCGAAGCACATACACAAACACAGAATAAAATAGTGTATGTTTGGACACCACTGATTTAACGCAAGTATATGTAGAAATGCAATTCTTCTACAGTAGATGGTGACATGACAATCTTGTTGTGAGTTTTTTTCCGGTTATATTTATTTATTGTATCTTCAATAAAATTGAACTAACAATAAGTAATCAAATCTTAACTCTAAAATTTTAATTTTTAAGTCCAGCCAGTGTCAGACAAAAATATTTGTTTCAGCGGTTGGTTGTTTGGTTGTTTACGTCTCTCGTGTTCGGCTGAGAGCAAGAGTGTCCCTCCTTCTCAGCCGAGTGTGGCCTCTAAAGTTAATGATGTTTCGGGCTAGGGGATTTGGGTGCAACTCGAGTCTTTTTATGTAGCTTGTCACGTGTTTAGAAAACACTGTCTTAACCAGCGGCACATCTAGGTCTTTATGAATTCGCTTGTTTCTGATATACCATGGGGCTGCTGTAATCGTACGGAGTATTTTATTTTGTTGCCTTTGAATTTTTTCTACATTCGATGCCGAGACAGTGCCCCATAACTGGATTCCGTAGGACCATTTTGGTTTTAGAATGGAGTTGTATAGAAGAAGTTTACAATCTAGGCTTAGAGTAGAGTTCCTTCCAATGAGCCAATTCATTGGAGCTGCTTTTAATTTCATTTGGGTCACCTTTGCATTTATGTGTGACTTCCATGTTAGACGACGATCAAGATGAACACCGAGATATTTTACTTCAGTGTGTTTGGTTATTTATTTGTATAGGTGGGCAGGTTTCTTTGCACAATGTAAAAGTAATGTGTAGACATTTTTGTTCGTTAATTTTTATCCGCCATTGTTTTAGCCATTGTTCCAACTGGGGTATATAATCTTGCAGTTTGCGGGTGGCCTCTTGATGGCTTTTGTGAACACTTAGAAAAGCTGTATCATCAGCGAATGTTGATATGTATATGTTACTGCTTACCGGCAAGTCAGAGGCATATATCAGATATAATACAGGACCGCGGATGCTGCCTTGAGGAACTCCGGCTTCAATGGGTTGCGCAGGGCTTAGAAAATTACCTTCTTTAACAACGAATTTTCGCTCAGTTAAGCAGCTTTCTAAAAGTTTAAGGAGGTTTTCGGGTAGGTTTTCCTTTAGTTTATATATTAAACCTTCGTGCCATACTTTATCAAATGCCTGAGAAGCATCGATGAAGAGTGCAGAACAATATTTCTTTTCTTCGAAGGTTTTCCTAACCACGTTCACGAGTCTATGTGTTTGTTCAATCGTGCTATGTTGTCTCCTAAAACCGAATTAGTGGTCTGGAATGCATCCATTACGATTCAGTATGGGTGAGTTAACATTGCATAAACAATACCCGTTTATTAAATTACGCTTTTTAACAACTATTGTCGCTATGTTCATTGTTGCTATCTATACTTGTCATTCAATAGTCTCGAATAATTTTATAAGTTCTCGTCACGCTTTGTAGAACTTTACCAAAAGTACTATTTCCGTTATTTTGAACATCAAATTGCTGATGAGATAATTTTAATGCTTACAATACTGAGCTGTAGAGTTGATTTCGTCAAATATAACCAGTATTGTATTTTTGTTCGTTAAGTTTGAATCTGCATTTGAACTTCGTAACAATATTGAAAGATCATAAAAATACCCTTCTTAGTTTTTCACTTTTATTCAGTTTTATTGACATCTTATCATCAGAACTAGATCGAAGACCAAAAATGTTTGGTTAAAAATCCAAATGCTATAAATTTTAATCTATATCTCTATAGTTGGACAAATATTACGAATAATTTTGTCTATTCCAAATGTTGCTTCCTTCTAGAGCTGGTGCCTTTCAGTTTGTAGAAATAATATCGGACAGTGTTTTGCCTTTACCTTATCAAATACAAATTATCAAAAAAGATTACGGTATAATATGTTGGCGCTATCCTCAGCCTAGAAAAATATGTAAAATTCACATCTATCCAGTGCCTATGGCCGTAAGTATTTTACTTATTTTTAAATATTTTCATATATGTTTTCTAAAATTAAAATTTTTAGGTGGAAAATCCCATACATATTAAATGTCGCATGGAGTACTTTAGCGAAGTTCATGAATGTTTCCTGCATTATTGTGATTTTTGGCTTTCTGAAACTACTTTTAAGGACATCAAAGTTCCAGAACGTGAAATCTGTGCAACCATTTGGCGTGTGGTTATTTTGCAATCTTTAGTATCGGTAAATGGCGAATGTTTCGATACCAGTGAAGAGGATGAAGAATTACATTCTATAGCCAGCATGAATATAGAAGAAGTACTTGGAAAAGGACGCAAAGATGCTGATTTTATTTTACATCCAAAAGTATTAGTTGGTTGCATGCGTGTCGATACCACATTCCAATCGAACTGTGTTCCCAAAGTGCAATTATTACTTAGCTGTAATTTGTTTAGTTTAAAACTGCTTAATCAACCGGAAGAAAATTCCGATTTGCCACCGCTGCTTAAAAAATTCCATTTAGCTAAAACCACCCATATATCACAGGCTTTTCTGGAGTTAATCATACAAAATATAAAGCTTCATTCCACATTTTATGATAAACAAAAATTCAATTTTAATTTAGCTCTGAATACACGGATAAAATGTTTAGATTATGGCTTTCTCAATATGGTGTCTTTAATGGAAGAGACCAATGTACAATCGTACATGGAAATAGACCAAAAGAAAAATACAATTAATACAAATTTAGTATTCGATCGTTTACAATTTAATGTTGGCCCTGCAATTATACATACAATAGTGTCTTCGAGAAATCATTGGTCCGAGTGCTTGGATTTGGATGAACGACGTATACGTCATGCTTTAATACCAAAATGTATAGTGGTAAATCGAATTATGACCTGTCTTGCCTTTGGCCAGAGTGGTACCCACGAACGTATTCAATTAAAACCGAAAGAATGTTATTTGTATTCATTTCGCAGTGACTATCACAATCAGGAGTTAACATTCTATATATCAGATGAAGAAAATAATACAGTGGATACTTCACTGTCAGTACACATACCTTTCAAGTTTGAGGGACAACATAAAGAACAATATTTACGGATTGGTCATAAAGTTATCACTGTTAAATCACAAAAATTATCTAGTTCTCAAATATTTGTTTTGATTAAGGGCCAAATTGAATTGGTTTCGATGGTGTCGCACAACTTGCGCTTGGAATTTCGTCAAGATGAAAAACCCACCGAAATGGCTCATAAACCTTTGGAGTATTTTATTGATAAACATGGGCGTGATTCATTTTATCACAGTGTTGAGCAAAATTCGAATATAACTATGAGGTGGCTTTTTTAAATATTAATAATGAAGTTCTTGCAATATTTTTATATATAATTTTTGAAATTTTTTAGACTTAAATTATCTGATAACCATATAAGAGCGCGTACTGGGGATATACCACTGAAAATTAACAAAAAACTACCCTGGCTGGTAAAAGGTAAGTTCTTTTTAAATTTATAAAATGTTTTCATATGTTTTAAAAAGTGTTAACGCCAGTTCTCACAAAAAGTACTCTATACTCTTTCAACAGCATCTCTGTTACTGTTTGATGGAATTTAAACTTATGGCTTAATTGCTTGGATGCACTTTAAGTTAGTTTAGTTATTTAGTAAATTGTTTGATTTGGAGTTAGTCTATTCCCTTCCTTGAAATCGAAATATAGACTGCTTACTTGGCTGATCCCTAAGATATAACGGCACTAATAATTCGATTACAGAGGGAGAGAGATAGAGATAGTGATAGAGAGATAGAGATCTACAGCTTCGTATAGGAAGATGGTATCACGAACTACCTTTTCATAGTAAAAAACTAGTTTTGTTTTGTGTTTCGAAATTCTTTCCTTTCGAATCTAAATACAATCAAATTAAATCAAAACCAACCATTAAACCAATGCAAAAGAGTGAGACCGCAAAACAATCAAAAGCTCGACAACTAAAACAAGTTAACTTGTATTAAAAAAATAACTACAACAACGTGAGAAATATTTCTCAAAACAGATATTTTGCGACTGTAATTTTTTTTAAAGGATTCTTGGTTAATATATTGGGCGCTTTGCCATGTTATATTCTTATCCTTATGACTGACTAACTCAAACATCAGGTTATATCCGTTGTGAGGGGCATGACGTGTTATGCATCGCATACTTTCGTATAGGAAGCTGTGAGCTCCTCTTGTATATAGTTAATGGAACATTTGGACACTACTGCGGCTGTACTTTACGAAAAGGCTGGATAGCTAAAAAACTGAGATCGCCCGGGTGTCCCTCAAAATATATTCCTTCAGGAACTGACACACATCAAGATAGGAAAAAGGTGTAGCACAGATCCGCTTGTAAGTATTGTAGTCTCCATCAATATCGTAGGTTTCATCCCTATGTTGCTGCAATTTGGTAGACATTCCTTTATTTTGCTCCTGACTCCTTAATGCATTCTGGGTGTTATTATGTATTTCGATTCGATTCGAAAAGAAAATCATTCGTATTTGTATACCTTATGCATTGTGTTTCGAAAATGTTTTCTTTCGAATCGAATTCAGTAACGTAATGAGATGTCTAATGTGTATCCCATTTTTGTGTGATCTCAATTTCTTAGCTTCCCGCTAAAAGGTATGTATGTTAATGATTTCATGTCGATTTCGGAAACTAGTTTTTTTTTACCAGATCTCGACGTTTTCAGATCCTACGAACTTTTGAATGTCTGAAGGTGTTGAGTTCACTTAGATGAATGTGAACCGATTTGACTTCTTAGGCTATGTTATCTTGGGATGAATAGTGCCTTACAGACACTACCATTCGGAGAAACAGTTGGTTCTTCTATCGAGCGATCTATTTCCACCAATAGTGCTTAGTACCTCGTGGAATCTTCTGCCTAGATAAATAAGCCTTACCAGTTTGCAAAAGACTGGTGCTTGCTCTAATCGAGAAGTGGCCAATAAACGCGCCTATCAAAACCCTTAGAACTCTCTTGTTCATACCTTAGAACTCTCTTATTCATACCTACGAGTATTTCGGATACTTTTATGTCAAGTCTGGGCCATAGGACTCTCGAGACATTGCAATCCTCACTATACCTCCAGGAACGATTAGTTCTGTCCAAAACTTCTGCGTTCCGTCACTACCTCATCTACCATCGAACCTAATCTTGCCAGTTCGCCAGTGGTTTCATTGCTCAACGTTGCAGTGACCTGGAACCAACATGGTCTCATACAGTCCCTGTAGCAGAGTTACCTCTTTGCCTCCAGCTACATTCTCGGCCAATGGTTCATTGGCTGGAAAAAGGTGTCGTTGTGTGTGATATGTTACGATGATAGTCTATTAGCCCCAAAGTCGTGGGTTCGTTTTCCGCCAAGGATCCTAGGTGTTTTCGCAAACAAGCCGAATATGTTCGCGGGATGTGTTTCTTCATATAGAAAAAAACTATAATCATCCGAAAGTCTGACCGACCATCGAACGTTGGTTCCTACTATAAACACCCCAGCTCCTTTGCCTTGTCGCATCTTCTTCGAATTGTCTTGTCTGTAAAGACTGCCTCGTGAGACTATCTGATTGTTCCCAAAAGTCTCTATCCGATATTACTCCTGAAGCTAAGCAAACTCCTTGCAGTCGTTTCCACTGCAAAATCCTAGATTGAAAGTATATGAAGAATGAAGTCTAAGACCGTCCGAAGAGTGGTTATTATGGCACCTGGAAATGGAATCACAGTATCGTGGCAAGACTGGACCTTGGCAAGACATTTCTGATATATGGAGAATTTTCGAAAAAATGTTTTGTTTTAAAATACATTTTAAGCTACCGTTGCGATCGGGCCCAAAATCGAATCAGCTCTGAACCTTAAAAAACAACGCTACCAATTTAGTTTAAATCGATTAATTTGTTCGAGAGCTATCTCCGAAAATTTTCGAAAATAGGTTAATTGATCCGGAATATATCATTGTCGAAAGCTTTCGAAAAGAGTTTTTTTTTCAATTATATTTAGTAGTACTATAGAGATGGTTATGAAACTTTGCACATTCCTTCAAGTGACAATACAATATTATAATTAGAAAAGTGGGCAGATACTGCTCGTTAGATCTTTTTTTAAATGCTTGTCTTAAATAACTATTTTCATAGCGAAAAGTTAATACAATTTTTAGTTTTATAAAATTCGAATTGGATGCAATTTATGGCAATATGGATATTTAGAAAGTTTTCCAATTGTCTAAAAAATAAGTGTGTTTAATAATTTTTTTTCTGTTAAAAAAACACATCAAATTTTAATTTTACCTTCCAGTACCAATCAACAGTGATGAATTCATTAGCTTCTGGATAAGAATACTGCGTGAAGATATACCTGATTTAGCTACTGATGACTTCCATCCCCAAAAAATTCTTATCACCATTTGGCCGATATTTGAAATATCATCTATGTTAAGTTGTGCCATAGAAGCCAAAGAACAAGCAACGGGAAAACAAGTGCAAATACATTTACCAGGAAAAGGGGCACGGCGTATCTTAGATGTTCCAGCTACACATCTTACCGAGCATCGAATTGATTTTAATTATAGTTCTCCTATTGGAATATCAACAGCAACAAATTTTACCTTGAAGTTAAAATCATTAGATTGGCAAAAATTCTTTTGGTATGATGAACAAAAATGGAATATAGAGAACACTATAAATATGCTGGCTAAGCCAGTGGCACGCAGTTGGCCTTTGAACGATGAAGAAGAACTAAGAGTAAAAAGGTTTTCAGAATCTGATCATGAAATCGATGTTATCTATAATACCAGAGTGACAAGAGAATTCGCTTGTAGCCTGAATTTGGAAGTGGCTCCTTGGGGAATGTTTATAAATTCTACGGGAATGCAAATACGTGTCTGTGAGTTGGGCGTACAGCCTAAAGATTTAAAAGTAAATGCCAATGGTTTGGAAATGCTATTTAATATATCACAAGGTTTTAGTATAGGCATACGTAGCGGCTCCAATTGGCTGCAATCTTTGCCAATCCATTTGGAAAATGCCGCAGTAACACAAAGTAAACATTTCTATACCGTAAGCGAAGGAGAATATACCGATATTATCATCCTAAGGGCAAGTGAAGTGGTTAAATTTATTTTATCTTTGAAAATAGAAAACAATCGCAAAATCTTTAAAATATCTTCGAAATATGCGGTGGTTAATCATACCAAAAGTAGTTTATGTATATTACCATTTGCCATGGATCACAAAGAGAGTATAGCAAGGAAAAATGTTGAACATTTAGACAGCACTGTAACGAAAATAGTGGTACGAGCTACTCCACGCAAACAGAATAGTATTGGCATTTCTGTAAGTCAATTCTATGATATAAATGCTCATAGTGCCCAACGCTCTGTAGATTCAGCATTTATATACTTTATAGTGATTAAGTATTGTGATAATACCGATATTTCATTACCAATTCCTCTTACTTTGCCATTCAATCGTAAATGTGTGAGCCTACAAAATGGACGAGAATCTATAGCTTTAATGATGTCTCTTATCGAGCATGAACATGTGTATTACTTAAATATATTTGAGGATGTTGCACCAGCTGTCTTAATCAGTAATCAAACTGATTGCCCATTTATTATTGCTCAAACAAATGCTGGCGAAAATAGCAAAGTTTCTTCGACCACACCGGAATATGAGGGTAAACATTTGGAATGGTACCATGTGATACCAAAGCAATCTAAATCCTATTATACACCACCCGAATATTATACCCATTTTCCCGATGTTGAATCCACACTGTGCAATATTACTTTAGCATTATATGCAGGTAAGCAAGCTTTCGCTCATTATTCGGCATTTAAATTGACTTTTTCAAGTTCTTGTTTATTATTCATTGTTTTAGATTTGTGCACAAAAAAGTTAATTAAATGGTCAAAACCCATACGTTTAGATAAAACTTGGAATAAATTCTTGCATATACCAGGTCATGGTGATGTTAAAGTTATAATCTGTGATAGACATCGTGTTATAAGACTAAATATTTTTTATATTTCACAGGTAATTTGCTTTTTAAAATATAATTTTTCCTAATTTTTATTATATGTATACAAAATACGTATGCCATCCTGCCGGTATCTAATTGTATTCCCCAAACTCTGCTTTAATACAGCCAAACAGAGACAACAAAGGACCACAGCGCAACGAGGGCTATAGAAAACCTACTGATTCTCCTATAGGAAAGATGGCGTCATTCCACACATTTTTCCATCACATTTGATAGAGTGCGACATAGTGCATCTTCGTCAAAACTTAATGCTTTTGTTGTCGGCAGTGAGCTATCTCGGTTTATACTGATATCTCTCAAGGATCGCACTATAGGAGTTTGAGATCTCATCAAATGACGTCAAGTTTCAGTTAGGGCTATCGAAATGCTGTGTTTTTCTAAACTATTTCCGAATTTTCTTAGTGACCTTTGACAAACTTCTAATTCTATCTATTATTTATAAAATGACAGCGATTCTATTCTATTCTATTTATTCTATTCTATTTGTTCACCAGAAGATGAAACAACGGCACACGTTCTCTGTGAATGTAACGTTTTGTACGTAATAGAAGGCGGGTCTTTCACTCTGAACTTCTGTATATTTGGCGCGTTTCTCCAGACTCTGTGCTGACTTTTGTAAGGAATATTATACACAACTTGGAATATTATACACATCTATGTCAGAAAACATCCATTAGGGGTTGCAGTGCCTGTCTTTTGACCCTATCGTTTCTTATAAGCATCTATGAAATGCTTTGGCTTGAGTTTTTCATGTCCCAGCAGATTTCCTTAACTTTGATAGTATTGGAGAGTAAATTTATTTTTATTCGCAACAGTTCGAACCTGCCCAACATTTTCTGGAAAAAACATATTTCTTGGATGTGTTGCAGGCTACATAATCTTTATTTTAAAATACTCACATACATATTTGTTAAAATGTTTACCTTTATTTAAATTATAATTCTGAACTTACTTGCAGCAAATGGAATTCTCAGTAAAAGATTTACGTTCACGATTCTCCATTACCGAGTCCAAAAAACTTCTACACAAAGAAACAAAAGCTAACGACCAAAGATTCTCAACTGTACTGCCAACAACAAAAATATATCAAGAAACTCCTCGACCACCAAATCACGATGTTTGCCAACATTTCCGCGGAGATAGTGAAAGTTTGCGACACACTATAAAAATACGACTCTTTGCTAAAGAAATCAAATTAAGTCTACACACCGACAATATCAACCGTCAATATATGAAGTGTGAAGTAGTCGCAGTTTATGCCGATGATTTGCTTATAGCGTACGAAGACAATGAAGATGAACGCAATATGAATATTATTATACCCAATTTACAAATTGATAATCAGTTATTTTCCACTGGAAAATATGATTTTCCTGTGATATTATGTGCCGAAGAGTTATATGAGAAAAATTACTTTTTGCCAGAACCCTACTATTTGGATCATTATTATAAACTTCTAAAAGAGAAAAATCTTATGGTGGAGTTAAAACTAAAACTTTTTGAAGATGAATTTAAAATAAATTCTATAAATTGTAAATTGAGTCCAGTAAGAGCGTATATAGAAGATGCCTACATCACCGATTTTCTAGATGCGTTGGTGGAATGCGAGTCGTCAAATTGTGCCTATAGACCGAAATTAGAATATGAACGTAAAATTTTGCTGGAAAATCAAGTCAGTATACCCGGAGTTGTTGAAGTGCAAGCCATCTATGCAGCCGAGCCATTACTGCTAAGATCTTTCTGCATAGAATCGATGAGGGTGCTGTTATCGGTGCATACTTCTGTTCGTCTCTACATAGCCTTGGATCATTCGCCTTTATCGTTTTCTTCTTATGAACGCACACATCTTCTTACTCTACCCTTGAAGTTTGGACAATCTTTGGGCATGCATTATTTGTCGGGTGCCATATTCGGTGCGGGCTGGGTGGTTGGTTCCTTAGAGATCTTAGGAAGTCCTAGTGGCTTGGCACGTTCTGTTACTACGGGATTAAAAGATTTTGTATCAATGCCCGTCCAGGGTCTCTTCCGTGGTCCTTGGGGCTTTATTGTAGGTGTAACCCAGGGCTCAGCTTCATTGTTAAGGAATGTTACAGCTGGTACAGTGAATTCAGTAACAAAGTTAGCAGCTTCGGTGGCAAGAAATTTAGATCGCTTAACTTTAGACGAGGAGCATATCGAAAGAACTGAAGCTTTACGGCGTTCTAGGCCACAAGGCTTCACCGAAGGCTTTTCACAAGGCATGACTGGCTTGGGAATTAGTATTTTAGGAGCTGTTGGAGGTCTAGCACATCATACCCTCGAGGCTCGTTCACCGGTTGAGGTGTTTACTGGCATTAGCAAAGGTTTAGTGGGTGCTTTTACCAAACCCATTAGTGGTGCTGCGGAATTGTTGGCATTAGCAGGCCAAGGCATGTTACAAACTGTAGGTTTCAATGCCATGCCTAGGCAACGCTGCTCTACAATATGTCGCAACATAGCTACAGAACCATCAGGCTATCGCATTTGGAAGCTATTGCCAGTAGAATTGTCTTCAGATCAAATATTATTTTATAATGAAATCACTTTGTCGACAGAAGATCAACTTCAACGTGGCTATGTTTTTCTAACCTCAGCTGTATTTGCTCTTACCGAGGCCGAAGCTGATAAATTACAATTTGCTTTTCCCGTAGATAAGGTAGAGATAACAGCTGACAATCAGGATAAGACCTTGTTCTATGTACATTTGAAGCAAGAAAGAGAGGACTTAGAGGAGGTAATTTATATATTTTTTCTTTAATATTTTTATTATAGAAATTCTCCAACGTATCTATTTCCAGGATGACAGCTATACCAACGAACGTATTATGAATTTTTTGCAAACCTCGTCTGTTAAAATGACTTCGGATTCTCTTTATGATTTGTTACAAACTGCTGGCTCTCGAACATCTGGCGATAATAGACGCCAGCAGACTTTAAACTGGTCCTTTTATATAAGTGAACATTTAGGCGAATATATACTGCGTTACTTTAAAATATTGAATTCGAAAATGATAAAAAATTAAGTAAGTTTTTATATTCAAACATTCACACGTCAAATTCATTTATTTCTTTTATAAGTATTGGTATTATTTTGCAATAAAAAAGAGAAAATTTTAGTAATAATAATTAAAAAAAAGACTGTATTTGAAATACTAAATATTAGAATGTTGTGTTATACAACTTGTATGTACTACATACATACATATGTACGTATAAAACTTTATGTACGAGTTTTTAATTAATTTTATTTTAGTATACAAAACATATTTTTAAATTAAATTATAATTTATTTTTATATATTTTAATAATTATATGACAGTTTTTCTTTTTTTCTAGATTGATGTCGTTAAATTTTGTTCTCAATAGAAATTATTACGTATCATGAAGTAGAAATAAGCATTTCCTAATTTAAATGGTAAGTTTTTTATAATTTTCTTAGCCTTTTTAATATAATTTAATAAGTGTTTTTATAAAATATTTAATTTATTTGCAATATTTCGTTACAAAGTGGCGATTAATTCAAGGAAGTTTAGAATTGATAAGATAATTTATTAAATACATACATATATCCGAATTAGTTTGAAAAATATAGTTTTAAATATTGTCAAAAAGATTCAGGTAAAAATCAACATCACTTTGGTTTCCAAAGTACACAGCAGAAAAGAGTTACGTTTTTTTCGGAATACGCTATGCTTCCATCATCAGTCCCGTTCTGTTTCGTGCTTATCACCACGTGCTAGGTGGCTCTGTTGAATGTGATCGCAATACTTATATACAAACTTTTTGCGAAATTTTAATACGAGAATTGAATCACTGCTAAATTTATGTTTTTCAAAACAAATCCCATTGTTACCGTTGCTACGATGGCGTAGGCTGACGACACCGATTTGTATTTAGTTTTTTGTTTGTTTGAAAGGTTACTTGATCGAGAGTGTTCTTAGCTACGTTTCATGAAAATCGGCCCAGTAGTTTAAAAGTTATCACCTATTTTCTCGTTCTATCCTCTTAAATCTGTGTTGGATCAATTTAGTTTTAGTTTTTTTGGTTTGAAAGGTGACATGATCTAAAATCTTCTAACTTATGTTTGAAGTTATCATCTATTTTCTTCGGGTGTTAAACAAATACTTCGGTCAAACCTTTTTGGTTTTCCAGTAGCTAATTATATAGGTATATTTCAAATAGAGATGCCAAACGAGGAATCCCGATTCCGAAAATCCCGCGGTTGCCGGAATTCGAGAAATCCCGAAACACGGGATTTTTAAATTTTGAATCCCAGGATTTTCGGGACTTTCTCAACCCCGTTTTTGCACAAATAATACGTATTTTAATGTTATCTTTTAAAAATAAATATTATTTGAAATGTCATGTGAAGAATGTTAAGGCGAAAAAGGTTCAAAAAAGTAATTTTGTGTATAAACTGGACAAAAATTAAAATTTCGGATTGCAGTCCAAATACGCTCCGTTTGTCAATTGCAAACTTTGCGAGAAAATTTTAAACGTCAACGAAAGGGTTTGTAAATGATATAAACAACACTGAAGAAGTTAGATATTTATATTAGAAAATATTGAGAACGAACCTTTTTAGCTTGTTTAAGAACTTTGTCAGGAATTGAATCCTTGTTCCCCATAGAATAGTACGGCATACTATTCACTAGTCTATAGGGGCATAAAACATTTTGAGTTCACGGATTTTATATTCCAAAGTCAAAAGTAAGTTTAAGGAATTTTACTGCAATGTAGAGAAAACACGATGATAAATATTTTTAAGCGACAGGATGTACCAGATCCAAAAAAATTTTCAGACACATCAAAATCAAACGAATTGTTGAATTAAAAAGTTACAAATAAGTTTTAAATAAAAAATAACAGTTTTCAATTGAAAAACATAAATTTCTTAATTATGTTTTTCGGAATTAAGGAATCCCGGCTCGGGATCTGGGTATTCTGTTTCTAAATAGCGATACCCGGGCTTTTCAAAAACCAGTCCCGATTGGCATCTCTAATTTCAATACACTTGACATCTGTGATATAATCACTTTGGATTAAAATTTAGGTCAAAATAATGAAATTAAAATATACAATTAGCTACTGGCTTGAGCTTTTCACATGCTCAATGAGCATTGTTCATATATGAATATTTAAGTATAAATCTTTGGCGTTTAGTATTAAGGTCTTAAGTCAGAAACTATAGTTTTTCGTAATGTTAAATTGAAAATTATTTAATTAGCATTTTAATATGTATTTTTCTGACTTCTTGCCTAAAGAGCAAATGATTACGATTAGAAGCAGTTGTGCTAGATTTAAGTTATCGAATTGAAAAAATAATTGAGTTCAACCCAAGGTAGATTAACACCAGGTAGTCGCAAGAGGAATCGCCGTGGAAAATTTACATTTGGGCTGTCAAAAAAGCTGATACATTAACACTGTTGACAGGTTAAATGTGTAAACATTTTTGTAAACAGCTGAGGTCTTGCGGCCACCTGCTGGTATGAATTCGCCTTGAGTTCAACCCAAGGTAGATTTATTTAACAGTTAATCTTGATTCCACAGCTGTTTACTCTTTTTTTTATTTGTAGCTGTCAATTTTGTATCAAAATACACAAGTTATGTTGTGTATGTGCTTTAATAATTTGACATTTTCAAGGAACTGCGACTGCCTAGTAAATAAATCTACCTCGAGTTCAACCCAATCAAAAACTCGAAATGCATTTTTTTGACGTAAGACCTTAATAGTAAACGCCAAAGAAATATTAAACCAAAAAAGTTTGACTTAAGTAGAACAAAAAATCCCTTAAGCCCGGCCGAATGTCTGTTATGCAAACCATCTTCACTGTGCAATACTATTTTCATGGGTGGGTGCTCTGCGGGTGCGGGTGGTAGCCCGCGATGATAGCCTGTCAGTCCAGAGGTAGCGGGATCGATTCCCGCCATAGAGCCTGGGTGCTTTCCGCCGACAAGCTAAATCGCTTGGCGGGTTATGTTTGTGTATTGTTGTCATGTTACATTAATTTTAATGGATTTTATTTCTATTTTTGATCGACATTATTTTTTCTGTGGAAAGAACGAACGTCCATGGACATTACTTCGATGGACGTTATTGCATGCCACCACGGTAACACTGAGATTTGTTGTGATAAACATTCGATTATCATAATATTAGTAGTGATTTAATTCTCGTGCTCAAATTTCACGAAAAAGTTTGTATACATAAGAATTGCGATCGCATTCAACACAGTCACCTACGAGTACCTAACATAGCGATAAGCAATATACACATGAGCACTGATGATGGAAGTGTAGCGGTTTTCGAAAACAGCGTTGTTATGTGCTGTTGTAGACAGACGTTGAAAACTAAATTGATGTTGATTTTCCCTTGTCCCTTGGAAATATTGATCATGTCTAGTTCTGTCTGAGCATAACGGGGTTGGCTCTTAAATACTTGATACTACCTACTTCTATTTATTTTTAGAGCTAAATGCAAGGAACAGGAAAACTTTGAAATGTAGTCAATTGATAAGACATACATAGGTGTCTATTCGGGAATACGCGTCGACTAAGTGAAAAATACATGGCAAACAGAAACAAATCTGCATAAATTGTTTTTGTTTATCATACAAAATTTACCGGTTTTAAAATAGAGAGATCCGCGTTAAAATTCTCACGTTTATTTGATTTTAGAAATGTATAGAAAACAAAAACAATTTGTGAAATTTTGTTTTTGTTATCATGTAATTGTTCACTACTTCGACGCGTTTTCCCGAATAGATACCATAAAGTCGAAATGCTAATGCTGACTTTAGACGACATGTTTTTTACATATGGCTTGTTAGGTGTGTGAGACATATGTAACTTCGCATGTTTGTCAAAATTGTCAATTTACAGACGGTTTATAATATTTGCTTTCACACGTACATGTGCAATTACATCTGACATAACCTCTGAGTGTTCACAACAGCTGAGTTTTTGCACAATTTTCGTAAATATATAAATCGCTCTTTGCTTTTTAATGTTTTTTCAGTCAAACCACACTTTTGATAATTTAATACAGCTGATGTCAGATGCCTTGTCAGATGAAAATAGAACACGCTCTAATTGAAAATTTTTCATCTGACTTTGCTTCTGTAAATGTCATCTGACAATGTTTCATATGTTTCACACGGCATGTATCACTTTTGCAGTGGGAAATTTGACAAGTCAGATGTAAAATACATGTCGTCTAAAGTCAGCATAAGTGAGCACACCTATCTATACTTAACATAAGTACATATTTATATTGAGCTGTAAATTGAAAATTCTATCAATGAATTTAGTTTGGTCTAGAAACCAATTTAATTTAAATAGTTTTGGTGGAATGAGAGTAGGGTTGGGGAATCGGGAATTCCCGGGCAGGAATTCCCGAGAAAAGTCTACTTTTAATTTCCCGGGAAATTTTTGAGATTTTCCCGGGAAAACGGGAAATTAAAAGTACAGGGGCCGAATTGTCGCTTTCGATATCGAGCTGATTCGATCGAGTTTTTTTAGTTTGAGATTATGGCATTCGATATCGAACAATATAAACACATTGTTCGATATCGAATGTCATAATCTCAAACTAAGAAAACTTGATCGAATTAGCTCGATATCGAAAGCGACGATTCGGCCCCAGGTTATTTCATTAATATATGGACTTTTTTGTCATACATATTTATAAAATGGCGTAAGTAACCGCATAATTTATTTTGATTCATATAATAAATTTCTTTTACATAGAAAAAAGTTTGAACATAAATAGTATGAAAAAAGTTCATAATTTATTGTACATATATTTTAGTAATTTATAAATAAAATACAGGACTTCTTTCATTCCCAGCTTTCAATAAATAAATTTACACAGAAAAACAATATTACTTATATCCAAGGAATTTTTTCATAAATGCTATGAATCTAACATGATCAGGTATGTGATGGAAATCGATTTTGAAAACGAAGCACTTTGAAAGTCTCTTTTAACGCACTTTTCATCAAATTTTTATAATTTTTGTGATACAACTCTTTTGTAATAAAGAGATATTTTTATAACATTTGTGATAATTAATTCATAAATTCTTTAAAAATTATTTTTAAAAATTCAGTATTGAACTTGTATAGTCTGTTGTACTAGGCACAACTCTTTCCTTTCTGCCAAACAGACTATTTGGAATTAATTGTATTTTTACTCTATATAAATAGAAAAGCATTCTAGAATTTGTTTACAAAAAAGTTGAAAATTTTTTTCAAAGCAACTTTGATTTCATAAATTTATTTATTGAAAGCTAAATTCATACTGGGAATGAAAAAATTCCTGTATATTATTTATAAATTACTAAAATATATAAACAATAGATTATGAACTTTTTTCATACTATTTATGCTCAAACTTTTTTCTGTGTATGAAATCAAAGTTGCTTAGAAAAAAATTTTCAACTTTTTTTGTCAACAAATTCTAAAATGCTTTTCTATTTACATAAAGTAAAAATACAATTAATTCCAAATAGTTTGTTTGGCAGAAAGGAAATAGTTGTACCTAGTACAACAGACTATCCAAGTTCAATACTGAATTTTTAAAAATTGTTTTTAAAGAATTTATGAATTAATTTATGTAAAAGTTCCTAGCAGGAATGAAAATAATTTGGAAAAAAGTTATCATGTTAGATTCATAGCATTTATGAAAAAATTCCTTGGATATCAGTAATATTTTTTTCTGTGTAAATGCTTTTATATTAACTTTTATTTAAAAAGAATTCTTATATTAATAAAACAATCGAAATTTCGCCAATTTTCATTTAATAAATCTATTTAATTTTGAAAATTAACTTTTCCCGGGAATTCCCGGGATTGTGATTTTTTCATTCCCGTTTTCCGGGAAGTGCAAAAGTCCGGGAAATCCCAAACCCTAAATGAGATGGACAACAAATACAAAGCTTTCTGCCAAATTAACAAACAGGTTACATACATATGTATATGCACGTGTACACATTAATGATACTATGTGTGCAACCGTTATTATATGTATGAATACGACACAAATTTATTTGAATGTGTGTGAGGTGGTATTACATTTCCGTTTCCTTTTTACTGCACATTATAAAGTTGCGTTCTATTAAATTGACTGTTTTTTTTTGCAAACACATGAATGTACACATTTTAATTTTTAAAAAAGATTTAGTTCAGCTTGAGGTCCGCTTAATAAAAATTAATTAAATAAAAGGTTCTACTAAAATTACACAATAATTAAATGTACACATTTTATTTATATGAAGTACTATACATAATTCTTTGACCTCTTCATAAGTATGTACAACACGTACAGTGAACTGAATAAAAAGAAAGTCATTCGTATTTGTATACCTTATGCATTGTTTCGAAAATGTTTTCTTTCGAATCGAAATACATAATCCTCCTTATTATGAATGGCGTCGTCGACGTCACATCAACACGACAGGAAAAAATTGTCACTTGTCTACTCTTTGTCGACAAAAATTTGACTACTATTGCCAGTCTCTTACTATTTTTTGATTCTTATAAAATTAGCCCAGCATCTTAGTATAAGTCAGTTGTTGTAGAGAAAGAGTAGACAAATAACAAGTTTTTGATATCGTGTTGACGTGACCTCGACGTCACCATTTATAATAGGGGGGAATAACTCCTCAGATAAGTCTCATATGACAAAGATGAAAAATCAGCCTTAAAATTAGAAGAGCTTTTACTCGCACTGCGGTGATCTTTATGATAACAAAGAAATCAGTAAATTACCAGTAGTTTTTTCTTGGAAAGGTTATTTGTGAGAATCCTTCGGCGATATAAGGCTACCGAATTTACCCGTTTTTACTCCTTTGTAAAATAATCTAAAATATTGAAGGAATACTTTTAATCACAACTGCACCAATTACTGCATGTGTAATGAATTTTAAAGTTTCAATTTACTCCCACAACTATTTTGTATCTGTTATTTACAGAAAAATTCAATTAAACAATTTGTTGGCACACCTGAAATCATTTGTTTCTACTTTTGGCATTTTATTCCATCTTCTATTAAATATTGTTTAATGTTCTTGTTTGTGATACTGTTGACATTTAAAGTGCTTAAAAAGTCTGTGTGAAATTCTTCGATGCACCATGTCTTTCATTTTATTTCAAGTTATAGATTGTTCTCAAAGTATGTATTAAATTATATTTACTGTTTGGAATAATAAGTGGAGAGCATTTAGGGGAAGATAACTCAAATAATATTTGATATTTGTAGGAAATACCAATTGCAAAAAGTAATTAGGAAAAATATCTTGTTTTAAGATCAAAAGGTTGGTTGTCTTCTACTCAACACTTTTATACCAATTTAATTAAATATTTATTTGACTTCTTTAAACTCCCAAGTATATCCTTCCTTGTAGGTTAGCTTCATATCCCTGCTGCTTCCTTCAATACTTGGTTATACCGCAAACTTTTAGACAAAAAGGAAAAAGCAAATTACAGATGTACGCGTATTATATTTTTGCAATTGAAGAAGCACGAAAATAAAATAAAATTTCTCTGGAAATGCTTGTATAAAAATTAATTAAATTTTGAAACTATTTAATTGCTAAAGGAAAAAATTGCTTGATTTAGCCAAATAGAGCAGAGGGAATGATATTAATTGGATTGTTTAACAAATAAAAACTTACACACTTTGAAGTAGACAAGAAAATATTTAGTAAAATATTTACAATTTAGTATAAATATTTATGGAAAAAAAATGAACTCATGTGAAGGGAAAATAAGCAGGTTTTTTTACCCTTTTGAATTTATCCACATTTAAGATAAAATGAGGAGGAGAGCTCAGAAAGCTAAGAAGTCTGATTGTGAAGAAACTGTTGTTTTTTTTCAAAATTATGTTCTAGATGTAAATGATTTCATTAAGGTTCATCGAAAAATTATCCAAATGACATTGACTATGTTAAAAAAATTTCTTAAAACCCGCTACATATTGGTGTCGTTTTATCATAAACATCTTGAGTTAAGGTCATATTCTCGTTCGTCTTCTTACAATGCATATTTGGGTCCAATCCGTTTTCAAATACTACGATTTTCGAAAAAGTTATCGCGGCTTATTTTTAAACTTTCTAGAATACCAACACAATCGATTTTACATTAAATCGGTAATATGTGTTTCCAAGCACGAATTTTAGACTTAAGATGTTATGATAAAACGGCAAAGATATAATCTCCTAAACACTGTTACATATAATGCACCTCTAATTAATTAATAACACATATAAACTTGCCTATACTGAAATTAAAAATTACAGCAACACTAATTCAAAGCAGAAAAAAAATTGTGTGTCTATTTTTATTCTCTTTGCAAAAGCAAAATCTACAAATACGCATGAATGTTTTGTTCATTTATAGGGTTCTGTACACCAAAAGTGTAAAGGAACTCCATTGTTTTCGCTACGCTGTCCGTCTGTCTGTCTGTCTGTCTGTCTGTCTGTCTGTCACAGGCTGTTTTCTCGGGAACCGTAAGAGCTACAGACCTGAAAATTTCACAGAATATGTAAAACTTTGGCCGCTACAACAACAAATAGATGAAAGTTCAAAATTAAAGGGTGTTCTAAAGCGAGCCACGAAAAATGTTGAAATACTAATGTAATATACCGACACATACATATATAGACATTTTTCATTTTCAAAGTTAGTGTTAATTGGTGTAGTCTGTAGAATAGACTACACCAATTAACACCGATATTTAAAACAATAAAAATTAAAGGGTGTTCTATCAGTTAATGTAATTTTGACTATGTAATTTAGACAATTTGCTGTATCTTGGAAACCGTAAGAGGTAAAATCTTCAAATTTAAAAAAACGGTAAAACTAAAAAAATTCCAAAATTAAAAAAATGTCAAAAGGAAAGTCACCAAAATGAAAAAAGCGCTTAAATAAAAATAAGCAACATAATTAAAAAAATCGCTAAAAGGCAAACAAATCACCAAAACTAAAAAAAATCACCAAAAAACAAAAAAAAAAAAACCAAAAAAGTCGTCAAAACGAACTAAAACCTAAAAAAATCGCTAAAACTAAAAATATCGTCAAAAAAACTAAAAATATTTCCAAAAATTAAAAAAATGCCAAAACGAAAAAAGCGCTAAAACAAAAAAAAAAACGCAAAATCTAAACAAAAACGAAAAAAGTGTCAAAACAAAAAAAAATTGCTAAAAATTCCAAAATTAAAAAAATGTCAAAAGGAAAGTCACGAAAATGAAAAAAGCGCTTAAATAAAAATAAGCACAAAAAAAAAATCGCAAAAACGCAAACAAATCAACAAAACTAAAAAAAAAAATCACAAAAAAAACAAAAAAAAAAACGAAAAAGTCGTCAAAACGAACTACAACCTAAAAAAATCGCTAAAACTAAAAATATCGTCAAAAAAACTAAAAAAATTTCCAAAAATTAAAAAAAAATGCCAAAACGAAAAAAGCGCTAAAACAAAAAAAAAAACCCAAAAACTAAAAAAAAAACGAAAAAAGTGTCAAAATAAAAAAAAATTGCTAAAACTAAAAAAATCGCCAAAACTAAAATAAATCGCCAAAAATATATCGTCAAAAAGCAAAAAAAAACGTAAAAACAAAAAAATACGCCAAGCGAACAAATCACTAAAACTAAAAAAATTATCAAAAAACAAAAAAAAAATTGTAAAAAACGAAAGATCACAAAAAACCAAAAATAAAACACCAAAATGAAAAAAGCGCCAAACCCAAAAAAAAAAAAAAATTGCTAAATCAATGAAAAAGATTAAAAAATAAAAAAAATAAAACTAAACGAAAAAGCAAAATCATAATCAAAAATTGCCAATCAAATAAGGACAAAAACGAAAAGGGATATATGTGCATTCGTGCAGAACCAACCCTCCGTGTGCGAGCTAAAGTCGCACTTTACTTAAGCTAATATGTATGTACAATGTACAAATGGTTTGTCAAAATCGCCTATATAATGTGAGCATAAAATGCAAGACAAAAAATTGTCCTGCCTATTAATTATGTAGATATGTTATTAAGCCAAATAGTAGTAGTTTATTACCTTCAGTAATTTTTACAAAAGCTCATTTATCGAAAAACTATTTATCAAACAAACTTTGAATTGAATTAATTTACTTCGAAAGTTCTTTTTGTTAAAATAATACATAAGCAGGAAGCATAGACACGCAATGATGCATTCATAACTTTTAAATTATTCAGAAAGAATTTATTTAAAAGAATTCCATAATTCAATATAAATCATATTTGAGATGCAATCAGGGATGGAAAATTGGTTTTCGAATTTATACCACTTACAAAAATAACATGGTTCTAACGAGTAATATTGATAGAGAGGAACAAGAAATAAGTAAATAAATTCGTGTATCGGCGTTTTAAGTGTTTACGTCTAATAATATTCATTTTGGGGGGAGTTAGAGCCCCCTCCATTTTGCAAATTTTTCTAGTAAATCGCCATAGAAAATCTTGTCTTACATTTTATGTATAAGCTCAGGACTTTTACGTAGAACACTACGTGGAACATTTTAGCCCTCTAACTGTTCGCTGTATGGGTCTTTTTGTACTTTCCTTGAGAAAGGACGAAATTTTTTCTTAAACTCCATTATATCGGTCTAAATGTCCTACAAAAATATTTGTCATAAAATTCTACTAAAAGTTTTCAAAGACATCAAAGCTCAAAATTCAAATTGAACGTTAGAAATAAGTCAAAACTTTTCGCAAAATAAATGGTAACTTCAAAACGGCTGGTTGGATCTGTCTGAAAATTGGAACATCTGTAGAGATGGAAACAGTCTTTATACTCCGTCTCTTGGTGGCTTAGTAGCTTAAGCAGGAACGAAGCTACAGTAGGCCAAAGCTGATCACCTCGGAATCAAGAAAACTTTCGAGGCTTGCAACTTTCTTAAATGTTATCCGATTTAAACATTTTTAAGCGTTTTAAGTTATGCTTGTTCCTTGGAATATTAATCATGCCCAATTCTTTCTGAATATAATGTTACGAACCTTAGCCTAATAATCAATTTGGATTCACAAAGCAAATACGTTCGAAATAATCATATTAATAAACAATTAGCTACTGGCTTGAGCTTTTCACATGTTCATATATACTTAAGTATAAAATCAAACCAAAAAAGTTTGTCTTGAGTAGAACAAAAATCAGAAAAATGGGAATAAAGAAAAATAAACCGATGGCAACGCTGGGAAAGTGCACTTTAATATCAGCTTGAGAGTGATTTAATTCTCGTATTCAATTTTCACGAAAAAAGTTGTATATATAAGAATTAAAATCACATTCAACAGAGCCACCTGACAAGTGGTGATAGCAAATACACGTGAGCACTGACGATGGAAGTGTAGCGGCTTCCGAAAGTGGCGCTACTCTGTTCTGCTGTGTACGTTGAAAAATTAAGTTGATGTTAATTTTTCCCTTGTTCCTTGGAATATTAATCACGCCCAATTCTTTCTGAATATAATGTTACGAACCTTAGCCTAATAATCAATTTGGATTCACAAAGCAAATACGTTCGAAATAATCATATTAATAAACAATTAGCTACTGGCTTGAGCTTTTCACATGTTCATATATACTTAAGTATAAAATCAAACCAAAAAAGTTTGTCTTGAGTAGAACAAAAATCAGAAAAATGGGAATAAAGAAAAATAAACCGATGGCAACGCTGGGAAAGTGCACTTTAATATCAGCTTGAGAGTGATTTAATTCTCGTATTCAATTTTCACGAAAAAAGTTGTATATATAAGAATTAAAATCACATTCAACAGAGCCACCTGACAAGTGGTGATAGCAAATACACGTGAGCACTGACGATGGAAGTGTAGCGGCTTCCGAAAGTGGCGCTACTCTGTTCTGCTGTGTACGTTGAAAAATTAAGTTGATGTTAATTTTTCCCTTGTTCCTTGGAATATTAATCATGCCCAATTCTTTCTGAATATAATGTTACGAACCTTAGCCTAATAATCAATTTGGATTCACAAAGCAAATACGTTCGAAATAATCATATTAATAAAAACAAATAATATCCGTCCATATGTTTCCGTATCTCTCATAGTTTAAAAGATCGACAGATCGCAGAAAATTGTTTTCCTCACAATTCTCCAAGAGCAATTTTTAACTGATGCTCAAGATAAACCTGGAACATCCAGTTAGCAACAGAAACCGATGAACATGGTGAACAATTACATCAGATATATGCAGCTAATAAAAAAACGCTATAAAGGCAGTAGTATCACTATCTTATTGCCGAAATATGCCGGATATTGTTTGATAACGATATCCGCCCATAAATATAAATGTGAAAATGAAACCAAGCTCCTACAGAGAAACAAGCCGATCGGCTCAAAGCCGGCTCAAGAGCCGCCGCGGACTTTCAATGTAACTTCAAGCCGCCGTCGATCCATGCGGCTAGCCTCGGCTCAAAATTGCAGCCGGCTAATTGTTTTTTTAGTTGCAATTTTGTACTACTTAGTCGTCAGGTGTTCGAAAAATTTTACATAACATTTTTTTTAAAAAAACTTAAAAAGAAAATTTAATAAAAATTCGTAATAAAGAAGCTCAACATTAAAAAGTGCAATTGATTATATACATTTCATCGCGCAATATTCCCGAAATACAAAACCAGCAGCTGTCAGGCGGCTCAAGCCGGCTATGAGCCGCCGCCGAGTATATCTTCCTAAGCGGCCGCCGCCGACTTTTTAAGACGGCTTGTTTCTCTGAACTCCTATCAAAAATTTCGGCATGTAAAATAATTAAAATGGCATCTCATTCTAGACCACCTGCTAACTTTGCAAAATTTTTCCCCATAATTCTTTTCCATATTAGAAAGTTAAAAAATGCCCATGAGGTAAAAATATTGTCAATTAGCATGTTTCCTACAAATGAGATGGTCCTAATTTTGATCCCAGTACTTTTAACGGCCTAACCTCATAAAATCTGCTTTTGTGCGATACTTTAGCACTAATTGTGCAAAAGTATGAAATTAGCCCATAAACACATTTTAAGTTATGACTGATTTTTGACGTTCAGGTTGGTATTTTTGAACTTTGGTGTCTTTGAAGACTTACATGTAGCATCTTATAACAACTAATTTTTCAGGGCTTTTCAGCTCGCTATATAGCTGTTTAAGGTCAGTTTTTGCTACCTTTTTCAAGAAAGGGACGAAAATCCACATACTGTAGTGCTGAAGAAGTAGTACTGAAACTTTCAAAACGCCGATAGACATATATTTTTTCGGGTCCCCTTTACCACAGAATCACTAATTAGAACCTTGTTATTTTTGTAAGTGGTACAAAATCAATCTTTCAAATTTGAGTTATTGCAAATCAACAATGCTTTGAAATTTTTAATTATAACAAATATACGACTTTACAGGGGAATGACGTGTACCTTCAGGCACAACAGGTAATCAATCATCCATCCAAAATAATAATTGATAAAAAATTATTCACATTACAAGAAAAAAGGGATAATTTAATATTATTTTTTACGAAATTTATTTGCATTTCATTGGTGCTTTAGCAAATCGTCAGTAGACTACAACCATAGTTTTGAACAGTTACAAACCTCGTATCTTATGTACAGACTTTCAAAAACCATTTGAGAATTTACAAATAAATGATTTTCAAAAATAGTCATAGTAGGCTTTGAAACTTATACAAAACCCAGCAAATAATTTTTTATTCGATATGAATCTGTTTTATTTTTCTACAGCTTTGATTGTAGGTATTGATAAAATGCCCATTAAAAGCGTAACAAAAAAAATAATTAATGCAAGAATTTACAGGAAAAAATAAGTCTTGTATACTATTTGCTAACAAAAATTAGTTAAATAGCTGATGTTTCCTTGTAAAAAAGCATCCATCTTCATAAGGGGTAAAGTGCAAAAAGAACGCTGATGAGACGGTGTAGCGGCCTGTCGAAATCAGTAGTACTGATCCGTTCTGCTAATCTGATTTGAATATTCCAACACTCCACTCTTAATAGAAATAATTTGAATTCACTTCGTGAATCCAAATTGATTATTAGGCTAAGGTTCGTAACGTTATATTCAGAGAGAATTGGGCATGATTAAGAATTGGGCATGATTAAGAATAAAGAACAAGGGAAAAATCAACATCAACTTAATTTTTCAAAGTACACAGCACAACAGAGTAGTGCCACTTGGATTCACAAAGCAAATACGTTCGAAATAATCCTATTAATAAACAATTAGCTAATGGCTGGAGCTTTTCACATGTTTACATATTCATATATCCTTAAGTATAAAATCAAACCAAAAAAGTTTGCCTTGAGTAGAAAAATCAGAAAAATGGGAATGATGAAAAATAGACCGATGGCAACGCTGGGAAAGTGCACTTTAATATCAGCTTGAGAATGATTTAATTCTCGTATTAAATTTTTACGAAAAAGTTGTATATATAAGAATTAAAATCACATTCAACAAAGCCACCTGACAAGTGGTGATAAGCAAATACACGTGAGCACTGACGATGGAAGTGTAGCGGCTTCCGAAAGTGGCGCTGCTCTGTTCTGCTGTGTACGTTGAAAAAAATTAAGTTGTGTTGATTTTTCCCTTGTTCTTTGGAATATTAATCAAGCCGAATTCTTTCTGAATATAACGTTACGAACCTTAGCCTAATAATCAATTTGGATTCACAAAGCAAATACGTTCGAAATAATCATATTAATAATTTGAATTTACATTAATTAAAATATTGAACTAAAAAGCCGAAATAATAAAAAATTTCAGACTTATATCCTCCCTCTTCAGTTCAAAAAAAAATTTACGTAAAAATAATTAATATATTTTAGTTCAACAAAATCAATATTCAGTTTATTGCAACTTTTCTTTACTTATTTTATTGCAACGTAGAAATTTTGCACTAAATTTTATTAGCAAGTTTGGAAAGTTTATTGAGAGTATGTTGACGGTGTAAATGAGTGATTCCACGTAAAACGGCCCTATGCAAGGAAATAATAATTTTCTTCTTTTTAATAAAAATCTCTCAGTTGATGTTTTTTAGAGCATTAAAATTATAGAAAAAAAAATACATTAGTTAATATATTTAAGCAATTTGAGGTACTTTTAAATGATCATCCACGAAACATTTTCCTCTCCCTCTTTGTATGTTTAATATTTATTTCAGACTTTCTTTTCTTCCCTTTCTCATTATTAATATAAACCCTTATCTCTGAAAAGAATATACTTTTTTCGCTTTTTATTGAATTTAAAAAAAATACTCAGCTAGAGTATTCTCCTGTCTATAATAGAACGGATAGCAAATAATTTAATGTGTTATTATTTTCTTATGATCTATTTTTAAATAATTTATATTAATGAAATCAATAAAAAGTTTTATTTCTTCGAATTTTTTTAAATTTTCGTATTATGTCTCACCCGTCGGTCACACCCGTCACATTTTAAAAATGTTTTTTTGTTAATAAAGCTGGTTTTTGTCAAACAATAAATACATAATACAGCTAAAAACACTTTGAACAGACAGCTATACCAAAATTATTTTGCACGTTATAGTAAAAATTTTACAGAATTTATGCTGAAAGTCATAATTCTTTAAAACTAAGATTTGTAAGGTCACACCCGACGCAGCTTTCTGACGACCATTCTGAGCAGGAATCGCGTTCTTTCAGTGTCTACCCGTTATTCAACGACTTGAAGTTTAATGGCCTTGCGAGTCGCAACCTTTTTTTAATTAACAAATTTTATATTCTTTATTTATAACAAAAAATATGTGTAAAGTGGTTACACCCGGCTAAATGGAATTACTGTCATGCGATATTTGTTGATTTTGTATTCTTTTAGTTATTGCGAGTGAGTAAATTAAGGCGGATCGAAAAAAATTTGCATCAGTCACCCCCCAGAATAAAAGATATGTCAATGACATTTCCAAAAAAAAAAAAAATTTTTTTGCCACGCCCCAAAATACAGCACTTTTAGATTTTGATATATAGCGCCTCCAATTAAACTCCGTTCTCATCATATCGCATGTCGTTATTTATGTCTTGACTGTGGCTTAATTTTGTACTCGGCTGGCTTCTTAATTCGACATGAAATTGTAGGCGCCACCTATGCTATTTCGGATCCTTCCCTCCTAATGTCCAATTTTTTGCACGTGGCAAAAAATCTTTTCTAAAACTTTATATGTCGTACAAAAAATTAGACGTTACGAGGGGAAGGATCCGAAATGGCATAAGTGGCACCAAAGGCAAAAATTAGGCTATATTCAATCCATGAACAACGATATGCGATAGATATGATGAGATCGGACTTTAAATGACGATGCAATAGATACAAAATTAAAAGTACTGTATTTTGGTGCGTGGCAAAAATTTTTTTTTTAAATTTCTAAAAACTTCATTGATATATCTTTCATTCTAGGGGGTGACTGGTGATATTTTTTTTTGTTTTTGTTGGGATTTGTCCAGTCTAAAGTAATTTGTTTATAAAAATGAGGCGTAATTTTGGAGCGTGACATAATAGTGAATATATTAAAGGCTAGACATACTAAGTTTTTTAATCGACTTTCTTTCCACCTGCAAAAAATTAGATAGGGGGAAGGATCCGAGATGGAATAAGTAGCGCCCAGAATTCGATGTCGGATTACAAAGTCACCAGAAGCAAAAAGGAAACTATATTCAAACTAGGGATGTAACGAATACCGATACCGATACCGATATATCGGCGATACTTCAGATTTTCCGATACATCGGTATCGGCGATATTTTACTGTCGATACGACGATACTTTAAAAAATTTTTTCAGTTTTTTTAACAAATTATTTATTTTTTTGTTAATTTTACCAAGAACTAAATTCATTTCGTTATTTTTTAAATCTTATTAATATCAATTTTAAAAATTAATAATATTTTACGCTGTTATTTTGCAAAAACAATAATTTATTTATTGTTAATTTTACCATGAACTCAAATTCAATTCGTTGTTTTTTAAATCTTATTCCCAGCAAAAAAAGACATTATAAAGAAATCATGAAAATGTAGCAGTCGCGATCCGGAAATATTGCGAATTTGGATAATTTCTAATTAGTTTCACATTTGCTTGTCATTGCAAGAAGTTCTCTTTTTCCATTACCAATGACCGAATTTGAAGTGATGTTAGGACAAATTTCTTTTTCGGTGTTCTATAATGATTCCTCAAATAATTCTGGAAAAAAAGCCGAATTCAGTATAAAGAGTAATATACTTGATGGCCTTCCATATAAACAATTTTGAAAATCGGTAAGCCAATGGAGGAATTGTGCTCTAATAAATATTTTGGGTGGAGGCGTGGAAGACTTGCCCCACAGATTTTCGTAGAAAAATTATGCGACCAAACTCTAGGCAAACCATTCCAAACAAAAAATAAATTTTGGAATTCGGCCCATAAATGGAGGAGCTATGCGATAATCAATATTTCTGGGGGAAGGGGAAATCCCGCACAGATTTTGGAGAACAATTATGGTACCAACCTGAAGGGGGGTTTGCAGCAAATTTCACAACTTATTTTCGAAAAAAACTGTAGGGAAACCCTTTCAAATAAAAAAACAATTTTGATAATCGGTTCCCAATGACAAAGTTATACATGGTTCCCCCTCCCATTTTCGAAAAGAATTATGGGGCCAAACTACTAGCGAACCCTTGCAAACAACACAAGAATTTTGAGAAGCTGTTCACAAATGACATAGTTATGAATTGGTGAGGAGGGGGGAGCAAACTTGCTTCTCCGATTTTCGACAAAAAAAAAATTGGGACCAGTTTTTGTCAAACCCTTTCAAACAAAACAAAAATTTTGAAAATCGGTTCACAAATGACAGCATGGGGGGAGCGAATTTCCCCCTCTGATTTTCAAAAAAAAAATTATGGGACCAAACTGCAGGCAAACCCTTTCCAGCAAAAAAAGAATTTTTAAAATCGCTTCACAAATGACAGAGTTATGCGTGTACAAAAATAAAAAAGTAAAAAAAAAAACACACACGAATTGATAACCTTCTTCTTTTTGGAAGTCGGTTAAAAAAGGATGAAAAATTACCCATTTTCAGAACTTATTTCTTTTTATGCGAATTTAAACACAAAACTGTGTTTTCATGTAAATTTAAGTGAATAAATATAAACTTTTAGAAAACTTTTAATAATTAAGCTAATAAGTTATTTAGAAGAATATTAGTTGATAAATGTCCTTTAAAAAATCGATTTTTTACAAAGCATGGCGAGTATTTTTTAAAATTATAAAGTAATTAAAATTTTGTACTGGCTTTTCTACTAATTATCTGCATATTTTTAATATAGATTCTTTGAAAGCAATGAAAATGTAGTTCCTTAAAAATTACTTCCAATTTTATATACTGTATTAATATCTATTTTAAATATTAATAATCTCTTACACTGTAATGTTGCATAGTAAAAACGTTGCCCTTCTTGAGTTTTGTTTTTCTAAACTTGAACTCAATTTCAATATTCGTATCGGTATCGGAATCGGTATCGGCGATATTTATTTTTAAGTATCGGAATCGGTATCGGATCGGCAAAACGGCGTATCGTTACATCCCTAATTCAAACCATGAACAACGATATGCGATATAATCAGATCGTAGTTTAAATGGCTGCACTATATATAAAAAACAAAAAGTGCTGTATTTTCTTCATTGACATATCTTTTATTCTAGGGGGTTACATGCACAATTTTTTGTAAGAAGGTCGACCCGCCTTAGAGTACATACGTTTGAGAGTAAAAAAGTAAAAAAGGCACATGTGACATGTTTCGCCGATTAATGGTTTACAAGGATGTTATGTATATGTGCACTTTCTTCTTGGTCGAATGCCCTTTCTTATTGTCATGAACTTTTAAAAATCCATACTCAATTGTTTGTTCCATTTTACTACTTTGTAAAACCCCAATTAAAGGAAAAATAAACATATTGGTTAAATTTTTTTAAAAAAGAATAAATAATTTGCTTCCGTTTTTTTTTTGGTACAATTTTTACAATTTAACTTAAAGTATAGTAAAAATAACTTTCAACAACGTTTGTAATGCAAACTATTATAAGTTTTTTTTAATGGTAATTTCCTTAAGACTCTTACGTGTTTTAAGCGACTTAAAATAATAAAATGGAAAAATGTTCGTTGAATGGAATGGAATATTAAAAAAATATAGGAAATTGTTTACATAAAGAAAATTTTAGGAACTGAATAAGAAATTATTTGCATAAAAATGTAATAATAGAACTGACAAATTGCCAAATATCCTTTAAGACTTTGTGAGCAATAACAATAGAAACCGCTTGTTTTTGTTGTTGTTGTAAAATTGAATAGCATTCAAAATATTTTATCTGCCGCGTATAAGTAAAAAAACAAGGAAATATAACTTAATCATACGCATCGTACCACCATCAATGAAAATGACAAAGATTAATTGTGAAAACTTTTGTTCAGAAGATTTTATTTAATTCAACAAATTTTTTATATTTTATCATGCCGTTCTTAGCATTTTTCTTAAAAACCTTTTTCTGAAATAATTATGCAAATCACTGTTCTGTTATTTTTAACTTCTATACAAAAGATTTTGCTTTTATTTGAATTTTTAAAATGAGATAAACAAAGTTATGAATTAAAGGAAGCAATAAATAATAGTTTGAAATTGGATTTATGTTAAGGTAAGGAAAGGGAAAAAAGGATTTATAGTCGCCAATCTTCTGAGAAAATGTGTAACACACATTTACATACGTTAAAAAATTAATTACTAGTGTAGCCAACGGTCGACTCAATTGACGGCATTCTAGAAATATAAAAAAAAATTAATAAATACACAGAAAGAAAAACACCGTACTAAATTCAAGTATTTTCTACTTACTTTGAGTATTTTTAAATTGTGTACAAAAATTCTTATTTTATGTACTACTATTAGTATAAAAATTTTACACAGTCGTAGTGTGTTGGTATTTATTTGCTTGTTTATAGCTTCAGTCGCATGTTGTGCTTATGTGTTGTGTTGTTGTTATGTTGTTGTCTTGTTGTACTTGGCTTACTTTATTTTGTATTTTTGCTTTTTATTTGTGCAAAAACAATCGAATATTTACTTGTGTGTTTTACTTGTAGCTCAGAAAAGAACATGCATTTGTTTATTTTAGTCAGAATTTGATAGTCGTATTACTCCTAAAGTACTGAACCGATTTAAATAAAATTCAGATTGTCCGGTTGTATGTATGTAGAAAACTCTTTAAAAAGACATAAATCTTTCCAAAATTGGTTCAGTAATACCGGTATAAAAGGTATCTATAAAACATGTTAGTCTATTAATTATCAGGGCTCGGACTTTCATGCAAATGCATGTTTTTTGTAGTGATAGACAAAGAGGTATTGACTAATTATCTACGCGAATCATTAAATTTTAAGTAGTTTGGCATCGATTTGTAGGTGTATATTTTTGCATATTTTGGTGGCAAGTGCATATTTTTGCATATTTTGCTAATAAATGCATAGTTTTGGAGTAATAAAAATTTTTTAATGAATATTTCTCAATTTTTTAAAAAAAATTTAATAGGCCGATTATAGATGGCAATCGAGCCTCAGTTGGGTTGCCAGTTGCTGAAAATTATACTACTGATGGCAACTGGCAATTGAGAGCTCTCAATTTCAGTTGCTATTTAGTGCCTTTCGGGCAACCATTAATTTTCAGTTGCCGACTGGCAGCGCAACTATATTTCGGTTGCATTTAATAATAGACCCAATTTTGTTTGTTGTATGTTTTTTCTTTAATAATAATAAAAAATTAAAAAATATATTTTCATATTATTTTAGTTTTCGTACTTTGTTCCTAGGTAAATGCATATTTTTCCCATATTTTTCAATTTAAGGTGTATTTGTTAAGCGCTTAAAATCAATTTTTAGAGTCATGAAAGTCCGAGCCCTTTTAATTATATAGATATGCGTGTGAAGATAAATATGCCGAGTTAAATAAGTTGGAGGTAAGCTCTTACGTCAAACATATTTAAGTCAAAAGTTAAATATGTTTTGACGTCACATTACAAATTAATTATCATGATTTCTAAAAAAATGGAAAATAATATTAAAAAAGTACTACACTAAAAAATCTTTTAATTAAATTTCAACTAAGAAAATTTTCCATGATCTTTAAGAGATTATGGCCATATTTGGGCATATCTTTCCTTGTAGCTCATTTGGACCATATGAAAATTGTAGTTAAGGATCCACACTATTCGAGAATATAAGTCGCATTTTTCAATTGTATTTGTGATTTTTTTTGCAAATCTTTAAAACTTGAATTTAAGTAAATTTTTGACGATCTCTGAGAGATTTTGGTCATGTTTGGGTACATCTTTACTTGTAGCTCATTCGGACCATATGGAAATTGTAGCCGAGGATACACACTATTTGAGAATTATGATGAGCAGACAGACCGGGTGGTCTCGAAACACTTGTGGTATTCGAAGCAGCTTTTCAAGTAAAAAAAAAAGTAAATGAATCTTGAAAATCGATTTGACAAGAACTCTTGGAGCTGTTAGAATAAAGCATTTTTTTCGAAAATCTGTTGAACGAGTGAATCAATTCATTTTAATCAAATTTGCACTAGTCGACTTTGCAAAGTGGTTCCAATTGAAATAAATTCAGTAAAGTGCGACTTTGGCTCGTACACGAAGGGTTCCGTACGAATACACATTTCGTTTTTGCCTTTTTTCATTTTGGAAATTTTTTTCGTTTTGCTTTTTTGTTTAATTTAAGTTTTTTTTATTTTTAAACTTTTTTTGTTGTTTTGACGATTTTTTTGGTTTTGGTGTTTTTTTTTCGTTTTTTGATTTTTCTTTTGTTTTTTGCCGATTTTTTCAGTTTGGTTTTGGCGTTTTTTTGTTTTAACGATTTTTCGCTTTTTGAGTATATTTTTAGTTTTAGCGATTTATTTAAGCTTTAGACTTTCGGCACTTTTTTCGGCTTTGGGGATTTTTTTCGGTTTTTGGTGATTTTTTTAGTTTTAGCGATTTTTTTTTGTTTAGAATCTTTTTGTTTTGACGATTTTTCGTTTTTTTTTTTGTTTTGGCTTTTTTCGTCCATTTTGTCCATTTTTTTGTGATTTCTTTTGTTTTTTGATGATATTTTTAGGATTGCGATTTCTTTTAGGTTTTGGTGGTTTTTAATTGTTGACGACTTTTTTCGGGTTTTGGATTTTTTTTTAGTTTTTTGGCGATCTTTTTAGTTTTGATGATTTTTTCGTTTTGGCGATTTTTTTATTTTGGCGCTTTTTTCATTTTGGCGATTTTTCGTTTTGACATTTTTTAATTTTGGAATTTTTTAGTTTTAGCGTTTTTTAAAATTTCCAGAGTTTGCCTCCCTCTTACGGTTCATGAGAAAACAGCCTGCGACAGACAGACAGACAGACGGACGGACAGACAGACGGGCAGCGTAGCGAAAACAATAGGGTTCCTTTGCACTTTTGGTGTACGGAACCTTAAAAATGCTAATAAATCTGTATCTTTGAAACTTGCAATCCGATTCAAAACGATGTATGTAAAAATCAAGCCATAAGAGTTTGGATCATCCTGTTGAAACACACGTTGATCTACAGGGTGTCAAAATTTACTACGTCTGGAATGAAAAATATTGTCCGCCTCATAACTTTTAGAAATATTATCCGATTTTCATTTCATCGATTTTAACTTGTTGTAAAGTTTATAAATAGATAAAGAAAATACAGTTTACTTTATTAATATATCTCTAATATTTTCAAAGATATTTGACTTTAAATTTTAAAATTTTGGTTTTTGGGCTCGACTTTGTTCTCTATTTCTTTCAATATCTCCGGTAATAGTATAGGAAAACTAAAAGAAAAATATTTTATGATTTTGAGCACAATCCTTGTTAACATGCAAAAAATTTTTTTTTATTATATCAATTTATGTCGTCGTGAAAAGGAATCAAAATGAAAATTTTGAAATGAGAATGAAAAATCGCAAAATTTTCACAAAAAATAGAGCTTAATTGTTCGACGTTTTAAATACCCATCGATTTGGGGTATGAGACTTAAAGAAATCTGAATTTTAATTTTTGACGACACCCTAATGTACATATATAAATATACACATTTATTATAACTCCTCACTACTTCGAAATACTTGATAGAGATTTGAAAAAATAACTGATCTGAAGGAAATAAATTTATTTAGCTTATTACTCACCTTTATTTTAAAATATATTTTAAATAAAATTTTTTTATTCTTTTAACACTTAATATACAATTTCTTTATTTATATACATAAATACATAATACATTATACATACTTATGTATGATATTTCTTATATAGAAATAAAATTGGAATCTCAAAGTCTTAAGTGAAGAAAAGTAATTTTATCACCTTTTTACCTTAATTTTCAATTTGCACATAACTATAAAAGCAACAGAAATATGTGTAAATATTTTAACTAATTTATTTCAATTTCAATTAAATTAATAGTGAATATAAACAATAAAGAGCATGAGTGTTTCATTTTTTCAAACCTTTAAGTTAATAACTTTTTCTTAAAAATTTTCAGTTAAGTTCTATACAATTAGATGTTTATATTTTATAAAGCAAAAGAATTGTGCTATTTTTATAGCAGACATTTTAAATTTAATTTTAATATATCGTTATATCACACTTATGTATTTAACATATTAATAAAAACTGCATTTACGTTTTAATTGTTATGGCTGCTTTCCCCTTTTAAATATCTTGCTTTAGATATATGTACTTCAGAAATAACCAAAAATAACACTGTACAACAAGAAAAATAAGAAATATAACTACAATCACACGGATTATATATGTATGTCTCGTCTGATATTTTTAAAAATTGTCTTAACCAATTTTAATTTTAAATGTCGACCAACTTATATTGCTTATAGCCACTTGTGAGGATTCTTATTTATACAAAATTTTAGAAAAACTTGCTTACGAGAACTCCTATATAAATACGAGAATTACTATATAAATCACTACACTGCTTTGCAAGCAAAATTTATACAGTTTTTTAATGCATATTTTTAGAGTACATAGAATGTGATAAGCACGAGAAAAATATAAAAAAAATTTTCATTTCGGTACATTTGTGGTTTTCGATGTATACTTCCCTTTAAAGCGGCATCCACACACAGAAAAATTTCCATGTAAAATCGTCGAAAACCAGGTTAATTTAACATTTTTCGGTAGTGATTTTGCTTCATAGGTGTTTCATGTTAAATCGACATGATTTACAATACTCTTGAAAGAAAATTTTTACTTTTGAATTAACTATATTTCATGTTGATTTAATATTCCAGTATAGTTAAATCAAAATGAAGTTGATACTGAAATAATACGAAAAATCATATTGAATTAAACTAATTTCGAGTTGAAACAACGTGAATTTGATATTGGAACAACACGAAGAATCATGTTGAATCAAAGTTATTTCAAGTTGAAACAACGTGAATTTGATATTGGAACAACACGAAGAATCATGTTGAATTAAAGTTATATCAAGCTGAACCAACATGACTTTAATGTAGCTATTTTATTAATTATTGTACTTGCGGTGATTGTCATCAGAAAACTTTGCGTAGTAGCTGACTGCCCCAGCCAAGATTTGAACTCGTGCCACCTGCATGATAGTCCACGCGCTAACCACTGCAGCCACAACAGCTTCAAACTTTTCTTTACTTATACACTAAATAAATACCATCGTATGTAAAATGCATTTCATTTTAATTCAACATGATTTAACTGATTGTTTAACATAAAACTTATTTGAAATTAAAGTTATAGTCATGTCGATTGGAAATGAAACTTAACGTTTATAATAAAATTGTTTTGACGGTGATTTAAGGTTAGATTAATAATTTTCCGTTTAAAATTAATATGAAACAATGGTAATTTTAAAACAGCAGCAGTAAATTTTCGCTGGTAATTCGTTATTTGTCGTTTACATAGACGACACATGTAAGAATAAACAACAACAAGTCACACAACTAAGCAGAACAGTGAATTGTAGCAATGAACAAAGCAAATAAGCACTAATACACTCAATCGACAAATTATTTATTGTAAATTTAATATGATTTCCAATCAAAATTGCGGCGATCTTACATTCCTTTTTTTCTGTGTGCAGAGTCAAAGACTTGTTCGATTAAAGTGACCTATATCTTCCTTGAAAGGCTACCAAATTACGCGTCGAATAGTGTATGATTGGCTTTGATCGGATAACTGACTGAGTTGTTGGGGATCAAAGTTAAAATTTGATGAAATCTTCAATATTTTTTTGGCCAATTGTCTATTAAGAAGCTGTTTTGTACTACAAACAATAACAAAATCCATAGTTTGAAAAGTTCACTAAATATGTAGTTTAATCGATTTCAGAAATTATAACCCATAATGGACCGAAATCGGTTAAAAATAAAAAATGTTATAATAAAAAAAAGTAAATCACAAGAACTTAAATTATTTAAACATTTTATGAAATTTTACTTTGGTCGGTCTTAAGGGTTTTTTGATCTTGGTATAAAGAAAAGCGGCTTCGCTGAGTAAAGATTTCTGCATAGACTGCATTTGGCAGGGCTTAGGGACTTTTTCCTGGTTAAGCGGAAAAGCTTATCTCAGCGAAGCCGCTATTCGATACACCAAGAGGGGAAAATCCTTAAGCCCGGCTGAAGGCTGGCTATGTAAAGGATAGTGATCTTATTACCAGTCACGCTACAATCGATAAATATCAATTCATACTAAAGACTTTCAACATTGCATCATTCAATTATTTAAATTTCTAGGGATACTATAAAATTAATTTACTAATATTTTATTATTTTTACTTCTCAATTAAGTTGGGACATTACGAAACTCTAAAGTTTGTCATAATGTCTATGAACACTGCGAAACTGCACTCATTGATATTATGCCACTTCTGAAAGTGTTATAATGTCCATGGACGTTATGACACATTTTGGAGTGACATAATGTCCAGGAACATTATATCACTGTACATTACGACATGCCACTATACATTATGACATGCTGTATGATGATGATATCTATTGTACGTAAATTTCAGTCTTATATACAAATTACTTGCGAAAAAAGAATACGAGAATGTTTATTATTTCTAAAGTACATGTTTTGTTAAACAAAACGAAAAATGTAAAAATATAATTCTCATTCATACTCCCTTCTAATAGAATCTCTTTATTTAGGGAGAGGCAAGGTCTTCTAGAAGAAGGAATAAGAAGGCCTTTAAGAAGACTTGAAGTAGGCAAGTAGGAGGGCTTTTTAGTTTTATCGCACGCAAAGACACACTCCAACACACGCACATAGACACACACACACCCCGTAGGCCAAGTCTTCGATAATCATCGATGCATGTGCGACGCAAGTATCTATCACCGACTACGAATTGACGACAGTCCAAGCTAACTATTGACGATATTTTCGAACAAAGGGCACAAAAGTCGTTGATGACGACGTTGGTAACATGCTACTAAAAGTGTCGTTAATGAATAATAATAAAATTTAAAAATATAATAATCGAATCGAATCCACAACCTCGACACTGATAGGCTAGCACGCTATCTACTTGCCTACCGAGGTAATCAAAAAAACTTTATCCAAAAACACTTTTTGTGGGCAACTTACTCTTGAATGTACATAAATGGAGGCATGACAACTTCGATGCAGTTGTTACTCTTGTTGTCGGCAATAAAACCGTACACACTGCAACTTCGATGCTCGTAGTGTTCTCGTCAATAAAACTGCACACACGATAACTTTGATGCAGATGTTACTCTTGTTGTCGGCAATAAAACTGTATAGACGTCATATTGCATGCAGTTGTTCTTCATCTTGTCGTCAATAAGGCTTTATTTACAAATTTACATAATCTTGTCAGAACAAATTCTTTATACACGACAACTTATACCACCTTGTCGTCATACTTATTTCTAAATGTGTTTTATAGCAAAAAATGGGTGTAAAATTGTCACACCCGGCTAAATGGAATTACTCATATACAAAATTTTTTTGGTGAAAATTGAATACGAGAATTGAATCAATTAATTTGAAATTAAACTGCACTTCCGCAGTTTTAACGTTGGTTTATTTTTCTTCATTCCCATTTTTCTGGCTTTTTTTTGTTCTTTTCTTTTTTCGTTTGATTTTATACTTAAGTAAAGCTCAAGCTAGTAGCTTAATTGTTTATTAATATGTTTATTATTTGCTTGTGAAACCAAATTGATTATTAGGCTAATTGGAATATTAATCATGCGAACCTTACAAACCTTAGCCTAATAATCAATATGGATTCACAAGCAAATACGTTAGAAACAAACATATTTATAGTAGTTATCATTTTAAATTTAATTTTGTTATACAGTGTAATGTTTGTTTTTTTCTTCTTATAAATATTTTTTATTTTATATACATTTCCGATTTCATTAAGTTAATTAACTATCTACTTAATTAAATGATAATTATTTAACATTTAAATAGGATTTTGTCAATTTCTTATGTAAATTATTTCTTTTTATTGCATGATAATTAAAACTGTAACGTTTTTTCTATTGTTTTTTCTTTTTCTGAAAGGGAGCGATATTTGCTAACGATCTCCTGGTATAAAAATAATATATTTCTCTCCTAAATTCGCTTAAAGCTGTTTTACACTATCTCACATGCCGTTCGACTTCTGTAGAAAATACATCCCTGATCAAATGAGTTTATGGAAATTTTTAAAAAGGCAATAACTACATATTATATCAGGGTTGCATTTCGTGCAATAGTCGAAAAGCTTGTATAATAGTCTAAAAACAGCTTTAGTAATGTTTGTTAAATAATTATAATTTTTATTTAGTATTTAAATCTATAGTATAATTTTTAAATAATTAATTGGTTTTGAAAAAATTTCGATATTTTATAGGTACACAAGTTTCTTTTTTTCTTTTTTATTTACAAAAGTTTACTTTAAAGGAACTTTGAGTACATTTGTTTTGTGAGTTTTGTGTAATTTACTTTTGTTTTATTTTTATAAATTGCTTAAAGCTAAAACATTTAAAACAGCAGACACACGCCAACAGACACGCTCACTCTCCGACACACTTAAGTCAAATTACAATAAATACAAAACTCTTCAAATGAATAAAACACAGAAATATTCATTCATTTATTCACATTTACAGTCACATTCATACCTTGAAACCTTAAAAGTACCTTAAATGAATATAAATTTGTACAATACAATGGCAAGGATATTATATTTACTTGAAATGAAAAGAGTTAAGAAAAGGGATTCTAAGCAACTGCCCTTGGCTTTAAATACTGCAGTGGGTGTTTCTAATTGTACTCAGGGGGAAGATTTAGTGCTTTAGAAGATGATTTGTAGGAGATGTACACGTGGGAAGTTTCATAATGAAATAATTTTGTTTTTGCTTCATTATTTTTTATAATAGGAAAGAATGTGGGCGAGAAAGGTTCTCTTAAGCTTGTATAGAATAAGTTCCGCTAACATTGTAAATATTGTATCTACTACAGCTTTCTTTTTTTATGCTGACATAGTTTCACTGTAATAAAATACTATAACGGCCCTTTTTACAATGTATGATTAAAAACTAAAGTCGACTTTAACGCCAAGTTATGTATGCCGAACTTCCCGTTAAAGTCCACGTTAACTCTTAATCGTAGATTGTGAAAAGGGCCGTAAGTCAGTTAAGTCGTTAAGTATTAAAATATATTTTGAGTTTTTGATTGAATTTAACTTCTTTATAATTTCTTTATAATTCTTTATATTCTTATAGTAGAATTTTATGGCAAATATTTTTGTAGGAGAAAAATTTTCATCCCTTTTTCGAAAAGGAGACAAGAAAAGGCCCACACTTAAAGAGCTACAGGGCTAAAATATTGTACAATAATGTTCCTCGTAGTGTTTTATATAAAACTGGTAAGCACACCTTATACCTAAAATGTAAAGATTACATGATGTACTAAGCTTTTTACTATTTACTATAACAATGTACAAAAGGAGGAAACTTTAACACCGTCTAAAAGAAACAGCAGACGTAAACTTTCAAAACTCCGATACACTAATATTTTATTTTAGTCCCCCTACCAGAAACAGTTGTTAGAATCTTGTTATGTCCTTGTATAGTGCAATTATTAGGCAAGATGATTTTTTGTTATCCCTTTTACGCTTACATTATACATCCAATTTAAACAAAAAATTTACCATTTGAAAGGCAATTAATTGCAGATGTGCACAATCTATATTTTATTACCATCGGTACAGCATTTTGGGAGCTATAAACGTTTAAAGTTTCTACTAATATATGCACTCATAGTTTTTTTCCTATGCTTTGAATTGGTGGTATTGTTAAAAAGGCATCCGTTTTGGCAATTGTTAATTTTATTGGAACGAGTTTCCTTATGGCACCTTGTGCATATTATATGCAGCATGTAAATGTATTCTATGCTGGGAGGTAAAAAAAATTTTTAATGAAAAAATACGCGCAATAAATACGTGTAACGAATACTGGTAAAAATACGTGTAACGAATACTGGTAAAAATTACGTGTAAGGACAATTCAAAATGAAGGCAACAGGCCGGCGTGAAGGTTAAATTCCTTAAGAACCCAGTGTTGCCGCCTTGGTCTTTCCGCGGTTTTCAGTGTTGCCGTTGTTTTCAGGCGAAGTTCTGGGATTTTGGGGATATTTTGTTTTGGTTTTTAAGGAACAGGGGAACTTTTGGGACTTAGGGGAGATCATAGTCCTAGTTTTTGGGAATCCAGGGAACTTTTTGAATTTTGGGAAGAGTTTTGTTCAAGTTTTTGGAAATCCTTGCAACAGGTTTGTGTCTTGGCTAACTGTTGGTGCCCTTGCTAGATGAAACTGACTCGGCTAAATCGTTGGTGTCCTTGCTAGATGAAGATGTCTCGGCTTATTTTTTTACAAATATCGCCTAAGTATCGCTTAAGTATTTTCCAGGCGATAGTTGTTTTGTGTTGACGAATTACCATGTGTTTCCATCTATAGGTAGAGTTTACTATCTTCGTTTACTTGTTGTCATCAAGGTAGGCGAATTTTTGTTTTTAAATTAATAAATTTTATTTTTGGTGGTGGTCGTGGCGCCGGGTCCGGTGGCTAGGTTTTTGTAAATATGCATATTAAAATAAAAAAAGCCAAAATATGCAAGAAAACAACCAAAAAATATGCCACACAAATTATAGAAATTCCGTAAAAATGCCAATAAGTGTGAAATATGCGAAAAAATGCCGTAAAGGGCAAAATATGCAAAAATATGCACTAACAAATCGATGTCAAAATTCTTAAAAAGTTCTGAAACGTATAAGTATCTTATTTATGCCTACAATATGTACATTGCATAGGAAAAAACATGCAATTGCATATTTGCAGTTTCCCTGTTCATCATCTTTAGTCTTTGATCAGAAAAGAGCAACACTATTTTTGTGTAGTTCCGATTATAAAAGTTTGGTACGATTATAAAAGTTTGGCAATTGTTATTAATTTGTTTATCATGACTACAGTTGTGTTTAAAATATTAAAAACCAACAATATTTTATTTATTACAAACAAAGATTGCTTACCACAACCACGTCTTTTCTCTCCGTATGCGCCGTCCTTAAAAAGAGCTTTAAATGTAACAGAAACACAATAAAATTTTTGTTTTAAAGTTGGGTTGCATAATTTTTTTGTTTGCTTGAAAGTTAATTTTTTCAGTTAAATTTTTTTCTTCAATATGAAATAGCCCACACGCATGTCTTACAAATATTTCCAACAGATTTGCATGGAAATACATAAACAAAAGTTTTATGCCTGCAATAGCCACATATTAAGTGGTTTTTGTATTGATAAAAATTAATGGGAAAAGTAAATAGAAAAATAACTTATTTTCTTAAAGCCAAGTTTTATCGTTATTATGGCTTATTGTAGATTTACGGCCACCACTGACAATCTCACCGATGGCAGATGCATCTTTACAACTTTTAGTCACATAATCACTTGTACAGGGATTGCATAAACTAGATTTATTCTTTGTGTTTGCATTTAATATTAAATTTAAATTGTTGTTCATATTGCTGCCAGTGTTACCACTATGGCAGCAGTTAATGTTATTACTGTTGCCATTTGTCAAAGTAGTCGTATTATAGAGTAGACTTCCGTTTCCTTTTGTACAATCTTGCTGTAAATAATTTACGGTTTCAGATGATTGTACTGTGTGTTCTTGTTGTTGTTTTTGTTGCTGCAATATGTAGTCCTGTTCTTCTATTTGTTGAGATTGTTGTTGTCAAGACATTAATACTGCACGATTCGTTAAACAAGTTTTATCTGCAACACCATTGTATAGAGCTGAACTTGTCTCTAGTGATGTTGTTTCGGCAACGCATGGTGACGGTGATGCTGGCGTCGGTGCTGTGCTCCATCTCACACTTGATCTTTGATTTGTTTTAATGCAAAAATCTTTTGAATTGTTGGCCAAAGCCAATATATTTCCCTGTCCATTCCCACTTAATGCTAACAATTCATGTGAGTTAGTCTTGTTGTTAATTCCTACACTTGCAGATGTGTTAAGACTACAACGTTGGTGATATGTTGAATTATGATGGTGGTGATGATGATGATGATGATGGTGATTGCCTCCACTTGAAGTGATGGGTGCTGAATGTCTTAAGCCATCACGTTGTGTTGCTACAGTTGAACTGCGTAAAATACCTGCATCATTTGAGTTTTTTTTTGGAAATAGAAAATAAGAAACAACAAACAGAGAATCATTAATTAAAAAATATTTCCTGTGTGTTTGTATTAAAAAAGTGTACATGTGTCTCTGGTGTGGTTTGTGGCAATTTTTTTTCTTATTCGTCTTAATTCCAGTTGAAAGTAAATTCTTTGATTTTTTCCATTCCTACGTGATGGTGTTAAGTGAACAGAAATTTATCATAGTTTTGTTTCATTGTGTATGTCTTTTGAAGAAAAAGCAAAAGGCTTAGAAGGAAGCTTAAAAGTAATTTGGCAAACATTTTCAGCTATACTCTACACGAAACAAATTTTTATATTTTATTGTTGTTTTCAATACGATACTTTTCAGAAGAAAGCAAAAACCAGCCAATTGTGAACTCCAAGTTAGCGTATTCCTAAAAGTGCAAGTCTTAAAATATTTCTTATTAATCCTCTATGAAAAATTCAAGATTTTACAACAAGGCGTGTCTTATCGATTTGAGGATCAAAGTAACGAACATGAAAAACGAATGTTTCATATTCGATAGTTGGACATGGTATGAACAAGGTGCGGATAAAAAGGGGCGGGATATTCCCCCCCCCCCCAAACGAGTAAAATATACCTAATTTCTATTTTCTTAAAGAAGTTTTGCAAAGTATTATCCCAGCAAAAAATATCATGTTTCTGGAAGCAGTAAAAAACTTTCATGCCTTCCACATGAGATCTTTTGAAACACTTTCGAGGATGCTCAAAAAGAAGGCAGAGATCTCTCAGTGTTCATAATGTTTAAATTTCGAAGTTAGTCAGCATTTTACATTTTTCAACATGAACTCCAAAATAAACAAAATAATATTCAGTAGCATTGTAGCTTTCAACAATATAGGTTCTAAAAAATTGTCGCACGCATTATTTCACTAACACTAACACAATTGAAAACTCAAAACCCATTTAAAGTATGCTCTCTCTCTCTCTCTCAACATTTCCCAGCAATTGCATGGAAGAGAGAAATTTGTTTTGTCTATAGTTTAACGATGATAAAATGAGTCATGATTTTAGCGGATTTTCAATGATTCGAAAGAAGCGCTGTTTTATATAAAAAACAAGAGAGCTCCAAAGTGGGACATCGCGAACAAAAAATCATGCATTTTCGAATCGCTTTTCGAAGCAGTAGAAACAACAAAACTATCTTCTCTCGCTTATAAAGCTGCTTCGGCCGAAGCAGTCGTTTTTGCTGGGATGTTTTAGTTAAATTTTCTTAGTTTTAGTTAAATTTGTTTAGTTCTAGTCAAATTTTCTATATCTTACCACAATGTGATATACGATGATTCTTTGGTGATCCCGGGCATGTGTAAAGAAATGAACGTTGTGTATCTGAGAAATTGAAGAAATTTTCTTAATAAACTTATTAATTATAAAATGTAATAAATTAAAAATTAAATATTTACCATTTCTTTTAATACGATTGTGATCGGGTGATCCCGAACATGAATAACGTGATGTCATTTGATCGCGTCGACTAAAACTTTCTGCGCCTAAATGGATAAACGGACACCATCGAAAAAACAACTTAAAGCCATAACGAAATCTGTAAAAAGAAATATTAGATTTACAAAAAATTATTTTAAAAATGCAAGTCAAAGTAAAACTTTCATCTGATTAGGTTTAACATTTTAACAACACTTTTCAGCAGTTCTCTCTAAAACTATTGCAAAAAGTACTAATAAAATTGCGTCTTTTAGTAAAGCATATTCTGTACGTAAACTCTGTGCAAAAAAATTTACGGAAACATTGTACCGTCATTTAAATACTTGCTGCAATACAAATTATGTCTAAAAACAGTGCCTGTTTTTGATAAATGTTATAAGTTTGCACTATAACTGCGCCGCGGTTAGTCATTTTCCGATAAGCTTTTGAACTTTCTAAGCCGTGAAACAAATTTGCAGTTTAAATGGTTTGACGAAAATCGTTATCTGAAGCTGAAAGGGTTAAAATTAAGTGTTATGCTAAAGACAGTCTTGCTCACGATAGAATAGCAAAAAAAGTATAAAAAAAGAAAGCATGGTGTCATGGGACACTGTGTTGGAACTTAGTTCCTTACGTTATACTTACCTTAGAAATCGCCCCTTACCCCCTAGTAGGCTTATTTCTTAAAAAATATATAGCGTTTGTGTCCTTCCAGACTCAGCTCTAATAATGTTTTAAATATCATGAAAACTGGTTAGATAGTTTCAGAGAGGGAGAAATTTCCCCTTACCCCTCCCCCACATCTTGGTCCCATTTTGGAAAAAATATATTGCCTATGTGTCCTTCCTGACTCAGACCTACCCATGTTTTAATTTTCATTAAAATTGGTTAGATAGTTTTGGAAGCGCAGAAATTGCCCCTTACTTCACCTTGTGGTCCTATTATTGGCAAAAATATATCACCTAGGTGTTCTTCCAGACTGGGATCTAACCATGTTTTAAATTTCATCAACTCGTAGTTTCGAAGAGGCAGAAATCGCCACCTACCTCTCCTTGTGCTCCTATTTTTAAAAAAATGTGTAGCCTATGTGATTTTCTGGACTCAGATCTATATAATATGAAAATGAAATTCAAAACATATTTTGTTTTGAATTTCATCAAAATCAGATAGATAGTTTCAAAGAGAAAGAAATATCCCCCTATCTCCCCTCGTGGTTCTATTATTGAAAAAAATGTATAGCCTATGTCTTCTTTAAGCCTCAGATCTATCTATGTTTTGAATTTCATCAAAATCGTATAGATTGTTTCAAAAAGGAAGACATTTTCCCCTACCTCCCCTCGTGGTCCTATTTTTGAAAAAATATAGTATATCCTATGTGTTGTCTTAGACTCAGATCTATCTTTGTTCTGAATTTCATCAAAATCGGCTAGAGAGTTTCTGAGAAGCAGACATTTTCCCCGACCAACCCTTGTGATCCTAGTTTTTAAAAAACATATAGCCTATGTGCCCTTCTAGACTTGGATCTATCTAAGTTAAAAATTTCATCAAAATCGGTTGTGTGGTTTAGCCATTAAAGCGCAACAAACAAACTGTCGCATTTATAATATTAGTAAACATAGTTTGCAAAGACACCTTCAGCGTTCACTACCACGAACCACTTATCCAAGTCACAAACCTTTTAGCAAAGACACAAACCCAATTGGAGATTCCCAAAAACTAGGACTAAAATCCCCAAAATCCCAGGAGTTCCCCTGCGCTTCCCCGGATAATTGCGGTAGCCCTGAAAATCTAAAAAATTCGCAGTGGCAACACCATTATGCTATGTAGTTGTTACCAGTATTTGTGACCAGTATTTGTGACCAGTATTCGCGGCCAGTATTTTTTCATTTTAACTTAATACTAGTATCCACGATCAAATGTGATAAAAGTGAAAAAAAGAAAGGTCGCTGATGATGACAGTGTAGCGACTGCCGCAATTAGTAGTACTAATCCATTCTGCTAGTCTGATTAAATATTCTAATATTCCACTTTTAAAAAATAATTTGAATTTACATTAATTCAAGTATTGAACTTAAGCCGAAATAATAACTTCCGACTTAAACCTATTTCAGTTCGAATAATAATTACGTACAAATAATAAAATTTGCGGAGGCACGTGAAAAAAGTTGCATACATGAGTGCTTTCTGATGTCTTCATTTAATAATATATCTCCGTTTTGGGAAATTTTTTGTCCCTCTATCATTCAGTGTATCAATGAACATACAAAAAAAAAATAGTACCGAAAAAAGTAACAAAAAGGGGTACAGAAAGTACCAAAGCGTATATGAAGGCTTCTTAAGAAAAAAAGATTACTTCATTACTTTAAGAGATAAATGCAGTACGAAAAAAGTACCAAAATTTACTTTGTATTCGCTAAAAGTGCAAACGTTAAAAAGTACCAAACACACGTTCGGTAATTTTTTGATTACATTCAGATGCATTTTAAATTTTACTTTTATTTGTATTAGTTCCGGAAATATTAGGTTACCGATTTTTATAATTTTTACTCTTTTTTACACCCTTAACATTTAAATTTCCAAAAATTTTTTCTTAGTGGATCTATACATTACGAGAGTAGCCCATATATCGAATTTGTGTCTGGCCTACGCTGTTTGGGCTCAGCGTTGATATGTCGGTCAGTCAGTCACCCAGCAAAAACTTTTGTCATTTTTGTAATCGGTAGTACTTTATTAATGGGTTACAAAGTAATGAGTTGTATTTATTTATCTTATTACTATAATTCAAATTAGAACTACTACTTAGGTTTTAATAAAACTGGTACATATTTTCATCATTATCTGAAAGTGGTTACAATTCCTTGATATGTATTAATAAAATAAGTAGACAACCGCGATTTATTTCAACATGTGTTTGTATATGAAAACTAATTTTTGTCGCTGACGGCCCTTTTCACAATGTACGATTAAGAGTTAACGTGGACTTTAACGGGAAGTTCGGCATACAAAACTTGCCGTTAAAGTCGACGTTAGCTTTTAATCATACATTGTGAAAAGGGCCGTTATCAGTCAATAATAGCTGAGTGGTTAAAGTTCCTGTCTTTATATCTGAACGAGGACAGGTTCCTCTCCCAGGTGGGTAAAAAAAAGATAAATAAAAAATTAAATAAAATTGAAAAAATATAAATGCAACATAATGTGCATAAATTTATTTTTATTTTTATTTGTTTATTTAACTACTTATTTTTTAGCTTCAAGTAAGCCAAATAATAACTAGTTAATAGCTATGAAACTGTAAATACATTACATAAATGGGTACCCCTTATTATTTGGACTTTTCAAACAAAAATAAGTAGTTATCGAGTCTTTTTTTAACGGTTATATTTATTTATTGTATCTTCAAAAAAATTGAGCTAACAATAAGTAATCAAATCTTAACTCTAATAATTTTTAATTTTTAAGTCCAGCCAATGCCAGACAAAAATATTTGTTTCAGCGGTTCGTTCTTTGTTTGGCTACGTCTCTCGTGTTCGGCTGAGAGCAAAAGTGTCCCTCCTTCTCAGCCGAGTGTGGCCTCTAAAGTTAATGATGTTTCGGGCTAGGGGATTTAGGTGCAACTCGAGTTTTTTTATGTATCTTGTCACGTGTTTAGAAAACACTGTCTTAACCAGCGGCACATCTAGGTCTTTATGAATTCGCTTGTTTCTGACATACCATGGGACTGCTGTAATCGTACGGAGTATTTTATTTTGTCGCCTTTGAATTTTTTCTATAGTTGATGCCGAGGCAGTGCCCCATAACTGGATACCGTAGGACCATATTGGTTTTAGAATCGAGTTGTATAGTTGGAGTAGAGTTCCTTCCAATGAGCCAATTCATTTGAACTGCTTTTAATTTCATTTTGGTCACCTTTGCATTTATGTCCCACATGTTAGACGACGATCAAGATGAACACCGAGATATTTTACTTCAGTGTGTTGAAGTATAGTTTGGTTATTTATTTATATAGGTTGGCAGGTTTCTCTGCATAATGTAGAGGTAATGTGTAGACATTTTTGCTCGTTAATTTTAATTCGCCATTGTTTTAGCCATTCTTCCAACTGGGGTATATACTCTTCCAGTTTGCGGGAAGCTTCTGGATGGCTTTTGTGAACACTTAGAACACCTGTATCATCAGCGAGTGTTGATATGTGTATGTTACTGCTTACCGGCAAGTCAGAGGCATATATGAGATATAATACAGGTTCGAGGATGCTGCCTTGAGGAACTCCGGCTTCAATCGGTTGTGGAGGGCTTAGAAAATTACCTTCCTTAACAACAAATTTTCGCTCAGTTAAGTAGCTTTCTAAAAGCTTAAGGTTGTTTGCGGGTAGGTTTTGCTTTAGTTTATATATTAAACCTTCGTGCCATACTTTATCAAATGCCTGAGAAACATCGATGAAGAGCGCAGAACAATATTTCTTTTACTCCAAGGTTTTTCTAATCACATTCACTAGTCTATGTGTTTGTTCAATCGTGCTATGTTGTCTCCTAAAACCGAATTGGTGGTCTGGAATGCATTCATTATCATTCAGTATGGGTGTTAGCTTACTCATAAGTAGCTTTCCAAATAGCTTTGACATGTTAGATAATAGGCTTATAGGGTTATAGGATTCCACCTTCGTATGATCTTTGCCTGGCTTAGCGAAACTTTCCATTCTGCGGGATAGCATTTGAGGCGCAAAATACCGATGAAAATAAATTGAATTATCCTTTTTGCAGTATAGGGTAGCTCTAAGAGCATTTTATTGCTTATTTTATCAGCGCCTGGAGCTTTTTTCGAATTTGAGCAAGTGGTTTACAAACAGAGTACCTTTTTCAGTGTCACTTCTTGCCCAGTCTCCATTCGAAGCTCGCAATTGAGGCTTATCGAGTCAAATTTGGAAGTAGTTACGACTTAAATACTCATATACTTTTTTGCCTACCAGTAAGCAAAGTTTTTGCTGGGCAGCTATACAATAACGTTACTTTTCTATATGTGTAGAAGATGTATTTTATTACATGTAACAAAAATTTTGATTCACACTGTACGTGTTCCTAGACCCATATAGTATATATCGACCCCTTAGCGCCAAATGATCGTAAGCGACATTTTGTAAGAAATTAATTTTTTTATTAAAATCAAAATTTTATGAGCCTACCTATAGTTTAAAATCATTAAAATGTAAAATTTGTTGATAGCTTTTGAAATACAGGCTGTAAAATTTTATCGTAAGCAACAGTTTATGAATATAAATCACGTTTAAATATAATAAAAAACCCTTCTCCTGAAAAATTTATTTTTTGTCGCTTACGATCATTTGGCGGTAATGGGTCGATATGTTAGTATTGTACAAATAAATACAGTCGAATGCATAAGACCAAGAAGCTTCTGTGACAACCAATCACTTACATTACATTGATTTCAGAAGTTGAGGTAATACAGCAACACACATTCATCTAAATCCGCAACATTCAATGGCTTACAATAATGATGGATTCGTTAGAGCACAATGCGGTTAATAAAAGCTATAAAATTAAAAACGCAAACCGTACATACACATCAGAAGCATTCATCTTTTAAATTTTATCTCTATTAAACTTTTCTATGAGTATACGAAAAGGAAAAGCAATACACACAAACAACAACATATTCATTTTTTAAGTCTTCCTAAGCTTCAACGTAAGTTTCCAGTAAGTTTTCATTTATTTACATTTCCTGTTTACCCAACCAACTTCCTTCTTTTTATTTTTGTTATCTGTCATCGTACGTACGTACGTACATCTCCTACATCATTTTCAGTCACTGAATTTTTGCAATATTGTACAAAAAAGAAGAGGGGAAAAATAAAGTACTTACCGCGAGTTCATCCAGCAATATATAATCGGATTGTACATGGAATTACTCATCGCCAGCCAGTATATGAATAAATACACTTCTTGGATAAAGGGTGCTTCCGTTATGGCTGGATAACATGAAGTCAGTATGAAATATGTGTGGAATGGTAACCAACATACGGCAAATATAAAAACTACAACCATCATCATTTTCACCACCTGCGTATGAAAGTAATAAAATATAAATGTTTGGATGATGAGTGAGTGTTGGCCTTAAGGAAAACACAAAATTGCTGAAATGATAAATAATTTTGTAAAAAAAGTAGCACCGTTTTTTATGAATAAAAAGTTACACCGTACAACACAAAAAATAGCAAGGTTCTACCGATTGACACTGGTAGAGAGGGGACCAAAAAACTACACGTGTATCGGTGTTTTGAAAGTTTACCAACGGGAGTAATTTTAGGCCAGCTACTTTTTTTAAAAGCTAGTTTCTTAAAAGGTATTTTTTTAAAAAGTACTTACATATTTTAAAAGGTACTTTCTTAAAACGGCACTTTCTTGAAACGGTACTTTTTTTCAAAGTTATTTTTTAAAAGCTACTTATTTTAAAAGGTACTTTTTTGAAATGTATTTTTTTAAAGGTACTTTTTTAAAAGGTACATTCATATTTTAAAAGATACTTTCTTTAAACGGCACTTTATTAAATGGTACTTTTTTAAAAGGTACTTTTTAAAAAGGTACATTCATATATTAAAAGGTACTTTTTTAAAAGTTACTTTGTTAAAAGGTACTTTTTAAAAGGTGAATTTTTAAAAGGTACTTTTTAAAAGGTACTTTTTTAATAACTTGTTTTTTAAAAGGTACTATTTTAAAAGGTACTTTTTTAAAAGGTACTTTTTTAAAAGGTACTTTTTTAAAAGGTACTTTTTTAAAAGGTACTTTTTTAAAAGGTTCTTTTTTAAAAGGTTCTTTTTTAAAAGGTACTTTTTTAAAAGATACTTTCTTAAAAGGTACTTTTTTAAAAGGTACTTTTTTAAAAGGTACTTTTTTAAAAGGTACTTTTTTAAAAGGTACTTTTTTAAAAGGTACTTTTTTAAAAGGTACTTTACTAACAGGTACTATTTTAAAAGGTATTTTTTAAAAGGCTCTTTTTTAAAAGGTACTTTTATAAAAGGTACTTTTTTAAAAGGTACTTTTTAAAAGGTACTTTTTTAAAAGGTAAAATATCTGAAAAGGCACTCTACATATTGGCGCTTGAAAAGTTTATCTCTGCCCTTTATTTTAGTGGGATTTAAAGTTGCCCCTCTTTGGAACATTGTTATAGTGAATCGGCATAGGCAATGTTGATCACTTTTATGTAAAATATTACAAGGAGCATTTTTGTAGAACATTTTAACTCTGTATCTCTTCGCTGTATAGGTCCTTTTGTCCCATTCTTAAAAAAGAGAGAAGAAAACTCCCCTTAATGATCTTTCTTTTGTGGGTGACTTATAGTGAAATTTTACGTAAGACATATTTTTAATACAAACAAGGTTCATAAATGAAATTAATTCTTAAACGTTGAGTTTTGAGCTTTGGTATCTTTTTAAGACTTATACCAGAATTTTATGACAAATATTTTTGTTGGACATTTCAGACCGCTATATCTTGGTTTAAGAGGAGTTGTTTGCCCTTTTTTCAAGAAAGGGACAAAAAAGCTCCATACAACGAAGAGTTAGAAGGTTAAAATTAGGGATGTAACGATACGCCGTTTTGCCGATCCGATACCGATACCGATATTTAAAAATAAATATCGCCGATACCGATTCCGATACCGATACGAATATTGAAATTGAGTTCAATATTCGATAAACATATTTAGATCAACAAAACTCAAGTGCAATTTTTTTATTATACAAAATTACATTGTAAGAGAGAATATTTAAAATTGATTTTAACTCAGTATAAAAGATTGGAAGTAATTTTTAAGGAGCTACATTTTCTTTGCTTCCAAAAAATCTATATTAAAAATATGCAGATAATTAGTAGAAAAGCAAGAACAAATTTTTAATTCCTTTATAATTTTAAAAATACTCGCCATGCTTTTTAAAAAATCGATTTTTTAAAGGACATCTATCAACTAATATTCTTCTAAATGACTTAATAGCTTAATTATTAAAAGTCTTCTAAGTTTATATTTATTCACCTAAATTTACATGGAAATAAACTTTTGAGTTTAAATTCGCATAAAAAATTGTAAAAATGGGTAATTTTTATCCTTTTTTCTTGAGGAAAAATCATTATAGAACACCGAAAAAGAAATTTGTCCTAGCATCGCTTCCAATTCGGTGATTGGTAATCGAAAAACAGAACTTCTTGCAATGGCAAGGATATGTGAAACTAATTAGAAATTATCCAAATTTGCAATACTTCCGGATCGCGAATTCTACATTTTCATGACTTCTATGGAGTGTCTTTTTTTGCTGGAATAAGATTTAAAAAACAACGACTTGAATTTGAATTCATGGTAAAATTAACAAAAAATAAATATTTTTTTTTACAAAATAACAGCATAAAATATTATTAGTTTTTAAAATTGATATTATTAATAAGATTTAAAAAACAACGAAGTCAATTTAATTCATGGTAAAATTGAACAAAAATAAATTATTTGTTAAAAAAAACTCTGAAAAAAATTGTAAAAGTATCGTCGTATCGACAGTAAAATATCGCCGATACCGATGTATCGGAAAATCTGAAGTATCGCCGATATATCGGTATCGGTATCGGTATTCGTTACATCCCTAGTTAAAATATTCCATCAAACTTTCCATAAAATAAAGGACAGACGTGGACTCTCAAATCGCCGATACACATGTACTCCTTTGGTCCCCTCTACCAGAATCAGTCGTTAGAACCTTTTTATATAACAGGGGAAAGTTTATCTATGCCCAGGGAAATCGTCTTTTTTACAATTTTCTTCCACATCGATAAACAAGCTATTTGATTTTGTTCTACATGTAATTGATTTTTTGTTTTTAATGTACGCATTTTGTTTTTAATGTACTCTTGAAAAGGGTACTGTTTGAAAGAGAAATTTTTTAATGTTAAGTAAAAGATACTTTTTTGAAATATACTTCCTGAAGCGGGTTCTAGACAGATCAATATTTAGCTTCTATATATGTGTTTGTGTGCGTTTGTTTACAAAAAATAGTTACACATATACGGAGGGAAAATATTGAAGAATATCAAAATGCTTTTGATTTTCATAACAAACACACACAAACACATATATTGAAGCGAAATATTGATCTGTCTAGCATCCGTTTAAGATGTATTTATTTATTAAAATTAATCTCTTATAAGTTACTTTTTTTAAACGTAAATTTTGCAAAGCTACAACTTCAAGAGGAAATTGTTAAAGTTTGTTTTTTAATAGAATGTTTTGCAAAGTTTTAATAATCCTTGCAAAATTATTATTACATACAAAAATTATTTAAAGTATTTAAGGAGTTTCAAGAAAAATGTCCTTTAATCTTTTACATATTTAAATAATTCCTTTTATCTTTTCTTTGAACTATAATTTTTGTAAACATTCTCAACTTACCCGCCTTTTGCTCTTAACATTTTCCACTTGACGCGGTGTATATTCCCCAATCGCTTTTGAGCCCCACAATTCAAGACCAACACGAGAGTATGTAACACTCATTGATATAATCGGCAGGAAGTATGTTAGAATCATAAATAAGATATTGTAACTAAGAAACAAAGAAAAAAATATAATGAAAAAATAATTCATGAATATTAAAATATCTCAATTACACTCGTGCATTTATTTGCACACTCAAAATAAGAAAGAAATAGGAAATCTTTTATAAAGATATCAAATGTAGTTAAAATTGATTGACAATATGAATAAAATAGAAGTGCGAGCGACACGTGTTGAATTTGACAATGATAAAAATTACTCAAAAATAAAAATGACTTTAACATAATATCCTGTCAATTCGCACTAAAAGAAATTTAGTATTTTAAAATATAAAATTTTTTGCTTTCATAAATTTTTCGTTTTTCAGACTCTTGGAAGCACTCGAAAAAATGTCTGAAATTGGTTTAAATTGCTTTCCATAAAGAATTTAGTGAAACAACTTTCATTGAATTCACTGTCATAATTCTTTTGCAATTTAAGTTTTTTCCTCCTTCTGTATGTATTTTAAAATACTTTATGTCTTAATTTCATTGCAATTGTATTTCATTATATTTATGCTCTTTGTTACGGTTATGGCAGGAACATTTGAACCATTAGTTAACTGCTGCACAAAGATATCAAGTCATAAGTTAAATGTTTAATACGCATCGTACACATCTACAAAGTAAACGTACGAAAAGGCAATTGTTTATCCATATTGAAATATTGAAAGAGATTTCAAACGTTATAATTGAAATTAACATTAACAACATACGAAACAATTTCATTTGGCAAAATGCGAATAATGATGATGTTCGTTTCAGATAAGCACAAATTACACAAAGGAACAGTGATTTTGTTGCACGGAATTTATTAGTAAAATTTGTTAAACATAAATATGTACAAGGTTTAAGGCCTAGTTTGAATTAACTTTGGCTCTATAGATCAATATATCAAAACTTAAGGCCATTGCATGAACTCTATGTTAATATAACTCGAGACGAACTACCACGAAATTGAAATAGTTTTATGTAAACTTTCCAAAAAAATTTTTGGCTTTAAAAAATTCATAAAAAATTAAAAGCAATAACAATTTCGTTTGTATTGCACATACCTAAAGCTTAATGTGTTGCAATAAAATAAGCCATATTTCATAAAAATCGATGCACAAGTTTTGATTTTATTTACAATCATGGATAAATATTTTGATTGCTCTATCAGAAACACTTTTTTAATTTTTGTAGTGAAGAATGTTGCACAAACTGATAACTATTTCTAGAATTGTTCTGAGTGAGTTTTATTGCAAACGAAATAAGAACATGCATAGCTCCCATATATCCTTTATTTAAAAAATTAAGTTTACACTACTTTTTTGATCAGAATGCAGTGGAAATTGATAACTGTTTCTAAAATTCTAGTGAAAATATCTGTATTGTGTTTTATAACAAAAGGAGCAAGAATATCCAAAGCTCCTATATATCCTTTATTTAATTAATTAAATTTTAGCTACAGTTATGACAATTTTTAGAATTGTATTGCAAAGCTCCGGTGTAAATTTCATTATAATCGGAGCAAGAACATATATCATATATGTCCCCATATATCATTTATTTAAAAAATTTAAGATATATATATGATGAAAATGGATCACGAAATGATATAACTATTTCTGAAATTGTACTAGAAAGCTCTGTGCTGAATTTTATAACTATCGAAGCAATAATATGCATTGCTCCCATATATCCTTTATTTAAAAAATTAAATTTTTAATACATTTATGATCAGAATGCAGCTAAAATTTATTACTATCTATAAAATTGTAATGGAAAGCTGTCTGGTGAATTTTGTTAAGATCGGAGCAAGAACATGCAATATATCCTTTATTTCAAAAAAATTTAATACATTTATGATCAGAATGCAGCACAAATTGATGGAAAGTTTTAGAATTGTACTACGTAATTACGGTATAAATTTCATTACAATCGGAGCAAGAACATGCATTGCTCCCATATATCCTTTATTTAAGAAATTAAATTTAAGCTAAATATATAATCAGAATAGATTACGAATAAATATAATTATTTCGGAATTTATACTAGAGAGCTCTGTGCTGAATTTCATTACAATCGATGCAAGTACATGCATTGCTCCCATATATCCTTTATTTAAAAAAAAACTTTAATACATGTATGATCAAAATGCAGCACAAATTGATGACAAGTTTTAGAATTGTACTACATAGTTAAGGTGTGCATTTCATTACAATCGGAGCAAGAACATGCATTGCTCCCATATATCCTTTATTTAAAAAATAAAATATAAGCTAAATATATGATCAGAATAGATCACGAATTGATATAACTATATCGGAAATCGTACTACAGAGCTCTGTGCTGAATTGCATTACCATCGATGCAAGTACATGCATTGCTCCCATATATCCTTTACTTAGAAAAATTTTAATACATGTATGATCAGAATGCAGCACAAATTGATGACAAGTTTTAGAAGTGTACTACGTAGTTAAGGTGTAACTTTCATTACAATCGGAGCAAGAACATGCATTGCTTCCATATATCCTTTATTTAAAAAATTAAATTTAAGCTAAATATATGACCAGAATAGATCACGAATTGATAAATATTTCTGAAACTGTAATAGAGATCTCTGTACTGAATTTCATTACCATCGAAGCAAGTACATGCATTGCTCCCATATATCCTTTTTTAAAAAAATTAAATTTATAATATATTTATGATCAGAATGCAGCACAAATTGATCTTTATTTCTAAAATTGGGCTGGAAAGCTCTATGATACATTTCATTACTATCGGAGCTAGAACATGCATAGCTCCCATATATCCTTTACTTAACAAATTTAATTTAATTTACATTTATCGTTAGACTATACAGTACAATTTCTAAAATTGTACTGGGAAGCTCTATTGTAAATTTCATAATAATCGGAGTAAGAGCATGCATGGCTCCCTTATATCCTTTATATCAAAAACTGAATTGAAACTAAATTTATGAACATAATGCAGCAATAATTGATCACTATTTCCAAAATTGTACTAGAAAACTGTGGTGAATTTTATTGCAATTCTAGCAAGAGCATGCATATCTTCCATATATCCTTTATTTAAAAAATTTAATTTAAACTTCATTTATGATCAGAATGCAGCTCAAATTGATAGCTATTTTTAAAATTGTAGTGGGAAGCTGTATGGCGAATGTCTTTGTAGTCGCAGTAAGAACAGGCATTGCTCCCATATATCCTTTATTAAAAATAAATAAATTTAAACTACAATGGTGAACAGAATAGAGCACAAATTAGTAACTATTTCTGAAATTGTTCTCTGCAGCTCTGCCGTAGATTTGATTACAATTGGTGCAAGGACCTATATAGCTCCCATATATTCTTTATTTAAAGATTTTAAATTTAAATTAAGTACATTCATTGTCAGAATGCAACACAAATTTATAACTATTTTGAAAATTGTATCAGAAAGCTGACTATACATTTTAAAAATTTTATAAATTCTACTATAAAATCTTTTTAAATTCCACTACATCAAATTTGTGAAGGTTATTTGCTGAGCGTTTGTGTGCCAAAGTATTTAAGACCAAATTTTTCCACTTGAAAAAACCAGAAAACATGAGTAAACAAACATGATTGCTGGGAACGAAATTGGTTGAAATGATGCAAATGAAAACAAAAATCAACATCAGCTGCAACCTACTACCAACAGGTATTTAACCAGAATTTCAAAACTTCCAAGGTTACGAGAGAGATTATGAAAGTGTATATACAAATTAAACTTCGCATCTCATCTTGTTCGCTTGCCTTACCTGTTTTGTAGTCTTGACCAATTTACTAATTTAATTCTTTATCAATACTTACATGTATTCATGATGAGAATGATTTGTTGAACCGTCGGGCCATTCCGTGTAGCAAACAGTGCGTATACCATCTTTGCTGGCTATTTCATCGGTGGTAAAGAAGAGAAGCATTGGACAGGAAATGATGGCAGAAACCAACCAAATGACAGCAGCAATTGCCAAATTGTTTCGTTTACTCATACGTGGTTTCAAAGGTTTCATTATAGCCACATACCTTTAGAAGAAAGAGGAAATGAATATATTATTATTATTATTAAAGTAATAAAATAGTAGATAAATGTGGTTTAAATGTAATAATGAGGGTCATGCTCGTATCATGAAAATGGAAGTGTTGTAAAATTTTATGATGCACATCAAGAAGTTCAGTGTAGTTCGTGCCTGGTAAAGTAATTGAGTGTCATTACAATTGAAAAATATTGAAAAAAGTTGGCGTAATAATAAAATCTTAATTTTTGATGACTTCAAATACTTGAGGAATAAAGAAGAAATAAGGATTTTCAAAAGATTTGGAATTGAAATAAGTTTCTTTTAACTTTTTCAATAACGACTTTTAGACAAGCTACGAGTATATGTTATTTAATTCAACTAATATTTTATTGGACAAAGACTTAAAACGGGGCACAAATTTCTTAATTTTTGATCTAACGTTTTATATCGGGAACCAAAGTCAATTCACCAAAAGTTACAAAAAAAAAAATAAAAAATATTTTTTTATGTCGACCTGTGAAATGTTCAAACAACGCGGTCAACTCAATCCGTCAGAAATATTTGATATAAAGAATCTTATTACGTCCATAATTTTAGGGCTAAGTGAATAATAAAATCATATAAGCCGGCAATTATTAGAATAAATTGATTTGGATGATATTATTCGAACATTTTCACGAATATTTTTTTTTTTGAATACAAACTATTCGAGTAAAATTGTTCGAATAACTATTATTCGAATGAAATTATCTACTAAGAACTATACTAAGAAAATTATTTAAAGAACAATTCTTCCAGGAAAAGATATACATACATACATATATAAATATTCGAATACAAATATTAGGAAAAATTGTTAGAATGAGATTATGTATATATTTAAATAAAGCTTGAAATTATTTGGGTAACAATTATTCCAATATAAAAATTATTAAAATTATTCGAATATATATTTTTAAAATAAAAAGTATGTATTTGAAAAAAAATCGTAAAAACTTATTCGAATAAAAATATTCTAATGTAATTATTCGAATAAAATTATTCAAATAAAACATCGCAAGAAAATACTTTGGATAAAAGTTATTCCAATATAAGCTTTTCATAGAAAATAAGTATTAAAATAAAATTATTCGAATAATATTTATTCGAATAAAATTATCCTAATCATTTTTAATAAAAGTTGATCGAAGAAAAGATGTATTAAGACTATTGGAAAAAAGTTTTAGGACTAAAAATGTCTATTAAAAAACATAATTTTTTGGATAACAATTATTCGAATCGTCAAAATTTTTCCACATTTTCTTCTATAATTTCCTTTAAAGATAATATTGAAATAACTTTCAGATGAACTTACACAATATTTACACAAACATTTCATTAGCCAAAGATTATCCAAAATATTTTATTTTGTTCCGTTTTTGGATTATTACGCACAAATCGGCAACATTGCTATAAAGTTTATAATGGTAGGTACACACTATGCATCATGCTTATGCAACCATGCATGTTTCGCTGTTGGTTGCATAGTGTGTAGTCGTGTTTATGAATGTCCCCTTTCAGACTATCAAAGTTTACTTTGACAAAGTTTTTTCAATTTTTCTTTAAACTTTGTTTCACTTCTGCACACGCAAAGTTTACTTTGCAAAGTTTGTGTTGTTGTTTATACGACTATGTATAGACGACGAACGAAGAACAAAGCAACTTTACGAGAACATCAAAGTCTGTACTCACCCCTTCGTTTTTACCTTCTCTCCATCAAACTCAAGACTTTGCAAAGTAAACTTTATTAATGTAAAAGGCGACAATCTGACCAAAATTGGTAGTTTTTCAAAATTTTAAATGAATTGGTAGTTTTGTTGGTTTGTTGCGTTTTCTTAAGTTTTTGGTAGAAAAAGAACCTTTTAATATTTAAAACTCTAATTTAGGGTCTTAGCAAAATATTTGAAAATCCTGGCTTTGAGTATCCTTTGAGCGCCTGTTCAAACAGATTTTGTTATGAATTTCATATATCTCCCAATATTGGAGATATTAAATTGTGATTGTATATGGATGTTTTTTTTTGTTGGAAATAATGACCCACAATGACGTCTATTTCACATTCTATTATATTTGTAGTATCAAATTGTATTTTCTATGCAAATTTCCTTTTCAGATTCTGACATTTCTGGGATTTTTCTATCAACAACCGGCATGTGTTAGTAAATTTGAGAGAGCTTATGAATGTGTGCGACTCACACATAATAGATTTGACATATTTCTGGGGTATTTCTACCAACAAAATACATGTGCTTTTTGGTGTTGTATTTGTTTTAGTTATGGTAGTACCTGTAATGAATATGCCTTGATATTAGCAATACAAAAAACTCAAGCGGAATTGTAGATTTAGGTACATTTTTGTAGATTTTGAGAAACATTTTGATAGAAAATGTTTTCTCTTTATGGCACCCCTGCACACAATAAAGAGAATGATAGAAACAGATACACACCAACTTTAACAAAATGATGCATGATACAATAATATAGGTACCGCCGTGACGACAGCAAATACAACACCAAAAAACCCATGTATTTTGTTGGTAGAAACACACCAGAAATATGTCAAATCTATTGTCTGTGTATTGCACACATTTATAAGCTCCCTCAAATTTACAACCACATGCCCGTTGTTGATAGAAACATACCAGAGATGTGTCAAAATCTATTGCCTGTGTGACGCACACATTTTCAAATTTACTAAAACAGGTGATCTCGTAGTGGTACCTGTTCAATCTACCTTGGAATGATGACTGTGCGGCAGGTATGGAAATCATGGTGCAATTGTAATTTTAGTGCTACATATGGACCTTGGTGGTACGGTAGTACTACTGTGACTTATTTGGTACAATTTAAGGTTTTTTGATATTAATTTTATTTTTTGTTGCTTTCAAATTTAAACTTGACAAGCGAATTAGAAAAGCTAAATTTGTTTTCAGTACGTTTCAAGCCTAAGAGCATCGTCTCATAATATAGGAAAATTCAAATTAAAAAAAAAAAATTTTTGCATTCGCCCAACTGCCCATATTGAAAGACATGTTTTACAAGACAGCCATGAGAACCGCCAAGATATAGTGAAACATTTAACAGGACCAGAATAAAATTGTGTTCTACTTTTGTTTTTAATACATTTTTATTTTTCGTGAATAAAGAAATGGTACTAAAAAATACATAACAGAACTAGTGTTGTAATGGCACAAAATAAAAAAAAACCCATTTTTAATCCCTGTTGTGCGGCCAGTTTCGTTGATGGCGTTATTTCATTTTTAAGGCCGTGTCAGATAAAACTTTGTCGCTTTGCGTGACGTTTCTAACTTTGATAGAAAAGTGTAAAGCAAAAGGTGTATGACACAATGAAAACTTTGACAACACTCGCGCACAGAGCACGAAGCCGGTTGGTTAATAGCCGGCTATTAGCCGCCGCCGGTGATTTTCACAATCACTTAGCCGCCGCCGATTATTGCGGCTAATATCGGCTAGCGGCTAAGCCGATTTTTTATAATAAAAAGTGGATATTTACTAACATGCGCATTTAAAAATATTTAATTCGGTTTTGGAACATATGAAAAAAATTTCTTATGAAAATTATTTTTATAAATAAGGCAGTAAATCGTCTAGAAAGGCAAGTTTATTTATAATTGGGCCGAGTATACCTGTTGTAAATATACCTTGTATGTAAGTAAGCAAGAAATACTCTGTTAGCCGACCGTTAGCCGATAAATTTGGGTAGCCGGCCCCGCGAAAAATTTTCGGCTCTTAGCCGGCTAATAGCCGCCGCCGACTATATTTGTTCTTAGCCGGCGCCGATCACCATTTTACATCGGCTTCGCCCTCTGCTCGCGCAATGATCGTTTACCAAAAAAAGTTGTTGATAATTTTGCTATTTATATATATATATATTTTTTATAAAAATAAAAGTCAATTATGTTATTTTACGATTTATTATAAATAAATAAATGCCACATACATATTTACCTCTTATTAAAACAGATTCAAACGCGCAATATGTTTCGTTTGGCAATATAATAAAAGAAAATTATTCCAGCTGATTGTCAAAGCAAGCAAAAAGATGAGAGTTGCCGAACTTTTCGCTTCACGCTGCGTTAAAAGTGCTTTATGTGGCATGTTTCGTATAAGTATGTACATTTCATCTTAGATGTCAAAGCGAATCTGTAACGCAACGCGAAGCAAAAGTTTTATCTGACATGGCCTTTAGTTGTTAAGCTGCCGTCATTTTGAACACATCTAAAGCGCATTGTCGAGACCCACCAACTAACTGTATAGAAATATTATTAATTTAAATTTAATACCTACATACGACATGTAGTATTACTTAAAGTAAAATATAACCATGTTATATTTAACAAAACAATTAAATCCTACAGTTAGGGTCTCCACCGGAATTTGCTCATTTGAAAAATGTGCAAACAAAAAATCAATAAAGTGGTGCTACTTGTTCTTGAAAGTACTATACATATAAAAAGAAACAGTATAAGGAAATAAATGAAAAATGGAAATAACAACCTGACAACCTTAATGTGAAATAACTATGTATCTAAATAAATGGAAAATAGCAATTTTCTTTCCCAGTTTGAACAAAAAAGAAAACGTTGCAAAGAACTCCAAACATATTAGCCATGTGTTGCAGTGAAAAATCAGCATATACAGCGAAATCTATGAATTTCATGCATATATACTCGTACATGCATGTTTAAAAACTGTACAAAAATTAAAAAAAATCTACGATTATGTACCTACATAAGTATGTATGTATCTATATTATGAGAGCTATAACATACAAGAACGCAAGATACAAAGCAACAGCTGAAAATTTGGTGTAGAAACTACCATAAAAATGGGCAAAAAACATTGGAAGACGACTGGAATGAATCATCAGGGCAGATATGTAACTTATGAAGGAAATGTCAACCACCATATAAAAGCATATGTGTATTTGGTGTTTAATGATGTTATTAATATCTTTATGAAATAATTAGAATGTTCCAAGAAAAATACCTAGTATGTAAGGAAATTTCGTTAATATTACGAAGTAGGTTAAGAAAAGCCATGTAATTATATAAATAAATATATTGGAAAATAAAATTGAATTGAATTTAATTGGTGTTTTATGTTTAATCCGTCTGGTCTGCTGATGCGCCTTTGATGTTAAGTCCCTGCCCATATGAGTCAAATTTTGCTTCTGCAATTTTCTAAAATTTTTTTATGAAGTTGCATTCGTGTCCATACAATGAAATTCCTGCGGTGCAGATTTTGCTTTTTTTTACATAGAACTTGTTGTTGCTTATATTAAGCAGAAGAGCGAAGAGGAAAACAGATTTTTTCTGACCTATTTCGCCAAATTGATTTAAAAAATCTCCAAAATCTATTTTATGTAGCTTTTCTTAATACATATTTTGGTTTTATATAATACTTTTTTTAATACAAGTTTTTACAAAATATTCGTATAAAAATTTAGCAGAAAATCGCCAAAAGTAGAAATAAAATCGCCAAAAACTATTTCATGTCAATTTTTCACACCAAAGTTAAATGACTGTAATTAATATAAGAAAAAGCATAAAAATCACATTGTTTTAATTTCTTCCAAACAAGTTTTGGTGGGATTTATTTTCGAAAATGCTTTTTCAACAAAGTAATTTTCCTGAATTATAAAAATTTGTAAGTTAAATTTTGTTGAAAAATAGCCATAAAAATCGCCAACAAATTTATTTATCGCCAGAAAAATCGCCATGTCAAAAATTTTGTCGCCAAACAAGTTGAAAAATCGTCACGTTTGGCGAGAAATCGCCATATCTGACAACGCTGATATGAAGCAGTGCACCCCATAGATACGTAGATAGTCAACTGGCGACCTGTAAAAAAAAGTGAACTCTCTTCTCACGGACAAGCACTGTGTCATGGTAGAATTATACTACAGGTAGTAGCGAAGCTACAACAGCCCAACAACAGCAAAAACAACACGGCTTTTTATTGTTGTTTAGGTTCGAGGTTGTCAAAAAGCACAAAAGAAAATTTGAAAAAAAATGTATATGTTCACATGTGTGTGTTTACCAGAGACTTGCGCCGAGACGGCTGAGCCGCGGCTAAGCCGAGCAGCCGACCAATTTCCACAGCCGCCGCCGATTTATCTTGCGGCTAAAATCGGCTTAATGGAAGCCGCCAGCGACGATCGTTTTTGGCTCAAAAAACGGCTTAAAATAATCCGCCGATTGCTTTTTTTAATTTCCACTTCTACTTTTTTATGTTTTTTTTCATAATTTTTGTTCAAGCATTATTTTAGTAATTTGCAGTCTACACCCAACTTAACATTAACTTCAAGTTAATGTTAAGTGTAGACCGCTCAAGTTAATGCTTTTTTCAGGGTATAACATAGTTGTTAGTGCAATTGTTTTAACAGCGCAGTAATAACTCCAAGTTACAACAGCATATCAAGTTAGGAACAGAATGCTCACTTTTGACAGCTAAAAGAGGCTGTTGTCATGTGTTGTGCATTTTTACATACAAAGTGCTCTTACTAAGATAATATGAAGGACATAGTCAAATTAGAAACCACATTATAAAATAAGAATTGCGTTCCCTCTCATACAATCTTCGTAATGTTGTTGTATAGTGACGGGTCTAGTTAGTAGTCTATGGTTAGGTGGAGACGTAGATTAAGATAACGAAAAATATATTTGTATGCATTACTCTGCGACCTAGGCTTGCCAGATCAAAATTTTGAAAAAGCTTGACATTTAGAGAAAAAAAGCTTGATTTACTAAGACGAACTGCCAAAAACTGTCAAAAACTATTCAAAAGAATAAATATTCATTATCCGACTTAAAAAAGGAGAAAATTATCAATTCGTTTGTATTTCTTATGTGTTCCTTCAGGGCTCTGCCATATACGATTCGAGTTGAAAAATTTTTTTTCTTTATTTGGATTATATTACTTACTTCCTAATGGGTCCTGTTTTTTATTTCATAAGAATTTTTATTTTTTACCACATATATTTGGTATTTCTTTACTTTAATTTGTTTGCAAAAAAATATTGAAAACATTAAATTTCCATTAAAATTAATTCTTATCATTAATTCGGGAAATTACATTATTTTTCTTTCTTTACAAACGCATTATTAATAGGAATCGAAAATACAAACGAAGTTAATTTATGAAGATTTCCTCTTCGTCCAGTTTTTAAATTAGACCATATTTAGTAATTAGAAATATCTTTGAGAAGAAGCTCTTAATCTGTATATAATTTATTATTTTCTATAGACTCGACGAATTTCCATTGATAGTTCCCAGCAAACAGCTTTTTGCAAAAGTGAAAATTACATTTAAAAATTTATTAGAGAAAGACTTTCATTGTAACCCAAAGCGTATTAATAGCAAGTGGCCTTATTAGTACGACAACAACTGGACTTCACCTATCTGTCATGTGAAATGCATACATAAAAAGTTTTTATTTAGTTTTTTTACATAGAGTTTGACATTTTGGTAAAGTTCATTTACAATAATAAGGCCACCTGGTATAAATTCGCGTTGCTTTAGCCTATGTCTATACGTGATAAATTTTTATCATGACAAATATCAAACTTTATATTGAAAAATAACCTGCTTTATCTTATCTGTTTTTCCTATATAGAATTTGCCATTTATCATGATACAAATAAATCAGGTATAGACGTTTGTTTCAATATACATAAATTATAATGTATTATATATCCGAATAATTCTAGCATGATTCATGAATTAGATTCCAACGGTAAAATATATAATTGATGCTCATGCATAAAATTGCGAACAGAGAAATTAATTTTTAGCTTGACAAATAGCTTTTTAGGTTGAATCTGGACAAGCCTTAACAAAGTTTGACAATCAAGCCTTTGCTTTATTTTTCATAACAATTTAAAAATTTTTAAGAGGCAAAGCAATGCTTAATTTCTATGCATTTTGTTTGGTGAAGAATTGGTATGAAAAAGAAAAACTAATTTAACAACAAAATGAAAATTTTCACTTTTATTAAATGTCCATGTGCATTTCCAGCCGAATTTGAGCCACCGCCGACTATTTTTTCCCAGCCAGCCGCCGCCGATCAAAACCCCTCGGCGCAAGTCTCTGGTGTGGGTGTGTGTTGGTATAACATAAACAACTTTTGACAGAGTCGAACCCAAAAAAAAGAGTTCGTTAACCACTACCTGTATTATTCTACCATGCACTGTGTATTCAACTCACGTGAGCAGGGTAATTCAACACACATCAGAGAGAGCTATTTTGCACTTGAGAACGCACTAAAATTCACTTTTTTTGCACACACAAACACTATTATATTTTAATTAATTTTTTTATACATTTTGAAACAAATTTCATGTTTCTTTCTTCTTTGTATAATTTTAAAATATTTATTAAATTTTGTTGACATTTGCATGTCGAAATTTATCACTGTTTTGAACCATTTTTTCAATCAGCAGAATTGCATTTTTTATACTATTTGAGATAATAGAAATAGAATAATTTCAAAAAAGTGTTTAGGAAATCAATATTTTTTTAGTTCAAATGTATTAAGTGATTTTAAATCATATTTTCATTAGTTAATGCAAAATTAATTGTATATAACAATTAAAAATTCATGTTTAAAATATATGTAAACATTTTTTAAAATACTATTTGTGCAACTATGTATGGTTTTGGTGCTGTGGTGAAATTTTTTTTTACACCAATACTAATAAAAAATGTTCTACTAACACATTCTTAGACTTAGGTTTTTGGCAGCAGACTTAAAGTTTTTAAGTTTTGGTTGACTATCTACTACCTATGGTGCACCCCTTCCCAATCTTCTTACCTCTCTCGCTTAAATATATTGTTCGAATACAACTTATCCTAAGAAAATTTCTATTAATTAATAAAAAGTATTCGAACAAAAATTATTCTAAGGAGAGAAAATTTCAAATTATTTGAATAACATATTTTAAATAAGATGAAGAAGAAATGTGTATTTGATATAAATTACTTGAAAGAAACTAATTCGAATAAAATTGCTAAAAGAAAAATTATTCGTATGAGCTTATTCGAAAGGAATAGCTGTAACAAAACATATTCGAATACCAAGAAAATTATTTGAATCCAATTTGTTGTAAAAAATTAAATACTTGAACTACTCGGATAAAAATTTTGTATACTGAACAAATTGATCGAATAAAATTTTACGAATAAATATTATTCAAATGAGATTATTCGCAAAATGACTCGAATGTAACTTATTCAAAGAAAGCTATTGAAATTAACAGTGAATGTAAGTATTCGAGTAAGAGTTATACGAAAAAACTTATCCTAAGAAAGCTATGTAATCTATTATGATTTTTCGAATAAAAAGGTTAGAATAAAAGGTTAGATGTCGCCAATGACATCACTAGTCACGTAAGAGCTATGGACCTGAAATTTTCACAGAACATGTAAAACTTTGGCCTATACAACAAGAAATATATGACAGCTAAAAATTTAAAGCGAGCAACGAAAAATGTTGAAATACTAATGTAGTATACAGGCACTTATATATAGACATTTTTCATTTTCAAAGTTAGTGTTAATTAGTGTAGTCTGTAGAATAGACTACAACAATTAACACCGATATATAAAACAATAAACATTAAAGGGTGTTCTATCAGTTAATGTAATTTTGACTATGTAATTTAGACAATTTGCTGTATCTTGGAAACCGTAAGAGGTAAAATTTTGACTTAAAAAAACGCTAAAACTAACAAATTGCAAAATTAAAAAAATGTCAAAACGAAAAATCACCAAAATGAAAAAATCGCTTAAAAAAAGCACCAAAATTAACAAAAATCGCTAAAAAGCAAAAAATCACCAAAAGTAAAAAGATCGCCAAAAAACTAAAATAAAAGCCAAAAACGAAAAAAATCTTCAAAACGAAAAAAAGCATTAAAACCTAAAAAAAGCGCTAAAACTAAAAATATCATCAAAATCGAAAGAAACCGTCAAAAATGGAAAAAAAATCATGAAAACCAAAAAAAAAACGCCAAAAATAAAAAAAATGCTAAAACTTGAAAAAATCGCTAAAAGCCGAAAAAATCGCAAAAACGAAAAAAAGGCAAAAAACGCTAAAACTAAAAAATCACAAAAAATCGAAAAAATCCCCAATACCGAAAAAAGCTTCAAAACTGGAAAAATCATTAAAACTTAAATGAATCGCTAAAAACTAAAAATATCGTCAAAAAGCGAAAAAAGCGTTAAAACAAAAAAAAAACGATAAAACAAATAAATCGCCAAAACGAAAAATCTCAAAAAAAAAGAAAAAATCAGCAAAATGAAAAAAAAGCGCCAAAACCAAAAAAGTCGCACAAATAAAGAAAAAAGTTAAAAAAATAAGAAAAATCTAACGCTAAACGGGAAAATTGAGAAAATAAGAAAAGGGCAAAAACGAAAAGGGATATATGTATGTGTTTTCGTACGGAACCCTTCGTGTGCGAGCCAAAGTCGCAGTTTACTTAATATATTTAAAAATTTGAAACAGTCAATTGTGTGGTTTTTGATGCTACTCTTTCTAATATCTACAAAAATAAAATATCATCAGATAAATTTGTTTAATTTCGTTTGGTATATCTCCTCATCCTACTATAGCCACAGAAAAAATCCATTAAAATAGAAATTGTAAATATGCATACGCTTTTAAAAGCTTTATTTAATTTCATTTTAACACATAAAAGTATTTTCGGCAACTCCATTATAAAATGACCACCAAAAATTTAATTTTACACTTAAGCGTGCATGCTATAACATGCTAGAGCATGCATAAACAGTGTGTGTAATTTTCATGACACAAGCATACTGGAGGGCTATTTTGAACAAGTGTTTTACTTTTATCTTGTTACTCGCATAATAAATAGCAGAGCTTACATATGTACATATCTGTACCTCAGAGGTAAACTGCACTATGTCGACATAGTGCTATTTTCTAAAATTTCCGTTTCTAAATTCAGCTCATCGAGACCTTTACGGGAATACCCTAAAACATATATTAATGACGTCAAACACTAAGGATAATGGACGAATTAAAGTACCATTTTCAATGTTTTTTACAACATTAGAACTTGCGTACTGAAAAGTTGACTAAAATGACATAGTACGGTTTACATCCGAGGTACAGATACATATATATACATATGTATGTATCTGTGCATATATTTTTGTTTATCAATAATTCACTTACCTGTCGATTGATATCGCCATCAGGGTAAATACTGAAGCACTTATACTCAGTGTTGCTACGAATTGTGAAATTTTGCAGTAAAGTTGGCCAAAAGGCCAATCATTGTTCAGCATATAAATATAATTGAATGTAACATTAAGGCTTGATACCATGGCATCGGCTATCGACAAATTAACTGGGGAATAAACAAAATTATGAAAAGAGGAAAAAATATATAAGTTTAAACGTCAAACGAAATAATTGCATAAATATAAATATTCAAGCGGATAATTGATTATCATCAACATAATCAGCAGCTTCATTATTATTAATACGCATACAAACTTTTGTTATCATTTGTGATGGTAAAAAGCAGAAGTTTACAAGAGCGCACTATGGGATTGTCTGACAAAAAAGCAAGTTTTTATTATGTCAGACTATATTTACTTTCCTAGGCGGTATTTTATTTATTATTTTAAACGGATACTACAAAAATGTTATATATCTTTGGATAGGTAATATTCAAATTATTCGAATAAAATTATTCGAATATAAAGTATGCATTTATTTTATAAAAATTCTTCGAGAAAAAATCATTGCTCTGAAAATAAAACTTTTGAAGAAGTGATGTAATCAAAAAATTATTCGAATAACAATTATTACAATGAGATTATGTACCTAAAAATAAAATAGTGCCTATCTGAAGCGAATTATGCGAATAAAAATTATTCAAAGGAAAGAAATAATAAAATTATTCTTATAACACTATTCGATTAAAAATTAGTTATGCATTTGATAAAATTTGCTTAAAAAAATGATTCCTGAGAATATTAATTGGCTACAAAATATTCGGATCATAATTATTCGTACAAAAATAAAAATTGCAGGAATGAAATTATTCGGATAAAGAATATTTCATTCCTGCAATTTATCGGTTATGTCACACATTTCGACCAGAGTTTGATATATTTCGATTCTACCGACTGTGAAGTGGGTACATTAAACAGAATCATGCTGGTATACTTGTGTATGTATTCAGAAATACATATATTGTTTTTGATAGAAGTTTGAGTGACGTGTAACGGCAACTAATAGGGATTGAATTTAATGAGTATGAACCCACCAAACCAAATGTTCCGATTTCGTAAAGAACTCGTAACGACTGGTCGTCAAAATCTTCTGATTTTGGAACCGAAATCGTAACGATTTTTGTATGAAATAGTTGTCACGACTTCGTAACTGTATGTAGCAGGGATGGCAAAGTTGTTACAACTGTACCATTTTTGGTACAATACAGATTTTAAAAGTACAATGGTACACCAATGGCTTATTTAGTACAATTAATAATTTTTCTGTTTTTTTAGAAAACCTTCTTATTGCAGTTCTTTTATTGTAATAAAATATTGATATAAATGAACGTAAGTAATATGTAGTAAAGTATGACCTAAAATTGATCACAGTTTTATAACTTCACATTTGATTACATTTTTATAGATGTGTAACAAGTAAAAATAAAAAAATCGAGACATTTAAAAATATGCAAGTGAGAAAATTTTGTTCGTATACTTTAGCTGGCTGGCAGCCAACTAACGTTATTCCGCTAGCAGTCGCGTGGAAAATTAGTCGGCTCAGTCACCGGCAACAGCTGGTTTCCTTTATTTTTATGTATTGAAACAATTTCATTTTCGGTGTGCGTGGAAATTTGTTTTTACTTTAATTTAAAAAAGATATTCAGCTGGGTTTTATTTACTTTATGAACAAGTTGAATAATTTAAAAACAAACTGGCTATTATTTTAATTTTTACACTTGTTCTTGGCATTCTGATTTCAAGTATTTATAATTGCTTTTTGTATCAGCTGACACAAAATTTGAAATAGCACACTAACTTATGAGGGGTTGCTCACAGCAGTCATATTTTTTCGTGTTATGATTTTAAAACATATGACTTTATGACTACCTTGTGAATACCCCAAATATATCCTTTTTGGCCGCTCGTACATATGCCAATTATAGCTGCTTTAAATTTAAATTTTGCGAAGTATTGAAAATAAAGTTCGGCCTAAAAGAGGTTAAATAAGGCTAGCTTAAAAAAAGACTCTATAACTTCAAGCTCTTCCTGATCATAATACATATTTGGGGGATTCAAACGGGTGTGTTATCTAGTCATATTGTCATAATGTCTTAATATTTTACAATAGTTTTAAAACGTTGTTGTTGTGCTTCAAACAAAAAAGTCCTAATATAATAAGACTTTGTGTGCTGTGTTTATGGTGTTCTCATAACGACACAGTAGAAATCTGAGCCGAACGGCCGAGTCTTTAGTGGAGCCGGTGATAATATTTACAAGCCGGCGTTATTGATGTATGATGTATGTATGCAATATATAAGTATTCCTGAAAATTGTTCACAGTTTATATGTTCATACATATCTACATACTTACATATATTTTTTTAAGTTTTAAATAGGTAAAAATAAATAAATTCAGTAAAGTAAGCCTTTTTCTCGAACACGAAGGGTTCCGTACGAATACACATATATCCCTTTTCGTTTTTGCCCTTTTTTCATTTTGGCAATTTTTTCGTGTTGCTTTTTTGTTTAATTTTAAGTTTTTTTCGTTGTCTTGGCGATTTTTTTGGTTTTGGCGTTATTTTCTTTTGTGTGATTTTTTTGGCGAATTTTCGTTTTCTGCCATTTTTTTTTGCCTTTTGGTTTAAGTCAATAATACCAACGCTGTTGAAAATGAAAATAAAAAATAGCCCTTTTTAGAACAAAAATTTTTGCCAAATGTTTTTTCGGCGCTCTTTTTTGGTTCCGGAGATATGGGATTATTTTGAACTGGGCATAACTCCTACAATTCTGCACGGATGTAAACGATATGTATATAATTTTAGAGTGCTCTAAAATACTTTTCTACTGGTACATAGGCTTCTTAAATCCATTAGCTCGTTATGAACCAAATGCAATTAAAAAAATTTGCCCGACTTTTTACGTAAAAACACCACTATCTCAAAAAGTGATCCATATAGCGGTACTTAACCATGTATACAAATTTATAGAAAAACTTTCAAGCTTTCATTTGGTATATACTTTAAATTTGGCACTTTTGAAATGGTTTTTTTACATATTTTCAACAGCGTTGGTATTCTCAACTTATTCCCGATTTTTTTTAGCTTTGACGATTTTTTTGGCGTTTTTTTTGTTTATACGTTTTTTTTTGTTTTTTGACGATATTCTTAGTTTTGGCGAATTTCCCGGTTTTGAGGATTTTTTCGATTTTTGGTGATTTTTTTTAGTTTTAGAGATTTTTTTTTGGTTTTGGCGATTTTTCGGGTTTTGGCGGTTTTTTTAGTACTGGGGGGTTTTTTGAGCTTGTTTTCCGTTTCGGTGTTTTTTTCCCATTTTTCGTTTTAGCGTTTTTTGTTTGTTTCTGATGATATTTTTAGTTTTAGCTACTGTTTTAGGTTTTAATGCTTTTTCCCGTCTTGACGACTTTTTCGGGTTTTGGCTTTTTTTAAAGTTTTTTGGCGATCTTTTTAGTTTTGGTGATTTTTTGCGTTTTTGCGATTTTTCCATTTTGACCACTTTTCGCTTTGACATTATTTTAATTTTGGAATTTTTTTGTTTTAGCGTTTTTTAAAATTTCAAGATTTAGCCTTTTACGGTTTCCAAGATACAGCAAATTGTCTAAATTACATAGTCAAAATTTTGTTTTTATACTTTTGCTTTCTGGCGGCCACCGATCGTTTTTCCATTAGCAGCCGTCCGGAAAATTAGGCGGCTTAGTGAACAACAGCTGGTTTTGTTTATGTTTATGTATTTTAACAATTTATTTTTGTATATACGAAGGAAACATATCTAGATTTTAGTTTAGAATGGAGTGTTTCAACGATAATCAGAAAAGGTCTTATGTATTTATTTTATTAACAAATTAAATTAAATTAAAAAATATGTAATTTTCGCACAAACCGGCTATTATTTTTGTTTTTTCGCTTGTTCTTGGCATCTTAATTCCAAATGTATATAATTGTTTTTTTTTAATCAGCTGACTCAAATTTGAAATAGCACACTAAATTATGATGGGGTGCTCACACCAGTCATATTTTTTCGTGTTATTATTTTAAGACATATGACTTTATGACAATCGTTTGAGTCCCCCAATTATATGGGGTTTAGACGAAAGCTTTTTAGCATGATTTTTTTTCAAGTTTCAGGCCAAACTGGGCATTAGGGCTTTTAGTGGGATACCAAATCCAAAGGAAATTTACTTTCTAAGGCGAAATCTTTCAGACTTGTTCCTAGCGTAATTTTACTGCGTTCGACCATCAAATCTAAAAAACTCATGGTAATAAGTCTTCGCCTAAATCCCGTATTAATGATAAAACAGAACTCAGACGCATCGTATTTTTCCATACAAATTGACATTTTAAAACCGTCGACTGTAGCAGTTTTGAAATAGAACTTATTTTATTTTGAGAACGTATTTTCATTTGATTTTGTTTTGAAAGTCTCACTCTCACATAAAATTTACTATGTTTTTATAAATTTTCATTATTTTTTTTTAGGCCAAACATTAGATTTGAGTGAAGAAAAATAAAAATAAAAGAACAAATTTTTAATAAAATTAATATGAAATTTCTCGTTTCGGTTGTCGTTTTTATTATGAGCTTTGTTGCTCTCTGTATGATTTTCGGTCGCCGTTACAGTCTTGTTTTGTTTCATCACTTAAGGGTACCCTATACTCACATATTTGTATGACATACATGCCATGTTGGACAGATTCCCTGACTGTATGGTTAAGTTTTTAGTATGACATACATGTTGGACGAATATTAAAAAGTTTTAATAATTTCTTCTTTGCTCACACATTTCATATGGTGTAATGGGAAGAGTGGCATACTTGAATGTCAATATCAAAGGAAAACGTACAAAATTTATATTATTTTTCATATGCAGCGACATATTTTTTTAAATTATTTATATTTTTCAATTCAAAATTGAAATCACAATTGGTTTTGTAGCAATTTTTTCTAGTTTAAATATGATTGAAAATTAGAAAAAATTTTCAGTTTTCTTTTGAAAAAATTTTAAATAAATGTTTGTCAGTTTCCATGAACAGTGTGAAGAGAAAAACTGACAAATACCAATGTTTGTCAGTTTTCAAGTGTGTCATTCATGTATGTGAGTTTATTGGGCCCTTTAGAGATATATGTACAGAAAAGAGGTGTATTTTCCATACTTAAAAAATGTTTCTGGTTTCAAAAATCTGTTTTGGTACAATTATGCCCAAAAGAGTACAATTTTACAGAACAATTGGTACAATTTTAAAACCTCATATGCCATACCTGATATGTAGGTAAGATATCACAACGATGTGTGTACGAATTCGATACGATTTCGAAACGACGTGTAGGTACGAAAGAAATTTGTTCCGACAAACTGCCGAAATGTTTTAACGAATTCGTTATGAAAAGTCTGATTCCAGACAAACTGCCGAAATGTCTTAACGAATTCGTTACGACAAGTCGGACTTTAGAAAAATTCGAAACCTTTGGTTTGGTGGGAAACTACCTGTGTATTAGTCTGTGTATCTGTCTATGTTCTATTGTTAAATTTATCCGCACAAAAGCATAAATGTGAAAATAAGGCCAAGTTCCTATCCAAAAATTTCGGCCGTAAAAAGTACTGAGATCAAAATAAGGACCAAGTTCTTGATAGGTACAATACCATCTCATTTCTAGGCAACCTGTAAGCTTGGCAACATTTTTCCCATAACTCTTTTCCATATTAGAAAGGCAAAAAAAAAAATTTTATTTTTGTATAAATATTAAATCAAATGGTTATGCACCCCATTTTTCTGGTTAATTGCCCGCCAAGACCTACCCGCATACTAAATTTAAGCTCTTTAGCTATAGTGGAAGTGCCCCATACAAAAAGCGGGCACCCTAGTCCCTCCGGGATGAAAAGTCCCCCTTTTCAGATTTTTATGGTTAATTGTTCGCCAAGACCTACCTGCATACCAAATTTCAGCTTTCTAGCTATACTGGAAGTTCCCCATACAAAAAGCGGGCACCCTGGTCCCTCCCGGATGAAAAGTCCCCCTTGTTAAAATTTCCTAGTTAATTGCTCGCCAAGACCTACATGCATACCAAATTTCAGCACTAGCTTTAGTGGAAGTGACCCATACAAAAAGCGGGCACCCTAGTCCCTCCGGGGTAAAAAGTCCCCCTTTTCAGATTTTTATGATTAATTGTTCGCCAAGACCTACCTGCATACCAAATTTCAGCTTTCTAGCTATACTGGAAGTTCCCCATACAAAAAGCGGGCACCCTGGTCCCTCCCGGATGAAAAGTCCCCCTTGTTAAAATTTCCTAGTTAATTGCTCGCCAAGACCTACATGCATACCAAATTTCAGCACTAGCTTTAGTGGAAGTGACCCATACAAAAAGCGGGCACCCTAGTCCCTCCGGGGTAAAAAGTCCCCCTTTTCAGATTTTTATGATTAATTGTTCGCAAAAGACCTATCTGCATACCAAATTTCAGCTTTGTAGCTATACTGGAAGTGCCCCATACAAAAAGCTGGCAGCCTAGTCTCTCCCGGTTGCAAAGTCCCCCTTTTCAGATTTTTCTGGTTAATTGTTTGCCAAGTCCTACCTGCATACCAAATTTCAGCTCTCTAGCTATAGTGGAAGTGCCCAATAATATTGATGATAAGTGAGTCAGTGAGTCAGTGAATATGTACTAAAATATGCACTTTTTACACCTTAATATCTCGGGAAGCTTTTAAGGTAGGACTTTGAAATTTAACATATGAGGTAGGGAGACCTTATGTTTCAAGTTTCATTATTTTATGATAAAGTGGAGCCAAGTTGTGAGGGGGGTAAAAACAGCTCGAATGGTTTCGTGTAAATATACACACTGTGTGGCCGGAACTTGGCCTGGCGCACTACCGTACGCCTAGATAGGTATCGATACAAGGATCCTTGTTCACAAGTTGCTGGTGCTATTATTGTTGTTGGTAATTTCTATTCATAATAATGTAGTTTTTGTTTCGATGCTCTTAACAGCCTGTTAATAAATTTACTTGATACTTTTGATATTTGTCTTCCTTTTCAAATATTTACATGCGTGTGAGTGACTATGAACAATAAAGTGTTGTTATGTTTTAGCAACAGGCATGAAAAATAAGTTTCTTAAAATCATATTGAACTTCAACTTAAAAAGTACTCTTTTATAAATTAGAATCACAAATTTATAGTTGCACATTTTTAGATCATTTATTTTGTATGTAGTCAAGCTGTATTGATTACAAATTGAATGAATATTTTAATACATACATACATATGACAATTTATGAATAAGAATGACAGAATGAGAAAGTTTAGATTTGGTTGATTAAACTAATTTCGTTTATGACTAGCATTTGAGCGTAAGAGTTCTTTGATGGCATTGTCCATGATAATATTTCGTATTTCATTTCAAATTCTTTGTATAAACAAAATTGTTTAAATTCGTTTATCTACATATATATGTACTATATCAGGAGGCGTGAATCCAGCTTAAGATTTTGGAGGAGGAAATTTTATATGAAACGAACAGTTTTTAAATTCTTCTTACCAGTGCAAATAATCATCTTCTTATAAATAAATAGGCCACAAAATATTTTTTTGTCGTACACTTTTAAGTATCTTATTGTTCACCAATATTGATAAAACATATGTACTACATATGGGTATTTCCACAGAAAGGTCTACCGCGGCCAAAAAATTATAAGTTATTAAGCAATTATTTTTATCCAATATTATGAGAGAAAAACATTCAAATTTTGTTATTTTAAAGAATTTATACCTTAACTTAACACCCATAATGAGGAAAATGTTAGTAAAATTCTAAATAATATATTACTTGCTTTCGATTACTTTTAATCGAATTTTCTTTTTAATGGTTACTTTTTTAAAACGCATTTTTTACGATTGCACTAATTACAAAATAGTTTGTTTACAAGAACAATAAACTAAAAAAAATGCGAAAAGAGCAAAGCGAAAGAAATCTAACTGTTATTTTTCAATTTGTTTTCCTTGATATTCTAATGTCACATGCGCATCTTAAAAGCATAATTTTTTGTCATATCTTCTGCGCTGTGGAACGGAATTCAGAAAAATTTAAAATTAAAGCAAGTTTTATATACAAAACTTAAAAAATAAATTACTTTCAGCGAAGTTAATAATAGACCCTTTCTATTTAATATTGAAGTTTGTCACGTAACGCAACTGGTGTAAGTTAAACTTTTTTCAAATTTTTGCTGCAAATATTTTTATAATCACCAATAAATGATTTTATGTAGATGGATACCGTTTCTGAAAAAATTAAAAACAGAGATAAGAAATTTAGGGAAAAGTTGAAAGAAGATCCCGTAAAATTGCAAGCGTATCGCTTAAAAGCAAAGGAAAGAGCACAAAAATATCGACAGCGGCAGAAAAGTTTGGCAGATAACGAAAGCAAAGAATATTATTTTGCACGACGCCTTAGCTTTATTCGAATGTGCACGAGACCACATAAATGGGATTCATTTAACTTTTATAAGTGCAGACGAAATTGAAAGACTTTCCCCACCGTTAACGGAAAAATGGAAAGAAGTGCCTAGTATCTCAGGCATGCATAAACTTCACTACTTATCATGCGAAGAAGATTTACAAATAAAAGTAGCTCGAACCGCAATTTCGTCTAAGAGAAATATTTAATAAATAACCTTTTTTACTATTTTTTTTTATTCTTATGTACCTTTTCAAACATTGACCTGCAGTTGAATTTTCATTTATTTTCGTTGAATTAAAACTTTAAAACCAAACTACATCAAAAATTATTCGAGTTTATCATAAGAGAAAAAATGTCACGTAACGCAATGTCACGTCACGCTTCATATTATGGCTTGTATCAATAAAAATAAACATAAAATCATCAAAAAAAAGTTATGAAAATAAAGCTTAACTATCCCTTAATAATATCCAAATAAGTTACATAAAAGTTTTTTACTTATTTCGCTGGTTTTTACACTTTAGTAAATGTCGAAAAAACCACTTCTACTTTTTGTCACGTCACGCAACAGCTTTTGTTGATCAATATGTCAGGACCCTGACTTTTACAGCACCCATGCTTTCCACTAAATAAAGAGCTCTAAAATTGCTTCCCAAAAACCTAAATGAAGAAAAAAATATTTGGACCTTAGTTTGATTTTTTTCATGTTGAATACGTGCGACTGTCACGTGCGCAACCATGGAAATACCCATATATGGATGATTTTCATTCTAAGCGTACATTTTGTGCTTTTTTTTTTTGTTTACCAATGTAACTAAATAAAATATGAGAAGGTAGGATTCATGTTATAGTTTTCGCCTCATTCAATGAATCCGGAAATAAAATTATATATTTCGATTTTGAACATTTTTGTGTATTGAGCGTTACATTTGCTGTCGCGGTTATTGTGGGAATGATATTTGCAAAAAAAGTACATCACAAAAATGAGTATAGGGTTTGAAAGCACTTTACATCTACTCCCTAAAAACAAAAAATTATAATAATAATCACAGGACGAAATTAAAAGTTATGACCACTTTTTCAATTTCGACTGCGGTTCACATGGAAAAATAAAAAATGTTTATCTTTTAAAATAATTCTTTACAAACATTTATATATAAGAAAATGTTTTAATAAGATCGGCGGACAATATTAAAAGTTATGTAAATTTCAAAAATAATTATTCGTATCAAAATACGTAATACCTAAATCATTCTTCGAAAATATAGCAACCCACAGTGCAATAGAAGCAAAATTTTTTCAAAGGAAAGCCGAAATTTCTAAACAGATAATGTTCTTCAGCTGCTGTTAAGTTTTTTCTATCGTCCTAAAATTTGTAGATAAATTGTATTTAAAAATTTTTTTACGTAACGCTCAATACATTTTTACACGAATTCAATATTTTTTTTTTGGAAAACACCCTACATTTTGAATTCAAAACAAATTAGATGTATAATCTTCGATGAATTTTAACACAAACTCATTAGTTATTTATTAAAAAACTTCAATTAAATTAAAAAATAAGGATAACACTGAATACTTTTATATATAATATATAATACCATTTAACAAAGTTCATAAAACTTAAAAAAGTTCGCAAAACTTTTAAATATTTAGAAGTACAAACCTACGTTTTGATTTTAGTGTATGTTGTTAATGCAATTTTAATAACTAAACTGAGTAATGAAGCGTACTTAAAAATGATAACACCCAATACACAAAAAAAATATAATTTCTAATATTTTTCAAAACTTTGATGTATAAAATAAGTGAAGCAAATGCATATATTCCAAACCCGTTATAAATTTAACCTCTTTGTTAAAAGAAAATTCATACTTTCTTAATGTGGAAAACCAACAGCATGCATTACGGACATGCCATTTTGTATGAAGTGAAAATAAACAATATTTTCATTCTTCATTTTTACCACATAATGGACAGTCTTGCACAAGAAAAACTTAGGGTCATTTATTTATAATCTATTAAATCATGCTAAACCGTTTATTTTATGAAATATTTTACTATACTTTCAAAAAGCATTTGAAATGATAATCAGCCATATGGCTTAAAAGGCATTTTTCTCTAGATATGCATATCATAGCAGACTCTCAGAAATTAGAACCACTTTGTTCCTGGCGTGATTCTAATTTCTGAAATGTTCTAATTTATGAAAAATTTTATAAACTACTAAAATATGGAATAAAAGTGTAACGAAATCGATGCAGAAATGGTGTAACCTCGACGATATTACTGGACATAATTTTCCTCCAATTCTAACGAACCGTATTCCATATTCATATAGTTTAAAATTTTGAAAATCGTCCATTACATGCGCTAAAAGGATCACATTTTTTTCGGTGTACACTGCCTTAGCTTTTAGAGAGATATAGAGAGAAAGCCTAATTCTTTTACAACTATGCTATTGCGCATTTTGTTAACTTTGTAGAGCAGTGTTTTAGCGCCTCTGGTGTCAAGTAGACGCATTAAGTTTTTAAAGGTATATGTTTAGCGATTTTATTAATTCTTTTACTTCGTTACAATACCCATGAAGGAGATGCTGTGGTGTGCATTAGTGTATGTCAGTATTAATAGCTGCCGTTACTACTCAGTGATCAGTACTATGCCTTCATCACTTTAAATGTCCAACAACAAATAACACAAGGACACACCAATGCACATACAAATTATATAAACATGAGAAAATAATATTTTCGCGTCTGCTCAGACCCATGTGAGCTTTATTGGCGAAAGTTCCTAAAGTTGGTTTTTCGCCACAAATATACTAAAATGTTTAGTTTTACTATTTCACTGTATTTGGCGCACTATATTTAAGGAAGCCATGGACTAGGACAGCTCAGCAATAAAAAAAAAATTTGTACATGCATTTTAAAATTTGATCTGGCCAGACCGATATGACCATCGGAGGGTTAAAGGGAGGTGTTGCACTCCACTTTCCATCCCTGATGACTATGATGCTTCAAGTTTATTTTACTATTGTTGTTTTATTTAGTTAATTCTAATGTTTAATGATAAAAGCCATATAGATTTCAATTTTTGTTTAATGTTTTTTCGCATCCATTATTTTTCATGCTATTCGTTGAAGTATCTATCGTGTTGTTTAAAATAAAATAGAAATCTATTTTTTGTTTCTGGTTAAATTTTCTCTTGTTTACAAAAGTTGTGTGAATTTTTAAGGTATTTACATATTTGAACTTGTTTGGATTGAATTGGAATTTTTAATAAAACAACACAAATATCCTAGTATTTTTTTTGTTAACTCTTGTAATTGCAAATTCGCACATGTACGTAAGCACATATGCATTCATAGACTTCTAAATATGTATGTATGTACATTAGAGTGGTCGTAAAAAATTAAAATTTTTATTTCTTCAAGTTTCATACCCCAAATCGATGGGTTATAAAAAAATATCCTAAAAAAATTTCAGGTCAATCAGTTAAGATAAAGGCGTATCGCATGTCCATCAAAGTTTGAGCAAATGCTCTTTTGCTGCTTTTATCAGCCGTGTCACAGATTCCGTTCGGATTGGTTTTGACTCCGTAGTCGTCATTCCGAACAAGTACATTTTTGGTGCTTTAGATTCCGTTTATTTTGTATTTCGTTTTTACAATGATAAAGTTTTTATACATACTTTGAGGCGTTTGCTTACTCTTGTTTTTAGATGCAAAGCTCACATTGAGCTTTTTATTAACATGGAAAGCTCATGACCAAATATTTATTTGACGCTCCTAAAAGTATGCACGTTTTTTAGTATTTACTGCAAATAAAGTCAGTAGAAAAGTGCTTTTCAATTCCACTTTGAAATTTAAAAGTGGTTTGATTACGAAGAAAATTTTCGTTTTTCGTTTTCTGAAGAAGCAACTTACGAAAGAAAGCCCAACAATTTACAAATTTCGGTAAACTTTTTCGTTCCCTTGAACTGAAAGCTGTTTCTTTTGTTATTGCGCCCGCTGAACGCAAATCTGCACTCCATTTTTTCACAGATCTATTTTTCCAGATATACTGTTATGTCAAAATTGAAGGCACTTCCACGACATATATTAGCGTAACTGGAGAAGGGTTCGCCCTATTCAGTAAAAAAGAAAAACCAAATTCGACAACAAAATTATCTTCAAGCCAAGCGAACTTTATTTTTTAAGACGCTCATTATTGTTAGAGATATCGTAAAATTTCAAGCCTAAAAATTTAAATTTTCATAAAAATGTTCAAAATGTTTTGTCACTAAATTGTGAATAAAATCAAAAGTTGTGCACCAATTTCACCAAAAAGGGCTCACTTCCTTTGGAATATATTAAGGTACATGTATAAAAAAGTGATGTATTTTAATTTTCTGTGGATTTAAAAAAATCTTTAAATCTCTTATGAAATTTTTAAGTTTTAGGCTTGAACTCTTATGATATCTCTGAAACTAATGGGCAAATTTAGAAACAATGTTCGCTCGACTTAAAGACAATTTTGTTGTCAAATTTTGGTTTTTCTTTTTTACTGAATAGGGTAAACCCTCCTCCAGTTGTATTAATTAGTATATGTCGTAAAAGTGCCTTATTTTTTGAACATAACTGTGTATCTCGAAAACTATAGCTGATAAAAAAAATTAGAGTGCCGATTCGTATTCAGCGTCAAAATAATTAAAGAAATAACTTCAAATTCAAGGGAATGAAAAAGTTTCCCCCTTTTGGCCTAATCGTGCAGCATATCGGTAAATAAAACTATGTCATCTTTACATTTAAGTTGTAGGGTAGTTCAGCAACTTTGTAAAAAATGTTAGGGCAAACATTTTTCTGAAACGTTTTAACCCTCTACCTCTTCGTTTCATGGGTCTTTTTGTATATTTCTTAAAAAAGGGACAAAAAACTCCCCATCAGCGGTGATATAGGGGGAAAAAGTTTTCTAGAAAAAAGTTTCTCGTGGTCTTGTACATAAAAAACGAACACATCTTATACCTTAAACGTAAGGCTTACAAGATTTTCTATGCCAAGTACGAATTGTGCATAAGTACAAAATTAACCCTTAAACACATTTAAAGCTTTGAATAATTTCTAGCGTCCGTGCTAATTCCAGAGCTTGGGTTTCTTTAAAGACCTTTATTAGAATTTTATGGCGAATATTTTTGTAGAATATTTCAGCCTCCTATATCGCCGCTGAAGCGGAGTTTTTTGACCATTTTTTCAGACATGTGCAAAAAGACCCATAAAGCGAAGAGTTAGAGTGTTAAAATGTTCCAGCTAAATTTTTCTCGTGGTGTTTTACATAAAAGTGCTAACACATCATATTTTCTATGCCGAGTAGTAATTGCGAATAAGTAAGTGAAGTTAACCCTTAAACATAGTTTAAGTTTTCAATGATTTCTGGTGTACACGTTGAGTATGGAGCTTCATTGTCCTTAAAGGTCTATACTAAAATTTTATGGCTAACATTTTTGTAGAGCATTTTATCACCGCACTCCCCCTTTTTAGGGGTTTTTTTTACAATTTTTTAGGAAATAGCCAAAAATGGCCGTTATGTGGGGGAGTCAGAGGGTTAATATGTTCCACAAAAATATTTGCCCTAACATTTTCTATAAAGCTGCTGAACATACCCTACATCTGAGATGTAAAGAACATATAGTTTCATGTACCGATATGCTGCACGATCAAGCGAAAATGGGGAAACTCACAAAAAAATTCTTTATGTAGTGTAGTTTTTTTAGGGGTCCGTACACCAAAAGTGAAAAGGAACCCTATTGTTTTCGCTACGCTGTCCGTCTGTCCGTCTGTCCGTCTGTCTGTCTGTCTGTCTGTCCGTCTGTCTGTCTGTCTGTCTGTCTGTCACAGGCTGTTTTCTCGGGAACCATAAGAGCTACAGACCTGAAATTTTCACAGATATGTAAAACTTTTGCCGGTACAACAACAAATATATGACAGTAAAAAATTATAGGGTGTTCTAAAGCGAACAATGAAACATGTTGAAATGCTAATGTAATATACAGACACTTATATATGGACATTTAAATTTTTCAAAGTTCGTATTAATTGGTATAGTCTGTAGAATAGACTACACCAATTAACGCTGATATTTAAACAATAAAAATTAAAGGGTGTTCTATCAGTTAATTTTACTATGTCATTTAGACAATATGCTGTATCTTTGTAAAACGAAAAATTTCCAAAATTAAAAAAGCGCTTTAAGGAAAAAGCACCAAAATTAAAAATATCGCTAAAACGCAAAATATCACCAAAACTAAAAAGATCGCAAAAAAACGCCAAAAACCGAAAAAGTCGCCAAAACGAAAAAAAACCACTACAACATAAAAATAGTTTGGAAAATCCAAAAGTGTACGCCTCATAATCTCATTTAGACCGTGAAAGTAAATAGGGTTCTATTCCTAATTATACTGAAGCGTAAAAAAAGGACTCGATTAGTGAAGTTTTTCGGTCGTTATCGTGACCACATACAGGATCCGTACATACAGACAAACGGACGTCCAAGACAGAACTTTTTTAAACAGTTTTTTAATTAGTTTAAATAATAAAAATGACATTAAAAATGTCATGAGTGTTAAAAATAGTATTTTTTCTTAATATGTGTGTGTATATATTTTTTACAAGTGAAATATATGATAATAATAGAGCCATTTTAAGTTTGAAAAATCAATAGTTTCGCGTGAAGTGAGAGTAGTACCCACCTCAACCAACGCTTCGCTTATGAGGCGTGCAAAATTGCTAAAACTAAAATAAAAAAAATCACCGAAACGAAAAAAGCGACAAAACAAAAAAAAAAAAAATAAGCGCAAAAACTAAAAAAGCACCAAAAACCAAAAAATCGCAAAAATGAAAAAAACGTAAAAACAAAAAATAAAAAAAAACAAAAAAAGTAAAAAAATCTAAAAAAACCAAAGAAACCCCTAAAACCGAAAAAAGCGCCAAAACTGAAAAAAACGCCAAGACTGAAAAAAGCGCCAAAACTGAAAAAAGCGCCAAAACTGAAAAAAGCGCCAAAACTGAAATAAAAGCGATAAAAACGTCCAAAAAACCAAGAAAAAAAAGTACGCAAAAATCAAAAAAAGAAAAAAAAAACGCCTAAACTAAAAAAATCGGCAAAAAAATATAAGATTGCAAAAAACCAAAAATCGCCGAAAAACGAAAAAAAACGCCAGAAAGAAAAAAAAGTGTCATAACCAAAAAAATCGCTAAAACTAAAAACATCACCAAAAACCCAAAAAAAAAACCATCAAAAGCGAAAAAAGCGCCAAAACTGGAAAAAAATCGACACAACGAAAATAAATCGCTAAAGCTAAAAATATCGTCAAAAAGTGAAAAAAACGTTAAAACCACAAAATCGCCAGAAAAAAAACCGAAAAAATCACAAAAATTAAAAAAGCGAAAAAATCGCCTAAAAAAACGAAAAATACTTAAAAAATAAAAAACTAAAATTAAACAAAAAAGCACAACGAAAAAACTGCCAAAATGAAAAAAGGACATAAACGAAGAGGTATACACATATGTGTATTCGTACGGAACCCTTCGTGTGCGAGCCAAAGTCGCACTTTACTTAATTTTATAAATACCCATCGATTTGTAGTATGGGACTTGAAGAAATCCAAATTAAAATTTTTTACGACCACTCTAATGTACATACATATGTACTTGCAACTAATAGGCGTTCTTGCAGTTTTAAATAATTAATTCAAGGTATTCGAATAAAGTTTTAAGGTTTAATTTAAAGAAAAACTTTTTACTGAATGTTGAAGTAGATACTTGGAAAATTTTGTTTTAGTTTAATTTTGTAAAGGCAATTTCTCAATGAGGTTAGAGTGCATTTATACCTAAAAACTATTTCTTGTAAAGTTTAAAATATGTGCGTGTAATTAAAGTTGGCAAAACAATTGAAAAATTCTAGATTTTCTCAAAATTGTTATTTATTGTAGGTTTAGCTATTCCATATGCCTGCGTTGAATTGGCATTAGCAACAAGGAAATGCAGAATAGCTAAGCACACAAAAAGAACAATTTTCAAATAATTCATTTAGGAGAAATAAACTTAATAACTTCTAGATTAATTAGCCTTAATAATTTAGTTAAGTTTTACAATATATTTTTGTCATTTATTCTCTTTAAAATAATATCTTCAGAAAATAAATAATTTTTTTTATACAAATAGTCCTTTGAACACATAAATTTACCGTTCAAACTATTTATATTTATTTCTGTTTTTTAAAAATACTCTCGAGTCTTTTCAGCAGCAATTGAACTTGATGTATTTCTTAAAATGCAATTGATTTAAACCACAAAATATTTTTGTAATATCTTACAAACATTAATATAAAAACCACACTCACATTTTATTGCACAAAAATACTCGTAGCATTTCAAGTTGCCCAGGGAAAAAGCTAATATAAAAAATACAACAATTGTAAGAAATAAATAAAAAAATGATATAAATGTTGTTAAAAAAAAAATAAAAAAACACATGAGATTTTAAAAAGTTGTATGGAAAAAGTTCTGACATTTTTGGAATTCTTTGCTTTCGTATGTGGTTCATTCTTTTTCAATTGAAGAAACAACTTTTTTTTTCTTACTGAAACTAAAAGAAAGTAAAAGGAAATATCAGTTTTCTTTTGCCATTCTTTTCCTTAAGAAGTATTTATGTCCTGGCTTGAGTACTTTATTGTTGACATGACAGAGAAAAAATAAAGACCGGAAATAGTTTATATGTTCGTCATATTGCATTTTATAAAAAGATTTTACATTAAAAATCACAGTTGAGGAAAACTTTTTTTTGAAGGAGACAGTTGGAAAAAGCAGTTTTTTTTTATAGACTTTGTATATTCAATATTTCTGTTTTATGTTTATAATTGTTTTTATATATAAAGCTTTTTGTGTTGTTAAAATGTTTTGATTTTGTGTCAAGGACATGCTAATGAGAGCGGTCTATGAACGTCCCTACAGACAAACATCTCACAGTGGGACCGATCGCATAGATAATGGTAATAAATCTATATATTCCAAAATACTAATCCGGCTAGTAAACCGTAAATGTAGAACTAACAGACAAGGACATAAGCTGTTAGATAATAACATCAACTGATTCTGGCAAATTTACCCTTCTTTTGAACATTGTTATAATAAAGCGGCATAGCAAATCTTGTAAGCCTTACATTTAAGGTATAATATATGCTCAGAATTTTTATGTAAAACTCCACTAGAAACATTTTTGTGGAACATTTTAACCCTCTAACTTTTCGTTGTATTGGTCATTTTGTAGCTTTCTTAAAAAAAATGGTCAAACAACTCCCCTTCAGCGGCTCTAAAACACTTTTGTTGAAAATTAGGTCGATAATAGTCGGCAACACTTTACAGATTATTATCGACCTAAAATTACACACACATTAGTTTTGAACAAAATGTTTTTACAAAAAAAAACATAGCGATTGGCTGCGTGCAGGTTTGACTGATAGTCTGACGTATCCTACCATTCAGCCATAGCCGTATTATATTTTATGTTAAATTTTTTCCACTTGGACTAAATATGTTTAATTTGAAAGGTTTTTTCTTTAATAAAATAACTACAAAATCGATGTAATTTTAGACAAGGAGAAATTTTCAACACAAATTTACACAATATCGTAAATCGTAAATTTGAAGTAATGTTTAAGAGTGTAGTTGTGTGACTTGTTGTTGTTTATGCTTACATGTTCGGCTATGCAAACGACAAAAAACGATCTACCAGCTATAATTTACTGTTGCTGATTTAAAATTACCATTCTTTATTATTAATTTTAAACGGAAAATTATTAATCTAACCTTAAATCTCTTGGATTTAAACATTTTCACTGTTAAAACAACTTTGCTATAAACGTTACCTTTAATTTTAAATCAACATGACTATAACTTTAATTTAATATAAGTTTTATGTTAAATAATCATTTAAGGGCCATTATTACAACTCAGCAGTAAAGTGGAAGATAGTTACTGGCATGATAAGCAGAAGTGATCGGTAAACTGACCTGCAATAATTTTTCGTTATTGCAACTTGCCGGTAAAATAAAAATTAGCTCTTTCAAAGTATGGCTATACCCAAGTTATATTCATTACAGGTACCACCATAACTAATGTAAATACAACACCAAAAACCACATGTATTTTGTTAGTAGAAATACCCCAGAAATATGTCAAATCTATTATCTGTGAGTCTCACACATTCATAAGCTTTCTCAAATTTACTAACACATGCCCGTTGTTGATAGAAAACTCCCGGACATGTGTCAAAATCTATTGTCTTGGTGACGCACACATTCTCAAATTTACTAAAACAGCTGTTCTTGTAGTGGTACCTGTTCAATCTACCTTGGCTATACCAGAGCACAAGTGGGAACGTCATACATATGTATTTGCAATGGCACAGATAACAGGTACACACAAGTCTACAACAATTATAAATTTGTTGCAGAACCTACACTACAGTTGTCAAAAAGTGTTGAAAGATGGATGGAATTATCAGCGCAGGTAGCTCTATAATGAAATGTCCAATACCGTAAAGAAGGCAAGCTCCATATAGTGACGAAATTGTGATAAATTCATCACTCCACTAAGTTTGCCGAGTAACGTCATGTGTTCTAGTGAGTTCACCTGCTAGATACGTGTTGGTGTTTACTTGACAAAGAAGCAAGTATGGTAGCCTATGAAAATGTGTGCCGATAAAAGTTTGCGGAAGAACGAACTTCCCTGTAAGTTACCCCACACTTTTAGGTAAAATTAAAGTTGTAATAATGAAAAATGTTTATCCGTCCGATAAAATGCTAATTATAACTAAATGCTAATTATAATGGCCCTAAATCATGCTGAAATAAAATGAAATTATTTTTACATACGATGGGTATTTATTTAGTGTATAGCTAAATTAAAATTTGAAGCTGTTGCGGCGGGTGATTAGCGCGTGGACTATCATGCAAGTGACATCGAGTTCGAATCTTGGCTGGGGCAGCCAACTACAACACAAAGTTTTCTGATGTCTATGCTAATAACCATCACGTAAGTAAAATAATTTATAAAATAGCTACATTAAAGTCATGTTGTTTCAGCTTGATATAACTATAATTCAACATGGTTCTTAGTGTTGTTTCAATATCAAGTTCACCTTGTTTCAACTTGAAATAATTTTGATTCAAGATGATTCTTCGTGTTGTTCCATTATCAAATTCACGTTGTTTCATCTCGAAATAACTTTGATTCAACATGATTTTTCGTGTTACATCAGTATCAACTTCATTTTGATTTAAATGTATGTACTGGAATATTATACATAAAATATAGTTAATTCTTTCAAGATTATTGTAAATCATTTAGAATTAAAATGAAACACCTATGAAGCAAAATCACTATCGAAAAATGTTAAATTAACCTGGTTTTCGACGATTTTACATTGAAAATTTTCTATGTGAACTAATTGACCTGAATTTTGTTTAGGGTAGTTTTTTTTAAATACCCATCGATTTGTGGTTTGAGACTTAAAGAAATCCAACATTTAATATATTACCACCACTCTAGTATTGCACAGTGGTTTTAATTCGAAAAAAAAAGACTAATAAATCTGTATCTTTGACACTTGCGATCCGCTTAAAAAACGATGTATGTAAAAATCATAGAGAAGAACCTAAGCTTTAAGAATATGTAAGTTTTGACCACCCTGTAGAAACACATGGTAAGCTATAGGGTGTTAAATTTAACTACCTCGGGCATGAAAAACATTGTTGGCCTCCTCATAACTTTTACAACTATTATCCGACTTTAATGAAATTAAACTTGTAGAAGTTTATTTCATTAGAATATCTTTAATATTTTCAAAGATATTTAGCTTTGAATTTAAAATTTTTGCTTTATGGCATCGACTTTTTTACCTATTTCGTAAATATCTTCGGTAATAGCAGAGCCAAAATTAAAAAAAAATTATGATTTTTAACACAATCCTTGATAATGTGCAGAAAATTTTTTTTAGTTATCTCTATTCATGTAGTCGTGAAAAATAATCAAAGTCATGACTTTGAAAGGCGAGTGAAAAATTGCTAGATTTAGCCAAAAATAGAGTTCAATAGTTCGACGTTTTTCTCAAAAAATTTTAAAAAGTAAAATATTATATCGATTAAAGCATGCTCGCCTCATGCAGCATTTAAAGAAAATAGTTTTTTTTTACAAACACAACCCGCGAAGCGATTAGCTTGTCTGCGGAAAACAGCCAAGGTATATGGCGGGAATCAAACCCACGACATCTGGACTGACAAGCTAGCATCGCTACCACTCAGCCACAGGGGCAGACATGAAGTTTTTACGAAATTCTAAATTCATCGCCTAAGAACATAAATTATGTAAAGCAGGAATGGCAAAGATGGTACAATTGTACTATTTTTGGTACAATTCGGATTTTAAAAGTACAACGGCACACCAATGGCTTATTTAGTACAATCAATAATTTTTCTATTTTTTTAGAAAAGCTCCTATTGCAGTTCTTTTACTGTGATAAAATAGTTTATCCTTTTCGTCCGTTTCTTTGTTGTTCTGTTTCATCACTTAGAGTCTGAGAAAAATAAATTTTAAAAAATTTGTTTGCATTGTAGTAAAGGTAAATTTTTCGGAACTTTATTGAAACTATGTATGCCTTTCTACCTTCCAATAGCTAGTATGTGAGCTATTTTAGATTAGAGTTTTCAATAGCTAAATCCGACTTAAGCACAGTTTCCTTCTTGCGACAGCTATATGTATAGAAAAGTGATGTATTTTCTATACCCAAAAAATTTTCTAGTTTCAAAAATCTTTTTTGGTACAATTATGCCCAAAAAAGTACAATTTTAGAGAACAATTGGTACAATTTTAAAATCTCGTATGCCATCCCTGATGTAAAGTGCGACTTTAGGTCGCACACGAAGGGCTCCGTACGAATACATATATGTACTTATATATCCCTTTTTGTTTTTTGCCCTTATTTCATTTTGGCAATTTTTTTATTTTGATTTTTCGTTTAATTTTAGTTTTTTTATTTTTAAAGTTTTTGGTTTTTGTTGATTTAGCGATTTTTTTCGGTTTTGGTGTTTTTTTTCATTTTGTTGTTTTTTTTTGGCGATTTTTCGTTTTTTACAATTTTTGTTTTGTTTTTTGACGATTTTTAGTTTTGGTGATTTTTCCGTTTTGGCGTATTTTTTTGTTTTAACGTTTTTTCGCTTTTTGACGATATATTTAGTTTTAGCGATTTATTTTGACGCTTTTTGTCAATTTTGGCGCTTTTTGCGGGTTTTTGGTGATGTTTTTAGTTAGAACCTGTTCTGTAAACCGAATCCGAGTAAATTTCTCGTTTTCCGAAGATAAATAATGCCGCCATTAATGTATTTTAAGTTATATATATATTAAATTAGTTTCAGATATGATGACTGAACCTCTAAAAAATATAAAACTGCAAAAACATCTGCAAAAAATATTGCTATTAGTGGATTTCATTTCTCTAAATCGAGCGTTTTGAAATCGACTCGATTTATAGAACAGACAGGAGTGATTTTTTTTTGTTTTGACACTTTCTTATTAGTTTAGGCGATTTTTTTAGTTTTGGCGTTTTGTTTCGTTTTGGCGCTTTTTTTCGTTTTGGTGATTTTTTTCCATTTTTGCCAATTTTTTTCGTTTTTTACGATATTTTTAGCTTAGCGATTTTTTAGGTTTTAGTTCTTTTTTTTCTTTTTGACGCCTTTTTTCGTTTTTTTTGCGTTTTTTTAGTTTTATGGGGATCTTTTTAGTTTTGGTGATTTCTTGCGTTTTAGCGATTTTTTTTTAATTTTGGCGGTTTTTTTTCTTTAAGCGCTTTTTTCGTTTTGGCGTTTTTTAGTTTTGACATTTTTTTAATTTTGCAATTTTTTAGTTTTATAGTTTTTTAAAATTTCAAGATTTTTACCTCTTACGATTTCCAAGATACAGCAAATTGTCTAAATTACATAGTCAAAATTACATTAACTGATAGAACACCCTTTAATTTTTATTGTTTTAAATATCGGTTTTAATTGGTGTAGTCTATTCTACAGACTACACTAATTAACAGTAACTTTGAAAATGTAAATTGTCTATATATAAGTGTCTGTATGTTACATAAGTATTTCAAAATTTTTCGTTGCACGCTTTAGAACACCCTTTAATTTTTAACTTTCATATATTTGTTGTTGTAGAGGCCAATGTTTTACATGTTCTGTGAAAATTTTAGGTCCGTAGCTCTTACGGTTCCCGAGAAAACAGCCTGTGACAGACGGACAGACAAACAGACAGACAGACGAACAGACGAACAGACAGCGTAGCGAAAACAATGGGGTTCCTTTACACTTTTAGTGTACGGAACAGAGAAACAAGCCAGTCGATTTCGAGCCGACGGCGCGCCGCCGCCGGTTGCGTTTTCATCGGCTCCCATCGGCTCAAATCCAGCCGCCGAGTTCGTTTATATTTGTTCACGACAGGGTTGCAAATTTGCGTACTTTTTTCGAAAAAAATTTTTTACTACCTTTTTTCCCAAAATATCTGTAAATAGGTGAGTCGCCAAAATTCTATCGGCGCGCCGCCGCCGACCCAAAATCTGCCCAGCCGCCGCCGCCGATAATTTTGCCTCGGCTTGTTTCTCTGGTACGGAACCCTAAAAACAACGCTCATCGAGTTTTTAAATTTCTTTACCCCCGTCTTCACGAGACATTTGATATTTCTTAATACAAGAAATAACGTCGGCAGAATGACGTCACAAAAAATGCATGTGTTCAAACTTATGTTAAGGGGGGCGTAAACGTAATGATGTTTGGACACAAATTTTATATATTCGTGTAGTAAATTTGCACGGCATTTTGTAATTTTTTTTTTATAGATTTCTCTCTATTATTTTTCTGTTTTTAAAATTTTATGAATATGAACATAAATAATGTGCAAGAAAACATCTAAAACATTTATTTATTAACTTTATTTATTTATTTTACCCATAAAATCAAACAAATTATAAAAAACACACATACATATTAAATTTGACAGATTGTGTTCTAACATATTTTCTCGGGCTTGTGTTTTAACATTGATTTCCAAACATGTGTTAGGACACAACATGTGTTAGGTCCACACGTTAATTTCTTGTGTTAGGACAGAATTTTGACAATTGCTAACACACAAATTTCCAAACTTATGTCTCGTGAAGACGGGGTGTTACAAATTATATTAGATATATTTCATACAAGTAATCTGGCTTTTAATTATTACCCGCCCGGTCAAAAATGTGGCCAGGATAGCAGATTTTCCAAAAATAGTAACAATTTCAGAAGCATTTTATTTACTTGCATGAAAATAGTACCAAGTCTCATTTTTTAAACATAGCAATCTTCTTGTATTTAAAAATTTCAACGATATATAGAACGAGCTTTTTTTACGAAGTTTTAATTCCAAAAGAAAAAACATGAAGAAAATGCAAATTTCTAATATTTTAGGGCTTACGTATATAGAGTAATATGCTGACCCGAATTTTTTGTATTTAAATTTTGTTTAAATGCATATTATTTTATTTTTTATTTATTTATTTTATTTGTATGTTCAAGTCCTGCACAACAAGAGTTAATCTTATATTTAGAGTACAGAAAGTAGTATCAATAAGTTAAAGCGGCAAACGTAAGTATACAAATTTAGACAAAATTAACTACAAATTATTTATATATTATGTCTGTTTTCCTATTGTGAAAAATAATTAAATAAGAAGTGCTTAAAGCTAGTTGCGTTGTTATTAAGTTGTTGTGTTTGTGGAAGAACATTCCAGAGACGCGCCGCATGTATGAAAAACTGCCATTCGGAAACAAGAAAACGGTGTAAAGGAATTATAATCTTTTTTCCCCTGACTGATCTGGCAAACCGGATTTTATCAATAAGATATTGTGGCATTTCAGAATAAATGATTTTATGCAAAAATAAAAGCACACGTATGTTAAGAAGGTTGTTGAACGTAACGCCATACAATTTCGTGGCAAATTGAGAAACATGATCATATCTTTTCAATCCGTATACATATCTAATAATATTGTTGTATAAAACGTTTAGCTTTCTTTTGCTAACAGAGTCACAGCTTGCAAAAAGTTCAGAACCGTAGATTAAACCAAGAACAAGATAAGCTTTTGCAAGAAGTTGCCTTATGTTGAAAGGAGTAATACTGTGACGACCAAAGACACCTCAGCTTAGAGTAAGTCTGACCCACAAGTGTGTTAATATCGTTTGTCCAAGTAAGACCGTTATTAAAAATTAATCCCAGGTTTTTGGCAGCATTAACAATAGTGATTTTTTCTCCATTTATTAAAACATGGAAATCAGCAATATGTGTAATTGTTTTCTTGCGAATTATGATACACTTTGATTTGCAAGGGCTTAGACAAAGTCCATTTGCACTTGCCCAGCAATAAACTCTATTCAGATCTGCATTAAGTCTTGCAATATTTTCAGCAACGGAAATGACTGGGATACTTAAATACAACTGCACATCATCTGCGTACATTTGAATTTGGCTATGTAAAAGTTGTTTTGGCAAGTCATTTGCATAAATGAAAAAAAGGAGTGGCCCAAGGATTGACCCTTGAGGCACACCCCTAGATAAATCTAATACCGAAGATTGATTATTTTTCGAATACACAAATTGCCGACGACTAGAAAGGTATGAAGATAGCAGTCGTGTGGAAGTCAAAGAGAAATTAAAGAAGTGTCGAAGTTTCATGCAGAGCATGCTATGGTCAACCGTGTCAAAGGCTTTAGAATGATCAAGAAGAACCAAGAAATTGATTTTTCCTTCGTCCAGCTCACGTCGTATATTTTCAGTTACGTTAAGTAAGGCAGAAACACAGCTATGATTTTGGCGAAAACCATATTGCTTATCAGACAACAAATTATGATTTTTAATATATAGCGACATTTGATTATAAAGAATTTTTTCAAGAGCCTTAGATAGATAGCACAGTATGGCAATTGGCCTGAACTCTGAGTCGTTTTTCGGTATTGGCACTATTTTTGCGTATTTCCACTTCAACGGAAAAGTGCTAGTCATTATAATGGTATTGAATAAATGTGTTATATATGGTAAGAGGACCGGCAACAATATCTTTACAAATTTAGGGTGAATGTTATCAGAGCCCACTGCATTTGACTTAATTAGATTGAAGCTTAAATAGACTTCAGATTGGCTTATACAAGTGAATTGGAATACATTACTATTGACTTCGTAAGCATTAGAAATTATACTAGAAAAGTTATAAAAAGTATCATCTGTAGGTAGTAGAGGTATACTTGTGAAAGTTCTATTACGCTCTTCGACATCGACATGACAACTGCTTGAACTCTCAGATCTACCAACCCCTATCTCACGAATGTATTTCCACGTTTCCCTAGAGCCTATTGCAGAGCCAAAGCGTCTACAATAATACTCAGTTTTTGCAATTCTTATTCCAATATTAACGTTTCTTCTTGCAGTTTTAAATTCAGCTTTCAACTCTGAGGTTCTAAATCGCTTCCACCTTTAGTAAGCACAGTCTCTCTTAGCTAGTAGAAGTTTTATATTGGCAGAAAACCAAGGCTTTTCCCTACCAGATATTGTTTTAGATTTTACTGGAACTGTTTCATCAAATAGACGTTGAATATTGTTTTCAAAAAATGCTACTTGGTCATCGACTGAGGGCATGTAGTACATGCATGTAACATAAAAATTTGCCTACTCCTTATAAACATTTTTCATATTGTACAAATTCCTTTAAAAACCTCAACAAACCACACAAAAGACATTCTTCATCTTAATTATTTCGTAGCATGCTGTTGCAAAAAAACAAAAAACAGAAGAAAAAAAAATGACGCATATTGCTCTAAATATTCGTTTAATATGAAAGTAAAAATAAAAAATAAAAAATTTTTTTGCATGATGTTTTAAATTTTCTATAAATTCTAAAGTAACTAGAGTAATAATAATGTCAAAGTTGTATAAAGAAGAATTTAGTTTATGATGTCAGTATGTTCAAGGTTTATTCGGTGTATAAAAGTTATAAAAGTGTATTAAAAAAACATGAATAATAATCCCAAAGAAAAGAAAAATAATAATAAATGTAATGGAAAGTAAACAGTTTTACCTAAAATAAATATATATTGTATGTTGTTTATAAAACAATTTATAAAATACTAAAACTTTCTTTTTATTATTGCAGCACAGTAGGTGTGTCTTTTATAATAATTTCTACAATGCTTTCAATATCAAAAAGGGATCTATAATATTTTTATTTTGACAGTTTTCATAAAATTTGTTTGAATAAACTTTTATTTTTTTGTTTCCTGAAAGGAAGGAAGTAGGCAGGGTAGAAAAAAATGGCATGACATGAATTTACAACAGATTGTTTTAGAAATATTACCTGCCTCATTTGATTCGTTTTCAACACCTCTTAACGACAAATAAAATTTAAATGGAAAACTTCATGTAAATCTTGCATGATGGAACTTTTTATTGCTTTAACTTAAGTCATGTCTTTTAAAAGCGCTTTGTTGGTTAACTGTATTGGTTTCAATGAAAGCTATTAAATCAGGCTTGAGTTCGCTAGAATCCAAAGTGATTTTATTAGGCTAAAGTCTGTTTAGAAAGAAAGGAACAAAGGAAAATTTACATCAATTAATTTGCTACCTACACGGCAGAACAGAACAACGTTGTTTTCAGAAGTCACCACACTTCCATCGTTAGTGATCATGTGGCCCCGTTTATCAAAATTTGTTAGTTGGCTCGGTTGAATGTAATCGAAGTTCTAATATATAAAAATTTTATGATACATTTGAATACGAGAATTGCATCACTACTAGATTAATGTTGGCGGCACACAAATCTCAGAGTTACCGTTGGTTTATTTTTTTATGTTGCATTTATTCTCCTTCTGGTTTTTATTTCTTTTTGACATAAAATTTTTGGGTTTGATTTTTAATATTTAAAGTACATTTTAGGATGTGCAAAGCTTAAATGTGATGTGAAAAGCTTAAATTAAGAAAGTAGTACAATAAAAGCTAATGGCAGAATGGTACAATGGTCGCTGCACCATCTCATCACCGTTCATGTGCTTGTTTTTTTGTATTTTTCAGGTAGATCGCAGCATTTAGGAATATCTATAATTTAACAGAGTTATTTATTGAAAAAGAATACGATTTTCATAACTTCTTCATATTCATTAATTCAGGCGTGGATCCAGCTTAAGATTTCGGGAGGGGATCTTCTAAATGAAAGATACCATTTTGTAAAATTTATTTTAGAAACTCAATAGAAATGTATATATTATATATTTTTGGGACGGATAAATATTAATTTTTCCCTCCGCTGGATCCGCGCTAGCACTAATTGCAGCATTAACAAAGTCGCTTTGTACGAAATTCGTTCCCCTGATTAACGACATTCTTATAAAATATTCTAATGTTAAACTTTGTGTTCCATTAAAACGAGCCTTCAAACTTTTTAAATAAATTTGTTTTAATTTTTGTTAAAAAAAAAAAGAATTTCCCTAAAAGGGAAATTTTTAAATGATGAAATTTTCATCTAATTTACTAATGATTTTATTGTGATAAACTTAACTTAAAAATATTTTTCATATTTTGAACGAATAACGTGTTTTGGAAAAATTTCCCTTGGTGGCAAAATGCTGCTGTACGTTTGGACATTTTTATTTCTTCAAATACATATTTTTGTGCTTTGCTTAACGTTTGCACAACTGATACTCAAAACTATTTAAATAGGTTTTTCTGTTAAAATGTCTCTTTGAAAAAATTCCCATTTAGGGAAATTTTTATTTATTTAATTAAAATGTTTATAAATCATTTGAAAAAATCAACTCAATATTAGTATTCAAGGAATGCTATCATAGAAAAAATTTCCCACCTAGGGAAATTTTTTAGTTTCATAAAGATGTTTGCTTTTTGTTTATATTAGTGATGTGCTTTACTTATTTTGATTATACATGCATATTTTAAAAAGTTGCTTAAACGTAAAAATTTCCCTTTTAGGGAAATTTTTAATTTATGGGACTTTTCTCTTATTTTTATGCTTTTATTTTTTTAAATTTAACTTAAACATACTATTAACAGTTTTTGAATATGTTTGCCTTCAAGAAAAATTCCCTTTTGGATGAAAGCGCTGGGGAATTTTTAGGAACATAATTTGTTCATCTTGTTAAGAAAACTTTTATTTTATTGACTTTGTTTGCGAAAACTTTTAATCTATACTCTATTCTGCTCACAAAATATTCTTTTTAAAAATTTCCCTTTTGGGGAAATTTTTATATAATTAAATTGAGTTTGGATATTAATAGCCAAATGCTACAGCTAATTCTTGTACAAACATATTTATTTACTGAGGAATTAAAAAATTTCCCATTTAGGGAAATTTTTCATAAGATTTTTTTTATGGATACATACTATGAAATTTGTAATTCTATATTTGGATTTGCGAAATACATACTACTATTAATGATTTTCCCATTTAGGGAAATTTTTTTAAAGTAAATTTTAAACAATTTTAAAACTTTTGCTGTTACAATTTACCTTTCAACAATGTGTTTATGTTGTTCGATAGCGAATGCCATAATCTCGATCGAATCAGCTCGATATCGAAAGCGACGATTAATCCCCGGAACTTTGGCCTATATATATATAAGTTTTCTTTTATATTAGAATTTCGTTTTAGTTATTTTGGTTATATTTTTGAAATTTCCCTAAAAATTTTAATTTATTTTCACCATTTCAAAAAAATTTCCCTTTATACCTTTTATACATTTTTTATAAGTATTGTCAAAATACTGGTTACGTATTAGGATTCACGAAATAATCTTATTTAAACAATTTACCATACAGGGAAATTATTGTTTTATTTGTAAATTCTGTGCAACTTTTAAATTGCAACTGTTGGCTGCTATTAATTAACTAAACTTTGGCATAAGTATTATTTTTCTTTTGTGTGTACTAGTGATTTGCTACATTTTTGTTTGATTTTGGTTACATTTTTGAAATTTCCCTAAACGAATAAAATTCTGCTTTTATTAAATTTACTGGGCTTTCACCTACACAGAAAAAACTAAATTTAATTTTCTGTAAAGAATTCAATGAAATAGTAAATATTTTGTCTATGAACGGACCTACAAACGAATTTGTAAACATAGACAAAAATACCTCAACAATTTCATTAAAAAAAACTTTTTTTTTTTTCAGTGAACAAATTGTTTAAATCTATAAAATAATTTGTCTAAAAATATTTACAAATTGTAGATAAAACAATTTACTAAATCAAGCAAAACGATTTACTGGATTTTCTGAAAAACATTAAACAATATTTCAGTCTGAATTTAATAAACAATTACTCTAAAAATGCTAACAATTATTAAGAAAATTAATTTACTTAATAAATTTCTTAAAGGTTTACTTAGAATTTTATTTTTCATTTTGCCTAATAAATACTTTTGTTGTTATCCGATGGATTTCTAATTGTATAAAGGTGTAGAAAAATAAAATAGATTCATATCGAATAAAAAATTATTTGCTGGGTTTTGTATAGGTTCCAAACCTGATATGCTTATTTTTGAAAATCATTTATTTGTAAATTTCTCAAATGGTTTTTAAAAGTTTGTGCATAAGATAAAGTGTTTGTAACTGTTCAAAATTGTGTTTGAAGTCTACTGATGATTTGGTAAAGCACCAATGAAATGTTGCATATAGACAATGCTTAAACACCAGCAAATAAATTTCATTTAAAATAAAATAATGACATTATGTCGAATAATAAATTTCTTAAATAATTTACTTAATTAAATAAAAATACAAAAAAAATTTTTTTGTCCGTGTCATCATCATCATCATTCATTAAGCATTTATGAGATTTCACTTAGTTAAATGTGTTCAAGTCTGAATGTTTATCTAAATACTCTAAAAAAAATTAATGAGAATTATGCAAGGACATTAACTAATCGATTCACTCAAAAATCTTTTGTAAACAAACCTGGTACAATTGCATTCCTCTTGCTATGATTGTTGTTGTTGTTGTTATTTGTATGTATGTCGTCATCGTGGTGGTTATTGTTGTTTTTGGTGTTTGCGTTCTAAATAAAAGTCAAACAAACAATTCATAGATTATGGACAGAACTTTTACTGAAAATTAAATTTATTTTTAGACAAACTTTTGTTTGAAAATTTTTTGGTGATAATTTTTTCTGTGTAATCTTTGTGGTGCTGTTATTGTACTGATATTGTATATAAAAGCTATTCAAATAGTTGTTTCTTTAAATCTCTCTTTTAAACTGTTAGGGAAATTTATAAGTATATATATTTTCTTTTAAAAAATTTTCTAGTTTTCTATGATAACGGCGTATGTTTATACAAAATACGTAGTAAAAAGTTTATTTTGAGTAAATTTTGTGTATCTTTTAAATGCCCAATGTTGGCTCTTGGGTGTTTTACGCTAGTTTAACGATTTTGGCTATATATTTGAAATATCCCTTAAAGAATAAAATTTCCCTTTAAAGGGAAATATTATGAAATAAAATGAAATAATTTTAGAAAATTTTAGAAATAAAATTGTTGTAATATTTTGTAGAGATTCTTATTTTTAAACATACGAAAAGTATGCTGTGATGAATGTTTTGAGTGCCTAGTATTTTCACATTTGCATAACCAAGAATAAATGTTAATTCAACTTTAAGGTTCGTTACACATTTTGGGTGTCATATATGTCATGATAACTATGCATTAGTCAGTTTCCTGATAAACATTAAAAGTCTGGTTTTACAACCTAGAAGCTAACTAAATACACTCTAAAACATTACTTTAAATTTACGATCATATGTTGTCTAAATTTGTGTTGAAAATTTCTCCTTGTCTAAAATTACATAAATTTTGTAGTTATTTTATTAAAGAAAAAATCTTTCAAATTAAACATATTTAGTCCTAATGGAAAAAATGTAACATAAAATATAATACGGCTATGACTGAATGGTAGATATGTCAGACTATCAGTCAGGAGGTCGCGGCTCAAACCTGCACGCATCCAATCGCTTTTTTTAGTAAAATCATTTTGTTGAAAAATAATGCGTGTGTAATTTTAGGTCGATAATAATCTGTATTTTAGAGTGTATGCAAGTAAATAGAGGAACACAGCCTTTTAATATATCTTCATTCTGCTTAAAGCATAGCATAATACTAAGTCATACTCCACTAAATAAATAATATATAGATAATATAATAGACACTTGATTGATTTATTAGATTTAATCTATATTTTCCCCTTGTTTTTATTTTGTGAGACCCAGCTGTGTTTTCATGAATAAATGAGTATGTCTATGAATCATAAATTGTCTAGGAGAAAATCATTTTAAAAGCATTAATAATGAATATGGCTAACATCAGCAACTCAAAATTGACAAAAAAAAATCAACATATACGATTATAATAGTATATGAAAAAAACACAGATATATAACAAACATGTCATTCAATAAAATTTATTTTACTATGTAATTATTTCGAAAATCCCGTTCTTGGTATTCTTATCATCCATCCATCAATCTTGTTTGTTTTATTTTGATTAAGAAAACGCAAAAAACGTAAATTATGTCTATTTACATTGAGTTATATATAAGTATGTTTGTTTATTATTCCAAGATATTATAAATATTAACAAATTGTATTAAATTTAAGTTTGGTTAATGCAAACATAATATTACGTTTTCAGTCCTTTACATAAAAACGGTTTTATTATTTTCCACAGGATTCGTTGAATTGCAATAAAATAAAACACAGATATTTATTTGTGCTAATAACTTCTCTCTAGCACTTTGACAATTACACGTGCAACTAAACGCGATATAACCACTCACTATGCTTAGCGATATCATAGACAACTAACAAGACCCGTCACTATACAACAACATTAAGAAGATTGTATGAAAGAGAAAGAAAATCTTATTTCCTAACGTGGTTTCTAATTGACTATCTCCTTCATACAATCTTAGTAAAAAACAACATGTAAAACTGCATAACACATGAGAACAACCTTTTTTAGCTGTCAAAAGTGAGTATTCTGTCCATATTCTGTGGCGATATTTACTCGTCTAAGTTCACAAATATACTAGGTCACTGTCGTCCGGCAGCTTGCCTTACAAAGTTAACTATAAAACCTTATAATAATTTCGCCGACTTTCTAGAATGTGGTTGTCTCTTTTTATCTTTATACTACAATGCAGGTCTCTCTCTTTTTATCTTTAAGCATACTGCATGACCATTGGATCTTGCTATGCTGTAATGCATGTGTGCGTGTGTGTTGGTATGCATGAGATTTTTATTATCCATGTTTACCCGGTTGGGCATGTCTTTCAGACATCTTGCAAGGCCGATGCATAACAATGTTAAAGCGTCGATGATCTGTTGGTGACAGCTCAAACAGATCAGTGAGGATATTTTCGAACAAATGGCCGCTAAGTTCATACATGACAACAAGAGCGACACTGTCACCCAACTTTTCACTATTGACCATGTAAATGACAACATCCTTAGAAATGTCCCAATTACATCTTTTCGTTTGTTTCTTTTTTACACGTGTTATACAATAACAATTTGAAGAATTTGTCGCTCAGAGAGTATTTAATACAAGAAGTTTGTTTTAATAGATATTGTAATAGAACTTTTCATCAGCTAAATTTCGCTCAAGCAGGAATGTATCCAAATGATTCAAACTGGTGACAGACTGAGCGACAATGTGTAATAGTGTAGTATTGTTTTTTGTAACGAAATTATACACAATTTCAAATTGAATGTTACAGGGCTATTTTGCGGACAATATCTACCAACAAGTTGGCATGACCAGTTGAGTAGTTTTTCCTTTACCCATCCTTTGACTACGGTTTCTGTTAGATTGTCTTAAAAATCTGTAATCGACAAATATCGTACATGACAAATGTCGAAATTTCCTTAAGTAGTTGTTGATGAAAATGTCCTCTACGACGTGTTGGCCAACCGGGTATATTTCCATATATACATATACTAATGCTTTCAAGATTATTGTGCTACTTAAACAACCCTGCGGTAAATGGAACTGGCACAAAACAAGTCACGTGACCGGTCCCCAGGTGGTAGGGACCAGTCTGAGTTCCTAGGAAGCGGACCAGCCACTTATACATGGGGATGGCCTAGGATGGGGTTAATTGATACTTTGTATGCACCTTGTAACTTGTCTCTGAACTATATTATGGAGTCCTAATCGGTGTAGAATAATATAGATTATAAATATTATTCCCAAATTCAGCTGTAATTATCAACTAATTTATTTTTGTTATTGTTAGAAATCCAAGTAGAAACTGTATTTCATTTTTAAACGATGTCTTTGATAGGAGTCGAACCGACAACCTCCGGCATGACAGGCTAGTACACTACCCACTCGACAGGGGAACTTATATTTCAATGTTGTAAATACCAGTTAAGCTGGAATTAATATCTGAATAAAGTTACGGAACAGGTTCCTGAGTGGAATGGCAGTCTCATTGAAGGGAGACAATTAATATTATATAGATACTATCCCGACTAGAAATTTTCCCATTACTCATATTGGGGCCCGATTGGGAATACATGTGGCACATCCAAAAGGGTTACCCCATTTGTGATTTGATCGGGAACTTGTTGGGATAGCTCATCTACAAATTAATGACTTAACAAAACTTTTTCCCAAGTGGAGAGCTATTGGGAACTTGTTGGGAAAATCTAACACAAATTTTTAATCGTATATTATGCTCATCTTCAAAAGAGGTAAATGTTACATACTTTGGTTCCTTGGATAGCTTCAGCAATTTTAATTCAATATTAGAGTTTGATATTTTCCCGATTTGAGCAAATTTTTGCAAGATTTTGATATTTCCCCACAGGAAACCAATCGGGTCCCAAATACGTTTCTGCGTTACATCGGAACTGGGATCCCAGTTAGATCCCAAATGTGTTTGCATTAAAATTTCTAGTTGGGATGTAATAGGCCTTTGATCCAGGTGCATGGAATTAGTTCAGTGCCGTTTACTAATATACTAGCCGGAGTCCCAAATAAATTGACTGAAAATTGTTAATATGTGACCATTTACACAATATGTCTTTTTTCACCATTCACTACTCCTTATTTTTGGTACCAGTCTCACTTTCTCAAGTCATGGGACGAGTACTTTTGGATCATTTGTCACCAAATTTTCCGCAGGGACATTACGCTGTTATCAAGCTTACATTTTTTGCAGCTGAGATTGTTTAGTTGTCGCCATCTACATTCTTTAAAATTCTCAAATAGTCTTGGATGTTCTCGATACTGTTTCCAGAAAGTTCTATTTCCGCTATTTTATATTTGAATCTGCATTTTTCATTTCGTAACAATAATATCAATTGAACAAGATTAGATTATTTGTAGAAGGTAAAAAAAGATTGATACGAAATAAATTTTTATTGTTTGGTGAAAAGCCATTAAAGTTCAAACAAGGACATTTTATACAAGTGCAATTCAGCCTAGAAAGAAGTTTAGCCCACAATAAATAGATTAATAGATTTTATAAATTGTGTATTAAAGGAATGTTAAATAATATTGAGTGCTACTAAATATTTTATCTGTAAAACTAAAAGTACGTGAGCAAATTTTAAAAACTTGTTTGCCTCTGCTAGAACATTTCAAGTTGACCGAAGCATAAACAGGTGTGTTAAAGTAAGCTAGAATAATAATAAAAAAAATAGACAAGAATGATTGATTCTGGTAGAGGGCACCAAAAAAAATATATATATGTGTATCGGGGGAGTTAAAGTTCCCTCCTTTTACACATTGTTATAGTGAATTGGCATAGGAAATCTTGTTATCTTTACGTTTCAGGTATAAAATATGTTCAGCACTTTTATAAAAAAAGTACTACAACGAAAAATTTTGGCAAAAATTTTTTGCCCTCTAAATGGGACTAAAAATTCCCATTAAACGGAAATGTAGCCAGCTGAAATAGTCAACAAAAAAAATTGTCATAAAATTCTACTACAAGCCTTCAAAAGCACCCAAGTTCAAACTCAACTTGAACGCCAGAAATCATTCAAGACTTAAAGTGTGTTTAAGGGTTAATTTCTTACTTACATATTCACAATTAGTATGAAAATATCTCCCAAAACGGGATGAGGGAACCCAGGTGAAAGTAACGTCAGTCTGGCCATATAATCTCGGTAGCACATCATTGCACTGGCTTACTAAAGTAGAAAAAGTAGTATATGACCTGCACAGAAAAAATTATCACCAACAAATTTTCAAACAAACGTTTGTTGAAAAATAAATTTCATTTTCAGTAAATGTTCTTTACACAATCAATGAATTGTTTGTTTGACTCTTATTTAGGACGCAAACACCAAAAACAAAAAGAAAAACTGTGTCCCAAAAAAACAACCCCCATGACAACATATACACAAATAACAACAACAACCATGATAGCAAAAGGAGTGGGACTGTACCAAGTTTGTTTACTGAAGATTTTTGAGTGAATCAATTCATTAATTTCGTTGCAATAACTCTCATTGATTTTTTTAGAGTCTTTAGACGAACATTGAGATTTGAACACATTTAACAAAGTGAAATTTCATAAATACTTAATGGATGATGATGACCCAGACGAATATTTGGTTTGATATATTACAAAAAATCCAGTAAATATTTTTGTTTGATTAAGTAAACTATTTTGTTTAATATTTTTTAGTATTCTTCGATTAATTGTTTTATAAACTGAGACAAAAATATTGCTTGATATTTTTCAGAAAATCCCGTAAATCTTTTTGTTTGATTTAATAAATTGTTTTGTTAAGAATTTTTAAATATTTTTAGACAAATTATTTTATATATTTAAACAATTTGTTCACTGAAAAAAACACTAGTTTTTTTCAAAGAAATTTTTGAGATATTTTTGTCTATATTTACAAATTTGTTTGTAGGTCCGTTCCTAAACAAAATATTTACTATTTCATTGAATTCCTTTACAGAAAATGTAATTTAGTTTTTTCTGTGTTACGTCGAAGATGCCGAATCTCCCTTATACACTCCTGTCAATCAACACCCCAACCGCCTCCCTTATAGCCAATATATTTAAGTCTGAAATACATTGGATTCATCAGGAAGTTGGAAGGAGAGTCTTAATCCAAGGTCATTTTAGAAGACTCCAGAGCCCACACCACAAATCATTCTTGATCCGTCAGTGTACACAATAAAGTTGAAGTCTTTTTCTATGTTACTTACCACCCTTTCACACACGTCTGGATGGAATAAAGACCTTAAAAATTCTATCAAAGTTCTATCAAAGTCCAAAAGAGATTTCCTAAGTGTCGGTGGTAGTGGATCTAAGATTATGGCATGACCACAAATCCTTGATCTCCACCCCCAGAGGCCGCTAGACTTGCCGCACTGCTCAAGGATACAGCTCATACATGAAGGTCAATCGAAATTAAGTTTAATATAGCATTCAGAGCCTCTAAAGGACTAGTACGAAGAAATCCTGTAATACCGATGCAAGCAGATCTCTGTACACTGTATAGTTGGCCGACCGCGTATTTCTTACTTGTGGTGGACTACCATACTGCCCATGCGTAAGTGAATATGGGACGTACAATTGCTGTGTACATCCATTTAAGCATGTTAGAGCTTAGGCACTATTTGAAACCAAACATCCTTCGACAGGAGTAGTAGGCAACTGTATCCTTTTTAACCCAATGTTGCACATTTAGTTTCCACGATAGTTTACAGTTTAGATATTTTGCTCTGTCCGATAGGGACAGTACATGATTCTGCATCCGAGGGAGTCTAAAGCTCTGAACTTTGGTGTTTATAGTAAAAGTATCAGTTTCTTTTTGTTTATATTCACTCCTAAACCACAGCCTGTATCCCATTTGTTGAGTGTGCCCAAGGCGTTGGCCATGACGTGGCTTATCATGTCCGTGAACATCATTGATAGCATTAGTTCTAGAAGGCAATTTTGTCAGTTGATTAAAATCGGACATACCGTTCTCGAGTTAGGATGAAATATACTGATGTATCTAGATTAAATATTAGACATGCCCATAAGAAAAAATTCTGCAAGTGATTGGGAAAACTAAGGGCACAGTAAATTTTGTCTTTTATTTCATAAAAAAATACATTAAATAACTTTGTGTGAATTTTTACCTTAAATCCTCTACACAGCTGGTATCGATACAAAATCTCAATGCTGGTTTTTAAGTCTAATTCTTTTATTCGTTTTCTGGCCTACTAACCGCCAGTTTTTGACTCTGTAATTAAATATTTATTTAGTTAATTTTCATATAAATTTAAAATGTAATTAAATACAACTTCTGTTTTTCAGATGTATTTAGTTGTTCTTATTTAATTGTGACAAAAATATGGTAGCACCATAAAATACCACAAATTTCCCCTTTATTTCCCAGAAAAAGCAGCTGCTCAACATAAACAAAGAAAAATTCCAAAAATATGTATTTGTCTTCATTCATGAAATAAGAATAATGAAGAGTTTCTGCACTGTTTTAAAATAATAAAAACAGCTTACAAAAAGCCGAATATAGACATAGAAAGCCCAAATTTCTCGACAACAAAAGTTGAACTGTTAGCGGCCACAATTTTTTGTTTCCACAAGAACAAGAAGCAGTCAAAATCATATGGTAATTTATAAAACTTAATTATTATTTAATTACACAAGGTTGGGCAATTAATTATTATTTAAATATGCAGTCAAAAATACAATTTCGTATTTAATTATAACTTAAAAATAATTACAACTTAATTATCAAGTCAAAAACCGACGGTAAGTATATGTAAGAAGATTTTTTTTGTTGGTCTTTAAATTGTGACATTATTGCTAATTGCCCATTTCATGGTTTATGATGCGTATGATTTATGTCTACACAATACATGTGAAGCATATTTTAAAATAATACTTATACGACCCATAAATATTTCTTTTTAAGGAAATGTGTCAAACAAATAAACAACATGGAAATTTGTATTTTCTGTTTTTATAAAAAAATATGAAACAAAAAAAAATCATTTTGTAAACATGTACTTTAGTAATTTTGTTTACGTCAACTATGCCTGACTATAAATAAGTTCAGTTTTTGCTTGTGAACAACTTTTTCTCTGAGTTTCTCAGAATACTTTTGTTTAAAAAAAAAAATTCAAGTTTTACTTAAAAATATAATAAATAAAGCCAACATTAAATTCATTTGCAAAAAAGTATTCTAAGTTTTTTGCTATAAATTCGTTAAAAGCCAATAATTTAGGTATTTTATAAATACTTTCATTGGCAAGTATCTAAGTTTTTTTATATATTTTTTTATTGTAAACTTAAGGTCACGATAATAAAATATTTGAAATCCTTTAAATTTTTCCCCTAAGATTTCGAAAAGTCTTCAAAATAGCGCCTTCTAATGCAGACCCACTTTTTGTGAGGCATTTTTTTGCGCCTAGTCGCTGGTTTCATCAAAATCTTAGCATTCTTCAGGTTTTTTGCCGTTAGAGTAGAAGTGTTTGATAACACAACGAAATCGCTTTGACGTTTTTTCACACTTTTCAAATAGAAAAGATTGTTTTAGCCAATTAAGCTCTATTGTTGTAAAAAATTAGTCACTTTTTGGGTACCCCCGCAGTGTAGTGGATAGTGTGCTAGGTTTGATTCCTGCCCAGACCCTGGGTGTTTCTGCAGAAAAGCCGCAAAAGGCTTAAGCAGTATGTGTGTTCGTTTTTTTTCATTCTCATTTCAAAGTCTTGATTTTGATTTCTTTTAACGACTAGAAGAATTGAGATAATGAAAATTATTTTTCTGTGTTATCCTGGATTGTTTTAAAAATCATAGAATATTTTTTTTAATTTCCTTGTGCTAGCTATTACCGGAGATATTGACGAAATAGAGAGAACAAAGTTGAGCCCAACCAAACCAAAATTTTAAAATTCAAAGCCAAATATTAAAGATATTTGTATGAAATAAACTGAAGTCTCTTCATCTGTTTATAAACTTTACACCAAGTTTAAATTCAAGTTCATTAAAGTTGGATAACATTTGTAAAAGTTATGAGGCCGGCAAGATTTTTCATGCCCGAAGTAGTTAACTTTGACACCCTGCAGATCAACGTGTGTTTCAACAGTGTTGTCCGAATTACAAAATTCTTAAATATTAGGTGCAGCTCTATGAGTTTTACATACATCGTTTTGTAATCGGATAGCAAATTTCAAAGATATAGATTTATTAATCCAATTAGGACCACTGTGCGTTTTCGAACAGCTACTTTCGGTGTTATGCCATCGGGCGGCCACTTTTGACCTTATGCCATTGGCAGGCCATTTTAGGTCGGCCACCTGCTGCCTAGAACCTTCGGCGGACTACGTTCGGTCGCTATGTCAGACGTCCCCTCATCTTTATCGCCTTTCATCGGACCCGGCATCATGATCCACACCAAAAATAAAAGTTATAATTTAAAAACCTACATTGATGCCACCGAGTAGGGATGGGCAAGTGAAAAAAATATATCGATATATATCGATATATTTTTAAATAACGATCGGCATCGATATTTATCGAATAAACAATATCGATATATCGAAATATCGATATTTTTTGGACAACGATAATTCATACGGAGTCCCCAAATTTTTTTTAAACAAAACAAAAAAAGTACCTTTATTATAAATAATTACACTCAAAGAATGATAATTTTCCGAATAGGCAAAATATTAGAAATAAAACAAAAGATTTTGTTAGTTATATTTTATTTGATGAAGACTGTGTCGAAATGTTTTTAAAAATTGCACGAAAAACAAAAACAAAGCTAAAAAATATCGAATTTGATACTGTCGATATATTTGGAAAAATATATCGATATATCGAAATTAAAAATATCGACGATATATATCGATATATTTTAAGAAAATATCGATATATCGATATTTTTGCCAATACCTAGCACCAAGTATACGGATACAGTAAGTAATATCACCTCTTCTAGATGATAGTTCGTCAGAAAAAAATAGCTATCGCCTGGAAGATACTTATGTAATACTTAAGCGATACTTCACAAGAATTTAGCCGAGATACCGGTGTTTAGCCGAGACACCTTCATTCATCAAAGGCCAAGACACAAATCTGCCAAGACACAAATCTGGTCCACGGACTCTCAAAAATTTGTACACAAATCTCCTCGACATCCCAAAAGTTCCCAGCTTTTCCAAAAACTAGGTCGAAAATCTCCCCAAAATCCCAGAAGTTCCCCGACTCCCAAAAACTAGGACAAAAATCTCCCCAAACTCTCAGAACTTCCCAGAAAACAACAGCAAAACCGGAAAACAATGACTTTTTAAAGAATTTTAATTTCGCGCCGGCCTGTTGCCTTCGTTTTGAATCGTCGTTACACGTATTTCTTACCAGTATTCGTTACATGTATTTGTTACACGATTTTTTTATTAAAAAAATTTGTTTAACCCCCAGCATAGAAAACATTTACATACTTCATTCCAAAAATTTAATTTCGACCGTTGCACAGTGTGTCAAATGAGAAATCTAGAAAGACAAGTCCTATATCTCGCGTGCTTGAAATTTGGCATACATAATAAATGGCTTAGGAGCTATAAAACTGGAAAAAGAAAAACATTTGGTTAGGGTGTTCATGAAATTTTTTCAATTAAATTTTTGTTTGATCAAGAAGTGAATTGAAAACGTCATAATTTACGTTCTTGCAATTCTTCTTCGGTGTTTCGCGAAGATAGCATATATAAGGACATATACGGAACGTCGCTTTTTTTAAAGCAAAGCTATTCTGATCATATTAAAACATGAAATTTAAAATTGGAAAGTGGCAACACTTTTATTTTTTCCCGGGAGGGGCACATTCGGCCAGGATTTTTTTGCAAATATAAAGAGAACACTGTGGGTTTTGGCATACAGTAGGTACTTGGCCTGCATTTTTATGAAATTGTCATACATTTACGATTTTTTGGACTTTTTAAAGGCACATTCTGAAGGAGTGCCTTTCCATCGGATTTTTCTTCATTGGCACTGCTCAATTAGAGAACAAATGGCCTTTCAAATTCTGAAGACATTTTTAAAATCCGTCCAGTAGTTTCGATTTTATGGCTGCTGCAACGTAGCAATAATAACTTGCTTTCGAATTGCATTGCTCAAGAGTCTTAAATGTCAAATTTTAGCGAGCATTGAGATCTAACGGTACATTTTTATTTTGTTTTGATTTCAGTTTTCTTACATCTAATATGTTACGTGCAAAATAGCGAAAAACCAGAACGACCATACGTCACAGTCCTGATAATGGTATATTTGTGTTTTGCGATGTTTCCTACTCTTTAAAGCGTCACACAGAGTCACAGGCTGGTTCGATTAAATAATTTTTAATCTTCTTTGTAAGGATACTAAACTTTGCCTCGAATAGTGGCTAATTCGCTTTGATCGGAAAAAAATGACAGAGCTATAGTGGCTTAAACGAAAGGACCAGCGTTTAAAATTGCTAGCAAATCCTTTATTAAATATTTATTTTTCGTTTTTTACCAGTGGTTTTTTTTTTGTAAATTTAAATGCTAGTGTAACTCACTGTAACTCAGTTAGTTTTTATCCGATCAAAGCGAATTAGTCACTATTCCATACCTAGTTTAGTAGCCTTTCATACATGATGTAATTTTTTTTAATCGAACCAGCCTGTTTCTCTTGATGGCGCTTTAAAGAGTAGTATGTGTACATAGAAAAAAAATTTTAAATACAATTAATTTTCTTGTTATATCAATTAAATAATTAATTGGTTTTGAACCTACAACGATTTTTATAAATACAAATACGAAATTGTAAATTAAAGGAAAATCAGAAAAAAATGTTTAACAATTTTTTTTGTTGATTTCAAATTTATTTCAATTAAGATTATTGTTATAGAGTAATTCCATTTAGCCGGGTGTGACCACTTAACTCATATTTTTTGTTATAAATAAAGAATATAAAATTTTTTACTTAAAAAAAGGTTGCGACTCGCAAGGTCATTAAGCTTAAAGTCGTTGAATAATGGGTGGACACTGAAAGAACACGACTCCTGCTCAGAATGGTCGTCAGAAAGCTGCGACGGGTGTGACCTTACAAATTTTAGTTTTAACGAATTATGACTTGCAGCATAAATTCTGTAACATTTTTACTATAACGTACACAATAATTTTGGTATAGCTGTCTCTTCAAAGTGTTTTTAGCTGTATTACGTATTTAATGTTTGACAAAAAATCAGTTTTCTTAACAAAAAACTATTTTTAAAATGTGACGGGTGTGACCGACGGGTGTGACCTAATACGAAAATTTAAAAAATTCGAAGAAATAAAGCTTTTTATCGTTAATATAAATAATATAAATAAATCATAAGAAAATAATAACACATTAAATTATTTGCTTTCCGTTCTATTATATACAGCGGAATACTCTAGCTGAGTATTTTTTTAAATTCAATAAAAAGCGAAAAAAGTATATTCTTTTCAGAGATAAGGGTTTTTATTAATAATTAGAAAGGGAAGAAAAGAAAATCTGAAATAAATATTAATCATACAAAGAGGGAGAGCAAAATGTTTCGTGCATGATCATTTAAAAGTGCCTCAAATTGCTTAAAAAATATTAAATAATGTATTTTTTATTTTTTCTATAATTGTCATGCTCTAAAAACATCAATTGAGAGATTTTTTTTTTAAATAAGAAAATTATTTTTTCCTTGCATAGGGCCGTTTTACGTGGAATCACTCTATATCAACAATGTGAATTGTTGATTTTCCGAACAAATTTTAACTATCATAATTGTTGTATTAACAATATTTATTTATACAATCACAATCCTCGAAGCGACTTTTTGCTTGTCTGCGAAAAACACTAAATGTCTTTGGACTGAGTCGAACCACCGACCTCTGGACTAATAGACTAACGTTCTTACCTCTCAGCTACATAGCAATCCGTTATTAAATACGCAAATAATGAATACACACTAAACGTGATTTGCTTTGTTTCATCTACGTGTGTGCATTCATTTGTTATATAAGCAATATGGATTGTTAATTTTTTTCACAATACATAACAAAAAATTTGGTTAGTTCAGTTTGTTGAAAAAAATTTCTGTGTTTGTCGTATCAACAACTCAATTTGTTATATTAACAAAATATATGTTTGAATTAAAATTACATATTAACAATTGAAATTGTTAGTTGCAATTTGGTGATATTTTTTTTGTGTACATTGAAAAGTACAAAAATAACCTTATCTAGACAATGGGCACATCTTAATTAGCATAAAAAAATGCATTAGAAAATTTTTGCTTTCCAAAAATTAAAATATGTAGAGGAGTGTTATGTATGATTTTAAAGCAATTTTTTAATATTTCTTGTTTCCCATAAAAGTAATGAAAATGGTTGTAATAGAATGACATATTCATGACTAATTAATGAGTCATGCAAAACGACAAGTTAATATAGATTTTCCTAAAGCAAATGCTTAAGAAAAATGTTCTGAATTGCTACTATTTAATCTCACTTAGAAGAGGCCATAGCATGCTTAAATCTGTTATTCATAGATGAAAAAGCAACAAAAAATAAACAAATAAAAATTATACTTTTATATCAAAAAGCTTTTAATTTCCTTTCTTTTTTCTTTGTCATTGATTTCGGAATAAACATGCCTTGATTATTCTTTTATTCACACACAAAAAGTTTATTAAATTATTCGCATAAGCACTAATTGGCTTTGACACGCTCATGTTAGAGTCATGTAATATACAACATTATCAAAGTACCATGTCCTCGGTTTACTTTCTGCTTTCAAAATTTTTTTATTATGAAGTATTTTTCAGGGATATTAATGGCTTTGAAAAGAAATTGTTTTTAGTAATTTCTATCAGACTCGTATTTGATGTTATTCTCTATAAAATAATTATTCTTGGAAAGAAAATATTGATTAAAGTTGACTTAAATATGTAGAACTAAACAAATTATCTACACGTGTAAGGATACGTGAACAGGATTTTTTAAACTGCTGAGAACACATACAAAAAATAAAGATGCTTGTAAAGAAATAAGAGAAAATTACAAAGAAAATGTCAGAAGGAAAAGTTATAAGCATGGCACTGGTATTACAGTCTGCACTTCGAGATATATTATGTTCATAGTTTTATACCAAGAGATTTCACTTGATAACTTTTAATGAAATAAATTTATTCAAAGAATTTTATCCAAATAATTGTTTTACATTCGTATATTACGAATATTTTTCATTCGAGTAATTTTATTCGAATAACTGAGTTAGAATAATTTTTATTAAAATATATTTTTATACTAGAGGTGCCTGCCGCTTCGCGTGCTTAAAGTTCATTTTATGGCTATAAGTTAGCCGTAGAATATAAAAACTATAAAATTCCTTACATATTGTTTAAAGTTACCGTTATAAAAAATAAACAGTGCTGCCAACGTTAAAAAACAAAAACATTTTTGTAATTTCCAGCAACATTTATATTAATAAAATTGCGTATATTCGTTTTTTAGGGTTCCGTACACCAAAAGTGTAAAGGACCCTATTGGTTTCGATACGCTGTCCGTCTGCCTGTTACAAGCTATTTTCTCGGGAACCGTAAGAGCTAAATTGCTGAAATTTATGCCATTATATGCCAGTTAAAAATTAAAGGGTGTTCTATAGCGAGCAACGAAAAATGTTGAAACACTAATGTTATATATAGACATTTTACATTTTTAAAGTTCGTGTTAATTGGTGTAGTCTGTAGAATAGACTACACCAATTAACACCGATATTCAAAACAATAAAAATTAAAGGGTCTTCTATCAGTTAATGTAATTTTGACTATGTAATTTGGACAATTTACTGTATCTTGGAAACCGTAAGAGGCAAAATCTTGAAATTTAAAAAAACGCTAAAAGTAAAAAATTCAAAAAAAAAAAATTTCAAAACGAAAAATCGCCAAAATGAAAAAAGCGCTTAAAGAAAAAAAGCACCAAAATTAAAAAAAATCGCTAAAACGAAAAAAATCAGCAAAGCTAAAAAGATCGCAAAAAAAACTGAAAAACGCAAAAAACTAAAAAATTCGTCAAAACGAAAAAAGCACTGACTCTAAAAAAACGCTAAAACTAAAAATATCGACAATAATTAAATAAAATCACCAAAACGAAAATAAAATCGCCAAAAACCGAAAAAATCGCTAGAATGAAAAAAAGTGTCAATGAAAAAAAAGATTGCTATAACTAAAAAATCACCAAAAAACCGAAAAAATCCCAAAAACTGAAAAAAGCGCCGGAACTAAAATAAATCCCTAAAACGAAAATTATCGTCAAAAAGCTGAAAAAACTTAAAAAAACGCCAAAACCAAAAATCGCCAAAACTAAACAAATCGGCAAAAAATTGCAAAAAACGAAAAATCGCAAAAAAACAGCGAATGAATCACGAAAATGAAAAATAGCGCCGAAACCAAAAAAAATCGCCAAAATAACGAAAAATAACTTAGAAATAAAAAAACCAAAATTAAACAAAAATCACAACGAAAAAACTGTCAAAATGAAAAAAAAAGCAAAAACGGAAAATGATTTACGTATGTGTATTCTAAAAATATCGTCAAAAAGCGAAAAAACTTAAAAAAACGACAAAACTAAAAAATCGCCAAAACTAAAAAATCGGAAAAAATTGCAAAAATGAAAAATCGCAAACAAAAACAACGAACAAATCACGAAAATGAAAAAAGCGCCGAAACGAAAAAATCGCTAAAACAACGAAAAATAGGTTAAAAAAAACCAAAATGAAACAAAAAGCACAACGAAAAACTGCAAAAATGAAAAAGGAGCAAAAAGGGAAAATGATTTACATATGTGTATTCGTACGGAAGCGATCCAAAGTATGCGAGCCAAAGTCGCACTTTACTTAATTTATTTCTAGTTTAACTTGGAAATAAGATATATTGTCGCGGTAAAAAGGAAAATGCGAATATCCAATATTTTCAGGGCTAAAAGTTATGTATGAGTAATATTATGGTACCATCATATTACTTATACGCGCTACATTAAAAATATGCACGTTCTTATTTTTTAAATTAAAAATTTATAATAAATATTACAGTTTAATATAACGTTAACATTTTTTAAACATAAGAGGATTGTATTGTTTTTTAATAAATAGTAAAGAAATAAAAATAAAAATTGAAGCTTAGCATAGTTTTTGTACAGGTAAATAAAATGATTCTAAAAACTTGACTATTTTCAGAAAATCTGCTCTTCTGGCCACATTTTTTGGTTGGCGGGTGGGTAGCAATTAAAAGCCAGATTAATTTCATTAAATATATGATTCCTTTTCCCGACTACATGTATTGAGATAACAAAAAAAATTTTTTTTATTCTGCAAGTTATTAGGAATTGTGTTAGAAATTATAAAATGTTTTTTTTTAGTATTTTGGCGAAATAACCCCAAAATTTTAAAATTTAAAGCAAAATAGTATCTTTGAAAATATTGAAGATATTTTAATGAAATAAATTGTATATTCTTTATCTGCCTATAAACTTTACAAATTGATCAAAATCGGATAATTGTAAAAAATCGGATTTTTGTAACAGTTATGAGGCCAACAAGGTTTTTCATGCCCGAAATATTCAACTTTGACACACTGTAGCTCAACGTGTGCTTCAACAGGGTGGTCTAAGTTTCATCATTCTTAAAGCTGAGGTGCTCTTCTATGATTTCTACTCACATCGTTTTGTAATCGGACGGTAAGTTTCAAAGATACTGAACTATTACACTTTTTTCCAATTGGAACAACTGTGCGTTATTTGTTCTATTCACAAGCTCGTAATAAAATCGTATGTGTTGTGTAATCGTCTAATTATACAGCATTTTTTGTGTTTTTGTTGTTGGTAATTTTCATACAAAAGTGCGTTATACAGCCATGTCTCCAGAAAACGAAAAAGGAAAGTTTTCTTCGTAATCAAACCACCTTTAAATTTCAAAGTGGAATTGAAAAATACTTTTCTACTGACTTCATTTGCAGTAAATACTAAAATACGTGCATACTTTTGGGAGCGTCAAATAAATATTTGATCATGAGCTTTCCATGTTAATAAAAAGCTTAATGTGAGCTTTGCATCTAAAAGCAAGAGTAAACAAACGCCTCAAGGTATAAAAACTTTATCATTGTAAAAACGAAATACAAAATAAACGGAATCTAAAGCACCAAAAATGTACTTCTTCGTAATGACAACTTCGGAATCAAAACCAATCCGAACGGTATCTGTGACATGGCTGATTGAATCATAATTTTGGGAACTGAAAGAGAAGAATTTGACGCAAAACTCAAGATTTTTCTCTTTTTGCTTAGATTTAAAGCGGTTGAAGTCCTCCCTATGTAATTCTTTCCACAGTTTTCAATATATTTTAAGTATCCCAGCACAGGTTTGTCACTTCGCCCAATCTCCCGCGCAATGGCCCGATAGAAATATTCTTGCGAACGATAAAGATCGATTTTGACTCTTTCCGCTATTTTAAAATACTTTTTTTGCCAAATTTTTCACAAATTTTTTATTAGAAAGTTATATTTTTCTTGTACAAATAGTTTAATGCATAAATCAAATGCGACTACTTGTAAAAAATTTAAGCGAAAATTTTTTATTTTTTTTAGTATTCTTTTGGAACAGGACCTTTAAACTGCCGTTGCATTAAACTTTAATATCGTTGTGGTTATTTTTGTTGTCTTAAGAAAATACCCTTTCCGATGGTAGTAAAATTTTAGATGTCAACGCAAAATTTAAAAAAAATATGCCCTACTAAAAACAGAAATTTAATTGGTTCTAATCATCTGGTCGAGAGTGTATCTAAGGACTTGTGTACGAAATAATTTCATGAAACTGTGTCTAGTACTTTATCTTTCATTATAATCCTTGACCGTAATGATGTTTTTAAAACAAACTAGCAATTGAGTCCTTAGCGCTAAGAAGCTTAAAAATCAATTTCTTAGGAACATTGTTATGTCCATTAAAAGTAATACAGAAATCATAATTACATATAATACGAAGTCCTTTAAAAAAAGAAATGAAAGCAAATCGACAAAAATTAGGATAAAAAGAAGTAACTCACCTATAAAATAATTTGTTACAGTACGCATACGTTTTGTTGTCATAACAATCCAAACTACAATAAGATTTCCTCCAGTTGCCACAATAACCATGCCACCAAACAAAATACTCCATAATACTTGGCGCCACCATGGCAGGATGAATGAAATATCTCTGCAAAAAAAGGGGAAAATATAACATTTAATAAAATAAACCTTTAAGGGCCATTATTACAACTCAACAGTAAAGTGGAAGATAGTTACCGGCATGATAAGGAGAAGTGATCGGTAAACTGACCTGCAACAATTTTTCATTATTACAACTTGCCTGTAAAATAAAAATTATCTTTTTCAAAGTATGGCTATACCAGAGCACAAGTGGCAACGTCATACATATGTATTTACAATGGCACAGATAACAGGTACACACAAGTCTACAACAAGTATAAATTTGTCGTAGAAACTATACTACAATTGTCAAAAAGTGTTGAAAGATGGATGGAATTATCAGCGCAGGTAGCTCTATAATGAAATGTCCAATACCTTAAAGAAGGGAAACTCCATATTGTGACGAAATTGTGATAATTTCATCATTCCACTAAGTTTGCCGGAGTAAGGTCATGTGTTCTAGTGAGTTCACCTGTCAGATACGTCTTGGTGTTTACTTGATAAAGAAGCAAGTATGGCAGCCTATGAAAATGTGTGCCGATAAAAGTTAGCGGAATAATGAACTTCCCAGTAAGTTATCCCACACTTTTAGGTTAAATTAAAGTTGTAATAATGAAAAACTGTTTATCCGTCCGATAAAATGCTAATTATAACTAAAGCCGAGTTGTAATAATGGCCCTAAGAAATCTATTATTTGACATATTGTCATAATTTTATTTTAAATGAAATTTATTTGCTGGTGTTTAATTAAGTATTGTCTATATGCATTTCATTGGTGCTTTACCAAAAGTCTACTGACGATTTGCTAAAGCATCAATGAAATGTATGTAGACAATGCTTAAACACCAGCAAATAAATTTCATTTAAAATTAATAAAATAGTTAATAATGAAACAAAGATAATCAGCCTTATTACGGTTGTCGTAGTGTGACGAAATCGATAAAATGTGGCAACGCTCGCTATATGTTTTACATTGGAGTCGCTTAATATCGACTACGACTACGACAACTGTAATAATTTGAAAATATTCTTAGGAAATAAATTAGAAGTTAAAAACTGATTCTTTTTAGCACTGCACAGTGGATCTGATGAAAAACTATATGATAGCAAATATAACAATTTTCAAACTGGTAGATAGATTTATTTGAAACTGAAAGCTTCATACAAAACAGACACACACACACACACACACACACAATCCCTTTAATGGCTTTTTTAATACAATTCAATTAACTCTATTTGTGTTTCAGTTCACTTTTAAACATATTTAAAACTTATGGTGAAAATGTTTAAACCTTCATTATTAACAAAATAAAGTTATTTATATGCTTTTTATTTTATGTGCAACAATATGAAATTTGTTATAAAATAAAATTAAATTTTAGTCTATATAAATTTGAAGTTGTTATTTTTTTAACCACCACAAAATTTGTTGTTTAACTAACTGTTGACTTCTGTTCTAAACGAACGAAAAAAAAGTTAATGTGAAAAGTAACATTCATTCATCCACATTTTATCGTTTGAAATAAGCGGTTTTGTGGTTTTTTTAAAAAAGTTTATGGCTTACATTTGTTTTTAATAAAAAAATTTTAAAATAATCATTTTAAAAGGTTGTATCCAAATTTTTAAGCAAATTCGTTAAACATTTTTACAGAAGTAAAACCACTTTTACATTATAAAACAAAGTTTCTACTCACTTTTAATTATTTCAATGAAACCTCCATATTAAATACTTCCTTCAAACTTTTTTGAGGACAAACAGCATAAAGTTTTCATTTGTACTTAAACTTTATTTGTATTCACTAAAGTTTTTCTTGCTTGTGAGTATTTTTTTTTGAGTATTTCACTAATTACACTATGCAACAAAATAAAACATTGGCATACCTTTGATGACCACTATATATATTTTTTGATCTGTTGTGATCTTCCTCTAACTACAAAAACTGTTGAAATTTAAAAGTCTATGGTTACGTTTTTTTAAATTGTTTTCTAAAATTTGAAAATTTTCAAGAGGCTGCTCCACAGATTTCATCATAACTTGGGAAGGGGCTGCCCAATTTTATTAACAAAAAAAAAAACACTAACAAACTCAAAATATCAGTCTGTAGTTAATTAACGTCGCACAGTGGTTCAGAATCGTTTTTCATTGACAAAAACTCTGTAACTTTTGAGCTAATGAAAATCTTTTTGTAATTCTTTTTTTTTAGTAATTTCCCCATCTGATTTTCGAAAAAAAATTATGGGACCAAAATTGCGGGTAAACCATTTCAAACAAAAATAGAATTTAGCAAATTGGCTTACAAATGACAGAATTATGCATGGGGGGAGCAAAATTTCCCCTTCGTTGCTCGAAAAAATTAAGGGATCAAACTGCAGGCAATCCCTTTCAGACAAAAAATTTTTTTTTGAAAATCGGCTAAAAAATGACAGTTATGCATAAGGGGGAGCAAATTTCCCCTTCCGATTTTCGAAAAAAATATGTTCGGTCTAAACCTCAGGAAAGCCTTCCAAAAAAACTCTTTTTTGAATATCGGTTCACAAATGACAGAGTTATGCATGGGGGGAGCGAATTTCCCCCTTCGATTTTGGAAAAAAAATTAAGGGACCAAACTGCAGGCAATCCCTTTCAGACAAAAAATAATTTTGAAAATCGGCTTACAAATGACAGAGTTATGCATAAGGGGGCAAATTTCCCCTTCCGATTTTCGAAAAAAAATTTGGGTCCAAACCGCAGGAGTTATGCATGGGGGGGAGCGAATTTCCCCCCTCGATTTTGGAAAAAAAATTAAGGGACCAAACTGCAGGCAACCCCTTTCAGACAAAAATATTATTTTGAAAATAGGTTCACAAATGACAGAGTTATGCATAAGGAGAGCAAATTTCGCCCTCCGATTTTCGAAAAAAATTGGGTGCAAAAAACAGGAAAGCCTTTCAAACAAAAAAAAAATTTTGAAAATCGGTTCACAAATGACAGAGTTATACATAAAGGGAGAAAATTTCCCTCTCCGATAAAAAAAATATGAGACTAACCCGCGGGCAAATTCTTAAAAAAAAATTATTTTTTAAAGAAATTAAGTAAAGTGCGACTTTAGCTCGCACACGGAGGGTTCCGCACGAATACACATATATCCCTTTTCGTTTTGCCCTTATTTAATTTGCTTTTTCGTTGAATTTTAATTTTATATTTTTTAAGCTTTTTTTCTTCATATAGAGATTTCTTTTTGATTTTGACGCTTTTTCATTTAGGTGTTTTTTTTTGATTTTTTTGCGATATTACGTTTTTTAAATATATTTTTTGGTTTTTTGACGATTTTTTAGGTTTTGGTGATTTTTTCGTTTTGGCGTATTTTTTAACGCTTTTTCGCTTTTTGTCGATGTATTTAATTTTAGCGATTTTTTAGTCTTGGCGTTTTTTTCAGTTTTGCGCTTTTTTCGGTTTTTGGTGATTTTGTTTAGTTTTAGCGATTTTTTTGGTTTTGTTTTGGCGCTTTTTTTCGTTTTGTTGATTTTTTCATTTTGGTGATTTTTTCATTTTTGGCGATTTTCTTAGTTTTTGACGATATTTTGATGCCTTTTTTCGGTTTTTTGCGTTTTTTTTTTTAAATTTTTTGTCGTCTTTTTTAGCTTTGGTGATTTATTGCGTTTTAGCGTTTTTTCAACTTTGGTACTTTTTTCCTTTAAGCGCTTTTTTCATTTTGGCGATCTTTCGTTTTGAAATTTTTTTAGTTTTGGATTTTTTTAGTTCTAGCGTTGTTTATAATTTCAAGACTTTGCCTCTTACGGTTTCCAAGATACGGCAAATTGTGTTAATTACATAGTCAAGATTACATTAACTGATAAAACACCCTTTAATTTATTGTTTTAACTATCAGTGTTAATTGCTGTAGTCTATTCTACAGACTACACCAGTTAACACTAACTTTAAAAATTTTAAGTATCTGTATATAACATTACTGTTTCAACATTTTTCGTTTCTCGCTTTAGAACACCCTCTAATTTTTATTGTTTTAAATATCAGTGTTAATTGTTATAGTCTATTCTACAGATTTTTCGTTTCTCGCTTTAGAACACCCTTTAATTTTTAACTGTCATATATTTGTTGTTGTAGCGGCCAAAGTTTTACATGTTCTGGGTAAATTTCAGGTCCATAGCTCTTATGATTCGCGAGAAAACATCCTATGACAGACAGACAGCGTAGCGAAAACAATATGGTTCCTTTACACTTTTGGTGTACGGAACCCTAATAATACATAAACGGCTCAAAGGATATTTTATTTCAAGTTTTTTAGTACTTTTTTTTAATAATATTGGATAAACCCTTTACAAGTTGTGATGCAATCAGTAAAGCAGCTTCTTCAAAAATCAAAAATTTTAGAAAAAAATTTATCTACAAATTTAAAATTTCGGCTATTTTTGTAGTTAGGAGACAATAACAAATCAGAAAAGTTATTTTAAAATGGCAAAAATTGGCTATATAATGTGTGCATAAGCTTGCATCAGAAGAAATGGTCCCGTCTATTGAATATATTTTTGCCTATTGAATAATATATTTGCCTTAACCGAAATTTTTGTTCCCCCTAACTAATAAATTCTATTTAATTAATGCACCAAAAACACAAAAAGCAACCGCATACAAGTACTAAAATGTTATTACTTGATTTCAAACTAAAACTGCAAGTGTTTTTTAAAATGCACGCATTTATAATTCACTGAAATACATGTGAAAATGGTGCAATTAAAAAAACATGTAAATTTATGTTATTACATACTTTTAATTATAACGCCATCCTCCTTTTCGTTTATAATAAATATAAATAATTATATTTGAGCAAAATTGTGGAAAGAAAGGAAAATATGACACATCCATCCATACATAAACACACACACGCACCCATCAATAAACACATACATCATGTACTACCCTGAAGGAAATGTCGATAGTAAAACTGTACTGATACACTATTGACTTTGTCCCCAGTACTACTGACTAACTGTATGCCAGGCAATGTTCTATGCTATGAAAATCATCACCATTTTCAGCACTAAAACTGTAAGTATATCGAACTTTCTCACTTAAAAACATGCACTGTATCAGCAGTGAAAAATCTGCTTCTTTTGTATAGTTTCTTTCATATACATTCACTGCTCTGCAATAAGCTCTTATTTTAGAGCGTATTATTATTCGCTTTATTGCCTTAGTGCTAGATGAATTTTTTACTGGGCTTCCATTTATGCAATAAACTTTTATTTTCAATTTTTACTAAAAAAATCAATTAGAAAGAATTATAATTGAGTTTTATTTTTTGATCGTAAAATAATTCTTATTTTGGAGTTTTAGCTCAAAAATAACGATTATTTTCAATTTCTATATTTTTGCTCGAAAGTAACGATTATTTCTTGAAATTTATGTTTTAGCTTAAAAATAATCATTATTTTAGGCTCTAATTGTTACTTTGTTAATGTATTTATTAGTCATATGCAACAAGCCATTTGAATTTCAATTCACTGTAATTCATAATTACTTTTTTAAATATTGCCTAGAAGATGCTTACACAGAAAAAAATAGACAGACAAGAATTATATTCAATAAGACCATGTTATTAAAAAAAAATATGAATTTCAATAACATTTATCTTTAACATAATAAAATATTTCGTTGTAAGTATTTCTTTTCCATGCCGGTTATTTCTTTTTATACATAAGTACTTAAAACAAGTTGTATCCCATAAAAAAGTAAATAGGATATGGCTCAGCTAGAGAGTGTATGCTTTACGTCCGGAAAGCCCGGGTTCGTATTCCAGCCATGTCAACATTTTTTAATTTATATATATATTTTATTTTGAAATAATTCTGTTATCAATAAGGGGAATTCTTTATCACAGGAAATTTGAAAAAAAATTATTGAATACCGGGATTTTTGTTATCAAAAACGAAACTTATTTTTTTCTGTGTAGGTAATACTTCTCAAGAATTTAGCCGAGACACCTTCACTAAGCAACGTCACCACCCTTAGACACAAAACCGGTCTAAAAATTCCCCGAAACCGGGACAAAATTTTCTCCATAATCTTAGAAGTTCCCCGGACTCCCAAAAACTTTAACAACAATGTCCCCAAAATCCCAGAAGTTCCCCGGATTTCCAAAAACTTTTACAAAAGTCTCCCCGAAATCCCAAAAGTTACCCGGACTCTGAAAACATTTTTATAAATCTCCCCAAAATCCCAGAAGTTCCCCGGAGTCCAAAAAACTTGTACGAAAATCTCCCCTAAATCCCAGAAGTTCCCCGGATTTCCAAAATTTGTATAAATCTTCTTAAAATCCCAGAAGTTCCCCGGAAAACAACGGCAGCACTGCAATACCAAAACGGCAACACTCAGTAAAGGTGTCCAACAAATTTCAGATAAATCGGTCATATTACGAGAATTAAAAACCTACAGTAATTTATTAGTTATTTGTAAGCAAAAAATAAAAAACAAGAAATAATCGTTACTTTCGAGAAAAGAAAATAAAAATTGAAAATAATCGTTATTTTTGAGCTAAAAAATTTAATTCAAAAATAAGAACTATTTTATTATCAAAAAATAAAACTCAATTATAATTCTTATTAATTTATTTTTTTTAGTAAAAATTTTAAATAAAGCGAATGATAGACGGGTCAATATTTAGGCTGCAATATAACTGTTGGTGTGCGTTTGTTATCAAAAATCAAAAGCATTTTGATATTCTTCAATATTTCCCATCCGTATATGTGTATCTATTTTTAGTAAACAAACGCACACAAACACATATATTGAATCTGAATATTGATCTGTCTATCATTCGCTTAACAATTAAATCGTAATTTTTATGATATTACTCATAATCGTTATACAAGCCACAGACTTTGCGACCGTTGGTACAACTCAGTTACTAATCAAGTTGTATGCTTGTCGCACAATCGATACAATTTGGTTTGCGATCTCATGCACAATTTCATTTTGCAATCAACTTGTGAGCAAGTAAATATCTCATTTTATGTTGTCCGCAAATAATACTCACATTCAATGTTTACTGCAAGGTGGTGACAACAAGAATAAACACGTATAATACATAAAATAGTATACGACAGGCACACAAACGTTGCGACAGTGTTGTACAACATGGCAAAAAATCAAAACTTTTTGATCTTTCGTACAACCAAGACACAAACAACTTAATACAACGAGCCTACAAACGTTGCAATTTCGTGTACAACCTACTCAAGTTGTACCAACGGTCGCAACGTCTGTGGCCTCCTTTACGGTCCTTGAATTAAACTCGATTTTTTATTAAAATTTTTTAGTTTTGCGTGCAGCCGTATTTATTTTCAACACAACAAAATGAGACAATAAAAAATCGGTTTGTAGCTGTCAAAAACTTTTCTTCTTATTAAAGGCAAGATAAAATGTATAGACGATTCGTTGACAATGTCACCAAACTTATCAAAAAAAGTGGTGACTTGGAGATACTTTTGGCCCCTGGCTTCCTTCACGGTATGTACATATAGGCTTATGTGGCAGGTTTTGTGTTAATGAAATGGTTTTTTTTACTGGTGTAACTTTAGCCACTAACATTATTGTATGAAATCACACACGTACACACAGGATATAAAAAATACCTCTACCTACATATGTATTATTTCCTTACTATGCAATTTATGTGCCGTTAAATGAGTTTCATTTTCTATTCTCTTTTTACGGCAATTAGTTTCTGTAAGTGTTAGTTTATGTGTACTTGTATTAACTTTAGTTTTCGATGTTTTTTATATTTTATATGTCAAAAAAAGGGAAGTAAGTAGTAGGTTCATATTAATAAAGGAGTATGCAGATATGTATACTATACAGGCGCGGATCCAGCTTGAGTTTTGGGGGGGAACTTCTAAGTAAAACATACTATTTTTCCAAACTTCTTTTAGAAACTATAGAAATTTACTCGTTTTGAGGGGGGGGGGGGTATCCCCTTTTTCTCCCACCCCCTTGTATCCGCGCCTGATACTATATGTATGAACATCCAAGTCTTTTTTTTTTGTTAACTGTGGGCTTGTGTGTTTAATTTAACAGAGCAGGAGATCGATTTTAATTGAATTTTTTCAAAGTCTTATTAGCGATATAATTAAATTAGCCGTTACAGGCAGAGTTCGAACTTTAGTTAAAGCACGAGCACTTGTCGCTTAACTACATACTCTTGTTTGCAAATGACATGGTCCATGTCTGTATTATATCAGACTAGTCAACTACTCTATGTCAGTATTCGATGGAGCACTCAAGTGTTCGTGTTTTAGCGATTGCACAATCGTTAAAACACAAACAGTTGTCGGTTAACTACACACAAAAAAAAAAGGAATGTAAAATCAACATGACGCAATTGTGATTTGAAATGATATTAAATTTACAAGAATTAATTTGGCGTTTAAGTGTGTTAGTGTTTATTTGCTTTGTTCATTGCTACAGTTCACTGTTGTGCGTAGTTGTGTGACTTGTTGTTGTTTATTCTTACATGTGTCGGCTATGTAGATGACAAAAAAACGGATTACCAGCGAAAATTTCCTGCTGCTGGCTTAAAACTACCAATATTTCATATTCATTTTAAATGAAGAATTCATAATCTAACCTGAAATCTCTTTGATTTAAATTTTTTCACGTTTAAAACAACTTTGCTTTAAACGTTACATTTAATTTTAAATAAACATGACTATAACTTTAATTTCAAATAAGTTTTATGTTAAATTATCATTTAAATCATGTTGAATTAAAATGAAATTAATTTTACATACGATGGGTATTTATTTAGTGTATAACTAAAGTAAAGTTTGAAGCTGTTGTGGCTGCAGTGGTTAGCGTGTGGACTATCATGCAAGTGGCACGAGTTCGAATCTTGGCTGGGGCAGCTAACTGCAACACAAAGTTTTCTGATGTCTATGCTAATAACCATCACGTAAGTAAAATAATTAATGAAATAGCTACATTAAAGTCATGTTGTTTCAGCTTAATGTAACTATAATTCAATATGATTCTTAGTGGTGTCTCAATATCAAGTTCACGTTGTTTCAACTGGAAATAACTTTGATTCAACATGATTCTTCATGTTGTTAAAATATCAAATTCACATTGTTTCACGTCGAAATAATTTTGATTCAACATGATTTTTAGTATTATTTCAGTAGGAACTTAATTTTGATTTAACTGTACTGGAATGTTAAATTAACATGAATTGTAGTTAATTCAAAAGGATAAATGTTCCTTCAAGATTATTGTAAATCATGTTGAATTAACATGAACAACAAAAAATTTTAAATAAAGTTAAATAGAAGCTGTTGTTTGCAAATGACATGGTCCATGACTGCAGTACGTAGGACCATGTTGTAATTACTCCATTTCAGGTAAAATGGACCACGTAGTCCAATAGTATCTGTAAGGTTAATACCAATTGATTTATAACTGCTATATCCTTTAAATTTGTTATGAATAACAGTACTAGTAAATTCAGGAAAGTACGAATTTGACTCGAATATGAGTACTACATACATGGGTAATTCTTATTCAAAATGCACATTTTGTGTTATTTTTTTTTGTGTTGCTTACCACTGTAACTTATGGGTCATCTAAAATGGGCAAAAAACTCTCATTAGACAGCGATATAGCGGAATAAAATGTGCTAGAGAAATATTTGTCATAAAATTCTTCTCTAAATCTTCCAAGATACCAAAATTTCAAAAAATGTGTTAAAGGGTTAATTTCGTAATTATTCACAATTCAAGCTAAAATTTCCCACAAAAAATATGTTACGTTAAAAGTCACTGTTAGTCATCATATCACAGAAAAAAGTAAATTTCATTTTCTGTAAACGAATTCAATGAATTAGTAAATATTTTGTCGAGGAACTGAACTACAAACGAATTTGTAAATATAGAAAAATATATCTCAATAGATTCATTGAAAAAAAGTATTTTTTCAGTGAACAAATTGTTTAAATCTATAAAACGATTTGTCTAAAAATATTTACAAATTGTAAACAAAAAAAAGATTTACTGGATTTTCTGAAAAATTTCAAACAATATTTTTGTCTGAATTTATAAAACAATTAGTCCAAAAATACTAACAAATAGTAACAAAATAGTTTGCTTAATCAAACAAAAATATTTACTGGATTTTTTGTAATATAGCAAACATTACATCATCATCACCATTGAGGATTTATGAAATTTCACTTTGTTAAATGTTTTCAAGTCTGAAAGTTTATCTAAAGACCCTAAAAAAATGAATGAGAATTAACGCATTGACATTAACGAATTGATTCACTCAAAAATCTTCGGTAAACAAACTTGGTACAATCGCATTAATTTTGCTATCATTGTTGTTGTCGTCATCGTGGTTGTTTTTTTTCCGACACAATTTATTTTTGTTGTTTTTGGTGTTTGCGTCCTAAATAAGAGTCAAACAAACAATTCATTAATTATGTAAAGAACATTTACTGAAAATGAAATGTATTTTTACTAAAACTTTTTTTGGTAATAATTATTTCTGTGTACAAAAGAAGTCTTTTTTTGATTTTGTTGCACAGTGTTATTGAATATAAATTTAGCAAAATTTTTTTACAATATGAATAGCGAAGCATACCGGGTTGCAGCAAGGAAAATAAACTAATAAGAGTAGAATTTCTTCGTTTTTGTTGTTCATGTAGTCAGGCATTCATCTACACTTGCGTTTTAAATTATTCTCTATGAGTTGAGGTTTTGCAAGGAGCAACATTTTTATCTTGATTTTATGAAAGGAAGAAGAAAATTGCCTTAAAATTGGATCGTCTACAAAAGGAGTGTAATTAGCGGCAAATGTTTCTATTATGTGAAAAAGAAATGCCATGCGGTATTAATTTATGTTATATTCACTCGTAATGTTGGATATTATAATAATTAAGAGCAAGTATGTTGTAAGTTATTTACTTTATTTTATTTATCCTAAAGCTCCTTATGTTTCAAGGACATTTTCGTAGTTAATAGTTATTTAAGACTTGGTAATTATGCTAAAAATAAAACTTGGTTATATTTCGTAAGGATTACTGATGCCAGAGGGTGTGAAGAAACTTCCTTTGCTGACAAATTTCTAATAATGTTTTAAATTGCTGTGTGGTTTTATAAAAAAGAGCTTGAGTTAATTTTTTATACCAATTTTGTTTTGTACTATAGATGCCAAATTGCTTTATATTAAAATTCGCTTAAGGGAGTCTGAAAATGTTTAAATTTATGTGAACCAAATTTGGCAATATTTTGTTAAATTAAGCAATTTAAGTTTCATATTTTTGTGACAACTGTATAATGATTGTGGCAAACAATATATGGTTGCAGCAAACAAACTATTGTTGATTTCTGATATATCAAACATAATTGTTGTTACGATAGCCAAGTTCTTGTTTACATTTTCCAAGAAAATATTGCTGGAAATTAATAGTAATTTCTATAGCAATAATATTGATTGTATCGTATTATGTTGGTCATAGATTATGGTAACTTTAATCATATTTTTACACTAAAACATATTAAAGATATTCTTTCTTACCCCCCTAGCCATAGTGAAAGGATATATGATTATTAAAATTGGACTTTTTGTTAGTAAAAAGGAGGTAATTTATTTTTCTTTCGTTTTTTTTTGTTTATGCAAATTAATTTTAAACATTTCCGAAAATAACTTTTCTACAAAGATTATTTGACAGTCTTATAATGTTTCATAACAAAAGGCACAAGAACAGAAAATAAAGAAAATAAGGACAATAAGGATTCAAGAAATAAATTAAGTAAATAATGAAATGTTTAGCATTTATATGAAATGTATGCAGTGTAAATATGCTAAATAGTGATACTAAATCTTTACGCCAGAAAGAATGGCGTGTAAATTACTTATGTACATATGTACGTGTCATGTTGACATTCAGCAGTTAAGTTTCTGCTTTCAGTTGTTTTTTTGTGAAAATTTTATTTAAATTATTTGTTAAATGCAAATTTTCTTTTGTTTCATTCTTCATTTTCTGTTTAGCTTTATTTCATTATTCTAGAGTTGACACACAAATTAAGAGATTGTGTTTTAAAAAGGGAAATTACAATGTCAATGTCGACTAATAGCTTTTCTTAAATGTCTCTTAAGGAACTGTTGGAAAGAAAACATATTTAAATTAAAAAAAAAATAAACAAAGAAAGAATTTAAATAAACAAGTAAAGCAAAGAATATTTGGTTTTAAGGATTAAGAGGGAAAATCTTTCACTGCAAAAATAAAATAAAGTCTTTTCCAAATTAACTACTTTCTAATGACAGAGGAGATCAAAAAAGTAGACACGTACATGTATGGACGTTTCGAACGTTTACGTCTGAGTTTTGTTTTAGGGGAAGTTAAAATGCCTTCCCTTTTGCACATTGTGAAACAACATAGGTAATTCTTACAATTCACATATGAGAATCATTTTTGTGGAACATTTTAAACCTCTAGCTCTTCATGGCATGTGTCTTTTTGTCGCTTTCATGAAAAAGAGCAAACAAATTTCCCGATATAACGGGCTAAAATTTTTGTCATCAAATACTTCTATAAGTTTTTGAATAATGACTTTACGTCTTACGACAACACTTATTTAGTACGTGATATTTACTCAATTGTCCAAATTTTTTGTGTGACCGCAAAATGACGTAAAATACATGGAAAAGTGTGAGGGAATGCCGCCGAAGAATAGATAGCTGCGCGCTGTTATTTTTCTCGGTCACATTTCGGTCTCGGCTGTTACTTGCATAATATAATTTTGAACTATAAATTTTCATAAGAAAAATTCTGAGGATATTGGAGAAGAGAAAAAAAACCTTCTGCAAAATTAGTTTTCTGTGCGTTACGTCCTTTTCGCGGTTAGGGCTTGATATGCACATACATGTTATGTGTTAAATAATAGGTACCATCAAATTAACTAACAGCATTTTGAAGTAATTAAAAGAAAAATAATAACTTTTAATCGAAAAAATATAATTCGAATAAAAATTATTCGAATAAAACTTCTTCGAATGAAGTTATTCAAATAAGAATTATTCGCATTAAACTTACCAAATACAAAATTATTCACATGAAATTATTAGAATAAAAATTATTCGCATAAAATTATTCGCATAAAAATAAATGAAATTATTTAAATTAATACTGTTTGAACTAAATTATCCACATGAAAACTTTTCGAATAAAATCATTCGTAAATTTAAGTTATTCAAATAAAAATCTTGCTTAAAATTATATGTATGCAAACTATTCGAATCAAATTATTCAAATAATAATTATTCCAACAATATTGTCCAAAATAAAATTATTTGAACACAAACTGTTCGCATAAAATCAGTGGAATAAAAGTTATGCAAATGAAATTTTACAAATAAAAATTTTTTAAATTAAATTATCTTCATGAAAGCTATTCGAATAATATTATTCGATTAAAAATTATTCGTAAATTTCAGTTTTTTAAATAAATAAGTTGTTTAAATTTATTTGTATAAAAATTATTCGAAAAAAATTATGAAAAATTATTCCTATAAAAATATTTTAATATAAATTATTCGTCTGAAATTATTCAAACAAAATTTTTTTTGGAATGAAATGAATCGAATAGGAGTTATTCAGGTAAAATCATTCGCATGAAAATTATTCGAATAAAATTATGTGATTAAAAATCATTCGTAAATTAAAGTAATTCTAACGAAAAATTTTAATAAAATTATTTGCTGAAAGCATTTTTTTAATAAAATTATTGAAATAAAAATTTTCGGAAAAAAATTTTCTAGATAAAAATTGTTCGTATAAAATTATTCGAATATAAATTATGGGTATGAAATTACTGTAACAAAAATTATTTGAATAAAATCAGTCCCGTACGACTGATTCGATTAAAGTTACTCAGATTAAAAATATTCGAATAAAATTATTCGACTAAAAAAGTGTTCGTAAATTAACGTTATTCAAATAAAAAAGTTGCTTAGAAATATTTGTATACAAAGTGTTCGAATAAAATTATATAAAATTATCCATCAAAATTTTTAGCACCAAAATTATTTGTATAAAATTGTTCGAATAAAAACTGTTCAATTCAAATTACTAGAGAAAACTTTATTTAGAAAAATCAGTCGAATAAGACTTTCGAGTAATGTTATTATGATACAATTATTCGAATGATATTTTTCGATTAAAAAGTTTCTGTAAATTAACGCTATTCAAATATAAAATTGGATCAAAATTAATTGCTTAAGGCATTATTCGAATAAAAACTATTCGCACGAAATTGTTCAAATATCGCCTGAATAATATCAGAATAAGAATTGTTGGAATAAGAATGTTCGCATGAGAATTATTCAAAGAAAATTATTCGTAAATTAACATTATTCAAATAAAAAAAGCATTTAAATTATTAACTGGTCATTATTCGGATAAAGCTACTTAAATAAATCTTTTGCGAAAAAAAACTTTGTACACAAAATATATTCGTACAACATTATTGTTTGAAAAAGCAATTATTTGAATAAAATCCGTCAAATGACTTATTCGAAAAAATGTATTCGATTAAAAAGTATTCGTAAATTGAAGTTAGTATTTGTTAAAGCATTATTTTAATAATATAATTCAAATTAAAATTATTCGAGCAAACTTTTACAAAAAAAAAATTATACGTATAAAATTATTCGAATAAAATATAATCGTATGAAATTATTCAAATAAATATCGTTTGAATGAAATCATAATAAGAATTAGTGGAATAAAAATGTCCAGATGACAACTATCCGAATAAAATTATCCGTAAATTAGCGTTATTCATACCAAAAATTTAAATAAAATTATTTACTGAAGTCATTATTCGAAAAATTATTCAAATAAAAATTTTTCGAGAACAAATTTCTACATATAAATTATTCGTACAAAATTATTGTTTGAAGAAAGTAACCATTTTTATAAAATCCGTCAACTAAATCTTATTTGAATAAAAATATTCGATTAAAAAGTATTCCGTTATGAAAGTTTTTCAAATAAAACTAAGAATAAAATTATTTGATGGAAGCATTGCTTGGACAGAATTGTCCAAATAAAAATTATTCGAGCAGGATTTCCAACACAAAAATATTATTCGTAAAAAGTTTTCGAATAAACAATAATCATACGAAATTATTCAAATAAAAACTTAATTTTTGAAAAAAATCTGTCCAATAAAAGCTATTCGATATAAAATTATCCACAGGGAAGCTATTTGAATAAATTATTTATTCTATTAATAAATATGCTTATGCTAAAGTTATTCAGATAAAAAATGTATGATAAAAGACATAATTCGAATAAAATTTTCGTCATAAAAATTATTCTTACAAAATTATTGGAATAAAAACTATTCGTATGAAATTATTGGAAAAAAATTATTTGACTGAAATTATTTATTTGACTAAAATTATTTGACTTGAAATAATTTCAGTAAGAGCTATAAAAATGAGATTATTAAGATAAAATTTATTCCAACAAATTATTCGATAAAAAAGTATTCGTAAGCTAAAGTTATTACAAAAAAAAAATTAAAAAAAATTATTTGCTAAAAGCATTACTCGAATAATATTATTCTAATCAAAATTAGTCGTATAAAATTTTCTGCATCAAAATCAATGAAATAAAATGATTCGAATACAAATTCTTCGTACGAACTTATTAAAAAAAATATTTCAATAAATTCGTTGAATAAAATTATTCAAATAAATTCAGATGAAATCTATTAGAACACAATTATTCGATTAAAAGATATTCGTAAATTAAAGTTATTTAAAAAAATATATTAATAAAATTCATCGCATAAAAGTTAATCGAATAAATTAATTCAGCTGAAATTTATTCGAACACTGTTATTCGATTAAAAGATATTCGTAAATAAAAATTATTTAAAATTATAAAATATTAAAATTATAAAATATTGGAGTTAAAATATTTGAAAAAGGCATTATTCGAATAAAATTATTCGTATAAAATTATTCGCTTAAAATTATTCGAATAAAATTATTCGAATACAATTATTTGAAGAAAATATTTGAAGAAAATCAGATTGGTAAGAGTTATTCGAATGAAATTATCCAAATGCAAACTATTCGAGTAAAACTGTTTGGATAAAATGTATACATAAACATTATTCGAATATGTATAGTTTATTCGTGTAGAGGTACTTTTATAAAAACAACTTTGCTGTCATCTAGATCTTCGCTAGCACTAACTCCTTCCTCTCTTGGTATTTGTAGTTTAATCGTTGCGCCACTGTGCAATGTCATTTATTTCCTAGCTACAAAAATTTGAATAAAAAAAACCAAGTTGTTTGCTATTTATTGGCTCAAGGACATTTTCAAAAACTATAATTTCTTTCAAGTTGAATCGAAATGTTTTCTTGCAAATGGCCAGCAGTACTTACACAGATGTACTATTCGCTGAGTTATTCCAACTATTTAATGAAGTTGTGTACAGAGAGCAATTGCCGCCAGAATTACTGCCAATTCCATTGCCTGTGCTAATGGCTGGATATGATGACGATTGATTGCACCAATCGTAAATGAAATTTGTTGCTACATTCACCATGGGTACAGATACAGATGAAGCAGATACATTGGTTGTTGCCTGGCCTGCAGCAGCTTGCAACTGTGGAAATGGGTTCCAATTAGTGGCTGTTATATTTGTTGTTGTTGTTGTTGCTATAGCGCTGGTATCATCGTATGCCACCAAGTTCGAAATAAAGTCAAATTGTAATGAGTTTGATAGTTCTGTTGAAAGAAGAATGTTCTGCTTTAAAACATCATCATCATTATCTTTATAATCATCATCATCATCATCATGCTGAGGTGTCCGTGTAGTGGTTATTGGATTTCTAGTGGGAATGTTGAGATCTAACATTTCTTTTTATTTATTTTTGTTTTAGTTTTTAGTGTATAACATTTTTAGTGATATTTTCTTGTTGGTTTTATTACTGGACTGACTGACTGGCTAATGCGAATTAGTTAAAGGGAATCCTTTTGTGTCTTTTCGTTTTGTACTTTAGCTGCATTTAATTCTTTGCAATATGCTTTAATGGTCATCACAATTTTCAAAGTCAAGTTGTTGTAGTACGAGACCATTTCAATGTACTGCGTTTAATGGTTGTGTATGTAGTAATTTTTTGCTCTGCTGTTATGAATTGTAATGGTCCTTCTTTTCTCTTTTTTTATGACAATAAATTTATTCAATTGTATTTAATGTTGCTTCTTTCTGAAAAGATAAAAATGAAATAAACTTTGTATTATAACATATTTTAAATGTCGAAAGGAAAAAGCTTATAAATTTAATAGAAACATTTGTAAAGGATTTAGAATTTTGAAGATGAAATGAACAAAAGGCCAATTTACTATTGTACTTAACTTAATGTGTTCAATGACTTTTGAAGTAAGTGCTTAGTATCTGTTATTTAAAAAGAAATATTTTAAACAAATGAGTCATTGCACTGAAAAAATTTTGCTTCATAAAACCAATGAAACAATTTCATTGAATTTTTTTCATTAATCCAATGAAAATTTCACAAATCCAATGTCAATTTACAAATCTAATTCAAATTTCATTAATATTGTGAAAGAGCTTCATTGGTTGAATGACAATTTCATAAATTCAATGAAAAATTTCATTAAAATTCAACCAACGAAATTTTTCACAATATCAATGAAACTTTTCATTGGATATATGAAATTGTCATTCAATCAATAACATTTTTTATAATATTAATGAAATTTTCATTAGATTTGCAAATTCTCATTGGATTAATGAAAAAATCTAATTCTTTCAGTGTGTAAATTCAGGAATTTAAATCGCATGATAATAGCAAAAATTATAAAGATTCATATAATTATTTAATATAAATACCAAAATTGCGATAAATCACTAAGCAGAACTGTTCATAAATCATTTTACACTTTTGGCAAAATCTTCTGAAAGCCACCAGTTTTTTTTTTCAATTGTATAAAAAGTTTTGTAAATATTTTTTGCCGTTGACTTTTTACTCGGAAGATCTATGTTCTAAAATTTCAATATGATGCAAGGTTTTTTTTTATCTACAATGTTTCCTGTATTTTAAGCCACCCATACATTTCCGCAATATTTAGAATGAATTTTATTACGTTTTATAAGCTTAAGAGGCATCATTTTATTATATCCTTAAACATATTCTCTAGATGTAATCAACATTAACAGAAAATTTTTTATTTCTTCGTTTCGTTTGCAAAATGCTAGAGAGAGAAACTTGTGTGACTTCTTATCAGTTTGATGACTGATGATGTTCTTAGAAAGACATGACTAAAAACAGATGAAAAAGTTTTACGTACAATATTAAATCAAAATAAAAATAAATAAAAGAGCTATTGTCGGCTGTGGCGAATTTTATATACCACTAAATAGATGTTCGCTAGAAGCTTCGTTCGCTTAATATTCAGTTTGTCACTGTAAAAGAACTTGTGAAATGCCTTAATTCAAACTCATATTTTATTAAGTTCCTTGAATAGTTAGCGGGTTTGACTACAAACTCTAAGGTCTTGAGTTCAAGACTAGTTTCAGGCAAGCCAGCAACATCATACATTTTTCTGATGTGCATTAGTGTGTTATTATATTGGCTGTTGTTGGACTGTTAAAATGATGAAGGCATATCACTGATCACCTTGGCAGTACCGGCAGCTATTACTACTAACATATCCTAATATATTTCACAGCAACCTCCTTCTTCGATATTGTAGCAGCACCGTCGGCGAAGTAAAAGAACTAATAAAACGGCTACACAGCTTAAACAAATTAGTGCCACTATTTTACACCAGAGGGGCTGCAACACTGCTATAAAAAACGCGCAATAACAGAGTTGTAAATGAATTAAGCTTTCTATCTCTCTCCCACTTTACCACCTGTTATCTCTTCACTACCCCTTTCCCAAAGAAGGTAACACATCAATTAATTAACTGGTTGGCATTACACTGAAAGAATTTTGTTCATAAATTCTGTTAATTTCGACATTAATCCAATGAAAAACTTCATTAAAACTCAACCAACGTCACGCTTCGTTGGATTAATGAAACAAGTTTCGTTGAAATTATTTTAATGAAAATTTCATTATTGTAATAACTTGTAATAACTTCGTTAAGCTAATAAACATATTTCATTATTTTTGTGAAATTATTTCATCGTTTTAATGAAACTGTTTCATTATTTTAATGAAACTATTTAATAATTTTAATGAATTCCTATCATTATTTGAATAATATTCTAAAAAAATCTAACGAAATTGTTTCATTGAATTTATGAAGCGAATCTCTTTCAGTGTAATTGCCTGATTGTGTTACTAATCTTAAAAGAAATTTCCTTTAAACAAAATGCCAATCCGTTTTAATTTTTTTTCTCTATCACGTACGTACACATTTTTTTAAATAGGTATGACCAATATCTCCACTAGCTACATCAGTATATTTCACCCGAAGTCGGGACCAGGCAGTGTAACTTTTCGCAATTTGAGGTGGATAAAGTTATAACTTTCGTTCTGGAGCAAATATCGAAATAAAATTTATTACATATAATCGAAAAACACATGATGCTTAATAGAAAAAAATTGGGTGTGCTCCGCCCACTTTTATTGGTAGCCCCCTGCTTGGTGAGAAAAAGTGGTCTGTACATTTGACCACACTTACCTACCTACTTGTATTTTGACGTGCTGAATCCGAATCTGATGTCCACGCTCGCTGGATGAACTGGGTTCGCCTTATTCAGTAAAAGAGAAAAAACAAATTCGGCAACAAAATTATCTCTAAGTCGAACCGACATTGTTTCTGAACATTAATTTCGGAGATATCGTAAAAGTTTGAGTCCGAAAATTTTAAATTTCGTAAAAAATTTTAAAAAGTTCTCTTACTAAATTGTGAATAAAATTAATATTTGTGCACCAATTGCAACGAAAAATTGCTGTTTTAATTTGAAATATATTAGCTACCTGATAGTAGAGCAAAAAAAAAAAATAGGATCGTCGGTGTATTCTTAATTTAAAAACAAAAATTGTAAAAAAATTTTATGAATTTAAAAAATTTTTCGACTTGAACTTTTGTGATATTTCTGAAACTAAAGGGCAGTTTTAGACACAATCTTCGTTTGGCTTAAACATAATGTGTTGTCGAATTTCACTTTTTCTTTTTTACTGAATAGGGCAAACCCTTCTTTAGTTATGTTAATATATATCCAGCAAGTGCCTTCATTTTTGACATAACGGTATATCTCAAAAACTAGAGCTGATAAAAAAAAATTGGAGTGTAGATTCGCTTTCAGCGGCCCAAATAACTAAAGATCAGCTACAAGTTCTCAGGAATAGAAAACTTTACCGAGACTTGTAAATTTTTGGGTTTTTTATTATTATTTTAATAGTTGAGTAATTCCATTTAGCCGGGTGTGAGCATTTTACACACATTGTTTGTTATAAATCAAGCATATACAATTTTTTACTTAAATCTATGTTAAATACAATGAGGAATATTTTTGTAAAACATATTAACCTTCTATCTCTTCGTTGTATCGGACTTTGGACCATTTCTTAAAAACGTTCAAAAAATTCCCCTTTTGCGATGATACTGCTATAGCAGCTGTAATGTTTTACAAAAATGTTCCTCATGGTAGTTTACAAAAAAAAGCTGAACATTTGTTACAAGATTTCCTATGCCAAGTACTAATTGTGAATAAGTACGAAATTAACCCATAAACACATTAAATTTTGATTGATTTCTGGCGTTCAAGTTGAGTTTTGAAACTTTGGTGTCTTTGAAGACCTATAGTAGATTTTTATGGTATTGCGTTTCAGACCGCTATATCGCTCAAGAAGGGGAGTTTTTTTTACACTTTTTTTAAAGAAGGGAAAAAAAGACACATACAACGAAGAATTAGAGGATTAAAATGTTCCACAAAATTTTTTCTCGTGGTGTTTTACATCACAAAAATATTCCTCATGATATTTTACATAAAAGTGCCGAACACATCTTATACCATAAACGTAAGACTTACACGATTTCTTACGAGTGGTACTAATTGTGAATATGTATGAAATTAGCCTTTAAACACATATTAACTTTTGAATGATTTCTGGCTTTCGAGTTGAGTCTGGAGCTTGGGTGTCTTTGAAGAACTATAGTGAAATTTTATGGTAAATATTTTTGTATAATATTTTTTCCGGGTTTAAGTTAACGACACAAAACTTATTAATCTATTTTCTTTTGCACTTATATCAAAATCCGCTCTATTTTTCGTATTGTTAATTTCTGATGACACTATGTCTGCAATGAATCGATTAAAAAAATTATTTTGATAAAATTGATGACTGCTGTTTAAGATCGTACTTGGATCATAGAACAAGTTGTTAGCTTATAAGGTATCCGTCCCTGCTCGGGCGCCACTTAAAATAATATACACTACACAAAATTTATTTTTTTAAATGTCTGTCTTTATTCATGGCAAAAATACAAGTGATTTTAAAATACAAAAAGCAACTTAACTTAACCAATTTGCTTATTTCCAAATTAAGCAGCAGTCATAAATTTTATTAAAATAATTAATTTTTTAGTTTATTTATTGCAGACAAAGTGTCAGCAGAAATTAAAAATACCAAAAATAGAACAGATGTTGAAATAAATGCAAAAGAAAATAGGTTAATAGTTTTTGTGTCGTTAATTTATATTGCCACTGAAGGATAGTTCTTCGCCCCTTTTTTAAGAAAAAGACAAAAATATCCATATAACGAAAAGTTAAAAGGTTAAAATATTCTACAAAAATGTTGTTCGTAGTGTTTTACATAAAAGTGCTGAACACATTTTGTATCTTAAACGTAAGACTAACAAGATTTCTTATGCTGTGTACTAATTGTGAATAAATATGAAATTAACCATTAAAAACATTTTAAGTTTCGAATGATTTCTGACTTTCGAGTTGAGTCTGGAAGTTGGGTGTCTTTAAAGAATAATTTTAAAATTTTATGGCAAATATTTTTGTAGAAGATTTTGTCCCGCTATATCGCCTGTGAAGAGGAGTTTTTGTACCTTTTTTTTAAATAGGGCCAAGAAGACGCATACAGCGAATAGTTAGAGGGCTCAAATGTTAAATAAAAATATTTCCATTGGTATCTTCTTATATATAAATAGGCCACAAAAATTTTTTTCCTACACTTTTAAGTATCTTATTGGCCTCCAATATTGATGAAACATATATGGTTTAAAGGGTATATTTCTCTATATATGCATAATATACTTTTTGGGATCCTAGCTTTACATAAAAGTGCTGAACACAGTTTATCTCTCAAACGTAAGAATTACAAGATATCCTATGCCGAGTCACTATAAGGAGAGAGGAGGAGATTTAACTGAGCTAAAACTTAAATTTTTTGGTGTCCTCTGTCAGAATAAGTCGTTAGAAGCATGCTAACTTTTTTTTGTTGTGCAGTGTAATCAGTCACATTATCATCACTCTCCTTGAGGGTAAGACGAAGTGCGCCACCATATCTATTCCGTGTTGGTAATAACAATTGTTTTGTCAGCCATTGTACGGATGGATTTGTATGCCTTTGCCGGTATTTAATATTGTTACTTGTTGTGTTTTCTTTACGGTTGTTTTATTTCCGTTTCCTGTAATGTTTTCTTTTTTGTTTATTTATTTCTTCAAACATTTTATGTGAAATATTGTAGTTTTGTTCAAACGTCACTGGTTCACGAAGAAGATTCAATTTAAAAATGAAATACCTTTTTGACACGTATAACTAACGTTAAGTCATAGAAAACAGTCAGACGATTTCTTTTTGTGGTTTTGTGTGCGATGTGTGTGCGTTTGTGTGTGTTTTTTTAATAAACATAAAATGCGTTAAAGGAAAATTCTTAAATGTGAGCTTGTTTGTGTCTGTTTTTTTTATGAGTTTCACCCCATATAAATATCATTTATGCTGACTTTAGACGACATGTATTTTACATCTGACCTGTAAAATTTCCCACTCCAAAAGTGATACATGCCGTGTGAAACATATGAAACATTGTCAGATGACATTTACAGAAGCAAAGTCAAATGAAAAATTTTCAATTAGAGCGTGTTCTATTTTCATCTGAAAAGGTATCTGTATTAAATTATCAAAAGTGTGGTTTGGCTGAAAAAACATTAAAAAGCAAAGAGCGCTTTATATATTTTCGAAAATTGTGCAAAAACTAAGCTGTTGTGAACACTCAGAGGTTATGTCAGATGTAATTGCACATGTACGTGTGAAAGCAAATATAATAAATCGTCTGTAAATTGACAATTTTGACAGACATGCGAAGTTGCATATGTCTCACACACCTAACAAGCCATATGTAAAAAACATGTCGTCTAAAGTCAGCATTAGTGTACGAAAAGGCCGTTCATTTTACTTGGAGGCTCTAGATAACTTACAGAATAAAACAGTTTTTCAGATTTGTACCGACATAATATTTTTGACCGAAATAATATCGGTCAAGTTTTAATTTATTATTTTAGATCGTAAAATATCTGTAAAATTTAAACTTTTATTTTATTTACGAATGAAAAATTTCGTTAAGAAAAGCACGGTTCGAAAGACTGATTCTGGTAGAGGCCACGAAATAAATTATACATGCATCAGAGGAGTTGAAATTCCTACACTTTTTGCACATAATTGTAGTGACTCGGTATTGGAAATCTTGTAAGTTTGCGTTTAAGATATAAGATGTGTACAACACTTTTTTGTAAAAAACCAACGAGGAAAATTTTAACGGATTAACTCTCCTCTGCTGTATTGGTCTTTTTGTTCCTTTCTTAAAAAAAAGAAAAAACTTGCCTACGACGGTGATGCACAGAAAAAATTATGACACAAAAATTTTCAAACAAAAGTTTGTCTAAAAAAATTTTAATTTTCAGTAAATGTTCTTTACTGAAACAATACATTTTTTGTTTGACTTTTATTTAGGACGTAAAAACCCGAAAAAACAAACCCGATGACGACATACACACAAATACACAAAAAACGACAACAATTATAGCAAAAGAAATGCATTTGTATCAAGTTTGTTTACTGAAGACTTTTAAGTGAATCAATTCGTTAATGTTTTTACGTTAATATTCATTCATTTTTAGGGTTCCGTACACCAAAAGTGTAAAGGAACCCTATTGTTTTCGCTACACTGTCCGTCTGTCTCTCTGTCTCTCTGTCGGTCCGTCTGTAACAGGCTGAGAACCATAAGAGTTACGGACCTAAAATTTTCATAGAACATGTAAAACTTTGGCCGCTCAACAACAAATATATGACAGTTAAAAATTAAAAGGTGTTCTAAAGCGTGCAACGAAACATGTTGAAATACTAATATGATATACAGACACTTATATATCGAGCCATAACCGCCAAAAAAGCTCAAGCGACATGCTTTTGAAAATCGTTTCTGGACGAAAAACGATTATTTACGATAAATCGGACTATCTGTCAAAGTTTCAAAGTCCTTCCATGTACCGTGTACGGAAATACAGCAAAAGAAATTTTAGCTTAAGTGCATTTTCCCTCTAAATTTTTAAATTGTTTACATTTTTTTGTAACTGCAATGTGTCGCTTAAGCTAAAATTCTCTTTGGCAAGTAGAGCAAAACTAGTGTCAAAAACTGCAAGGATATCAATGAAACGGTTAAAGAACAGCTTAATAAGAATAATAATTATTAGTTTAAAATAATTTGATTAACTAATTGATGGCATCAATAATATCTTAAAATATCTTAACCCCTACAAACATGCGTTGTCTTATATGAAATTTATTAAAAATATTAACATTACATATAACAGTCCACTACAATCCTATATAGCCAATATAAGGGCTCTACTTCGATTTAAGCCAACTATAACTAAAAACTACTTCTCCTGTAAAATTTACTTTATGGCGCTTAAGCTTTTTTGGCGGTTATAGCACGATATAGACACTTAAAATTTTCAAAGTTAGTGTTAATTGGTGTAGGCTGTAGAATAGACTACACCAATTAACACTGATTTTTAAAACAATAAAAATTAAAGGGTTTTCTATCAGTTCATGTAATTTTGTCTATGTAATTTAGACAATTTGCTGTATCTTGGAAACCGTAGGAGGTAAACTCTTGAAGTATTTAAAAACGCTAAAACTAGAAAAATTCCAAAATTAAAAAAAAAAAATGTCAACGAAAAATCGCTTTAAGGAAAAAAGCAAAAGAATTAAAAAAATCGCTAAAACGCAAAAAATCACTAAAACTAAAAAGATCGCCAAATAACTAAAATAACGCCAAAAACCGCAAAAAGTCGTCAAAACGAAAAAAAGCACTAAAACATAAAAAAATCGCAAAACTAAAAATATCGTAAAAAACAAAAAAAATTTCCCAACAATGGAAAAAAATCACCAAACCGAAAAAAGCGCCAAAACAAAAAAAAAGAAGCTCCAAAGCAAAAAAAATCGCAAAAAACCGAAAAACCCCGAAACGAAAAAAAGTGTAAAAAATCTCTAAAACTAAAAAATCACCAAAAACCGAAAAAGTGCAAAAATTGACAAAAAGCGCCAAAACTAAAATAAATCGCTAAAACTAAATATATCGTCAAAAAGCGAAAAAAAGTTAAAACAAAAGAATACGCCATAACCTAAAAATTGACAAAACTAAGAAAGTCTGCAAAAATACAAAAAAAAAATTGCAAAAAACGAAAAATCGCAACAAAAACAATCAACAAAAAAAACTTAACAAACTTAAAAAAAACTGAAATTAAACGAAAAAGCAAAACGAAAAAAATGCCAAAATGGAAAAAGGGCAAAAATTAAAAGGGATATACATATGTGTATTCGTACAGAACCCTTCGTGTGCGAGCGAATGTCGCACTTTCCTTAATTTATTTTAGTCTTTAGATAAACATTCAGACTTGCACACATTTAACAAAGTGACATTTCATAAATGCTTAATTAATGATGAAAATGACTGAAACAAAAATTTTGTTTGATATATTACAAAAAATCCAGTAGATATTATTGTTTGATTAATACCATATTGACACTACGCAACTTTGTTGCATGCAGTTTTCATTTTAAGTCAGAGTGTTGAAATAGAAATGTATACATTTTATATTTCTTCTCTGTCTTTCTCACTGAAAACAGAGAGTTGTTGCATGCAACAAAGTTGCGTAGCCTAAATGTGGTATAAGTAAAATATTTTGTTTAATATTTGTTAGTATTTTTAATTGTTTGTAGGTCCGTTTCTAGACAAAATATTTACTATTTCATTGAATTCCTTTTTACTGAAAATTAAATTTACATTTTTCTAGTTGAAATGCTCTCCAAAATATTGAATTTAAGTCCCCAGAAATGAGTCCCAGATATAAACTTTCAAAACGCCGATATACGTGTATATTGTTATGATGTCCTGTATCAGAATCAGGCATGAGAACCTTGTTATTTGATTTTGTTGGACAGTGTAGTCGAAGCATAAATAGCTTTTAGAGAAATTTATGAAAATTCGAAAAGAAAGCTTGAAAATGTTTTTAAAGTTCGTTAAGAAAGTTAAAAAAATATAAATAAGAATCAAAACTGAAAAAAATCATGCTGAAAATGAGGAAAAATTCTATGGAATTTGAAAAAATCTAGAATTTTATAAAAATTGCCAAAAAAAGTTTAAAAAAGTAAAACAAGTCTCTACATCTTATCAAAAAATGCACTAAAAAGGAATATTCGATTAATTTTTCACCGCATATTTTTTGTGCTTCATCTTCCTCTTTTTTTCTCTCAACGTTTGAAACAAGTTCCAAGTTTATTTATTTATTTAAAAAATTTTCTATTAAGCAATAAGTACCATGAATTGTTGAATAAGCCGTATTCCACAAATCTTGTTATTTAAAAGCCACATGCAAGTCACAAAAAAAAAAGAGAAGAAAAATACTTAAAAGGCTTCTATTATGTTGAATTGAACAGTTGTTTTATAATTGACTGTAGATTTAAGTTTTTGACAACTAGAAACAATTTATTTCTATACCCTTTTCAATGTCGTATTGACAGCCTTTTTAAGAGAAAACTTTCATTTCGATTTTCTTAATACTTTTTACAATCTGGAACATTTATTAATACATTTTCACAATATTGTTTTATTGCAGAGTATATTCCATTTAAAACTAAATTTTATGTTTTAAAAAGACCAATCAGTATTTTACAGAATTTCTAAAAGGAGTTTTATGTTTGCTTCAAATTTATTTATAAAAGATTAAGTTGTTCATTCGGTACGAATAAATATTTGAAATTGACATAACTTTTAACATTGTCAGTCCAGTTTGTTACAACTAATTTTATTTGAAAGCAGAGTTAACCTACCTACGTTTTGCTCATGTATAAATCTTTGTAAAAAAATTATAATAAACCTTTGAGTTTTCCATGGGAGCCCAACTCGAAATTTAAAAAATTGGCATAATTTTTAATTTCGTTTTACGATTATTTAAAAATTTTTCGTTTTAGAAAGTAGTTTAAAGTGGTTCGGCCTCCATACAAAATAAAAAAGTGAGCCCTAGGATCAATTAGTTGAAAAAATTTCAGAAATATTTTTTTTAAATTTTTGCCACGCTCCTGGATACCGCGCTTTTACTGTTTTGCACACTGTGTTGCCATTTATGATCTGATCATAACATATTGCATATTATTATTCATGGCTTGACTATGGCTTCAGATTTGCCTGTGGTGACTTTTTAATCCGACATCATATTCTGGGCACCACTTATGCTATCTCGGATCCTTTCCCTCTTATATCCACTTTCTTGCCCTTCTACAACTTAGTACAGTGGACGTCCAATAGTACGAATTATATAATGTCAGGCCTTTTCGTAATGTTGGAAAATTCGTATTATTGGACTACAAATTTTCCTCCTTTTACATAAAAAATTAGCTTCTTTTTGAATTTTTTACTTTAACGCAGAAAAAAAAACAAGTAAAGAACTTCAAAGCAAAACTAAAATTTCATTTATATATATAAAAACGTACATGTTCTTTCAAAAAATATATTTATTCGTATTATCGAATAGCAAAAAACTCTTTTTATTCGTACTATAGAACAGCCAATGCAAAAAATTAGCCTTTTGTACTTTTCGTACTATTGGAAATTCGTGGAAACGGAAGTACGTACTATTGGACGACCACTGTATATCTAGTTTTTAATATACTCACTTTTATGCCACGCCCCAAAAGTAAGGCCCTTTTTTTTCACATATATATTACATTTAAGCCAAGTCCATCAGTATATAAAACAAAAAAAAATTTGCACCAGTCACCTCTTATTTATATATGCCAAGACATACAAAGTTTTAGAACACTCACAATATTAATACAGTAACGGAATGTATTTTGTTCAAGAAGTATTCCGTGCAATCATTTTTAAAAGAGTAAACATTTAAAATTCTAAGCAATCTTATTTTTAACTGATTCTAACATTCAATAAAAAAAAACTAAATACACATTATACGGATTTTCTGTTGCTTTCAATATAGTCCGTTGTTTATGTATAAGTACCAAAAAAGTACATCCATAGAAATAACACACACATACAAATACTCAAAATATTCTGTACGTAAAATTAACGGAAATTGCAATTGAAATTATGTAAATAGACATTTAAAATCAGTGGTGTAGTGCGTTAGTACGTTAGACTATTAAACGCGAGGTCACATATTCAATTTATGTGTGTGTTTTTTTTAGTTTGTAATGTTAAATGGATAAAATTGAGTAAGTTTATGTTGTCTTCATGCAGCTAATTTACATACTATGCTTTGGCCAGGTGGTTGATACGTTGGATTTCAAACCCGAACGAGCTTTGTTCGATCCCAGTAGAAGTTAACATAACAAACAGTGAGTAAAAATTTAATAAAATAATAATAATTAAAGATACATTTAAAAATAAAGCAAAAATCAATTATTTTTACGGAACTTGGGGTTGATTATTTAACAGTGAAAATAGCAGAAACAAGGAAACCTCTTTTATTTTTACGGAAGCTACTAGTAGTTCTTTTGACATAAGGAATCATTCATTTTTATGGTTTTAAATCTGTTAACTTTTTAACATTTAAAGTTGAATAAACTTTTTGTTAAACTTAAATGAAAAATAAATAGACCGGTTTTTAATTGAGTTTTAATTTATTTTATATTGCAATGTCAGTTAATTTTAAGTACGGAATATTTTAAGTGAGGGGTTTTCCTGCCACGTGCACAAAAGTGGACATAAGAGGGGAAGGATCAACGATATGAGACATGATAAGATCGGACTTTAAATGCCGGCGCTATATGTAAAAATCAAAAAGTGCTATATTTTGAGGCGTGGCAAAAATATTTTTTATAGTCTTAGAAACGTCATTGATATGCCTTTCATTCTACGATGTAATTTTTTATGTTATTTTATTTGACATGGTTTGATGTAGTATGTAATTCAAAAAAAAAAAAAGAAATGGGGCGCGGCATAAAAGTGAGAATATTAAAAGATAGACGTACTAAGTATCAGGAGAGCTTTCTTTGCTACGTGCAAAAATTTTGTTTTTGGGGGAAGGATTCGAGATGTCGTAAGTGGCGCCCTGAATTTGATGTCGGATTAAAAATTTACCAAAGCAAAAATGTAGCCATAGTCAAGCCATGAACAACGATATGCATTATGTAATGATAATGATCGGACTACAAATGCCGACGCAGCGTACAAAAAACTAAAAGGGCGGTATCCAGGGGCGTGACAAAAAAAATATTTTTGAAATCGTTTCCAACTAATCTTTAATCCTAGTGGGTGACGGGCTAAACTTTTTAATTCGAACCACCTTAATTTAGATATTAGTGATGTTACGAATATTCGTATTCGTATTCGAAGCGCCGAATATTCGCCTCTTTCATGATATTCGTATTTGTATTCGCCAAATTCAAGCGAATATTTCACGAATATTTTGTGAATACGTTCCAAAAAATAATACATAAAAAATGCTGAAAATTAAATGAAAAATATAAATTTTTACTAAAAAAAGTTTGTCTATAACGCAAAACAATAATCTTCTTTTAGTAAAGAAAACAGAAACAAAATATACTTCACAACGACATGGTATATTAAAAGTAAAGTCCTGTTAAATTAATTTATTAATCATGTTAAAGTAATACTCAAAGCTCAGTGGAGGAATGTTGAACCTCAAAAATAAAAGTTTTGAAGTCTTTTCTCCATCAAGCCTATTGCACAGAAAAAAATAAGTTTCGATTTTGATAACAAAAATCCCGGTATTCAATAATTTTTTTTTCAAATTTCCTGTGAAAGAATTCCCCTATATTGATAACAAAATAAGCTCCGCACCACTAAATATTCGCTCGCTCGGGATACTCGTCGCTGGTGTCACTAAATATTGCCTGGGTATATGTAAAAGAAGCTCGTATTTTCCCTTATTTACTTTCCACCAAAAATTTAAAAAAGTGGCATCCAGGTGCTAAGTTAATAGTTTCAAGTTCCGTCATCGGAATATCATAATAATGTTAAATACACAGAAAAAAATAAGTTTCGTTTTTGATAACAAAAATCCCGGTATTCAATAATTTTTTTTTTCAAATTTCCTGTGATAAAGAATTCCCCTATACTGATAACAAAATTATTTCAAAATAAAAATATATATATAAATTAAAAAAATGTTGACATGGCTGGAATACGAACCCGGGCTTTCCGGACGTAAAGCATACTCTCTATAGCTGAGCCATATCCCATTTATTTTTTTATGGGATACAACTTGTTTTAAGTACTTATGTATAAAAAGAAAAGAAATAACCGGCATGGAAAAGAAATACTTACAACGAAATATTTTATTATGTTAAAGATAAATGTTATTGAAATTCATATTTTTTTTAATAACATGTTTTTATTGAATATAATTCTTGTCTATTTTATTCTGTGTACCTATATTATTGTGACAATTTTTCTCAATTTATTGTTATTGAGGCAAAGGGTAGATTTTTTTCAATTAAATTTGAAATATTAAGTAGTACTAACTATTTAGATTGAATATTCGTATTCGTATTCGAATTCGACGAATATTGTTTCGGATATTCGTATTCGTATTCGCGAATATTAAAAATTGATATTCGTAACATCACTAGTAGATATATAGTGCTTTCAAACCCTATACGCACTTTTATGGTGTATTTTTTTTCGCAAAAATCATTCCCAGAAGAGCCAAGTTAAAGCAAATGTAACGCTCAATACACAAAAATTATAAAAAATATAATAATATAATTTTATTTCAGGATCCCTTGAAAACTATAATTGATTCTTAGCTTCTCATATTTCTATTAGATAAATTGATAAAGTTAAAAAAAAACTAGAATGTACACTCGAAATGACAATGTGTCTTTACCAGAATCAGTAGTTAGATTCTTTTATGTTGTACAGTATATATCAGTCTGTCAGTTTGTTAGTCAATCAGTCACACGATAACTTTACTCTTTTATATATATTTAGATTATTTAATATTTAAACGTTTTTTACGCTTTGATATTTTAAGAGTCCGCAAATTAAACGTCATCTATTTAAAAGAAATTAAAACTGTTTAAAAAGGAAATGAAGCATATTGTTTGCTTTTCTTAAAAACTAAAGTATGGAAACTAAATTAAAATAAATTATCTTGTACTAACATTGACAATTGAGAGAAATAAGAGAAATAATTCTACTTACAAAAGTTCAAGTTGCTTCAAGTTCTAGCTGATGAAAGCCATTGAAAGTTTTTCTTTGTCAAGTGCAACAACATCATCATTATCAACATCTTCAATGTTAAAATAATCATGACAGCTGCCGACATTGTTGTCTTTTTTTATCATACTTTTCGCTATAGCGGAAAATACTTATGGAACATTGGTCAAGGAAATTTTCCAAATGATGCCGTAGGATGTTATTTTTTACACACATATAGATTATAATACGACCACACATATACACACACCCACCCCCACACCTACACACATACACACACACACTCCTGTAACACAATTTTAATTGTTTTTAAACTTTTTAATTTTAATAAAATGACAAGGAAACAAGAAGCAAACAAATGAAAACTCATATCGACGCCAGCAGAGTATTTTATGATGGATTTTGAAAAATATTTGAAATATATTATATTAGAAAAATACTAACTCACGCATACACATACACACACACACACGCATACGTTAAAAGTGAAAGAAAACAAATGAAAGTACATACAAGAGAAACTCTTTCTATACCAAACAAATATTTGCCATAATAAAAAATATCATTTGGAAATATCTTTGAGTTTATGTGAGAAATGATTTAAACATTTGCAAGGCACTTTTTGGTAGCATGTATTTTTGGTGTGCATTTTTGTTTAAGGCAAACTTTTAATTTATGTCTAAGCACGTATGCAGATATTTTGTCGACAAACTAATTTAAAAAGTTTACTTTGCGCTAATATGAAATAAACATGTATTAGAAAATACTGCTAAAATATTATTTTTTTAGTTTAAATTCTGCTTTTTGGAGTCTGTTGAATTTTTTATTTAATACTCTTAAATAACACTTAGCAACAGCTAAGAAATTATAAATTAGAAAATCTCTTCTAGTGCGCCTGGTTATTCTGAACATACACAGAAACAAGCGATTTTAGTTTGATAAAAATTAATATATGTTAAGGATTTTTTAAACTTGTTTTTTAACTTCCTGTGAAAATTAGTAATAAGTGAGTTATAAATTTTTAGTCGAACTGTCTGGTTTTTATCCAAAGTTATTTAATTAGTTTGGCTTAAGTTCATTTTTTATTGAATCTTTCGATCAAATTATTTTTTATTTATGAAAGAAATTCTAAAGCAAGGAAAATTTTGGATGTACGAAAGGTTGAACTGACAGCTGTTTCGTGACTACCAAGTCTACTCATCAGAGTCCTTTACCCACACTACCCCTGACAGTGGCAACAACACTGTAGCAAAAATCCTACTAATTTTAGTAAGCTCAATTAACAGACTGTCGCCATCTTGTGGCGAGTCGAACCTATTAATGAACTTTTGTAGGTAAAGGACTCTGATGAGTAGACTTGGTAGTTTATTTAAGTAGGTTTATTTGAAGTCCGGCTAAAACTCTTTTAAACAAGGTATATGTGACCGATAGGTACCAGTTGCCTCAATAATGCTAATACGCCAACCTATGCATAACTAGGTTAGCCAAATTCCAGTAGTACACTAGCTTGACATTCGACGAAAATCAGCTTGATTTTCAAAAGAAAATTTGACACACTAAAATATTTATGTAATTGCCAACATTTTAATTTTCTTTTCTATTTTCTTTTGCTTTACTCCCAAAAATACAAAGCCCATGTTAATCCTCTCAGATGCCAATAAGCTGAATTATAAACTGCCTATAAAAATATTTACAAACATTTGTGAAATGTATTACCACACTTCCTGTACCTAACTTCCATTTACAATAGATTTATCACAAATTTAAGTAACTTTTTTTGCTGTCATCTCGAATGAATGATTTTAAAAGACGGTCAACGAAATTAGAAATAAAGTCATAGATAAGTCATTTGTAAAATCACTAAATCTTAAGTAAATGTGACACAACTATTCGGTGATAAAGGAAAACATAAATCAACTACAACAAACAGCTTTTAATGTCATTGAATCAGGATGTAAGAAGTTATTAATTAAAATCTTAATTTGCGAGTAGCAGCAACCGTAATGAGAATAGAAGTATTTAAGTTCGCAATCTTCACATGACTTTTTCAATGAATGTTATGCCACAAAAAGTTTTTATTTTATCTCAATAATACAAAAGTTCAGGCTGCAAAACTAATTACTATTTATTAATACGAATCAGTAGTTACACGTCTCTAGTTACCTTGTGCTTATTTAATTTTAGTTTAATGGAAGTTTTTTTTTGATTTAGATGTCGCAAAGTCAATATTGAAAGAGTTAATCAATAGAAAATAGTTGTAATAACACACTGTAATAATAATATATATCAAGGATTATTTACTCTCTGTCGGACTTGCTATTGAGATTTCATTTTTCTTTGCAGAATAAATTAATCAAATGAAAAGAAATTTTTTAAACACACACAAATCAAGAAAAAATTTCTTACGTCCCTAGAGGAAAAAGAACCAGTTACAATAAATACAAGACAAGTCACGTGAGTGGTTCCCAAGGGCAAGCATGCGATTAGAGTTCTAGAACTTTATATGCCAGAGTACTGCCACTTTATAAGTTTTTGCCATTTTCGATTTTTGATAAATTTTTAAAAATAAAAACTTTCCAATTTTACATGAAAAAATATATATATTTTTCATCATTGTGGTCTGAATAATTCCGAAACTGGGTACTATATAAAGAATTGTATTTCAAAGGCTTAAAGGCAATTCTGTTTAAAATTCTTTGTGCTTTTTGTAATAAAATTGGACAACCCCTTCCCGAATTATGATAAAATAGGTGGATCAGAGCAGCCTCTTTAAAAATAAAAAAATTTTTAAAAACATATTAATAAATTAAGTAAAGTGCGATTTAGCTTGCACACGAAGGGTTCCGTACGAATACACATATGTATATTATCCCTTTTCGTTTTTGCCCCTTTTTTCATTTTGGCAGTTTTTTCGTTTGGTTTTTTGTTTAATTTTTACAATTTTTTATCTTGCTGTTTTTGGCGATTTTTTCGGTTTTGGCGCTGTTAATTTTCGTGATTTTTTTTTCTGGGTATTTTTCGTTTTTTGCATTTTTTTGTTTTTTTCCGATTTGTTTAGTTTTGGCGATATTTTCGTTTTGGCGTTTTTTTCCTTTATGACGATATTTTTAGTTTTAGCGATTTATTTTAGTTGTGGCGTAACGATTTTTCCAGTTTTAACGTTTTTTCGGTTTTTGGTGCTTTTTTTGTTTTTAACGATTTTTTTTTGGTTACATATAACACTTTTTTTCGTTCTGGCGATTTTTTTAGTCTTTTGGCGATTTTAGGTTTTTTAAATTTTTTTTTGTTTTTTTGCCGATTTTTTTAGTTTTGGTGTTTTTTTTTGTTTGTTTTTTGGTTTTAAAGTTTTTTCGCTTTTTGACGATATTTTTAGTTTAAGCGATTTATTTACTTTTGGCGCTTTTTGCAGCTTTGTCCCTTTTTCCGGTTTTGGGGATTTTTGTTGTCAGTTTTTTGTGATTTTTTTAGTTTTAGTAATTTTTTTGTTTTGACACTTTTTACGTTTTTGGCGATTTTTTGGTTTTTGGCGATTTTTTTTTTTGGTTTTTGCGCTTTTTTCGTTTTGGTGATTTTTTTTCAAATTTGGCAATTTTTTCGTTTTTATGATGATATATTTAGTTTTAACGATTTTTTGACGTTGTAGTGCTTTTTTTCGTTTTAACGACTTTTTTTAGTTTTTGGGGTTTTTTTTAGTTTTATGACGATCTTTTTAGTTTTGGTTATATATTCCATTTTAGCGATTTTTTTAATTTTTGTGCTTTTTTTTCTTTAAGCGTTTTTTTATTTTAACGTTTTTTTCGTTTTGACATTTTTTTAATTTTGGATTTTTTAGTTTTAGCGTTTTTTAAAATTTTAAGATTTTACCTCTTACGGCTTCCAAGATACAGCAAATTGTCTAAGTTACATCGTCAAAATTACATTAACTGATAGAACCCCCTTTAATTTTTATTGTTTTAAATATCGGTGTTAATTGTAGTCTATTCCACAGAATACACCAATTAACACTAACTTTGAAAATGTAAACTGTCTATATATAAGTGTCTGTTTATTACATTAGTATTTCAACATTTTTCGTTGCTCGCTATAGAACACCCTTTAATTTTTAGCTGTTTTTAGTTGTTGTAGAGGCCAATGTTTTACATGTTCTGCGAAAATTTCAGGTGCGTAGCTCTTACTGTTCCCGAGAACACAGCGTGTGACAGACGGACAAACAGACAGACAGACAGACGGACGGACAGCGTAGCGAAAACAATAGGGTGCCTTTACACTTTTGGAACCTTAAAAAGAACTTATCTATAGAATTTAAAATGTTTGCCGTTTTTTATTATGTAGCACATCAAAAAATGTAGTGGTACTCCTTGACATTTTTTTGTTATTAGACTTTTTGTTGCAAATGAAAAAAAATGTTCTTCATTCTTAAGTGGCCTAACAGAATATAACCAAATTATTTATTTTTAATGCGTGAAAATTAAAATTCCTATTTATGCATAAATGTTAAAATGCTTCCATTGGATAGTCCTTATTTTATTTCCTGCCACAAATTTATGTATTTGTGGTTTTTTAAAGTTTTATAATAATTTTCCAATTACTTGCCTTTAAATTTATTTTACATGTTCCATTAATTCAGTTTTTATAATAAGCAAACAGTAATCGTAAAAAAGTTTAAATGAACCTTAAAAAAACAGTGATAAATTTCTTTGAACAAATAATTGGGCCATGAATCCAATTTAATTCAAAAATCGTGACAGGGAATCAGTAAATTACTTGTAAATATTTTTGTTTTATTTATTTTCTGTCTATTTTTCCCCCTCATTATTTCTGTGAAATATAAAAATGTAGAACATTTTAATGATTTTAAAAAACGGTCATAAAAATACAAATTTCCCCCCGTTTTGGGTCTAAAGTGCCGCTGTTTTAATAAAAAAATAAAAGCGCAATAAAACAAGTGCATACAATTTGGCAGTGACGAATCCTGTACACCTTTTACCTGAATATTAAATAAAAATGGCGTGCTAAATACTGCAAATTGATCTGAAGTTTTCAATCAGATATTGGAGTTCCTTTTGTTTTGACTAAATTCTGAGTTCTTTAAGATTTTTCCAAAAAATGTTTTTTCGAATCTAATGCCTTTTCCTGAATATCTTTATGTCGCAGCGATACTTAGCTAAACCTTTGTTCCCCGATTTTACTTTTATTTTCTTCTTTGATTTTTTTCTCTCTGAGATTTATTTAAAATTGAACCCAATTGGAAGATTTCTTCCACTTCCACCAGACGTTTTTCCGAAAGATGCGATTTTGGTAAGCTTTTAGGTCGTATTGGGTCGTTATTTTTAACTTTCCGCAATCACAAATGGGAAGTTGCTAATTTCACCCTGATTTTCGAAAACCTAATTTTCATCAGATATCGATGTTTTTAGGTCATGGGAATCTATTCTGACTAAAATAATCAGATGTTGTGGATGTATGTATGGAGTTGTGTGTGTGTATGTAAACCTCTCATAACTTAAGACCAAGCTGAACGAAATTTATAGCATTCTAAAGACATTGACTCCACTTAGATTTCTTGATATAACGAACCGAGTCCATTTTGAGAATTTTCGAAAGTAAAGTTTTCGAAAAAAAATTTTTCTCGAAAAAATTTTAAACTACTCAACCGATTGAATCTAAATTCTAATCAGCTCCGAAACTCAAAAAACAACATCGTGTGCTGCTGCTAATTTTATTAAATCGATTGGTCGTAATTTAGATCACCCCGTTGAAACACACATTAAGCTACAGGGTGTCAAAGTTGACTACCTCGGGCATGACAAATCTTGTCCGCCTCATAATTTTTTACAAATGTTATCCGACTTGGATGAGCTTAAACTTGGCGTGAAGTTTACAAATAGATCAGAAAAAATACAGTTTATTTTATTAATATTTTCAAAAATATTTGGCTTTCAATTTTAAAATATTGGCTTTTAGCCTCGACCTTGTTGTTTAATTCGTCAATATCTCCGATAGTATCATAGCTAAAATTGTCAAAAAAATATTTTGTGATTTTTAACACAATCCTTGATAAAATGCAGAACTATTTTTTTGGTTATCTCACTTTGTCTAGTGTTGAAAAGGAATCAAAGTCCAGACTTTAAAATTGGGGTAAAAATGGCTAAATTTGATAAAAATAGAGCTAAATTGTTCAAGATTTTTCTCAATAATTTTTTGAAGCAAAATTTTTTTTATTTTCAATATTTCAAAATAATAGACTACAAAAATGAACGCAGCTATAATTTTAATGGACGAAAATAGTGAATTTTTATTACGAAATTCTAAATTAATCACTTAAGAAAAGATACTCCATCGAGTTTTTCCAATTTCTCTACAAATTATATATGAGATATATTTGATATTATTATTCTATCTTTTAATTGTTACCCGCCCGCTCTCAAAAAAGTGTCCAGGAGAGCAGATTTTCTAAAAGTAGTAAAAGCGTTTTATTTGCTTGCATGAAAACTGTACTAAACTTATTAGGGTTCCTTTACACTTTTGGTGTAATTTTTTCGCTACGCTGTCCGTCTGTCTGTCTGTCTGTCTGTCACAGGTTTTTTTCTCGGGAACCGTAAAGCTATGGACCTGAAACTTTCACAGAACATGTAAAACTTTGGCCGCTACATAAAAGATGTATGACAGTTAAAAATTAAAGGGTGTTCTAAAGCGAGCAACGAAAAATGTTGAAATACTAATGTAATATACAGACACTTTATATACACTTAAAATTTTCAAAGTTAGTGTTAATTGGTGTAGTCTGTGAAATAGACTACACCAATTAACACTAATATTTAAAACAATAAAAATTAAAGGGTGTTCTATCAGTTAATGTAATTTTTACCATGTAATTTAGACAATTTGCTGTATATTGGAAACCGCAAGAGGTAAAATCTTGAATTTGTAAAAAACGCTAAAACTAAAAAATTCCAATATTGAAAAAATTTCCAAACGAAAAATCGCCAAAATGAAAAAAAGCGCTTAAAGAAAAAAAAGCACTAAAATTAAAAAAAATCGCTAAAACGCAAAAAATCATCAAAACTAAAAAGATCGCCAAAAAACTAAGAAAACGCAAAAAAACGAAAAATGTCGTCAAAACGAAAAAAAAACTAAAACTAAAAAGAAACGCTAAAACTAAAAATATCATCAAAAACGAAAAAAATCGAAAAAAATTGAAGAGAAGCATCAAAACGAAAGGAAAATCGCCAAAACGCAATAAAATCACCAAAAACTGAAAAAATCGCCAGAATGAAAAAAAGTGTCCTATCCACCTGTTGTTACGGCTATGATAAGATTAAGGGTGAGAGAGATAGAAAGAGAGATAGATAGAGAGAGAGAGAGAGAGGGATTTGTAGAGAGTGAAAGTAATAGCGGAGTAAAACAGGAATTAATGACAATTAAACAAAATGTAAAAAATTGGTCGGCATTACATAGCACAATTGTGCTGAGAGCATTCACATGTATTCTTACCCTCTTTTCATTTAGTCGTCGATGACTTACATATTTTTTTATAATTTTTTTCAAGAATATTTATCCAGCAAACACTCGTGTTTCATTTCAAATTGATAAGAAACTTTTATAAGAGTATAAATGTGGACGATTTTAATAATATTGTGCAAAAATCCGCTTCAAAGTAAAACTTTTCTATATATTTGCTCAATTCACAAGTAAGTGTTGTAGACCGTAAAAATTTTGTTGGTAATTTCTTCATAAACATGTTTCTAAGCAAATGTTTACTCGGAAAGTACCAACAGCATTTATACGATCTACAACACATACAACAGGCTGTGAATTGGCCAATTGTGTATCTAAAAACTGCAATACTCTTTTTCTTTTGTCAAACAATGAATGTATTTTGCCAATTCAAAGTATTTTAAAATCGTTTGTTTTATTTTGAATGCGTAAAATATTACCTAAGGCTGAACCCACACCAATTTTTTTTTGATGTGCGCTATAATCATACGAGTGTGTTTGACGTATACGACAAAACATTTTGTCGTATTTGGTGTGTTTTCAAGCTAAGGAAATATAATGCAGCATTATAATTCAAACATTTGATTTTGTGTTTGGTGGGAAGCACTGTGGCCTCACTAACACTAATAAGCAACCATACAAACATATTTTGAGTTGTACCTACCACTGATGTAAAGTGGCTTTTTCGCCATTAACTTCTTTTAGGCTGAACCCACACCGAATAAGATAAAACTGTGTTTTGTGACTTATACGACAACAGAATATTAGTTCTTATGAGATGACACACACATTTTTTTTAATGTGTGTTATAATTATACGAGTGTTTTTGACGTATAAGACAAAAACGTTTTGTCGTATTTGGTGTGTTTTCAGGCTTACTATCAAACAGTACGTTATACGCCACACGAGCACAAATTAAAGGAAACTCGCTCTCATATATAGTATACATCAGGTGCGGATCCAGCTTAAGCTTTTGGAAGAGGAACTTTCAAATGAAGCGTACCATTTTGCAAAATTTTTTTTAGAAACTACATAGAGATTAGGTATATTTTATTAGTTTTGGAGGGGGAAATATCCCTTTTTACCCTCCCCAGGATCCGAGCCTGGTATACATAGTATACCCTAAGGTGTTTTTAAGGCGAAATTTCATGTAATACTTTTAGGAGAACATAAAATAACAATTTCCTAATAATAATGATAATAAAAGTGTTAAAAGAAATACGCTATTGTTAAACAACCTGACTATAAAAATATTATGTTTTGTGAGAGCTCGTAAATAAGTTTTTTTGGTTGTGTTTATGGCTGATAAAAATATACTTATAAATATTAATTTATAACGTGTTAATGTTTTAGCTTTCAAATTATATTTATAACAGGATATATTCATTTATTTACACATTTTCGAATTTATTTAATTGGAATGATCTATGAGTGGCAATATACATAGATATGTATCTATGTATATTTTAATGCGAAAGAAATGTTTTTGTTAAACCCTTGAAATTACAGTGTGTAACAAGAAAAATTCAGTAAATTGCGACTTTGGCTCGCACGCAAACGGTTCCGTACGAATACAAATATATCACTTTTCGTTTTTGCCCTTTTTCCATTTTGGAAATTTTTTCGTTTTGCTTTTTCGTTTAATTTTCGTTTTATTTAAATTTGTTTGGCTTGGTGCTTGTTTCGTATTTCAGATTTTTTTCTTTTTTCCTTGCGATTTTTAGTTTTTTTTGCCGATTTTTTTAAGTTTTGGCGGTTTTTTGATTGGCGTTTTTTAAGTTTTTTTTTTGCTTTTTGCCGATATTTTTAGTTTTAGCGATTTATTTTAGATTTGGCGCTTTTTACAGTTTTGGCGCTTTTTTCGGCTTAAGGATTTTTTTCGGTTTAAGGATTTTTTTCGGTTTAAGGATTTTTTTCGGTTTTTGGTATTCTATTTTAGTTTACGCTTTTTTTTTTTGCTACTTTTTTCGTTTTGGCGATTTTTTCGGTCTTTTGCGTTTTTGTTTATTTTTGGCGTTTTTTTTTGTTTTGGCGCTTTTTTCGTTTTAATGATTTTTTTCCAGTTTTAGCGATTTTTTATGTTTTAGTGTTTTTCTTTTTGACGGCTTTTTTTGGTTTTTGGCTTTTTGTAGTTCTTTGGAGATCTTTTTAGTTCTGGTGATATTTTGCGTTTTAGCGATTTTTTTTAATTTTGGTGCTTTTTTCCTGTAAGCGCTTTTTACATTATGGCGATTTTTCGTTTTGACATTTATTTAATTTTGGATTTTTTAGTTTTAACTTTTTTTTAATTTCAAGCGTTTGCCTCTTTCGGTTTCCAAAATACAGCGAATTGTCTGAATTATATATGTACTCAAAATTACATTAACTCATGGAACACCCTTTAATTTTTATTATATTAAATATCAGTGTCAATTGTTATAGTCCATTTTACTACACCAATTAACGCTAACTTTGAAAATTTAAAGTGTGCATATTACATTAGTATTTCAACATGATTCGTTGATCGCTTTAGATAACCCTTTAATTTTTAACTACCATATATTTGTTGTTGTAGCGGCCAAAGTTTTACATATTCTGTGAAAATTTCAGGTTCGGAGCTCTTACGGTTCCCGAGAAAACAGCCTGTGACAGACAGACGGGCAGACAGACGGACAGACAGACGGACAGCGTAACGAAAACAATAGGGTTCTTTTATACTTTTGATGTACGGAACCCTAAAAATAACAAAGATAACTAACTACTATTTTTTTTTTTGGTGCGTTATGGTCCTTTAATTATAACAATAGTTGAAATTTATAAATTATTTGGATAACTTAAAAAAATATAGAAAATTTTGGATTTTTGTAGACGCTGCTACACTGGTTTTACCATAACTTGAGAATGACTTTTACAACTATGTTGTAGAATATACAAAAAAAATTGGTTTTAATTTTTACTAGTACACCAAAGGGAAGACATAGTCGTCCATATTCTAGATATATTAAGGTTCATAGAAAAGCTGTCCGAGCATCGCATAACGATTCAAATTGGAAAAGGAACTAATAAATCTATATACAGTATACGGTCGATATTCGCGACTACCCATTTTTAACATTGAAGGGCTCTATAATTGCAACAGTTGGCTGAAAAAAGATTCTATCTCCGCGACTTTTATATTTTCTTCGATTTTTTTCTCTAACGGGAAATCAAAATAGTTATTTTCGTAAATGGGGTTCAGGAGATGACGGTCCGATAACAGCGCTATTATTTTACAGAACAATTAGTCAAAAAAGCCAATTAAAATTAAATTTTTTTTATTTAACTGAAACGTAAATATATCAGAAATATATGAATAATAAAAAGGGTTTTGTTTTTAATATTTTTTCAGTGAACTTCTGGGTGCGATTATTACGAAAAATCAGTTTCCGCGACAGGTCTTGCTTTTAATCAGTAGGGAAAACCGAGCGTGTACTGTATTTAAAACTTGCGATCCGATTACAAAACGATGTATGTAAGCTTTACAAACTTTGAAACTTAAACCACCCTGTTGGAAAGCATGGTGATCTACAGGGTGTCAAACTTGACTACCTCGGGCTTAAAAAACCTTGTTGAGCTCATAACTTTTACAAATATTATCCGATTTTTATGAATTCAAACTTGTTGTAAAGCTTATATATAGAGAAGAAAAATACACTTTATTTCATTAAAATACCTATAATACTTTCAAAGATGTTTGGATTTGAATTTTAAAATTTTTGTTTTTGCTCCCAACTTTGTTCACGATCTCGTAAGTATCTCCGGTAATAGCCATAGCCACACACAGAAAAATTTCCATGTAAAATCGTCGAAAACCAGGTTAATTTAACATTTTTCGGTAGTGATTTTGCTTCATAGGTGTTTCATGTTAAATCACCATGATTTACAATAATCTTGCAAGAAAATTTTTCCTTTTGATTTAACTATATTTCATGTTGATTTAATATTCCAGTACAGTTAGATCAAAATGAAGTTGATACTGAAATAATACGAAAAATCATATTGAATCAAAGTAATTTCGAGTTGAAACAATGTGAATTTGATATTGGAACAACACGAAGAATCATGTTGAATCAAAGTTATTTCAAGTTGAAACAACGTGAATTTGATATTGGAACAACACGAAGAATCATGTTGAATTAAAGTTATATCAAGCTGAAACAACATAAGTTTAATGTAGCTATTTTATTAATTATTTTACTTACGTGATAGTCATCAGAAAACTTTGCGCTGTAGCTGACTGCCTCAGCCAAGATTTGAGCTCGTGCCACCGGCATTAATTATACACTAAATAAATACCATCGTTTGTAAAATGCATTTCATTTTAATTCAACATGATTTAAATGATTATTTAACATAAAACTTATTTGAAATTAAAGTTATAGTCATGTCGATTGAAAATGAAACTTAACGTTTATAACAAAATTGTTTTAACGGTGATTTAAGGTTAGATTGATTATTTTCCGTTTAAAATTAATATGACACAATGTTAATTTTAAACCAGCAGCAGTAAATATTCGCTGGTAATTCGTTTTTTGTCCTCTGCATAGACGACACATGTAAGAATAAACAACAACACAACACAAGTCACACAACTAAGCAGAACAGTGAATTGTAGCAATGAACAAAGCAAATAAACACTAACAAACTCAAACGATAAATTATTTCTTGTAAATTTAATATGATTTCCATTAAAAATTGCGGCATGTGGATTTTACATTCCTTTTTTTTTCTGTGTGCAAAATAAAAAATATATATTTTATGATATATATAAATATATATATATATATATATATATATATATATATATATATATATATATATATATATATATATATATATATATATATATATTTTATGATTTTTACGGAACAAATTTTTTTCCAGAGGTCTCTGTAACAAATCTTCGTTTTATAAAGATGTAGCATAAAAAAGGGATCAATGTGTTGTTCATTCTTACATGAATACACTAGTACCGTATAATATAAATATTATGTAATGCACATACATATGTACATTCCTTTAAAACAAGGTTGTATGTATATGTTGCTATCAAACCCACTAATTGCTCATGAATAGTCATCTGAAGGAGTTATTGTTGAGAACATATTTTCTCTTGTTGTATTAAAGCCGCAAAAGATTTTTTATCACAGCCACATATCGATGGCTTAATATAAAAAAGGCGTAACTCGAATTTTAGTTATTTTACAGGAGAAGGAAAAAACAGAACACAACCTAGAACACTTACATGCAAAAAATAATTTTTAAGTGGCCATAACATCGTTCTTTTCAACAGTGGCTTGCTTACTTAGTTCCTTAGGGAGGATGTATTTAGAAGTTGGCTACCAGAAAACGTTAAAAACTCGATTTCGAAAAAAATCGAGATACGCCCTTTTTATATTAAGCCATCGATATGTTATTTTTCATACAAATGTATTGTTATAGTAACCCAACAAACACTAATTTAAACGTTGACGTTTTTTTCAATACTTTTTTAAGCACAGAGAGAGGTTTGAGCTTGAAATTTAAACTCAATTTGATATCAAGCACTTTTCTCAAATTATTATCAAACCTTAGAGTAGTACTATATTAATCCTAAAAATTTGATATGTTTCTCAAATTACGTTTTAACCAATCTCAAACTTTTATCCTATAAAATAGAGTTTATACCCTGTTCAGACATGGATTTTTAATTGAGACAATTTAATTTTAATTGAGCAATTAAATTTTGTGTTCACACATTATAAATCAAGCTTACTCAATTAGCATTTGACTTGCCAATGGTGTAATAAGTATACAGGTGACCGCATAAGGGCAACGAATACAAAAAAAACAAGAACTAGATAATGGTTGTCAAAAAAATACTTGTGCACAAAATTACCAGAGCAAAAAATAATCATCGGACGTTATACTGCCATCTCTATACTTATTACACCATGGGCTTGCTAGTGTATACAAATAAATGTCCTAAATTGCCCAATTAATGAGTATGTCTGAACAGGGTATTAATTTCAATTCGTTCACAATTACAGATCAAACTTGTTAGTTTGCTGGGAACGTTCTTGTGTCGAAACTTACCCAGGAAACAATTTTGGCCGACATGTCTAACATCAGAAAAAATCTAAGACTACTAGACAATCAGCCAGTCGAGTTGTCTAAAATTCCCTCAGACATTTGGCGGATCAGTAGGCAGTTTTCTGGTACGACATTTCTGCACATTGTCTGAAATATTATCCGATTAATATCAGAATAGTCTGCACATTATCCGATGGCAATTTAATTTCCTTTAAGGCATTTAACAGAGTAGTCTGCACATTTTCTGATCTACGTCTTACGACTTTTAGAAGTCACTTTTGCACATTGTCTGATTTTAGTTTTCGTTACAATTCTCATTTATCTCTTGAGTTTATACGCACAAATATTTGAGTTTTTAAACTTATAAAATATGGGTAAATGTTTGCTGATGAGCTGCCATAAGCAGCACAACAATGCATGGCGAGTTTTAAACGACATTTCTGATAAATGTCTAATTTTAACTCCGACTTTTCTCTGATATTAATACGCCAGGACGTAAAACGTATCAGATAAATCGGAAAATTTTCTGATGTTTTGTCAGACATTTTCCGACATTTATAAGACATGTCGAAAATTCCTTTAGAATTTCCCTAGGAATTTCGTCGGAATTCGTACAGAATTCTGTTATACCTTTCGGTATAGTTTTTAGAATTTCCTCAGATAAAGAGATCTGGTTTCTTGTCAACCACTCATATAATTTTCGGTACGTTTTCTGACCGACATTGGATACGAATTGGGCATCTTGTGCAGACTTTCTGACCGACTTTGGACCGAAATTGGCAAAAATTGTTTGCTGGGTATTTACATAAAATGTTAAGACTGTTCCGCATAACGATTCTTGCAAATGTAACACTCAGTGTATTAATGATGTCTAGCTTTTAAATTTCTTGTTTTTATTAGGTTTTTTTAATAGACAAGTAAAATGTAAATTACAAACAAACAAAACCTTTTATGTTATTTCCTTAAAAGTTTATGTGATAAAATTTATTAAGTATTTTGTGACGTATGTAGTTGCTAAAGTTTTGGCTGACTGTTTAAATATGTTGAAATGATAAATCACGGTCTCTTTAAAGCAATAAAAATCTCTTGGTTTATTTATTTTTTGCCTTAAATACACAGGAACTTCTGGCTGGATTTACTAACAGGCACATTTTAGGCAATATATCTTTGGTTGTTGTATAACAGAGTAGAATTGTGATGTTTCGATACCTCCCAGTCTTCTCATCAGAGTTCTTCAATATATGTTTCTAAAATTATGCGTCTTAGCTAGGGTTGCCAGATTCAAATAGTACACTAGCTTGACATTTCATTAAAATCAGCTTGCTTTTCAAAAGAAAACAGGACACATAAAAATGTGTAAAACAAACCAAAACAGGCCAACAAAAAACTTTTTTCTGAGTCAGAAGAACGTTTTCTTGCAAGAAAACTAAGAGCTAACTCCTTCTTAAGTGCTCCAAAACTTGCTTCTACAGCTGAAAGTGGCTTTACTAAGAAAGCAAGCTAATCAACAATCTGACTAACGGACAATGATGCTACACAGAAAGAAAAACGCCGTACCAAATTGAAGTATTTTCTACATACTTTGAGTATTCTTAAATTGTGTACAAAAATTCTTATTTTATGTACTACTATTAGTATAAATAAACTTTTTACACAGTCGTAGTGTGTTGGTATTTGTTTGCTTGTTGATAGCTTCAGTCGCATGTTGTGCTTATGTTGTTGCCTTGTTGTTGGTTATTCTGTTTGTTCGTTCAGTTCCGACTAATAGCCTACAAATGTATTAAATGCTGCTGGTTTATACTGGATTTTAGCTGTCGAATCTTTCTATACTGAGTTAGATGAGTGGTCTAATGCGTTGGTTTACAAACATGATAAGCTGAGCTCAATATTAGGAATGAACAAAAATAATTTTGTCAATTAAAACAAGTAACTAAAAATATTAAATTTATATAAGTAATAAAAATATAAATTCTCAAGCCTGTTCCTGGATTTAATAAGTAAAAGTTAGCCTGATTCGTGCTTGATTTAAGTACGAGGCGGGATTGATTATAAAGTACGCATTTAGGATTGTCAAGTACGCGGCGGATTGATTCAAGTATACAGCGTGCTGGAATCTACATGTAATACGACATTTCTCAGCTAATTGTTGTGCAAAGTTTATAAACATATTCGTACTTAAAATAAGATTTTTTTTTACATGAAGAAAGGCTAATCAGGATAAAATTAAGTATTTTGCACTTGAAACCGGGATTACCGTACTTTTGACACCGCTTGGGATTAATTTAAGTACGGATGGATTGATTTTTCTTTTCAGTGTAAACACCAGGCCCACACAGTAAGATCATGGCTGCTACATAATATGCCCCATGCCATGGAAAGCATGAAAAATTCATGGTATTATCTTCGTAATAAATTAAAGAAAGTACGAGGTTAGCTCGCACACGAAGGGTTCCGTGCGAATACACATACATATGTTTTCATTTTCGCCCTTTTTTCTTTAGGCAATTTTTTCGTTTTGCTTTTTCGTTTAATTTTAGTTTTTGAATTTTTGAATTTTTGTTTGTTGTTTTTTCCGATTTTTTTAGTTTTGGCGTTTTTTTTTGTTTTAACGTTTTTTCGCTTTTTGGCGATATATTTCGTTTTAGCGATTTATTTTAGTTTTGGCGCTTTTTTCGGTTTTGGCGCTCTGTTCGGTTTTGTAGAGTTTTTCGGTTTATTGTGATTTTTTTTAGTTTTAGCGATTTTTTACACTATTTTCCGTTTTGGCGATTTTTCGGTTTTTGGTGTTTTTTTTTAGTTTTGGTGCTTTTTTTTCGTTTTAGCGTTTTTTTCGTTTTGGTGATTTTTTTATTTTGGCGATTTTTTCGTTTTTTAATGATATTTTAAGTTTTAGCGATTTTTTATGCTGTAGTGCTTTTTTCGTTTTGACGACTTTTTTCGGTTTTTGGCGTTTTTTTTATTTTTTGGCGATCTTTTTAGTTTTGGTGATATTTTGCGTTTCACCGATTTCTTTTTTAATTTTGGTGCTTTTTTCGTTTAAACACTTTTTTAATTTTGGCGAATTTTTGTTTTCACATTTTTTTAATTTTGGAATTTTTTAGTTTTAGCGTTTTTGAACATTTCAAGAGTTTACTTCTTTTTTAGGTTTTTGGTGATTTTTTTTTAGTTTTAGCGATTTTTTTGTTTGACCCTTTTTTCATTTTGGCGATTTTTTCGGTTTTGGATAATTTTTTCTTAGTTTTGGCGCTTTTATTTTTATTTTGGCGTTTTTTCGTTTTGGCGATTTTTTCCATTTTTTGAAATTTTTGTTCGTTTTTTTTACGATATCTTTAGTTTTAGAGATTTTTTATGTTTTAGTGCTTTTTTCGCTTTGACTACTTTCTTCGGTTTTTGGAGTTTTTTTTTAGTATTTTGGCGATCTTTTTAGTTTTGGTGATTTTTTTGCGTATTAGCGATTAGGGTTACTTTACACTTTTGGTGTACGGAACCCTAAAAAGACCAGGAGGACATGGTTTCCTGCAAATCTGAGCAAAAAAGTCATATAAGAGAATTAGAATAATACGAGATGGCTAATATCAAAAATTAGTCGCATCTATTCTCAAGTGACTCCAAATTGTTATGAAAAACAAGAGACTGCACACAAAATATTAAAATAAGGAACATTGTTTTTTAAGTTGTAAACAGTTTTGGTACTTGCACACTGAGATATTTTTTCATAAATTATTATTTTTAACTTCCGACTTTCCTTCCATAGATATTTTTCCTAGTTCCTTCACAATCCGTTGCATTGCATTGCATTAGAAGAGGTCGTTACGATAAAGCTGGTCCAATTTTCTTTAATTTCTTTAGATTTTATACTTAAGGCAACAATTTCTTTACAATACGACATTTGTATTGCTGCCGGCATATTTAAAGAAGAAACAACAGGCAAAGCAAAAATGAAAAAAAAATCATTTGTTTATTTCTAAGAAAACTTTTTTTTTTATTATTTCACTTCCAGTATTTGCATATTTTGGTCTATTATGTGTTCCGAATGGTTTTCTATACATTTTTCTTTTATTTAGTGAATTTGTTAAATTAACAAATGGTTAGTTTAGTTATTCATGCATAAACGGTTTATGTATTTTATTGTTATAGTTTCGTATTCTGTTTCTTATAATAAATATGGCTGAATATAGAAAATGTGAAGACCAGCATAATATTAAATTAGATAAATGATTATTGCTATTTTTATTTGTTTAGCAATTATGGGGTTTTTATGCTAATAAAAGCAATAAAAAACCAAGAAAATTGAACCTCAATGATGATTTGTTTCTTATTTATTTTTAATTAAAATAATTTATTATTCATAAATTTGACATTTATGTATGTAATTATGGAAATATTAATTAAGTTAATATTAATTGTTTCCCAGTGTAATAAATCCTTATTTTCAATTTTATTTGAAAAGATATACTTATCGGCGAATTGATACAACCAAGCAACTTTCTTTTGGGAATTGTGGTGTCAAAAAATGTATGAGAAAAACTCAAAGCGAATATTAAAATGTGAGTGAATTGGTAAAATACATTACAATTTGACAGCAAAATTACCGAACATATGGGGTGTGATGCACAGACCTTATATATCGACTTTGGGCATGCCCTTAAAATATGTTTTCACTAGCATCTGACACACCTTTTACACTTTGTAAATAACACTAAAAGCTTAATTGCAACATAATGCATATAGAGAGGATGGGATAAGGTCATTTACTTTTACCATTTAACTTTGACCTCTAGAACAACAAATATATGATAGCTAAAAATTAAACGGTGTTCTAAAGCGAGCAAAAAATGTTGAAATACTAATGTAATGTTTTCTCGGGAACCGTAAGAGCTACGGACCTGAATATGAACATGTAAATCTTTGACCGCTACAGCAACAAATGTATGACAGCTAAAAATTAAATGGTGTTCTAAAGCGAGCAACGAAATATATTGAAATACTAATGTAATGTACAGACACTTATATGTATATAGACATTTTACATTTTCAAAGTTAGTGTTAAGTGGTGTATTCTATAGAATAGACTACACCAATTAACACTAATATTTAAAACAATAAAAATTAAAGGATGTTCTATCAGTTAATGTAATTTTAGTATGTAATTTAGACAATATGCTGCATCTTGGAAATCGTAAGAGGTAAACTCTTGAAATTTTTAAAAACGCTAAAACTAAAAAATTCCAAAATTAAAAAATGTCAAAACAAAAATTCGCCGAAATTAAAAAGGCGTTTAAACGAAAAAAGCACCAAAATTAAAAAAAATCGGTAAAACGCAAAATATCACCAAAACTAAAAAAGATCGCCAAAAAACTAAAAAAAACGCCAAAAACCGAAAAAATTCGTCAAAACGAAAAAAGCACTACAGCATAAAAAATCGCTAAAACTATCATATAAAAAACGAAAAAATCGCCAAAAATAAAAAAATCACCAAAACGAAAAAAACGCTAAAACCAAAAAAAAGCACCAAAACTAAAAAAATCACCAAAACGAAAAAACGCTAAAACCAAAAAAAGCACAAAAACTAAAAAAAATCACTAAAAACCGAAAAAATCTCCAAAACGGAAAAAAGTGTAAAACAATCGCTAAAACTAAAAAAAATCACAAAAAAACGAAAAAATCTCCAAAACCGAACAGAGCGCCAAAACTGAATAAAGCGCCAAAACTAAAATAAATCGCTTAAACTAAAAATATCTTCAAAAAGCGAAAAAAAGTAAAAAAAAACGCAAAAACTAAAAAAATCGGCAAAAATTGCAAAAAACAAAAAATCAGCAAAAAACGAAAAAAATATCGCTAGAACGAAAAAAGTGTTATAACCAAAAAGAAATCGCTGAGACTAAAAAAATCACCAAAAACCGAAAAAAATCCCAAAACCGAAAAAAGCGCCTAAACTGAAAAAAAATCTAAAAATAAAAAAAAACTAAATCTTTAAAGCTAAAAATATCGTGAGAAATTGAAAAAAAAACTTAAAAAAACGCCAAAATAAAAAATAGCCAAAACTAAAAATATCGGCAAAAAGCACAAAATTTTAAATAACGAAAAATCGCCAAAAAAATATCACGAAAATCAAAAAAGCACCAAAACAAAAAAACCAAAAACAACGGAAAATACTTAAAAAAAAAGAAAATTAAGCAAAAAAGTGCAACGAAAAAAAATGCCAAAATGAAAAAAAGGGCAAGAACGAAAAGGGATAATCGGCCATGTCACAGAGTTCAATTCCGTTCGGAAACGGAATTAAATCCACCCTAATATGTCAAGCCCTAGTTGGAGCATACCACAGCATAGTAGCGCCGTCACGAGTCTGGACACAACTGACAAATCTGTGCATTTAGGTTTTCTTTTTTAGACACCAGCTGCTACAAAAGTGGGGTAAGTTGAATTCCGTTTCCGAACGGAATTGAACCCTGTGGCATGGCCGAATATACATTTGTTTATTCGTACGGCACCCTTCGTGTGCAAGCCAAAGTCGAACTTTACTTAATTTATTTTCATACCAGTATAACCAATATTCTTAGATAGTTAAGACCTGGAACCTGTATCTTAGCAGCTTAGTTATGTGAATTGAACTCCTTCAATGTAAAACTGAAAAATCGCTGTCATATAAAGTTCTAGAAATATTTGAGAGTCGGTTACGTGACTAGATTTGTGACATATTTTCTTCCCTTTTGGGATGTGAACTCAAAATATGAATCACGCATAGGTATGTAAGTCTTGTGCTGCTTTCATGCAGTATATTTAAAACTGCTAGACCTGAAAATTTATTTAAAGCTTTTATCTACAATTTCATGATATGCATTTCATTTTTAATCCATTTATTTGCACTCCCTGCCACTCAAAATAGAGACCTTTTGTAAATATTAAAATCTATATTTTAGTAATAATTTTAAACTCGTGTGTGCCTAATTTCCTTTTGGCAGCAATTAAAAAGGTTAAATTTCACAAAAAAAAAGGATAATAATGCAAATCACTACATAATACGAGCATGATTTCATATCAAATAACATTTTAATTATATGCTTCTTTGGATGTCCAAAAAACACCAGATAAACAAAATTGCAAAATAAAGCAGCCTACAAGAGCTGTTTGTATAATTAGCTTTATTTCACTTAATTAACTCGTAAATATACAAACAGTTATCAGTATTATTACTTAATGCATCAAGATAATTGTAGTTAATCATGTGCCATTTGATATATTCGGCCTTCTTTGTGTGTTGTATGCTGGCAATCGCTTTTAATAGGATTTAACGAAAAAAAAACTCTTTCTCAACAATTACTCTTTTTTTTGACATTTTGACAAGTGGACTTCCTCTTCTTTGCCATATTAATATTGATATTGATATCTATCAATTAACTAACAAATAACAGGGTTATGGGGGGGTGTGCTTATGAATGTTATTTCAACAATTCGTTTGTTTGTTTATTTTCCTTGTCATTAATAACACATCAATGGTGTTGCAATCACTTAAATAGGATAATTACACTGTGTCGTATTATTGGTTCCGCAGGAAAATTCAAAGGAAAGAAATCGATCGATATGCAAATTGCAAAGCTTTCCGCGAAATTAATTAAAAATCAATTTAAAATAAACTAAAACCACTTTTGCATAAAGCTTATACCACAGAAATGCATAATTGCAATTTGCACATCGATCGATATTTCTTTCCGCTGAGTTTTCCTTTCATGTGGAACCAATATACAACAATTTCGAACTTTTTCAAAAATTACAGGATTCTGACAATGAAGTCTGGTAGAAGACCAAAAAAAAATAAAAAATCACATCGGAATTTAATTTTAGGGGGCTAAAATTTCCACCCTTTGGCCTGTTCGTGCAGCATATCGGTATATGAAACTATGTGTTCTTTTCATCTGAGGTGTAGGATATGTTCAGCAACTTTGTAGAAAGTATTAAAGCAAATATTTTTGTTGAACATATTAACCCTCTAACTCTCCCACATAATGGTAATTTTTGGCTCTATTCTAACAAATCGTAAAAGCATCCCTAAAAAGGAGGAGGGTGGGTTGGAATGAAATGTTTTACAAAAATGTTGGCCATAAAATTCAAAGACAACCAAGCTCCAGACTCAGCTTATATGCCAGAAATCATTGAAATCTTAAACTATATTTACGCATTCAGAATTAGTACTCGGCATAGGAAATCTTGTAAGTCTTACGTTTAAGGTAGAATATATGTTCAACTTTTTTATACAAAACCTCACGAAAAACATTTTTCTGAAACATTTTAACCCTCTAACTCTTCGTTGTATGGGTATTTTTGTATATTTCTTAAAAAAGGGGCAAAAAACTTCCCTTCAGTGGCAATATAGCGGGTTGAAATGTTCTACAAAAATATTCGCAATAAAATTCTACTATGGGTCTTCAAAGACAGCCAAGTTACAGACTCCAGTGGCACACTAAAAATCATTCTAAAATTAAACTATGTTTAAGGGTTATTTTGGTACTTATTCAAAATTTATACTCGACATAGGAAATCTTGTAAGCCTTACGTTTAAGGTATAAAATGGCTTAAGCTTTTTTATGTGCAAGACCAAGAGGAATATTTTTGTAGAAGATTATTGCCCTCTATATCGCCGCTGAAGAGGAGTATTTCGCCTCTTTTTTAAGAAATGTACAAAAAGTCCCATACAGCGAAGAGTTGGAGGGTTAATATGTTCTAGAATAATGTTGCTTGTGCTGTTTTACATAAAAGTGCTAAACATCTTGTACATTAAACGTAAGACTTACAAGATTTCCTATGCGGAATACTAATTGTGAATAAGTATGAAATTAACCCTTAAGCATAGTTTATGTTTTCAACGATTTTTAGCGTACAAGTTGAGTCTGGAGCTTGGTTGTTTTTAAAGACCTATAGCAACATTTTATGGTCAACATTTTTGTAGAGCATTTTATCTCTACCCTCCTCCTTTTCAGGGGTATTTTTTTTAACGATTTGTTAGAATAGAGCAAAAAATTGCCGTTATATGGGACAGCTGGAGGGTTAATATGTTCCACAAAACTATTTACCTTAACATTTTTTACAAATTTGCTGAACACATCCTGAACACACCTCAGATGAAAAGAAAACATAGTTTCATATAAAGATATGCTGTACGAACAGGCTAAATGAGGGGGAAACTTTAACCCCCTAAAATAAAATTCCGATGTGATCTTTCAAAACGGCGACACACGTATATTTCTTTTTGTTATCCTCTAGCAGAATCCATTGTCGAAACCCCGTACTTTTTTTCGTGTTGTATAGTGTTATGATTGAGTTGAACATGGAACATTTTTTGCTTTTAAATTTATTTTACCAGGATTTTGTTGCAAATAGTTTGTAATAAATTTCAGCAGAAATTAAGAATAACAATCAGTGAATTGCACAAAGCCTTATAGAAAAAAAATCTATATAGTGGCTATCAGGCGCGGATCCAGCTTGAGCTTTTGGGCGAGGGGGGAACATACTATTTTGCAAAACTTCTTTTAGAAACTCTATAGAAATTTATTCGTGGGGGGTAAACTGGATATACCCCCTCCCATGTATCCGCGCTTGGTGGCTATGTGGAATAATTTATTTGTTAAGGTCTTGCTTGTCACTATTAGTGAAGAAAACAAACAGTATTCCCTAGACTTTTTTCCAAAATTGATAACAGTAGCCTAAAAAAAATATTTTTTTTTAAATAGAAATATGTTGAATACAAATGGTTTAATGCGCTGAACAAAAATCAGTTTCAAAAAAATTTTTTCAAACCAAAAAAATATTTTTTTTTACCAAAAGTCTGGCTGCATTTGCAATTGTTTATAAAATCAACATTTATACATCGATTTTCATTATTTAAGGCTTATTTTATTCCGAAGACAATTGCCTTTCAGGACATCAGATAAAAGATGAAAAGTTTCCAATTTTAAATTTTTTATGGTGTATTAAAAATTATTATTTTTTTTTAATTTTGCATGAAAAAACAATTTTTTCGATACTAATTTATGAACAACTCTTAAAGCATTGATCAGATAGGGAAACTATATTAAGAAAATTTTCAGGTAATTTTTTATGCATACACACAGAAAAAAAAGGAATGTAAAATCCACTTGCCGCAATTTTGATTGCAAATCATATTAAATTTATAAGAAATAATTTGTCGTTTGAGTGTGTTAGTGTTTACTTGCTTTGTTCATTGCTACAATTCACTGTTCTGCTTAGTTGTGTGACTTGTTGTTGTTTATTCTTACATATGTCGCCTATGTATACGACAGAAAATGAATTACTAGCGAATATTTACTGGTGCTGGTTTAAAATTACCATTATTGCATATAATTTTTAAACGGAAAATAATTAATCTAACCTTAAATCACCGTTAAAACAATTTTGTTATAAACGTTAAGTTTCATTTTCAATCGACATGACTATAACTTTAATTTCAAATAAGTTTTATGTTAAATAATCATTTAACTCATGTTGAATTAAAATGAAATGCATTTTACATACGATATTATTTATTTAGTGCATAAGTAAAGAAAAGTTTGAAGCTATTGCGGCTGCAGTGGTTAGCGCGTGGACTATCTATCATGCAGGATGGCACGAGTTCAAATCTTGGCTGTGGCAGTCAGCTACAACGCAAAGTTTTCTGATGACTATCGCGTAAGTAAAATAATTAATAAAATAGCTACATTAAAGTCATGTTGTTTCAGCTTGATATAACTTTAATTCAACATGATTCTTCGTGTTGTTCCAATATTAAATTTACGTTGTTTCAGCTTGAAATAACTTTGATCAACATGATTCTTCGTGTTGTTCCAATATCAAATTCACGTTGTTTCAACTTGAAACAACTTTTATTCAACATGATTCTTCGTGTTGTTCCAATATCAAATTCACGTTGTTTCAACTCGAAATTACTTTGATTCAATATGATTTTTCATATTATTTCAGTATCAACTTCATTTTGATTTAACTGTACTGGAATATTCAATCAACATGTAATATAGTTAATTCAAAAGGAAAAATTTTATTTCAAGATTATTGTAAATCATGTTGATTTAACATGAAACACCTATAAAGCAAAATCAGTACCGAAAAATGTTAAGTTAACCTGGTTTTCGACGATTTTACATGGACATTTTTCTGTGTGTAGTTTGGCGTTTTTTTTATCGTAATCGGCGGGTATACCGTTGTAGAGGTAGCTTGGACTATACTAATGCCCCTCTTGGAAATATTAGTCAAGCCCCATCAAAAAGATCTGTATATGATGCAAAAAAAACTGAAAACGGATTTTAATTTATCGTCTTAAACTCTTTATATTCCAAAAAATTTTTGTTTTTTGTTTAAAGGCTATTTTCCTTGCATAACAGTGTAATAATATAAGTCGTTTTAACCATAAATATTACATCTGAGTGATTCCACGTAAAACGGCCCTATGCAAGAAAAAAATAATTTTTTAGTTTTAATAAAAATATCTTAATTGATGTTTTTTAGAGCTTTACAATTATAGAAAAAATAAAAAGATACATTATTTAATATTTTTAAAGCAATTTGAGACACTTTTAAATGATCATCCACGGAACATTTTGCTCTCCCTCTTTGTATGTTTAATATTTATTGCATATTTTCTTTTCTTTCCTTTCTCATTATTAATAAAAACCCTAACCTCTGAAAAGGATATACTTTTTTCGCTTTTTATTGAATTTAAAAAAATACTCATCTAGAGTATTCTGCTGTCTATAATAGAACGGATAGCAAATAATTTAATGTGTTATTATGTTCTTATGATCTATTTTTATATTATTTATATTAATGAAATCAATAAAAAGTTATATTTCTTTGCATTTTTAAAATTTTCGTATTAGGTCACACCCGTCGGTCACACCCGTCACATTTTATAAATAGTTTTTTGTTAAGAAAACTGATTTGTTGTCCAATAGTAAATACGTAATACAGCTAAAAACACTTTGAACAGACAGCTACACCAAAATTATTGTGTACGTTATAGTAAAAATTTTACAGAATTTATGCTGAAAGTCATAATTCTTTAAAACTAAGATATGTAAGGTCACACTCGTCGCAGCTTTCTGACGTCCATTCTGAGCAGGAATCGTGTTCTTTCAGTGTCCACCCGTTATTCAACCACTTTAAGCTTAATGGCCTTGCGAATCGCAACCTTTTTTAATTAACAAATTTTATATTCTTTATTTATAACAAAAAATATGTGTAAAGTGGTCACACCCGGCTAAATGGAATTATTTATCTACAAATTTCTTTTGTATGCATGTATTTATGTGAAAATTTAATGAAGACATATTTTTAATACAGTCTATCCTCATAAAATCGGGTTTTATGCGATATTTTAGTACTAATGTGAATAAGTACGAAATCAACTATACCTAAAACGTAAGGGTTACAAGATATCCTTAGCCGATTCACTATAACACTATGCAAAAAGGCGGGAGGGAACTTTAGCTCTCCCTGAAATCAGTCCCATCCCATACACTTTATAATTTTTTTTGCTGCCCTCTACAAGAATCGGTCGTTGGAACCTTATTATTTAGAACAAATTTGATTTTCTTATACAGTGCTATTTAAATTTCTATCAATTATTTAAAGAACATTTTCATCCATCACACTTTATCTTAAATACCTTCACTTATTGATTGACAATGTTGTTTATGCATAAGAAGTCATTAACTTCCATTTAAAAGTCATTGTGATATTGGCTTCATATAAAAGCGACTAAATAAATAAACACCCAGCCCAGTTCTTATTGAATGTGTTATCATACAAAATAGTGATAAATATGATGGCAATAATGTTGTTGATCGAATAAACATCATTAATTTATACTGAGACACATCATAATAATCACAAACAAACACACACACATATTTTCTCATTCGTACACTCGTTATATTGTTTGCCTTTGCAACAAGTACAAGCAGGTAATTGCAACAAGTGTCATCAGTCAGTCATTCATTCATTTCTCTTGTGACTTAATAAAGAGCAGCATTATTATTTTCAGTAAAATTTAATTCGGTGAACTTTTTGTATTGTGCAGTTATTTAAAGCCAGAATAAGGAGTTTGGGGGACAGTCGGTCGTATCATCTTTGTATTAACAGAATAGTTTTAAAATTAAATTACGTTTGTCATTGCAATTGCAACAAATTTTTAAATTGGTTTTAAAACTACTAAACTATATGTAGCACTCCACGCCAAATTGGACAGTTTAAAAAAAAATAGTTTTAGTTGCCCTAATTTTGTGATATATCTTAGTGCCCCTCAAAAAAACCTTCCTGGTAAATTTTTTTGATCACTCACTTAAAAGATATTAAATCTTCAAAAAATCACTTTTTTTTAGTTTTTTGCTCATAACTTTCTTAATCTGTCTGTTCCCGTACGTGCACAAAGTTACACAAACTTAACCGAAAGATGTTTTCAATACAAAATTTGTATTGAAAAATGCTTTCGGTTAAGATTGGGTAACTGCGGACACGTAGACAAAAAGACCTAATAATGGTCCAAATTGGACAATATTTTTTTGTGAATTTTTTGTGAAAATTTTTTCCAGAAAAAAATTGGAAAACAGATAAATTTTTTTTTAATTTTGATTTTTGGGCTTGAAATTTCAAATTGTATTTTTGATAATGAGTCTATCCTTAGATTTTTATTTAAATTTTTAATTTTTAACTCCTATCCACTCCACAACTTTTAAAGCCGGTCCGGTCGTGTGGGCTTTCTATAATTACTATTTTCTCGATTTTTGAAAATTAAAAAAAAATGATTTTTTCCATAAAGCGTAAAAATCTTGTAAGTCTTGTGTTTATGGTATACAATATGTTCAGCATTTTTATGTAGAACACCACAAGCAAAATTTTTATGGAATATTTTATCCCTCTATCTCTTCGCTGTAAGGCCCCTTTCTTAAAAAGGGCAAAAGAAGAAGTCCTTCAGGGCGTTCGCGATGGACATCCTGTTAACGTCGGGTGGAATGGGGTTTCGAATGTCATCACGGTAGTGCCTGAAGTCCTTTCGGATGTGTCTCAGGAGAGGGTCCTGCATTAGAATTTGATGATTGGGGCGAATTGGCAGATGACATGCCATTACGAACTGCTTTGTAAGCAGTACATTACGCTGCCTAACAGGTAGCATTAATGTCTCCTCATGTAGGTGGTCAATATTGGTCATTTTTACACATCCTGTAGCGATTCGGAGTGCATTGTTTTGGGTTGTTTGCAATACTCGCCATTGGGTGTCGCTGAGGAACGAGGTCCATATTGGGGTAGCGTAATTTAAAATAGAGCGACCGATGGCTTTGTAAATCGTTATAAGTACCTCTTTATTCATGCCCCAGGAGGTGCCAGAGAGAGAGCCTTAAGGACATTGTTCCAGGATTTCACTTTTTGGTTGATGTATGAGGCGTGCGACGCGAAGTGAATGAGGCTGTCGAATACTACACCTAGGATTTTAGGGTTACCCTCCGTAGGTATGCGCCTGCCCTCGACAGAGATGTCTAATTCCAACCTTACTTCCTTAGTCCAAGAAGTGAAAAGAGTCACTGATGACTTTAAGGGTGATAGCTTCAAGGTACGCTCCTTCAGATAGTCTGTGATGGTGGCCAAGTAGTTGGTTATTTTGGCGCTTATGTCAGAGATGTTAACACCAGATGACATGATTGTGCAGTCATCGGCGTATGACAACAGTGTGACTTCCGCAGGGGGATGGGAATTTCGGAAAGATAAATATTGAAGAATATGAGTGACGGTATTTCTCCTTGTAGAACGCCCATTTTTATCTCCCGATAACTTGATTTTTCGTCTCTGAACTCCACAAACGCTTGCTTTCCATAGAGCTAGTTGTTAATCCAGCGTTTTGTGTCGTTCGGAAGACTAGAGTTCATGATGCCATTAATCAGTATAGACTGATCGACCGTGTCAAACGGCTTGCGCAAGTCCAGATCAGTCACAATTATTCGTTGGCATGGTCTGTGCTGATTAAGGCCATTGGCGATCTGGGTAGCTACCAGGTTCAGTGCCGTCGTGGTGCTATGGGGTCCCCTGAAACCCTGTTGGTGTGTGGCGAGCGGGAAATGCTCCTTTAGGGATGGCAGCAGTAGTGCTTCCAAAACCTTTGATACGGGTGACAAGAGGGTGATAGGGCGATAGGAATTTCCCTGATTAGCGGGTTTGTCTGGTTTTGGACTTTACAGATATCTGGAATCACCAGTTGGCGGATTGACAGTTCTAGTATTCTCATGAGGAAAACCAGAGCTACTGTGCCAAGTGTTTTTAACATTAGCATGGAGATGCCATCTGGTCCGAGGGCCTTAGAGGGTTTCGCTTTGGAGATTATGTTCTCAATTTCAGTGGAGGTGAAGGAGTATGACTCAGAGTCGCGCTTCAAACTCTTGGCTCTCCGTACTATAGACCTTTTGGACCGGTTCTGTGAGGTGGGATGTTCGGCAAACTGTCGGCAGAACATGGTAGTAAATTTTTTGGCATCTGCATGCTGCATGCTGTTGAAGCCGATAGCAGCGAGATTTTTCTGATTGTTCGAACCAGATAGACCTCTTATTGTTGACCATAGCTTTTTTGAGTCTATAGAAGAATGGTTGAGATGGGCTAACCATTTTTCACGGTCATGTGTATTAACAAGAAATGTTATTTGTGCCGTGAGCTGCTCTATACGGTCATCAGCCGGGTTGCAGACACGCAGGAGATCGCGTTCTTGTACCAGGCGCGCTGCTCTGGATGGAAAATGTGGTCGGATGTTCGGTATTCTTCCTGCCGGGATGAAAAGCTTAGTTGCCCTGAGAATTGAGAATTTCAGAGGTTTTCCCTTTTCCTGGCACAAGTAGGAAAGGGTAGGTGACGGATGGAGTCGTTAACAAACCTTGTGAAACTATTCCAATTGGGTTTTGTTATAGTTCACAAACGTGCGTTTATCAGGCTCAGTTATAAGTAGTTGTAACATTCGGTGTATGCTGACCATAATTGCAGATGAAAATTATTTTTTGAGCCGATTTTTCTTAAACTTCAATAATAAAAATTCTTCAATATTCTTATTTTTATAAAACGAAATTTAATAAATTGAACAAAATAAAAAAAAAGAAACGTGTCAATCTTTCTCTGAAATAAATTTATATTTTAGCATCAATATTTTATTCATATTCACAGCAGATTACTTTCCATATTATTTGACAATTTAGCAATTTTACAATTATTTCTTTAATATGATTATACGAGCATGTACGTGTACAAATATTTTATTCAAAAGTATATTTAAATAATCTTGTTTAAAAACGTATCAATTTTCATTGAAGAAGAGAAAAAAAAGTAAACAAACAATGGGTAGATATGACAGTGCGACTTCATTTCATTCAAACAAACACACTGTCACAGAGCCTCACATACGCACACATACACACACACTGAAATATGCGTTTATTTCCTTTTTTTAACGGAATATCAATTGAAATACAATGACTGCATGTAAATGAGTCAACATACTTTTGTATTCAATAGAAACAATTCGTTTTGAATAGAAATATTTACTAGTAACGACATACGAAAGCTAAAAATGTGCAGATACACAGTAAAACAAGAAATATTCGGTGGTAAGGGAAAATCATATTCTTTATATATCATTATTTATATAATTAATAGGCGAGACGAGTTTTTGTTATGCAAATTACGCTTACATTATACAACCGATTTTTACCAAACTTATACCATTTTAAAGATAGTTGTTGACAGATGTGCACATTCTATATTTTTTTTAAATCGGTTTAGTATTTTGGGAGCTATAAGTGTTTACTACTAATTACTACTAATACATGCGCAAATAGTATACATATATGTATGTACCCTGCAGACAAAGTAATTAGTATGTAGTAAGAACTATACTATTTGCTTTTAACTTCAGACCAGTTGCCCAACTTTCCTTTTTTCATATATCGAACTATCGATTTTAACATTAGGTTGTCATAGGAGCCCAACTAGTTGATTTGTATACAGTTATATCCCAGTTGGAATCCTAGTTATTGTAAACTAGTGCTCTTACTAGTTTGTTTATTTAGATTTTGTAACTCTTAAAAAAACCTTTGGCTCAACCCGCGGTACGAACACACATTCTTCCTATTTCAAGGCAAGTACTCTACCCACTGAGCCACTTTCTACTTATTTTTTTAAGAGCTGAAAATATGTCTTATATACAAGTCGTATACCTGAAAATTTTTCCTTTTTTGACTAGTATCGTTATTGTCTCGATACAACTAGTAACATGATTGTTCTTGTTTTTACTAGTATCGTTACTAGTCTTGCTACAACTAGGAATATGACTGTCCTTTTTTGACCAGTAACATTACAACTACTAATATCACAAAGCGTATCTAGTTGTAAATTTAGCTGCTGGGTAGTAGTTTAAGGAAAAAAATAAACAAAACATGCAAGCGTGGTTATAGATTTTGATTTTCGGAATACAATAACAATACGACATTTTTTCTCTGTTTTGAATTGGTGCTGTTGTATGAAAGGCATCATACTAAAAGAGTAGAGAGTTCGTTTTATATTAAAGTGTTTTGTCTTTGTATTCTAATTTCAGTATAGAACTGTTACTATGTATCATTAATTAATTACAATATACATAATATTTCTATGAATCTTAATAAAATTGTTTACATCTAGAGTACAGACGTTGTGTCGTCCGTCGGCTCTACTACAATAGTTTAAATAATTATTAATATTAAAGATGTTAACGTCTAAGATTATACGAATATATTTCTCTAGTTCTTAGGAGCTTTCTCAATCTTGGGTGAGAAATAATTATAAACAAAAGCACAAGTGTGGTTGTTGATTAGGATAAGTGCCAAGTATGGTAAATTTCTAAGCCACCATAAAATAAGCTTAAAGCCAGGAAACATAGAGCTTTAATGCAAAATGGTTTAATGCCAGATATTTACCGCTTGACTTTGGAGGCTGAGTAGCCTAGAGTATAGAGAGCTCTGACGATGGGATTGTGGTTAATCCCGAAAACATCGATGTTCAGTTCGACCCATACAAAAAGTCAAGAAATTGGTCTTTGTACTTTTCAATTGACACATGCTTTGAAAAATTATTTCTCAATAAAAAATTATTTAATTGTAAAAATTAAATTGAACGAGTTAAGCCTGAATAATAAATTTCTTTGAATAAATTTTATTTTCAAATTCATAACTCTATTTGGCCCACTGTGCTTAACTAGTTGGAGTAGTTGCAATTACCCAGCAAAAACGTTTGTAATTTTTGTAATCGGTAGTACTTTATTAATGGGTTACAAAGTAATGAGTAGTACTTATTTATCTTATTACTATGCTTCAAATTAGAACTACTCCTTAGTTTTTAATAAAATCAGTACATAGTTTAATCATTATTTGAAAGTAGTTAAAATTTGTTGATATGTATCAATAAAATAATTAGACAACCACTTTTTGAGTCAACATGTGTTTGTATATGTGTCGCTTAAACTTATAAGGTCAACAATAGCTGAGTGGGTAAAGTTCTTGCGTTCATATCTGAACGAGCACAGGTTCGTATCCCAGCTGGGTCAAAAAAATAAAAATTAAAAAATTAAATAAAATTTAAAAAATATGAATAAAACATAATGCGTATAATTTTTTTTCTAATTTCAATTTGTTTATTTGACTACTTATTTTTTAGCTTCAAGTAAGCCAGATAATAACTAGTTAATGGCTGTGACAATGTAAATACATTTGTACCCCCAGATAATAACTAGTTAATGGCTGTGACAATGTAAATACATTTGTACCCCTTATTTTTTGGACTTCTCAAACAAAAATAAGTACTTATCGAGTCAAATTGTAAGTAGTTACAACATAAATAAGCAAAGTTTTTGCTGGGTACATTCATGTTAGTGTAGCAATGCATGAGTTAAAATTTTCCTACATAAAAATGATTTTGAGCTCAGTAATACAATTATCATTGATTGTAAAGCACAACTACTTGTCATAATACAAAAGGAAACAGATGAGACCAACAGCCAAAGTTAAATAGAAATAGTGAAAGAATCAACAAACCAAAATGTTAAATTAAGTCTGAACAAATTGATTCTAAGCAAACAAGTACTTTTTCCATAATCTTTTTTTATTTTTTATTTTTATTTTTTATTTTTTTTTTTCAAAAACAACTTGTTTGTAGCTTGTCAGGTTAAATATTTGCTATAGCGACTGAAGGAAAGAACGAAGGGACTTAAAGCAAATATAAGTTTATGACATAAACAATTATTTATGTCTACATACTTAGTTATTTTAAAATAAGGCTAAATTTTCTTCTTAGAGGCTAAACTCTCTATAAAATCTTTATAAAAATAAAACTTTTTATAACTTTTCTTATATAATAAGTAAGCTATTGTGACTGGTGAGACATTTGACTCTAGAATCTGACTAGCTGCAAGAATGACAACCTTTTTGGAAACAACAAGAAACTATTTATGATTTGGACTGGTGCGACAAATTATTTTGATTATTGAGAAAAGTGATAAATATGTAAAAGTAATTGTTTATATAAATCAGTTTTATAATTGCTTTCGATGTTAATTATATGGGGTGATTCTCATAAACAATGCTCTTTTCGTGTTCCTGGAAAGCTTAGTGAAATATTTTATACTAAAAATGCTTAAGTTGGACAACGAACTTTAGTGTCATTTGAAATGTTCTGAATAAAAGTCCATATTAATCCAAAGTGATTATATAGGCTAAGGTAAAAAGTATGACTTAAGTAGAACAAGAAATCAGAAAAATTGGCATAAGGATTAACAATCCAATAACCATCAAATTAACATAACTTTAGTAATGATTTAATTATCGTATTCAAATTTCATGGAAAGTTTGTATATAAGAATTGTAATCATATTCAATAGATGGAAGTGTTCGAAAAAAGCGTTGTTATGTTCTGTTGCGTACGTTGAAAGTTAAACTGATGTTGATTTTTTCCCTTGTACCTTGGAAATATTGATCATGTCTAATTTTTTCTAAGTATGTATAACGTTAAAAATCTTAGCCTATATAATCAGCAGCATTGCCAGTTTTGCTTTTTGAGGCTAAATTTAGACTTTTAATTTGACTTCTAGCCTCGAAATTAGCTTTTTAGCTTTATGGCATTTTATTAGCCTTTTTTAGCCGTTTTAACCGACTTGAAAAAAAGGACAAAGGTTATCAATTCGTCATGTATTTTTTTGATGTGTAAACATCTATACGCTACGGGGTAAAAATCTTTTTCACAATACAATCACAAATTTTGAGTAAGATTAATCTTAGTTGAGTAAGATTGTAATAACGCGGTGTGAGCTGTGTATGAATGTATTAGTGTAATCATACGGACAACAAGAAGTACAGAGAAACTTATCAGCTGCATAGAAATACACTAACACTGGCAAAGGGAGTCTCAAGGTCAAACTCCTGCAGTAAGGTCGTAAGTTTGTTGGTTGGTGCTGTGTTGCCGTGTTTTTGAATTGAGTATTTCGGCGTTGCCGTTTTTGATTTTGGCCGGGAACTTCTGGGATTTAGGGGATTTTGTGTCCAGTTTTTCTGGATTCAGACCCGGTTCGTCTTGGTTTTTGAACCCGGGTTTTTTGAAAAATCCGGTTTTTCGGTTTTACCGAATTTGTTGCTGAGCTTGGTGCGATTTTTGGCTGACGGTTTATTGACTGCGTTTGTCTTTGACTGTTGGTTATTTTGCTGTTTAACTGCGGTAATTCCAACTATTTTGTACGGGTATACTATTTTTTTTTTACTTTTTTTGATGTGTAAACATCTATACGCTAGGGGGTAAAAGTCTTTTTCACAATACAATCACAAATTGTGAGTAAGATTAATCTTACTTGAGTAAGATTGTAATAAAGCGGTGTGAGCTGTGTATGAGTGTATTAGTGTAATCATACGGATAACAAGAAGTACAGAGAAACTTAACAGCTGCATAGAATTTACACTAACACTGGCAAAGGGAGTATCAAGGTCAAGCTCCTGCAGTAAGGTCGTACGTTTGTTGGTTGGTGCTGTGTTGTCGTGTTTTTTAATTCAATGAGTATTTCGGCGTTGCCGTTTTTGATTTTTGCCGGGAACTTCTGGGATTTAGGGGATTTTGTGTCCAGTTTTTCGGGATTCAGACCCGGTTCGTCTTGGTTTTTGAACCCGGGTTTTTTGAAAAATCCGGTTTTTCGGTTTTACCGAATTTGTTGCTGAGCTTGGTGCGATATTTGGCTGACGGTTTATTGACTGCGTTTGTCTTTGACTGTTGGTTATTTTGCTGTTTAACTGCGGTAATTCCAACTATTTTGTACGGATATATTATATTTTGCTGGAGGATAAATAATACTATTATTATATATGCCTGGTGGGAGTGAGTCAGAGGTGTCTGATGCGAAGCTTATCGGTTTGAGCGATTTGTCGGGTGTGTAGGAAGGTACGAGGGTGAAAAAGAAGCGGATGAAGCCCGGTTTGCCGAAGTTGAAACGGGTGAATTATGAGAAGAATGATTCGGTAGAAGGTGAAATGTTTCATTACTAGATGTTTACACATCTCCCCTGTGATCGGACTCACATTATTTTTTTTTATAAAACTCCGCCATTTATGAACCGATTTCAGCTTTTGTTGTTCTATTCAAAAGGATGTACTTCCAGATTGGTCCCATTGAAAAGTGGGCGGGGTGACGCCCATACAAAGTAAATACACATTCGTTTTCACCTACTTCTACTCGACCGGTTCTTATGAAACTTTACACACACATTAAGCTTCTGTTTAAATACTACATCAGGATCAAAAAAGTGGGCTGTGCCACGCCCATGAAAAGTAAATATTCTTTTTCAACAACTTTTACTAAACCGATTCGTATGAAACTTTGCATACACCTTTAGTTCTCGTTACAATACAACATTGTGGTTCGGAAAGTGTTCAGTGCCACGCCCATGAAAAGTAAAGAGGCATTTAAACTACTTCTACTTAGCCGATTCTTATGAAACTTTGCATACATATTTAGTTATCGTTACAATAAAACATTGTGGTTAGAAAAGTTGGCAGTGCCACGCCTATGAAAAGCAAATATTCATTTTAACTACGTCTACTTATCCAATTCTTATGAAACTTAACACACACAATTAGTTTTCGTAAAAGTACATGATGATAAAATATGGGGGCGCCTCTTTTGTAGTCGGGTTTTGTTTTGCAAGAATTATTTATTATCAATTTAGCCTCAAAAAATGCAAAATTTTTTCCGAACATTATCTGATTTTATTTTTTGTAATACTTCTCATATATCTCTTGAGAGGTTTGAGTTTTTAAACTTACAAAATAAAAAGAAAAATTCATTGTACAAAAAGAGTCACATAAATGATGATAACTTTCTAAATTTCAAAAATTTTTCCGATATTGCGCAGCATTGTCGAAGATCGCTTTAGAATTTACTCAGAAAATTCATTCAGAATTCGTACAGAATTCTCTCTGTTATTTCGGCAAAGTTTGTATAGTTTTCTCACGCAAAGAGGTCATATTTCTTGTCAACCGCTTATATGATTTTCGTTACGTTTTCTCAGCGATCTCGGATACGAATTCGACATCTTGTACAGTTTTGTGTATTGAACGTTACTCTTTCTTAGTATACTTCATTCCTTACTCATTTTAATTGCTGAAATTTCCTTAAAAATGCAAAGTGAATGTCTATGATTCTAAGTACACTGTACAACAAAATCAAATTTTAGCTCGCAATATCGCCATTGAAGGGGAGTTTTTTGCCTTAAAAAAAAACGAAATTTTGAATTAATTTTTAGAAGTTGACTGCTAAAACATTGAAAACTCGGTTTCGAAAAAAGTATAAATACATTTTCTACACGCAGAGAAAATATGTGTTTTTGTGCCATGGTTACGTCAACAATATCATGTTTCCCGATATAGCTTATGGTTGTGGCAAATAAGTTGTTATTGTTTTAAATAATTGTGAACCTTAATTAGTTTATGACAAAAAACTTATGCCTACATGTAATTATGACATTATTAGCATTTATATTAATTACAACATGGTTGAATTTATTCTTAAAAAAATTTCTAGCAACAGTCATGTTATATTTAAAAATTCAACAACAGTATGGTTCTATAACCATAAAATATGGTTCTTGTCCATACTATTTTAAAGCAGTTTGCTTGAAATCAAGCTATGGTTACAAAAGAGACATGGCTCTGACCAAACACATAAAAAAATAGTGGTACTCCTTGGCATGTTTCTTGTTACATAGTGTAATTAATTCAAAACTGATATCATCCTCTATATTAGAAACTACTCAGTTTTTGCAATCTAGTCTCAAGTAAATATCAATTTAATTTTAAATTTGTTCACATATTTATAGAATAATAATTAAGTATCTCTGTTTGGTACATTAAATTAATTACTTTTAACTCCCACTAATTCCAGTGATGTATTGTTTTAAAATGTTTCATATGCATTTTATTCGAATACCCACCTACATTATAAAGAACAGAAAAAAGGAAGAAAATATTTAATTCTTGATAATTCAGTTTTAGTATCCCGACATAATTTAAATAGGTAACAGACAAGTACATGTACTGTCAATAACAAGCACTTTTGCTTTTTGCCATTTTTATACAATTATTATACGAGGGTTGTTATTTCTAACAATTTATTCTTTCGGTCACATACAAAAGTGTGGAAAGCATTATAAAGAATATTTGGAAAATTAATAAAGATATTTCCAAAAAGAAAGATTACACCTTTAGGGTGTCCACAGGAAAGTCCACTTTTTGGTCACGTGCGACATCAATCAGTTGAGCTTGTCTGTCAGAACCATGTATTTCGATTTTTCTTAAACTTTTACTTAATGTTCATCTACTAAAAGCAGTAAAAAATACGTTTTCTTAAAAAAAAAACAACTATAATGGCTTGGTGTCGCACGTGACAAAAAGTATACTTTCCTGTGAAAATGCTCATATGTAAAATGCACCTCGTATGTTTAGCACAATGTAAAGAACTTTGCTAGCAAATACTTTCCGGATAAATTTAAGGAGAAAATGTTTTATTTATTTATTTATTCGCTGCCTCTGTTTCATACAATCATATCGACAAGATTTTTTTCGATTTGCTTTACAAGTTTATACTTATTTTCTACGTGCTGTAAATATCAAGATAAACTAATTTAAACTGAATTTTATTTAAAAATTATTTTCATTTCGTTACTAGGATGCTGTTCATTTTTTTTGTAAATTTGTTTAAGTACATGCAGTACTTGCATTATATTCAACTAAATAGATATTTTTGATATATTGTCTCTTCTTGAACAATATACTTGAAAAGTATAAAAAGACATGTCGTGTCAGGCATACAATTCTAGATTTGTTTACTTCTACAATTATTCTTTGGATTTTGTCATATGCGTTAATTAAATTTGAAAAAAAGAAAGAAAAAATTATGTCACTACCATGAGTTACATGAGTGACAAAGAACATTTGTAAATTATTTACCTCTGCGGGATGTTTCTAATTGAATAGTCTGTAAAAAAGAAAAAAAAAATAAATTGAATTTTTTTATAATTTAAAGAAATGAAATGTTATTAATAATTTTTTTTATTATTGGTTCAGAGCGCCCTTGTAGAAAACTGAGTTCACTTTAAATTAACTTTAAGCTAACTATTTCGCAACTAGTGCTGACTGACAGACACTTTGATTACTTTTCAATGGAAGCAACTAATAAATATTTTAACACTGCGATATCGTAGGCGGTAGTCAATTGTCCGACTCTGCATTATTTTCCAACTAACTTAAAGTTGATTTTATTTAAGTCCACTGGTAGTTAGTATGCAAAAAGATGCTGCTGGGGGCTCGAACTATGTATCACACGTTTTATAGTCAACGCGCGCTGACCACCCAGCTAAGGCAACATTTAAAATAATGACAGCAAAAAGTTAATATAAACTTGAAATGAGTTTCAAAGTAACTGAGGGAGTAAGATTGTTAGCTCTCACCAAATTCCATTATGCACTCAACTTAAGAATTGATTTTGGGTCAGTTCTGGATTATATTGTAGTTAGCTTTTAGTTAGTCTGAAAAGGTTAATTATAAGTTGATTATTTTTGTAGTGGACAACTGATTTTCCTGCTGAATTTGCTGGGCGACAAATAATTTGCTGTTTAAATGTATTAATGTTTAGTTGCTTTGTTGATACCCAGTAGGCCAGATTACCTTGTCGACATTGTCGCCGATAATTTTTGTAAGAATTGTGCTCTGTCGATCATGTTTTCTAATCGACAATTTAAAAGAAATCATCCTTCACCACAATCTGAGCGACAACTTTTTACATTTTGTCCTTTATTAAACACTTTTGACGACAAGATGAGCGACAATGTCTCACGTTTTGTCTTCAGTAACATTGTGGAGGACAAGATGAGCGACAATGTCTTATAGTTTGTCTTCAATAAAAGGACAATATGAGTGACAATATCTTACGATTTGTCTTCAGTAATATTGTGCATGACAATATTAGCGACAATATCTTACATTTTGTCCTCAAACCAACTTTGTTGAGGACAATATAAGCGACAGTGTCTTACGTTTTATCTCCACTATTATTATGGAGGACAATATGAGCGACAATGTCTTATAATTTGTCCTCAAACCAACTTTGTTCAGGCCAATATAAGCGACAATGGGTTACATTTTGTCTTCCATCCAACTTTGTTGAGGACAATATGAGCGACAGATTCTTACGTTTTGCCTTCAGCATCGATGCCATTTTTAGCCTTTTTTACGATATACCAAAAAACGATGTGACATACTGTGTTGTCTTATCGTTAGTTTTTTACGATAAGTGTTGTCATATCGTAAAAAACTTACGATATGACAACGCAGTATGCCATATCGTTTTTTGTCATATCGTAAAAAAGGCTAAAATGACACCGGTGGTCTTCAGTAATAAAGGACTAAATTAGCGACAATATCTTATATTTTGTCGTCAATATAACATTATTACAAACAATACGAGCGACAATGTTTTACTTTTTCTCCTCAACCCAAGTTTATTGAGGACAATATAAGCGACAGTGTTTTCCGTTTTGTTTTGTTTTCAGTAACATGGAAGACAATATGAGGCACAATATTTTATAATTTGTCCTCAATTCAACTATGTTGAGGACAATATCAACTTTATTGAGCATAACCCAACTTTGTGTAGGACAAGATGAGCAACAACGTCTTACACTTAGTTCTCAATGTCATACCCTACCAGCAAATTAGTAGTAGACTACAAAAGTAGTCTATTTATAGTTAAGTTTTTGGACTAACTAAAAGCTAACTACAGTATAATCCACAACTGATCCAAAATCAACTGTTAAAATAGTTGAAATTAATATTTACTTTTCATGGGCGTGGCACTGCCCACTTTTATAAACACAATGGTGTAATGTAAAGATAACTAAATCTATATGCGAAGTTTCATGAGAATCGTCTAAGTAGAAGTAGTTAAAATGCTTATTAACTTTTCTTGGGCGTGGCACCGCCCACTTTTCTAAACATAATCTTGTATTGTAACGATAACCAAAGGTGTATGCAAAGTTTCATAAGAATCGGCTTAGTAGAATCTGTTGAAAAATAATATTTACTTTGCATGGGCGTGGCACAGCCCACTTGTTTGATCCTGATGAAGTATTTAAACAGAAGATTAATATGTGCGTAAAATTTCTTAAAAATCGGGTGAGTAGAAGTAGTAGAAAAAGAATGTGTATTTACTTCGTATGGACGTGACCCCGCCCACTTTTCAACAGGACCAATCTGGAAGTCCATTCAGGACCTTTTGAATAGAGAAAAAAAAATCCGAAATCGGTTCATAAATGGTGGAGTCTTGAGGGAACATACATAAAAAAAAAATAGGATATCGCAATGTTAAAATAGTCAGTTAACTTCATTAGAAGTAATCCAGGCATCAACCACAATTAGTTATGAAATTGCTAGCTTAAAGTGCGTTTAAAGTTAACTCAGTTGCTTATAGGGTATTTTAGGTGGTGCTGTATCAAGCTGGTAAGCGCGAAAACTTATAAACATGCAGCCCGAGTTCGAAGCCGAGCTAAGTCCAGTCAATAATCTAAATGAAACGGGAAAAAGTAAGCAAACAAATTTGTATAATTAATTTAATCGCTGACGACAAAATAAACGACATTGTAGCCTATGTAATCATTGACGACAAAGTAGGCGACATTGCCGTTTATTTAATCAGTGCGGACAAGATAGGCGACATTGTCGCTTATGTAATCATTGAGGACAAAATGGACGACACTGTCGCTTATTCTTATTTAATGATTGACGAGAAGACAATTGTCATTGACACTTATATAATCATTGTCGAAAAATAGGCGACAATGTCGCTCAGATATTTACATTAGGATTATTTGAACGACAATCTGAGCGACATTGTTCAAAAATGTCTTTGATGATTTGTTCCGGCTGTCCGAATTTTGTCGTCGAGGATTTAATATTGGCGTGCACCCGTCATAGATGATTCCTTAAAGACGTGGCCAGCTTGGTATTTATAACGCACTGTAGTGCTCTTGTTATTGTTTTGTTGTTGTTCATTTTAATGTTCGTGTTGTACAAATGTAAATCGCCGACCAACAGCTGACAAATTTCGCATTACATGCAAGATTGCCGTCTACTGGACTATATTCACCTCCCTTATTCTTCTGTAACTGAAAATAATACTTAAAATTAGCGATTCCCTTTACTTAAAGTTTTCATGAGAACTTAAAGGTTTATAACTATTTGTAACATGGAGTGGGAAAGTGTTAATAAAGTTGAACAATTTAAAATTAATATAAAAAATTTCGAAATGAAAGGCACCAACATGGAATACAACGGAATATTGAAATGACATCAATCAACCAATCAATCAAAAGCGAAAGCATAAAAGTTTTTCTAATTTATCCTCTTTACATATTTCACTTCTTATTTTTCTATGATAATTCAAATAAAGTTAGATTTATGCTACTAAAAATAGCCAGTGTAATGTTAATTTTTTTTTATGTTTATCAAATTTGGTAAAGTTTGACATTATTTCAACTGACTTGAAAGAAAATTTGTATGTAAATATTGTATTAATTTTCTTTTTTCCCCTTTTGTATATTTTTGTTTAACATTTTCCCTTTCTATTTTTTTTACTCTATTATACCCTTGAGTATGAAACGTTATTCTTAAATATAAATAAACAAATATTTGCTATTAAATTCATATATATTTATTTAACTTAAGCTATTTATATTGTAAAATAAACAAGTAAGAGCACTAGGTACACTGAAAAAAATATTTCACAATTTGTTCTAATTAACAATTAACATATTTTTTAAAAGTAATATTTTAATCTAATCAACGTTTTTTTCAATTGGTTTTAATTTACTTTTAAAACAATCCTATTAATTGATTTTAAATCAATATACCATAAAATTAAAAAAAAAATCCAATTACGAAAGGCTAAACAGCATCCAGCAACATCCCAAAAAAAAGCAGCAAAACACAGCATCTAAGATGCCCATAGCAAAATCAACAAGGAAAAGGGATGTTAAAGATGTTCTAGGTTCGATGCCTTTAAGACTTACTTTTATTTATATTTACAATGTGTAAGAACGAATTATTACATGTAATTGGATTATTTTTTTGGCATAATATTGATAAGAATTTTCACATCATAATCTCTGTGATATTTCATAAAAGACAAACAATACAGCAATGTAAATATTGGTTTAAATAAAACACATTAAATAAACCTTTAAACCAAAAATATAAAAATTTAATGTAAGCAAATATATCATATTTCCTATTTGCATAATAAAGGTCCTTCCGTGTGTGTTTTAAATCTAGTAAAATACATTGACAAGTTTTTATTGAACTTAGCAGCAATCGTAAGGAACTACAGTGAAACCTCTCCTAACAGACACTTCCCCCATAGCCGGACAAATTTTTTAGAACCAAGATTTTCGTCAGTTTTTCAATACAGAATGCATTCCCATAACCGGACGTGGACACAAAATTTTAGAAAATTTGGCTAAAAATACCTCTCATAAACGGACAGAAGCGTTGAAATACAGCAGGATTTTATTAAATTTGTATGTAGCTCATATATTTTTCAACTATGATTAATATTTCTGTTAATGCCAATGAAATTGGTAATTCCGCCGTTACCACAAATTAATATATTGGAATAAATATTCATTAAAAAAGGATGTTTGCTAGAGTGGGTGGCTCTGAAATAGATAAAATGTATATTGATTGGTTCGGAAAGCGCAATTTTTCCCATCATAATAGACCAGTTCTACATTGCGCTTTAATAATATGTAACATTATAAAATAAAATATTTTAAATAATAAATGTGTTCCTCTCGCATAAGCGGACACTTCTCATAATCTGTCAAAAATACGGCGACGATGAGTGTACGGTTATGGGAGGTTTCACTGTACATTAAAAAAGAAAATAGGTTAAATTTGCAGTACATATATTATAGATGTGTATTTCTGAGTCGTTGTACCATAACATCTTAAGTCGAGTTCAGTCAAAACCGAGTTAAGGTCATATTCTGGTTCGCCTTCTTACAATCCACATTTGGATCTTATCCGTTTTCAAATAATTCGATTTTCGAAAAAGTTATCACGGTTTTTTTATATTACTTTCTAGAACACCAACACAGTAGATTTTGTATTAAATCTTTAATATTTCCAAACACGATTTTTAGACTTAAGATGTTATGATAAAACGACACAGATTTGTATTAAATATTATTGAGAAAACTATTATGTAATTTTGTAAACATATTTGTGTTGTCCTAAAAATAAACTACTTAGAAATTATATAAAAATAAAGCATGTGGAAAAGATAAGGTAAACATATTAAACTGTACAACAAAAAAAAAATTTTTTTTTTGTACAGTTTTTTGTTGTACAGTTTTAGTGGGAGTTCAACTCCGCCCCCATTTTACACATTTTTATGGTGAATCGGCTTAGTAAATCTTGTAATTCTTACATTTAAGGTATAAAATGTGTTCGCCAGTTTTATGTAAAACACTACGACAAACATATATGTTAAACACTTTAACCCTCTAACTCTTTGCGCTATGGGTCTTTTTGCCCTTTTTTTTTTAAAAGGCAAAATGCACTTATAGTCCCACAAAAACATTCGTCCATAAAATTTTATTATAAGTCTTTAAAGGCACCAAACCTCCAAACTTAATGTGAAGGTAAGAAATCATTCGAAACTTAAAATGTGCTTAAGGGTTAATTTCAAACTTATTCATAATTAGTTCACTTAAATTAAAATATTAATAAATCGAACCTGACTTGTTGCAACCCATAAAATACAGTAAAATCACCCAATGGAATTGTAATATAATAGAGTTGTGTGCTGAACTATTAACCGGAAGATCGCAGGTTCAATGCCTGCCAAAGCTTAAGCAGTAAGTGTGTTTGTTAAGAAAAGAACGCACGGTGTCATGAGACACTGCTTTGGAACGAAGTTCCTGTCGCCTTCGGCCTACCCTCTATCATCGTAGGCCATCATATTACTCATACGTAATAATTTTTGCCCTAAAAATATTTTCTACACATATTTTTTTTTTGGAATTAAAAATTCACAAAGAAATGTCCGTTTAATATATCGTGAAAAATTTTAAAACGCAAGCGGATTGCAACACCGAAAAAACAAAAATTCGTATTCCATTACTGAATTCATAAATTCAAATATTTTTTTTACAGAAATTGGACCTACCACAGAATTCGTAAAACTAAAAACTAAAATTTGTAATTATTTAATAAGAAAAAAAACCATGTTTTCTATTAAAATATTGTATTGGATTATTTGAAAATCAAACAAAAAACTAATAAAATTTAAAAACTAATGCAAACACATCTGTCTTACAACAAAATCTTATCATAATTTTTCTGTGTATGTTTTTTAATAAATAGTCAAGAAATAAAAATTAAATAAAACACATATATCCCCTTTCGTTTTTTGCCCTATTTCATTTTGGCAATTTTTTCATTTTGCTTTTTCCTTTAATTTTATTTTTTTAAGATTTTTGTTGATTTAGCGATTTTTTTGGTTTTGGCGCTTTTTACATTTTGACGTTTTTTTTATTTTTTTTTTGCGATTTTTCGTTTTTTAAAATTTTTTTTTGTTTTTTGACGATTTTTTTAGTTTTGAGGATTTTTTCGTTTTGGCGTATTTTTTGTTTAAAGTTCTTTCGCGTTTTGACGATTTATTTTAGTTTTAGCGCTTTTTGTCAGTTTTGGCGGTTTTTTTCGGTTTTTGGTGATTTTTTAGTTTTAGCGATTTTTTTTTTTGGTTTTGACACTTTTTCGTTTTGGCGATTTTTTAGGTTTTTGTAGATTTTTTTTTTAGGTTTAGCGCTTTTTTTGTTTCGGCGCTTTTTTCGTTTTGGTAATTTGTTTTAATTTTAGGCAATTTTTTTCGTTTTTGACGACATTTTTAGTTTTAGCGATTTTTTAGTAGTAAGTGCTTTTCTTCGTTTTGACGATTTTTTTTCGTTTTTTAAGCTTTTTTGGCGATCTTTTTAGTTTTGGTGATTTTTTGCGTTTTAACGATTTTTTTAATTTTGGTGCTTTTTTCTTTAAGCGCTTTTTTATTTTGTTGATTTTTCATTTTGACATTTTTTTAATTTTGGAATTTTTTAGTTTTAGCGTTTTTTAAAATTTTAAGACTTTACCTCTTATGGTTTCCAAGATACATCAGATTGTCTAAACTGCATAGTCAAAATTACATTAACTGATAGAACACCCTTTAATTTTTGTTGTCTTAAATATCGCTGTTAATTGGTGTAGTCTATTCTACAGACTTCACCAATTAAAACTAACTTTGAAAATATAAAGAGCCTAAATATAAGTGTCTGTATATTACATTAGTATTTTAACATTTTTGGTTGCTCGCTTTAGAACACCCTTTAATTTTTAATTGGCATATACATATTTGTTGCTGTATCGGCCAAAGCTTTACATATTCTGTGTAATTATCAGAACCGTTGCTCTTACAGTTCCCGAGAAAACAGCCTATGACAGACAGACATACAGACGGACAGACAGACAGACAGACAGACAGACAGACAGACAGACAGACGGACACGCAGACGTGCAGACGGACGGACAGTGTAACGAAAACAATAAAGTTCCTTTACATTTTTGGTGTACGGAACCCTAAAATGAAGTTTAGTGCAGTTTTCGTGCAGGTAAATCAAATTCTTCTGAAAACTTGACTATTTTTAGAAAATATACTCTTCTGGCCACATTTTATAGCGAGCGGGTAAAAATTAAATTTCAGATTAATTATGTTAAATATATCTAAAATAATTTGTAGAGAAATTTAAAGAACTCGACGCTTAGTTTTGAAAAATTTTTTGAGAAAAATGTCGAACAAATAAGCTCTATTTTTGTAAAAATTTGACCATTTTCACGTTCATTTTAATGTCTTGACTTTGTTTCTTCTTAACGACTACATGAATTGGAATAACTTAAACAATTTTTCTGCGTGCTATCAAGGATTGTGTTAAAAACTTAAAATATTTTTTTCGAAAATTTAGAACAAAGTCTGAAATAAAGTGTATTTTCTTTATCTATTTATAAACTTGACACCGAATCTAAATTCATTGAAATCGGATAATACAGGGTTTTTTTTTAGAGGTATAGAACTTCGAATTGAAATAAAACACAAGAAAATCGTTTTAATGTCCATCAATTTGGCTTTATTGGAAGGATATATTTATGCCATTAATGTTTAAATATGATTTCGGGCATGTGGCCGCCGCGGCTGGCTCGAATAAAGCCAATTCTACAGGTCCAATTTTCAACCACTTTTTCGAGCATATGGGGCCGTATGTTGGCAATAACGCCACGAATGTTGGCTTCCAAGTCCCCTAACGTTTCTGGCTTGTTGGCGTAGATGAGCGACTTCACATATCCCCAAAGAAAATAGTCCAATGGTCACACGATCTTGGTGGCCAATTGACAGGTCCATTCCGCGAAATTATGCGCTCATCGAATGTTTCCTTCAATAAATCGATTGTGACGTGCGCTGTGTGGCATGTAGCGCCGTCTTGTTGGAACCACAACTCATCCACATTTATGCCATCCAATTCGGGAACAAAATAGTCGGTTATCATGGCTCTATACCGGTCTCCATTAACGGTAACTGACTCTCCAGCATTATTTCGGAAGAAGTATGGCCCAATGACTCCACCAGCCCATAGAGCACACCAAACAGTCAGTTTTTGTGGATGTAATGGCGTCTCAAGGGTCTCATGTGGATTCTCTTCACTCCAAATGCGGCAATGTTGCTTGTTGACGTAGCCATTCAACCAAAAATGAGCCTCATCACTGAACAAAATTTTGCGATTTTGCTTGCGGTAAACTTCGCGAACTGAACCATTATTTTCGAAATAAATTTGCACGATTTGCAAGCGTTGTTCTTTTGTCAACCTGTTCATGATGAAATGGCAAACCAAACTAAATATTAATCACTTGACAGCTGACAAAATGGCCGCCAGTTAAAAAAGTGATGCCAACTTAAAGTTCTATACCTCAATAAAAAACACCCAATATATGTAAAAGTTATGAGGCCGACAAAGCTTTTCATGCCTGAGGTAGTCAACTTGACACCCTGTAGCTCAATGTGTATTTCAACAGGGTGCTCCAAATTTAAACTTTCTTAAAGCTTGGGTCCTCCTCTATGATTTTATTTACATTGTTTTTTAAGCGGATTTCAAGTTTTAAAGATATAGATTTATTGCCATTTTTCAATTGGACCCACTATGCATCTTGGGCTACTGTAGGCGTTAGCCATCGGGCCCACTTTCGGCCTTATCTTTTGACCTCTTATCTTTATCACCCTTCGACAAACTCTGCCCGGGTCCGGGCCTACCTACCTAATGACACCAATTAAACGAAGATAGTAATTTCAACCGCTACGTGGAAAAAAGAAGACAATTCGTCAACAAAAAAACAGTTATCGTCTGGAAGATATTTAAGCGATACTTGACAAGATACTTTTTGCCAAGATACCTTCATGTAGCAAGGGCACCAAGCACCGGCCAAGACACTAATATGGTCCAACGATTCGCAAAAACTTGAACAAAAATCTCCCCAAAATCCATGAAGTTCCCCGGATTCCCAAAAACCAAGATACAAATCTCCCTGAAATCCCAGAATTTCTCCGGAAAACTACGGTAGCACTGAAACGTTTTGCTGTGTATAAGCACTATTTCGGCGAAAGTAAGGGCATGGCTCTTGATATTGTTAAGGTGTTGCATAGAGTGGCGGTATGGCGCACTTTTGTCAAAACTTATCCCTTTTGATGCCGGTGATGACTTCTCTCGATTTATATCAAGCTTTCTCATTGATCATCAAATGATTTGAACATAAATTCTCACTCCTACACTATGTAAGTAATAGAATAAAAGAGCCAGTAGGCGGCTACCTGTATGTAGTTGACCAGACCTGAATTTATGTACAGTGAGATAGTTCCCTATACCTATTCTTTATAAAGTGCGCACTCACTAAGCCCAACAGGGCTGCCGCGGCTGTAGGGCAGTTATGGTAGGTATCAAAATTTGTGTAATTTTAAATGTATTTGACCACGTCTGCCATTTGGAAATTTTGAATTATATGATTATTATTGTAACTGAAAAATGTCAATGACAGACCATAATCGCGCGTCTAAGATCGTGGCAGATAATTTTGAAGGTACAAACAAATATTGGCCCCAATGCTCCTAAGATGCCCCGAGAGGGCCAAAGTAAATAGAGACCAGAAATATATTGAAAAAAAAATCAGGCGCGGATCCAGCTTGAACTTCTAACTGAAACCTACTACTTTGCAAAAAATAGAAACTAGGTATATTTTATTTTTTTTGGGGAGAATTATCCCGTTCCCCCTTGTAACCGCGCCTGGTTGTAGTAGTAAACGCTTGTTATAAATAATTTTAAATAATTAAAGAAAATATTTTTTGCATTTTTTAATCGGTTAACACAATTTCAGTCAATTGAGTGAAAAATCTCTTATTAAGTTTTATTATCCTAAATTTTCATCAAATATATTCTAAAGCAAAAACATAATTAATCATTTATTTGGCTTAGAAAATTAATTGCCATGTGTGCAAGTACACAACGTTGAGGGATAAATTGCAGGTTGTATATTCGCAAAAACTTTTGAATTAAATTTAGTTTTAAAAACTATTTTAATTTCAACTTAATCGTTTTATTTATAGTAGTTAAACACTCACTACAAATAGAAGTGAACTAAAAACAGGAAACTAAATAAAAATCTAAAATCCACTAAAAAATTAAAATGAATTTACTAAAGTGTAACTTTGATGTTAATGTAATTGACAAATAAGCGTGTTTTTCAGTTTTCAATCAGCATTTGTCAAACCAAACTTTATTATCAGCCACGAAATTGTAATTTTAATTTTAGTTAAGGTCACTGAAGTTACATATTTGATTTCGAATGAATTCAAATTAGTTTTTAAGTGGACATTAAGTAAATGACAGTTTTTGAATTGGAATATACTGAGAGACAGCGAAGGCCAAATATCTTGGTATCAGTAAGAGATATTCAAATAAATAATAGTACTTTTGAACTAATTAATATACATATGCAGATATATCTAACACTGCTTTAGAGGCGAACATGTTTAAAGTTTGTTGCACATTTTTAATGTAATTAGGAAGTGCTGAACACCGGCCATTTATATTTTAAAATGTTTGACTTTGTAAAACATTGCAACATAAACTTACAACAGTCTGTTCACAAGCTTTGTAGTTGTATTTGCTACAATATTATACCTTACAACAGTTGTGCATTTAACAAATATATATAATTGCTGTGTAAAATTATAGAAAATGATTAGATCAACTTATCCTTTCAAGACAGATTGTATTAATAATTTGTTGTAAAGGAGAAAATAATAACTTTGCTAATAGTCAGTCAACCTTGCGAGAATTTCCTAAGATCTTGTATTTATTTAAAATATATACCTTTAACAGAAATCTTTCGGAAAATGATTGCTCACCCGGAAATCAATCAACATAAATTGATTGAAAGAAAAATGTGCTTCAAAATATCTGTTCCACTAAACTTGCCTGCCCAAAGAAATAAACATCTTTTCGAATAACAAATATTTAACCATAAATATATTTTATAGATGTCTTTTTTAAATAAACTGCAAAATATTCAGCTAAAATTGTGTAAACTTTTACGTTAGCAGATGTATTTTAAAAGATATTTGTAAAATTTTAATACTTATTTGTATTGTAGTTTGTTTATTTTTGTATGCGAATATTGAAGCAGAAACCACAACGATTTGTGTTGGTAATTTAAATATGCAGATGGAATTATATATTTTTGTATAGATATTTTTATTAGATCAATGTAATTTGCAGGTGAAAGAAAGTATTTGTGAATGAACGTGAGATATAGAAAAGCAGGAGAATTTTAGTTTCTTTTAGGTAAAATAAAAAATAATTTATTTAGTAAAAATAATATAACAATAATTTCTAGAACTAACAAATTTGCATTCTAAGATGATATATAAAAAAAAAATACTTGAATGCGAATGAAGTGTGTTGCGGCACCGAAAATACCTATTCCGTTCTACTCGTGCACCATTCTGCTTTGGTACCACCAAACAGAGACAACAAAATTGCAGTTACAGATTGCAACTTGTTTAAAAAAAAAGTTCAAAATTCCATGTGAAATCGTGAAGAATTCAACACCGATTCTAAAAATTCTAACAAAAATGTTATATGGATGATTTTGGTTTTTGGGATACATAATTTGATTTTTTTGAACTTAAAAAAATATGTGGATGTAAAGTAAATATGGCCGTTTTCGTAACATTCCACAGACCCAGAAATGTTCGATTTTGTAAAGCTCAATCAAAAAGAAAAATAATTTTTTGTATTAAAAGTTACCTTTCTTTCTCAAATACTCCTTGTTTTTGCTAATAGACTTTATAAATTGATAAGTTTCAGATATTAGCATTCATCGAGGCATTGTATTTCTTTTTCATTTTCTTACACTTCAAATGAAGTCTATATGCATTTCATTGGCGCTTTAGCAAATCGTCAGTAGAATTTAACCACAACTTTGAAAAGTCACATTTCTTTAAATAAGAAAAAAGTTTAATAAGTAAGTCTCCGTCCAGACTTGCAATTTTTCTTGCAGCAACTTTTTATTTTTTAGTGAGAAAAAGCGAGAGAGGAATACAAAATGTATATATTTCTATTTTATCACTCTCACACAAAACAAGAGTTGCTGCAACAAAAGTTGCATAGTCTGGACCGGGTCTAAGCAATTTTTTGTCATAAATAGTTACTATTATTTTTTCTTTAAAGAGAAATACGTTCTGACATTCTTTATTAAGTTACAGCTTTTCTCTATATCGTTGCTGGTTTTTTGTCTGTTTGAAGTTACACACAAAAACATATAAAAAAAATTTTTTTTCAAACAAAAGTTTGTCTAAAAATAAATTTCATTTTCAGTAAATATTCTTTACTGAATCAATGAATTTCTTGTTTGACTTTTGTAGGACGCAAACACCAAAAACAACAAGAAAACACTGGTTTCTGTGTTGAAAAAAAACAACAACGATGACGACATACACACAAATAACAACAACCATGATAGCAAACGGAATGCGATTGCACCAACTTTGTTTACTGTAGATTTTAAGTAAATTATTTTGTTAATGTCGTTTTCGTTCATTTTTTAGAGTCTTTAAGTAAACATTCAGACTTGAACACATATAAAAAAGTGAAATTTAATAAATGCTTAATGGTTGATGATGATGACCCAGTCAAAAAAAAATTCAGTAAATGTTTTTGTTTGATTAAGTAAACAATTTTTTTTTAGTATTTGTTAGTATTTTTAGACTAATTTTTTTATAAATTGAGACAAAAATATTGTTGGATATTTTTCAGAAAATCCATTAAATCTTTTTGTTTCATTTAGTGAATTGTTTTGTTTACAATTTGTAAATATTTTTTAACAAATTGTTTTATAGATTTAAACAATTTATTCATTGAAAAAACACGTTTTTTTAATGAAATTGTTGAGATTTTTTGTCTATATATACAAAATTTTTTTGTAGGCCCGTTTCTAGACAATTGAATTTCATTGAATTCCCTTACTGAAAATGAAATTGAGTTCTTTTTCTGTGCAGCTTTATCATCCTAAAACCCGAAGCCAAATCTTCAGTGTTCTATTGAATAGAACACTGAAGATGGCACATAGCCGAAACCGGTCTGTTTACAAACCAAATTTGACGTGGGATGACGGAAAATCGTTCCAAATTAAAAAAAAACCCCGTCGGAAGAAAAACACAACACTCAAACTTACGCTTCTTATGGGCCGTGGGATTTCTTGGAAATTTCTGAGGATTTCTGAGATTCTCAGAAGAAAATCTTAGTTTTCGATGATTGCTTGTTATTTAGTACGTAAATTCCTATATAACTGCAAAGTTTCATTCGAAAATATTGATAATTAATAATATTATAGCACTAAGAACAATTTTTGCATGCACAAAGACCGTTTTCTCTCTTGTTTTGCAAGAAGTCAAAAAAAATTTTAAATTATTAAACTATGAGCCACTGTTGAAAACTACACATAATTTTATAAATATAAATATAACCCAGCAAAAACTTTTGTCATTTTTGTAGTCGGTAGTACATTTTTAGTGGGCTACAAAGTAATGAGTGGTACTTATATTTACCTTATTACTATGCTTCAAATAAGAGCAACTACCAAGAGCAACTACCTAGTTTTGAATAAAATTGTTACGTATTTTTCTCATTTTCTGAAAATAGTTACAATTTGTTGTTGTGCATTAATAAAATAAGTAGACCAGCGCTTTTTAAATCAACATGTGTTTGTATATGAAAACAAATTTTTGTCGCTTAAACTCATAAGTCAACAATAGCAGAGTGGATAAAGTACTTGTCTTCAAATCTGAACGAGCACAGGTTCGAATCCCAGCTGGGTCAAAAAAAAAAACTTTAGAAATAGAAATAAAATATCTGTAATGTGTATATTTTTTTTAAATTTTTATTTGTTTTTTTGACTACTTATTTTTTAGCTTCAATTAAGCCAAATAATAACTAGTTAATTACTGTGACAATGTAAATACATTTGTAAGGGGTGCCCCTTATTTTTTGGATTTCTCAAACAACGTGCTTGTAATATGACATACATAATAAAAGGAGCTATAAAAGTTGAGAAAAAAATCGAGTTATGGCGTTCATGAAATTTTTTTCAATTAAGTTTCTGTTGATTCAAGAAGTAAATTTAAAAACGTCAAATTTACATTATTCTTCGGTGTTTCGCTTTTTTAAATCAAAACAAACAAAATTAAAATATGCAAAGTGGCAACACTTTCTTAATTTTTTTCCGGGAGAGGCACATTCGGACAGGATGTTTTTTGTGTTGCAAATATAAAGAGAACACTGTGGGTTATGGCATACTGTAGGTACTTGGCCTGAGCAAGGTGGTATTTATTACACTTCTATTCCAACGAATTTTTATGAAATTTTTATACACTTACGATTTTTGGGACTTTTAAACGGTACATTTTGAAGGAGTGCCTTTCCAAGACATTTTTTTTTCATTGACAATCTTCAATTAGAGGAAAAATAGCCTCTAAATTCTGAAGAACTTTTTCAAATCCGTCCAGTATTTGCGATTTTATAGCTGGAGCAACGTAGCAATAATAATTTGCTTTCGAATTGTGCCTCTGTGGCTGAGTGGTAGCGATGCTAGCCTGTCAGTCCAGAGGTCGTGAGTTCGATTGCCGCCATAGATCCTGGGTGTTTTCCGCAAACAAGCTAATCGCTTCGAGGGTTGTGTTTGTTAGAAAAAAATTTATATATTTCTTAAGAGTTTTATTTTATATGCCAACTTTTAGCGATCATTGAGATCTAACGACATATTTTACGTCTAATATGTTACGTGTAAAATAGCAAAAAGTCACAACGATCCGGAAACATTTATTTTCTACCATCTGTCTGTCTAGATTGACCATACGTCACATAATGCGTTTGGAACAAAATTTACTTTAAGATATGGCGCAAAAAAATTTTTTTTTATTTTTGCTTAAAACGTAAAAAATGCAAATTTTTTCAAATCTTAAGTCCTGTAACTCAAATAATTTTAACCCGATCAAAATAGTTTATATATTGGCGGAAAGAGGAGAGACATATCTATGCTACAGTGCAAAATTTTTATAATTCAGATGAACAGTTCTCAAGATATTTAGAAAAAGCTAAAAAAAAACTTCAGAAAAACTCGTTTTTCGCGCATATCTCGAAAACGCTTGTTAAGAAAATAAATGAAGAGCATATTCGTGGTCAGCAATTTCAAATTAAAGTAGAAAACATTTCAAAGAAATTTATTATTCAGGCTTAAGTTCGTTCAATTTAAATTTTACAATCAAATCATTTTTATTGAGAAATAATATTTCAAAGCATGTGGCAATTGAAAAGTACAAAGACCAATTTCTTGACTTTTGTAAGGGTCGAACTGAACATCGAGCTTTCTCAATTTTGGGTGAGAGCTTTCTCAATCTTGGGTGAGAAATATAAACAAAAAGCACAAGTGTGGTTGTTGATTAGAATAAGTGCCAAGTATGGTAAATTTCTAAGCCACCATAAAATAAGCTTAAAGCCAGGAAACATAGATCTTTAATGCAATTGGTTTAATGCCAGATATTTACCGCTTTACTTTGGAGGCTGAGTAGCCTAGAGTATAGAGAGCTCTGACGATGGGATTGTGGTTAATCCCGAAAACATCGATGTTCAGTTCGACCCTTACAAAAAGTCAAGAAATTGGTCTTTGTACTTTTCAATTGCCACATGCTTTGAAAAATTATTTCTCAATAAAAATGATTTGATTGTAAAAATTATATTGAACGAACTTACGCCTGAATAATAAATTTCTTTGGATAAAGCCCATATAGTTCGACTAAATACACACAACTTCATTTAGAACAAATTTCTTTAAAAAAAAAATTTTTTTAAATTATTTTAATTGTCAATAAGTATTTAATTAAGCCTTAAACACATTTGAAGTTTCTGGCGGTCAAGCTTAATTTTTTGTTGCTTTTAAAGACCTATAATAGGATTTTATGACATATTTTTTTATGACATTTTAGCCCGCTGTTTAAGGGGAGTATTTTTGCCTTTTTATTCAAGAAAGGACAAAAAGACCCATACAGCAAAGAGTTGGAGGGTTAAAATATTCTACAAAAATATTTCTCGTGGTGTTTTGCATAAAAGTGCTGCACACAGCGTATACCCCAAGCGTAAGTATTAACGAGATTTCTTATGCCGATTCACACGATGTGCAAAAGAGAGAGAGAGAGAACTTGAACTCCCCCTAAAATAAAGTCCAGACGTAAGCCTTCAAAATATTGATGCACGTAGATGGTTTTTGGTGCCCTCTACCAGAATCATTCATTAGCACCTTATTATTATGAATTTTTTTGTGCAATATAAGCTTTCCAAAAATATCTAATTTATCACTATTCATGGAGATTGCTTTAAATCATATTTGCGGAATGGACAACACACTGTGCGCTGCACAAAATTTTTATTCTTGAGCCACTGTATTATTTAAGTGCATTTAGCAAACAACTTTAAGATAATATTTACTTTATTTTAACAACGTTCAATTTAATGCACAACTAATAATATTCAAGTATTTTTTTTTTAAATAAATATTTCTATTTTGAAACTTTTAATAGAAGAGATAACACACAGAGTGTGTTTTAGTTCAAGAAACCAAATTAATAAATATTGTATTAGTTAATTAATAATAAATTTTGTTGTAACTATTGACAATGGGCCTGATTAGGGTTCTCGAATCGGTCTCTAGAGTTTGTAGTAAGTTAAAGCACTATACAAAATTTGTTTCTTTAATATAAATAGGCCCAATATTTATAGTTTATAGTATTTTAAATGAAAAAAAAGAAATTACATAAAAAAACTAATAGTTCAAAAGTTAAGATTTATCTTCTGGTTGTTTTTTATTAAGCTAATTTTAGCATTGCTTCAAAAAAGGTCTGGTCCCACAGTTTATATTGCTTGGAATTATAGTGGCGCATATTAATAGTCATAAACAAAGTATACTTTAGGAATTAGGAAACCAGTATTTGCATATAAAATACTAGTTTTAATATTTTAAAGTATACTTTCTTTTGACTATGAATATGCGCCAGTATGTTTAAAAGAAAAAGAAACCTCCCCAAGGTATGCTCTGAAATTTTCACATGCAATAATAATAACGGTAAAAGCGTCGTCTTGTTGGGTTTTTGCAGATTAAATTAAATTGTTTTCAGAGATTAATTAAATTAAGAAAAAAAAACTTACGTTAATTTACTGAATTCAAAAAAGTGCCACTGCTTTTATACTAAAAATCTCTAATGGCTTTTCTTGGAAGGTGTTAATAAAAATTCCACACTTTTTATAAATTTTTCAAAATTATTTCTAAAACACTAGTACATTTTATCTTTGATTTATGCACTCTGTTCTTTATAACTTTAAAATTTTCCTTAATTTATGGTTCAAATCTAAAATCTTTAATGTATTTTTAATGTTCTGTGATTTATTGCTTTCCTGTAATTATTTTCACATTAATTTGTTGAAATTATTTCACATAAATTTTTTAATATGCTTTTTATTAAAACAATTTTTTTTTTTAATTTTTAGTTAAACAATTTTTATTGATACTCGTATTTCTTTGTTCCAACTGCACTTTTCACACGTCATTAGTTGGACGTTTTTAATTAGCCGCTAACATTTAAACATTGTGGCCAGCCAAAAACTCGTTAATTATTCAAATTAATTTCCATAATTTGTTTGCCCACCAAACGCTTTAAAAAATTGTAAAAGTAATTTTTGTGTTATTTTAAAGAAATGTTTATATTTCATTTTGTTATTTTTAACAAAATTTTTTTTTAAACAATCAAACATTTTGCATTTATATATTATATTTCCTTAATGTTGTTTTCCCCCTGCTATAGTATTGTTAATACAAAGAGTTTGAGGAGCTGTTAGTTAATATGTGATTTCAAAATTTATTTCTATTATAAGCGCCCGTTATTCAAGTATTTTTGCAACCGCTGCGCTTGAAGTTTCCCGATAAACTGAATTTTTGTTTTTCAATATTCAAGTTCATTAAGACAAATTTTTTTTTTTGAAGTGTGTAAACAAAAGTAAAGCATACAAAAGTGTCCATTGAAGGAATTATATTATAACAGGCATGTTAAATAATATGAATCAGTAACAGTGATGGATATGTTAATGGTTCTATTAGTAACAGTAATTGCATGCTATGGCAGAATTGTGCGTCGGAACTTTTTTTTTTTGGATTTGCAATATTGAATAGGAAAAATAATGAAAAAAGTATTGGGACCTACTTTTGGACCTCTACGACAGGCAGGATCAAGATTTAAAAATAAATATCAAATTGAGCAATTTGTGAAACTTAATACATACACCCAAAATATCCAAAATTTTTATGATAAAAAGGTCAGATTTTAGATAAACATACTGAGCAAGTTCTAATTCCAGCTTAAAATTTTTTAACTATGTATATGCCATAACTTAATTTGAGGTCTCTCAACTCGAATATGTAGCACATTTATTTCTCTTGAGGCACGTTTGTCGAGATATTCGCAAAAAAAAATTTCCCGAGTGTTTGTCTGCCAATACTGTGACTGTGTCGGTCGGATAAGAATTTATTGGGTTACAGTTCTTGAAATTTGATAAGTAAATTTTTACACGTTTTTCTCAAAAATTACACTATGTAACAAGAAAATTGCCAACTACAAAGCTACCCCCAACTAGAAAAACAGTCGAACTTTTAAATTTTATAGATAATTTGTTATTATTAATTTTTTTCTAAAATCTAGGATTTTTGAAGAGGCTGCTCCTCTGATTTTATCATAACTGCTTATAAAGGAGTTTTTACATTATTTTTTACTTTATTATTGTTTCAATATTATTTTTTATTTTATTATTGTTTTAACATTATTTTTTTTTATATAGTCAATGGTTTCAAAATTATTCAGACGGCAATTATGAAAACTATATATGAGTAATTGCATTTAGCCGGGTGTGACCATATTACACGCATTTTTTGTTATAAATCAAGAATATAAAATTTTTTACTTAAAGGACATTAAGCTTAAAGTCGTTGAATAACGGATATGCACTGATATGACACGATTTCTGCTCAGAATGGTCGTCTGAAAGCTGCAACAGGTGTGACCTTACAAATCTTAGTTTTAAAGAATTATGACTTTCAGTATAAATTCTGTAAAATTTTTACTATAAGGTACACAATAATTTTGATATAGATATCCGTTCAAAGTGTTTTTAATTGTATTGTGTATTTACTGTTTGACAAAAACTAATTTTTTTTTTCATAAAAAACTATTTTTAAAATGAGACAGGTGTGACCGACGGGTGTGAGTAAGTAAAATTTTTTATTGATTTAATTAATATAAATAATATAAAAATAAACTCATAAGAAAATAATAAGACATTAAATTATTTGCTATCCGTTCTATTATAGACAACAGAATACTCTAGCTGAATATTTTTTAGCCCTCTGCGACAAACGTGACTTCATTATCTCAATTCCACTGATGTGGTAGTACACAAGACACTATTTCGACTGCTTATATTTTCCAAGCTCCGTTTGTAAACCCACTGAAATTATTTTTGATTTTAGTTTAATGTAGTAGTTTGTCATTTATTGTAATTTTTTGTTGAAAACAAAACGACAAGTCTTATTAAAAACAAAATTATTGGCATGGCATAAAGTAGCCTTAAAAAACTTACATCCATACAAAAACAAAAAAACTTCATATATTATTTTTTTGGTAAAAATTTAACATTAATTTTAGCTTATACCTAAGCTAATCAATATAGAAAAAAAGAGATAGTATCAATGATTTAATAAAAAGTTATAACGTATTTTGTTAGGTCTAACTTAATACTGACGTGGTAGACTTGTAGACACTTGTATGCTCACATCAACGCGTGCGCTCGTTTCAATTTCTTTTTTCGCACTAACGTACACATGAGTACGTAATAAGAAGGTACTGAAAATACCAGAATCGATATTTGTATAATTATGGCGCAAAACAATGTTGTCTATTTATTGGTGTCTGCTAGAATACGACGTCAGTCGCAGAGGTTTAAATTCAATAAAAAGCAAAAAAGTATGCTCTTTTCAGAGATAACGGTTTTTATTAATAATGAGAAAGGGAATAAAAGAAAATCTGATATATATATTAAACATACAAAAAGGCAGAGCAAAATGTTTCTTGCATGATCATTTAAAAGTGGCTCAAATTGATTAAAAAATATTAAATAGTGTATTTTTTTTCTATAATGGTCATTCTCTAAAAAACATCAATTGAGAGATTTTTATTAAAAATAAGAAAATTATTTTTTCCTTGCATAGGGCCGTTTTACGTGGAATCACTCATATTTTTTATGCAAAATTAAAATATTTTTATTTATTTTAAAATTTATAAAAAATCCAAAATTTCACTGACCATAAAGCCAAAATATACCACAATTAAAATAAGCTTTATTTCACGAAAATCGATGGATAAATATTGATTTTATTCATAATAAAGTGAAATCATCTGATTTTTGCGAATAATTGTGAATACTTACACTATACAACAAAATCTATTTTTTATATAACAACATTCTAACAGCTGATTCTGGTAGAGGCCGCCTAAAAATATACACATGTATCGGCATTTTGAAAGTTTACATCTGGAATTCATTTTAGGGGGAGTTAAATTTCCCCCATTTTGCACGTAATTATACTGACTCGGCGTAGTAGGTATATCCTGTAGGCCTTACGTTTATCGTATACAATGTAGAACATTTTAACCCTCTTGCTTTTCGGGGTACGGGTCTTGTTGGCCCCTAAATAAATAAGGTGCAAAAAACTCCCCTTCAGAGACGATATAGCGGACTTGATTGTTCCACAAAAATGTTCCTCGTGATGTTTTATATAAAAGTGTTGAAAAGATCCAACACCTTAAACGTAAACCCTACAAGATACTCTACGCCGAATCAGTATAACTACGTGCAAAAGGGGGGGTGGGGGAGGAAATTTAACTCCCCCTAAAATGAATCCCAGATGCAAACTTTCAAAATGCCGATACACGTATGATTTTTTTGGTGACCAGAATCAGTTATTAAAAAAATGATTTTGTTGTACAGTGTAAATATTCGCAACTTTTGCTAAAATTGGGTGACTTTAATACATTACGAATAAAATCAATATTTATCCATCGATTTTCATGAAATAAAACTTATTTTATTTTTAGTATATGTGACCTTATGATCCAGTTAATAAAACTGGTAGGTTTTGGCCATTTTGGATTTTTTATAAATTTAAAAAGATGAAAATTTTCCAATTTTGTATAAAAAAAATATGTTTTTCATAATTGCGGTCTGAATAATTCCGAAGCCATTGAGTATATAAAAAAATAAAATTAAAACGACTTAAAAGTTGTTGTATTCCAAGTTTTTTACTGTTTTTTTTTTGTAATTAAATTGGACTATCCCTTCCCAAGTTATGATGAAATGGGTGTAGCAATCTCTTGAAAAATCCCAAATTAAAGAAAAAATTGAAAAATTTAAAAAACTTATTCATATAATTTTAAATTTCTACTATTTTTGTAGTAAGGGGACCATAATACATCAACAAATATAGTAGTTATCAAAGGTCATGACAAAACTTTCCTTTTGTTGTATAGTGTTATCATTTAAGTTCCTGCACTAAAATAGAAAAAAATATTTAATATCCCAGTAAAAATGTTTCATGTTTTTTGAAGCACAACAGAAATAAAGCGCTTCATAATTCGCTTTAAAATTTGAGCTTGTTCAGAAGCTGATTTCATAGCGTCACAACAATGCAGCTTTTGAAGCAAGAAAAGTATTTGCTTTTTACTTATACAAAAGCTTCGTACACAAGCTATAAAAAAAAGCTGATCCATAGCAGGTTTTAAGCGAGAATGAAGAGTAAGTTTATTTGAGTTTCGTGGTGCCTTTTTGCAACACTAAGCTCCTGTGAAAAATAAGAAAGAAAGTCATACAAAATTGTTTTAATTCAATTTGTTGTAAAAACGAATATCTTTGATCAAAACCAATTTTAAATGGAAATCAAAAATGGGGGTTTTTCATTTAATCGGGTATAACTTTCTTATTTCTTGTCGGATATTCACGATATTCAGTTTTATTTGTTCGGCACAAAATTGCCTTTTGCGCGATATAATAATTAATAATATTATCGATAACAAAATTTGAAATACAAGTTCATATGTTTGTAATTTCCATTTCTTACTGCCAGTCCCGCGATGTCGAAAGAATTAGTTTTTTCGTACAATTACATTTATAACAACATTTTAAAATTTGTTTTTGTTTTAAATGTAATATTGTACGAAAGAAATAGTTCTTTCGACATCGAGTGACAGGAAGTTAATCTTTTGTAAAAAGCTTTTATTTTCTTGACGGATGCTGTTTGCTGTGCGCAGAGAAAAAGATATGAAGACTGCGAGTGCAATAGAAGCAGCCACAATATTAATATTCTGAGACATTTCAATTATAATAATTTCTTTTGCCTCTGTATTTTTAAAACACATCCTCGCGTAATCGTAAAAAGTTAAAATGGAATTGAAATGTACTTTAAGAATGGAGATTTTGTTTCATAAAACATATTTTATGTTTTAGAAATTAAAATAGAAATCACTGTTCTATCAGAATTGAGGTACGAAATAAAAAAAACTCAACTTAATTTTTGAATGTGAAATATAATAACACTTCTTGTGCATAACATTTGAATGTTAATAAAATTAAATGTAAATTTAAAAGTTATTTTGCTACTGTTTATTTAACACATGCGCTATTAACTTTTACTCTCTTTATCGTTTCTTTGTTTTGCTCATTGTATACGTAAACAATAAACCAGAACCACCACCACGTGGAGTTTTAAATAGATGAAAATATTGTTTTTCATTTTATTTTTGATTTTTTTATTATTTATTTATGGGGCTGATTACCCTCCACCTGTTACAAAGAGTTTAATTGAATAATTTTACGCCTGAATTTTGTATTTTTAAGCGACTATACCAGAAGAAAAGGTTAAACAGGCAGACGTAGACTTTAGTGAATGGGATTTGCTATTTAATTTTATTCATATAACTAAATGAAAGTACTTTTTTGCACTTTTGTATTTGTGAGTGTGAGTGTGCTACACTGGGATATGGAAATTTTTATGAATTGAGTTCCTTAACTGAATTGTGAATAAAATAAAAACTTGTGTAACGATTTTAATAAAATATGGCTGGTCTTTTTTTAAATATGCAGATTTATATATACAGTGTAGTTGATACAAAGGAAGAAATGTATTTTTGTTTTATTTGATTTTTTATACATTTTGCATGCATAAAATTAGAATTCAAGACATGATTCATATTTAGCGATTTCACGTTTTCCAGATTGGTCTCATTATTTATTTTTCTTATTTTAGTCTCGGTGGACGTATGTCCTTCTGGTTCTGTATATATGCCCATCCTCATCTTAAATTTTGCTCGTTACTTTAATATATAAAAGTCCTAAATAGTTTTTTTTCGAAATCAAGTCTGTTGCACATTTCGATAGATTAAACGTTTCTCAATCGAAATATGCAAAATATTCGATTTGAAAAAAATAAAGTTACTTCTTTTGTATATTCAGATTAGTTCCATATTTTCATTTTAGACTTGATGTTCGTCTGTCCGTCCGTTTTTGGTGTTGAGCTTTTTAATAATTAGGATAATTTATTTTTGGAACTTTAGTTTCTTATGGCGCGCAATGCACATCAATGCTTTGAATAACTAAAATCAATGCTTAGGGGCAGTGATGCCATTTTTAGCTCTTTTTTACGATATGACAAAAAACGATATGACATACTCTGCTGTCATATCGCAAGTTTTTTACGATATAACAACACTAAGATAGCCTATACACTGTGTTGTCATATCTCATTGTTGTCATATCGTAAAAAGCTTACGACATGACAACACAGTATGTCATATCGTTTTTTATCATATCGTAAAAAGGGCTAAAAATAACACCGCTGCTTAGGGGGTTAAACCAAAATTTTTTGAAAATTAAAAGATGCTGGCCGCGAATACTGGTCCCAAATACTGGTCACAACTACATATCGTAATGGTGTTGCCGCGGCGGATTTTTCACATTTTCAGTGCTGCCGTAATATTCCGGGGAGCTCCTGGGATTTTGAGGATTTTGGCCTAGTTTTTGTGAATTTCCAATATGCGAATCTTTGCTAAATAGGCTGTGGCTTGGCTAAGTGGTTCGTGGCGTTGCTATTTTTTGTAAATAATGAAATTTTTATGTGACACAACATAATGGTGTTGCCGGTGCGGATTTTTTAGATTTTCAGTGTAGCCGTATTCTTCCGGGAAAGTGTCGGGGAACTGTTTGGATTTCGGGGATTTTCTGGCTAGCTTTTGGGAATCTTCAATATGGTTTGTGTCTTTGCTAAAATGTTTGTCCCAAATACTGGTCACAACTATTTTCATATCGTAATGGTATTGCCGCCGCGAATTTTTCAGATTTTCAGTGCTGCCGTAATTTTCCGGGATGGTGCCGGGGAGCTCCTGTGATTTTGGGGATTTTGGCCTAGTTTTTGTGATTTTCCAATATGGTAATGGGTTGTGGCTTGGCTAAGTGGTTTGTGGCGTTGCTATTCTTGTAAATAATATGAAATTTTTTATATGACACAACATAATATAATGGTGTTGCCGGTGCGGATTTGTTAGATTTTCAGTGTTGCCGTAATTTTCTGGGGATGTTTTTGGATTTCGGGATTTTCTGTCTAGTTTTTGGGAATCTCCAATACGGTTTGTGTCTTTGCTAAAAGTAATTATTAATTTTCCTACATCTGCAGAACTACAGTAGTGAAGCTCTCTAAATTTGATGTGGGTAACTTTTAGAGCAAAGTGACAGTTTCAGCGAAATCTTGGTATAGGAGGGAGTATACGGATACCCCCACACAAAGTAATTATTAATTTTAGTACATCTGCAGAGCCACAATAGTGAGGATCTCTAAATTTGATGAGGGTAACTCTTAGAACAAAGAAAAATGTCAAAAAAATCTTGATGGTATGGGAGGGGGAGACGGGTGCAACGCCATACAAAGTAATTGTGAATTTTCTTAATTCTATAGAACTATAATAGTTGAGCTCTTTATATTTAATGCAGGTAACTCTTGGAATAAAGTGAAATTTCCTGCAAATTATTGGAGTTATAGTAGGGGGAAGTCGGCTATCCGCCATACAAAGTAATTATTAATTTTTCTATATCTGAAGAACCATCAAAGCAATAAGATAAATGTCGCTTTGAAAAATTTTTACTGATCTTGTCCTAAAAATAAACTTTAATAATTAATTGGAAGGCAAAAAATTGTGATTACATGATTTATTTATCCAGTTCCCTACTAATAAAATAAAGTGAATAAAAACAGAGAAAAAGTTCATGATAAAGGGAATTTTGAAAATGTTTAATCAGAATTTTAAAAGAAGGGAAAGGGACAATATTTCGAGGAAAAAATATTCAGAATAGGGTGATTAAAAGAAGTTTGTTACTTTTCTATTTTATTTTTCTATTTTGTTTTTCAGCACGAATTTAATTTGTGTTTTAGTTTTTATAAAAAGTTTAATAAATTTGCACACAAAATACATTTATCTTAAATGACTGACCGCAGCTAAAAGGCAAGCCGATTTTATGTGGCCACTTTTACGCTTAAACTGATTTTGACAAAAGGCATATGATTTTAAAGGTATTTATTTGCAGATGTGCACAATCTAATTTCACCAAATTTGGTGTAGTATTTTGTATGTTATAAGCATTTAAAAGTTTTATTATTACCTAAATATTCCCATATGAGTGATTCCACGTAAAACCATCCTATGCAAGGAAAAATAATTTTCTCATTTCTAATAAAAATCTCTTAATTGATGTTTTTTAGAGAATGACAATTATAGAAAAAATAACAAAATGCACTATTTAATATTTTTTAATCAATTAGATGCACTTTTAAATGATCATGCAAGAAACATTTTGCTCTCCCTCTTTGTATGTTTAATATTTATTTCAGATTTTCTCTTATTCGCTTTCTCATTATTAATAAAAACCGTTATATCTGAAAAGAATATACTTCTTTTTTGCTTTTTATTGAATTTAAAAAATATTCAGCTAGAGTATTCTGCTGTTTATAATAGAACGGATAGCAAATAATATAATGTCTTATTATTTTCTTATGAGTTTATCTTTATATTATTTATATTAATTAAATCAATAAAAAGTTTTATTTCTTCGAATTTTTTAATTGTCGTTCTAGGTCACACCCGCCGGTCACACCCGTCGGTTACCACCCGTCTCATTTTAAAAATAGTTTTTTTTATCAGAAAAATAGTTGTTTGTCAAACAGTAAATACATTATATTGGGTGTTTTTTATTGAGGTATAGAACTTTAAGTTGGCATCACTTTTTTAACTGGCGGCCATTTTGTCAGCTGTCAAGTGATTAATATTTAGTTTGGTTTGCCATTTCATCATGACCATGCAATGCGTCGTGATTTTGGTGTATGGGCCGAAAATGAGATTTATCTCGATGCTGATTTTCATCGCAAAATTTTGTTCAGTGATGAGGCTCATTTTTGGTTGAATGGCTACGTCAACAAGCAAAATTGCCGCATTTGGAGTGAAGAGAATCCACATGAGACCCTTGAGACGCCATTACATCCACAAAAACTGACTGTTTGGTGTGCTCTATGGGCTGGTGGAGTCATTGGGCCATACTTCTTCCGAAATAATGCTGGAGAGTCAGTTACCGTTAATGGAGACCGGTATAGAGCCATGATAACCGACTATTTTGTTCCCGAATTGGATGGCATGAATGTGGATGAGTTGTGGTTCCAACAAGACGGCGCTACATGCCACACAGCGCACGTCACAATCGATTTATTGAAGGAAACATTCGATGAGAGCATAATTTCGCGGAATGGACCTGTCAATTGGCCACCAAGATCGTGTGATTTGACACCATTGGATTATTTTCTTTTGGGATATGTGAAGTCGCTCGTCTACGCCAACAAACCAGAAACGTTAGGGGACTTGGAAGCCAACATTCGTGGCGTTATTGCCAACATACGGCCCCATATGCTCGAAAAAGTGGTTGAAAATTGGACCTGTAGAATTGGCTTTATTCGAGCCAGCCGCGGCGGCCACATGCCCGAAATCATATTTAAACATTAATGGCATAAAATTATCCTTCCAATAAAGCCAAATTGATGGACATTAAAACGATTTTCTTGTGTTCTATACCTCTAAAAAAAAACACCCTGTACAATTAAAAACACTTTGATACCAAAATTATACCAAAAATTATTGTGTACCTTATAGTCAAAATTTTACAGAATTTATACTGAAAGTCATAATTTTTTAAAACTAAAATTTGTAAGGTCACACCCGTCACAGCTTTCTGACGATCACTCTGAGCAGAAATTGTGTTCTATCAGTGTCTACCCGTTATTCAACGACTTTAAGCTTAATGTCTTTGCTAGCCGCAACGTTTTTTTAAGTAAAAAATTTTATATTCTTGATTTATAACAAAAAATGTGTGTAAAATGGTTACACCCGGTTAAATGGAATTACTCATATGTAATCTAGGTATATTTTCTTTGAACTATTTAATAACTCTTAATTAAGAATGCCGTCGAATGCATTGGCTTGGCAACAGAACTATTTATATGCAGTTCGTTGTACTATTCTCATGCGCTCCTAAATAATTTTATTATTGAATACATAAAGAGCCTAACGAAAGAAATTTCGTTCCAGCATAATGTCCCAATGACACATTTCTAATATATTTATTTTTCCTAAAAATCTGCTAAATTATAACAGCCTTATTTATAAAAAATATATTATGTTTATTGAAGCGTTATTTGACAACTATTGTATAGAAAATTGTCAAATAATCTCTTAATAAACATAAAATATTATTTATAAATAAGGCCGTAAAAATTTGGGTATCGTGTACAAAACACAAGTTCCTTTGAAAGCAAAAATATACTAAAATTTATGCAATTACATTAGCTACCGAATTCAATATTATTTGCATTCCCACCATATTTAAATTTTATCATAGATAATAATGTTAAAAGCATTAAGCTAAAACTTCCTTCTTAAAGATTGTTAAAAATAAAAAGTTAAATTAAGTGTAGTCTACACGAAGTCGTACGTGTTTATAATTTATGCACAAATAAAAGACACTCGCATATTTTGCACTTGATGTGACATAAAATGTGTATGTTACACATAATTTATTTGTTTTTTTTTCCTCTAACTTTTTTCATTGTAAATTTCTTTGCAACGGTGAATATTTGTGAATTCATGTCAGCATCATACCTGGGGGCTTTTTGGCTTTAGGCAATATAAATTTAGGGCATAATATAATATGCATAACGAAAACTTGGCATGAAGTTAGCATAAATGACGAAATTGAACTGGATCTTGCTAAATTTTTCCATATATGTGACGTGCAAAATAGAAAAGGACCTAAGGGTAAAAACCGGCTTTGTTCAGGAGAGCCATTTTAAAGATTAAAATACGTGTATCTTTGGTGTACCATCACTGAGCGTGTTGGTACTGGTCTCATTTGAAAGCGATACATCTCATGATGTCAGTAACGTGTTGGTCAACCTTGAAAACGCGCGTAGGTTGTCCCTACCTCTTGTTTTGTGTAGTTGGTTTTTACTGTTTTCTACCTAGCGCGCTGTTTCCATGAGTTTGATATCAATTCTGCTCGCGTTTTTTCGTACCCAGGTTTATTTTCTGAAATTATTAATTGTGAATTATAATAAATACTCATTTATAATTATTTTAAATCATGAATATCACTCTGTTAGTACGAAAATTTTTTCACATAACCTTATTATGTTATTCGCGAAAATAATTTAAAACTAATAACATTCTTACTGACTGTTTTAGGATGAAATGGTGGACGAATTCGAAGAAGTAGATTTACTTTATCGCTTCCCTGATGACGAGGATGATGACGATCACTTCTCAGAATTATCGGATAGTGACTCTGAAGATGATACCGATAATATGTACCTTGATAAATCTGATCATGATTTACGCGAAGAAAAGGTAGTTGCTCGACTGTATGGTTCAAAAATACCTCCGTGTTGTTCAAATCAATGCAATGAAGTGATCCCTAAGAAGATGGCTGTGGATTTTCGTACGTCTTTCATGAATTTAGATAAGGACTCGCAAGATTTAATTTTTCTCACACATCTGCAGCTCACCGTGACGATGCAATGCTCAGGTCAAAAGTTGGTGATCGTTCGCGAGCTATGAAGAAAAGGTACAATCAGATATATTATTTTCAAAGTTTGCCGATATGCCGTGATATGTACTTCTTCCTGTATACAATGGGAATTAAACGCTACAAAAATCTAATCGAACATTACGACAAAAATGGTGTTTATCCACGCGAACATGGCATGACGAATTAAATTAATCGTACACGTGCTTTAACTACTTTGGAAACAAAAGAAATTGTTTCATTTATCTGCCGTTTTGCTGAAACTGTTGCTATCACTTTACCTGGACGTCAACCACATCATCGTGATTATCGTTTATTGAAACTTCCAACGACTGAAAGTAAGACTTCTGTTTACACTAGATACACCAACAGCGTCGAACCGGGTGGTAAAATCGTAAAACTTCGTACTTTCCAAACGCTGTGGAAGAAACATTGTCCCTACATCGTCACTATGAAGCCGGCATACGATTTGTGCGAATTGTGTCGAAATCTTGCAAAAGATGTTGTTAATACAGTAAACGTTACTGAAGTTGAAAAAGAAGCAGCATTGAAGGTGTATTCTGATCATTTGCAATCTGCCAGCACTCAGCGAGAGTACTATAACGACTTGAGAACATTAGTTAAGCCTGATCCAAATGTCATGTATCCAAGTATTCCAGAGGAGGATTATCTAGTAATATCTATGGATTATGCTCAAAATGTTAGCTTTCCGTCGGCTCCACAGCAAATAGGAACTGCATACATTAAATCAGGTCGCAAAACAGCAATTTTCGGAATTACAAACGAACGTCAAAATGTTCAACACACCTTCAGTATTGGCGAAAACGATTCCATTGGAAAAGGTCCGAATTCAGTAATATCAATGCTTGATTACTACCTACGAGAAGTGCATTCAACTAAAAAATTTGTGATATTCGCTGATAACTGTGTTTCACAAAATAAAAATAATGCGATGTCGATACTGCCAGATGTGAGTCAGTTGAATTGAACTTTTTGTTAAGCGGACATACAAAGCTTTCACCTGATCATTTATTCGGAGTTTTCAAATCAAAATATGCCCAAACTAATGTCGACTGCTTCATGGATGTAGTTGATTGTGTTAGAAAATCATCTCGTAATGGATTTAATGTTCCTGTACCTATTCGACTTCCAAACTCAAGTGAGCCTGTTGTTGAGTGGAGAAAATGGGACGAATACTTCTCCACTAAATATAAAACTTTAATTGGAATATCGAAGTATCATCACTTTGTATTTATTGCTCAGTCACCAGTGCAATGTAAACTGTTTGCGAATTCAGCCATCATAAATGAAAACATACATCTGAGTAACAATACCAGTTTCGATGACAAACCAATTATAATTCATTCCGTCAACCCTGGTGAAGCGTCAATAGTACTTGTATAAAGAGATCCGGGGTTTATGTTTTGACGATTCAAAAAAGGATTCGGTTGCTCCTCTTCCTTTGGTCTCTGGAATGGAAACTAAGAGGAAGATTCGGTGGAAGTGGACAATGCTCAAGAAGTGGAGGCAGCAGACGTTAAGAAGAAATCGAAAAAAATAAAGGACCGGTACCGTCAAGTTCTAAGGAACCAATTCGCAAGAACCGTCGATTAAAATGATTTTTCTATTTTTTTAAATTGTTCATAAGGAAAAAAATAAATAAATAAATGAAAATAAATAAATTTTACCGTTAGGTCCCTTTCTATTTGCGCTTAGAATCGTCGACTTCAATTTCATAAAACGCGCATATCTCTGGGAGAGAACACTTTTGGGGCATGGGATCGGTCTCATTCGATGCTCAGATGTTGTCCAAATAAAAAAAAAATAAGTGAAAATAGATTTTTTTTTACCCTTAGGTCCCTTTCTCTATGCGCTGTCACATATATTGAAATTAGAAATCATCACAGAATATATCCATGAGTCTGGGCTATAATCTACAGTAATTTTTAAATTAAAATTTTATATCAAAAATCGTTAAACTCCAGTTGTATTTCATCATTTATTATAACTTCATGCCAAGTTCTCGTTATGCATACGGCCATTAATTTTTTTCTTTTTATTGCATTTACAAATTTTATTTTTTCTTTTATAAATACGTAAATAAATGTTAAAATTCGTATTGAAAATTTCAGAAAATTTTTATCGAAAAATTTATAATAAATTGTAAACAGTAAATAAAACCTTAAATAAAAACAAACCACTTTTTTAGTTGTGTTATGAAGCTACGTGTACTCTGAGTGAAACTTAACTTAAAGTAGATACAAATTCAAATTGTTTGGTATATTAGACAATAAAATTGGATAAGTCACTCTCAAGCTATGATGAAATCAGTCAAAAAACTAAAACTTTAAAATAAAAAAAAAATAGCTTCAAATTTCGAGGCAAGAGAACCGTCACTAGAAAAGTCAGCTGACTGATTCCCAAGGAGTAGCAAGCAGTTCGCGTTTACATAGCGTTGTCATTGGAGAGGGTCATAGGTATTTCTTTTTATTCAACATGATTTTACAATAACCTTCAAAGAAAATTTTTCGTTTTGAAATAACTATATATCATGTTGATACTGAAATTATACGGAAAATCATGTTGAATCAAAGTGATTTCAAGTAGTCACGTGCACAGATGCATCTGTTTATATCAGTTTCTGTCTGTTAATTCTTATGAGTCCATATTGATAAGTAATGTAGTATTTCTGTTATTAGGTGGTATTGTTATTGACTGAAGTATAATAGATATGAGTGGATGCAGAGAGACTGAGAGAAACACATACGTTTTCCTATGTTTCGCCCAAACAGATATTAACAGGTACTGATGTCGTACAATAAGTACTTATTGTATAGACGGGCAAATTTGTCATGCAAAACTAAGTTAGTTCGCAAATGGTCGGCTATTTAAAACGAACATCAAAATAGACAACATAAACAGCCATAACAAAGCACAACACTATGCTGTACCTATCAACAAGCCATAACTCTTATTGTAAGCTAGCAATGAATTTGCACATGAAGTGTATGTGAATGTGTTTTATATGTATGCAACGTACGCACACACTATCTGTTGTACTAACAATTATTTTAAAATATCTGTGGTACAACAGATGTTTAAATTTAAAACAAAAATCATGTAAATTTCTTATCCATTGCAAAATACTATGTTACTCTTATTGTTTAGTACGCGTAGAATTTGTGCGTGGAATAAAATCACACAATATCAGTTACACTGATACCATCATTTATACTTATAGTAACATCTGTTATATCTGTTTTAGCAATACTTTGTGGTATAGTGGTGCACGTCTTTAATTTCAAGTTGAAGCAACACGAATTAAATGTAGCCATTTTATTACTTATTTTACTTAGGTCCTTTTCACATATGTATTACGTAACGCCATTTGCGGAGGTTTTACCCCCCCCCCCCCACATTCGTAATGCTTTTTCCAAAATTTCTATTATGTATAAATATAATTCGTAACAAGTATTTTTTAAAATGAAAATTGATTTAGCATGATTAATAGATTTTAATTAAATGTACGTAAGTTTTTTATGTAAGACTGTCCATTAGGGCGTCTCGAAAAAAAAAAAGTTCGCCGTACACCACCGAATACGAAGTAATGTTGTAAGACATTTTCAAAAAATTTTTTTTTAATTTTTTTTGCCGAAAGTAGGGGTCGCCAAAATACATTTTTCGTTATATCTTCGACATTTATAGTCCTATCTCAAAGTGTGATATATCGATGTTTTCGTCTTGAGGAGGCCAATATTTTGATTTAATAGTCATTAACCTCAAATATCTCATTCTAGTATTTACCTACCAGATCTCAGTTTCTACCACCCTAATGTACCACCCTATTGTCAGAAAATTAAAGCCCGCAAAAAATCATTAAACTTTTGTTAAAGAAGTTTTTCGATATTTCCAACAGAACTGTTAAAAAATACAATTTATGTTTTTTGCCGAATGTAGGGGTTACCTTTTTGAGTATTTTTGTCAGATTTTCTGTATTTACTGTCGGATCTCACAGTGCGATATATCGATGTTTTTGTCTCGAGGAGGCCAATGGTGATCTTTAATATTCATTGACCTCAATATAACCGTTCTAATAGTTAAGGCTGTTCTTATGAAATATTTCCATAATTCCGGTAGATCTATAAGAAAAAAATTCATGTTTTTTGTTGAGCCTAGGAAATGTGATTTTAAATTGATTTGAAATTGATTTGAAATTTTTCGTACAAAATTTTATACCCGGAAATCCATCTTTCGGTTAGACGTTAACGGGAGATTAAGTAAATTCGAGTTAGTTTAAATCCTCTAATAATGGAAGTAGTACCGTTATTACTCTCATAGTTTACTTATTTTTGTATTATCCATGAAATATCTGTTGGAATTATCAATATTTAATCGTGTCGTGTCAAGAATTAATTTAAATAAACTAAAAAATGTCTTTTACTATCAGTGAATTAAACAACACTAAATTACCAACTAAGGGTGATGTTATTAATTTCTTTTTACATCTTCGGCATAACGCTGGTAGAATTCGAAAGCTGGGTGCTTTTAAACAAGAAGTTTTGAGAGGTATCATCATTTTGTGGCAGCGCGCAGGCATTCCAGTAATGTCGGTAAGTGGTGTTCGTAAAAGTTTGGATAAGCTTCTGAATGATTACTACAAAATGGTAAAATATAAATTCGAATACAATGTAAATGAGTGGAATAGATTGTTCTTAATTTCGCGTTGTAAGTGCGGTATTGAAAGAAAGATACTAGGCAAAAACATCGATATATAATACTATAAAATCCGACTGTGAATACCGAATATATGATAACTGTTTAAAAAGTCAACCCCTACATTCGGCAAAAAACATAAATTATATTTTTTTAACACTTCTGTTGGAACTATCGAAAAACTTCTTTAACAAAAGTTTAATGATTTTTTGCGGGCTTTAATTTTCTGCTATTAGGGTGGTACATTAGGGTGGTAGAAAATGAGATCTGGTGGGTAAATACTAGAACGGGATACAAAATACCATTGACTATTAAATCAAAATATTGGCCTCCTCAAGACGAAAACATCGATATATCACACTTTGAGATAGGACTATAAATGTCGAAGATATAACGAAAAATGTATTTTGGCGACCCCTACTTTCGGCAAAAAAAATTAAAAAATTTTTTTTTGAAAATGTCTTACAACATTACTTCGTATTCGGTGGTGTACGGCGAACTTTTTTTTTCTTGCCTATATGGCGAGACGCTCTACTGTCCATTATGTGTTAAAAAGGAAAAAATACTGTTTTTCCCCTCTTCATACAATATGGCGTGCCCGTAATGCATGGTGTTGATTTTCCACATTAAGAAACTATGAATTTTTTCAAAAACGCGATTAAATTTATAACGGTTTTATAGTATTTGGTATTTGGTTCGTTTATTTCATAAATCAAAATTTTAAAAAATATTAGAAATTATATATTTTTTTAAATTGTTGGTGCCCACAGTCATGTGTGTTGAGCGTTACGAGTTTTTATTATGCTTCATTACTCAGTTTCTTTATTAAAATTGCATTAAAAACATACACTAAAATAACAGCATAGGTGTACTTCTAAATATTTAAAAGTTTTATGAAATTTGTTTAATAGAATTATACTGCAAAAAGTTTCATCAATCAATCATCGTTTGTATCCAAAAAAAAATGTATTGAGTGTTATACATATATCTTTTTATATTTTATTGAAATTTTTAGTGAATACCTAAAGAGGTTATGTTAAAATACATCGCAGATTATTTATCTGAGTTGTATTGAATTCAAAATAATGTTCAAAAAAATATTGAATTCGCATAAATATGTATTGAGCGTTAAGTAAAAAAATTTTTCAAGCATAACTTATCTATAAATTTTAGGTATGACGTTAAAAAAAGTTAACAGCAGCTGAAGGGTATAAACAATGCAACGAATATTTTCTGTTTACAAATTTCTAGTTTTGTTTGAAAAAAGTTTGCTTCTTTCTCACTGTGGGTTGATATATTTTCGAAGAATGTATTAGGTAGCTCGTATTTTGTAACAAAAAAGTTATTTCAAATTGACTTAGCTTTTGACATTGTTGGTCGATTTAATTAATATATGTTTTATTTGAAAGAAGAGTTAGTCTATTTTTTCGCAAAAATCATTCCTGGAACAACCGCAAAAGCAAATGTAACGCTCAATACAAACAAATTTTAAAAAATCGAAAAACATCATTTTATTTCAGGAACCAATGAATGAGGCGAAAACTATATTAAAAATCATACCTTCTCATATATATCGTCAGCTGAAATCCAAAACCACGTAACTAACAAAAAATTCGAAATTGCATTTTTCATTAATTATTGCGTATTACATCAAAATGCATGTCGCCACAAAATTTCAAATCTTTATCATAAAAATCAGCCAAATTACAAACGAAATTAAAGCGGCTTTACTTCAGTAACTTGAAGTATTTTATTTAGTTTTTTCTCTCTCCTGTAAAATTTAAAAAAGTGCATTTACGTGATTTTGGATTTCAGCTAACGATATACTAGTTACATTGGTAAAAAAAGAACACAAAATCTACGTTTAGAATGAGAATCAGCCATACACTAATATAAATACTCCCATAAGTAACATGAATTTTATATTTATTGAACATGATTTATTAACTGATTTTTTATCTTAAAATTGCTTTTAAATTAAAGTAATAGTCATGTTGATTTAAAATGAAATGTAACATTGATTTTCCATTAATTCACTAAAATAGATCCAACTTTAATTTAGCATGATGTAAATTAGTTTTACTTTAAAACAGGATTTTATGGATTCAATATTAAACAATGCTGTTTTAACAGTGAAAAATATTGACTCAACGAGATTCAAGATTATATCAGATAAAAGACAATTGGTACGAAATTTCCTACACGATTGTTACACATTGGACAAATTTTTTAATGTAATTTTGTTAACGATTGCAAAATTTTGTAAAGTTTCTTTAAACTCTTTAATATTTCTACATCCTCTTATTAGTTTATTATAACTAAACACTTGAAAAAAAGATCCAACAATTAAATGTCCCTAAATTCTAATTGACATAAATTATGACAAAAACTTTGGGGCATTTGGTGATAGACAAGCAAACGATTAAAGATTTTTAAACAAAAATCCAAAAGGTAAGATAATAAAGGCAATTTTTTTATGGCCACAGTAAAATTAACACATTAAGAAAATTTCAACAAAAACCCTTTTCCTTTTATCAGTAAACAAGAAAGTGTGTATAAGAAAAAATTAAGAAAAATTAAAATATGAAAATTTTTTCAAGTATAAAAGAGGCAGGCTTCTTTCTATCTGTTTACATTATATTTGCTGATTATTTTATTTTTATTAAAGCAATAAAATTGTTGTTAAAACTTTTAAAAAGCTATCAAATAAAAAAAAACACACTCACAAAAGCAATTAAAATGATTAAGAAAGTTTTGCGCTACTTTTTTAAATTTATGTGCATTAAGCCTTTGAGCACTAAATTTTAAAACTCAAATTTTATTACTCAACACAGAATTTGAATCTCTTTTCGGAAGATTAATTTATTCTTCCGTGACAATTATTACTTCATTTGGTAATTGCAAAGCTGATAAAATGTTCGTTATTTTTTTTTGCTTTATAAATTTTAAAGCATAATGAAGAAGTTATTTATTTCCTATAAGTTACACGGGCGTGTAACTACAGAACGCCTTGCGTTAATGAGAGAATCTTCAAATTCTTTAGTGAAATTATATAGTTCTAGTGGAGTTAAGGGATTTTTTGTGCATTTTCCAATATGGGTCAAATATTGGACTTTTAGAAAATTTTAGATTTTTCAGAGTAACTTGGGTTTCTTGGGAGTTTTCGAAGTCTTTGATGAGATTATAGGTTTACAGCGGACTACCACCAAAAAAAAAAAAATACAAAATTATTTTACAACAAAAGATTGAAAAAAAAATTCGAATTGCTCCGAAAACATTTAAATTTAGCCACAAATCGAATACTCATAAGAACCCAAGTTACTCCAAAACAAGTGAAAATTTAAAATGTATACATATTAGAGTGGTCGTAAAAAATTCAAATTTGGATTTCTTCAAGTCTCATACCCCATATCGATGGGTATTTATAAAAACCTAAACTAAACAAAATTTCAGGCTAAAAAGTTTTGAGCAAATGCTCTTTTTCTGCTTTTATGTCTTATAACTTAATAAATACATTATTTACAAACAAATTTTTTTCTAAAAATTTGTTGTCTTTAAAGTTTCCTACAGCTTTTGCCTTAGCGACTTTTACCTAAATCACATATTTAACCAAATAAACAGCAAAATGTCAAATAGTTCATAACTGTTAAAATACAAAACAGGGATATAAATGTACAAATTTCGATAAACTTTTTCGTTCCGTAGAACTGAAGGCTGTTTCATTAGTTATTTCGGCCGGAACCTGTACTCCAATTTTTTATCAGCTCTAGTTTTCGAGATATACCGTTATGTGAAAAATGAAGGCACTTGCACGACATATACTAGCACAACTGGAGGAGGGTTTGCCCTATTCAGTAAAAAAAGAAAAACCAAAACTCGACAACAAAATTATCTTTAAGGTGAAGTTGACTAATCAAAAATTAAAAATTTCATAAGAAATTTAATTTCTCATTGATCTTATTAAAATGTATCTTTTTCCATTTAGTTTTATATTCCTTTCCTCAAATCAAAGGTTTTGTTTGGGGCCCCACGTTGGGCGCCAGTTATCAGATGTTGATCTATCCTAATGTTGGACAACATTCCACTCGTTATAACCAAAGATTTGGTCTTGTAAATGAAACGATGTGTTTAAATGTCAAAATATGACTGACTTTTACAAAACTCTTATTTCTAATTGGCGATGCAAGAAAAATAAAAATAGTTACAAATAGTGTTCATAGAAGATTTCCAGTTGCGATTTTAGCATGATTTTTTAACATGATGATAACTTCCCCCTTTCTTAAAATCTCAACGTCTCGTTACGATAACTATGTATTTAATAAGTGATGAAACAGAACAACACTATCTATCACGTCGATTGAAAATCAGTCAGAAAGAAACAAAGCTCATAATAAAAACGACGACTGAAGTGACAAGATTTCTTATTAATCTTATTAAAATGTAGCTTTTTTCATTTATTTTCTTTTTCATTTCCTCAAATCAAAGGTTTTGTTTTAAAAATAATGAAAATTTATTAATATGTGGAACTTTTGGTAGACTTAATTTACGTTCACACTTGGCAAATATTTGCCGAAAAAAAACGTCACCAACAGACAAGCTAAAATTGTATATCCTTTAATTCCAATATTTGTTTAAATATAGGTTAGCATTTATTAAAAATAATATAAATATAGCTTTTTATAGCATAACTAACTTTATTTTGTGATATAAAAACCAAGTTAAATCAGGCTAACCCTACGAAAAGTAGTGGTTACTTTTTTTGGGCAAATATTTGCCAAGTGTAAACGCACCTTTAGAGTTTTAAAACAAAAGCAAAGAAAATACGTTCTCAAAACAAAACAAATTCTATTTTAAAACGGCTACAGTCGACGTATTTAAAATGTCAATTTTGTTTGGGGCCCCACGTTGGGCACCAATTATTAGATCTTGATCAACTTTAATTTTTAACAGCATTCCACGCGTTATAACCATTGATCTGGTGTTGTGAATGAAACCTAACTCATATTAGAATATAGTACATATAAATTATTTCATTAAAAAAATGAAGAACACACAGATACCTAAAGCTTGAAAATATATTGAAGCTACTCCGAAAAATTAAAACATTTTCGAAAATATATACCATATATGTACAGAAAACTTTTCGAAGATGTGAAGTTCAGTACAGACTACAATATACACCGAAATTGCCCTGATTCCAACAAAAAAAAAAACGCACAGATAATAAAGAAACGGAAAGCTTGCAGAAAATTTTAAATATTCCGAAAAATCGAAAGTTGACAATTCGAAAATGCAAAAATTGCCTTAGGAAACCAAAAGCTTGAAAAGAAATTGAAGTTACTCGGAAGAAATCGAAAATATTCGAAAATACTTTTTGAGACTTTGTAATTCATGTACACAGAAGAAACTAAATTTCATTTTCTGTAAACGAATTCAATAAAATAGTAAATATTTTGTCTAAGAACGGACCACGAAACAAATTTGTAAATATAGACAAAAATATCTCAACAATTTCATTGAAAAAAACGTGTTTTTTTAGTGAACAATTTGTTTAAATCTATAAAACAATTTGTCTAAAAATATTTACAAATTTTAAACAAAACAATTTACTAAATGAAACAAAAATATTTACAGGATTTTCTGAAAAATATCAAACAATATTTTTGTCTGAATCTATAAAACAATTACAGCCATATTCATAAATATTTAAAACAGGGCAATAAACTACTTTTAAATAAAATTTCATAAAATTGCATTCAAAAATGTATATTGCATGAAAATTTTAAAATAGGTTTAAAGATGGTATGCACCTGCTATAAACCTTCAATAAATTCATATCATCGATATATCAATTTCAACTTCAAATATCTTTGCAAATTTAGTACACAGGAATACATGATATGCCTTAAATTAAAGCTTGAAGTCTGGGCTATAAGCGTTTACGTATGTTTTTTTTTTAATTTGGTAGAATATGTCACTTAATTGTTTAAGTTAAACAAAATTCGCAGCAAAATTAGCAAAAAAACACCATCAAAACACATAAAAGCAAAAAGAAATGTTAGTGATGTAGAAACAATCAACACAAATGAAAATAGGCTCGTTATTCATACAGGATTAAAAGAGTCGTGTGAACTCTTGTAATCATTTCTATTTTTTTTTACTTCATAGAAAACGCGTGTTAAATAAGTTGAGAAATATATTATAAAGAGAGTTCAAAAAATCTTATCTTACACGAAAACAATAAAAAGCTATTCGTTTATTTCAATATCCAGATGAAATCATATTCTTTTTTTTGCAACACTAACTACAAAACATGGTGCTGTTGCCAGTATCGAAATCTAAATTTCCTTAAAACACACAATGTCTATTGTTGTGTTTATTAATGCAATTTTATATTAAACAGTTTTTAGCGTTCAATAACAATTGTGAGTCTTAAACCTAAAATAAGAATTTTTTATGAATGTGGCTGTTAGTCTAAAAATACTAACAAATAAATAACAAACATATTTACTGGATTTTTGTAATATATCAAACAACATTTTTATCTGGGTCATCACAATCATCATCCATTAAGCATTTATGAAATTTCACTTTGTTAAATGTGTTCAAGTCTGAATGTTTATCTAAAGACTAAAAAAATGAATAAGAATTAACGCAACGACATTAACGAATTGATTCATTAAAGAACTTCAGTAAACAAACTTGGTAAAATCGCATTCCTTTTGCTATCATTCTTGTTGTTGTTATTTGTGTGAATGTCGTCATCGGGGTTGTTTTTTACGACACAGTTATAATTGTTGTTTTTGGTGTTTGTAACCTAAATAAGAGTCCAACAAGCAATTCATAGATTATGTACATAACATTTACTGAAAATTAAATTTATTTTTAGACAAACGTTTGTTTGAAAATTTTTAGGTTTTGATTTTAACACACATGTGATTGAATTTCTTTTTAAATATTATTATTTTTTTCTTTGGTTTTTAAATATTGCAATACAAAATTTTGATTGAAAAAAATGCAATTTTTTTCTTATTCAATATATATGAATTTTAGTGTTTAATTTTTACGAATTTTGTGATAGGTCCCATATCCCTGAAATAAGTATTTGAATTTATGAATTTAGTAATAGAATCCGAACTATAGTTTTTTCTTTGTAGATGGCAGCAGAGTAGTGAGTTTACTGATTTTACTCTTTTGTGGCGTTTTTGATACTTGTCGACGACGTTCTGCAAAGGTAGTATTAATTGTCAATGTATTGTACTGCGACGATTTGAAATACTATACATTGTTCGAATACAAAGCAACTGACATTTTGGAAGTCTGCCGTAATTTAATCAGGTACATCGAAATTAGTAAAAAGGCGATTTCGAATATTTTATTAGTTAGGACATTTTTTAACAAGGAATATATTATATTCCTTGTTAAAAATACAACTAATTAAAGCTATATGTATGTTAAGACTTATTATCTCTTTTAAAACAATTCTTAAAAACAATCTTTGAATAAACCTTAAATTTCCTTTAAGTTTTTTTTAACAACTTTAGCTTTTGCCTGCGAAAACATCATTAAAGATAATAAATAAAAGCACAAAAGTATTTCAGCTACAAACAATAATTAATTTGTCTAGGCTGTGAAACACTTTTGGTGTTGTATTTCTTAAACAGTGTAATATGTCAGGAATGTGTCTTACTGTTGTTGGCTTATTAAACAATTGCTTTATCTTTATCGTATTTCATGCTGCCAATTACTGAAAAATTTAGGGTGTGTTAAGGCTATAAAACAAAATCAAAGACTTCTCTTTTTTCAATTAATTGTTTGACTATTAAAAAACAATAAAGATATGTTGTAAGTCACATACTACGAGAGAATCATATTTTTACAAGGGCATAGCAGAGTAGTCTTCAAATTTCAAGTTTGAGGAAGAACTCCCTAAATTGCTAGTGAACACATCGATGAAGTCACTTTGGCCACAGAATTGAATTAGTTTCTTATACGATAATTTCACGAATTTTGTAAAAGGATTTTGATTGAAATTACTTTATTAACTTTCATAGTCTCCTCAGAAAATTTCATTGGATTTATAACAACAACAAACAGTTTGTCATTTTATGGAAAACTTTTCAAGTTTTAACAAAATGTTTTAATAAATACTTTAAAAAGACTTGCATATTTTATTATTAGCCCTGTCATAGTAATGCTGACTTTAGACGACATGTTTTTTACATATGGCTTGTTAGGTGTGTTAGACATATGTAACTTCGCATGTTTGTCAAAATTGTCAATTTACAGACGGTTTATAATATTTGCTTTCACACGTGCATGTGCAATTACATTTGACATAACCTCTGAGTGTTCACAACAGCTGAGTTTTTGCACAATTTTCGTAAATATATAAAGCGCTCTTTGCTTTTTAATGTTTTTTCATCCAAACCACACTTTTGATCATTTAATACAGCTGATGTCAGATGCCTTGTGAGATGAAAATAGAACACGCTCTAATTGAAAATTTTTCATCTGACTTTGCTTCTGTAAATGTCATCTGACAATGTTTCATATGTTTCACACGGCATGTATCACTTTTGCAGTGGGAAATTTGACAAGTCAGATGTAAAATACATGTCGTCTAAAGTCAGCATAATCAATGCAATGTCATGTTCTCTAACTTTTCAAAAAATGTGTTTAATCAAAAAATAAAACAATAAAATTTTCATTAAAGTACAAATTAAAATCATTATAACATTGTTTACTTATATCTTTCATGCATATGTCTTAACATATATCTTAACATTAAGTGACATCTTATTGATGTCATTCCAGTCATAGCATTGATGACAGTTAGGTTAGGTTAAGTTGTCAGTTTGCCGGTGAAAAATTGGAAGGCAAGGGTTCGAGCCCACTTGAGTCCAATAACAATGGTCCGTTTGTGATACCTGTAAAGAAAAAAAAAGAAGGGGGATAGGACAGAATAGTATATAGGGTGAAACGAGAGAAGTTGATAAAGTAGAAGAGAAGAGAGAGGGCTTAGGCGTACGGAGTTCCCTGCAGGAAGGGTCGTTCGTGAATTAAAACGCCATTTGGGTAGTCAGCGAGTGAACCACCCGCTGTTCCTGATGAAGGTACTTATGTTCTTGACCTCCATTTCTGAGAACTCAGAGAGGATGCCAAAGAATCTTTTTCCCAGAAGGCGAAGGCGGTGATCCTCCAGAGCTGGGCAAAGGCACAAAATGTGCATTATATTCTCTTCTTCTTCTTCTACGTCATTACATCTTGAGCAGTAATCATTGTAGGGGAGACCCATACGTCTAGCATGGGTTCTGAAGGTACAGTGCCCCGTGACCATGGCCATGAGATTGCGCAGGTGTGGTTTTGTGAAATTTAAAAGTTGCTTAGTTCTGTTTGAGTTAAGGCGAGGCCAGATTGTTCTCGCAGTAAAGCAGGTTGGTTCATTGTACCATCTGGCTTGAGCCAACTGCATGAGGGCAGCATGAATTCATCGCCAGCAAGATGAGAGTGGGAGACCGCAGAGATTGTCAATGTCGACATCCCGGAGCAAGGCTTACCTCTTAGCCAGAGCATCCGCAATGATGTTGCCTGAAACGGGCTCGCGCCCGCGTACTCATTTGAGGGTGATGCTTAAATTACCTCATCATCGTGTTAAGTGCTGTGCGGCATTCCAGGACTAGGCTGGATGTGGTGTATACACCAGCGAGGGCTTTAATCGACGGTTGACTGTCGGTCATGATCTGAACATCACTATATGATATCCGACAAAACGTTAGCCAGTACATTGCTCATTTGATGGCAGATATTTTTGCTTGTAGGATACTACATTCGTCCGGGAGTCTGAAAGACATTTTGATCTCGAACTATGCGATGTAGACACCTCTGCCAACTCTCGTTCCCCATTTGGAGCCATCGGTGTAGATGTGTATGGCCCCGTGTGGCGCTGGGGAGAAGCTTACCCCGTCAAGGAGTATCGGAATTCTCTCCTGAAGGAGGGCTTTGCAGTACTCTATGAGACCCGGAATAGTATCAGTAGTCTCTAAAATTGTAGCATGACCCCATGGCCGATGGTTCTATGCGCCGATCGTGTTAAGCCTGACTGCTTTCAGGGTTGTCAGATATGGCGATTTCTCGCCAAACGTGGCGATTTTTCAACTCCTTTGGCGTCTAAATTTTTTATTTGGCGACATGGCGATAAATAAATTTATTGGCGATTTTTATGGCTACTTTTTAACAAAATTGAACTTAAAAATTTTTGTAATTCAGAAAATGTTGTTTGTTGAAGGAGTAGGTTAAAAAATAAATCCTACCAAAACTCGTCTTCAAGAAATCAAAACAATTTGATTTTGATAATTTTTCTTATATTAATTCAGTTCACAGAAAACCGGTTGATTGCGTCCTTGAAATCCGTTTGTACTTGGATTTGCGAAATTTCCGTTCAGAAACGGAATTAATTGTTCATGAATTGGAGTTCAGAAGCCCTTTAATTTATGGATTTATCAGGTAGAACAAATTTGTCCAAGCCTCTAATTACTAAATACGCAACTCAGTAAACGATATTTTGAATTTTAAACAAAAATCAACACTTTTTGAAAAAAAGCAATTTCGTTACGTTTTCATGAACGCATTCAAAATTGGAATTGGATTGAAATTCCGTTTCTAATCCAATTCCGTATCGGGTTCTGTGAACTAGCACATAGTCGTTGATGCGTTTTGAATATGGATGAGAAAAATTGACAAGAAATAGTTTTTGGCGATTTTATTTCTGCTTTTGGCGATTTTCTGGTAAATTTTTATACGATTATTTTATAAAAATTTATATTAAGAAAAGTGCTAAATAAAAACAAAATTAATATCAAATATATATATTAAGAAAAACTACATAAAATTGATTTTGGCGACTTTTTGGCGATTTTTAAAATCAATTTGGCGAAATAGGTCGGAAAAAATCTGACAACCCTGACTGCTTTACGTAGTGATAGCTTTCTGGGCAGCAGATTCACTGGCAGCCAGCACAACGCAGCGAAGAGTGCCTTTGTTGGCGTGGATCTTACTGGGGGTCTACATTAGCCATGAAGTTGGTATGAACATCATGTCGGACATCGCATATGGCTAATGTAGACGGCTCATGTTCATGTTTCGTTCATGCTCTGCCATCGATGCCCGAACATATGGCTGAGCATCAATGTTCGCCATGAGAGTTGCTGTCAACAACAATTTTTAATAGAAAGAAAAGAGACAGAAAGAAATTGTTAAATATTCCATTTCTATTGCACTACCACGAAATACATTGATAAGGCAGAACATGGACATCGCACGTATTCACTACAACAAAGAAGTTGATGAATTTTTTGCAGTTGCTCTGCCGGCGTCATGTTCATGTTATGTTCAAGTCGATGGCTCGTGAAGACGTAGGGTTAGGGCACCAGTTATCATGATTGCCATTATGCCAAGAACCCTCTCTATACGAGATCGATTGCTCGCCGAGTCTAGTGCTTTCCACCAGACGGATATGCCGTAAAAAAATATAGGCTTGATTACTGTCTCTAATATCCAATTGACCCCTTTGGGATATAAATCCCAGAAGGGGCCACTGGCGTTCCTACAAACTTAAATTGCCTTTAAGGTTTTAGCTGCTTTTGCATGAAGATTATCACTCCATGTTAACTTACTGTCAAGGACAACACCTAGGTATTTGGCGTTGTCCGAAAGGGCTAGTGTGATGCCATTTAATTTGGGTAGCGTGATAGCTGGAATTTTGTACCTTCTTGAGAAGAGAACTAATTCCGTTTTGGTTGTATTGACACTTAGATCATTCTGTGATTGATGACACTTAAACTATGACAAAATTCTATGATGACGTTTGTCATCAGATTGATGTCTCTTTTCGTTTTAGTGATGACATATGTCATAGCACGAATACCCGAATTTAGATGATAGGGTGTCATCAACGCGATGATAGATTTTGCTATGAGTGTAGTTTTTATAAATTTTCTTCACAAAATCTTAAAGACAATTTTAGCTTTTTTCTCTTCTTGACAAAAAATCTATACGACCTTTTTTTCCAACCCGTGTATGATAATGTTGCTCGTTATCATTAATTCATGGTAAATTTGACAAGAATTATTACACAACCCTGCAAAAACAGTTTGCAAAAAAAAAAAACATTTCTTTTTACGCATTAAATTAATGTACAAACTTTTACAAGTTCAACGGTATTATTTCACGATAATTATTATTTTATTTAAGCCTGCGTACTTAACTGCTGAAATGTCTACTTGGCAAATTTGCAGATATTATTAAAAGAATGAATAAATTTTAAAACATCTGCCAGATTTAAGCCCAAAATAAAATCGCACATAAATTAAACTGAATTAACTTTTGCACAAATATGTTTTAATTTCACACCCTGTCAGTGTTTGTTTTGTGTCATTTTTCATTTAATGTCAAAAAATTGCTATTGCTTTTTTTCTTATCATTTTTTAATTTCTCATCAGTTGTTGGTTGGTGTGTTAAATTATTTTGAAGTAAAATTTACACAACAAATAAAGGCCCTTTCACATTGTAATACAAGCTTTGAGATTTTTATTAGATTTTGTAAGACGAAAATCAAATCAAAATCAGTCTGACTGTCAAAAAATCTTAAAGAAAATTTTCTAATTACATTTTGTTTCTACACATCAATAATTTGCAATAAAGCAAATTTTTTCGTACTTCTTTTTCTTTATTTAAGCCGGCAAACAAATACACAACTGTTTTTGTTATTGCTATGTTTGTTTGTGCAAAAGACAACCCTGATAAAATGAAAAATGTGATTAGTTAGAAAATTTCCCTAAAACTGACGAATACCTGTCAAAAATCCTTACGTATTATTTGACAAATCATAACAATTTGTTTTCACACTGTAGGATTTTTACTTAAGATTTCAGTTTTTGACAAGTATTAATACTAAAATTAATAGTCTGAAGGCTGCTTAAGCGGGTATGTAGTAGATACAGTAGTGTGAATAATATGAGCAATAAAGAAATGGAGAATGGTGAGCATAAAGCTAAGCAAATTTTTCAGATAAACTTAAAAGCTGTTTTACACTATCTCACAAACCGTTTGACTTCTATAGAAAATGCATGCCTGATCAAATGGGTTCATGGAAATTTTTAAAAAAGAATAGGTAACACCACATTATAAAGGGTGGTTAAATATTGAGGGCCGATGTTGATTTTGAATAAAACACAAATTATTTAGGAAATTATTGTCAATTTCTTTTTCTTATGATAATATGGTATGGTTCAATTATGTATGGAACAAAATATCGGCCAAATGGCCGCAGCGACCTCGGCGGCACACATCCATCCGATGATCCAAATTTTCAATGAAGCTGAGGCATAATTGAGGTTCTATGCCGTTAGTGTGCGCAATTATCTCATCCTTTAGCTCTTGAATTGTTGCTGTCTTATCGACGTATACCTTTTCTTTCAAATAACCGCAACGAAAGAAGTCCAACGGTGTCAAATCACATGATCTTGGCGGCCAATTGACATCGCCCCCACGTGAGATAACACGGCCATTGAAGTTGTCGCGCAAAAGAGCCATTGTTTCGTTAGCTGTGTGGCAAGTCGCACCGTCCTGTTGAAACCACATATCGTCCACATCCATATCTTCCAATTCGGACCATAAAAACTTCGTTATCATATCACAATAGCGAACACCATTCACAGTAACTGCTTGCCCGGCCTCATTTTAGAAAAAAAGTACGGCCCGATGATGCTGCCAGCCCATAAACCGCACCAAACAGTCACTGGTGTTCATGCACTGGTGTTTTCACATCTCCTACATACCCGGTTTGCACAAATTTTTGCACGATTTTTCCGATTGTACGCAAATTTGGACGAATAAATTGACCGAAAAAATCACGAAGTGCACGATATGCATTTTGATTTGAAAGCTCATTTTCATAATAAGCCTGAATAGCTTTAACGCCTTGCTCGATTGTGTATCTTTCCATGGTTAAAATTGAGTTAGTCTGAAATTGAGAAATGTCAAATGAAATCCAGAAAAAAAAACTTGACGTTTAGGTGTGGTTCATATTCAACATCGGCCCTTAAAATTGAACCACCCTTTTTCAGGGTTGCATTTTGTGCAAAAGTCTAACAGCTTATGGAATAGTCTAAAAACAGCTTTATTAGGAATTAACTTAAATGATATACAGTATTGCACTAAACAATATTATACGTTCGTTTATAGCATTTTAAATTACACTCGAATTGATTTCATTCTTAAATTTAAACGTTTTTAGTTTAACAGATTTTTTTTCTTACTTTCAATGGACACGAAAAAGAAATCATTGCAAATGAGATTCACCCACACACAATTTTTCAATCACAAAAATTTAATTAAAGTACATAAATACCTAAAGAAACTTATTGGTGCGTATGTAAATGCTGCTAAGCAGCTTGTGGAATATTCAATTTTAATTTATTCTTTTCTAATGAATAAAAGGAAACAATATCAATCTTTTTAAACGTATTTCCATTTGAATTTAATTTGAATTTTTTTTTACATTTTCAATCAATTCAACTTGTGCTATTAGAGGCTACACTTCATTTCGTTGAAAATCTTAATATTAATTAATACAAATTGAATCTGGTAAAATTTTTTAAAACAAATTATAGCTCTTTATGTATATAAAAATACAAAGTTTTAACAGTTTTTTTTCTTATACGAGGGTAGTGCACAAAGCCTAAACAATTTTATATCGAATGAATTTTTTCATAAATAGTATAAATCGAACATAACCATTTTCCCAATCATTTTAATATTACAATTTTGGTCTTATGGCAATGAACATGGATTGGTTTTTTTTGGATTCATAGAAAATGTATAGCTGGAGTCGAAATATAGTCTATTCAACTAATATTTTATCAACCTAACCATGTCCCAACCAATATTTTTCTTGGGTGTGTAGTTTACCTCAATCCACCCACAGATATAAATTTTAAAAATGTTTTATATTCCTGTTATTATAAAAGAATTTCTCCATCTATTGTCTGTATGCACATATTTTTAGCAATAAAATACTTATATTTTAACATTTGAATAAATTTTATTATTTTTTATGGACAATTACTTTATTTTCTTTTTAAAAATAATAAATTACACAGAACCTTTTTATCATTTAAAAGAAAAAAAAAATATATATACATAATAAAAGTAGAATTTTTCTTTCTCTAACGTTTTATAATTTCAACATATCTTCTGCTAGTCAGAATATCAATTTCAATGTCACCATAATTTTTCTTGCTCTTTTTCCATGATATTCGTAACAAATCATGCATGCTTTATTGCTGCTACTTTTGATGAATCCTGTTGTTGCTTAGTATTTATGATGACAACTCAAATTGTTTTATGTAAACAAATTTAGTTTTTCAGTTCTTGTTAAATCCCAAGTGATCATGTTGGAGTGGCCGTAAAATAAATTGTAAATTTGCACGAAATATATTCGAAAATTCGAAACAGTTTCCCCCTCTGGTTATGTAGAATAAAGACTTTGCTGAATAGAGATTTCTAGCTTGTAGGCCTCCGGCCGGGCTTAACAAGTTTTTCGTCGAATGGTGGCTTCACTGAGTAAAGACTATCTGCATATCCTCTGGCTTCGCTGAGTAAAGAAGTATTCTCTGAATGAAGTGTTCTCTCCTTGGACTGGCGTAAGGAGTTTCTGCGCATAAGATGCCAAACGCAGGCTAATCTGCTCAATCTTCTTTCGCCGAAGCCACTATTGTTGGACACTCATAGAGCAGAAAATCCTAAAGCCCTGCCGATGTCTGACAATGTGAAAAAATCTTTGCTCAGCGAAGACCTATTCGGCATACCCAGAGAAGAAAATGCTAATGCAAAACAATGTTTAGTCAGCGAAGCCACTATTCGACATACATAGCGGAGAAAATCCTTTAGACCAGACGGAGGCCGGTTTTGCAGTAAATCTTTACTCAGTGAAGCCACTATTCGATATACCCAGTATACAAAAGTCTTAATCCCGACCGAAGGCCGGCAATGCAGAAAAATCCTTAATCAGCGAAGTCACATTTTGACATACTTAGTGGAGAAAATCCTTAATCCTTACAGCTATTCGACATACCCAGAGAAAAATTGGGCTTTATTTAATTTTTTGCTTCGGACGTTATTTCGTTTCATTTGGGCTCTACTTCATTGGGCCTTATTTTATTTTCTTATCTGGGCCTTCTTTCATTAGGCCTTATTTCATGGCGCCTTAAATTGCAAGCAAAAATCAAAAGCCTTCTGATTTTTGCCAATATATTGTCCCACCTTTTAATATGACATACACATTGACGATATCACTGCATAATATGAAAAATAGCACAATTAAATTGCAAGTGTGTTGGGCGCTTTAGAAAATAAATTCAATAAAGTGCGAATAGCATATTCATACGTATATCCCTTTTTAGGGTTCCGATACACCAAAAGTGTAAAGGAACCCTATTGTTTTCGCTACGCTGTCCGTCTATCTGTCCGTCTGTCTGTCACAGGCTGTTTTCTCGGGAACCGTAAGAGCTACGGACCTGAAGTTTTCACAGGATATGAAGAGCCTTGGCCGCTACAACAACAAACATATGACAGCTAAAAATTAAAGGGTGTTCTAAAGCGAGCAAAGAAAAATATTGAAATATAATGTAATGTTTTCTCGGGAACCGTAAGAGCTACGGACCTGAAATTTTCACAGAATATGTAAAACTTTGACCGCTATAACAACAAATATATGACAGCTAAAAATTAAAGGGTGTTCTAAAGCGAGCAACGAAAAATGTAGAAAGGCTAATGTAATATGCAGACACTTATATATAGACACTTTAAATTTTTAAAGTGCTAATTGGTCTAGTCTGTAGAATAGACTACATCAGTTAACACCGATATTTAAAACAATAAAAATTAAAGGGTATTCTATCAGTTAAAGTAATTTTGACTATGTAATTTAGACAATATGCTGTATCTTGGAAACCGTAAGATGTACAATCTTTAAGTTTTAAAAAACGCTAAAACTAAAAAAATCCAAAATTAAAAAAATGTCAAAACGAAAAAAAACGCTAAAATAAAAAAGCGCTTAAAGAAATAAAGCACCAAAATTAAAAAAATCGCTAAAACGCAAAATATCACCAAAACTAAAAAGATCGCCAAAAAACTAAAAAAAAAACGCCAAAAACCGAAATAAGTCGGCAAAACGACAAAAATCGCTAGAACTAAAAATTGACCAAACAACGAAAAAATCGCCAAAAATGAAAAAAAAGCTAAAACGAAAAAAGTGTCAAAACAAAATAAAATCGCTTAAATATTGCAAAAAACCCGAAAAAAGTCCCCAAAACAAAAAAAAAGCGCCAAATCTGAAAAAAGCGCCAATACTAAAATAAATCGTTAAAACTAAAAATATCGTCCAAAAGCGAAAAAACGTTAAAACAAAAAAGGGCCAGAAGCAAAAAACCGCCAAAACTAATAAAATTGGCAAAAAATAAAGAAGAAAAATTGCAAAAAACCAAATATTGTCAAAAAAACGAAAAAAATCGCCGGAACGAAAAAAAGTGTCATAACCAAAAAAATCGCCAAAATTAAAAAAATTACCAAAAACCGAAAAAGATCGCCTAAACCTAAAAAATACTAAAACTGAAAAAGATCGCCACAACTAATATAAATCGCTAAAACTAACAATATAGTCAAAAAGTAGAAAAAACGTCAAAAACCAAAAAATTGCTAAAACTAAAAAAATCGGCAAAAAACGAAAAAATTGCAAAAAACGAAAAATCGCCAGAAAAAAATAACGAAAATTAAAAAAGCGCCAAAAACAACGAAAAATACTTAAAAAACAAAAAAATAATAAAAAAATTAAACAAAAAAGCACATTGAAAAAATTGGCTTAATGTGTATTCGTACGAGTCAAAGTCGCACTTTACTTAATTTTTATTTCTTTTTGACGATTTTTATGCTTTGGACTTTAATTATCGCGTGTTTTTTTTCGTTTTGGCGAAGTTTTTCTTTATTTGCGATTTTTGTTAGTTTTTTTGTTATTTTGTTTTTGGCAATATTTTTAGTTTTGGCGGTTTTATTTAGTTTTGGCGATTTTTTTGTTTTGGTGATTTTTTTTTGGGTTAGCCATTTTTTAAAATTTGGCGATTTTTTGTTATTTTTGACGTTTTTGACGATTATTTCGGGTGTTGGCGATTTCTTTGGGTTTTTTTTGCTATTTTTGCTAATTTTGACGAATTTTTTCGTTTTTGGCGATTTTTCATTTAAGTGATTTTTTGACGATGTTTTTAGCTCCGCCGATTTTTTTAGTTTTGGTGTTTTTTTTCGTTATGCTGATTATTTTAGTTTTTGGCAATTTTTATTTTGCGATTTTTGTTTTGTTTTAGCCGATTGTTTTGGCGATGTTTCGCGTTTTTAGGCGATAGTTTTGTTTTTTGCAATTTTTTAGTTTCTCTGATTTTTTTAGTTTTGACGCTTTTTTTTGTTTTGGCAATTTTTCTGGCTTTTGGAGATTTTCATTTTAGTTTTGGCGATTTATTTAGATTTTTGACGTGTTTTTAAAGTTTTTTGAGGATAATTTTAGTTTAGGTGATTTTTTTTTTAACTATAGAGCTCTTTTTGTTTTGGTGATTTTTTCGGTTTTTGGCGTGTTTTTTCGTTTTTTGACGATAGTTTCAGTTTTTAGTGGTTTTTTAATTTTGGCGCTTATTTTGGTTTTGGTGATATTTAACAGTTTTTGACGATTTTTTGTTTGTTTTTTTTCTGATGTTTTAAATTTTGGTGATTTTTGTATTTAAGCGATTTTTTACTTTTGGCGCTTTTTATTCCTTAAAGCGTTTTTTTTTGCATTTTGGCGATTTTTCGTTTTGGTATTTTTTAAATATTGAAATTTTTTAGTTTTAGAATTTTAGAGTTTCCTCTTACGGTTTCCAAGATACAGCAAATTGTCTGAAAAATATAGTCAAAATTACAATAACACATAGAATACTGTAATATTGCTGTTCTTAGTTAATCATTGCATTAGGTTTGTGTTCTTACTCTCTTTTATTTTGATCTAATAGCTAATGTCTAATTTCACCCAGAACAGCTTCATATTTTAGGTCCATAGCTCTTACGCCTCTCGAGAAAGCAGTCAGTGACAGACAGATAGACAGACAGACGTAAAGCGTAACGAATACAATAGGGTCCTTTACACTTTTGGTGTGAAGCCCCTAATAAGCTGTCCCTTAAGCATATGAGCAATATTATTATTTATGATTAATATAACGCATACGCACAGTAACCCAGCAAGTTTTTAATTTGAAAGTATGTATGTAATTCCGTAGTATTAATTGTTCAATTCACAAGTTCGTATTAAAGTCGTATGTGTTGTGTAATCGTCTAATCATACAGTATTATATTTTTGTTGTTGGCAATTTTCATACAAAAGTGCGTTACAATTATACGATTAAATTTTATATGTTTTTCAAATAGTTGTATTGAGGCCAGTTCTGGGACTATTCTATTTGTTAGATCAATATGTAAAAAATAAAATATGTTATAGAACAGGAAGCAGCTATAAGGCGGTCCGGCCTACCCACTTGCAATATAATTGTGAAAATGTTCGTATTGTACAATAATAGGGCCAATATGTATGTCATATTCGAAGGTGGCACAATAAATTGGCAAATATCAAGACTTTTGATTTTTATTGTACAATATAGAAAATTTTGTATTTTATTGGCAGCATTGTTCAGTGTTATGTTTACTTTTTCACTATAGGGAAAATTGGGCAATATATTCTTTCAAAATATTGTGCCTGCCATTTGTTGCATAGTATCCCAGCAAAAATAAATTTGGTACAAGGAAGCAGTAAGATTAAATAGAAGGGCTTCGCAGATGCACAGAAGCACACAGTGCATTCCTTCTGTCTTACGAGGATGCAATAACGTAAGCGAACGAAGAAATTTACCACACACACGAGGAAGGTGGTCAGCTATTTATATTTTTTCATGTTTTTTGAATAAAAAAAAGCTTCGGGCTTAGAAGCTTTTTTTTATTCAACTCAAACTTTTTTATAGTGCATTCTCTCTCGCTTACGTGAACACAAATATGGATGCGAGTGTTATTTTTACTTCGCAATTTTATTTTTTATTCTTCCATTGAATTGTGCATGAAAACAAATGTGCCCGGTGGCTTGGTGGTTAGTGTTCTAGCCTAGGGGCTATTAAAATATTACGTAACGATATTTTCGGAGGTTTTATACCGCCCCCCCCCCCCTTTTCGTAACGCTTTTTACAAAATTTTCAGTATAAAGTATCTAATCCGTAACAAATCTTTAACACTCAAAAATGATCACAAATACAGTTTAAAAATTACTAAAAAATTAAGCAAAACTGATTTAAAAGCGGGCAATAAAAGACTCTTCACGAGGATTCGTACGTGGGGTACCATTTTCTATCGACAAAAGTATCTTTTATGATCAGAAAATGAGTGTATAAATGATTATTTTAATCGAGCTGAGGAATCAAGAAAGACTCGAATATGATCAATAATTTCATAAATTGCTAGCTGGGTGTAAATAAATATAAAAACAGAATAAAATAACGGCAAATAAAAAATTTTTAAAACTATTTTCATTTAAAAAAGACGTGAGGTTAATGCATCTAGGATGCGCAGAAACAAGCTCATACTTCAAAACCTATCAAGTGGGACATCCCATACAAAAATCATGTAATACCGAAGCAAGTTGGTAACCGATATCTCTCCCTTACAAACCTGCTTCCGGTAGACTTTTGCTGGGATAGGTCCAAACGCAAATAATATGCACAATAACATATGCAATAATATTGTATAATGGATAAACCGCTTAACGGCTTGTAGAAGAGTTGTTAAAAAAACTTTTTCAAAATTATAATTATTCGCAAAATCAAAAATAAATAAATGCAAAAATTATTTTTAAGATCTAGTATCCACCTGAGGAGGAATATCAAATATTTAACCACTTTATTTAATAAAAAAGAATACGAGAAGTATATTTCACTTCTTATATTCAATGACAATTTAAATCAATTTTGGTTAGTACTAAACTCCTACATTAATTCAAGTATTAAACTTAAGCTGAAATAATCACTTTCAACGTAATTGCGTAGCTCGTGAATGGTGGAAGCAACAACATTAATTAAATTTCATTTCCCAGTAACTGAGCTGCTTTTGAATTGATTGAATAAAGCGCAATTTCATAATACGGGAGCAATTGAGATATTTTTTCATTAATCTGGATGCAAATATTTTTTTTACCTTTAACTAATTCTTTGATCAATATAAACAAAACAATGAGGCAATTATCTAGCAACATTGCTTATCACTTTATTTTATTTTTTTGTATATGTCATGAAGGTTTGAATAAGAATTTGCCAAAAATAGTCTTTACTATTATTTTATGATTTTATGAAGTGAACAAACACACTTGACCGCAATCGCAATTTTAGTGATAAGTAATATTTATTAAACTGTTAAGAAAAACCATTAAATGATTTTGCAATAAAATATTATTTAACATAAATACATATAATATATGTTTTCACAATTTATTAAGTTTATTGAAGATATAAAATATACATATAAAAATTATAATGTTTTGGCAAAAGTAAAATAAAATTACTTTAAGTGCAATGAAATTTAACAATTCTACAAAGGAAATGTGTTTGAGGGATGATAACTACAGATGAAAAAGATGATGTAAAAAAGAAATAAAAAAAGAATAACTTTATTTTAAGAATTTTTATTTAACATCATTATTGACTTACATAATATCCGGTATTTTGCGTATGCAATTTAATATTTCTTCCGGCTTTGCAGTGTACTGACATATTTTATGAATTGTGGTGAATAAAGGGAATCTGAATGAAACGTAGAATGGGTAACAAAAATAGATTTAATTGTAAGAAAAGTACTGATAAATTTACTTACTTCTCTTCCAAGCCTTTTTGTTTCAACATCACCGATACAGCACTTGCAATCACAGGACCCATTAGCTTATCGCTACCCAATACTTCATTTTGTAGTTCTTCTAAAGAAAGTTTACTCTTTACAAAAGCTTCAGCCAAACGACGATTACGGCTGGCATTGCAAGCAGTAATTAAGTCGGCCAAACCACAACTTTCGAAAAACGTAGACAATTTACTGCCCGGGTAAAAGACATCAATAAAGCGAATCATTTCAAGAAAACCAAAACGTATACAGGCTGATTTGGTATTCACATTACAATCGAAGCCATCTAATAGGCCAGCACCAAAAGCTAACATGTGCTTTAAGAAAGCGATAAACAAACAAACAAAAAAAAAATATTCGAAATTTTTGTAACAAATACGATCCAACATCAGCATACCCTCAGAAATCCACAAACTTCTACACAGTCAGCATCATCTATAACAGTTAAACGAAAATTATCGCATCTAAATAGATCGCCAAACAATTTGGAATTTTTAAAATCCCTACAGCCCAAAGTAGCCTCACAGTAGCTATTCGTCAATAAAGCACTGGCCAAACTTGCTCCCGTTAAAACCGCACAAGGAATCTTTTTGGTAAATAAATTACTGAAATCATGTTGATTTAAAGAGTTCCAGATGAAATATGTAAATACCTTTAAAAATTTTATTACCGTATGCGATGGCAGCTGTATTCCTCCTTCTTCATCGGGCACAAAACCATTTGTCAATATTATGGCGAAGGCATTGGGTTTTATTTTACCCAAAAGGGTTTTACAAAAATCTGCTATTCGTGAATGAGGCGTTACAAAAATTATTATATCGGCATATCTGGCCGCTTCTAGTAAATCGGGTAGAGCCACCTATATAAAAACAAATTTGCCAGCTTTCAATTTAGGAAAATAAACGTGGAATTTGATCCGAATATTATTACCACATTTTCTGGCAGCTTTATTTCTGGTGCATATTTTTCATTTATGTGCAGCGTATTAATTAAAGCACTCAACTTTTGTCCATCGTATATTTCCTCATAAACGAACATATTGACATGATTTTCAACACTTTCTAAATTGAGAGCATTTTCACCAATTATTTTGGCAATAGCGGTGGCCCTTTAATGGAAAAAATTTCTCATAAGTAGACATATAATTTTTTACCTTATTTTCATGTACCATCTGCCTGAACCAATTATACAAATGTTAGTCTTTTCCATGTTATATTTTTCAGTTTTCTTTCTTCTATTATTTCAACAAATTTAATTAATTTAAAAAGATATAAACACTGGGTGAGTCAGATAAAAATATGTATACGATGTAATAAAAGTATTTTAATTTTAATTACACTATGTGACACACAAATTTTTCTTAGCAAACATTTAAAATCCATTTTAATTTAATTTATAAATAAGGCAGTATAGTTATTCCCCCTTGTTCCGTAACTATCTGTCGACGTCACGTCAAGATAATACCAATACTCGTTGTCGAAAAAAATTTACTACTATTAACAGCCTCTTCCCATTTTCTATGCCTTAGAGAATAGTAAGTGGCTGTCAGTAATAGTAAATTGTTGTCGATGACGATATAAAATGTGCCAATTTTTCGGTATTGTCTTGACCTGACGTCGGCAAATAGTTACATAATAAGGCGGATTAAGTTATCGCTTAAGAAATAAAAAATGCCCAACGAGTTTTTAAAACTTCTTTACAAATTATATTAGATAATGAATATAATATAATTAGTCTGGCTTTTAATTGTTACCTGACCTCACAAAAATGTTGCCAGGTGAGCAGATTTTCTAAAAATAAAAAAATTTTCTCCATGAAAACTGTACTAAATTTAATTTTTTTTATTGGTTAGAAACAATAATCATTTGAAAATTTAGTGACACCTTTTTATTATTTTCCAGTCTTTCTTTTATCTTCTTCTCAAGGTTACCTGTTAACTTGCTCAAGTTCATTGTTGACAAGAAGTGTTGCTCAAAAATGCAAAAGAAATCTTTATTTTGCTAAGCACTATAAAATTCATCTAGAGTTCAGTTCATTGCTTCTTTTTGCAAAAAAAAAGAAGAAAAAAAAATAATTGTTATTAAAATCCAGAAAATTTCTCAAGCATGTATAGTTGGTTTGCCATTTCTTTGAAACATTTTTGTTAAGTAAATTTATTTTTAATGCATTTTTGCTACTTATTCTTGCATGTGCGAGTAGCTTATTAAAATTTAATGTAATTTAGAATGTTGCTTTTAGAAGAAAAAAATTTTCTTTTGAACTTTCGTGACTTTCTGGCTTTAATGGTTTGCCCTTGAGCATACTTACACATATTATGCACTCGAATTTATTGAAGTTTATCGCATAAAATGGAATGTTAAACTTTTCTTATATGCTAAAAGAATTGTCGTATCTATTTTAATGCTTTAATACATAGAAAAACGTTTGAACTAGGGATGTAACGAATACCGATACCGATACCGATATATCGGCGATATTTCAGATTTTCCGATACATCGGTATCGGCGATATTTTACTGTCGATACGACGATACTTTTAAACATTTTTTCAGAGTTTTTTTCTGATAAATTATTTATTTTTTGTTAATTTTACCATGAACTAAACTCATTTCGTTATTTTTTAAATCTTATTAATATCAATTTTAAAAATTAATAATATTTTATACTATTATTTTGTAAAAAAATTATTTATTTTTTGTTAATTTTACCATGAATTCAAATTCAATTCGTTGTTTTTTAAATCTTATTGCAGCAAAAAAAGACACTCCAAAGAAGTCATGAAAATGTAGAATTCGCGATCCGGAAGTATTGCAAATTTGGATAATTTCTAATTAGTTTTACATATCCTTGCCATTGCAAGAAGTTCTGTTTTTCGATTACCAATCACCGAATTGGAAGCGATGCTCGGACAAATTGCTTTTTCGGTGTTCTATAATGATTTTTTCCTCAAGAAAAAAGGATAAAAAATTACCCATTTTCACAATTTTTTTAATGCGAGTATGGCGAGAATTTTTTAAAATTATAAAGGAATTAACATTTTTTCTTGCTTTTCTACTAATTACACTATGCGATAAATAAAGTATTTTGGAAAAACATAAGAATTGGACAGTACAGGTTCGATTGTCCTACAATGGGGTAGTAAAACACTTTACTCAGTTTGGCGAATTTGGTGACCAATTTTTTTTATGGACCTCCAAATTTTCTAAAATCAGTGGGGCCTCAAAAAACGGTGTCATCAGTATTTGGCCAACAGCTAATTCAAACTTTATAATACCGCTTAACTGTATATGGCAATAATGTAGCTAAGAGTCTGTTTAACAGATTTTTTTAACATTTCATGCCAAAAAAGTTTTTTCGTTAACTTTTTGTTGACAAAATTAAAGAAAAAAATGTTTTTTCACTTTATGCAGAATAACTTACAGCGACTTGTAATTTTTAACTAACAACATTTGGCAAACTTATAGTTACGGTAGAGCTGAACAACTTTTGTGGACATATCAATACAATCTGCACGTATCTAGGCACTCTAATAGCTCACACAGACCACTTTTTACCTTAAAAATTTTAGTTTTTCACTATTTTTTATGCTAAAAAATTTCTTTGTTGTGTTTCACTAACATTTTGTGCCCAGAAAAATAATATGTTCCTGTACTTTTTTTTAAAAAAAATTTAAAAAAAATTATTTTATTCACTTTTTTCAGTATAACTTGTAGGAACTCCAAATTTTTCATTACCATTATTTGGCAAAACAACAACAAACAATAAAAAATAGTAAATACTAAAATCAGCAACATAAGAAGTGGAACAATAACAAAGAAAGCAAAAAAAAATGCAATAAAAATATAGCCTAACTCGTAAAAAACGAAAACTTTTAAGGTAGAAATTAGTTTTTCTGGGCTGTTTAGAGTGCCCAGATACATTCAGATTGTATTGACATGTTCACAAAAGTTGTTCAGCTTTACCGTAGCTACAACTTTGATAAATATTGTTAATAAAAAATTACGAGTCCCTGTAAGTTATTCCGGAAAAAGTGAAAAAAAAATTTTTTCCTTAAATTTTCAAAAAAGGTACACGAAAAAATTATATTTTGGCATAAAATGGTAATAAAATCTGTTTAGCGAACTCTTAGCTACATTATTGCCATATATAGTTAAGCGGTATCACCGAGTTTGAATTTTCTGTTGGCCAAAAGTTGATGACACCTTTTTTTTGAGGGCCCGCTGATTTTCCAAAACTTTGGAGGTCCATAAAACGAAATTGGTCACCAAATTCGCCAAGCTAAGTATAGGGTTTTACTACCCCGTGGTGGTACAATCGAATCTATACTGTCAAGTCCGTGTGTTTTTTGGACTGTTGCACTGTGTTATCTGCATATTTTTAATAAAAATTTTTTGGAAGCAAAGAAAATGTAGCTCTTAAAAAATACTCGCAATTTTTTATACTGGGTTAATATCAATTTTAAATATTAATAATCTCTTACACTGTAATTTTGTATAATAAAAAAATTGCACTTGAGTTTTGTTAATCTAAACTTTAACTCAATTTCAATATTCGTATCGGTATCGGAATCGGTATCGGCGATACATCCCTAGTTTGAACATAAATAGCATGAAACGATTTCATAAAATTTTATTAGTAAAATATTTTAAATATTTCATACACAATATGATTTTATTTTTTGATTACACAGAGCCAAAAAACATTATTCAATAAATAATATTCATTGGAAATTGTAAACTCACAAAATAGTTTTAAGAATTCCGTAATACATCAATTACACTGTACAACACAATAAAATATAATTTTAATGGGTATCTGAGTTTTTAAAGTTTACATCTGGCACTCATTTTAGGGGGAGTTAAAGCTTCCCCCATTTAGCACATAGTGTTAGTGACTCGGCATAGGAAATCTTGTAGGCCTTATGTATAATGTTCAAATGTGCGCAAAACTTTTATGTAAAACACCATGAGAAACATTTTTGTGAAACATTTTAACGCTTTAACTCTTCGTTGTATGGGTATTTTTGTTGATTTCTTAAAAAGGGGGGAATAGGTCCCCGTCAGTGGCTATATAATGGCAAGATTAAAAAAATTTTTTTTTTATCATTTATCAGAACATTTAGGAACAAAATAGTTCTGACAAAAAAAACCGACTTCAAAACAACGAGCGAAACATTTCATGCCCTTTCATATAAAAAATTTTGAAAATCGGTATACAAATGAGGAGCTGTTGTGCGATAATCAATATTTCGGGTAAAGGCGTGGAGGATTCGCCCCACCGATTTTCGTAGAAAAATTATTCGACCAAACTGCAAGCAAATCCTTTAAAAAAATAGATAACAAATTTGGAAATCGGTCCATAAATGGAGTAGTTTACGATAATCAATATTTCGGGGGAGCAAATTTCCCCACCGACATAAAAAAATAAAATTTCCCCACCGATTTTTGAACAGAGCTATGCGTCCTTTATTTATTTAAATTATTATTTATTTAAATTATTATAAAAATCAACTAAATAAAAAGTTCACGAGAAACATAGGGCGTTAACAAGCTCTCTCCATCTACTTCTATCATTAGCAAGTGTTTTGACTTGTCTCCAAGTGGTTTGAGCTGCTTCGAGTTCGTTTCTCGTGCACCGTGTCCTAGTATTCCTAGGGCGTCCCTGCCGGCGCTGCCCTTGGGGGTTCCATTCTAGGGCGTTTCTAGCGACTTCCGTTGTCGGTCGCCTCAAAATATGACCGATCCAGGTCGAGTTCGACTGGTATGCTGTTTGTTTGCTGCCATAGGTCTTCATTTGATATACAAATGGGCCAATAAATCCGCAAAATTTGTCGCAGACATCGATTAATAAATAGTTGCAACTTTTTAATAGTCAGCTTTGTGTAACTCCATGGAGTGCAACCATACAACAAAACTGATTTTACGATGCAGTTAAATATATCTCAGTTTTGTTGTTTTTAATATGTTGTTCATACGCCAGATCTTATGTAATTTAAAAAAAGCCACACCATGACTGGTTATTTTGCTCCTCAAGTAGCAAAATCTTTCAACAATATATATTAATTTAGCATCAAATATAAGTGGCGTTGTAACGTTTGTGCATTAGTTTTGTCTTGCGAAAATTAATTTTCAAACCTATGGCTCTGAGCAAACAACAACTAATCAACAGATTGAAAGGTGGCGTGAATATTTTACCTCTCAACTGATGTAAGTCTGAATAACAACCATAATGACGGCACGATAACTAGACGTAACCCGAGAAGAGAACTTTCATCTGATCCTTCTACACTCCCAGAAGTAGAAGCGGCTTTGCTTAAGATGAAAGATCACAAATCACCAGGTCCTGACAACATTCCTGCTGAACTACTTAAGTTTGGATGCGGGACGCTAGCAGAATATCTGACACCTATGATAAGAGGAGTTTGGGCTAATGAGCAAATACCATCAGAATGGAAGCAGGGCGTATTGATTGCCATTTCAAAAAAGGGTAACCTTACGTTGCGCACTAACTGGAGAGGAATTACCTGACTTAATTCCATAAGTAAGGTGTTGTCATCCATAATACTTCAAAGGATATCACCGATAATGGATGGTATTTTGCGGAAGGAGCCATCTGGCTTTCGTCCTGGTCGATCTTGTGTGAAACACATCAATACGCTTCGCATTATAATCGAGCAATCAGTGGACTATAATACACCGCTTTATCTGCTGTTTGTACACACAGAAAAATTTCCATGTAAAATCGTCGAAAACCAGGTTAACTTAACATTTTTCGGTAGTGATTTTGCTTCATAGGTGTTTCATGTTAAATCAACATGATTTACAATAATCTTGAAAGAAAATTTTTCCTTTTGAATTAACTATATTTCATGTTGATTGAATATTCCAGTACAGTTAAATCAAAATGAAGTTGATACTGAAATAATACGAAAAATCATATTGAATCAAAGTAATTTCGAGTTGAAACAACGTGAATTTGATATTGGAACAACACGAAGAATAATGTTGAATCAAAGTTATTTCAAGTTGAAATAACGTAAATTTGATATTGGAACAGCACGAAGAATCATGTTGAATCAAAGTTATATCAAGCTGAAACAACATGGCTTTAATGTAGCTATTTTATTAATTATTTTACTTACGGTGATTGTCATCAGAAAACTTTACGTTGTAGCTGACAGTCCCAGCCAAGATTTCAACTCGTGCCACTTGCATGAATAGTTCACGCGCTAACCACTGCAGCCACAACAGCTTCAAACTTTTCTTTACTTATACACTAAATAAATACCATCGTATGTAAAATGCATTTGATTTTAATTCAACATGATTTAAATGATTATTTAACATAAAACTTATTTGAAATTAAAGTTATAGTCATGTCGATTGAAAATGAAACTTAGCGTTTATAACAAAATTGTTTTAAAGGTGATTTAAGGTTAGATTAATTATTTTCCGTTTAAAATTAATATGAAACAATGGTAATTTTAAACCAGCAGCAGTAAATATTCGGTGGTAATTCGTTTTTTGTCGTATATATAGACGACACATGTAAGAATAAACAACAACAAGTCACACAACTAAGTAGAACAGTGAATTGTAGCAATGAACAAAGCAAATAAACACTAACACACTCAAACGACAAATTATTTTTTGTAAATTTAATATAGTTTGCAATCAAAATTGCGGCATGTGGATTTTACATTCCTTTTTTTTCTGTGTGTAGATTTCGAAAGAGCGTTTGATACAGTACATCGTAACTCAATCTGGTTGACTTTAAATAAAAAGGGAATACCAGAAAAAATTGTAAGTCTAATACGTGATCTATATAGAGACGTACAGTATAGGGTGCGATTTAATGGAAAGGAAAGCCAAAGTTTCTCAACTTCCTCTGGAGTCAGACAAGGATGTATCCTTTCGCCCACACTTTTTCATACTGCTTTTAGATAGCGTAATGGAAGAAACCAACAGAGACGCGCCGCATGGCATACGTTGGAATATGTCGGAACTCTTACACGATATTGTTTATGTCGATGACTTGTGTTTAATAACCCACTGCTTTATGGATATTAAAGCGAAGTTAAGAAGGCTAGCCATAAATGCCAACAAAGTAGGTTAGTTATGCGCGCACAAACATAAAAAGAGGTAACAAAATACAAACGAATTGATAATCTTCTTCTTTTCTGAAGTCGGTTAATAAGCCATAACTCATTAAAACCCATGGACAAATGTTGATTTTATTCATAATTAAGTGAAGGAACTCAATTTGTAAAAATCACAACTTCCATAGAACAGAAATTTGTGTGTCTGTGTGTGTGTGTATGTGTGTGTGTGCGTGTGTGTGTGTGTATGTATGGGTGTTGTATGGAAATCGCAATTTTTATATATTAATTTCCCTCACTTAATTGTGAATAAAATCGACATTTGTCCTTCGATTTTAATTATTTTTGGTTTTTTTTAATCCTAATAATTTAGCTCTCTGATAAATGATAACAATGTAAAAAATTTTCTTTCTTAATTTTTTATAAGTTTTTGAAAACGAAAAAAGTTTAATTGTATATGAAAAAAATTCGCCGCTAATTTCTGAATAACTCCGAGACAGTTGGAAATATAATCAAGTTGTATATGGATGACTAAAAGGTAATTTTCTTCCGCATCTATTAGTGTTTTTTTTTATCTAAGTCGTGTTATAATAAAATATAATAGCATGATCTCCCCGTCTCGGATGTCATATTAGACATGTCCATACGAAAATCTCTAAGTGATAGATAAAATACTGAAAATTTATATTCCATTTTATTTTCCATTTATTTATTTAAAGGACAAACAAATTTTTTTTTGCAGAACAGTGTAATTTTATATATTTAATTTTATAATGTTTTAGTATAGCCAGCAGACGACACAATCATTCGTATACTAGACGCCAAAAATTTTTAATTTTTTATTTTTATAAAGAGAAGTAACACAATCAGGCAACTAATACCTACCAGTTAATTAATTAATGTGTTACCTGCTTTGGGAGAGGGATAGAGTAGAAAGAACAGGTGTTGAAGTGGGAGAGAGATAGAAAGCTTAATTCATTTATAACCCTGCTATTGCGCGTTTTTTATAGAGCAGTTTTGCAAGCCTCTCTGGTGTCAAGTAGATGCATCGCGTTGTTTAAGCTGTGTAGCCATTTTATTAAGTTTCATCGAGATATTAGAGAGGCCAACGGAGAAACCCTTTTCAACGAAACTGCAATATATCTAAGCAGTTTAATGTGCTAAAGAATATCGTGTCCTCAGTTTTTTTAGCACCCTCATATTTTTTGTCATGGGCCTGTCTAATATTTTCACTAGGTACATCAGTATATTTTATCATAACTCGACACCGGTATGCCCGATTGCGAGCAAAAAACACCCAAAGATGCATTACAAAATTACCTTCAAACTGTGTTAAGTTTGTTGGTTGATTTGCTAAAATTAGGAGGGAAAAACAATGTTTTTTATGCAGAGCTAACAAATGTTTTCTTTCTAGAAATTCTTAAAATCGTTAAAACGGCAAAACATTTAAATTTTAACTAGTGTTCTTAAGGAGAAATGTCTTACGAACAAAATAAGCCATATACTTTCATGGAAATCTATAGACAAATGTTGATTTTATTAACAATTTAGCTCTACTTTAGTGTTGTCTCAGAAATAATTAACTTGTCTTGTATATCATTTTTAATAAAAATAATTTCAACTAATAATTTTTAATGAAAGTGTACAATTTTCGTTACGTTTTAATTGTATTTAATCATTAATATAAAATAGTCTTTATAACATAACAAAATAATTACATAAAAGCAATTATTTCAATCCTTAAGTCCTTAAATTTGTTTTACAAATTTTCAATAATTTCAATTTTACTTAATTCATTAAAGCTTTTGAGTCCTCAATACTAATCACTTATAATGCCTCTAATTTAACTATTTTATAATCCACTTATTTCACTTTCTAAAAGATTTCCTAAAATATCAACTGACATTAATACACCTAAATACGACACATACACACATCCTGTATGTACAGACATCAACATATGTTTTACCATAAATACGCTTATTTATAAATGCATTTGTTTGTGTAATAGAGATTTTCTTTAGAGATTATTGATAATAATTTATGCAACATCTGTGACATTCAATACAAAATCTATAAATTCGTATATTATCTGAAACAAGTGCACGTATTAATAGTTACAATTCTCTTGCCTAAAAACACACATGTTTTCTGATACTTTTGTAAGGCTAACAAATTTAACAACATTTGTGCAGATGACATCGAACAGTGGAGTCGATCATAAAATAGATAAAATAGAAAATAGGCTTACTAAATATCATGTGCAAAAGGGGTTATCTTAAGCTATGGCAATACGACTTATTTGAAAAATATGTACCGGTTTTTTGTTGTTTCAAAATATAAATAAATTAAGTAAAGTGCGACTTTGGCTCGCACACAAAGGGTTCCGTACGAATACACTCTAAAACACTTTTGTTGAAAATTAGGTCGATAATAGTCGGCAACACTTTACAGATTATTATCGACATAAAATTACACACGCATTTTATTTGAACAAAATGTTTTTACTAAAAAAGCGATTGCCTGCATGCAGGTTTGAACCGCGACCTCCTGACTCATATTCTGACGTATCTACCATTCAGCCATAGCCGTATTATACTTTATGTTACATTTTTTCCACTTGGACTAAATATGTTTAATTTGAAAGGTTTTTTCTTTAATAAAATAACTACAAAATCGATGAAATTTTAGACAAGGAAAAATTTTCAACACAAATTTAGACAATGATCGTAAATTTGAAGTAATGTTTTAGAGTGTATATCCTTTTTCGTTTTTGCATCTTTTTTATTTTGGGAGTTTTTTCGTTGTGCTTTTTTGTTTAATTTAATTTAAGTATAGCGATTTTAGTTGTGTAGATTTTTTCAGTTTTTCTTTCTGGCGATTTTTTTCATTTTTGGCGATTTTTGTTTTTTGCAATTTTTCTTTTTTTGCTTATTTCTTAGTTTTTGGGTTTTTTTTGTTTTGGCGTTTTTTTTTGTTTTAACGTTTTTTTCGCTTTTTGATGATATTTTTAGTTTTAGCGATTTATTTTAGTTTTGGCGCTTTTTTCAGTTTTGGCGCTTTTTCCGATTTTGGGGATTTTCTTCGGTTTCTTGTGGTTTTTTTAGTTTTATCATTTTTTTTGTTCTGAACTTTTTTTGTTTTCGATTTTTTTGGTTTTTTGCAATTTTTTTTAGTTTTGGCGCTTTTTTTTTTGTTGTGATGCTTTTTTCTTTTTGGTGATTTTTTTCATTCTTGGCAATTTTTTCGTTTTTGATGATATTTTTATTTTTAGCGATTTTTTATGTTGTAGTGCTTTTTTTCGTTTTGACGACTTTTTCGGCTTTTTGCGTTTTTTTGTTTTTTTGCGATCTATTTAGTTTTGGTGATATTTTCCATTTTAGCGATTTGTTTAAATTTTGGTGCTTTTTTCCTTTAAGCGCTTTTTAATTTTGGCGATTTTTCGGTTTGATATTTTTCTAATTTTGGAATTTTTTAGTTTTAGCGTTTTTGAAAATTTCAAGAGTTTACCTCTTACGGTTACCAAGATACAGCATATTGCCTAAATTACCTAGTAAAATTACATTAACTGATAGAACACTCTTTAATTTTTATTGTTTTAAATATCAGTGTTAATTGGTGTAGTCTATTCTACAGACTACACCAACTAACACTAACTTTGAAAATGTAAAGTATAATGTATAATAAGTGTCTGTATATTACATTATTATTTCAACATATTTCGTTGCTCGCTTTAGAACACCCTTTAATTTGTTGTTGTAGCGGTTACATATTCTGTGAAAATTCCATGTCCGTAGCTCTTATGGTTCCCGACAAAACAGCCTGTAACAGACAGATAGACAGACAGTCAGTCAGACAGACGGACAGACAGGCAGGCGGACAGCGTAGCGAAAACAATAGGGTTCCTTTACACTTTTGGTGTACGTAACCCTAAAAACAATCTAAAAAAAGTCAAATTTTGAATTGAAAATTCTTTATTTAAAAAACAATAGACTCCAGTGTGTCATGAAAAGTTCAGTTAATTTTTTCAGCAAATACTTGCTTTCATGTTTAGGTGAAGGATATAAAAAACTCGTCATAGCAAATTTTTGGCCTTAAACGACTGCTAAAATTAATTTTGCAAGTTAAAAGCTCATCTAATTTGTTAAAACCTAAAAAGAATTCTAACAATAGAGAAATAAATTAAAACTTTTATTAGAGTTCGCAAGTTAATCGACCTTATCGGGAATAAAAGTTCTCGTGAAATGTGTTGCCTTTCTCTAAATTGCGATCGCCAATTTTTTAGGGTGAATAATTAACTTGAAATTATTGGAAAACTTCAATAACAACTATGTTGTAGCTTGAATCATGTTCCAAGCAAAGTAAAAAGTTGTTTTTTTTAACTCTTTTATTCCACCCAATTTTATTTTAAAAATTGTTGGTCATGTCCTTGTTAAGCTTAATTTTCCCTTTTTATTTTCTATATATTTACTTTCCATTAGAGTATTTTGTTGTTTTTTGTCTCCTGACTTGACTGTTTTAGTGGATGATGTTGTCCGTGCAACACATTGAATTGAAAAGGGTTTTATTTTTCTTTTATCTACACGGGAAACAATTTTTCGCCGACATGTCTGACGGCTGAGATATTACCAGACAAATAATCGTGCTGTCTAAAATTTACTCAGACATTTAACAGATTAGCCGGCAAAGTTTTGTAAAAAAATTCACAAATAGAATTGAAAAAAGCGACTTTTTTTTCGAATAGTGTGGATCCTAGGCCACAATTTTCATATGGTCCAAATGAGCTGCAAGTAAAGATGTGCGCAAACATTGCCAAAAACTCTCAGTGATAATCAAAAATTTATTTAAGTTCAATTGTTAAAGTTTAGTGTGCCGCAGACAATAAAAAATATAGGTTAATGAGGTTACTAAGTAATGTAATAATTTCATTAACACAATGAAATAATTTCATTAAAATATTGTCAGAATATCATTAAAATAATGACAAACTTTCATTAAAACAATGAAATAATTTCATTTAATTGATGACACAGTTTCACTAAAACAATGAAATAATTTCATTGATATAATGAAATATGTTCATTAGCTTAGTGAAATTATTACATTGGAGCAATGATAATATTTCATATATTTAATGAAATGTTGATTAAACTAGTTTTAACGAAACTTGTTTCATTAATCCCACGAATCGTGACGTTAATTGAGTTTTAATGAAATTTTTCATTCGATTAATGTCAAAATTCAAAAAATTTATGAACAAAATTTTTCCAGTGTACACTGAAAAAATTTTCGCTTCATAAATCCAATGAAACAATTTCGCTAGATTTTTTCACAATTAAGTGAAGTATTTCACAATTGTAATGACATATTTCTAATGAAATTCTAATGAAATTTCACGAATACTGTGAGAGAAATTTATTGGAATTGCTTTATTAACTTTCATAGTTTCGTTAGAAAATTTCATGTGGATATATGACAACAACATTGTGCCATTTTATGGAAACCCTTTTAAGTTTGAAATTGAAATTAGTCCCTAATCAATATAGAACTACACTGAAAGTTTTTTTTTATAAATTCTGTGAATTTCAGCATTAGTCTAACGAAAACCTTCATTTAAATTCAACCAATGTCACAGTTCATTGAATTGATAAAAGAATTTTCGTTAAATTTTAATGAAAGTTTTGCCAAATATTTGAAATAATTTCTTTGATCCAATGTAATAATTTCGCTAAACTAATGAAAACACTTCATTATTATGGCGATATTATTTCACGGTTTTAATAAAACTATTTTATAATTTTATTGAAGTTTTTTCATTATTTTAATTCAATTACATCTTATCATTATAATACATAATTATATCATTATTTTATTAAAATTATTTCATTGATTTAATATATCATTATTTTTAGGAAATTATTTCATAATCCAAAGAAATTATTATTATTCAGCCTTAAGTTCGTTCAATTTCATTTTTACAATTAAATAATTTTTATTGAGAAAGGATTTTTCAAAGACCAAATTCTTGACTTTTGTAAGGGTCGAACTGAACATCAATGCTTTCGGGATCAACCACGATCCTATCGTCAGAGCTCTTTATAGTCTAGGCTAACCACAACCCGACAGTCAAGCAGATAGATATCCAACGTTTAACCAATTTGGACTAAGCTATCTTTAATTACTTAAGTTTTGTTTTTTGGTGGCTTAGACTCAAAACACATAATTTGAATTATTTCACAACTTAAATAAAACTATTTGATAACTTTAATTAAATTATTTTAAAAATTTATGACGCGAATGTTAAAACTTTATTTTGCCTCTAAAATTAACTTTGCTTAGAAAAACTTTTTTATACTTATTTATTTTGATATAACAATGTAAGAACTTTTGTCTTCATTATTCGAGGTTTTAACCTTTTTGCTTAATTGTTGCTTTCGTTTTATGGTCGTTGCGAGCATATTTCAACGGTTTAAATTGTTTTTGTTGAATTCTTTTTTATTTGGTTTAGTTAGCAGCAAACTTTTAAATAGAAAATACGAGCACATGCTCCATCCACATGATTTCATTCGTATTCTTAGAAATCTCATTACACCCAACGGACAGAAGAACAAACGTTGCAAAATAAATATTTATTTTTATGTGGTACATTACGTACTCCGATTATTAATTTCAAAAAGGATGTAAGTTTTTGATACAAAGTGATTGTTATTAGGATAAAGTTAGTACGATTTTTAGCCTGAAAGAATTGGTCGTGATACAAAATTCCATGTATCAAGGGAAAAATTAACGTTCAATAATTACACAACCTATACCGCAGAACATAAAATGGCTGTTTTGGGAAGCCGCAACACTCTCTCGTTAGTGTTCATGTGTACTTCAGGTGCTTCGACACTGTTCTGTTAGCTCGGTTGTACGTCGATTTAAATTTATTTATACTATTCATAATTGGCAATAGGATTCGAGAATTATGTATATATTCTTATACTACTCTAACATAAAGTAAATACCGATTAGATAGTTTTGCGGCTTCCGAAAACATCGTTTTTATGCTCTGCAGTGGCGGTTATATACAAAACACAACAAAAAAAAATTATATCGATATGAATCAATTTTAGTTTTCTCATTCATTCAGTTTCCCATTAGGTGACAATAAGTGTCCAAGCCTATGCTTATTCTACTGTAGTTTTCAAATAATTTTTGAAAGTTGATGCGTAAAGGAAGAGGTTTAAAACTTTTCGAAAATATGGTTGAAGTCTACTGATAATTTGGTATAGCAGCAATGAAATGCATATAGAAATGCTGTCGTTCTCGGTACCAGCACGCGCTTCCACTGCAGACTTTTGTTTAGACATAATTTCTATTTAAACTAACTTTTTACAGCACAAAGAACAGAAAGTGTTCATATATGTTCTTCATCACACGTTGCACTGAAAAAATGTTCTTCATAAATTCTATTAACTTCGACATTAATTCAATTAAGAACTTCATTAAAACAGGTCTCGAGTTCATGACTAGTTTCAGGCAAGCCAACAACATCATGAATTTTTCTTAAATGCATTAGCGTATTATTGTGTTGGTTCTTGTTGGACTGTTGAAGTGATGAAGGGGCTTACACAATAGCAGGGTTGTAAATGAATTAAGCTTACTATCTCTCTCCCACTTCACCACCTGTTCTCTACACTATCCCTTTTACAAAGAAGGTACCACATTAATTAATTAACTGGTAGGCATTAATTGTCTGATTGTGTGAGTTTTCTAAAAAAATAATGTTTGCTTAAAACAATTTGAATGAAAAAAATGAAAAAATTTATTTGAATGAAAATTTCATCAAATATATGAAATAATTGCATTGCTCCAATGTAACACTTGCGCCAAACTAATGAAAATAGTTCATTATTTCGATGTAAATATTTCACAATTTTAATAAAACTATTTCATTATTTTAATGAATTTATGCCATTATTTTAATCAAATTAATTTATTGTTTCAATGTAATCATTACATTATTAACAAGGCTCAATAGCTAAAACTGTTTTTTTGACTATTTTCATTTATTAATAATTTCATGCTACAAATAAGTGCGAGGACGCTAATGCATATCAGAATAATTTGTAATGTTGATGGCCGCATCGAGCTGATTTATAAAACGAAATTCTTTCAGTGTAGCAACGAAGGAAGTTTGTTTGATCTACTAGAACTTCTTTGGCATAAAATACATGTGTTTGCTGGGAAATTTTTATATTTAAATGATACTCAACCTTATTTTTGCATAAATAATTTTAACACTTCATTGCTCGAATGCCTTAAAAGTGCTAAAACATTTTTATTTATTTGTCTCTGTGCGTTCTGTAATAAAATAAATGTAACAGATGTGACATGATGACCTTTTTATTATACGCAAAAGTATTTTTCACAGCTGAATGTGTTACAATTATGATACTATTACCCCTGAAATACATGTTTTTAGTTATACCACGACAAAAGAAATATTTGGTATTTGTAGTCAAATGTTTGTCCAATCTGAGCGTATCTTTAATATTGTTATAATTTGCAAAAAATAACTTTTTGTTTCTTATTTTTTCAATAATATTTTTTAGTTTTAATTCATGTTCTCTTATCGCATAAATCAATTGATGACTTGTCAGAAAAGAATATGATTTATGAATATTGCTTCTTATTTTTAGGCTGATTTTATATACGTACACTCTAAAACATTACTTCAAATTTACGATCATACATTGTCTAAATTTGTGTTGAAAATGTTTGCTTGTCTAAAATTACATCGATTTTGTAGTTATTTTGTTAAAGAAAAAACCTTTCAAATTAAACAGATTTAGTCCAAGTGGAAAAAGTTTAACATAAAGTATAATACGACTATGGTTAAAGGGTAGATGCGTCAGACTATCAGTCAGGAGGTCGCGGTTCAAACCTGCACGCAGCCAATCGTTTTTTTAGTAAAAACATTTTGTTCAAAAATAGTGCGTGTGTAATTTTAGGTCGAAAGTAGTCTGTAAAGTGTTGCCTACTATTATCGACATAATTTTCAACAAAAGTGTTTTAGAGTGTACACACATCATCATAAATACCCAACAACAACTTTTGGCATTTTTATAATCGATAGCAGTATTTTAATGGGCTAGAAAGTAATGAGCAGGGGTCGGACTTTCATGTAAACGCATATTTTTTGTGGTGATAGATAAAGACGTATTGACTAATTGTCTATGCGAATCATTAAATTTTAAGTAGTTTGGCATCGATTTGTAGTTTCATATTTTTTACGTATTTTGGTGGTAAGAGCATATTTTTGCATATTTTCCAATAAATGCATATTTTTGGAGTTATAAAAATTTCTTTAATGTATATTTCTCAATTTTGGAAAAAAAATATTAATAGGGCGATTATGCATGGCAGCCGAGCCTCAGTTGGCTTGCCAGTTGCTGAAAATGATACTACTGATGGCAACTGGCAACTGAGAGCTGTCAATTTCAGTTGCTATTTAGCGCCTTTTTGGCAACCATTAATTTTCAGTTACCGACTGGCAACTCAACTAAAGTTTGGTTAGAATAGACCCAATTATGGTTGTTTTATGTTTTTTTTTCTCTAATAACAATAAAAATTTAAAAAAATAAAAAAATTTCATGCTATTTTAGTTTTGGTAGTTTGTTAGTAGGTAAATGCATTTTTTGCGCATACTTTACATTTTTAGCAAATGCACCTAAAAATTAAGCGCTTAAAATCAATTTTTATTTGCATGAAAATCCAAACCGTGGTAATGCGTGGTACTTACTTATCTTACTACTATGCTGCAAAATAGGAATACTACTTATAAAATTAGTACATATTTTGTTCATTACCTGAAAATGCTTATTAGCCCAGTGAAATAAGCAGAAAAAAGGGGCCAACTGCGGAATGAGAGATAATAAGCTGAAAATTCGTACACACCTTCGTTTTGGTGTCCTAAAAGTTGTCTCAAAAGTCTCATATTTTATGAGACTTTTGAGACAACTCTGTGTCGTAAGCTATTCAAGGTCAAAGGTCACGAAAATCAGTTTTTCGCAATTATGTCGGTTTCTATAGCTCCAATGATGTTAAGATTTATATTAAAAATTTTAGAGCATAAAATTTGCGACAAATTTTGTATTAAGTATTTTTTCATACGCCCAACCATTTCTGAGATAGAGGGCAGAGAGCCCGCAGCGTTCAGCCATACTCCATGTAATGCAAGGTCAACTGTGAATCTCAGTGAATAATACCTTGTATTAAGTTTATGGTTAATAAAATTATAGTTTAATAAAATGATTACACTGACACTCTTTAAGTTAACGTGTCTATTACTTGTCTTCAAATTTGAAGGAGCACAGGTTCATATCCCAGATAGGTAAAAAAAAGGTGTGGAAAAATATAAATATATATAATATCTATAAAAAAATATTTTATTTTCTTTATCTAGCTACTTATTTTTTAGCTTCATGTAAGTCATATAATAACTAGTTAATTGCTGTAACAATTTAATTACATACATATATATGTAAGTGGTGGCCTTTATTTTTTGAACTTCTCAAAAAAAAATAAAAAATAAAGAGTTATAGAGTAAAATTATAAGTATTTACGATTTGAACCCTCATATACTTTTTTGCTTGACCGTAATCAAAGTTTTTGCTGGGTTATTAATAAAGGTAACTCTTGTTTATTTTTTATACAAGAAGGTCTTCCATTTCTGTTGTACAATTTATAATGGAAAGGCAATACCTACCACATATCAGCATTAATATTATTTAAAAGTCATCATGGAAATTAACAAACAAGAATATTTCTTTATTTTATTCTTGGCATGTTATTAAATATTTTTACACCACCACATTTAATGGCCTCTACCGTTCTTCACAATTTTAATATATAATCAATGAGATGAAAGGTAAACATATGTGCTTAACTTGTCATCGTGTCTTGATTATTTTAGTTTTTTTTTTCCTTAGAAGTCCTGAATTTATAAGTAAATTACTCTTAAAAAGTTTATGTCATTGAAACGTTATTTGTATAAACATGTAAGTTATTAGTATAATTTAATAAACGTACTTAGCTATCACTCTTATATAAATATTCTAGTGTCATGAATTCATGTGGAGATAGATGATGTATTGAAGAGTAAGTGGCACTTTTTAGGAAAAAGTACATTTATTTCGTTTTATTTTACGAAAAAGTAAATTTATTTAGGCAATGGGTTAAGTTCCCAGCAAAAACTTTGCTTACTGGTAGGCAAAAATATATATGAGGGTTTAAGTCGTAACTACTTACAATTTGACTCGATAACTACTTATTTTTGTTTTAGAAGTCCACAAATAAAGGATACCCCTTACAAATGTATTCACATTGTGACAGCAATTAACTAGTTATTATTTGGCTTACTTGAAGGTAAAAAGTAAGTAGTCAAATAAATAAATTAAAATTAAAAAAAAATTATACACATTATGTTTTATTTATATTTGTTCAATTTTAATTTATTTTATTTTTTACGCAGCTGGGATACGAACCTGTGTTTCCATATACATACAAACATATGTTGTTTTAAAAAATGGTTGTCTACTTATTTTATTAATACATATCAACAAATTGTAGCTACTTTCAGATAATGATAATAATACGTACTAATTTTATTAAAAACTTAGTAGTAGTTCTAATTTGAAGCATAGCAATAAGATAAATAAGTACCACTCATTACTTTGTCGCCCATTATTAAAGTACTACCGATTACAAAAATGACAAAAGTTTTTGCTGTGTTAGCACTAATTTAGTGATAGTAAATTGCAATTTGTCATTGTGTCATGGTCGAGTTGAGTTCGCGTTAAAATAATAAATAATTCTCGTATTCTATTTCCCGTCAGAAACACTTTATAGTGTGATACGCAAAGAAAAAACATGCTTGAGGCAACCATAATCTAAGTGCAACATCCCAGTGAAAAAATTGCTTCGAATAAAGCAGGATTCTACTATTATGGAGTAAAAGTAGCGTTGACAAACCTGCTGATATCGCTGCTGATTTTTGTATGGCGAATTTACGGTTTGGAGTGCTACATTTTTGCTCTCAAAAGCGCTTTTTGAAGCTCTGAAAATCATCAACATATTCAGCACTAAAACTGAAAATATATGAAAAATTTTAGTTTTGAATTTTTATTATTTCGTAACATTATTTATTTTTTATTAACTTTATAATTTTACTCAATGTTTTTTTATTTTTACTTCAACTAGTATCGAAGTAAAATCCTTTACGTTTGAAGTCCAACGTACCAACCACTCGGCCAAAACACTGTTGAAAAGCGGCACCAAAAAGTTCAAATAAACTTGTTCTTGCACCCTCGTTAATTTTATATATATTGGTAAATCTGTAGAACCAGAGTCAATCCAAAAACATAATTTATAGGCATTGAAACTCGCTACTATGTGTATTCAAACTGACCGAGAAACCCCAGGGTACGCAACTCATGTTGCCCTGTGTTATTATAACCCACAAGAAATAAATATTTTTTTATATTATACTTATTTCTTTATATTATATATATTTATTATATTTATCATATATACTTCGCTTTTTAACAAAATTATATTGTTAAATGCAATCGGGTTGAAGTTTCTGTCAATGATAATAATGTGATGATTAAATGTTAACATCAGCTAATTTCTCATAATCTAATTATGGACTAAAACATTTTAAAACAGTAATAATTTCTTTTTCACAATCATAGATTGCTTCGGAACACATGACATTGCTGTCGCAACCATGCCACAACCATGTCTTTTATCTGCATGCTCCGTGTGTCGGTGTATGTAGCAGCATGTCACCACTATCTATAAGGCGAAATTTAAAAAAATCTGGTGTATTGTCTTGTCGGTCAATAAAATTTATATTGGCGCATACATTATCGATAGCCAGAAGTAGACCAATCGGGGAGTTACATCTCCACCCATAGAATGATGATAACTAGCATCATTCTATGGGTGGAGATGTAACTCCCCGATTGGTCTACTTCTGGCTATCGATAATGTATGCGCCAATATAAATTTTATTGACCGACAAGACAATACACGAGTCAATAGAAGATGCAACAAGCCTCAGTGGCTTACAATCTTCACAGGTAAGCATATATTTTTAAATGCATATTAAACGAATTGCATTTACTCGTATATCATGAAATAAGTTTAGTCCCGCCTAAATACTTAATGGCTTAAATTATTTCTTAGCAATTCGTTTTATTATTTCTGCTACTTCAAACATTACAAAACAAATGTAAAGTCAGTTTCTTCCATTGAAGAAACAAAATTAAGAAAACTGTTGTTAAATGTTGTCGTTAAGAAAAGAGGAGTAAGTGGGCAAACAAAAGTAATTTTTTATTTTTTACACAACAGAACATGACAGACTTATAAAAAATGTGTCTGCAGAGTGACAAAGGTCTAACTGTTATTAAAACAACAAATTCCTTGTATTTTTGCTATGAAGTCTAATAAAATAAGAATTTGCTACTTTTGTCTTCTACCAAAAAAATAAAAAAATAAAAATTAAATGAAATCGATATTGACAATTAGTGCAAAATCTTTCAATACAAGTTAAAAAAGACTCACAAATTTATATTTTTTATTGTAAAATTTTGCACTAATTGTCAATATATTTTTTCATGTAAACAAGTTTTATGATTCTCCTCTGTTAAACTTTTAAAATGTTAGATAGGGCTTTTTGCATTTTATGTTACGATATGTAGTATATATATAACTTTTTTTGTACCATGCCATAAATTTAAAAACGAAATAACCTTCAAGTAATAAAGACAAATAAAGTAATAACGACTAACCTTACATCTGTTTGGTGGTATAAACAACTATTGACCAAAAATGTTTTTAATTAATTTCTTTAGTGCGTACAATCACTAATTGAATGCTAGCGTTTGAGGGAGTGGAAACATATGATAGATTTTTCTTATAATTACACCATGCAACAAGATAAATAAGAAAGTTGTTGCAAAGATAACTGAAGGTACGTTTACACTTGGCAAATATTTGCCCAAAAAACGTAACCACTACTTTTGCTTAGGATTGTGATATTAACTTGGTTTTTATATCACAAAATAATTATGCTGCAAAAAGCTGTTTTCATATTATCTATATAAATAAAAGAGTAACGTTATTGACTGATTGACTGACTGACTGATTCATCATCGCCCAGCCCAAACCACTAAAGCTAGAAAGTTGAAATTTCGTATGTGGGCTCGCCTCAGAATGTATAGCTCCACTAAGACGGGGTTTTGTGAAATGCAAATGCTAAGGGAATAAAAAAACGGGTAAATTCGGTAACATTATATCTCCGGATATAACTAAGGTAGATATAAAATTCCAAAAACAGCATAATAAGACCAAAAAAATAAGCGGGCGGGTGTTTGGTACTTGTTTGAAATTTTTACATTTAGGGGCCGAAAAACGCTAAAAATATAAGTTTGGGACTTTTTTTGTTAACCGTTTATCTCCTAAAGTAATGAAGATAGAAATTAAATTTAGAATGCATTCTGCTATCCTTACGAAACCCTCAAACATGTTTTCGTACTTTTTTGTAATTCAAATATATAAAGGGTAAAATTGGTTACTCTTTTTGGTACTTTTTTCCATACAACTATTTTTTATTGACATAAAAAGAGAATTAATATGTTTGTATATTTTCACTAAGAAAGGATTTTTGAAAATATTAATTCTAAGGGGATTAAAAGGGGTAAAAACGGGTAAAATCGGTAACCTTATATCTTCGAATCTAAGTAAGGTAGACATAAAATTCTAAAAGCATCATAATAAGATAGAAAACTGAGCGGACAGGTGTCTAAAACTTTTGTGAAATCAGTACATTTAGGGACCGAAAAAGGGTGAAAATATAATTTTGGTACTTTTTTTGCTAACAGTTTATCTCCTAAAGTAATAACGTAAGAAGCTAAACTTGAAATTCATTCTTCTCTCCTCAAAAAGCCCTCAAAAACAGTTTTGTATTTTTTCAAATTTGAATATATAATAGGTAAAATTGGTAGCCCTTTTTGGTACTCCTAGCCATACAACTATTTTTTATGCACATTGATACACATACTGAATGCATATGTTTGTATATATTCTCTAAGAATGAATTTTTGCAAACTTAAATTCTAACGGGATTAAAAGGGGTAAAACGGGTAAACTCTAAGTAAGGCAGACGTAAAATTCCAAAAGCGTCATAGTAAGATAAAAAAATGAGTGGATAGTTGTTTTGTCCTTTTTTTGAAATTTGTACACTTAGGGGCCGAAAAAGGGTAAAAATATAATTTTGGTACTTTTTTTGTTAACCGTTTATATTTTAAAGTAAAGGTACTTTTTCGAAAACCTACCTTTTTGAAAATGTAGTTTTAAGAAATGGTACTTTTTGAAAAATGTTTTTTAGAAAGGGTACTTTTTGAAAATGGCACTCTTTTGAAAATGGTACTCTTTTGAAAATGGTTACTTTTTGAAAAGTTACTTTTTGGAAAAGGTTCTTTTTAGGGCTCTGTACACCAAAAGTGGAAAATAATCTTATTGTTTTCGATACGCTGTCCGTCAGTCCATCTGTCACAGGCTGTTTTCTCGAGAGCCGTAAGAACGAGGGGCTAAAGATTAAAGGGTGTTCTAAAGCGAGCAACGAAACATGTTGAAATAGTAATGTAACATACAGACACTTTTATATAGACTCTCGAAATTTTCAAAGTTAGTGTTAATTGGTGTAGTCTGTAGAATATTTAACACCACAAAAATTAAAGGGTGTTCTGAAAGTTAATGTAATTTTGACTATGTAGTTTAAACAGTTTGGTGTATCTTGGAAACCGTAAGAGGCAAACTCTTGAAGTTTTAAGAAACTCTAAAACTTAAAAATTCCAGAATTAAAAAAGACAAAACGAAAAATCACCAAAATGAAAGAATCGCTAAAACGCACAAATTCGCCAAAACTAAAAAGTTCGCCAAAAAAACTAACCAATTTTATGGTTATTTTTAAATGAGTTAATTAATTTTTCTATGTCTGCACAACAATGTGCTAGCGAAGCACTCCGGGTATAGCTAGTTTTTAATAAATGCAAACCAATATTTAAAGAAATATTTGAATTAAAGAAAATAAAATTTTGCTTTGACAAATATTTGCCAAGTGTGACCGTATCTTAATATATTTTAACCTGAAAAAAATAAAAAATTTTCTTTTTCAATATTTTTTTAGTGTAACCAAGTTTATTAGAAATTTTATATTATAAGGGACTGTGCTTTGGGTGTGTTGAAATGTAATTTGAAGTATTTTATTGTGAAAAAATTTTTTCCTGTCTAGCCAAAAATAACTTTAAATAAGAAAAACAAAAACTTTTAACAAATAGAGAAATAAAACAAATTATTCGTACGTGCATAATGAAATTGATGATGATAAAACTTCTTAATAATTTTTACGTCAATTCCACGTCAATTTTAATATCATTTAGACTTTAATAAAAATTATTCCCAGACAGTCTGTTTTTCCTTTTCATGTTTAATTATGTCATTATCTTTACAACTCAAGGTCATCTGTTTATGATGTCCTCTTTAAGGAAAGCAAACATTTACAATGGTTGCTAATATTTGTACAAAATATCTACCCTGCAGATTATTTATAACTAGTTACGTTTTGGGACAGTCATATTACTAGTTGCAACTATACTAGTCAAAAAAGGACTGTCATATTACTAGTTGTAATGAGGCTAGTAACGATACTAGTCAAAAACTACATTTTGGAACAGTCATATCACTAGTTATAATGATACTTGTAATTAAAACTATTTTTTTTATAAGTTAACACATTTTCAGGTGTAAGTACATAAAACTAAAATTTTAGCTTTAAATATAATAAGCAGAAAGTGGCTCAGTGGATGGAGTACATGCCCTGCAGACAAAATGACTAGTATGTGGTTAGAAATATACTAAAATATGAGGACTGTGTGTTCATACCCCGGTTAAGCCAAATGCTTTTTAATATTTAAAAAACTATAAATACACTAGTAATCGCACTAGTCTACAATAACTAGTATTGCAACTAGCATATAACTATATACAAATGAACTAGTTGGGCTCCTATGACAACCTAATGATAAAATCGATAGTTCGATATACGAAAAAAAGGTTAGATACGCAACTAGTCTGAATTAAAAAGCAACTAGTATATATCTAACCACATACTAGTCATTTTGTCTGCAGGGTATTGACAAGTACATATACATACATACATACATACATGCATACATACATACATGTTGTGTGTGTGATTGTGCGTGCTACTGGCTTTGTGTTTATTATCTGTATTAAACTCAAATCAATGAATATAAAACCAAAATAACTAAAAATTTATCTTAAATTGTAATAACGAACAGAAAATTAATAATTTGCTTAATCAATGTCTATGGCTTTAAGAATTTAATCAATTATAAATTCAAAGACAAAATTCTGTCAAGAAAATATATACATATTAAAGAAATTTGATATAAATTGATAGCAAATTGAAAATTTTATGATTTTGTAATTATTTGTACAGAAATTTAATTATAAACTAATTTGCAAACTGTGTTTGAAGAAATTAAGAAGTAATTACAGGGTCTTTTTCCCTCTTCCTTGAAAAAGAGGTAAAAAAACGCACCTTCAGTGCGGATGTGGGCTGTGTACTAAAACGCTCAACAAAAATATTTGCAATAAAATTTTACATTTATTAAATTTATTATTTGAGATATTCTCCAAATTGTATTTAAAACAAAGATTAATTTGTCTATATCCATTTCATTTGTGCTTTACCAAATCGTCAGTAGACTTCAACTAGGGCCTACCAATCGGGACTGATTTTTGAAAATCCTAGGATTCGGGATTCAGAAACAGAATCCAGAAATCCCTGCATTTTCGGGATTTCTTAATCCCGAATAATATAATCAAGATATTAATGTTTTTTAATTGAAAACTGTAATTTTTATTTAAAACCGTTTTTTTTAATATATCAATTCGCTTGATTTTGATATCTCTGATATAAGTTTTGCTGCATCTGGCACATACTGTCGCTTAAAAATCTGTATTTCATTCTGTATTTATTAATAAAAGTGATAGCTAGCTAGCTTATGCTTTATTTTAGTAAACCTCTTCAAAACTGGATTTTTGCAAAAATCAGGTAACTTCACTTTATTGTGAATAAAATCAATATATGTATATTCGAAAATTTTCATAAAAAAGCTTATTTTATTTGCAGTATTTGCAGTATGTAGCTTTGTGATTTTACCATTTTCCATTTTTTTATAATTTAAAAAAATCCAAATTCGCATAAAAAAATATATATTTCATCCTTGTGGCCAAAATAACTCCGAAACGAGGTAGTTTAAAAAATTAATATTACAACGTTCTAAAGGCAATTTTGTTTCAAGTTATGTAGTGTTTTTTGTAATAAAATTGAACAACCCCTTCCCAAGTTATAATAAAATCGGTGGAACAGCCTTTTCAAAAATCCCAAATTTTAGAACAAAATTAAGAAAAAGTTAACCATAGAATTTGGACTGTTTTTGTAGTAGGAACCATAAACATCAAAAAAATATATAGCGGTACTCCTTGGCACTTTTTCTTGTTGCATAGTGTAATTATTTCATGAGATGTCGAAAATACATACTTTTTTGGTATCTACCTATTGCATTCCTAAGCATGCAGAGAGGCGGGCATCGTTGCAAAAGATATAAGGTTAGTTTTTTAGGGTTCCGTACACTAAAAGTGTAAAGGAACCCTATTGTTGTCGCTACGCTGTCCGTCTGTCTGGCTGTCTGTCTGTCCGTCTGTCATAAGCTGTTTTCTCGGGAGCCATAAGAGATACGGAGCTGAACTTTTCACAAAAATGTAAAACTTTTGCCGCTACAACAGCAAATATATGATAGCTAAAAATTAAAGGGTGTCTTAAAGCGAGCAACGAAAAATGTTGAAACACTAATGTAATATACAGACACTTATAAATAGACAGTTAAAATTTTCAAAGTTAGTGTTAATTGGTGTAGTCTGTAGAATAGACTACACCAATTAACACTGATATTTAAAACAATAAAAATTAAATGGTGTTCTATCAGTTTATGTATGCTGTATCTTAGAAACCGTAAGAGTTAAACTCTTGAAATTTCCACAAACGCTAAAACTAAAAATTCCAAAATTGAAAAAATTTCAAAACGCAAAATCGCCAAAATGAAAAAAGCGCTTAAAGCAAAAAAGCACCAAAATTGAAAAAAAATCGCTAAAACGCAAAATATCTCCAAAAGTAAAAACAAAAAAAGCATTACAACATAAAAAATCGCTAAAACTAAAAATATCACCAAAAAACGAAAAAATCGCCAAAAATGAAAAAAAAATTATCAAAACGAAAAAAGCGCCAAAACCAAAAAAAGCGCCAAAACTAAAAAAAATCGCTAAAAACCAAAAAATCACAAAAAATCAAAAAAAACCCCAAAACCGAAAAAAGCGCAAAAACTGAAAAAACGCCAAAACTAAAATAAGTCCCTAAAAATATCGTAAAAAAGCGAGAAAAAAAGCTAATCCAAAAAAAATTAAAAACTCCAAAACAAAAAAAAAACGCAAAACTAAAAAAAAATCGGCAAAAAAACCAAAAAAAAATGCAAAAAACCAAAAATCGCCAAAAAAAAAACGAAAAAAATCGCCAGAACGAAAAAAGTGTCATAACCAAAAAAATCGCTAAAATCAACAAAATCACCAAAGCCGAAAAAAATCTCCAAAGCCGAAAAAAGCGGCAAAACTGAAAAACATCGCCACAACTAAAATAAATCGCTAAAACTAAAAATATCGCCAAAAACCACAAAACGCCAAAACCAAAAAATCGCCAAAACTAAAAAATTTCAAAAACGAAAAATCGCCAGAAAAAAAACAAAAAATTCACGAATATTAAAAAAGCGCCAAAACCAAAAAAAAACCGCCAAAAACAACGAAAAATAATTAAAAAAAAAATAAATAAAATTATCCAAAAAAGCACAACAAAAAAACTGCCAAAATGAAAAAAGTGGCAAAAACGAAGAGGGATATACATATGTGTATTCGTACGGAACCCTTTGTGTGTGAGCCAAAGTCGCACTTTACTTAATTTATTAACCTTTGTGTACGAAATGCAAAAATGATTAGCCTTTAAAAAAATTTACATGCCAGAAATGTCATGCTTTGAGACATCTAGCCCCGCTTCTGAGCAATCTGAGCCTTCATGTTGAAAACTTAAACGGACGTAGTCCTCTCCTATGTCCTTGTGGAACTTTATCTCGACTGCAGCTTTCATGTAGAAATAGTTCCTGTATTCGCAAAATATTTTAATTTTACACCACACTGCATGTTTCTTCATGAAAACTAAAAAAATTTTCACATCCATTTGAACTCATTTTCTTGCTCCTGCCTCCCTTCATGTGTTTCAATCTTTTACAAACACTCTTACTTAAACAACATTGTTATTTAGTAAGCTGTTAATGGAATATCCATTTTTTAAGTTATTTAAATTGGAACTACTGGACTTAATTTTTATATTTATGTAATTCTTTTTTTGTTTCCCAGATTAATTGCTCAAAAAATCATGAACATTTTTTTTTGCTATTTTCCATAACAAATTCTACAGAATAAAATGTATTTAATTTGTTACCGGAATAGTCCAAAAAATATAAACTTTTTTGGAACGTTTTTCTGTGAACTTTTGCAATTAAATCCTGTAATTGTGCAGTCAGGCAGAATATCAATTTGTATGTGTATGGATAGCATGGTCGTCATTAACTGCAAAATGATAAAATATTGATACACATTGACATTTTTGGGCTTATCGTGTGGCAAAACAGTGAAGAAGAAAAAAAAAATCACTTAAAACATAACAGCATAAAATAACAGTTTATGGATATTCCCATTTGCATTTTGTTTATAGGGAATTCGGTGCGAAAGAAAATGAAAATGAAAAAGAAATCAGAAAATTTGTTGGCAATATTTTTTTAATTAAAACTGAGGTATTTTTTATTAAAGCAATTTTATGTGTAACAAATTTATTGCAAAGGTCATCTGTAGCAAAAAAGGAAATACAAATAATTATTTTTATATGGTTTTACTTAAGGGGAATTGCGCGAAATATCTATTGAATAAAAAGGTGTTTAATAAAAACAATTATTAATTAAATCTTTAAAAATATGAAACAAGTTGCAATTTATAATTGCAACTGCTTTGTCTGCTTGTGAGTACCAAACGAGAACCTACAGAATGAAAACGTAAAAAGATTTAAACATTTTATCTATCCTGCATATACAATTACAGAAGTATACAAGGTTTTGGACTGGAACAATAAAAAATACCTTGAATCCAAATTGATTATTAGGCTAAAGTTCGTAACGTTATATTCAGAAAGAATTGGGCATGATTAATATTCCAAGGAACAAGGGAAACATTAACATCAAAATCAGCCGCTACACTTCCATCGTCAGTGCTCACGTGCATTTGCTTATCACCACTTACTTGTCAGGTGGCTCTGTTGAATGTGATTTTAATTCTTAGATATACAACTTTTTCGTGAAAATTGAATGCGAGAATAAAATCACTCAAGTTGATTTTAAGCTGCACTTTCCTAGTGTTGCCATTGGTTTATTTTTCTTCATTCGCATTTTTCTGATTTTTTGTTCTACTTAAGACAAACTTTTTTGGTTTGATTTTATACTTAAGTATATATGAATATGTATGTAAACATGTGAAAGCCTCAAGCCAGTAGCTAATTGTTTATTAATATGATTATTTCGAACGTATTTGGTTGTGAATCCAAATTGATTATTAGGCTAAGGTTCGTAACGTTTAATTAAGAAAGCATAGAGCATGATTAATATTCCAAGGAACAAGGAAAAAATTAACATTAAATTAATTTTTCAATTTTTTTTGTTTTTAAAAAATTTATAAAAAATTAAGTAAAGTGCGACACACGAAGGGTTCCGTACGAATACACATACGTATATCCCTTTTCGTTTTTGCCCCTGTTTTTCATTTTCGCAACTTTTTTCGTTTTGTTTAATTTTTGGCGATTTGTCGTTTTTTTAAAGGTTTTTTAACGGTTTTTTCACTTTTTGACGATATTTTTAGTTTTAGCGATTTATTTTACTTGTGGCGACTTTTTTCAGTTTTGGCGTTTTTTCGGTTTTAGAGATTTTTTTCGGTTTTTTGTAATTTTTTAGTTTTAGCGATTTTTTTATTTTTTATTTTTTTTGGTTATTAAACTTTTTTTGGTTATGGCGATTTTTTTTCGTTGTTTTTGCGATTTTTTGCTTATTTGCAATTTTTTTTTGTTATTTTGCCGATTTTTTTAGCTTTGGGGTTTTTTGGTTTTGGCTTTACTTTATTTTGTTTTATCGTTTTTTTTCGCTTTTTTACGATATTTTTACTTTTAACGATTTATTTTAGTTTTGGTGCTTTTTTCAGTTTTGGCGCTTTTTTCGGTTTTGTGGATTTTTTTCGGTTTTTGTGATTTTTTTAGTTTTAGGAATTTTTTTTTACTTATTTTTCGTTTAGGCGATTTTGTTGGTTTTTGGCGATTTTTTAGTTTTGACTCTTTTTTTTGGTGCTTTTTTCCGTTTTGGTGATTTTTTTTTAATTTTTGCCGATTTTTTACGTTTTTTATGATATTTTTAGTTTTAGCTATTTTTTTCTGTTGTAGTGCTTTTTTTCGTTTTGACGATTTTTCGGTTTTTTGGCGTTTTTTTTTAGTTTTTTGGAAATTCTTTTAGTTTTGGTGATATATTTCATTTTAGCGATTTTTTTAATTTTTTAGTTTTAGCGTTTTTGAAAACTTCAAGAGTTTACGGTTCCGGAGAAAACAGCCTTTGCCAGACAGACAGACATACAGACGGACAGCATAGCGAAAACAATAGGGTTCCTTTAAACTTTTGGTGTACGGAACCCTAAAAACAACAAAAATTCTGCTATTTTTCTTTTAGCTCATGGCAAAATATGTTCCACACAAAACATGGCTTTTTTTATTAAAATCGATTCATAACTTTTGGTTTTATTCACAATTAAGGTGTGGTTTCCACAATCCACACGGTCGACTTGAGTAAAAAAAATTTACGAGAAGCATTCAGAGATTTTAGTACTTTTCATATAAATTTTCTACTCAGCTCTACTGCTTGCATTATAGAAATAGCCCTCAAGTGAGGCAATTAAGTTGACAAAAATTACGATTTCCATACAACACATATACATACACACACAAATTAAATGTTACTTTTGTATGAAAATCGTAATTTTTATCAGTTGAGTTTGCTCAATTAATTGTGAATAAAATCATAAGTTATTGATATGTCGGTGTTTCAAAAGTTTACACCTGGGATTAATTTTAGAGGGAGTTAAATTTTCCCCCATTCTGCACATTGTTAAACTCAATCGGTATAGGAAATCTTGTAATCCTTACATTTGATGTATAAGGTGCGTTTACCATTTTTATGTAAAAGACTAGAAAAAATGTTGTAAAATATCGTAAATCTCTAACTCTGTTTTTTATGAGACTTTTTGTCCCTTTTTTGAAAAAAAGGGTAAAAAAACTTTTCTTAAACAGCGATATAGCGGCCTTAAATGGTTTACAAAAATATTTGTCATAAAGTTTTATTATCAGTCTTTAAATACATTAAAGCTCCATACTCAACTTGAAAGTCAGAAATCACTCAAAACGTAAAATGTGCTTAAGAGTTAATTTCTTACTTATTCCCAATTAGTACTAAAATATCCCATAGAACCGGATTTTATCAGCCTAGTTTATATTAAAAATATGTCCTACGTAAAATTTCACTATCATTTTAAACTTCTTCTAAAATTAAGTTCGTTTTGTGTTGGACTGTGTTAGTGACCTGATATCCCTTTAAAGAAAACTTTCAAAATTTCCAAAACATATTTTCTGAATTCCTTAAATATTTAAATTTGTTTATTCATTAATATATTGAACTTTTTTATCTAAAAGTTAAAGACATAAATCTGTTAATAAGGAATAAGTGCTTAAGTCGAGATAAGCAAATTTTGAGTTAATATAACCATTTTGTTCTCCATATTCAAAAGTATCTCTGGGCAAATTTTCATTTATTTTGTACGATTTTTCAGGAAATTATAACGTAATGACTTGCTGCTTATCTTTTTGCAACTCATATGTGCTGTTTCCACAATGCAAACAAGCACTGCTTGTCTAAAATTTGTATGGAAAGCACTCAAAAAATTGAGTTCTTTTCATATAAATTTTAGACAAGCAGTGCTTGTTTGCATTATGGAAACAACACATTAATCTCATATGGAATAAGTGCTCAATTCAGCTTACACAGAAAAAACTATAATTCGTATTCTATTACTAAATTCATAAATTCAAATATTTATTTTACGGAAATGGGACCTATCACAAAATTCGTAAAATTAAACACTAAAATTCGTAAATATTTAATAAGAAAAAAATTGAATTTTTTTCTATCAAAATTTTGTATTGGAATATTCGAAAACCAAAGAAAAAAATAATAAAACTTAACAACAGATTCAAACAAATGTGTGTTAAAATAAAAACCTATGAAAATTTTTTCTGTGTATAATAATTAAATTTCATATTGAATATCTTTATTATAGTAGAAAGAACCATATATTCCTAACTTAAAAGAATCGAAGAACGAAAACTCAGTATTAAGTGCAATAGGAATAAATTTCTAAAAATCCACTTGACCATTTAAAAATGCTCTCCTACAAACTATAAAATATGAGTTAAGCACTTTTTCCTTATTGCCACATTGTACAATAATGTAAAATAAAATTAAAAAGTTATTTAAATTTAAATTTAAATTAAGTCAATAGATATGAGCGATAAAATAACAAGTCAAACACAACAATTAACATGAAAGTTTGAACTTTACATTTATGTTACCCTGTCGGAATTTGAGTTAACTTGAGTCTAAGTCATAATTAATCAGATATGAGTGACAGATGACTAAAAGCTAACTCATTTTCATGTGAAGTGCTATTAGTCCATTGAAATGTTATAATTTAAGGACCGAGTACTGAATTTTTTAGAGGACGCAATTTTATTTTTCGGACATGTGTGGGGGGCCAATAGAAGCTTAACCTCAAGTTTGTGGGGTCGCCACCCTTGTCCCCCGGCCACCATCTTGGAAAGAGGGATGGAAAAACTTTTTTCGCGATATCTCGGAAACTATGCGTCTTTCAAAAAATTTTTAAAAATCATAATTTGTAGTAAACTGTTTTGCTTACAAATATGTTTATATAACTTTTTGCCCTAAATTAAAAATTAAAGAAGCTTTGCTTATAACTTCTTTAATTTTTAGTTTAGGGCAAAAAGTTATTTAAACGTATTTGTAGGCAAAACAATTTACTACAAATTATGATTTCATAAATTTTTTGTATGACGCATAGTTTCCGAGATATCCCGAAAAAGGTGTTTTCACCCCTCTTTCCAAGATGGTGGCGGGGGGACAAGGGTGGCGACCCCACAAACTTGAGGTTAGGCTTCTATTGACCCCCCACACATGTCCCAAAAATAAAATTGCGTCCTCTAAAAAAATGCAAAGCTCATGTAACATTTCAATGGACTATATTTAGGTTTTTCAACGTAATGTGCTCAGAATGAGTCAGTAGTACTCACTCACTCTGCATCAGTTTCAGCTAATCACAAGTCAGCTCAATATGAGTTAGCTTGTGGTGCATCAAAAAAGAGGATGCTTTGAGTTAGCTATCATTTGACTAACTAATGATTAACATTTTTGAGTCCACTTAAATTGGAAAAAAAATTTAATTCTTTTTTAGAGAACGGGAATGAGTATCGAACCGTGATCACTTGTTTGTCATCCATCATGCTTACCCCTTTGCTAACGCACCACATAAAATATAGACGGCACAGAGTTAAGATAAACATGAATTCTGTACTGACATCTTTTCAATAAGCTTTGAACTAACTTTTAGCTAAATCAAAATGATACAGAGACAAGTTTATATATCGCTGTTAAAAAACAACTGACTCATCTCTGCAACAGCTTTGAATTAGCTAAAAGTTAGCTCAAAACGTATCGAGAAAAAGCTAGCTGTACACTACAACAACTTAGAAGTCAGTTGTAAATGAGTTAACATAAAGTAACTATATTTTGAGCTAGCTAATAAAAATCCGACAGGGTATCAGCAACTATTTGTATGTGTGTGCGGGTGTACGAGTACGTATGTTAACTTTTCCAGTTGGCCATATCATCATACACGACTTTGTCTTCGACGATTATTGTATGACATGTCGTCTGTCGATTAGGTTTTCTTATCTGAGTCTTACGTTTTCTCTTCAATCAAACTTTGATGAGGACAATCTGCGCGACAATGTCCCACGTTTTGTCTTTAATGAAACCGTGTTGTGGACACTCTGAGCGACAATATCTTACGTTCTGTTTTTAATAAAACTTTGTTGGGGACAATCTGCGCAGTAATGCCCCACATTTTGTATTTAATAAAATTGTGTTGGGGACGATCAGAGCGACAAGGTCCCACGTTTTGTCTTTAATAAAACTTTGTTGTAGGCCATCTGAGCGACATTGTTCTAACTTTTATCTTTATTAAAACTTTGATGCGAGCAATCTGAGCGACAATGTTATACGTTTTGTCGTCAATAAAACAAATTAATATGTTGAACTTTTCTTGTCGATGATTAAGGTTGTTTGTGCTACAGCAAGGTGGAAAGCGTGATAATTTATAAACATGCAGCCTCAGTTCGAATCCCAGCCAAGTCAGTCCTCAGCATCAATAATTTATATAAAACGGAAACAAACAAGTAAAAGTAAAAAGTTAAATTTGAGAATTAAAGTTTTTAAATAAAGCCTGTTCTGTGTTTCATAATCGTTAAAGATAAGATAATCGAATTGTGGGCTATGTTATCGATGACGACAAGATAAACGAAATGCCGCTTAAAGATACCACGAAACACAATGTCACTTATAACATCGCTAACGACCTGATTGTAACTACATATATCGCTTATGTAATCGTCGACGAGAAGAGGATGTATATTGTGGAGGTATTGCTTTTTATATAGTCGACGATAAAATTGGTAAAGAACATGACATTGAGAAAAGGTCAACGACAAGTGTGTCCTCGCCGTCGGTTGTATGAAAATTTCGTCGACGATTTCTATGGATTTGTCTTCAGTATCTCTTCTACGACTTAGCATTGTCTTGTACCCGTCGCTAAAGATTTCTGAAAGACATGGTCAACTGGGTTACTAATATTTCTTTATGTTGAAAAATTAGTTTAAATGTGTTTTAATCCGTTTGGTTGTTGCTGTTATTGGCAAGCAAGCAACAACAAAAAGGATTTTGTTTAATCAGTTCAATGATTTGATGTCGATAGTAGAATTACGAGTTGTAGTAGTCAGTATAATTACGAGTAGTATTGCTTGTAGGCTCCTATGTACAACAAGTATTTTACACCATTGTTGTTTATGTTGAGGTGTGCATTGGATTGCTTTTGTGAGTGCATAGAGAAGTTAATTAAAAGCATAAATATGTATTCATGTTTCTTAATGTTTGTGTTAATTATTATAATGAGAGCTTTGTTATCAAAACATCAAACGAGGGCTGAAATTTATGAAAGTATTATGCCAGTTATGCCAGTCTTATCAGTTGGTTGTTGTGAGTTCCCTTCCCAATAGACACAGTCAAATAATAAACATCTTATCATAATTTAATTTCAATAGTCTTCTTATTCTGGCTAATTGATATGATGAAAAGATTTTATATAGAAAAATAAAATTTTAGCGTATATGAGAAACAGAATAAGTCTGCAACTTCAGGCTATACGATTTTTTCCATACAAATTGACAATAATCATACGCAGTAAAAAGTAGTCATGAGCAGCGGTGTTAAGTATGACGATTTTTTACGATATAACAAAAAAACGATATGACATATTGTGTTGTCATATCGTAAGCTATTTACGATATGAAAACACTGAGAAAGCCATACACCGTTCATGGCTTTCTCAGTGTTGTCATATCGCAAAAAACTTACGATATGACAACATAGTATGTCATATCGTTTTTTGTCATATCGTAAAAAATCGTCATACTTAACACCCCTGGTCATGAGATAGAATCTATTTTATTTTGAGAACGTTTTTTCTCATTCTCTCAGTTTTAGCCACTCATTCTCTCAACAATGTTGCCGTGTTTTAATAAAATTTCGTACATTTTTCATACAAAATATAAGAACAAAAGAAAATAAACAATAATATGAGAGAATTTTTAAGCTACTGTTTTCGATTTAGTTTTGGACCTGTTTATTTTTGCAGCGTTTTTGCCTAAAGCTGCAGACTTCTTCTGTTTCATCATTATGACAGGTTTTGGTACTTTTTTGGTATATGTACGTACATACATACATTTCGACCCGTCAATTGCTAATTTTAAGTGCCATGTTTAAAATATTTCTTATTGAGTTATTAATCGTCTATGAGAATTTCAGCCTGTTGAAACGAGGCGTATCGTATAAATTGGAGTACCAAGATAACGAGTCTAAAAAAAACTAATTTTGCATACTTATTGTATAGTTTGACATGGTAGGGCCAATATGTACTTTTAAGGGGTAAAAACGGAATTTTGGTACTTTCTGGTACCCAAATTATCTTCTAAAGTATTGAGCATAGAAAAAATTCATTTTGTAATATTTTGATATTTGAACTTCAATCGTGTCATAACTCAAAAAACTTAATTTTTGAGTTAATAACGCAAAATTAATAATCATATTGTTCTTTATATTGTCTAAAATTTTAGTAAAAATATCTTGTAAACTCACATCTTGAGAAAAGAATGTATTTTTATTTTTTCATTAAGTTGTATGTAAAATAAAAACTTTAAAGTCATGTTCTATAAAATTAGTTTTATTGGAGTTATGACGCTATTAAAGTAAATGACCGATATGTATAAGGGCTTAAAACAAACAATATTTTTCCATACAAATTTTAAAACGGAAAAAACGTTTTAAATTTACAAAATCAGTTTCTTCCAGAGGGATAAAAAATACACCAAAAGGATAATTCAAGGAAAATGCATTTCTTTCAAAACTATTAGAACAATTTTTAAAAAAATTAACACAATTTCCTTTAGTCACATGAAATTCAACTAATGTAGTATAGGGATTTATTTGGTACTTTTTGAATATACATATACTTGTTTGAAAATCAAATTTTTTAAATACTTTTGGGAAATTTTATGTTTCAGAAAATGTACTTTTTTGAAAGAAAAATTTTTTTTAATAACATATTCTTTTAATATTGAAAATTTACTTTTAGGAAATTGTACTCTTTGGAAAAGCTTTTAGGGTTCCGTACACCAAAAGTGTAAAAAACCCCTATCGTTTTTGCTACGCTGTCCGTCTGTCCGTCTGTCTGTCCGTCTGTAAGAGCTACGGACCTGAAATTTTCACAGAATATGTAAAACTTTGGCCGCTACAACAACAAATATATGCCCGTTAAAAACTAAAGGGTGTTCTAAAGCGAGCAACGAAAAATGTTGAAATACTAATGTAATATACAGACACTTCTATATATGTAGACACTTTAAATTTGCAAAGTTAGTGTAAATTGGTGTAGTCTGTAGAATGGACTACACCAATTAACACTGATATTTAAAACAATAAAAATTAAAGGGTGTTCTATCAGTTAATGTAATTTTTACTATGTAATTTAGACAATTTGCTGTATCTTGGAAACCGTAAGAGGTATAATCTTCAAATTTTAAAAAACGCCAAAACTAAACAATTTTAAAATTTAAAAAAAAAATCAAAACGAAAAATTGCCAAAGCGAAAAAAAGCACCAAAACTAAAAAAATGGGTAAAACGCAAAAAAATATTGCCAAAAACTAAAAAAAAAACCAAAAAAGTCGTCAAAACGAAAAAAAACACTAACCTAAAAATATCGTCAAAAAACGAAAAAAAAATTCAAAAAATGGAAAAAAATAATCATCAAAACGAAAAAAGCGCAAAAACAAAAAAAAACTCTAAAACTAAAAAAATCACCAAAACCGAAAAAACCAAAAAAAAATTGCTAAAACTAAAAAAATCACCAAAAACCGAAAAAAGAGCAAAAACTGCCAAGAAAAAGCGCCAAAACTAAAATAAATCGCTAAAACTAAATATATCGCCAAAAAGCGAAAAAGCGTTAAAACAAAAAAAAAAAGCCAAAACGAAAAAATCACCAAATTTAAAAAAAATCGTCTAAAAACAAAAAAAAATTGTAAAAAACGAAAAATCGCAAAAAAAAACAACTAAATGAAAAAAACGCCAAAGCCAAAGAAAAAAACGCTTAATCAACAAAAAAACTTGAAAAATAATAAATAAAGAAAATTAAACGAAAAAGCAAAATGAAAAAATTGCCAATGAAATAAGGGCAAAAACGAAAAGGGATATATGTGTATTCGTCCGGAACCCTTCGTGTGTGAGCCAAAGTCGCACTTTACTTAATTTTTTTTTTTAATTTGCCTTTAGGAAGAAAATGTACATTTTAGAAAAGCTACTTTTTGGAAATGTTTTTTTATTGTTGAAAATTTACTTTTGGAAAATGGTGCCTTTTGGAAAAGGTAATTTTTGGAAGGGAACTTTTTTAAAGTGTAATTTTGAAAATGCTATCTGTCTGTGTGGTTAACTTCTTCAACTGATCTAGTCTTCCTGAATTTTTTATTACCTTATTACAGTTTGGTGACAAAGCATACGTTCGTTAAAGCTACTTTTGTTACAATTTCCCTGTAAATAAAAACTTTTTTTTTTAATGTCGCTATACCAAAGAAAGTGTGGCAACATGAAAATGTGGCAACTTCAAAGGACTAAATCTCACGATAAAAGTTACAGACAGGCAGGGTGAACTAGCCTTTAGCTTATTGCTCACTTTTAGATTAAAGTTAAGTTGTAATATTGAAAAACTGTTTATAAGCTAGGGTTATTAGCAAGCAATATTTCGATAATATCGAACCCTTTAAGCTAAATGATCGTAAACGACATTTTGTAAGAAACATTTTTTTTTTGAAATCATAGTCGTATGAGTCTACCTACCTATAGGTTAAAGTTGTCAAAATGTCAAAATTTTTCAGAACTTTTAAAATAGATGCTGTAAGATTTTATCGTAAGTGACAGTTTATGAATATAAATCATGTTTAGATACAATAAAAACACGTTCTCCTGAAAAATGAAATTTTTGTCGCTTACGATAATTTCGCGAAAAAGAGTCGAAATATTGCATCGATATGTTCTAAGAAATTTATCACACAAAAATTTATGGTTTTTGTAAAATTGATCAACAAAATAAGACATTTTTATGTTCGGGTAGTGTTCTTGTTTTTAACCGAACGAAAAAGAAATTGATCGAATTGATAACGTATTCGGTTTTATTTTCTCATATAAAATATTTCCAAGCTTTCATTCAACACCTCGTATACCGACGTACTTTCACTTGCATTACACATGCTATTTACAAAAAAAAACAAACCTAATAAGGAAAAATATAAAAAGGATAATTAATAATTGTTATTCTATATAATTTCTATGTATTTAATATTAAATTTCAATATATTTTAGCACTAAAGGCATTCTAAGACATAACATAATTTTATTTCCAGTTGCAGCCAATCTGTAAAATCAGCAGCAATATTTTTGTGTTCTAATTAATAAATTCTTTATAAAACCTTTGAGTTTCAAATTAAGTTTTCCAATAGGCAAATTTTCTTGCCACAAATAACTTTTTTAAAGGATGACTGAAATTTAAGCATACTCTCTCTTTCACCTCCTGGAATTGTAAATTTAACAAAATCTAAACTGTAAAAACTTTAATATATTAAAGAAAGATTTTAAAAACGTCTACTTGCTCGGACATGTTTAATTTTTCTTTTCATTAAATTTGTAAAATATTTATATTTTTTTCTTTACTTTTACAAATGGACTCTCATTATTTTCCAAAAGGCAATACATTGTTGGGCTTTGTATTTGAAAATTAATGTAACAAATGAACATTGAGGGATATATTTTAAATTCTTTTTATTACAGAGCATAATTAAGAAAAATGGTTTGCAAAAACTCACTCAGGCTTAAATAAATGTTCACTATTAACGCCAAAAAGTGTAGAAAAATAGAAAAAAAAAACACAAAGCAACTTTATGTAAACAACATTGTAAAAATTTAATGAATATTTTGCATAACCTGATGATTATTTTGGTTTAAGGACAAGAAAGGGTAAATAGGTGCACACAGAAAACCAGGTTAATTTAACATTTTCGGTAGTGATTTTGCTTAATATGAGTTTCGTGTTAATTCAACATGTTTTTACAATAATCTTCGAACAACATTTTTTTTCTTTTGAAATAACTTTATTTCATGTTGATTTAATAATCAAGTACAGTTAAATCAAAATGAAGTTGAAACTTAAATAATCATATTGAATCAAAGTTATTTAAATTTGAAACAACATGAATTTGATAATGAAATAACACGAGGAATCATGTTGAATCAAAGTTATTTCAAGTTCAAAGAACTTCAATTTCATATTGAGACAACACGAAGAATCATGTTGAGTCAAATTTATTTCAAGTGGAAACAACATGAATTTAATTTAGTGTTTGATTAATTATTTTACTGATGTGCATTTGTATAGGCATCAGACAAAATTATGTTGTACATAGAAAAAACTAAATCTCATTTTCTGTAAAGGAATTCAATGAAATAGTAAATATTTTGTCTAGGAACGGACCTACAAACAAATTTGTAAATAAAGACAAAAATGTCTCAAAAATTTCATTAAAAAACGTGTTTTTTTCAGTGAACAAATTGTTTAAATCTATAGAACAATTTGTCTAAAAATATTTAAAAATTGTAAACAAAACAATTTACTAAATCAAACAAAAAGATTTACTGGATTTTCTGAAAAATATCAAACAATATTTTTGTTTGAATTTATAAAACAATTAGTCTAAAGATACTAACAAATACTAAACAGTTTATCTCTAAATAAAAAATCTCTAAATAAAAATATAATTTAATTGAAAAATTAAATTAAAACCCGAACTCAAGCCAAAATAATTAAAATTTCTTTGGATATAAACCCATATAGTTCGACTAAACTCATAACTTAATTGTCAAAATAGTTTACTTAATCAAACAAACCATTTTTGTTTGGGTCATCATCATACAATAAGCATTTATGAAATTTCACTTTGTTAAATGTGTTCAAGTCTGAATGTTTATCTAAAGACTAAAAAATTTAATGAGATTTAATGCAACGACATTAACGAAGTGACTCACTCAAAAATATTCAGTAAACAAACTTCCCTACGGTAAATGGAACTGGTACAAAACAAGTCACGTGACCGGTCCGCAGGTGGTAGGGACCATTTCTAGTTCTAACACTTCCTATGAAGCGGACCAGCCACTTTTACATGGGGATGGCCTAGGATGGGGTTAATTGATACTTTGTATGCACCTTGTAACTTGTCTCTGAACTATCTTGTAGAGTCCCAATCGGTGTAGAATAATATAGATTATATATAAATATTATTCCAAAATTCAGCTGTAATTATCGATTAATTTATTTTTTTTATTGTTACAAATCCAAGTAGAAATTGTATATTATTTTTAAGCGGTGTCTTTGATAGGATTCGAACCGGCAACCTCCGGCATGACAGACTAGTACAATACCCACTCGACCATAGGGGAACTTATATTTGAATGTTATAAATACCAGTTAAGCTCTCATTGAAGGGAGACAATTAATATTATATAGATACTATGTGATAGGCCTTAGATCCAGGTGCATCGAGTTTGTTCAGTGCCGTTTACTACAATACTAACCGGAGACCCAAATAAATTGACTGAAAATGGTTAATATGTCACCATTTACACAATATGTCTTTTTTCACCATCCACTACTCCTTGATTTTGGTACCAGTCTCATTTTCTCAAGTCATAGGACGAGTACTTTTGGATTATTTGTCACCAACTTTTCCGCAGGGTTGGTACAATCGCATTCCTTTTGCTATCATTGTTGTTGTTATTTGTGTGTATGTCGTCATCGAGGTTGTTTTTTTACAGCACAGTTTTTCTTGTTGTTTTTGGTGTTTGCGTTCTAAATAAGAGCCAAAGAAACAATTCATAGATTATGTACAGAACATTTACTGAAAATTAAATATATCTTTAGACAAACTTTTGTTTGAAAATTTGTTGGTGATAATTTTTTCTGTGGTGATAATTTTTTTTGGTTGACTACTGTAAGCCTCGAATTTAGCGATTAAATTACGCACAGCGGTATTAGAAGAAGCCTGATTACAAGAAAAAGCTGCTCGAATTTTTCGTAGTGACACAGTAAAATTTTCACTATTTTGATTTTGTTCAAGAGTTTTTACTAAATTAATGTTAAGGGATGACAGCTCAATTTTTCACATTTCATCATTTGACAACCTATTTGCTTCCTAACCTAAAATTTGCCCACCCAATACCTCAAATTTATTTTGTAATATGTAAAATTATTAATAAAAGGTAAAATATCAAACCGAGCTATTTTTTTCCGAACACCATTTCACATCTAAATTCAAAAACCTTTAAAATTACCAAAATCATCAAGGTTTTGTTAGTGGTTTCATAAAGCTGTTGCATTTTATTTTGCATTGCTCGTGGAAAACCATGCAAATTCAATTGACATGTAATACAAAGAACATGCTAAAAATAATTAATTTTAAATAATTGACAAACTGTTTTGTAAAGTTACCATTTAAATGATATTCGGCTGTGCAAAAAGAATATAGGAATACTATATACACTCTAAAGTATTTTTGTTGAAAATTAGGTCGATAATAGTAGGCAACACTTAACAGACTACTTTAGACGCATTATTTTTGAACAAAATGTTTTTACTAAAAAAAAACGATTGGCTGCGTGTAGGTTTGAACCGCTACCTCCTGACTGATGGTCTGACGTATCTAACATTCAGCCATAGCCGTATTATACCTTATGTTAAATTTTTCCACTTGCACTAAATATGTTTAATTTGAAAGGTTTTTTCTTTAACAAAATAACTACAAAATCGATGTAATTTTAGGCAAGGAGAAATTTTCAACACAAATTTAGACAATATATGATCGTAAATTTGAGGTAATGTCATACTCCCATATTCATAGAATTTAAAATAAGTTTGAAATGTATTTTATGTCAAATTTTTCATACAAAATTTTCTTAAAATAGATTTCAAATACATTTTATTTACTTATGAATATGGGGGTTAGAGTGTATAATATGTATAGAGGTATTTAGCCAGCGGTCGCGTAAATAAACGGTGCCAAGTGTCGATCTGAACCTTATTTTCTATTTAAGGCAATCGATTTTAGCAAATGTATAATTGGATTGAAATTTTTACAGAATATATCGAAATCTTGCGATTGGACGGTAATGCACTTATTCGGTCAAGTACAGAGCATTTGTTATCGGGAGTTTTTCTAAGGTGAATATTTGGAAGTTTTTTTATTTTTTGTGTAAAGAAACATTCTTTTAACACTTTTGTATAGAAGTGAATAAAAGTAAAGAATGTGAAAATTTTATGGGGACTCTAGTCCAAAAAAATTGTATGGTCCGTGTATTAAAACATTTTAAAATAACGTCAGTGAAAAACCACAAAAGTTTTCCCAAAATTTAATGATTGCCAATCATAAAAATATACATTTCAATTGGAAATATGATTCTTTAATGATTGGCTTAGATTTTAACACATAAAATCTATTACACTCTTGCTTTCACATTTAAAAATTCGCGGAATTTCTTGAAAATATATCAAATAACTAGTGAGAAATTATTTGTTAATATTAGATATTATTCTGTGTATTCTCATTCGGCAGCTTTAAGCAAAACCATACAAACACGCAAAAAGTACTAATAAACTAATGACATGTTGAGCCATTCAACCAAATCAAAATCAGTAAACAATATTCATCGTAATTAATTTATTTTATTCCATTCATCACTTTTATTAACAAAACAAATGTTTTTGCTTGTTGACATTTTTATGGTTGAATAAATTAATAAAATGTAATAACATTTTATTCATAAATCTATTTTAATTGTACGTAGTAATTGTTATATAAAAAAAACTTTAAAACAAGATTTTAAGTATTTGGTTGTACTAGTATGGCCAACGGGTGATATAATCGTCCCCGTATTTTCGATCTAATTTAATTTCATTCAGGTTCACAGAGAAATTATTCAACGTCATAAAAATCTCTTTAAAAACAACAGCACAATATATAATGTAACAATCAGCCGTGTCACAGCTTCCGTTCGGATTGGTTTTGATTCCGTAGTTGTCATTCCGAAAAAGTACATTTTTGGTGCTTTAAATTCCGTTTATTTTGTATTTCGTTTTTACAATGATAAAGTCTTTATACCTTGAGGCGTTTGTTTACTCTTTTTTTTTAGATGCAAAGCTCATATTGAGCTTTTTATTAACATGGAAAGCTCATAACCAAATATTTATTTGACGCTCCTAAAAGTATGCAAGTTTTTTTGTATTTTATTGCATATAAAGTCAGCAGAAAAGTTTTTTTCAACTCCATTTTGAAATTTAAAAGTTGTTTGATTACGAAGAAAATTTTAGTTTTTCGTTTTCTGAACAAGCAACTTACGGAATTGAAACCACTTCCGATCGGAATGGTATTCTGTGACATAGCTGAATGTATAATTAATTAATGATACACACGGCAATGTCACAGAGTTCAATTCCGTTAGGAAACGGAATTCAATCCACCCTAATATGTCAAGCCCTAGGTGGAGCATACCGCAGCATAGTAGCGCCGCTAACAGTCTGGACACACCTGACAAATTTGCGTATTTTAGTTTCCTTTTTTTTAGACACCAGCTGCTACAAAAAGGGAGTAACTTTGCTATACTGAAATTAAACAATTTAGTAAAGTGCAACTTTGACTTGCACACGAAGGGCTCCGTACGATACACCAAAAGTGTAAAGGAACCCTATTGTTTTCGCTACGCTGCCCGTCCGTCTGTCTGTCACAGGCTGTTTTCTCGAGAACCGGAAGATATACGGACCTGAAATTTTCACAGAATATGTAAAACTTTGAGCGCTACAACAATAAATATATGACAGCTAAAAATTAAAGGGTGTTCTAAGGCAAGCAACGAAAAATGTTGAAATACTAATGCAATATGCAGACACTTATAATAGACACTTTAAATTTTCAAAGTTCGTGTTAATTGGAGTAGTCTGTAGAATAGACTACACCAATTAACACCGATATTTAAAACAATAAAAATTAAAGGGTATTCTAATAGTTATTGTAATTTTGACTATGTAATTGAGACAATACGCTGTATCTTGGAAACCGTAAGATGTAAAATCTTAAAATTTTAAAACACGCTAAAACTAAAAAAACCAAAATTAAAAAAATTTCAAAACGAAAAAAACGCTAAAATGAAAAAAGCGCTTAAAGAAAAAAAGCGCCAAAATTAAAAAAATCGCTAAAACGCAATATATCACCAAATTTGAAAAGATCGCCAAAAAAACTAAAAAACGTCAAAAATCTAAAAAGTCTTCAAAACGAAAAATCGCTAAAACTAAATAAATCATCAAAAAATGAAAAAATCGCCAAAAAATGAAAAAAATCACAGAAGCGAAAAAAACCCAAAAAAAAGCGCGAAAACTAAAAAAACGCTAAAAACCAAAAAAAAATCGCCAACGAAAAAAGTGTCAAAACAAAAATAAAATCGCTAAAAATAAAAAACAACAAAAAACCGAAAAAATCCCCAAAAACGAAAAAAGCACCAAAACTGAAAAAATCGTCACAACTAAAATAAATCGCTAAAACTAAAAATATCGTCAGAAAGTGAAAACGTTAAATAAAGCCATAACCAAAAAATCGCCAAAACTAAACAAATCGGCAAAAAACAGAAAAAAAAAATTGCAAAAAAACGAAAAATCGTCAGAAAACAATTTAAAAAAAAATCACAAAAAGCGCCAAAACAAAAAAAAAACCCAAAAAACAACGAAAAATACTTGAAAAAATAAAAAACTAAAATTAAACAAGAAAGCACAACGAAAAAACTGCCAAAATGACAAACGGGGCAAATACAAAAAGGGATATACATATGTGTATTCGTACGGAACCCTTCGTGTGCGAGCCAAATTCGCACTTTACTTAATTTTTTTTAATGTTTTCCTTTTGGCGTTTTTTTTTTGTTTACGATTTTTTTTATTTCAGTTATTTATTTTCGTTTTGTCGTAACATTTTATTCCTTAATATTGATCACTTAAGTACTTGCATTTTGATTTGCCAAAAATATTTTTATAATTATTTTCTATCAATTAATAAACTATAGTACATTGAAAGTGAAATATAAAAAAATTTAATTTCCCAAAAAGGCATGCAAATGAATGAATAAAATTTTGTAGCCAAACTTTTTCAAGCAGCTTTTAAGAAACCAATCCAGAGCTCTGTCAATTTAAAATAGAATTGCTTACCAAAACAACGTTTATCTCTTCGTTCATAAATTTTCATTTTCCTCAAGAGTGTTAAAAGAAATAAGAGGAACGAAAGAAATATAAAAAAAGTCCACTTTAATTTATAAAATAGTTATGTAATCCAAATACTAAAGGGACTGTCTGTCGCTCTCTCGCATAAAAACAAAAGTTGGCTAATGAATATTTACAATTAATATTAAGTATACGCAAGGGCTGTTGCATTAGTATAGAAATTTTAAATAAGAATTTCTTGCTCTTAAAATATTTCTGTGAACTATCAATTATATGAAAGAACTAAACACTTTCTTTTACAGATTCTTAAATATTTCATTAAAATTCAATTATAGCTTGAAAGAACAATTTTTAATTGGTCTTTTTTTACAATAAAATGTCTTTACACATTTCATTGGTTAGCCTCACAATTGAATATTTTTGTGGTTTGAAAAACATTTTAATGTATTTTAAGTATTTCCTGGTTTATGGTTCAATTAAGATATAATTCACTTTATCATTAGTATTTTACAAAGTCTATACAATTTCATCATTACGAATACAAAACTTATAATAAAAGAACATCAAATGTATCGTCACAGAAAATGCAAAAAGCCCTATCTAACATTTTAAAATTTTTACATGAGAAGCATAAAACTTGTTTAAATGAAAAATATATTGGCAAATAGTGTAAAATTTTACAATAAATATAATATAAATTTGTTGGTCCTTTTTTACTTATATTGTAAAATTTTGCACTAATTGTCAATATATTTTTTAGGGCTTTTTGCATTTTTTGTGCCGATATGTAGCTACCATGTTATATTAATGGCAAATTTATGTTAACTGATTGTTTTGCAAAGGTAATAATTATATTTAAAATAAAAATATGTTTCTTAAAATACTTCTACAGAGCAAAAAATCATTACCCAAATTTTACCAGTAAACTGTTGACTCAAAAAATGTTCATATTCAATTAATATTTTAATTGAATCAACGTTTATTTTAATTGATTGTATGTTCTCAAATAGATTTTAAATCATGTTACCATCATATAGAAAAAATTTCTACATGCGTGATTCTCATTTCAAATGCTTTTTTCGTGTCCTTTAAAAGTATAGAAAAATATTTCATAAAATAAACGCAAAAAATATAATCTACTTTAGCATAATTTAATATATTATAAATAAATATACAAAATTTCTTTCAGTGTAAGACTGACGATTATGTGTTAAAAGCAAAGAACGAAAGTACAGTTTATACAAAACTAGCTATACCCGGCGTGTTTCGCTACTCCATTTGTGCAGATATAGAAAAATTAATTAACTCATTTTAAAATAACCATAAAATTGGTTGGTTTTTTTTGGGCGATCTTTTTAGTTTTGGCGAATTTTTGCGTTTTAGCGATTTTTTCATTTTGGCGATTTTTCGTTTTGACTTTTTTAATTCTGGAATTTTTTAGCTTTAGAGCTTTTTAAAATTTCAAGATTTTGCCTCTTACGATTTCCAAGATACAGCAAACTGTTTAAACTTCAAATATTCAAAATTACGTTAACTTTCAGAACACCCTTTCATTTTTGTTGTGTTAAATATTCAAGAGACTACACCAATTAACACTAACTTTGCAAATTTCGAGAGTCTATATAAAAGTGTCTGTATATTACATTAGTTTTGCAACGTGTTTCGTTGCTCGCTTTAGAACACCCTTTAATCTTTAGCCCCTCGTTCTTACGGCTCTCAAGTAAACAGCCTGCGGCAGACAGAAAGACAGACGGACTGACGGACAGCGTATCGAGAACAATAAGATTAATTTACACTTTTGGTGTACAAAGCCCTAAAAAGAACCTTTTGCAAAAATTAGCTTTTCAAAAAGAACCCATTTTTAAAAGAGCTCCATTTTCAAAAAGTACCCTTTGCAAAAAACATTTTTCAAAAACTACCATTTCTAAAAACTACATGTTCAAAAAAGTAGGTTTTCGTAAAAGTACCTTTCTTTAAAATATAAACGGTTAACAAAAACAGTACCAAAATTATATTTTTACCCTTTTTCGGCCCCTAAATGTACAAATTTCAAAAAAGGTACAAGACACCTATCCACTCATTTTTCTATTTTATTATGACGCTTTTGGAATTTTATGTTTACCTTTCTTAGATTCGGAGATATAAGAACACCGAGTTTACCCGTTTTTACACCTTTTAATCCCGTTAGAATTTAAGTTTTCAAAAATTCGTTCTTAGAGAATATATACAAACATATGCATTCAGTATGTGTATCAATGGGCATAAAAAATAGTTGTATGGAAAAAAGTGCCAAAAAGGGCTACCAATTTTACCCATTATATATTCAAATTTGAAAAAACAAAAAACTGTTTTGAGGGCTTTTTAAGGAGAGAAGAATGAATTTCAAGTTTAGTTTCTAACTTTATTACTTTAGGAGATAAACTATTAGCAAACAAAAAAGTACCAAAATTATATTTTCACCCTTTTTCGGCGTCTAAATAATGTACAGATTTTAAAAAAGTTTCAAACACCTGTCCGCTTATTTTCTATCTTATTAATTATGATGCTTTTATATATAAGGTTACCGATTTTACCCGTTTTTACCCCTTTTAATCACATTAGAATTAAAATTTTCAAAAATCCTTTCTTAGTGAAAATATACAAACATATTCATTCACTATGTATATCAATTTGCATAAAAAATGGTTGTATTGAAAAAAGTACCAAGAAGGGCTACTAATTTTACCCTTTATAGATTCGAATTAAAAAAGAAGTACCAAAACATGTTTGAGGGCTTCGTAAGGATAGAAGAATGCATTTTAAATTTAATTTTTATCTTCATTACTTTAGGAGATAAACGGTTAACAAAAAAAGTACCAAAATATATTTTTACCCTTTTTCGGCCCCTAAATGTAAAAATTTCAAAAAAGTACCAAACACCCGTCCGCTTATTTTTTGATCTTATTATGCTGTTTTTGGAATTTTATGTCTACCTTAGTTAGATCCGGAGATATAAGGTTATCGAATTTACCCGTTTTTACCCCCTTAGCGTTTGAATTTCCCAAAACCCCGTCTAAGTGGATCTATACATCCTGAGGGGAGCCCACATACGAAATTTCAACTTTCTAGCTTTAGCGGTTTGGGCTGGGCGATGATGAATCAGTCAGTCAGTAACTCTTTTATTTATATAGATGATGATGCACAGTGGTTCCAATTGGAAAAAAGGTTAATAAATCTGTATCTTTATATAAAAATCATAGCAGAGAACCTGAACTTCAAGAATGTGGAAATTTAAATTACCCTGAGCTCCAGGATATCAAATTGGACTAACTCGGGAATGAAAAACTTTGTGGGTCTCATAATTTTTACAAATTATTATTTTACAAACTATTATCCGCAATTGAAAAGTGAACATATCTCTGGACTAAGCTCTCCAATTCCACCCAAACTTTGGAATATGGTGAAAAACACTTTTGTTAAGGATATCTTAAAATTTCATATCGATGCAAGTGCTACTTTCTAAAATATGGTGCTTTTAACACTAAAAATATATCCCCAGGTATGCTGCTGTTGACATTAAAGTTAAGAAAGTATGAATTCTTTCCAAAAACGAGATTAAATTTATAAAAATTTTTGAATATTTTTTGCATTTGTTTCTCATATTTCAAAATAAAATTTTTGAAAAATATAAGATTTTTTTTATATTGCACCACCCCATCCAATCCAACAAAAATGTATTGACTGTTATCCATATTTTTTTTTAATTTAATTGAAATTTTTTATGTTAAAATACATCGAAGATTATACATCTGAATTACTTTAAATTCAAAATGTAGGGTGTGTTCTGAAAAATATTGCATTCTTGTAAAAATGTATTGAGCGTTACGTAAAAAAATTTTTAAATATAATTTATATAGTAATTTTGAAATTTAATTGTTTTTAAATTTTTGAATTGTTTTACTGCCTGTTCCACTATTTGCATACGACAGTTTGTTTCTCATAAACAAATTGAAAACAAAAACAAATTAGAATTGTTTTTTTTTTTTCAATATATTTATAAGAAAGGCACTGTCGTACGCATTTAGTGGAACAGGCAGTTAACTTTAAAATATAGTGTGTGTTCTGGAAAAATATTGAATTCGTATAAAAATGTATTGAGCGTTACGTTAACAATATTCTTAAATAGAATTTATCTATAAATTTTAGAACGGCTAAAAAAGTTAACGGCAGTGGAAGTAATCATTACCGGGCATTCCATGACCGAACGTATGGCGGAAAATGTACGAAGAAGAATATTCGATCCGACTCTAAGACTCAGGTCCTGCAGGAACGGTTTCTGGGATGTATCACTGGCTGGCCTGTTAAACTTTATGAGAAGTACTTTCTGAATCGCAGGAGCTGGAAGTCCAGAGCTTCGTTGGAATGTAGAGGCTGTAGTTAGTCCTATGGGCATCATAATGAACCGATTGTACCCGGTAGTATTGCGGGCTGCCCATCTAAGCTAACCTATCAGATGTCATAAAAAATTTTATTTTCTGCATATGATGAAAATTATGGATTTCAAACCTGATTTAATAATTTTCATTTAAATAAATGTGATTTTGTAAAGTAAAAAAATATTCTCAAGAATATTTATCTATGTATGTGGCAAGCTCCTGTAGAAGCAAACGTTAATCAATTACGATACTGACTTTGCACAAAATAAATTATGTAGTATATATCACTCTCTAACCATAGAAATTTTCATTTACCATACATGGTTGTACTGTTGTTAAAAGGCCACAAAAAACATTCTTTATAACACAAAAATCCATAAATTTCTATATGACCAGCCTGATTTATTACGCTAGACAGAAAGGTTTTAACCAAAATATTGACACAATGTCGAACCTCAAAGGGCAAAAAAATGATATAAAATACAAATAAAGCAAAAGGGAAACAAACAAAAAACGACAAAAAAATTTGAAAACATGGTTGAATAAAAAAGTTTCATTGGCATGAAGTAGGATGGATAAGCATACAATTTTATTTATTTGTTGCCAGTATTATTTATGTTATTTGTTTTTTGCCACCATTTATTTGCCGTTTTTAATGGAAACTGTTGCTGAAACTAATGGTATTTTTTGCAAAGTAATAAATTGCGGCAATTTGTTTAGATATAATTTGATTATAATTGTTTTTTTACATGCAAAAACAAAATGTGTTTTAAACAAATTATAGTGAACGTTATTGTTATGATATTAAATCCTGTAATACCTGGAATCCTGGAAAATTTTTCCGAAAAGTGCAATTTAAGTTTCGCATTTCATCGTCACTTATAATATTTAACTTATATTTCTCTATCCATATATCCATGTGTCCATATATCCAGCTCTTCATCAATCTAATGATCTGCCTATTAATAGAGTATTGCATTTAAAAATTTCTTTTATGCAGTTTGCAGCAAGAATTAAGTGTTTCCATTTTCCTCTATATACTAAATTTATTACACCTTTGAATACATTAGAATGAAAAATTAAATAAATTGCACTTAATGCAATAACAGTTACAGAGTTATTGCTTGTTATATCGAGCGTTTTTTTTTCTCTAGATTTAACGATAAAAGGGCAAAGTTAATTATATTTTTTATTTTTTTGGGTCACGTGCTGAATATATTAAAGGCAGAAATAAACATAAAATGTCCATAATATTGTGCATTAAATCAACAATATGAGTAAAAAACTTTAATTTAAAAAATATCGATTTAAGAAAACTTAAGTCCTTTACCTAATAGATTGTTGCTGGGAAATAAACACTTTGGTTTACTCTTTCAAAAGCCTTCACAATTATAAATAGAATTTGGGAAAGTTGAATATAGCTTAAGAATATGACTTTTCCTTAATAATTAATATGACTTTTCCTTAATAGTACAACGAAATCAAATATATTCAAAGTGGCTAGGCTCTAACTACTGATACTATACATGCATTGGCGTTTTTGAAATTTTACGTCTGGGACGATTTGAGGGAAAGTGAAAGTTCCTCCAACAGACAGACGGATAGCGTAGCGAAAACAATAGGGTGCCTTTACACTTTTGGTGTCCGAAACCCTAAAAACGAGCACACATACTGCTTAAGCCTTTTTCGGCTTTTCTGCAGAAATACCCAGGCTCTTGGCAGGAATCGAACTTGCGATTCCCGGCTAATAGTATAGCACACTGTTCCGGGGTACCAAAACAGAATATTTTTGAGTAAATCAATTTGTTAATGTCGCTGCGTTAATTCTCATTAATTTTTTTAGCGTCCTTAGATAATCATTCTGACTTGAACACATTTAACAAAGTGACATTTTATAAATGCTTAATAAATGATGATGATGACCCAGACAAAAATTTTGTTTGATATATTACAAAAAATCCAGTAAATATTTTTGTTTGATTAAGTAAACTATTTTGTTTAATTTGAAAACATATTTTTATTTTACCCCACTGTATATAAAAAGAGTCTCACATCTGCTAACAATTATTGGAAATAAATAAAATTACATATTAAGTGTGTAATGCAAAAACTTGTGTAAACAATTTTTTTCTATTTAATATAAATATGTAATTTATCTTATTATACTCTCACATTTACACAAACGCCTGAATTTACATTGTATGTAATTTGTCTTGATTAATGTTCATAAAACTGTCATCTATTTGTTTGTGGTTAAAAGATGGCGAATAATTTCCTCGATAATATTCATAAGATAACTTATTTATATTATTTACTTATTTTATATTATTTAAAAGCTTATTTTGCACAAATAAAAGCTCAAAGAAATTGTTGTTAAGCAATAATAAATAAAACCCCCCATAAACTCACTTTAGGGGTTAGAGAATTAAATCTGTGATTTCAATGGATAAGTGCGTATGAGTGCGATAATAAATTTTTCTACGAGAGCCCAAAACGTAAATGTTTTATTTGAAACTATAGCTTTAATATAAAATATTTCGTATGTTTTCTTATCTTGCATGTAAATAGAAGTCGTAAGAATTTAATAAATAAAAGTTTCAGGGAGAATTCCAGGAGATCCTATGAAAAGTGAAGGGTGTGTTAGATTCAGCATAGCAGAATTGTATTCCCTTATTTGTTGAATATGTATCTCTAACTTACACTGAAAAAAATCTATGCAACATATGAACGAAATCGCTAGTACATATTACGAAACATTTCGTAATTTTGCACCGCGATAGTAATGCGTAAAATATACGAAATATACAAAAATAATTAAAAATTAAAGTTAAAAAAAGTTCGGCTCAACCAGGGTACGAACTCACATTCTTCATATATCAAGGCAAGTACTCTCTCTCTACCGACTGAGCCACTGTCTAATTATTTTATAAGAACCAAAAATTCGTTTCATGTATTTGCATCCATGCAACATATGCACGAAAACGGTCGTAATATTTCATAATTTCCCACATTAAATTCTTTCGTAAAATATACGAAACGTAGGAAACTATTAAAAAGTTAAAGCAAAAGAAGTTTGGCTCAACCGAGGCACGAACTCACGGTCTTCATATTTCAAGGCAAGTACTCTACCCACTAGGCCAATTTTACTTACATATTTCATTTTTATAAAAATTAGTTTTAATTAATTTTTTTATTTCAAATATATTTTTAACAACTAAAAATGCTATATTTATGTCTGTAGGTAAATTTATGTAAATATTTTATATTTTCAAATATATTTTTTTAACAAGGAAAACTTTTTACGAAAGATTTTCGTTAATTTCGTAAAATTATAAAATTATTACCTAAACATTGTCTCGTAATATATACGAAAGCTTCGTATATTCTATGAAAAAAGTATCTGCACTGAAAATGATACATGCAACATTTTACGAAAAGAAACTTTCGTTGTTACTTTTTTCGCAGAATATACAAAACTTTCGCACATATTACGAAGAAAATTCGGCAATTCATTTTTTTTATTTACGAAAGTAACAAAAGCCTTTCGTATACATTTTTCCTTGCTTAAAAAATATATTTGAAATAAAAAAAATTTGTTAAAAAAACTATTTTTTATAAATATGAAATATGTAAGTAAAATTGGGTTAGTGGGTAGAGTACTTTCCTTAAAATATGAAGACCGCAAGTTCGTTCCTCGGTTGAGCCAAACTTTTTTTTAATTTTACTTTTTAATAATTTTCGTACATTTCGTAGATTTTACGAAAGAATTTAATGTGCGTAATTACGAAATATTACGAACGTTTTCGTGCATGGATTTTCTTTTTTGTGTAAAATATTGCATTGATTATTTTCAGTGTACGTTTGAGAGTAAAAAAATTGTTACAGTCCCATAAATCTTACTGTAACCTTAGCAATTGAATGGGTGTTTATTTCTGTGTAGAAACAACGCTTTATATTTATGTATTGTTTCACAAAAGTTACAATATTTATGGTCAATTAAAATGACAACACAAGAAAATGTATAAAAGAAATTGTAGTTAAATAGAATGAAATATATACTTTTGTATTGGTCTAGGCATGTAGATCCAATTAAGAATAATATATCATTTTTAATTTTATTTGAAACTTTTTTCCATCTCATAAAATATAGAAGCAAGAAGGAAGTACTTTATTTCTGTAGAATAATGCCCGCCATTTGAAGGTAATTGTTTGAAACAGTTAGCAGATTTTCTTAATGTATTTGATTAAATACACTTTTTTGAAACGTGTTCTTGAATACTGATTATCAAATATTTAGTAGAGAAAGCTTCAAATTCTGCTTGTGTACAATTTGAGGTATGCAACAAAGAAAACACACACAAACACTCACACAATTAAGAGAAAAAATCAATACAATAAAACTAAGCCAACCCATCATTCTAACAGCTTCCAGGTACAGGAAGAGAAATAGTACTACAAAATTTGGTAAATGGAATCTTAGTTAAACAGTTGAATTAAACGGGTTGAATAGATTATACTAATATGTCTAATATGTCAGTTAAGTCTAAAGTTAATTATTCAGTCATTTATTTTGAATAATCATGGCAAGTTACACAATTGAAATAATAAAAACTTTATTATCAGAATTTTATTATTATACAAAATGCCACAACCACGCCGTTTCCCCCACTATAACACTGTACAACACAAGCAAATAATTAGTGTCCGACCGAACGCACATTTTTCAGACCGAGCCCGAACCCGAACTTCAGTAAAATTTTTAGTGCCGAAACCTAACGCGAAACTGAAGTCTTTTATTGAAAAGAAAAAATTTTAGTTTACTTTTTTTGTAAGTATGGCTTATTTATTTAATAAATACGTTGTACGTTGCACTTTTTGATATAAAAATATTTTATACAAAGTTTGGTGAAAATTTTACCGAACGCCGAACATCAACCGAACGTTGCTTTTTGTCGGCCTCCGACAACGAACCCGAACGCTCGGTCAAACACTACAAACAATATTGTTCTAATAAATGATTCTGGTAAATAGAACGGACCAAAAAAATATACACATATCGGCGTTTTGAACGTTGGTGTCTGATATGCTTTTTCGGATGACCTGAAATTCCCCCCTTTTCATGCACATTGTTATATTAAATCGGCATAGTTCTTACGTTTAAAGTATAATATATGCTCAGTACTTTTATGTACAAGACCACGAGAAATATTTTTTGCAACATTTTAACATTCTAACTCTTCACTGTATCGGTATTTTTATTTAACTATTAAAAAAAAGGGTTAAAACTCCTCTTCAGCGGCAATATAGCAGGTTGAAACGTTCTACAAAAATATTCCTCGTGGTGTTTTACATAAAAGTGCCAAACACATGTCATACCTTAAACGTAAGGATTACAAGACTTCCTCTATCGAGTACTAATTGTGAATAAGTACGAAATTAACCCTTAAACACTTTTTAAGTTTTGATTGAGCTATGCCGTTCAAGTTGAGTCTTGAGCTTGGGTGTCTTTGAAAAAGTAGAATTTTATGAATAATATTTTTGTAGGAAATATCAGCCTTTGTAGGATACATCGCCACTAAAGGTTAGTTTTCTACTACTTTTCATAAGATTTTGTCCCTTTCTTATGAAAAGCAGTAGAAAAGACCCATAGAGAAAAGATTTAAAGGGTTAAAATGTTCCACAAAAATGTTTTTCGTAGTATTTTACATAAGGATTACAAGATTTCCTATGACGATTTACTATAATGTGCAAAAGGGAAAGGAAAAATTTAGCTCCCCTTAAAGCTAATCGCAAATGTAAAATTTCAAAAACGTGCACAGTGGTGTCGTTTCACATATTTAGCGGAAAAAATAGAAAGAGTTATCGCAGAACAATAAGATTTGACACGTTTGTTTATATTGGCAAGGCTTATAAAAATTCAAAATATAGTTGATATCGGCATAAGGATTCGTATCCTTTCCATATATCATTAAATGAAAAATGTTATGATTACTAAAATATTAATTATATTTTCAAAAAAAATTTCCACTTATAACATCCATAATGCTGAGGCCAAATGTTGTCCAAATCAAAGCAAGGATATCTTTTGCTCAGACAGTTCAAAAAATTATGTTTTTTTTTATCAAATGAGTTGCCTCGCTTAATAAACACAGAAAAATGTTCATGTAAAATCGTCGAAAACCAAGTTAATTTAACATTTTTCGGTAGTGATTTTGCTTCATAGGCGTTTCATTTTAATTCAACATGATTTAAAATAATTTTGAAGGAAAATTTATCCTTTTGAATTAAGTATATTTCATGTTGATTTAATATTGCAGTACAGTAAAATGAAGTTAAAACTGAAGTAATACGAAAAATCATGTTGAATCAAAGCTATTTCGAGTTGAAACAACGTGAATTTGATATTGGAAACACACGAAGAATCATGTTGAATCAAAGTTATTTCAAGTTTAAACAACGTGAATTTAATATTGAAACAACACTAAGAATCATGTTGAATTATAGTTATATCAAGCTGAAACAACATGACTTTAATGTAGCTATTCTATTAATTATCTTATTTACGTGATAGGCATTAGGAAACTTTTTGTTGTAGCTGGCTGCCCCAGCCAAGATTTGAACTCGTACCACCTGCATCATAGTCCACGCGCCAACCACTGCAGCCACAACAGCTTTGAACTTTTCTTTACCTATACACTAAATAAATACCATCGCACGTAACATGAATTTCATTTTGATTCAACATGATTTAAATGCTTATTTAACATAAAACTTATTTTATAAAAACTTATTTTATTAAAGTTATAGTCATGTTGATTTAAAATGAAATTTAACGTTTATAACAAAGTTGTTTTAACAGTGAAAATTTTAAAATCAAAGAGATTTAAGGTTAGATTAATAAATTTTCATTTAAAATTAATATGAAACAATGGAAATCTTAAATCAGCAGCAGTAAACTTTCGCTGGTAATTCGGTTTTCTGTTGTCTACATAGCCGACACATGTAAGAATAAACAGCAACAAGTCACACAACTAAGCACAACAGCGAACTGTAGCAATGAACAAAGCAAATAAACACTAACACATTGAAACGACAAATTAGTTCATGTAAGTTTAATATGATTTCAAATCACAATTGCGTCATGTTGATTTTACATTCCATTTTTTTCTGTGTGTAGTAAATAAAATCAAAAGTTGTGGGTAGCTTTTACTAAACTATAGCTCATTTTGTTTGGAACATATTTACTGACATGTTCATATAAAAAGAGCAGAATTTTTTTTTGTGTTTATGTTAACTGACTCCAAAAAATGGAGAAAGGTTATCAATTCATCATGTCCCAAAACTCCGCCATTTATAAACCGATTTTGGATTTTTTTTTTATTTAAAAGGTTGCATTTCCAGATTGGTCCCGATGAAAATTGGCCGGAGTCACGCATATACGAAGTAAATATACATGCCTTTTCATCTGCTTCTACTCAGCTGATTCCTATGAAACTTTGCACACACATTAAGCTTCTCTTTGGATTCTACATTATGATTACAAAAGTGGGCAGTGCCACGCCCGTGCCAAGTAAATATTTCTTATCAACAACTTTTACTAAACCGATTCATATGAAACTTTTCATACACATTTAGTTAATGTTGCAGTACAACTGTGTGATTAGGAAAGTGGGCAGTGCCACGCCCATGAAAAGTAAATGTTCATTTAAACTACTTCTATTTGACCGATTCTTATGAAACTTCGCACACAATTTGTTCTCGTGAAAGTACATCATTATGATAAAAATTATGGGCAGTGCCACGCCTATTTTATATTCGGTTTTTTTGCAAGAATTATTTTTTAAAAATTTTTAAAAAATGAAAGTTTCTATGAAAAATTATATTATTATTAATTTTTTTATAAGTTTGTTCCGCAATTGCTGAAAGTTGGGGGATTTTTTACAGTGGTTGATGGAATATTTTAGGTTGAAAAAATATACTCTTACCTTCCACTTTGTAGCAGTGACTTCAAAAAAGAAGGAGGTTATCAATTCGTCTGTATTTTTTAATGTTTGCACAGACATTACTCTGTCATTTGTCAACCGATTTTAAAAATTCGTGTTTTGTTGGAAATGGTTTGCCTATACATAGTTTGGTCAAATAATTTTTTTTTTCGAAAATCGGAGGAGGGAAATTTGTTCCCCCCCCCCACCTCCATGCATAACTCTGTTATTTGTCAACTGATTTTCAAAATTATTTTTTTGTTTGAATGAATTTCCTTACAGTTTGCTTCCATAATTTTTTTGGTCGAAAATCGTTGGGGAAAAATTTGGTCCCCACCAAGCGTAGCTCTGTTATTTGTCATTATTATTATTTTTTTTAAAGTTTTGCTTGCATATGGTACCCACAACTTTTTTTGAATCGGCGAGGAGATTTGCTCCTCCCACAACCCCACTTTCGCATAACTCAGTCATTTGTGAACCGATTTTCAAAGTTGTTTTTTTGTTTGAAACTGTTTACCTGAAGTTTGGTCCCTTAAATTTTGTTCGAAAATCTGTGGGGCATGGATACCCCTATTGAACTAACGCAAAATTGCGTCCGTTTTGTAATCAATCGCTTATATCTATTAAACCACATATGTAATCCAAATATGTTTTTTATATTGCATATAAAATACTGTATCTCAATAAAAATGCTACTAAAATGTTAGCAGTGATAACAACTTACATGTACATAGCCTACTAAGTTACATTAAAATTTTCATGAATTTCTGTTGTACAATATATGAGTAAATTTATTATATATTTTTTTTCACAAAATTTAGCTTTTTACGAAAGCCAACTACAAAACTTTTCTTAATGAAACAGTTCTTTATAGAACTGCATCATTAGATTTGTGAAAAATAATAGTCGAAAAATTGCTTTTTTTCACCAAAGTACCACTGTGCGCCGATTAGTCCAATTCATTAGAAAAATTTGATTTTGTTGTACAGTGTAATTAGAAATAGATTTTCATTGTTGTTAAGCTCAATAGCTGCTATAGTTTCTTCAACTTTCATTCTATGCCAGAGCAGGCGTATTATACAATAATTGGAAATATGACATAAAATGATTTAATTGCTCTGCACAATTTTGTAACATGCCGCCAAACTAACCGTAAAATACGTGAAAAAAACGTTCGTTGATAACTTAAAGCTCTGCGGATCTTTAAAAAGCCCGTTTTCATTATTCGAATTTGTAACACGTTTCTATTAAACGTAGGATGACTGCAAACTAATCCTATACATTATTAACTTTGATTTCATATTGTTGTACATATGTAAAAAGAATTGTTTTAGTACAAATATTTTTATCTCATTGAAATTCATAGCTCCACTCAGTATGAATTGACCAGGCGGAATTTAACTTCCTCGTGCGCAAAATAAAAGCACGCGTGTCAAATAAATTTTAGTAATTTTGTTTATATGTAGTTATTTTTAGATTACAATAATGAACTTTGGTTAAAAGTTATAGTAAATAAGACATGTGGATGAGAGAGGGATGTACACATTCTTTTGTATTTTGAAATTAGTTTTACTATACTAAAAATACAAAAATATATATATATATTGAAAGTTATTAAATTAGTTTGGCTTAAGTTCATTTTTAATTTAATCTTTCGATCAAATTATTTTTTAATTAAGAAAGAAATTCTAAAGCATGTAAATATTGAACATTCAAAGAAAAATTTGGCTGTACGGAAGGTTGAACCGACAGCTGTTTCGTGACCACCAAGTCTACTCATCAGAGTCCTTTACCCACACTACCACTGACAGTGACAACAACACTGTAGCGAAAATCATACTAATATTAGTAAGCTCAATTAACACACTGTCGCCATCTTGTGGCGAGTCGCACCTTATTGAACTTTGTCTAAGTGTTCGGAACTTCACTAACTGTCTTTTCTTAGCATGTTCAACTATTTTAAGCTTTTTCCATTTCAGTCTTACCAGCGTGGAATATCGTCGATATTCTCAATGCTGGGATTTTATTGAATGTTGATTTTGTCCAAGTTCTTGGAACAGTACACGTTCATGTTTAGCTAAGTGCCTTTAGAAGACTGAAATGGAAAAAGCTTAAAATAGTTGAACATGCTAAGAAAAGACAGTTAGTGAAGTTCCGAACATTTAGACAAAGTTCAATAAGGTGCGACTCGCCACAAGATGGCGACAATGTGTTAATTGAGCTTACTAATATTAGTATGATTTTCGCTACAGTGTTGTTGTCACTGTCAGTGGTAGTGTGGGTAAAGGACTCTGATGAGTAGACTTGGTGGTCACGAAACAGCTGTCGGTTCAACCTTCCGTACAGCCAAATTTTTCTTTGAATGTTCAATATTTACATGCTTTAGAATTTCTTTCTTAATTAAAAAATAATTTGATCGAAAGATTAAATTAAAAATGAACTTAAGCCAAACTACTTTAATAACTTTGGATAAAAACCATACAGTTCGACTAAAAATTCATAACTCAATTATATATATTGAAGTTTTTTTTATGAATATCTAAGCCACACTTAAAGCCTTCAACAAATATTGGTATTGGGAAAAAACGGTAAAAAATCTGTAGCTTTGAAACATGCGATCCGACTACAAAACAAGGTATATAAAAATCGTAGAGGAGGGCTTAAGCTTTCAGAATATTGAAACTTTGACCACCCAGCTGAAACACATGGCAAGCAACAGGGCGTCAAAGTTGACTTCCGCGGCCATGAGAAACTTTGTTGGCCTCATAACTTTTACAAATATTATCTGGTTTTAAAGGACAGCTTTGCAGAAGACTTTTGTTTTTAGCAAGAATTATGTATATACTAAAGAGCTGCACAAGCATAAGAAAAATTACTTACAAGCAATTTCAATAAATTCAAATAGTGTGTGTATAAAACTCTCTCATTACAAAACACATACTTGCAAAAACATTTGTTTTGTTTTACGATAAAACTATTGAAGAATAGAATAGTACTGCAGTAGAACAATGTTGAAATAGAATAAAGCTGAATCAGCACAAAGATGAAGTAGAACATTAACACTGAAATAGAACATTCAAAACATGTTTGTATGTTTTGATTATAGATATAGACCAAAGAGAAATTTTCATAGAAAGAAACAAATGCGTTTTGTTATGAATTTAAAAAAGCTTAAAAAAGTTTTTAGTTACAATAAGTTAATATACATACACACATTTAATGTTTCCATTACTGTTTTTAAGTTAATGATCACTGTGAATTTCTTAAATTCTTATTTATGTTTTTTGTATATGTATCTAGTGCACTCGATGCTTTTGCTATAATATACCGTTTCTTTATTTCATTGTGGCTTTTTGTGTTGGTATTACACGCATTTTACTAACAATATCCGTGTAGCCCCAGTTGTTACCGACGACATTTTCATCGATGATGTCTCCAAGACAATCAATGATTTTTCGTTTATAAAACACATTTCGAAATACTTATTGCGAAAATGTGGTATACATTATCGTCTCTAAAGAACTTGTTCTGAGAAGATTATGAAAATTTGTGCTACAAAGCCTTATTGACGACAAGATGAAGAACAAGTACATGCAATATGATGCCTTTACAGTTTTATTGCCAACAACAGGAGTAGCAACTGCATCGATATAAAGCTTTTTGACTACCTCGATAGGCTAGTAGGTAGCGTGCTAGCCTATCAGTGTGCAGGTTGTGGATTCGATTCGATTATTACATTTTAAAATTTTATTGACGATAATTTTAGTAGTATGTTACCAACAGCGTTGTCATCAAAGTAAATTTTAAAATGTTCGAATTAACTCGCATAATTTTTAAGAACAAAAATTAGTCGAATAACTCGAACGAAATTAACTGCCAGTTTTTGTAAAATCAAACGAAAATTTTGTGTGAGAAATTATATTGCCAACAAAAACAAATTATCGTATGTTATGATCATCTAAACGGTCTTATCTTCCTTTTGTCAATTTTTAATATAAATGTCATATGAAATGAAAATGTCAAATTATATGAAATAAGCACGTTTTAGTTTTTTAGTCAGAAAATGATCGTCTTTTAATGCACACGTTACAACATCGTATATTATTGTTATTTTCAACATAAATTCTAACACGAAATTTTCATTTTATTTTACAAAAACTGACAGTAATATGTAGTATTGTGCGATTGTTCGAATAATTCAAAAACCGACTTTTATGCATTTTGTTCGAAAATTTCGCCAATTAATGGCTGGAACTGTCGTCCATTCGTCGTCGGTGATAGATACTTATTTCGCACATGCGTCGATGATATCTCGAAGACTTTGCCTACGGGGATGTCTTACATTCTGCGACTTCGTGTGTGTGTGTGTGTGTATGTGTGTGTCATTAGGAAGTAAATATTTTATTATTGCTGAAATAGTGTGGGGGGAATAAGCGAACCTCCAGATTATATTTTTTTTCCAGAAGTCAAGAAGTGGGGGAAGTCGGAAATCCTAATTGCAGCCCATACTGCACGTGAATACTAAATAGATAGTATTATTGTTATTTTTAGGGTTCCGTACTCCAAAAGTTTTCAGGACCCCTATTGTTTTCCCTACGCTTTTCGTCTGTCTTTCTGTCTGTCTGTCTGTCTGCGTCTATCTGTCTGTCTGCCACAGGCTGTTTTCTTTGGAACCGTAAGAGCTACGGACCAGAAATTTTTACAGAAAATGTAAAACTTTTGCCGCTACAACAACAAATATATGAAATATTAATTTAATATACAGACGCTTATAATGAACATTTTAAATTCACAAAGTTAGTGTTAATTGGTGTAGTCTGTAGAATAGACTACACCAATTAATACTGATATTTAAAACAATAAAAACTAAAGGGTGTTATATCGTTAATGTAATTTTGACTATGTAATTTAGACAATTTGCAGTATCTTGGAAACCGTAAGAGGTGAACTCTTGAATGATTAAAGACGCTAAACTAAAAAATTGCAAAATTAAAAAAATTCCAAAATGAAAAATCGCCAAAATGAAAAAAGAGCTTAAAGCAAAAAACACCAAAATTAAAAAAACCGCTAAAACGAAAAAATCACCATAACTAAAAAGATCGCAAAAAAATTAAAAAAAACGGCAAAACCGAAAAAGTTGTCAAAACGAAAAAAAGCACTAAAACCTAAAAATTAAAAATATCGTCAAAAAAAACGGAAATAGCCAAAAATGGAAAAAAATCACCAAAACGAAAAAAAGCACAAAAAAAAGCCAAAACTAAAAAAAATCACCAAAAAGAAAAAAATCGCCAAAAACAAAAAATCGCCAAAACGAAAAATAGTGTCAAAACAAAAAAATCGCTAAAAATAAAAAAAATCACCAAAACCGAAAAAAATCCACAAGCCCGTAAAAACCGCCAAAACTGACAAGGAAGCGCCAAAATTAAAATAAATCGCTAAAACTAAAAATACCGTCAACAAGCTAAAAAAAAAGTTAAAACAAAAATACGCAAAATACAAATCGGCAGAACTAAAAACACGGCAAAAATAAAAAAGAAATTTGCACTAAAACCTAAAACAAATCGCTTTAAGTAAAAATATCGTCAAAAAACGCAAAAAGTCTCCAAAAATGGAAAAAATCACCAAAACGAAAAAAACGCAAAAAAGCGCCAAAACTAAAAAAAACGCCAAAAACCGAAAAAATCGACAAAATGAAAAATAGCGTCAAAGCAAAAAAAACTGGCTAAAAATAATAAACATCACGAAAAACAGAAAAAACCTGAAGAAAACGCCAAAACTTGAATAAATCGCTAAAACTAAAAATATCGTCAAAAAGCGGAAAAAAAACTAAAAACAAAAAAAAAATACGGCAAAACCAAAAAATCGGTAAAAGTAAAAAAAAATTTGCAAAAAACAAAAAAAAATTTGTAAAAAACGAAAAATCGCAAAAAACGGAAAAATCACCAAAATGAAAAAAGCGCGAAAACCAAAAAAATCGCTAAATCAACAAAAAAACCTAAAAAATAAAATCACACGAAAAAAGGGCAAAAACGAAAAGGGATATACTAGGTGTATTCGTACGGAACCCTTCGTATGTGAGCTAAAGTCGCATTTTATTTAATTATTTTTTTTTTTAATGAATGTATGAATGTGACCATAATGATATGTGCAATTTCGAGTTCCCAGGCGTAAAACTGAAAAGGCCTTCTCAATGCATGTTTTCTTGAAGACCTGCCTACACCTCCATTCAGAAGGCCTCGACTCTCCCTAAGAAAAGAGAATCTATTAGAAGGGAGGAGGAAGGAGTATTCTATTTTTAGATCTTTTGTGTTGTTTAAAAAAGTTTTATTATAGAAATAACTAATTTTCTCGTATTATTTTTTTCGCAAGTAATTTGTATATAAAACTGAAAGTTATGTACGTACAAAACAATCATTGCTATTATCCCGTTTATGTTAGAGCTAAAAACTTATGCTCATTCCGGCGGAAATAAATGCATACACGAACTTAAGCCTTATATGTATCACAAATTGCTTTGGATGAAAGAGTATAGTTCGAAATAAAAAAATCACAGTAATCAAAAATACAGAAGCATCTACAGAAATTCCGAAATTAAAAATATACCTCTATTTGCTTTTTGGCAGGCCTTCTTTAGGCCTTCTAGAAGAAGGGATAGGAAGGCGTTCCTCACAATGACAACGTGTGTAAAAAAATAATGAAAATGGAATGCAGCCTGAAGTACTCTTACTTACAAAAGAAGGTGTAAAGATGCCTTCTATAAGGCCTTCATACTGCTTCTTTTTACCGCTGGGTTGTTATTCAAATAATTCTACTGCATAGATAATACATGTATTTATTCGGGTATATAACAGAATGTTGCATGTATGAAAGCATTAGAACGTATTAGATATTTTATAAAAACATAATGCAAATATAACATTAACCACAACAGCTATCAGACCACAAGAAAATATGACAAAAAACATTTCATGCATAATAAATCAGCAGAATTTAAACTTTAAATTCTTTTATTTTTCTTAATTAATTTCAAGCAAACAGAACCGCCACATTGTTCTTCAATATTTTTTGGGAATTTTCGATACACATATATATCGTTTATTTTGCTGCAACAACGTCATAACTCAAAAAACGGGATTTTTCAGTTAATAATACAGAATTAATCGCCATATTGTTATTCATTCATATTGTGTAAAAAATATACCAGTAAAAAATTTTTTGGTTTTTCGAATGGATGCACTTGTGTTAGCCCTTTCTTGATTTTTGTGCTTATGCAGACTTTCGAATCACTACAAGGAAAAACTTAGCAGCAAAAAATTTTCAAACAAAAGTTTGTCCAAAAAAAAAATTAGTTTTCAGTAAATGTTTTTACTGAATCAGCGAATCCATTTCAATCCAAAAATCCATTTTCTGTTCGCCGATGTTGAAGGAGTTCTTTCTTTCGCACAATTACATATAAAACAATAACAACATTTTTAAGTTTGTTTTTGCTTCTAACGTAATGTAATCCTTCGACATCGGCGAACAGGCAGTAAATATTATTCTCTGATTTTTTAAACTATATTGTTTAGAACTTGTAATTATTTTTAGACAAACTGTTTTATAAGTTAAGACCAAAATATTGTTTGATATACTAGAGAAAATCCAGTAAATATTTTTATTTGATTCAGTAAATTATTTTGTCTAGACTTTGTAAATATTTTTAGATAAATTATTTTATAGATTTAAAAAATTTGTTTTCAGAAAAATCCGAGTTTTTTTTCAATGAAATTATTGAGACATTTTTAACTGTATTTACAAATTTGTTTGTAGGTCCGTTTAAAGACAAAATATTTATTAATTCATTGCATTTATTTACTGAAAACGAAATTTTGTTTTTTATGTGTAACAAAATATTTATTTGTCAAGTTATAGTGCTTCCAAGTGGGAATTCTTCATGTAAAAGTCATGCAGAAATATTACTTCTTAGCCTTACAAATCTGTTTATATGCAAAGTCCTATTTTTACTGTGTATTATACAAATATCTTGTATAGCCAACTCTTGAGAGAAGAATAAAATTTTATTTTTTCCGATATGCTGAAATTTCGCTTTTGCGGTAAATGTAAACTATTTTCGCAAGTGAAGATACTAGATTTTCTATAGTTAAATTGTTCATTTTGGGTGAAATTCAGAATTTTGTTCTAGGAAGCCTTTAGCTGGTAGTGTCACCGAACTCAATGATCAAATATCAGGTTGACTGAGTCAGCACGAAGAAGATCGAAAAATAACTTAGAGCAGCCTTGGTCGTATCTCCTTTTGAAATTGTTCTTAATAGCTAAATGTGGTTATCAGTTTGTGCGTTTAGACTACAATAACGATCTTTAAAGTGTCAGTAATTAAATTTTTTATGTAAAATGTTTGATTTACATATTTTTAAATTGAATATCAACTTTTTTCCTAAGAATTTTTTTTCTTTTTCTCTTGGGCATGTTTAACAAAATTGCTCGTTTAAAGTATTTTCTCATCTTGTGCAAGAGTATTTCTTTCCCTTTTTATTACGATATAAATTTGCTTTTATTTTATACAAAACTAAAACTTTTTAATAAATGTAAATTTGAAACAACAAATAAGAAACAACTTGAAACTTTAAAGTGATAAGAACTTACGCAACTGTAATTTACTTTAAGTGTTTAAAATTAAAACATCCTTTACAATTTTTTACACTTAGTAAAGGGTGATTCATATGGAGAAACTTAAACAAATATAATGAAAAAAAAATATATATATTCAGAGAAATTTAGTTATTTTCGCTTGAGTTTGGTTTAATTTAATTTCTCAATTAAATTATATTTTTATTTAGAGAAAAATAAATTTAAAAAAAAATTTTACGGTGCGGAGGGTTGAACTTACATGTTTCGAGGCCTCTCGCTCTACTCGTCAGAGCTCCTTACCGCTTAGACCACTCGATCAAAGTCGATTGTTTGCAGTCAGTACTTTAATAATATCATAATCCTATAATCAATTCATGTTGTCACACTTAAAGTTGTTTTTCCAGCTTTTTTCGTTTGATAGTTATTGATATTCATTATTTTTCTTTGTGTCTTGTGCTTAGCTTGTTGTTTTTTCTCTATTAAGTGAAGAAGCTCCATCGATAAAAATTACAATTGGCATAAAATAGTAAAATATTAATTTGTGTCCGAAAATGTGTGTTGTATGAAAATAGCGGTTTTTATCAATTGAATTCCTTCACTTAATTGTGAATAAAATCAACATTTGTCCATCGATTTTCATACTTTGGCTTATTTTGCTCGCAAGACATGTTTCCTTAAGAGCAATATTTTAGAAATAAAGTTCATAAAAACCACAAATTTTCGATATTAATTTGTGAATAACTACGAAACCACTGATTTGTTGACCTAATAATATTAAGATAGTTTATAGGTATTTTATTGGTTAAAATCGAACATACATAAGATAAAATATGCTGGTGTACCTAGAGCAAATCTATATAAATAAAAGAGTAACGTTATTGAGTGACTGGCTGACTGACTGACTGACTGACTGACTGATTCATCATCGCCCAGCCCAAACCACTAAAGCTAGAAAGTTGAAATTTCGTATGTGGGCTACCCTCAGGATGTATAGCTCCACTAAGACGGGGTTTTGTGAAATGCAAATGCTAAGGAAGTAAAAAATGGGTAAATTCGGTAACCTTATATATCCGGATCTAACTAAGGTAGATATAAAATTCTAAAAACAGCATAATAAGATCAAAAAATAAGCGGACGGGTGTTTGGTACTTTTTTGAAATTTTTACATTTAGGTGCCGAAAAAGGGTAAAAATATAATTTTGGTACTTTTTTTGTTAACCGTTTATCTCCTAAAGTAATGAAGATAAAAATTAAATTTAAAATGCATTCTTCTATCCCTACGAAGCCCTCAAACATGTCTTGGTACTTTTTTGTAATTCGAATATATAAAGGGTAAAATTGGTTGCTCTTTTTGGTACTTTTTCCATACAACTATTTTTTATGCAAATTGATATACATAGTGAATTAATATGTTTGTATATTTTCAATAAGAGAGGATTTTTGAAATTTTTAATTCTAAGGGGATTAAAAGGGGTAAAAACGGGTAAAATCGGCAACCTTATATCTTCGAATCTAAGTAAGGTAGACATAAAATTCTAAAAGCATCATAATAAGATAGAGAAATGAGCGGACAGATGTCTAAAACTTTTTTTGAAATCTGTACATTTAGGGGCCGAAAAAGGGTGAAAATATAATTTTGGTACTTTTTTTGTTAACAGTTTATCTCCTAAAGTAATAAAGTTAGAAACTAAACTTGAAATTCATTCTTCTCTCCTCAAAAAGCCATCAAAAACAGTTTTGTGTTTTTCAAATTTGAATATATAATGGGTACAATTGGTAGCCCTTTTTGGTACTTTTTTCCATACAACTATTTTTTATGCACATTGATACACATACTGAATGCATATGTTTGTATATATTCTCTAAGAACGAATTTTTGAAAACTTGAATTCTAACGGTATTAAAACGGGTAAAAACGGGTAAACTCGGTGTTCTTATATCTACGAATCTAAGAAAGGTAAACATAAAATTCAAAAAGCGTCGTAATAAGATAGAAAAATTAGTGAATAGGTGTTTTGTACCTTTTTTGAAATGTGTAAATTTAGGGGCCGAAAAAGGGTAAAAATATAATTTTGGTACTTTTTTGTTAACCGTTTATATTTTAAAGTAAAGGTACTTTTTCGAAAACCTACTTTTTTGAAAATGTAGTCTTAAGAAATGGTACTTTTTTAAAAATGTTTTTTGGAAAGGCTACTTTTTAAAAATGGTACTCTTTTGAAAAATGTTTTTTGATAAAGGTACTTTTTAAAAATGGTACTCTTTTGAAAATGGTTACTTTTTGAAAAGTTACTTTTCGGAAAAGGTTCTTTTTAGGGCACTTTACACCAAAAGTGTAAATTAATCTTATTGCTTTCGATACGCTGTCCGGCAGTCCGTCTGTCTTTCTGTGTGTCACAGACTGTTTTCTCGAGAGCCGTAAGAACTACGGGCTAAAGATTAAAGGGTGTTCTAAAGCGAGCAACGAAACATGTTGAAATACTAATAGAAAATTTAACACAACAAATTTAATGTAATTTAAACTGTTCGCTGTATCTTGGAAACCGTAAGAGGTAAACTCTTGAAATTTTAAAAAACTCTAAAACTAAAAAATTGCAGAATTAAAAAAAGTCAAAACGAAAAATCGCCAAAATGAAAAAATCGCTAAAATGCAAAAATTCGCCAAAACTAAAAAGATCGCCAAAAAACTAACCAAATTTATGGTTATTTTTAAATGAGTTAATCGGGTAGCGAAGCACGCCGGGTATAGCTAGTATTAGATAAGTCCATAAAAAATCTTCAAGAGAAAAAATCTTACTCTCTTTCTTTCTCGATGGCTTTTGACAAAACAACTATAACTACAGTCGACAAATTTCCAGTATGCATCTTTTTGTTTCTTTCTTGAAACAGGAAGAAAACACTCCCCTTAAACAGCGATGTAACGAGCGGAAATGTCCCACAAAAATATTTGTCATGAAAATTTTGATTTATACAATTTATGCATATCACAATCAGGGGTGCCAGATGATTTTGCAAAAAATCGGCATATTTTCCAAATAAAATCGGCATTATCGGACTTAAATTTTAAAAAATCTGCAAAAATGCTTACTGGGTAATTGTATATGTCTATTTACCCAGTAAACCTTTTTTTTAGTAACAGCGCTAACTGATTAACAGTTGTCTCTTTTTAATGTAACAGTGTATTTATTCTATGCCAGTGTTTACAGAAACATCGGCATTTTTGGAGCAAAAATCGGCAAATCGGCACTTTGATAAATTTGAGGCAAAAAATCGGCAAAATGCCGATAAATCGGCAAATATGGCAGGCCTGCTCACAATGCTATTTCATGAAAACTCTCTTAAAGTGAGAGGATCACCAGTGAGTGCAAGAGTAATAATATAAAGTCTATGCTGAAAAAAAACTAGATAATGTTAGAGATCGTATCAAAAAGCCCCACAAACATTTGCCACAACTCCCGTTTCATATATTTTGGGAAAGCACCTCATGACGAATCACCCACTATTATATTTTGCAGACCTAAAACATTTGCAGACGATATTAAATCAAAATAAGACCAAAACTCAAACCGAAACTTAAAAAATTAAATAACAACTTTAATTCAAGAACAACAAAACTTAAACGAAAAGAATTATGAGTTATAAGTTTAAAAAGATTTGAAACCGAAATAATAATTAAATTATTACGACTTGGGGGCGTTTAAATTGTATAAACTTTTTGTGCGCTTTTATTTAAGCGTTAATAAATCATTTCATTTAGTAATTTTAATATTAATAGAATATCAGAAGAAGATGGATAAATCCAATTTGCATTAAGTATACCAATTTAATCGGTACTATCAGTTCCTTAATTGGTGAAAATATAACCGTTCTTTAGGGTTCCGTACAACAAAAGTGTAAATGAACCCTCTTGTTTTCGCTACGCTGTCCATCCGTCCGTCTGTCCATCTGTCGGTCTGTCTTTCTATCTGTCACAGGCTGTTTTCTCTAGAAGCGCAAGAGGTATGGACCTGAAATTTTCACAGAATATGTATAACTATGGCCGCTACAACAACAAATATTACAGTTAAAAATTAAAGGGTTCTCTAAAGCGAGCAACGAAATCTGTTGAGATCCTAATATAATATACAGACACTTATAGTTATATAGACACTTGAAATTTTAAAAGATAGTGTATTAACAAAATAAAAATAAAGGGGATTCTATCAGTTAATGTAATTATGACAATTAGCTGTATCCTTGAAACCGTAAGAATCAAACTCTTGAAATGCTCACAGCTAGTACACCATTTTAAAAGCAACAGTAGCGAATGCTAAAAAACAATATAAAAATTAAAGAGTATTCTGTCAGGTTATGTCATTTTGAAACTCCTTTATATAGAAACTTGAAATCTTCTAAGTTAGTGTATTGTTATACAGACTACATCAATTAATACTGAGATCTAAACAAAATTAAAATCAAAGAGTATTCTTTCAGTTAATGTAAGTTTGAAAATTGGTTGTATCTTGGAAACCGTTACAGCCAAACTCTTGAAATTTTCACAGCTAGTGCAGCAAATCCTAAAATAATAAACTAACTAAAAATTAAAGGGTACTCTATCAGGTTCTGTAATTCAGAAAATTTATCTGTATATTCTCAAACAAAACTAAAAATGTCGTGAAAAACGAAAAAAATCACAAAAACTAAAAAATTGGAAAAAACAAATGAAAATCGCCACAAACGAAAAAATTACCAAAATTAAAAAATCGCCTAAAACCGAAAAAACGCCAAAAACGTAAAACTGCAAAAAACGAAAAAATTGCCAAAACGCCAAAACTAAAAAAATCACCTAAACGGAAAAAAGCGCCAAAACTAAAAAAAGTCGTAAAATCTAAAAATATCATTAAGAACCGAGCAAATCGCAAAAACTACAAAAATCTCCAAAACTAACAAAAATCGCTGAAACTAAAAAATCTCCGAAAAGAAAAAAAAATCGCTAAAAAAATATCAAAAAATTACCAAAAACGAAAAAATACCCAATATTAAAAAAAATCGGCGAAAAACGAAAAAAATCGCTAAAAGGTGAACAATCGCCAAAATTTAAAAAAAACGTCAAAACAAAAAATTATTAAAACAATAAATCGCCACAAGCTAAAAATCGCCGAAATAAAAAATCGTCAAAACTAAAAAAACTGCCAAAACCAAAAAATCGCTAAAAAATCACCAAAAACGAAAAAACCGCCAAAACGGCAAAAGGAATATCTGTATATTCGTACGGAACCATTTGTGTACGAGTCAAAGTCGCATTTTACTGAATTAATTTATTTATTTAATTATTTATTTAATTTAATTTTTTTATCTGTATATGTAGTCTTTTGTTTGTATATCTTTTGTTTGTATAGTCTGAGATAACTAACACTCTTCCTGTCTATTTTTTTAAGTTTTTGTCAAATATCCTCAAGAAAAGAGTCAAGAAACATGTTAATCCATTAAACTGTCATAAAATTAGAACAGTTAATTTTTAATATATTTTCAGTCATTATTAGGGTATTCACTTGATTAATGTTTGCTCGATTAATCGGAAAATTGAAGTCAAATAATGTTCGATCAAACAAAAATTTATAATTTAGAGCAAAAATTTGTTCGGCTAATTTAAGTCGATTAATCGAATACCTCGAGTAAAAAGATTTATGTAAATTTTCTTTTTTCGAATGAATCTTTTAAGATTTGTTAACCAAAACTGACAACATATTTTAATTTGATAAAATTTGCCATTCAACTCAATCATTCTGAGATACTGCTTGATGTAGATATTAAAGAATTAAGTGAAATATACAGCAACAATAGGGACAAATGAAGAACTTTTTATACCTTGTAGAAAAGTTCGTAAATATTTCCATTGAGCAATAATTACATATTTGGAATAAAGAAAATATTTCGATACCAAGTAAGTGGTAGATAGTAAATTTAAATGCTAGTGTTTTCGTTTTTTTTATATCATGTATGTTTCTGTCCGATTGCGGGCCATTATGGCTTAAAATGTTTAACATCGAATGGCATATTCAATAAAATTATAAAACTGTGGACTTTGTTATTATTTCTTATACAAAACATCTTCTGAAATGACAACAAATGGTGATAATCATTCAAAATTTTTTTTCTCTCACGTTCAGCACACCTAATGGCCTTCAAAAAATGCCATACAAGCTTTAAATATTCCAAAAGTAAAAAAGTGGGACGAAAATATGATCATAACATTTTTCCCAAAGAAAAAACTTCTCAAAGCGATGCATTTAAATAGCGTATTATTTTAGATGATCAACTGTCTTCATCAATAAAATATATAACACGGCGATAAAACTTGATTTTTTACATTTTTCCGAAGAAAAATTAGAAAAAAAGGAGTAAATTCAAGAAATTTTCGATTAACTCGAATAATTTTTAAACGAAAAAGTTACTCGAATAACTCGAACGAAATAAAAGCTTTACTCGATTAATTTATTAATCGAATAATTGAAAAGTCGATTAAAATGAATACCCTAGCCATTATACGATTTCACACAATGCGTTGTAAAATTCTAAAATACTTTGCCTTTTTATAAAATAAATTCACTTTTGTATAAACTTTTGCACCTCAGCTATTTAAAATGGGGTTTCCTCAAAGTTCGGAAATGTTGAAAATATCTTGATTACACTGTACAACACAAAAAAAATGCATGGTTTTAACGTCTGATTCTGACAGAGGGCACCAAAAAAATATATACATACGTACATATGTATATCGGAGTTTTGAAAGTTTACATGTGGAACAGTTAAATTTCTCCCATTTTGCAGATAGTTATAATGAATTGGCACAGGAAATCTTGTCAGCCTTACAATTGAGGTATAAGACTTTTATGTAAAACACCACAAAACATTTTTTGTAGAACATTTTCACTCTCTAATTCGGGATTTAGACGATGAGTTTTTAGCTCGATTTTTTTTAAGTTTATGCTCCTAAAACAGGGTATATGGACGTTTAGCGGGATACCAAAATCCAAAAGAAATTTATTTCCTTGGGCAATATTAATTGGAGTTCTCACTCGGTTAACCGTATTTTTATACCGTGGGACCATCAACTCTAAAAAATCAAGCTAAAAGGTATTCATATAAAACCCGTATCACTCTTCACTGTATAGGCCTTTTTGTCTCTTTCTTAAAAAACGAACGAAAAACTCCCCTTCAGCTATAGCGAGCTGAACTGTTCTACAAAAATATTCGTCATAAAATTATATATTAAAGAATAATTTCTTTAAATGTCTCGGAGCTCCAGACTCAACTTGAACGCCTGAAATCATTCAAAACCTAAAATGGGCTAATTTCATACTTATTCATCTTGTAAGCCTTAAGGTATAAGATGTGTTGAGCAATTTTATATAAAACATTAAGGGAAGCAATTATGTACAACATTTTAGCTCGCTATATCGCCAATATACGCATATATTTTCTAGTGCCCTGTGCCAGATATAGTCGCTAGAACTTTGTATGGTGTTCCGTTCTGCTTAACTGTTATTAGAATTAATTTGATTTGTCTGTATTCCTTTCTTAATAAAGATAATTTCAAGGCTGTTATAATTACTTAAAATTCGACCAAAATATTGTTCAAAAAAACTGTAATATATCAAAATATTAAAAACATATAAATGAAATGAGTGTGAAAATTATGAGTGGAAAATGTCTTTTTAATTTAAAAGAAAAGTTTTCATTTATTATAAGCCAAAATCTTTCTCTTGTTCCTATAATTCGATAAAAGCACTTTACAACAAAACTAACTACTTAAAAAAATTCTTAAATAATCAACTTAAGAAAGTTAAAAAACACAAAAGAAAAGAAAATAAAAGAGGGATAGCGATTAAATAAAAAAATGTCTGTTCCACTTCCCATCACCTCATGAACACATTTTCAAGAGACAGTTGACATGAACACAGATATTAAGGATGGTTTAAAATAAGTTTCTTTTAGCTAATTTTTTTCTTTATATTCTTTTTCTCAAAGTTATTGTCACAAAAAATTTTGCAATTTTAGATTTACTCGTTGTTGAAGCAGCAAATAATAAAACAAACTGCTTTAAAACTCAAGTCTAAGAATTAACTTGAAAAAATAAAACATTAAATATTATTTAGTTTTATAATTTGTTGCAATTTTGCAACGCCCTTTTTTATAAAAAAAAATATTTCCATAAAATATTAATAAAATTTTTCTTAAACTTGGCTTTGTATCCATAATAGTCCTCAATAAATTAGATAATAAGGACAAGAGCAACCTGGCCACTTAATTTAATATAAAAAACATTACATTTTTCAAGAATGAAAAAAATATCTAATGAGATTTTTATAAGGCTTAGTTGGTAATACATTTAGCCAGAAAAAATTGGGAATGAGACAATATTACAAATATCAAGGAAAAATTTACTTTAATTAACTCCCCAATTACCGCGCAACATAAAAAAATTATACCAACGTAGACCTTATTATTAAGAATGTTTTTATATAAATTATAAGGCTTTACAAGCAAAAAGTATAAAGTTTCTAATGCATTTTTAGGGTGATTAAGATGTGTTTAACACGAGAAAAATAAAATAAATTCAGTAAAGTGTGACTCGCACACCAAGGGTTCCATACGAAAACCATATACATGAGTATGCATATTCTTTTTCCGTCTGGGCGTTTTTTTTTATTTGTAGACTTTAATTTTAGCGCTTTTTTTTCGTTTTAAATTTTTTTTGTATCGACGGTTTTTTTCGTTTTTTCAGGATTTTCTTAGCTTTGGCGAGTTTTTTGTTTTGGTGCTTTTGTGGCGATTTTGCCTTTTTTTAATCTTCGATTTTTTGTTTGGATTTTTCTTTATTTGGCGATTTTTTCGTTTTCGAGATTTTTTGTTATATTTTTAGACGATTTTTTAGTTTTGGTGATTTTTTCGTTCTGCTATTTTTTCAGCGCTTTTTTCGTTTAGGCGATTTTTTTCTTGCTTTTGATATTTTTTTAATTTTGGGGTGTTTTTAGTTTTCGTTGTTTTTTTTTTTTGTTTAGTTTGCCGATTTTCATATTTTTGTGGTTTTTCGTTTTAGCGATTTTTTTTCATTTTCGCGATTTTTTTCATTTTTGCTATTTTTTCGTTTACTAATTTTTTTATTATTGGTTTTTTTAGTTAAACATTTTTTTGTTTGTTTTGGCATTATTCTCGTTTTGCAATTTTTTGTAGTTTTTTGGCGATTTTTTAGCTTTGGCGAATTTTTCGTTTCAGCGTTTTTTTAATTTTGGCGTTTTTTTCGTTTTGCCTATTTTTTTTTAATTTTAAGATTTATTTTAGTTTTAGCGTTATTTTATTGGTTTGGTGACTTATCGTTTTGGTGATTTTTTTCGTTTTGGTGATTTTTTTCGTTCTGGTGATTTTTTTTCGTTTTGGTGACTTTCGTTATGGTGATTTTTTTCGTTTTGGCGATTTACTCTTCGGCTGGTCGTTACAGTTCTTTAGAGGATGCCTTTTAATTATCAATTTGCCCTTTAATTATTAATTTTGTTTCTTTCAAGTGTTTAATTATTACAGTTCATAAGATACAACTTAATTTCAAAGTTACATTACCTGATAGAATACCCTTTAAATTTTAGTTTGGTTGTTTTTTAGCATTCGTTACTGTTGCCTTTAAAATGCTACAGTAGCTGTGAAGAATTCAACAGTTTACTTCTTACGGTTTAAAAGATGCAGCTAATTGTCAAAATTTCACTAACTGATAGAATACCCTTTAATTTTTATTTTATTTAAATTTCAGTACTTATTGCTGCAAATTTTTTCAAGTTAATTCTTAGACTTGCAAATGTGAAGTTTCTATATATCAAATATCTGTGTATAACATTAGGATTTTACCTTGCTTTGTTGCTCGCTTTAGTACACCCTTTAATTTTTAAGTTTCATGAACTTTTAGTATTTGCTCTTATAGCGCCCATATTTCTGTGAAAATCCAGCCTTTGACACTGTGTGGCGCTTTAACGGGAAGTATAGATCGAAAAACACAAATGAACCGTTATGTGGACAATGGCCGAGATGAAAATTTTTTAATTTTCATTTTCTCGTAAATCCTAATTACCTTAAAATAATACATAAAAACTTTATATCCTCCAAAAATAAACATTTGTATAGCACTGCTATTTTCAATGTGTTCTTCTCACGAAAAAAGGAAAATGCTAAATCATATTTATTGCACATTACTCGTGTTTTATGATTGTACTCGTATGGATAATTGTTCAGCAAAAATATTTCCCAATAAAATTGTATAGTTCAATCGCCCGAAAAACAATAAAGGAATTCACAAGCTAGTACTAACTTTTGCATCGGTTGTATGTGCTAAGTTTTTTAAAATTTCTGCTTCTATTTTCTCGCATAATTTTGGTCTGAAATATATGAAAAACTATTTTATAAGTTTTAAAACAACTTAGCACATATGTACCAGCGATAGAACAGTTAGCATACCTTGTGAATTCCATAAATATATTTTTAGCAATTGTTAACCTGAATAGTATTTTATAGGCTGTGAGGTGTATCTTAATATTAATTTAGTAGTATATGGGTACGTCAATGGCCAGCCAAATCAATTGACTCTAACAAAACTTGAGCAAAAAGACAAATTAGCATTTATGGCTTTAAAAATCTTAAAAGTTTTAAGAAGAAAAAAAATCCCATCATTGAAAATATCGATGACATTTCACGCTGGTAAGACAGAAATCAAAAAGCTTAAATAGTTGAACGTGATAAAGAAAAGACAGTTAGTGAAGTTCCGAACCCTTTCAAAAGTTCATTAATAGGTATGACTCGCCGCGAGGTGGCGACAAAATCTGTTGATTGCTTTGAAAATAATCCATGCAACATTTTACGAAAAAAAGACTTTCGTAGTGACTTTTTTCGTAGAATATACGAAACTGTCGCATATATTACGAAAAAACATTTAGGCAATATTTTGTTTTTGAATTTACGAAAGTAACGAATACCTTTTGTAAACATTTTTTCTTGTAAAAAAATATATTTGAAATAAAAAATAAACTAAAATAATTTTTTATAAATTGACTTTTTTTCAGATGTAAGTAAATACAACAATTTTTTAGCTTGTAAAAATAAGTAGAAGGTGGCTCACTGGATAGAGTGAATGACTTGAAATACGAAGATTGCGAGTTCGAGCCCCGATTGAGTCTTACGTTTTACTTTTATTTTTTGATTATTTTCGTACATTTCGTATATTTTACGAAAGAATTTCGTGGTGCGAAATCACGAAATATTTCGTAGTATGTACGAGCATTTTCGTGCATATGCTGTATGGAATTTTGTCTGTGTGGGCTTACTAAAGTAAGCAGGATTTTAGCTAGGGTGTTGTTGCTGCCGTCGTTGGCAGTATAGGTAAAAGGGCTCTAATGAGAAGACTGTGGTGGTCTCGAAACATCTGATGTCAGTTCAACTTTCCGTACATTCAAATTTTTCTTTGAATGTTCAATATTTACGTGCTTTAGAATTTCTTTCTTAAACAAAAAAAAGTTTGATCATTTTCATCATTTTACACAAGCTTAGACAATAATCTTCCATAAAGAAAAAATACTTGAGTCTCTTTACTGTCTGGTCAATTTAAGTTGTCCTCTTCGATATTAATTAATTGCTATTTGGGTTTTGATATTATTGATGTTGTTGTGACTGTTGCCTAGGATCTTGATTTTTTTTTGCTGTCAGTATGTCTACAAGTAATTGCTAACAAAATACACTGAACGTTAACAGCGGGAGCAATGATTGATGAAATAAATGAATTATACAAAAGCTTTTAACATTCATGCTATTATATTATAACTTTTAACAATCAAGGCTGATATCGTTACTAAAGATGTGAAAACTTTTTGAATCAAAAGTGATCAGGGATGAAAATATACAATATTAATTATGTACCCAGCCAGCATTTTTTGATGTGAATTGCATCAAAAAGTATGCACAAAATATGGAATTTGTATCTCACCTGTCGTATTAATTGGAGAAACGTCATGCATTTTTAGCCGACTGCGTATTGTGTTTATCAGCCTATGAATGTATGTATGATGTGTTACTTTGCGGCACTATACACACAAAAAAAAGAAATGTAAAATCAACATGTGGCAATTTTGATTGGACATCATATTAAATTTAAGAGAAATGATATGTTGTTTAAGTGTGTTGATGTTTATTTGCCTTTAAAAAAAAACCTCTATACAAGAGTTTTGAATAACTCCAAAATGGTTGAGTACCTGAAAAATTATATTCCAATTACTGAAAGGTGATTTGAAATCGAATTTTTTGCTGTATCTAAAAAAAGTGAAGTGACAGATCAGGCTCTTCAAAAACTCAGAACAAAAAATCATTCATAGAATTTAAAATTTCTACTGTTTTTATAATCAAAGGACCATAACTTATATTTCTTCATGCATAATGTAATCATACACCTCATCTTACTGAAGCATTTGCTATTAATATAAATCATACGCTTAATTGTACCCAAGTGCTTGACTTACAAGCAAGTAAACATAGAAATGGAAAAATCAAAGAGATTATTTACATATTCGCTGAAATTGTTGACTCCAAAAAGAACAAAGAAAGAGAAGAAATTAAATTACAATTTTTATTTGTAGCTTTAAAAGGAAGTTGAAAAAAAACTTCATTCAAAATAACTTCCATCTTCATATTTAAGTGATTATTCCTGTTCGGTTAACTTTGTTTCGTATATTTTGTATTCATTAAAAAATTACATGATGATAAAACAATTTTTGGCTGATGGCATTTGTTTGTGTAGTTCAAAAACATAAAGAATGTAACATAATTTTAATTAATTAAACCTACTACATAAATCTATTGCGATGGTCTGTAATGAAAAAATAATCTCTGGTTCTTTTTGATTTGCTAAGAAAATTTCATATTTCAAAGATTTGTATTTTTTGCTGGTTGTCTTTCATTTGAATTTTCCGTTTACATTAATTAGATGCCAAACAGATGTTTTTTTCGCCTTCCTTATAATGTCGATACTGGCAATTTAATTATTTTAAATGAAAATTTCATTAAAATTTATAATAACATAATTAACACGATGTGCAAATTTGTATTAAATATTATATGGGTGATTCTCATTTCAAACTCTTATTTCGTGTCCGTTGAAAGTATATTAGGTTAGGATAGGTTATACAGGCTGCTTCCGCACACTTGGGTTCAAGGTTGGTCCCTTTATGTTACATGTAAATATAGTTGAAAGTATATTAAAATATTTAATAAAATAAAGACATAAATTTAAAAATCAAAACTGCTTTAGCATGATTTAATTGATATATGTTTTATAAATAAATGTACATAAGTCTTTTTTTGTATAAGACGAACATACATATTGCTTAAGCCTTTTTTCGGCTTTTCTGCAGAAACACACATGGTCTTGAAGGAATAGAACCTGCGACCGCCGGCTAATGTTCTAGCACACTATCCACTATACTACTGGGGTACCCGTAGTGTAGTGTATAGACTGCCCATTATGTGTTAACGAAGAACGAAAATACTGTTTATACTCTCTTCATACAAAATTGCGTGTCCGTAATGCATGCTGTTGATTTTCCACATTAAGAAAGTATGATTTTTTCCTAAAACGAGATTAAATTTATAACGGTTTTTGAATATTAGCATTTTCTTCTATTATTTCACACATCAAATTGTTGTTGTCCGCAGTTATGTGTGTTGAGCGTTACTCTTTTTTAGTATTAACAACATACACTAAAATAACAGCGTAGTTTTGTACTTCTAAATATTTAAAACTTTTGTGAGCTTTAGTAAATATTATTATATTGCAAAACATTTCATCAATCAATCATGTTTGGTATCCAAAAAAATGTATTGAGTGTTATCCATATTTTTTTATAATTTAATTGAAATTTTTTAATGAATAACTGAAGAGCTTATGTTAAAATACATCGAAGATTATTTTATTTTAAATTGAAAATATAATGTGTGTTCTGAAAAAAATATCAAATTCTTTAGAAAATGTATTGAGCGTTACGTTAACAAAATTTTTAAATATAATTTATCCATAAATTTTTGGACAGTAAAAACAAGTTAACATTAGGGGAAGGGCATAAACAATATAGAGAGCATTATCCGTTCAGAAATTTCTGATTTGCTTTCAAAATTTTTGATTTTACTGCACTATGGGTTGATATACATATTTTGAGCAATATCTAAGGTAGGTGGTATTTTAGTACGAATAGGTATTTGAAATTGATTTAACATTGTCGGTTGTGTTTTATTTTTTTAATAAAATTGCTCTTATTTGAAAAAAGAGTTAGTCTGTTTTTGCTCATGTACAAATCTTTGTTCAGAATTATTTTAAAAGGTACTAGTTTCTTACTTTTCCATGTGAACTCAAGTCAAAGTTAAAAAAATGGTCATAACTTTTACTTTTGACCTGCGATTATTTAAGGCCCCTATTATGATTCACAACTAAATTGATAGTTGGGTCATAGTTGCCAAATTATTATCATGGATTATAACTGTTGTTAACGTGAGACAACTGATTTTTATCAGTTGTGTTTTGGTTTTTATTTCGACTATTGTGTACTTTTGCTTCATTATTCCAGACGCCAGCCTATCCCAATTTGTCAACCAATATTGTTGCCATGTTCATAAAACATAAAATCTCAAGAGAAAATCTTAAGGTCAAAAATAAAAATATTTAAAATATTTTGTGATGCCTACTATGGTTTCAAAAAACCAAAGTTGGCAACCGAAATTAATAACATATCGATACCAAATTTTTATTTCGCAATCGGTATTTGAGTTTTATCGGTATCGGTTATCGGTAATACCGATACCGAAACCGGTACAACGCAAATACCGATGCAGAAATAAAATGTTATTACCAATGCCGATACTGTTATTTTTTTCAGTTGTTAACCTTGGCAAAGAACATAGCATAGATAAGAACCTTTTCTTTTCGGGCATTGTTTCGAAGACAACTAATATTAGTTTTGAATCATAATACAAAAAAAATGGTTAAGTTGGGTCGTAACATATACAGCTCAACTTGGTTAAGTGGTGAATCATAAAAGGGGCCTAAAAAATAGAGAGTAGATATATAGTGCTTTCAAACCCTATGCTTACATTTTGTGGGGTATTTTTTTTTCGCAAAAATCAACCCTGAAAGCAAAGTGTTGAAAAATCTAAAAATAAAATTTTATTTTAAAATTCATTGAATGAGGCGAAAACTATAAAATGGATCTTAATTTCTCATATTTCTATTCATTAAATTGGTAAAGTTAAAAAAATAAAATACAAAACCCAAAATGTACACTCAAAATGAGAATCAATGCGTATGAGCAATATCTTCACCGCATAACAAATAAATATCAAGCATACGCTCCAACGTGCTAAAGTATTCAAGTATGTCGTACAACAGGCATGTCAAACTAGGGAAGTGAATAAATAATCGATTTTTATTTTAATCGATTATTTTTTTCCATTGTCGATTTTTTATATTCGATTTTATTAAAGGTAAGCATCGATTTTTTAAATCGATTATAAGAATTACCCATCTTTAATTGATATTTGTAAATAGTGCCATCTGTGCGATGGATAAAAAAAATGGGTAAGTTTACTTTACAAGTCGATAAAAAAAAATCAGCGCCATCTGTACGGACTAATATATAATTAGTTGTCAAGGCGAATTCAGTACCAGGTAAACTCGTCATTAAAACAAGTACAACAATACAAAAACAATATGCAGCTCGACCATTTTGAATAAACCTAATCTGTCAAAAACAGCAGACCAAAACAGGGATGGGAAAGTTGGTACAATTGACCATTTTTGGTACATTTCGGATTTTAAAAGTACAATGGTACACCAATGGCTTATTTAGTACAATTAATAATATACAATTTTTTAGAAAACCTCATTAGTGCAGTTCTTTTATTGTGATAAAATATTTTATCCTTTTAGTCCGCTCGTACATATGCCACTTCTATCTGAATTAAATTTAAATTTTGCGAAGTTTTGAAAACAAAGTTCGGCTTAAAAGTGTTCAAATAAGGCTAGCTCACAAAACGTCTCTACAATAGGTCCGTTTGTTTACTTTTACAGTAAAATGCAGAAAATGTGTAATTACTGAGTAAACTGAAAAATTTACTCTCAAAAAAATCGTTTTTAAAAAAATGCACTGATTGTCATTTTTCAATTCATCAAAGTCTGGAGTTAAATTTTTGCTTGATGTAATATTTAAATTCGAAGCTAAATGTTCGTCAGTTAATCTGGTTCGCTGCGCAAATTTTCAATTCATCTTCATTTGTTGGAAAAATAGTACACAAATATATGTGCAACCAAACATGGAGAATATGCGCATTACAAAATATCGATTTGCTTTAATCCTGTGAGTGTCACTAAAGATATGACAGTAGTCAAAATTCAATATGGCGACCAGCCAACGACATTTTGTAAAAACGAAAAATATAAAGAGTCGGCGAACTATTTTAAAATGGGTATCACTAAACAGGTACTTGAAAATAATCTTTAGGTTTCTCTTATCATTTTTCATTTTGAATGACCATTTGGAATCTTTAACAGTCTTAAAAAATTTCCTATGTCGAGTCACTATAACGATGTTCAAAAGGGGAGCAACAAGCTTAAATAAATATTTTGTATTAAACGTTTTGAGACCTATTTCGAATACTTTAAGCATTTTTATTATTTTCTGATTCAAGTGCTTTCCTATAAATGTTGTAAATATCAAACAAATTTCACCAGTAGCTTAGAAGCTTCATCACCACTGTGCAATGTTTCATTAATATGGAATTATTTAAATAATATTATTTGAGTCTTTGTAGTCTTTTTGGGAAATCTTTAACAAGCTGTTTTGTCTGCAACATGTTACTCATAAAATACTCGATAATATAAAGAAGAAAATCGTTTAGGCTAATTCATGGGGGTATTAAAAGCTCACTCTATGCTCTATAGCCTTTATACTTCTATCTATACACTTTGTTTATAAAATCTTGTTTCTTAAATATAAATTTTATTTGAATTTATTTATCTTTATATTCGCTCCCTTCTCTCCGAAATCTAAACTCTTCATTATTTCATGGTCTAACCACTTTGGCTGTTATTAAAATATCATGAGACATAGCAAGAGATGCTTTTCATTAATAGTCGTAAATTTAAATATTTCTTATTTAAGGACAACTTGTCGAAGATAATAAAACATCTTGACAGACTAAAGTCAATACATGACAAGAAATTTAACATGACTCAACATTGACCTTTGCAAATGGTAATGCAGAGAGAATTGGAAAGCAAAATTTTAAATTTGTACTAAATTTAACATTTAAAAGAATTTAACTTTATTTAAGACTTTCTCAACAATATGATGTGACACAAAGACAAATTGTAAGTTCCTTAAACATTAATCAAATGTTCAAGTTTTAGTTCCGTTTAGAGGTAAAACTGCCCTGTTGGAATACATGATAACATAATACATGATAGCATAACTATAATTTTAATTTCAAATAAATTTTATATTAAATCATTAATTAAAACATGTTGAATTAAAATTAAATTCATGCTACACTTACAATATTATGACAGTAACGGAATGTATTTTGTTTAAGAAGTATTCCGTGCAATCATTTTTAAAAGAATAAACATTTAAAATTCTAAGCAATCTTATTTTTAACTGATTCTAGCATTCAATAAAAAAAAACTAAAAGGATTTTCAGTTGATTTTAATATTGTCTATTGTTTATGTTATAAATACCAAAAAAGTACACACAGAAAAATTTCCATGTAAAATCGTCGAAATCCAGATTAATTTAACATTTTTCGGTAGTGATTTTGCGTCATATGTGTTTCATGTTAAATCAACATTATTTACAATAATCTTGAAAGAAAATTTTTCCTTTTGAATTAACTATATTTCATGTTGATTTAATATTCCAGTACAGCTAAATCAAAATGAAGTTGATACTGAAATAATACGAAAAATCATATTGATTCAAAGTAATTTCGAGTTGAAACAACGTGAATTTGATATTGGAACAACACGAAGAATCATGTTGAATCAAAGTTATTACAAGTTGAAACAACGTGGATTTATATTGAAACAACACAAAGAATCATGTTGAATTAAAGTTATATCAAGGTGAAACAACATGACTTTAATGTAGCTATTTTATTAATTATTTGACTTACGTGATAGTCATCAGAAAACTTTGCGTTGTACCTGACTGCCCCAGCCAAGATTTGAACTCGTGCCACCTGCATGATAGTCCGCGCGCTAACCACTGCAGCCACAACAGCTTCAAAGTTTTCTTTACTTATACACTACATAAACTCCATCGTATGTAAAATGCATTTCATTTTAGTTCAACATGATTTAAATGATTATTTAACATAAAACTTATTTGAAATTAAAGTTATAGTCATGTCGATTGAAAATGAAACTTAACGCTTATAACAAAATTGTTTTAACGATGATTTAAAGTTAGATTAATAATTTTCCGTTTAAAATTAATATGAAACAAGGGTAATTTTAAACCAGCAGCAGTAAATTTTCGCTGGTAATTCGTTTTTTGTCGTCTACATAGACGACACATGCAAGAATAAACAACAACAAGTCACACAACTTAGCAGAACAGTGAATTGTAGCAATGAACAAAGCAAATAAACACTAATACAACCAAACGACAAATTATTTATTGTAAATTTAATATGATTTCCAATCAAAATTGCGGCATGTGGATTTTACATGCCTTTTTTTCTGTGTCTACATGCATAAAAATAGCACACACACAAACACTCAAGATATTCTATAAGTTATGGAAGTTGTGATCAGTTCTTGTGACAGTTAAATTAGTAAAGTAAGATTCATTAATTTTTAAGTCGTTTAGTTGCTTGTTTTTTTTGCAAGTTAAAAGAAACAAAATAAAAGAAAAAACAATGTTTTTACGGGCTTAGCTCAGTTAATCTTTTAACATTTCAAATTAAATGAATTTTTCGTAAAATTGAAATGAAAAATAAGTAGACCGGTTTCTAATCGAGTTTTAATTTATTTTATACTAGCTATACCCGGCGTGCTTCGCTACCCCATTGTTGTGCAGATATAGAAAAATTAATTAACTCATTTAAAAATAACCATAAAATTGGTTAGTTCTTTTTGGTGATCTTTTTATTTTTGGCGAAATTTTGCGTTTTAGCAATTTTTTAATTTTTGCCGATTTTTCGTTTTGAATTTTTTAATTCTGGAATTTTTTAGTTCTAGAGTTTTTTAAAATTTCAAGAGTTTGCCTCTTACGGTTTCCAAGATACACCAAACTGTTTAAACTACATAGCCAAAATTACATTAACTTTCAGAAAACACTTTAATTTTTGTTGTGTTAAATATTTTATAGACTACACAATTTAACACTAACTTTGAAAAATTCGCGAGTCTATATAAAAGTGTCTGTATATTGCATTATTATTTCAACATGTTTCGTTGCTCGCTTTAGAAAACCCTTTAATCTTTAGCCCGTAGTTCTTACAGCTCTCGAGAAAACAGCCTGTGACAGACAGTAAGACAGACAACAAGACTAATTTACACTTTTGGTGTACAGAACCCTAAAAAGAACCTTTTTCAAAAAGTAACCATTTTCAAAAGAATACCATTTTAAAAAACTACCCTTTCCAAAAAACATTTTTCAAAAAGTACTATTTCTTAAAACTACATTTTCAAAAGAGTAGGTTTTTGAAAAAGTACCTTTACTTTAAAATATAAACGGTTAACAAAAAAAGTACCAAAATTATATTTTTACCCTTGTTTGGCCCCTAAAAGTACAAATTTCAAAAAAGTATAAAACACATATCCACTCATTTTTCTATCTTATTATGACGCTTTTGGAATTTTATGTCTACCTTGCTTAGATTCGGAGATATAAGAACACCGAGTTTACCCGTTTTTACCCCTTTTAGTCCCGTTAAAATTTAAGTTTTCAAAAATTCGTTCTTAGAGAATATATACAAACATATGCATTCAGTATGTGTATCAATGTGCATAAAAAATAGTTGTATGGAAAAAAGTACCACAAAGGGCTACCAATTTTATTTTTATTCAAATTTGAAAAAATATATAAAACTATTTTTGAGGGCTTTTTAAGGAGAGAAGAATGAATTTCAAGTTTAGTTTCTAACTTTATTACTTTAGGAGATAAACTGTTAATAATAAAAGTACCAAAATTATATTTTCACCCTTTTTTGGCCCCTAAATGTACAGATTTTAAAAAAGTTTCAGACACTTGTCCGCTCATTTTTCTATCTTATTATGATGCTTTTAGAATTTTATGTCTACCTTACTTAAATTCGAAGATATAAGGTTACCGATTTTACCCGTTTTTACCCCTTTTAGCCCCTTAGAATTAAAATTTTCCAAAATCCTTTCTTAGTGAAAATATACAAACATATTAATTCACTATGTATATCAATTTGCATAAAAAATAGTTGTATGGAAAAAAGTACCAAAAAGAGCAACCAATTTTACCCTTTATATATTTGAATTACAAAAAAGTACCAAAACATGTTTGAGGGCTTCGTAAGGATAGAAGAATGCATAATAAATTTAACTTCTATCTTCATTACTTTAGGATACAAACGGTTAACAAACAAAGTACCAAAATTATATTTTTACCCTTATTGGCCCCTAAATGTAAAAATGTTTAAATTATTTTTTGATCTTATTATGCTGTTTTTGGAATTTTATGTCTACCTTAGTTAGATCCGGAGATATAAGTTTACCGAATTTACCCGTTTTTACCCCCTTAGCGTTTGAATTTCACAAAACCCCGTCTTAGTGGATCTTTGCATCCTGAGGGGAGCCCACATACGAAATTTCAACTTTCTAGCTTAAGTGGTTTGGGCTGGGCGATGATGAATCAATCAGTCAGTCAGTCAGTCAGTCAGTCACTCAATAACGTTACTCTTTTATTTATATAGATTGCAATTTCAATTAATTTTACGTACAGAATATTTTTAGTGTAATTATTATGGTATTTATTTATTGTATGTATATCTAAAGTAAAGTTTGAAGCTGTTGTGGGTGCACTGGTTATCTCGTTGACTTGCAGCCAAGTGGCTCGATATGAAATCTTGTCTGGGGCAGCCAACTACAATACAAATTTTTCTGATGGCTATACTAATACACAACACGTAAGTAAAATAGTTAATAAAATAGCTACATTAAAGTCATGTGGTTTCAACTGGATATAATTTTAGTTCAACATTATTCTTCGTGTTGTTTCAATATCAAATTCACGTTTTTTCAACTTGAAATAACTTTGATTCAATATAGTTCTTCATATTATTTCAGTATCAAATTTACTTTGATTTAACTGCGCTGGAATATTAAATCAATATGAAATACAGTGATTTCAAAAGGGAAAAATGTTTTTTAAAGGTTATTGCCAAATCATATTGAATTAACATGAAACACCTATGAAGCCAAATACTACCGAAAAATTTAAACTTAATCTTGTTTTTGACGACTTTACTATGAATATTTTCTGTGTGTGTGTGTACAAAATAAAGAAACATTTAAAAAGGCTAAACGTGGCAATATTTTGCGTAGTTCCGGCCTTTGTAAAGACTATCTGCCAGTCTGATTAGATATTCTAAATATTTCACTCTTTATAATTTGAATTTACATTGATTCGTATAATGAACTTAAGCTGAAATAATAAATTTCAACATAGAACTGTTCTTACCCAGTAAAAAATTTTCATGTTTTTTGAAGCACTAAAGAAATAAAGCGCTTCACAATTCGCTTTAAAATATGAGCTTGTTCAGAAGCTGATTTCATAGCATCACAACAATGCAGGTTTTGAAGCGAGAAAAGTATTTGCTTTTTACTTATACAAAAGCTTCGTAGACAAGCTATACAAAAAAGCTGATTTTATAGTGCTGATCCAAAGCAGGTTTTTAAGCGAGAATGAAGAGTAAGTTTATTGGAGTTTCTTGATGCCGTTTTGCAACAGTGTTTTTGGTCGAGTGATTGGTACGTTGGTTCTGAAGGTTCTTAGTTCGATACTAGTTAAAGTTAAAATAACAAACATTGAGGAAAAATATGAAATTAATAAAAATAAATAAAGTAACGAAATAAGAAAAATTCAAAATGGCGTTAATGACGCCAATACACATCGAACCATTTTTTTTCATATATTTTCAGTTTTAGTGCTGAAAATGTTGATGATTTTCAGCGCTTCAAAAGCGCTTTTGTGAGCAAAAATGTAGTACTCCAATGCGGGAACTCGCCATACAAAAATCAGCAGCAATATCAGCAGGTTTGTCAGCGCTACTTTTATTCCATAATAGTAGTAAGCTGCTTTATTGGAAGCAAGTTTTTTACTGGGTAATGTAATTTAGCTTACAAAGTAATTTTTAGATTTTTTCAAACATTTCATTAACTGTTCGATTAAAGAAATAAAATTAAAAAAAAAACGAAAGTGTTGATGTTGTATGAGTCAATATTTTTATCTTTATTACGTCTTAAGTTCTTTTCCATGAGACGCTTAATAAAGAACAAATAATAGTTTGTTTGAGATGATTTTCAGAAAATGAAAGCTGAAAGTGATAATTAGTTAAAGAATTGCTAAGGCATTCTGTGAAATAAGACAAGACTTTAGCACAGCTGGGCATCTAATTGCTATAAATTAGTTATGCGATAAAAATATTAAACACACGCCTTGTTTTTATTTATTTTGCCGTTTAAAAATATACATTAATTTCGGCTTATATGAGTTTTCTAGCAAATATGTAGTGGAGAAAATCATTTAACCGATACTCTATTAATTAATTAAAGCAACTAAAGAAAACTTCTCTTAATTAGGTAGCGCAAACCAGGGAAGTGATTTAAGAAACCTTCTTTTAATTAAGTAGCGGAGCATTTAGCTACTACACATAGAAATATTTCATATTGAAATCGTCGAAAAACAAGGTTAATTTAACTTTTTTCGGCAGTGATTTTGCTTCATAGGTGTTTCATGTTAATTCAACATGATATTACAATGAACTTTTTCCTTTGGAAATATATATGTTTCATGAGGATTTGAAATTCCGGTACATTTAAATCAAAATGAAGTTGATACTGATATAATACGATACATTTATGATACTGATATAATACGAGTTAAAACAACGTAAATTTGATGCTGACATAACATGAAGAATCATGTTGAATTAAAGTTATTTCAAGTTAAAACAACATGAATTTAATACAGATATGTTATTTGTTATTTTACTTCGCATAGGCATCAGAAAAATTTGTGTGGCAGTTGGCTGCTCCAGCCCGGATGCGAACTCGGCTCACTTTCTTGGTAGTCAACATGCTAACCATTGCAGCCACAGCAGCTTCAAACTTTACTTTAGGTATTCACTAAATAAATACCTCACTAAAAATGATTGAATTGTAAAATTAAATTAAACGAACTTAAGCCTGAATAATAGAAATTTCTTTGGATAAACTCCATATAGTTCAAATAAAAAACAAATAATTTCAATTATTAGCCTTAGAGGCACGTAGTACAAATATGTTTGATAGTTTCCGTGTAGTATGGATAAAAACAAACACATATAAACTCTAAGACTTGAAAAAGCTATGTTTCTCAAACTTGGGTGGGAAATAAAAGCACAAGTAATGGTTGGTTGATTAAGACAAGAGCCAAAAGTATGGTAAATTTCTAAGCAACCAAAAAAAGCTTAAACAAGCCTAGAGTATAAAGAACTCTGGCGATAGGATCGTGGTTGATCCCGAAAATATCGATGTTCAGTTCGACCCTTACAAAAGTCGAGAAATTGGTATTTGTTTTTTTTTCAATTATTGCATGCTAAAAATAATTTCTCAATAAAAATGATTTAATTGTTAAATTGCAGGACATTCTCGGTGCTAATTTGAAGATTGTCGGCTATTTACATTGACACAAAACAAAGCTCAAAATAAACAAGAAGAAGTCGCACAGCTGATCACAACAGTATATTGTAGCCATGAACAAAGCCACCCAATAAACACACTTAAATAACAAATTATTTCTCATAAATGTAATTGTTCAATTCACAACCTAGCAAAAATTCCGCAATGTATGTCAATAGATTTTAAAATAGTTTAAAAATGTTGTTGGAAATGGGTATGAAAAATATTTGACGATACCCACTTACTTTTTTTCCTGTGTTTTTTAAATGTCACATGAAGCCAAGGATGGGAAAGTTAATACAATACACTTTTCTTTAAATAATTTTAGATAAAACTTTTTGTCTACTGATTTAATTCCTCAGAAGACTATCAATATAGTCGAAAAAATAAGTAAAAATTCAATTTTTTTCTCTAATGAACTTAAAATGATGTGAAACGAGATAAATTAAGTAAAGTGCGACTTTAGCTCGCGCACGAAGGGTTCCGTACAAATACACATATATCCCAATTCGTTTTTGCCCTTATTTCATTTTAGCAATTTTTTCATTTTGCTTTTTCGTTTAATTTAAGTTTTTAATCTACTTTTTAAGTTTTTTTCTTGATTTAGCGTTTTTTTCTCTTTGGTTTTGGTGTTTTTTTTTTCATTTTGGTGTTTTTTTGCGATTCTTCGTTTTTGACACTTTTTTACGATTTTTTTAGTTTTGGTGATTTTTTCGTTTTTGGCGTATATTTTTGTTTTAACGTTTTTCACTTTTTGCCGATATATTTAGTTTTAACGATTTATTTTAGTTTTTGCGCTTTTTATCAGCTTTGGCGTTTTTTCGGCTTTTGGGGGTTTTTTTAGTGTTGGGCTTTTTTTTTGTTTTGTCGCTTCTTTTCGTTTTTGTGATTTTTTCCATTTTTGCCATTTCTTTCGTTTTTTGACGATATTTTTTTAGCGATTTTTTTTACGTTGTAGTGCTTTTTTCGTTTTGACGACTTATTTCGTTTTTTGTGTTTTTTTTTTAGTTTTTTGGTGATCTTTTTAGTTTTGGTGATATTTTGCGTTTTAGCGATTTTTTTGCTGCTTTTTTAAGCGCTCTTTTGATTTTGGCGATTTTTTGTTTTTAAATCTTTTTAATTTTGGATTTTTTTAGTTTTTCCCTCTTACGGCTTCCAAGATACAGCAAATTGCTTAAATTACATAGGCAAAATTACATTAACTGATAGAACACCCTTTAATTTTTATTGTTTTAAATATCGGTGTTAATTGGTGTAATATATTCTACAGACTACACCAATTAACACTAACTTTGAAAATTTAAAGTGTCTATATATAAGTGTCTGTATATTACATTAGTAGTTTAACATTTTTCGTTGCTCGCTTTAGAACACCCTTTCATTTTTAACTGGCATATATTCTGCGAAAGTTTCAGGTTCATAGCTCTTACGGTTCCCGAGAAAACAGTTTATGACAGACAGACAGACCGACAGGGTAGCAAAAACAATAGGGTTCCTTTACACTTGTGCTGTACGAAACCCTAAAATGAGTTTTTCAAAAAGCAAAAATTCAGACATTAGGTCTATTTCTTTACTTGTCCGAAGTTAACCTAAAGCTTTTTTCAATACAAATTTTGTATTGAAAAGCGCTTTCGGTTAAGTTTGTGCACGTACGGGCACAGACAGACAGATTAATTGCTAAGATAGGAAGCTTTTAAAATAATTTAAGATACAAATAAGTACAATTCATTTTCAATTGAAAACTGCAAAATTGCAACGTGAACTTTCAACAGACTGTTCACAAGCTTTATAGTAGTACTTGCTACAATATTGTACTTTACAATGGCTGTGAATTGAACAAATATGATTTTCAATCAAAATTACGACATGTTGATTTTACATTTGTATTTTTATTTATTTTATTTTTTTTTATCGAATAGAATCTGTGTGTAAGAAATGTATAGAGTTGATTCTCATTTTGAGTGTGCATTCACTGGTTTTTTACTCCACCAATTTAATAAAAACTAGAAATATGAGAAGTTAGGAATTATATTGTAGCATTCGCCGAATTCAATGGATCCTGAAATAAAATAATGTTATTAGATTTCTTAGCATTATTGCGTATTGAGCGTTAGATTTGCTTTCGCGGTTGTTCTGGGAATGATTTTTGCACAAAATAAGTATAGAGTTTGAAGGTACTATACATATACTCTCTAAAAACAAAAAACGATAATCATCGCAGAACGGAATTAAAATTTATGACCACCTTTTTAAATTTGACTTGGGCTCACGTGGAAAAATAAAACATTTTTATCTTTTAAAATAATTCCTTAGAAACATTTATACATGAGCAAAAAGCAGGCTAACTCTTCTTTTAAATAAGACTAATTTATAAAAGTTTCTTTAGCAGTATGTATTTCAAATCCCATTCGAGAAGTTGGTTTTAAGGATTTAAGATAAAAATACATTAAATTCCAATACGCAAAACATATTTTTAGTTCAATTCCAATCGCAAAAAACAGCAAATCTTAATCACAGTTTTTCTTCTTTAAAAAAATTATGCTCAACTTATGCCAAGCAAAATAAATCATACCTTTTTAGGCATCCTCAAGTTTTGGGTATTATCTGCTAATCCAATATGTTTGTGCATATGTAAATAATAAGTATATATAAGTGTCTTAACTTTAGTTTAAAACCAAATCATTTGAGATTGTTTGCACAGACATACATAAATACATATTTGCTTTTTACTTTAACCTTCATTTTACATTATAAGTATACTTTGAAATTAACGTTTATATATTATCAATCCATAATAATTTTCTAAACTCACCTGTGCTACAAAGTCTATAATAAATACATATTGTTTGCCATCTGTTGTTGCCAAACAAAAAAAATTATCATAATCAAAAGAGCAACAAAACAAGAAAACAACTTTAAAATAAAGAAATTTGTATCACAAAAGATTGTTCATTGAAAGCAAAAACTTTTCGCATTATTTCTGTTTATACCCAAAATGGCTTAGAGAAATTATATAAAGATAAATTTCCTTAAAATATTTATTGAACTTATGGGTGCGAAAGGAACTGTTATGATATTCTTAAAAAAGAAAATGGTTAAAAATAAGATCGTATAACGATGCCCAAAGGAAAATTTACTTAACTAAAGTATTGTTTAAAAAAATGTTCTTCTAAATTGAATTGGTATTCATAAAAAACTGTAGAAATTGCTTAAACATTGGGAAAGAGATTCCTGGTATGATTAAAAGTAGCATTACACTATGATACACTAAAATTATTCAGGAGTTCTTATGTTATGTTTCGTTAGAGGCCATAGAGAACGAAAGTATCTGTGATTTTTCTAGGCCACTTCAAAAAACTATTTTATAACAGTAAATGTAGTGAACAAAAGGTTTTCTTAGAATTTCGAATTTAAACAGTCATAACTTCGTTGTTTCAGAAAGAATTTCTGCAAAGTTTCCTATTATTGAAAGATTTAATTCTTATCTTTCAAATAAGTCATGGCTTTTGAAAATCGGCTAGTAAACGGCTAAGTTATAATTGTTTAAGTGTAAAAAACCAAAAACACATTTTTCAACTAAACTTAATTTTTCCAGGCTCTAAGTTCCTTATGAGGTACCAACCTTATAAAACCGTAAAAGGCAAACTCTTGAAATTTATAAAAACGCTTAAACTAAACAATTTTAAAATTTAAAAAATTTAAAAAAAAATCATCAAAATGAAAAAAGCGTTTAAAGGAAAAAAAATCACACAAGAAATCGCTTAATGCAAAAAATCACCAAACCAAAAAATATCGCCAAAAAACTAAAAAAAACGCCAAAAATCGGAAAAAGTCATCAAAACGAAAAAAAGCACTAAAACCAAACAAAAATCGCTAAGACTAAATATATCGTCAAAAACAAAATAAAAACGCCAAAAATGGAAAAAATCACCAAAATGAAAAAAGCGCCAAAACTAAAAAATCGTCAAAAACCGAAAAAACGCCAAAACGAAAAAAAGTGTCAAAACCACAAAAAAATCGCTAAACCTAAAAAATCACCAAAAAACCGAACAAAATCCCAAAACCGAAAAAAGCGCCAAAACTAAAATAAATCATTTAAACTAAAAAAAACGTCAAAATCAAAAAACTTCCCAAACTAAAATAAATCGCTTAAACTAAAAATATCGTTAAAAAGCGAAAAAAACGTTAAAAAAACGTCAAAATCAAAAAACCGGCAAAACTAAAAATAATCGGCAAAAAACAAAACAAAAATTCCAAAAACGAAAAATCGCAGTAAAAAGTCACCAAAAAATCACCAAAATGAAAAAAGCATCAAAACCAAAAAATAAAAAATAAATCGCCAAAAAAAACAACGAAAAAAAAAATTTAAAAAGTTAAAAAACTAAAATTAAACGAAAAAATTGCCAAAATGAAAAAAGGTCAAAAACGGAACCCTTCGTGTGCGAGCCATAGTCGTACGTTACTTAATTTATTTCTAATTTCACTTCGAAATGAGATATTTTATCGCGATAAAAAGTAAAGTAAGCTTGAGCCAGGAGTCATGAAAATCTGTTTAGTGGTTTTTGCGTGATGGTTTTTGCGGATAGATAGAAAGACAGACAGACAAACGAAAATTCCAAAAGTTGGTTTTTTATATTCTACATCGATTACTGCTTACTAGGGATGTAAGCGGTACCGATACCGATATATTTGCGATATATCAGATTGGCCGATACATCGGTATCGGCGATATTTTACTGACTATTCATCTTCGATTCGTGTTATTTCAGTATCAAATTCACTTGAAATAACTTTTACTCAATATGATTCTTCGTATTATTTCAGTATAAACTACAATTTGATTTAACTGTATTGGAATATTAATTCAACATGAAATATATTTATTTCAAAATATGAAATGTTTTTTGAAGGTTATTGTAATATCATGTTGAATTCACTTGAAACACCTATAAAGCAAAATCACTACCGAAAGATGTTAACTTAACCTGGTTTTCGAAGATTTAAATATTATGTTTTTCTGTATGATTGTGCTCAAACCAGAAAGTTTTTAGTATTTTATTTATATTTAGGTTATAATATGCTTCCCATAGAGCACAAAATAATTAATTTGATTGTTAATAAACATATAATTCGTTACATTTAGCACTGATTCTAGTTTCAATGTCATCCTGTTGGTCTGCGCGTGTTTAGGCACGAGTTTGCCAAAGTAAAAATATATCTACTATTTATCATTAAAAGTTTTCTTGTCTTCATTTTGATACTTTTAGCATGCTCCTCAGTAAAAAAGAAACATACACACACACAATGCTTTCAGCCATTACAATACTTTCGGTTGTTTTATTTATTTTACAGTTTCACTTCCTTAAGAAGTTGGTTAGAAACAAAAAATTATGCTTCAGGTACTTTTTACAATTTGAAAAAGGTTTAGTACGGAGATAATAAATGGTATCATTAAAGAATAATTTCTTACATAAGTTTTATTTCATTCTAAGCTGACAAACAATTAAATACCGGCCCTGCTAACTGCTTAAATACTCTTTTTTGTCTTGTATTATGTCTTTAAAAACAAGAAAATTATGTAACAATTACCACAGATTGAAAGGAAGGGTCTATCAAATCTGTGATTTCGTTTGAAAGTTTATATCTTGGAACGAAATACAATTCAAATATTGCTTTTGCTGTTTACCAATTTAATACTCTGCCAAATCTAAGTTACTAGTTCTTCCCTTTTGATAGAAAAAAACACACAAACAAAAGAATATAAGTTTTAAAATATTTTGTATATTAAACAAAAAAGAAAAAAATATGAGGAACTCCACCCCATTCTAGTCTTCAAACAAGTTCCTCCCTAATCAAATTTACTCAAGAACTAGAGAAGTAAGGAAAAAAAAGAAATCGGGGCACGTGGATGAAACTCTTGTAAATAAATAATTTTATTGCATTTACAAAATCTTAAGCACATGAAAGTGAAAAGACTTATGGCCCTTTTTCAACTTTCTTAAGACTAATCAGGAAAAAATTTTTTGTTAACCGGAAATCAAATAATGTTAACAGTAACAAAGACCACAAGGCTTAAAATCTTAAATTATCTTCAAAATGAAAATGATAAATATTTCTGCTGACAACTTTTAAGCTAATATTTTAAGTACCTGAAAAGCTCTGTAAAAGTTAAAATTTAAGCAAATTTTATACATAAAAAGGAATTCACAAGATTGTACTTAAAACAATTGAATTTGCTAAATTGTAAAAAATTGTTGTTGATATTTTGCTTATAACTCTTATGATGAATAATCGGCCATGTCACAGATTCCGTTCGGATTGGTTTTGATTCCGTAGTTGTCATTCCGAAAAAGTACATTTTTGGTGCTTTATACCTCGTTTATACGCAGAGCTTATTTGCAAATAAAAACGTAAAATGCTGCCAAATACTTTTTTGTTGTAACTTATTAAATCGCTGATTATTCATCTATTTGTGAATATATTTATCTATTTATTATTTCTTATTAACAAACATATGTAAAGGAGGCAACCCAAACTTCTTATTTGCAAATAGCGCGTTAATCAGTAATTGTTTTCGTGAGTTATTGATTTCCAATAAAAATACATACTTGGTAGCACTACGTTTTTATTTGCAAATAACTCGTGCGTATAAACGTACTATTAGATTCCGTTTATTTTGTATTTCGTTTTTAAAATGATAAAGTTTTTATACCTTGAGGCGTTTGTTTACTCTTGTTTTTAGAGGTAAAGCTCACATTAAGCTTTATATTTACATTGAAAGCTCATGACCAAATATTTATTTGACGCTCCAAAAAGTATGCACGTTTTTTAGTATTTACTGCAAATGAAGTCAGTAGAAAAGTGTTTTTCAATTCCACTTTGAAATTTAAAAGTGGTTTAATTACGAAAAAATTTTTCGTTTTTTCGTTTTCTGAAGAAGCAACTTACGGAATTGAAACCACTTCCGATCGGAATGGTATTCTGTGACATGGCTGAATATCAGTAGCAATTTTATAAATATTGTAAAGCTTTAACTGACTAATACACAATTAAGCCGAATACAAAAATAGTCTACATAATTAAATGGCAAGACAATTTATAAAGTCCCTTTGACACTTACATTATCAGCTATGTCACAGAATACCATTCCGATCGGAAGTGGTTTCAATTCCGTAAGTTGCTTCTTCAGAAAACGAAAAACAAAAATTTTCTTCGTAATCAATCAAACCACTTTTAAATTTCAGAGTGAAATTGAAAAACACTTTTCTACAGACTTCATTTGCAGTAAATATTAAAAAACCTGCATACTTTTAGGATCATCAAATAAATATTTTTACAATAAATAATAAAAATTAAAGGGTGTTATATCAGCTAATGTAATTTTACTATCTAATTTAGACAATATGCTGCATCTTGGAAACCATAAGAAATTTTCAAAAACGCTAAAACTAAAAAATTCCAAAATTTAAAAAATGTCAAAACGAAAAATCGCCAAAATGAAAAAAGCTCTAAAGGAAAAAAGCACCAAAATTAAAAAGAAAATCGCTAAAACGCAAAAAAATTACCAAAACTTAAAAGATCGTCAAAAAACTAAAAAACGCCACAATCTGAAAACGTCGTCTAAACAAAAAACAAAAAGCACTACAACGTAAAAAAATCGCTAAAACTATAAATATCATCAAAAGACAAAAAAATCGCCAAAAATGGAAAAAATCACCAAAAACGAAAAGAATGCGCCAAAACAAAAAAAAAAACGCCAAAAACCAAAAAATCGCCAAAAACCATAACAATCGCCAAAACTAAAAAAGGGTAAAAAAATCGCTAAAACTAGAAAAAACACGAAAAACTGAAAAAATCGCCAAAACGAAAAAAGTGTCAAAACAAAAAAACTCTAAAACTAAAAAAAATAACAAAAAACCGAAAAAACGTTAAAACAAAGAAATGCCAAAACCAAAAAAAACGATAAAACTAAAAAAATCGGCAAAAAGCAAAAAAAAATTGCAAAAAAAAACCAAAATTCACCAAAAAAACAAAAAAATTGCCAAAATAACGAAAAAAATTCAAAAATAAATAAACTAAAATTAAACAAAATATCTAAGCAAAAAATGTTTCAAAATGAAAAAAGGGCAAAAACGAAAAGGGATTTATGTGTATTCGTACGGAACCCTTCGTGTGCGAGCCAATGTCGCACTTTACTGAATTTATTATAATAAAATTAGACAACCCTTTCCCAAGTTATAATGAAATCGGTGGACCAGCATTTTCAAAAATCCCAAATTTTAGAAAAAAATTAAACAAAAACATTGGAGGAGATTCTTAAAAATTAAAAATTTTTCAGATTATGACGAAAGTTTTATTTTGTTGCGAAGTGTTATCAATTTATTGTATATTTTTACAATCCGTAAAACAAATGTTAGCCCCGAAGTGGGTTAATTATTTTTATTGGTTTGTAAACCAAAATAATAAAATACATCTAGCGGTAACTTTTAACACAATCTTATGGGAATATGTCTTTACTAAGTGTGCCGTCTTGATGATTGTTGTCTCTGCTATATAAACCAGATATTTGATGCAAAGCTACCAGATATGAGAATCTCTGTTGGAGAGATTTTTTTTTGTTTTGGTGCTTGACGGAAGACTTAAAATATTTTAAAAATATTTTTAAAAAACCAACTTGTTGTAGTGCGCAAGTAAAGAAAATAAAAAACATTATGGAGCTCATGTTTCAACTTTGATATTATAAACTTATTATTCTTATTATTAGGAGTTTAATATAATATCTTTAGTTTTTCTATGAGATTTTTGGGTAAAGGTTCTCTGACGATTTGCATTAGCCCCAATGAAATGATCATAGGAACTAGCTAATACCCCTCCATAATCAATTTCAATGTATTTTAATAAAAATTTAATATTTTACTTAGAAAGTAAAATATTAAGTTGGGAAAAAGCACGTTAAAATTAAAATTAATGTAATTTAATAATTCCCAAAAAAATAACATTTTAAAATATTTTTGCTAGCCCAACTTGAACGCCAGAAATCATTCAAAACTTAAGATGTGCTTAAGAGTTAATTTCGTACTTATTCGTAATTAATACTCGGCATATGAAATCTTGTAAGCCTTACGTTTAAGGTATAATATCTGTTCAGCACTTTTATGTACAATACCACTAGGAACATTTTCATTGAGCACTTCAGCCCATTTTATCGTCGCTAAAGGGGAGTTTTTGTTCCTTTTTTAAAAAAGAAACGAAAATACCCATACAACAAAAGTTAGAAGGTTAAAATGTTTCACAAAAATGTTTTGATGGCGTTTTACAGAAAAGAGCCTAACCAGATCTTAGCAAAAACTAAATTTCATTTTCTGTTAGGGAATTCAATAAAATAGTAAATATTTTGTCTAGTAACGGACCTACAAACAAATTTGCAAATATAGACAAAAATATCTCAACAATTTCATTGAAAATAAACGTGAACAAATTGTTTAGCAGCCTGTTCAGCGAACTGCCTTGCGTTAGAAGGCGAACGATTACTAGACAAACGATTAAGTTTTAAATTAAGTTATGAATTTTTAGTCCAACTGTGTTAATACATACTTTATTGTTTTTTATTTTATTTAAGTTTATTGAACCTCTGAATATATTTGGCATCCAGGTTAGCCCCAAAGTTTTTACGTACTAATTGTTTTCATTGTTCAGTAGCGTTTGGGATGAGTTGCTTATGATTTCCGCTCCATTTTTGAAGGTAGAAGCCGTGTTTTTGTAGTATATGTTGTAACTCCCTTTGCTGTGCTAGTGCTATGTTTAAGTTGTCATTTCCACCAATGCCATCATCCACGTAGAAGTTTTCTAGGGATACCGTGCCATATTTTCCTTCGCTATCTTTTCTAAGCATTTTGTAGCCAAATACGGTGCTGATCGTGTTCCATAAGTAACTGTGTTAAGTTGGTAATATTTCAGTGGCATATTGGTGCCTTATCTCCAGATGATAAGCTGGTATTTTCTGTCTTCTGGGTGCATTAGGATTTGTCGATACATCTTTTGGATATCTGTCGTGAAAACAAATCTTGGTAGCCGAAAACGCAACAGGAGTGAAAATAGGTCACTTTGAATTGTGGGTCCAGTAAACATTAGATCATTTAGTGACATGCCATCAGAAGTTTTAGTAGAAGCATCAAATACCACTCGTAATTTAGTTGTTTGACTTTCTGGCCTAATTACGCAATGGTGCGGAATGAAATACTTCGACTTGTCAGTGGAGTATACATCTCTTTCTGTCATGTGACCCAAGGCTTCGTATTCTTTCATGAACTGGACGTATTGTTTTTTGATTTCTGGAGCCTTAGCTAGACGTCTCTCTAGTGATAGAAATCTGTTGAATGCTACACCATGTGAATCACCTAATTCATCAGGATTTTTGCAAAATGGAATCCTGACCACAAATCTTCCGTTGGTATCTAGTGTAACAGTTTGTGCAAAATGAGTTTCACACTGTTTTTCTGACACTGATAGGCATTTTTCAGCTGGTTGTACCGTCTCAAGTTCCCAGAGCTGAGCAATGGCTTCTTCTAAGCTGGATGCATCTCCGGTGTATACTCCGCATGCCAAAGGAGGTGCATGGAGTCCAACCGGTCCAGCAATCACCCAACCTAGTACGGTATTCTGTATTGTAGGTAGATCTCTGGCTAGCTGGATTTTTCCGACTGACAGCAACTGATGGTAAAACTCGGCGCCCAGCAAAACATCTATTTTGGCGGGCTGATGAAATTCTGGATCGGCTAGAACGATGTTTTTCGGAATTGGCCAGTTGCTAATATTGATTAGTTGCGAAGGTTGTGGTGAAATTATATGTGGCAGTACTGCTGCTTCTAGTCTTGTTGTGAAGTTGTTGATACGTGAGTGTAAGGCGACGTTTACTCGGTATTGAGCCTTTGTGTTACTTGATCCAATTCCATTTATATAAATTGAGGTTGACTTGGGCGATATTCCCAAGCGTTTGACTAGTCGCTCACTAACCAAATTTAGTTGCGAGCCTGAGTCGAGGATTGCTCGGCATTGAATTTCCTCTTGATTTGCCTTAATCGTTACCATTGCTGTACTAAGTAGGATATATTTATTTGCCTTCGAGGTATTACAGGTGGTAAGCGATGTAGCTTCTTGGTGGTTAATGGGTGAAGGAACGTTATGCACAGCTGATTGGTGCTTAACCGACATCTGGTTTTGTAAAACATTTCTTATTGGTTTGCTGTCATTTGAAGGGAAGCCGTTTAAATTAGGGATGTAACGATACGCCGTTTTGCCGATCCGATACCGATGCCGATACTTAAAAATAAATATCGCCGATACCGATTCCGATACCGATACGAATATTGAAATTGAGTTAAAGTTTAGATTAACAAAACTCAAGTGCGATTTTTTTATTATACAAAATTACAGTGTAAGAGATTATTAATATTTAAAATTGGTATTAACCCAGTATAAAAAATTGCGAGTATTTTTTAAGGAGCTACATTTTCTTTGCTTCCAAAAAATCTTTATTAAAAATATGCAGATAACACAGTGCAACAGTCCAAAAAACACACGGACTTGACCGTATAGATTCGATTGTACTACCACGGGGTAGTAAAACCCTATACTTAGCTTGGCGAATTTGGTGACCAATTTCGTTTTATGGACCTCCAAAGTTTTGGAAAATCAGCGGGCCCTCAAAAAAAAGGTGTCATCAACTTTTGGCCAACAGAAAATTCAAACTCGGTGATACCGCTTAAATATATATGGCAATAATGGTAGCTAAGAGTTCGCTAAACAGATTTTATTACCATTTTATGCCAAAAAAATTTTTTTCGTGCACTTTTTTTTTGAAAAATTAAGAAAAAAAATTTTTTTTCACTTTTTCCAGAATAACTTACAGGGACTCGTAATTTTTTATTAACAATATTTGGTAAAGTTGTAGCTACGGTAAAGCTGAACAGCTTTGTGAAAACTAATTTCTACCTTAAAAATTTTCGTTTTTTACGAGTTAGGCTATATTTTAATTGCATTTTTTTGCTTTCTTTGTTATTGTTCCACTTCTTATGTTGCTGATTTTAGTATTTACTATTTTTTATTGTTTGTTGTTGTTTTGCCAAATAATGGTAATGAAAAATTTGGAGTACCTATAAGTTATACTGAAAAAAGTGAATAAAATAATTTTTTTAAATTTTTTTTCAAAAAAAGTACAGGAACATATTATTTTTCTGGGCACAAAATGTTAGTGAAACACAACAAAGAAGTATTCGCTTGAATATACTATTTTCAAAAAAAAATTATTTTAGCATAAAAAATAGTGAAAAACAAAAATTTTTAAGGTAAAAAGTGGTCTGTGTGAGCTATTAGAGTGCCTAGATACGTGCAGATTGTATTGATATGTTCACAAAAGTTGTTCAGTTCTACCGTAACTATAAGTTTGCCAAATATTGTTAGTTAAAAATTACAAGTCCCTGTAAGTTATTCTGAAAAAAGTGAAGAAACATTTTTTTCCTTAATTTTGTCAACAAAAAGTTAACGAAAAAATTTTTTTGGCATGAAATGTTTAAAAAAATCTGTTAAACAGACTCTTAGCTACATTATTGCCATATACAGTTAAGCGGTATTATAAAGTTTTAATTAGCTGTTGGCCAAATACTGATGACACCGTTTTTTGAGGCCCCACTGATTTTTAGAAAATTTGGAGGTCCATAAAAAAAATTGGTCATCAAATTCGCCAAACTGAGTAAAGTGTTTTACTACCCCATTGTAGGACAATCGAACCTGTACTGTCCAGTTCTTGTGTTTTTCCAAAAGTCTTTATTTATCGCATAGTGTAATTAGTAGAAAAGCAAGAAAAAAAATTTAATTCCTTTATAATTTTAAAAAATTCTCGCCATACTCGCATTAAAAAAATTGTGAAAATAGGTAATTTTTTATCCTTTTTTCTTGAGGAAAAATCATTATAGAACACCGAAAAAGAAATTTGTCCGAGCATCGCTTCCAATTCGGTGATTGGTAATTGAAAAACAGAACTTCTTGCAATGGCAAGGATATGTAACACTAATTAAAAATGATCCAAATTTGCAATACTTCCGTATTGCGAATTCTACATTTTCATGACATCTTTGGAGTGTCTTTTTTTGCTGGAATAAGATTTAAAAAACAACGAATTGAATTTGAATTCATGGTAAAATTAACAAAAAATAATAATTTTTTTACAAAATAATAGTATAAAATATTATTAATTTTTAAAGTTGATATTAATAAGATTTAAAAAATAACGAAATGAGTTTAGTTCATGGTAAAATTAACAAAAAATAAATAATTTGTCAGAAAAAAACTCTGAAAATTTTTTTAAAAGTATCGTCGTATCGACAGTAAAATATCGCCAATACCGATGTATCGGAAAATCTGAAATATCGCCGATATATCGGTATCGGCATCGGTATTCGTTACATCCCTAGTTTAAATGCAATAGCGTGTTGTGTTTTTTGTTGCAATGAGTGCACCCTCTTGAAAGGCAGGCTGTTGCTTTATGGCCAGCCTTTAAACAGTTCACACATAGTTTTTGACCTTGGGTGAATTGCAACCGAGCAGAAGGTGAAGCCTTAAGAAATTCTTTACACGCGAATAATGGATGTGTTCCCTTTTTGCACATGTTACACACTTCATTTCGTTGATCTCTGGCTATTATAGATGTGCAAACCCTTGTCTTGTAATTTGATTTTTCCTTATCCATAGCTTCCATGGATTGAAAATGTTTCTCTAAGAATTCGAGGAATGCTTTGATTGTTGGCACTTCTCGAGGCTGTAACAGTGACTGCTCATAGCGAAGGCGTGTGGAGTTGTCCAATATTTTCAATAAGAGATGCAGAAGTAATGGATCCCAACTTGAAGTATCTATATTTAGATTTTTGAGGGCTAAAAGACACTCCTGAGTTTTATCATGTAGTGTCTTGTAGTTGTCGCTTGATACCTTAATTGGTGAATCGACTAGTTCTTGCACTAGTTTGCTGACCAACAATCTCTTGTTGTTATAGCGATCCACCACCAATGCCCATGCGTCGTGGAAATTTTCGCCAGATGCAGTGAAGTGCTTTATTAGGTTTCCAGCTTCCCCAACCAAATGGGTTTTCAAATACCAAATTTTTTGAACCTTTGGTATTGACTGATTTACAATTAGTGATGAAAATAGGTCGTGGAATTCCTGCCATTTTAGGTAATTTCCATCAAACCTTGGAATTGTTATTTTTGGTATTGGCATAGCATCTGACTGATTGCTATTGCTGCCATTTGTTGAATTGGGATTAGTTAAAGTTATGCTTCTGGACGCCGTCCGTAGAAGATTTTCTAGCTTGATAAACCTGTCCATATCGTAGCCTTGGTTGCCGTTATCACCGCACATTTCAGCGATCTCATAATGAATGCTTTCAATAGATTGCCAAAGCTTAGTTGCAGATACGATATCTTCATGTGAGAATTCGTGGTTCAATATACGCTCTAACGTAGACATCATAGCTGCTTGTCTTCGTATTAGTCTGATAAGCTCACCAGTTTCTAACCTTGCGACTTGAATGCCTGCTGAATGATTTTGAGTTGTAATTTTTTCTTTTGTGCTGGGAGAAGTTGTTTTCAAGATTGATTGCTCAAATTCCTCCTTGTATTGGTGAACAATGTCCATGATTGCCGTGTAGTATTCCTCCTTAAAATATTGGTGGTCCAATGGTAGATTGTCGAGCAATCGAATTTTGTTGTCTGTTGTTTCGAAGGCTGCCCATTCTTCATCCAGCCTTCTCAATCTCTCTTGGAAATAGCTGGGCGATGTCTTCCGGGATGATGGGTCCTTCTTGTAGTTTCGTATGATGACTTCAATTTTTTCACCAGTCTGCTTTTGGCTGGCCACCAATTCGTCAAACGAAGCCATGTTATTGCAAGGATCACGTCGAGGTCACCAAAATGTTCAAGCTATTACAAATGTTCAATATAGCACTTAAACTATCTTGAACTTGAACTTGATTCACAGGTGTTCAATATAGCACTTTAACTATCTTGAACGTGAGTTTGGGTTTTACAACAACAGCACTTTAACTGTGTTGCCTTTTCTTACTTAAAAGACTTGGTTTTTGCTTTCAAATAAGAGAGTGTTTTTATTAATAATTATTTCCAACTTATATACTAATTTTACAATAAAAGTTATGCTTAATTTGCTAATAGTATTTCTGCTGGGCTTACAATAAGTTTTAAGTTTAATGTCAATGAAACAAAATAACTGAGTAAGCGAATTAATTAAAGTTACAATAAACAACCAAAGAACATTAATATTAAGTATCAAGTTTCAATTATAAATATACCAAAGAATAAAAAAAAGGTATGCAATTCAATAAAAGTAGGCCAAATATATTCAGAGGTTCAATAAACTTAAATAAAATAAAAAACAATAAAGTATGTATTAACAAACTGTATGGTTTTATCCAAAGTTATTAAATTAGTTTGGCTTAAGTTCATTTTTAATTTAATCATTCGATCAAATTATTTTTTATTTAAGAAAGAAATTCTAAAGCATGTAAATATTGAACATTCAAAGAAAAATTTGGCTGTACGGAAGGTTGAACTGACAGCTGTTTCGTGACCACCAAGTCTACTCATCAGAGTCCTTTACCCACACTACCACTGACAGTGGCAACAACACTGTAACGAAAATCCTACTAATATTAGTAAGCTCAATTAACACACTGTCGCCATCTTGTGGCGAGTCGCACCTTATTGAACTTAGTCTAAATGTTCGGAACTTCACTAACTGTCTTTTCTTAGCATGTTCAACTATTTTAAGCTTTTTCCATTTCAGTCTTACCAGCGTGAAATATCGTCGATATTCTCAATGCTGGGATTTTATTGAATGTTTATTTCGCCAAAGTTCTTTGAACAGTACACATTCATGTTTAGCTAAGTGCCTTTAGAGTTTTAATAATTGAGTTATGAATTTTTAGTCGAACTGTATGGTTTTATCCAAAGTTATTAAATTAGTTTGGCTTAAGTTCATTTTTAATTTAATCATTCGATCAAACTATTTTGTATTTAAGAAAGAAATTCTAAAGCATGTAAATATTGAACATTCAAAGAAAAATTTGGCTGTACGGAAGGTTGAACTTTGAATGTTCAATATTTACATGCTTTAGAATTTCTTTCTTAAATAAAAAATAATTTGATCGAATGATTAAATTAAAAATGAACTTAAGCCAAACTAATTTAATAACTTTGGATAAAACTAGGGATGTAACGATACGGCGTTTTGCCGATCCGATACCGATACCGATATTTAAAAATAAATATCGCCGATACCGATTCCGATACCGATACGAATATTGAAATTGAGTTCAATATTCGATCAACATATTTAGATCAACAAAACTAAATTGCAATTTTTTTATTATACAAAATTGAGTTCAAGTTTAGATCAACAAAACTCAAGTGCAATTCTTTTATTATACAAAATTACATTGTAAGAGAGAATATTTAAAATTGATATTAACCCAGTAAAAAAATTGGAAGTAATTATTAAGGAGCTACATTTTCTTTGCTTCCAAAAATCTATATTAAAAATATGCAGATAATTAGTAGAAAAGCAAGAAAAAAATTTTTAATTTCCTTATAATTTTAAAAAATACTCGCCATGCTTTTTAAAAAATCGATTTTTTAAAGGACATTTGTCAACTAATATTCTTCTAAACAACTTAATAGCTTAATTATTAAAAGTCTTCTAAGTTTATATTTATACACCTAAATTTACATGAAAATAAAGTTTTGAGTTCAAATTCGCATAAAATAATTGTGAAAATGGGTAATTTTTATCCTTTTTCCTTGAGGAAAAATCATTATAGAACACCGAAAAAGAAAATTGTCATAGCATCGCTTCCAATTCGGTGATTGGTAATCGAAAAACAGAACTTCTTGCGATGGCAAGGATATGTAAAACTAATTAGAAATTATCCGAATTTGCAATACATCCGGATCGCGAATTCTACATTTTCATGACTTCTTTGGAGTGTGTTTTTTTGCTGGAATAAGATTTAAAAAACAACGACTTGAATTTGAATTCATGGTAAAATTAACAAAAAATAAATAATTTGTTTACAAAATAACAGCATAAAATATTATTAATTTTTAAAATTGATATTAATAAGATTTAAAAAATAACGAAGTGTATTTAATTCATGGTAAAATCGAACAAAAATAAATTATTTTTTAAAAAAAAACTCTGAAAAAAATTTTTAAAGTATCGTCGTATCGGCAGTAAAATATCGCCGATACCGATGTATCGGAAAATCTGAAGTATCGCCGATATATCGGTATCGGTATCGGTATTCGTTACATCCCTAGATAAAACCATACAGTTCGACTAAAAATTCATAACTCAATTATTAAAACTCTAAAGGCACTTAGCTAAACATTAATGTGTACTGTTCCAAAAACTTTGGCCAAATAAACATAAAAGATTCTAAAAAAATTAATTAGAATTAATGCAACGACATTAACGAAGTGATTCACTCAAAAATATTCAGTAAACAAACTTGGTACAATCGCAATATTTTTGCTATCATTGTTGTTGTTGTTATTTGTGTGTATGTTGTCATCAGAGTTGTTTTTTTTTTAACACGGTTTTCTTGTTTCTTTTGGTGTTTGCGTCCTAAATAAGAGTCAAACAAACAATTCATTGATTATGTAAAGAACATTTACTGAAAATTAAATTTGTTTTTAGACAAACTTTTCTATGAAAATTTTTTGTTGATAATTTTTTCTGCGTACAATTTAACAAATTGTAACTACTTTTAGATAATGATAAAAATACGTACTAATTTTATTAAAAAGTAAGTAGTACTTCTAATTTGGAGCATAGTAATAAGATAAATATGTACCACTCATTACTTTGTAACCCATTAATAGGGTATTACGGATTACAAAAATGACAATAGTTTTTGCTGGGTAACTTTTCTAGGTCACTTCGTAAAGAGATTTTATAACTTTTTCTTATTTTAAAGATATGTTTTCTATTTTTCAAATATTAAAAAGTTTGTAGTTTATATGTGTTTTTTTACTTTTTTCTAAAATTTGCCATTCTTAAAGAGGCTTCTCCACCGATTGTGTCAAAAAAAAACTTTAAGCAAAATAACATTCAAGCCAATAAAATATTTTTATTTCTTAATACATATACTCATCTTTTCGGAGCCCAATGATGAAAAATAAAATTTTTTTTTCCAAAATTGGGAAATTTTTTTTATTTATAAAAAATCGAAAATGGCGAAAACTTACAATTTTTATTAATTCCTCATAAAGGCACATATACTGCAAATAACATAAGCTTTAGTTCACGAAAATCGATTGATAAATATGGATTTTATTCACAATAAAGTGGAATTACTTGATTTTTGCTAAAAATTTAGTTTTGAAGAGGCTGCACCACATACTTTTTTGTAACTTTAGAAAAACTCTTCCAATTTTGCTAAAAACTAATTTAAATAATTTGATTTTTAACCGTGCTTAGAATAGTTTAATACTATTTTTTTATGCTTAAAGGACTTTGGAGTTATTCAGAAAGAAATAATGTAGAATTGAAAATTCTTAATTTTTTAAAAATTCATATAAATTAAAATATGGCGAAAAAATTACCATTTTTATTACTGGAGCATAAAGCTACGTATACCCCAAATAAATGATGGTATACTCCACGAAAATCGATCAATAAATGACGATTTGATTCAGAATATAATAAATAAATATGACTTCAGAATATAATAATAAATAATACATGATTTTTGTAAAAAACTGCGAATAAAAAAAGTATATATTTTTTTAATTACAAAGTTTAAACGACTGATTTTTGTAGAGGGCACCAAAAATAACTATATACGTAATTCGACGTTTTGAAAGCCTATGTCTCGAATTCATTTTAGAGGGAGGTAAATTGTCCCCCTTTTGCACATAGTTATTATACTGACTCGGCATAGGAAATGTTGTAAGACTAATAATACCAAAAGTTTACTTTTTCATATTAAATTTTTTATAACATTAACAAACTCGACTAATACGAAAATATCTTTCTTATCATTCTTATAATTTATTACATTCGGATTAAAGTTTATCGAAGTAAAATACTTCCACGCAACTAATAAAAATAAACATGTACAACATATTTCGTTTTAAAATGTTCATTCATAAATTAAAGAGAAGAACATTACAAACACTTTTTATTGCTTTCAGTTTGCAATAGCTACATGTAGTATATTGATGGATAGATCTAATTATTCACTTTATAACCAGGTTAAAAAACATTAAATCAAAAACAATAAAAAAAACATTTTTTTTAAGAACAGCTTTCGTTTTTAATGATGGAATGTCTTTAAGCCAACAACAGCCAGCCACCTGACAGTTTGTTAAATCTCAGTAAGTTAATTATGTATGACTGTGTTTCACACAATCAAATGTTCATACACATTGTTGTTAACTATGGACAGTGGGTAAAGTTGAATAATATTAATTATTTTTTAGCAGAAATTTTGTTTGTTTATTTTATGCCTCTAATGTGTTCGAAATTGTGTTTATTTTTCAAAAATATAAAATTGTTAATAAATATAAAGTTCAGGGAAGACTTTTAATATTTCTGACTTTGATGTTTCCAGAACTTTGCCATTGGAATAGAACCAATAAATGTTGGTTAACCTAACTAATTTAAATTGTTAACTTGTTGTTAATGTAAATTTTTGTTGCAATTTTTGTGAATAAACAATTTTTATTGTTTAAATAACCTTTTATAGTTGTAAATCATTTCATGTATACACCCAAAATAAAATATTGGTAAATCTAATAAAATTTATTGGTTAGAATTGCAGTAACCCATAAAAAAGAGTAAAACCAACCAATTATTGTGTAGTTGATAGTGTGGTTAACTATTAACCGGGAGATTGCAGATTCGATCCCTGCCAAGGCTCAAGCAGTAAGTGTGTCTGTTAAAAAAATAATAATTTTTCGCATGTTACAAAGCCTTTACCATCTCAGCCAAGTCATCTTGTAAAATAGACATTATTGTTGTTATTTTAAATAGGTAATTTTAACCATAAAAATTAGTAATTTTAACCACAAAAACTGTAAAAAAAAATTAATTATGTAGTAATTTTAGCCATCAAAAATAATTTTAATGCTGTAATGTGGTTTTCCCAGAATTATATTTTACAATTCAATAAATGTAGTATTTTGGTCTTGAACTTAGGCTCTCACAATTCTTCGCATGTTTATAAACCAGAGCCAGGCAAAGAGTCGTAGTTGTCAAATTATTCAGTCATGTCACAGGTTCCGTTCGGATGGGCTTTGATTCCGTAGTCGTTATTCCGAAAAAGTACATATTTGGTGCTTTAGATTCGATTTATTTTGTATTTCGTTTTTACAATAATAAAGTTTTTATACCTTGAGGCCAAGGTATATTGAACAGGTACCACTACAAGAACAGCTGTTTTAGTAAATTTGAGAATGTGTGCGTCACACACACAATAGATTTTGACACATGTTTGGGATTTTTCTATCAACAACGGGCATGTGTTAGTAAACTTGGGAGAGCTTATGAATGTGTGCGACTCACAGTTAATGGATTTGACATATTTCTGGGGTATTTCTACCAACAAAATACATGTGTTTTCTGGTGTTGTATTTGTTTTAGTTATGGTGGTACCTGTAATGAATATGCCTTGCTTGAGGCGTTTGTTTACTCTTGGTTTTAGAAGCAAAACTCGCATTAAGCTTTTTATTAACTTGGAAAGCTCATGAGCAAATATCTATTTGACGTTCCTAAAAGTATGCACGTTTTATGTATTTACTGCAAATGAAGTCCGTAGAAAAATATTTTTCAATTCCACTGAAATTTAAAAGTGGTTTGATTACGAAGAAAATTTTCGTTTTACGGAATTGAAACCACTTCCGATGGGAATGGTATTCTGTGACATGGCTGATTGTGTTACTTTTGCTTACTTTTAAATTGGTGATGTTAGGCGCCAATCTATCCCATTTGTCAACCAATATTGTTGTCATAAAACATAAAATATCAAGAAAAAATAGTAAGGCCAAAGCTAAAAATATTTTAAATATTTTGTGATGGCTACTATGGTTTCAAAAAAAAAACAGAGAGTATAGATAAGAACCTTTTTTTCGAACATTTTTTCGAAGACAACTAAAATTAGTTGTGAATCGTAATACAAAAAAATGGTTGAGTTGGGTTGTAACATTGACAACTCAACCCAGTTGAGTTGTGAAGCATAATAGGGTCCGTTATTTTACCCGATAAAAATCCTAACTAATGAAATTGGTTAGATTTACCAATATTTTGGTATCGCATTATTAATATCTTTCACATAATAATAACTTATTCTCTACAACCATAGATTTCTCAATTGTTTAAGACTATTATTTAATAATTTATTTAAAATCTACAATTTATTTCCCTCTCAACCCCACTGTGCGATAGTATCTTTAAAAAAAGAAACCAAACCATTGATATCACACACTTCTATGTACTCTTAACAAAAGAATTTACTCACATTAATAATTCAAATCTTTCTTTTTTACTTCAACTTAAGATTTTGGAAGTCTTTTTTTTCAATTTTCCTTCCTCTCTACCCGCAAGCCCCTGCTTTGCCGTAAAATATTCAAAAACGTATAGAAGCAAGATGCTTTATCGTCAATTTTGAAATTGGTATAAGCTCGTATTTGTTAAAATATTTGTCTTTGCGTGCACAAGTGTGTTAAAGACGCGAACATGTGAAAGCGATGTAAATTAGCACAACAGCCAGCCCCACAAGTTATTGAGATTCAAACGTAATTAAACAAACAAATAGGAAAAAATATCAATGACAGGTAGTTGAACAGACCATTTAAATTTTTATTCTTCACAGTGGAGCTATTAGCACAGAGAGTGGTTATGCATGCAAACTACCAAATATAGAATTACCAAAATGAAAATTAATAAAATGTTATAGTGCGAACTGCATCTTTCTTTATTCCACAGACAAAATTCATATAAAAAATTGTGCTGGCTTATTTCTATAAACACGATATCGCAAAAAACCAAAAGTATCGCTAAAAAACGAAAAAAATCGTCAAAAAAACAAAAATATCCCAAAACGACAAAATCGTCAAAACTAGAAATCGCTAAAACGAAAAAAATAGTCTAATTTTAAAATATCGCCAAACACCGCAAAAAATCGCTAAATCGAAAAAACCGCTAAACTGAAAAAATCACCAAAGCTAAAAAAATGCGAAAACCAAAAAAAATCGCCAAAACTAACGAAAAATCGTCAAAACTAAAAATCGCTAAAACGAACAAAGCCTCAAAACAAAAAATAGTCTAATTTTGAAATATCGCCAAAGACCGCAAAAATCGCTAAAACGAAAAAATCGCTAAGCTGAAAAAATCAAAAAATCAACAGCCGAAAAAAATGTGAAAACCAAAAAAATCGCCAAAACTAACACAAAATCGCCAAAACTAACACGAAATCGCCAAAACTAACAAAAAATCGCCAAAAAAGAAAAAAATCGCCAAGACAAAGATATTGCTAAAAACGAAAAAAATCTCTAAAAGGGAAAAAAATTACCAAAACAAAAATAAATTCGGCAAAACGAAAAAAAAGCGCCAAAACTAAAAAAAATCGTCAAAACTAAAAATATGGTCAAAAACTGAAAAAAAAAATTTATAAAACGAAAAATATCGCCAAAACTAAAAAAAATGGTCAAAATCTAAAAAGTTCGCCAAAACAAACAAAAATCACACTAAAATTAAAAAGTACAAAAATTAAAAAGTACAAAAAAAAATTAAATAAAATCGTTAAAACAAAAAAAGGGTTATATATTAATGTTTAATTGGAATCATATGTATGTTTAAATAGAATCATGTGTATGGTTAAAAGCAATCATATGTATGGTTAATTCGAACCATATGTATGGTTAATTGGAACCATATGTATGGTTGATTGGAATCATATGCATGGTTGACTGGAACCATATGTATAATTAAAAAGGCCTATATGTATGGTTAATTGGACTCATGTGTGGCTAATTGCAACCATATTCATGGTTAACTGGAACCATAGGTAGAGTTAACTGGAACCATATGAATAGTTATTTGAAACCATGTTAGAACTATGTGTATGTTTAACTGGAATCCTGTTACAATCATATAATATTTAAATTCAACAAAGTTTTAATTATATTTAATAAAAATATAATTATCTACAACCTTGTTATGATGATATACTTAATTATAATATGATTGGTCAAAACAAACAACTGATAATTTTTAACAACTTTACGACAACATTATTATGCTTAAAACTAATTTATTTTCAAAATAGTATGGTTCGACTGCAACCATATCATAGTATGTTGCTCTTCGATTATGGTTATGTCGACCATGTTTTTTCTATGCGTGTACATATGTATGATGTGCGAGTCTAAATTGCACTTTACTAAATTTATTTGTAATTCATTCAAATTGACAACACTGACTATGCTGTCTCAGTAACACTAAAATTCCCGCGCTTCGAACCTCAGTTCAATAAACAGCAGCTAATGGAACTAAAAATAATGGAAACGGAAAATCTTCCACAAATAGTGTCGAGAGCTTACCAGACTGATCAAGAGGGTTTGACGAGAAATACAAATAGTTAAGTGAGCAAGTCAATGTATTGTTGAACTTTTATTAGTGAATATCGACAATAAGAGTTTAAACATCGTGTTAAAAAGGGTATTCAATCGGTTAACCGTTAATCGACTATTTTTTTCCAATTTTATTATTAAAAAAAAACTCAAATGAAAGAAAGCGTTAAAGGTACACGACAAGTTCATTCATTATTTCATTAATTTTTCAGTTTTTTATATAGATTTCAAAACAATTTGGCATGTTAATTATATTTTAAAGATTTCAATTAAATAGTACACGTATTAAGTTTAGTTTTTAATTGCAAAGAAAGTTTTATTTTTGTATATTTTTTAAAATTTCTGTTTGTATATTTAGCAGCTTAAGAAATTTCATAGTTTATTGTATTGTTTAAAAAAAATAAATAATATTTGTAACATTATTTTTGTTTTTTTTTTATTATTTATTACATGTTTAAAAGATTTCTTTTTGATATTATCTAAACAATTACTGAAGCATGTTTTCAATTCAACGCTTTCAACCGTCGTGTTGCACTCAGTGGTATGTGGTATGAGCGAGCATTATGTGAGTCTTGCACAGCTTTCAACATTTTAAGGGAACTATGCTTCATAATTCGTTTGGTTTTTTTTTTCACTATTGAAATTATGTATTCACATGTGTGGAATTTTGTTAACATTTTGGTAAGGCACCTTTTGCTGCAAAGTTAGTTGACTTATTATTGTTTTTTTTTTACTTTTTTTCATTCGTTGTGGCATGTGTTTGTTACCTCACTGGCTGGAGTTTTCTTAAGTACCCCATATCTAATCTGTGAAGCGTAAGCAGTGGAAATTTTTAATAATTTATTTATATATTATTTCAAATAAAACATAAAAATTTAAATGAAAATAAAAATATACAATGTTACTTAACTTGTTACTTTATTAATGTTAACTTTACAATTTTGTAAAACAAATTAGGAAAGTTTCATCTTTCCAGAACGGGGGTGATCGTGTATACGCAATACTGCTTCCGGTCTTAAAAGTTTATGCTTTCTGCATTTTACATCACGTAAGAAATTACAGTTGGATAGGCATGACCTTCGATAGACATGACCTATAACAGTTACTAGCTTTTAGCGCGCTTCGGAGAAACTCAGTAGACCCACCCACATCATGAGGGTAACTATTCATGAATATCGCTAAACACTATCTGACTCGAAGGACCATAAATAAGAATAGCATCGTACAACAAAATCAAATTGAGATGGTTCTAATGAATGATTCTAGTAGAGGACACGAAAAATTTTATAAATGTATCAGGAATTTGAAAATTTACGTCTGAGACTCATTTTAGGAGGAATTAAAGTTCTCCTCCTTTTGTACATTAAAGTATATTAACTCAGCATAGGAAATCTTATAATCCTTACGTTTAAGGTATTAGATGCTCTCATAACTTTTATGTAAAATCCACGAGGAACAATTTTGTCGAACATTTTAACCCTCTAGCTCTTCCTTGTATGGGTCTTTTTCTCCCTTTATTAAAAAAAGGCAAATAGCTCCCCTGCGGCGGCGATACACCGGACTAAAATGTTGTACAAAAATATTCCTCGTGGTGCTTTACATGAAAATGCTCAGCACATCTTCTACCTAAAACGTAAAGCTTACAAGATTTCTTATGCCGAGTACTAATTGTGAATAAATACGAAATGAAGCCTTAAATACTTTTTAAGTTTTTAATGATTGCTAGCGTTCAAGTTGAGTCCAGAGCTTGGGTTTCTTTGAAGACCTATAGCACAAATTTATGGCTAATATTTTTGTGGAACAATTTAACCCCCTACATCACCGCTGAAGGAGAGTTTTTTTGCCCCTTTTTAGGGTTCCGTACAGCAAAACTGAAAAGGAACCCTATTGTTGCCCTTCCGTCCGTCTGTCTGTCACAGGCTGTTTTCTCGAGAACCGTAACATGTACGGGTCTTTAATTTTAAAAGAATATTTATAACTATGGCCGCTACAACAATAAATATATGAAAGCTAAAAATTAAAGGGTGTTCTAAAACGAGCCACGAAACATTTTGAAATCCTAATCCAGACACTTATATTTAGACACTAGAAATCTTAAAAGTTAGTGTATTTTTATACAGACTAGACCAAATAATACTGCAATTTAAACAAAATGAAATTAAAGGGTATTCTATCAGTTAATGTATATTTGACTATGTAATTTTAACAGTTAGCTGTATCTTAGAAACCATAAGAGGAAACTCTTGAAATTTTCACAGCTAGTGCAGCATTTTAAAGGCAACAGTAGCGAATGCTAGAAAACAAACTAACTAAAATTGAAAGGGTATTCTATCAGGTTGTGTAATTTTGAAATTCGGCTGTATCTTCTCAACAATAATAATTAAGCACTTGAAACAAACAAAACTAATAATCAATGGGTAAATTAATTAGTAAAGGGTATCCCAACAAAGAATGCATGGAAATCGTCAAAACGGAAAGAATCGCCAAAACAAAAACAAAACGCTAAAACTAAAAAAATCTCAAAATTAAAAAATGTCAAAAGGGAAAAATCGCCAAAGTGGAAAAAGCGCTTAAAGAGAAAAAAAGCACCAAAATAAAACATCACTGAAATGCAAAAAATCACAAAAACAAAAAAAATCGTAAAAAAACAAAAAATAACGACGAAAAAAAACTAAAAAAAACGCCGAAAAACAAAAAATCGCTAAAATTTAAAAAAATCGCCAAAACGAAAAAAGTCGCAATAAATATAAAAAAAAACCGAAAAAATCGCCAAAACGAAAAAAAGACCCAAATTCCGAATAAAACACCTAAACGAAAAAATCAGCAAAAACTGAAAAAATCGGCAAAACTCAAAGAATCGTCAAAAACAGAAAAAAATTAGAACGAAAAAAATCGCCAAAACTAACAAAAAATTCCCAAACAAAAAATGTCGCCAAAGAACAAAAACTCCTCAAAAACAAAAAATCGCCGAAAACGAAAAAAGTTACCAAAACGAAAAAAAACGCCCAAACTAAAAAAATCGCCAAAACTAAAAATACCGTCAAAAACGAAAATAAATTGCTAAAACTAACAAAAATCACCAAAAACGGTAAAGTTTGCCAAAGCGAAAAAAAATCACTCTAAAACTAAAAAGTCGCAAAAAAATAAAAGTCGCCGAAACGAAAAATGGGCTATAAATATGTATATAGTATTCGTAATATATTGCGGATAAGATGGACACCAAAAATATTTTTGCAGGGTCCTTTTTTGCAAACAGGACATCGCACAATTGTGTGGTCTCGGTCAAGAGCTGCTAAATATCTTCCAAATAATAAAACATTGCAATATTTTTAAGCAATGCATTGTTTAGCATTTTTCTAACGTTTAGTACTTCATTGCATTATAAAAATTAGCAAACAAAACACGAAAAAAATTTCAATGTAATAAAAAGAACTATTCTGAACAAGCTCAGTTTCTTAGAACGGTCTTAGAATATTTGCATTTCCTTCTCTCTTATTTCACGTATGAAATTTTTCAAAAATATTAGAAACTGTACCCTTATTTTACAATTATTGATGTCCGAAGCTTTGTGTATTGAGCGTTACGCTTTTTTAGTACGCTTCCTTATAGCATTAACAATATACACTAAAATAACACCGTAGATTTGTTAAATAATATTGCATATATTGCAAAATTTTTCATCAATGGTTCTTATCAAAAAAAATGTATTGAGTGTTATCCATATTTTTTAATTTAATTGAAATTTTTTAGTGAATAACTAAAGAGATCACGTTAAAATACATCGAAGATTATACATCTGAATTGTTTTAAATTCAAAATATAGTGTGTGTTCTGAAAAAAATATTGAATTCGTATAAAAATGTATTGAGCGTTACGGAAAAAACTTTTTTTAACATAATTTATCTATAAATTTTAGGACGTTAATAAAAGTTAGTAGCAGCTGAAGGGTAGAAACTATATAAAGAACATTATTTGTTTATAAAATTTTAGATTTCCTTTGAAAACGTGTTGCTTCTACCGCACAGTGGGTTGTTATATTTTCAAAGAATGAACAATTATTTAAAATTTACATAACTTTTAACATTGTTGGTCGATTTTATTAAAACTAATCTTATTTGAAAGAAGAGTTAACCTTCTTTTCGCTCACGTATAAATGTTTGTAAATAATTTCTTTAAAAGATAGAAACTTTTTATTTTTCCATGTGAACCCAAGTCAAAATTGAATAAATAATCGTAATTTTTAATTTCGTCCTGCGATTATTATAATTTTTTCTTGTTAGAGAGTAGATGTATAGTGCTTTAAGGCCCTATACTAATTTTTTTTTTGTGTATTTTTTCCTAAAAATCATTCCCAGAACAACCCTGAAAAAGCAAATGTAATGCTCAATACTCAAAAATGTTAAAAAAAATCGAAAAATATAATATTATTTCAGGATCCATTGAATGAGGCGAAAACTATAACATAAAGCCTTCTTTCTAATTTTTCTATTAGTAAACTGGTAAACAAAAAAAAAAAAAAAAAAACATAAAATAAATGTACGTTTAGAATGAGAAGCAGCCATAAGTATTTGTTTGTGCCCGTGGCTAAAATCAGTCAACAGAACGTTGTAAATTTTGTTTTTATGTTGTACAGTGTAATAAGAAATATTTATGTACAAATTTCCATTTGTTATGTTTTTGTCTTAAGCTAACGAAAATGAAATAAACATTTCTTTATGAACTGCTTATAAATTTACAACTTAGTTGTGTAAATTTTAAAAAAATAGTTTTTGCAAAATCAAATTTATTTTCAAAATTTTCATTGCAGCAACTTCTTTGTACACCTTCTTAAACAAATTCCATTTAGTAAGATTTTCTTCTCTTTATTGTTAGATGAAAGAAAATTTTTAATTTTATTTTTATGTCTTAAATTTATGATTACGTGTTTAATTCTGGTATGAAATAAAAATTTTACATTTGGCCATCTAAACAGCCAGCTAGCTACTCAACCAGTCATACATCGTTCAGGCTACACTCAATAGAGTCCGCAATCGTCTGCAAAATTTATTGGAAATATAGTACGTAGTAGATGGTTGGTCCGTTGGCTAGCTAGAAGTCGTTTATACACATGAAAAATTGCTTCAGGAAAAAATCTAGTAGCAGCAACGAACGGCAAACAACCAACAACTTTTCAAGCAGATGCAACAATTACAACATTGCAATCAATATAAATTATATAAGTTTGAATTATAAGTTTGTATTAAATGAAGAAGAAACAGAAGAAAAAAATTGTGTATAAAATACACAGTAGAAAAGAAACTAGAAATAGTTTTGCAGCATGAACGTTGTTTCAATTGCTGGTAAGATTGAAAAAAAAAACATGTTAATTTTTTTTTTTTGGTTTTTTTTTGTGATGGCTATCAAAGCAAGTTCTGCTGTTGTTAAATATTTTTATGCTTTTTCAACCTCAACTACTGGCCATGTATTTATGTAGAAAAAACATGAAACATTTTTTCAAGTTATAAAGTATATTTGCAACCGTCTAAGCACAAGTATTACAGCATTATTTAGTACTATTTTTTTACACTTCATTAAGAAAAAAATCATGTACAAAATACATCATCATCATATTGCAAATGCAAATTGTTTTGCCTTTCAATCAATGGCAGCGTTGATTATACTTAATACTTGAATAAAAATTTTCTTGCTATCAAGAATAATGACTTCCCAAACATATTTGCCTGTAAAAAAAGCCAGGCACTGCTGATTGAAGGCATAATTGATTTTAAACCTTAATTTTAAATAATTTAATTTTCTAGATTTTTAAAGCCATATAAAGCCCAGGCTGTAAAAAAGTATAGATAAAGCAAAAGGATATTTAGAGCAAATGTAGACCATGAAGTAGCCATGGAGTCTTAGTAATACTATAGATTTTTTTATTTAAAATCAGCTCACAACAAGCTTTTTTCTTTAAAATCTGTTCCTACTCTGACAGGATTTTCTTCATAAATTTTGTGATCTGGAATATTAAGCCAATGAAAAACTTCATTAAAACTCAACCACCCTCACGATCCGTTGCAGTTATACATAAAGAAAAACCCCGTACTAAATTCAAGTATTTTCTACTTACTTTGAGTATTCTTAAATTGTGTACAAAAATTCTTATTTTATGTACTACTATTAGTATAAATTTTTTACATAGTCGCAGTGTGTTAATATAATAATAAAAATAATAAGAATTAGCCTACAAACGTCGCATTACATGCAGCTGGGTTATACTGGATTTTATCTGTCGTTCTTTCTATACTGAGTTAGCTGAGTGGTCTAAGGCGTTGGCTTACAAACATGATGAGCTAAGTTCAGTACCAGGAATGAACAAAAATAAATTTTAAATTAAATAAATTAAGGAAAGTGCGACCTTAGCTCGCACACGAAGTGTTCCATACGAATTGTATCCCTTTATTTATATCCCTTTTCATTTTTGCCCTTTTTTCTTTTTGCAATTTTTTCGTTTTGCTTTTTCGTTTAATTTTAGTTTTTTTAGTTTTTTAAGTTTTTTGTTTATTTTTTTTTGCGATTTCGTGTTTTGCAATTTTTTGTTGTTTTTGCCGATTTTTGTAGTTGTGGCAACTTTTTGTTATGGCGTATTTTTTTGTTTTAACGTTTTTTTCGTTTTTTGACGATATATTTAGTTCTAGCAATTTATTTTAGTTTTGGCGCTTTTTGTAAGTTTTGGCGCTTTTTTCGGTTTTTGTTGATTTTTTTAGTTTTAAAGATATATTTTGTTTTGACACTTTTTCTGGCGATTTTTCGGTTTTTGGCGATTTTTTAGTTTTGGCGCATTTTTTGTTTTGTCGCTTTTTTCGTTTTGGTGATTTTTTCCATTTTTGGTAATTTGTTTCGTTTTTTACGATAGTTTTAGTTTTAGCGATTTTTTTTATTTAAGTGCTTTTTTCTTTTTGACGACTTTTTTCGGTTTTTGCGCTTTTTTTAGTTTTTTTGCGATCTTTTTAGTTTTGGTGATTTTTTGCGCTCAGCGTTTTTTTAATTTTGGTGCTTTTTTCATTTTAGCGATTTTTCGTTTTGACATTTTTCTAATTTTTGGAATTTTTTAGTTTTAGGGTTTTTGAACATTTTCAGAGGTTACCTCTTACGGATTCCAAGATACAGCATATTGTCTAAATTACATAGTCAAAATTACATTAACTGATAGAACACCCTTTAATTTTCATTGCTTTAAAAATCAGTGTTAATTGATGTAGTCTATTCTACAAACTACACCAATTAACACGAACTTTGAAAATTTAAAGTGTCTATATATAATAAGAGTATTTCAACATATTTCGCTGCTCGCTTTAGAACGCCCTTTAGTTTTTAACTGTCATTTATTTGTTGTTGTAGCGGCAAAAGTTTTACATGTTCTGTGAAAATTTCAGGTCCGTAGCTCTTACGGTTCCCGGGAAAACAGTCTGTGATAGACGGCTAAAATTAAGTATTTTGCACTTTAATATTCCGACTTAATCAATCTTTCTGTACTTGATTTACGAAAAACCGGAATTACCGTACTTTTGACACCGCCTCGGACTAATTTCAGTGTATGGAACAGGTTTCGTTAATTCATCCAATGTAATAGTTTCGTTAATCTAATGCGAATATTTAATTATATTGACGAAATAAGTTCATCATTTTAATGATATTGTTTTATTATAATAATAAAGTTACATCATTATTTTAATGAAACTATTTCATTGTTTTAATGAAACTATTTCATTAATTTAATGAAATTATTCCTCTGCTTTAACAAAATTATTTCATTATTATTTTATTATAATAATGAAATTATATCATTATTTTAATTAAACTATGTGATTATTTTAATGAAACTATTTCATTAATTTAATGAAATTATTCCACTGCTTTAATAAAATTATTTAATCATTAAGTAAGCTCATTAACTTCAACTTTCGGGTATTTAAATTTATTAACAATTCAATGCTACAAGTATTTACATACGATAGACACAAATAACACTGTGCAACAAAATGAAACTTTTGTCGTGACTCTTAATCACCACTTTTTTTTATTTTTTATGTGTTATGGTCCCCTTACTACAAAGACAGTTGAAATATACGATTCTATGAATACCTTTTTTCCAATAACTTAGGAAGAGTAGTCGAATTTTATTACAAAAACTACTGGAAAAAAATTTAAGCCGTTCTAAAATTATGTACTCAATGATATCGAAATTATTCAGACCACAATAATGAAAAATATTTTTTTTATGCAAAATTGGAAAATTTTAATTTTTTAGACATTTATAAAAATCGAAACTAACAAAATCTTACAGTTTTTATTAACTGATCATAAAGTCACACATACTTGAGAAAAGGTAATCCAATTTGATCACAAGAGCCACAAAAATCTTGAATTGAATATAATTTTTTAAATATTCAATAGTTTCGAAATTATTCAGACCACAATGATGAAAAATATTTTTTTACGCAAAATTGGAAAATTTTCATGTTTTAAAAATATATTAAAAATCGAAAAAAAAAAACTATTTTTATTACTAAATATTAAAGCCACTTATACTACAAACAAAATAAGCTATATTTCATGAAAATCGAATGAGAATTATTGATTTTATTCATAATAAAGTGAAATTACCTGATACTTGCAAAAAACTGCGACTATTTACACTGTAAAATAAAATAAATTTTTGCTTTTAATTACAAAGTTCTATCGGCAGATTCTGAGACGGGCCGTCAAAAAAATATGTACATGCATCGGCGTTTTGAAGGTTTACATCTGGAATTTATTTTATGGTGAGCTAAATTTTTTGTAATTTTCGATTTTTGTATAAATTTTTAAAAAACAAAAATTTTTATAATTTTTATAATTTTTTTTCATTGCGATCTGAATAATTACGAAAGCATTGAGTATATAAAAAAATAATGTTGTTTCAACGGCTTAAAGGTAATTTTATATCAAGCTTTCTAGTGCTTTTTGTAATAAAATTGGACTACCCCTTCCCAAGTTATGATGAAGTCGGTGGAGCAGAGCAGCCTCTTCAAAAATACCAGATTTAAAAAAAACTAAATATATGATCTATAGAATTTTAAGTTTCTACTATTTTTTGTAGTTAGAGGACCATGACACAAAAAGTATAGTAGGTGGTGACCAAAAGTCATGACAAAAACTTCATTTTGTTGCATACATAGTCTAGTCTGTGGCAATCATATTTTTTTGTTGTTGAGTTTTACAGCGTGAGAGTAGAAAATTTTAATTAATAAATATTTCGATCAAAGTCGGTCTTCAGCGACTTTATATAAAAGGCAGTTTAATTTCATTTTCTCATAACTTATTAAACTAATTTAAATAGCGGATTTCGTTCAACATAATTCAAACATAAATTTCTTTATTTTCTTAATCAACAAATAAACACTTGTTCATTGGCAAGTATTAATATTAAAAGCGCATGCATATGAAAAAAGTTGATGGGAAATCGATAATCAACCAAATAAATGGTCGTAAATGAATCCATTTAATACTTGCTCACCTTGGAGTAACTGCATCAGTCAACAGTTAAAGCAAATAATATTATTAATTTGTGTAATTGCTGCTGCGGCTTATATTTATTACCAGCTGCAATCCGGTGTGATTCTCTAACTGCATCATAATGAATTTAAATAAAATAAGTTATGAAATTTATATTTACTTATTAAACGAAGAAGATCTTTGAAAAATGTTTGTAATATTTTATAATAATTTTGTACGTCACAAGCTAATAAATATCATCGTAACTATTGATCATATTACAAAGTGCTGTTAGTGCGAATTGAGGGGAACTGGAATGTTAATTTTTGAATATTTTATTAAATGAAATCTTTTGCACCAAAATTAAAGTCTCGTTATACATTAAATTAAGTTATTTGCTTAAAGTTTAAAGGCTCACTATTAACTAGCTCCAGTGAAATAGCAATACGGTAAATGGAACTGACACGAAACAAGTCACGTGACCGATCCCCAGGTGATAGGGACCAGTCCTAGTTCTAACACTTCCTATGAAGTGGACCACCCACTTTTACATGGCGATGGCCTAGGATGGGGTTAATTGATACTTTGTATGCACCTTTTAACTTGTCTCTGAACTATCTTGTAGAGTCCCAGAGCTGTAATTATCGATTAATTTATTTTTTTATTGTTACAAATCCAAGTAGAAATTGTATTTTATTTTTAAGCGGTGTCTTTGATAGGACTCGAACCGGCAACCTCCGGCATGATAGGCTAGCACACTACCCACTCCACTACAGGGGAACTAATATTTCAATGTTATAAATACCAGTTAAGCTGGAGTTAATATCTGAATATAATTACGGAACAAGTTCGTGAGTGGCATGGCAGTCTCATTGAAGGGAGACAATTAATATTATATAGATACTATGTGATAGGCCTTAGATCCAGCTGCATCGAATTTGTTCAGTGCCGTTTACCACAATACTAGCCGGAGTACCAACTAAACTGACTGAAAATGGTTAATATGTGACCATTTATACAATATGTCTTTTTTCATCATTCACTACTCCTTATTTTTGGTACCAGTCTCATTTGCTCAAGTCATAGGACGAGTAATTTTGGATCAATTGTCACGAAATTTTCCGCAGGGAAGAGTTCAACCTCAGAATGAAAGATAAGAAGTTGAACTCCGTTTGGTTGACAAAGTATTACATATTGGATTTAAGAAATTTGTATCGTTGGCTCTCATTCTAAACGTACACGCAAAGAAAAAACATGGTTGAGGTAACCATAATCGCAGAGCAACATACTATGATTGAATATATGGTTAAATATATGGTTAAAAAATCTGTTTTACATATAATATAGTGAAAAAAACACATATATATATATATATATATATATATATATATATATATATATATATATATATATATATATATATATATATATATATATATATATATATATATATATATATATATATATATATATATATATATATATATATATATATATATATATATATATATATATATATATATATATATATATATATATATATATATATATATATATATATATATATATATATATATATATATATATATATATATATATATATATATATATATATATATATATATATATATATATATATATATATATATATATATATATATATATATATGGCGCAAAACAACCGTATATACGGCTCCAAATTGCAATATATCGTTTGAAATAACCATATATATGGTTCAAAACAACCATATATATGGTTGAAAATTACAATATGTGGTGTAAAATAACCATATATGGTCCAAGACAACCATATATATGGTTCAAAATTACAATATATAGTTTGCAATTACCATTTATTGTTCAAAATAACCATATATATGGTTAAATTTTATTTCTTTAACTGGTCAGTGTGTGGAATTTTAAATAAAAAGTATTATTTATTCTTACATAGATATGTACATACATATTTGCTGACACATTTTTATTGACAATTCGCCACGTTCTGAAACCCATTTCGTTTTGAATTATTGCAGCTTTTCAGTTAATATTCATGTTTCAGATGTTTGAGATGTTTTATCCGAAATAAGCTACGAATGCAGTAAATTGTCCTATGGACGAATATTAATTGCTAGCATTTATCAGTTTGTGTTATTTGTAATTTATTTTTTTATTCTTATTTTTTTAACCAAGCGATACACAAAATCAAACCAACAGTTCTCAAGTAAAACAAAAAACTTACATAAAAGCATTCAACCAAGGGATAGAAACAAAACTTTTTTTTTGGAAGCAGAGAGCCATGTCTCTTTTGTAACCAAATCTTGATTGCAAGTAAAGTGTTTTAAAATATTATAGACAAGAACCATATTTTATTGTTATAGAACTATACTGTTGTTGAATTTTTTAAATATACCATGACAGTAGCTCGAATTTTTTTAATAATAATATTGTTAAATTCAACAATGTTGCTATTAATATGAGTGCTAATAATGTCATGATTAAATGTAAGCATGGGTTTTTGTCGTAAGCTAATTAAGGTTCACAATTGTTTAGAACAATAATAATTTATTTGCTACAACCATAAGCTATATCGGAAAACATGACATTGTCTTTTCTTTGCGTGTATATACAAAAATTGTATGCTCTATAATTTTGATTGTAATTTTTAAAAGGCCCTTTTAAGACGGACAACGAGATTGAGTCCTTTGACCTTAGATTTTTTTTTAACAAACATATCCCGTAAAGCGATTCAACTTATCTTTAGCGAGAATCGAACCTACGACTTTGTAGTTAATAGGTAATGTGACCAGAAGGTTCTTGTCAAAAGCGGGATAAGAACGGTTGAAAAGCGGGACTCTGAAGAAAATATGACCAAAAAAGCGGCATTTTATAAAATATCTTATGGAAAGTGGGATGTTGCAAATACACTCATGATAATATATAATTTTTTATAAATGTATGCAACTATACAGTTCCATATCGTTAGCTAATATGTGAAATAACGTAACTAACAAAAAATTTAAAGTGGCATTTCCAATTATTCAGTCTGTTCATAGAATCCGATACGGAATTGGATTGGAAACGGAACTCCAATCCAACTCCAGTTGTGAATGGGCTTATGAAAACGTAACAAAATTGGTTTGTTCAAAAAGTCGTTATTTTAGTTCAAAATTCAGCATATCGTTTACAAAGTTGTATTTTTAGTGATTAGAAGATGGGAAAAATTTGCTCTAGCTATTAAATGCATAAATTAAATGGATTCTAAACTCCAATTCATGGACAATTAATTCCGTTTCTGAACAGAAATTTCCCAAATTCAAGCACAAACGGTTTTCATGAAGACAATTAACCGGTTTTGTAGAGAAAATGATGCCAAACCAATCCGTATTGGATTCTATGAACAGAGGGATTAATTATTACATCGAAGCCCTTGTCCCTACAAATTTTCAAACTTAATAAAACGAAATGAAGAGATTTTTTACTTCAGTCACTTAAAATATTTTATTTAGTCTTTTTTCTTTCCTATAAAATTAAAAACAGTGCAGTTATGTAATTTTGCATTTCAGCTAACGATATGTTCTGCTGAAATTCATTGAGTTACAGGCCTTAAAATTTAAAAAAGTGCATTTCTAGATATTTTTTAAAAAATTATCATTTTTATCAAACGAAAATTTTATAAATTGCTTTAAGCCTGAAGATAATTTTTCGTCTTTAACGTATGAAACATAAAATCGTTAGGACCCCACAAAACATAAGAAAGTTGTAAGTAAGTCAATGAGTGAATAAATCCGAAGTAATTTTTTATAAAATTCAGTTTATAGTCAAAAGAATATTTTTAATCAAAAGTTCTGTTTTTTCACTTAACGTCTTGTAACTTTGTTCTATTTTGTCGCTTCTTAAGCATTTTATATATCATGTGCTCTTCACCAAATTAGTTTCAACTTTGGGCTTTAAAGGCTATTTCGGGATTTTCGTCTCATTTTAATGTAGAAAAATTTTAATTGAAGGTATCAATGTTAGCCGAACTCTATGGTTTTTAAGTCGTTCAATTTAATTTTTGCAATAATCAATAATTTTCAATACTACGTGCCCTACTTGACTTCACCATCCTCACACTGTGAAAGGTATAACAAGAGCTCTGATCGTGGTTAATCTTGAAATATCATGGTGTTCAGTTCGACCCTTATACAGTCAAAAATTTGTCTTTGTCTTTTCCATTATTACATGCATTTAAAATTGCTTTCGCAGTAAAAATAATTTAATTGATGAATTAAATTGAACGAACTTATGCCTGAAAAATTAAGTATCTTTGGACTAGAAATTTTTAAGTATTGAGTTTTGAAGCAATGTCTAAAAACACACTTTTTTCAATTTTAAGTTCCTTTAACTCTATGACTTTTTTTCGATCAACACAAGAAATATCTATTTTGCTGAGTTGAAACATTTTCGATATTTTTGGAAATAATTTAAAAACAGAACTATAGATTTTAAAACTCGAAAAAGTGGGATAAAGAGGGATAATAATTTGAGGCGGGATCGACCTCTTAAAAGCGGGATAGTACCTCTTAAAAGCGCGATGTCTGGTCAGGTTATTCATAGGCCACACAACGGCACAACGCTTACACGATGTTGCAGAACTTCCGCTTCTTCTCTTTTATTCTGATATTTACCACTTTTTTTTATCTTATTTGACCGAACTTTATTACAGATTTGAAACAAACAAACAAACAAACAAACAAACCCACGTTCATTTTTTTATATTTACATTATCGTACATATCGCACCCTAAATACAAAAGGGTCACAACTCAAAATTTTCCAAAACTGACTTTTTTCCATAAATTAATTCAGAGTACACATCTCTAACTACTGCAAAATTTTCTTTCACATCACTATCTTCTTTAACTGGAAAAAAACAATTATGTCTATTTTTATGTTAGTGTGTTGCTTCTGCACGATGAACTAAAGAGAATTATTTTGAGATGCGTTAATGTGCTCAAGAGCAACTGATTACTTTTATTACACATAAAGAGTTTTATTTTGAGTTCTGTCTCTATTACTGTAAAAAATGATAAATTTCGTGGTATATTATTTTGCATTGTGCTTCTTTAGTTGGAAAAAGTGAGTTCAATTATCATTTGAAGAGGCACAACCTGAGATAATATCACTAGTTAATCGAAAAAATTTCAGTTAAAGAGTGATAAATCAAAATTTTATTTTATTTTCGCAAACATAAAATAAAATTTAAAAAAGTATAGCAGAACCTTCTTCAATATTGAATTTTTTCATAATGGAACAATATTTTCTTTAAATATTACAATCATTTTTACATAAACAGTTTTTTGTCTCTCCTAAAATTTTGGTATTTTGAGTTCTGACCCTTTTGTATTTAGGGTGCGATATATTTGGAAACGATTGGCTAAAGATTTTGTAATTTTGTTTACAGTCTCGATAATTACTAGATAGCATTGAAATGCATTGTGATTATCAACTAGAGATGGTATGGTGAGAAAAACATCAGTAATAATTAGGGTTTCATTTAGTCGGGCTTCTGCTTTAATTGGTTAATCGCTGGATTAATTAATTGAGGTTTTGGTTCAATCGCTTAATAATTGGCTAATTTCGTTATTAGTCGGTTAACCGATCAATAAAATTTTTTCATAAATTAGCTAATTTCAACAAATAAAAATTCATAATGTTGAAACCATAGATTATACGTAGATAGTCAACTGGGCTCCTGTCAAAAAAAAATGGACAACTTTCTCTTTACACCCATGGGTATTTTGTTATCCAACCAGTGATGCCATTAGGATACCAAAGATACATTTTACGTATCTTTTGATGACTTTACGTACCATGTATAATCCTGACATTTTTCGTATCTTTTGAATCTGTACACACAATGGACAGAAATAAAATATTAAGCTTTCCGTCTCTGACAAAGTTTTTTAAACTTATCATTTCGTTATGAATACTAAAAAAAAGCCTTTACTCGTATATTAATTTTTACAAACATTAATTTGTTTTGACAACGTCCAAAGATAGTTACATATCGACCCCTTAGCGCCAAATGATCGTAAGCGACATTTTGTAAGAAACTAATTTTTTAATGAAATCAAAATTTTGTGAGCCTACCCATAGTTTAAAATCATTAAAATGTCAAATTTGTTGTTAACTTTTGAAATACAGGCCATAACATATGATCGTAAGCGACAGTTGATGAATATAAATCATGTTTAAATGTATAATAACAAACCCTTTTCCTGAAAAATTAAATTTTTGTCGCTTACGATGATTTGGCGTTATAATTAATTTTAAAGTTTGCTTACTGTATTTTTAAAAATTACATACCTAATATTTATGACTTAAATACATATAAAAATGAATTTATATGATATCATTTTCTTTACAATATTCATTAAATATGAAATAAAAATGTTATGTTAATATATCAAAATGCGCGAAATGATCGTAAGCGACATATTGTAAAAAGCAAATTTTTTTATTGAAATCAAAATTTTATGATTTTTTTTAGTTTAAAATCGTAAACATATCAACTTTTTTGATAACTTTTGAAATACAGGCAATAAAATTTTATCGTAAGCGACAGTTTATGAATATAAATCATGTTTAAATACAATAAAAACCCTCCTCCTGAAAAATAAAATTTTTGTCGCTTACGATCATTTGGCGCTAAGGGGTCGATATGTTAAACGTTAAAAACTGATTTTAAAATTTTTTTCAAAATGTATCTCTTTGGGAAAAAATGTATCTTTTTGGAAACTAAAATGTATCTTTCTCGAAATTTCACTGGCAACACTGTATCCAACACACTGAGAGAGGCAACTCAACACTCATCAGAGAGCGTAATTTTTGCACTTGAAAATGCACTGAAATTTATTTGTTTTGCACACACAAACACTATTTTTATATTATTTAATTTTTTTATTTGTTTTTTAATAAATTTTATGTTTCTTCTTGCTGTAATTTTAAAATATCTTTTTAATTTTGTTGACATTTGTGTGTTGAAATTTATCAAAGTTTTCAACCGTTTTTTTTTCATTCAACAGTATTGCATTTTTGTTACTATTTGGGACAATTTTTTTAGTGCCAAATAGAAAAAATGCAAAAAAATGTTTAGCGAATCAAAATTTTTTGAGCTCAAATGCATTAAAAATTATTCTAATTTCATATTTTCATTAAATAAAGCAAAATTAATTGTATATAACAACTAGGAATTCGTGTTTAAAAAATATAAATTTTATAAAATACTTTTTGTACAACTAAGTATAATTTTGGTGCTGTGGGGAACATTTTATTTTAAACCAATACTAATACAAAATATTCTAATAACACATTCTTAGACTTAGGTTTTTGACTGCAGACTTAGGTTTTTGAAGTTTTAGTTGGATATCTACGTATAATCTATGGTTGAAACCATGTCAAATCGATCAAAAAAATGCCATTCTCGGAAACCCAACTTCGATTGGGATAATATTTAACACAAATATTACTCATTATAAGTATTGAAAAAATTAAAATTTTCAGACCTCGTCGAGGGTCGTTTCTGAAATATACCGTCATTTAAATTGGAAAATTTTTTAAACATTTTACTAAATTGGCTATAAAAAATCCAAAAATAACTTTTAACCTACAAAAGTGGAAAAGTTTTATTTGATGTTATTTTGCAGGTCAAAATAAGGTTTTGATATGATGTGCATCTTGATTTTTTCCGCAAGTAGTTCAAAGGTCATTTGTAGAGGTCTTGAGCTCAAATGCCTATATCTCAAAAAACATGTACATAATAATTCTTTAAAAAAAATACATGTTTGTTTTAAAACTCTCTTCTATACATTCGGGAAGTTTCAAGGTGTTGCTACTTCTAGTTTTGGAGTTATAGAGTAAAAGATGGCCCAAACTTTGACTTAAGCTTATTAATACAATTGTTACACTATTTCCATTTCTTTTATTTTTGGAATGTTTAAATTTTTTTAATGTATTTTTCTAAAACAATTAGGATGTGCTGAACGCGGGAAAAATATTAACTTTTTCAGTTCGGCCATTGTCCAGATAACGGGACAGTCGTGTTTTTCAATCTGCACTTGCTTTTAAAGCGCCATCTAAGTCAAAAGCTCATTCGATTAACATTATTTGCATATTGAAACGCTGCTAAATTAAGGCCCCTATTATGATTCACAACTCAACTAGGTTGAGTTGTCAATGCTACGACCCAACTCAACCATTTTTTTTATTATGATTGACAACTAATTTTAGTTGTCTTCGAAAAAATTTTCGAAAAAAGGTTCTTATCTATACTCTCTGTTTTTTGAAACCATAGTAGCCATCACAAAATTTTTTAAATATTTTTAGCTTTGACCTTACTATATTTTGTTGCGATTTTATAATTTATGAATATGGCAACAATATGGGTTGACAAATGGGATAGATTGGCGCCTAAAAGTAACACAATGGTGGAAATAAAAACCAAAACACAACTGATAAAAAAACAACTGCTTTGATGAAGTTGTATTTCTAATAAGAATTTGACAACTACGACTCAACTATCAATTTAGTTGTGAATCATAATAGGGGCCTAAGCTTCGAATAGTTGATCGGATAAAAAATGGCTTGGCTATAACTAATCGATAAAAAAACGAACACGCATATTGCTTAAGCCTTTTCGGGTTTTCTGCAGAAACACCCAGGGTCTTGTCAGGAATCGAACCTGCGACCTCCCGGTTAATAGTCGAGCATACTTTCCACCAGACTACGGGGGGTACCCAATAACATTTTATGAAATTTTTGTTGATTTTCTCCAGTTGTAGTCATTTTGGAAGATGCTTGTTTGTACCACAAATAATAACAAAATCCATAGTTTTATACTTTTATTGAAAAGTTATTCGATTTCAAAAACTTTAAGTCATAACGGACCGAAATCGGATAAAAAGTAAAAATGTTATAATAAAAAACGCTCACCTAAAATGCTGCGAATCACGACTAATCTCTCATATGGGTCGTGTTTTGCTTGCGTAATTTCTAAAATGTATTTCAATGTATTTTGCAGAGGATAGCCAACCTACATACTGTTATTGATTTCAGAATAGTAAAAGTTATGCAAGCGAAATGATCCAAGTAGAACCGTCTTTAGATTTAACCTGCAGTAAATCTCGTAACCGTTGTCTTCAACGTACTTGTCCTATGACTGCCGTGGCTAGTCCTCGGGAGCCAGTCACATGATTTGTCTTGTGACAGGCTCTCTTCCCTTTAGGGAGGTTAGCATTCAACAACAGAATTAATTGAATATAGAGTTTTCGTTGAACTGAAATCAGAGTTAAATTTTTTCTGTGTGAATCAAGAAAATAATTTTATATTAGCAATCATAATTATTTTTGATCATGAGTGATTGAAGGAAGCCCTTCACGTGAGCGGTGACCAACTTCATTATTAACTTTTGTAACATCATCATTGACACTATCGTTGATATTATAATGAAGAAGAATAAAATATTGTATGAATATTTATAATTTATTGAGTGACAAGTGGTTTATTTTTTACTTAAGCCGCATTCTATCTTACACACACACACATTCCGTAATATTTTAAACAAATTAAAACTTAAAAAACATGAATACTATTAAATATTTTAAAGATTTATCGGCTTGCAGAAGTTAGCGAATATTTTGTAATTCTTATTACAAAACATAAAGAAAGAATTAAAGCAAAGAATCTGTGTTGCATTTCTAAAAATAAAACATTTAAATAAATAAATCTATCTATAAAATGACATTCAATAAAAAACTTTTTCCTCTTCGAGGCTTTTAAATGAATTCTAAATTTTTATCTTTCTTAAAGATGTTTGAGAATTAGGTTAAGAAGCTAACTAACATCTACGTAACATGCAACCAAGCAACAACATTCAACACACAAGTGAGAAATATCTAATGGAATTACTAATGCTGACTTTAGACGACATGTTTTTTACATATGGCTTATTAGGTGTGTGAGACATATGTAACTTCGCATGTTTATCAAAATTGTCAATTTACAGACGGTTTATAATATTTGCTTTCACACGTACATGTGCAATTACATCTGACATAACCTCTGAGTGTTCACAACATCTGAGTTTTTGCACAATTTTCGTAAATATATAAAGCTTTTTAATGTTTTTTCAGCCAAACCACACTTTTGATAATATAATACAGCTGATGTCAGATGCCTTGTCAGATGAAAATAGAACACGCTCTAATTGAAAATTTTTCATCTGACTTTGCTTCTGTAAATGTCATCTGACAATGTTTCATATGTTTCACACGGCATGTATCACTTTTGCAATGGGAAATTTGACAAGTCAGATGTAAAATACATGTCGTCTAAAGTCAGCATAACCACTATACTAGAAAGATTTTATGTTGTATTTGTTACAACTTGCAAGCTAGAAAAGATTCTTGCGAATATTTAGTTGTTTTCTTGACATAAGCTGCATTTGCTCTAGAATTTTTACTTTTTTTTACCATTTTAGACTTGCTTGCTGCTGCCTTTTGTAATTATTACGGCTTTGCAGTTTGCTTTGAGGTGTTGTGTACTATTTATAATTGTTTTTGATTAATTGCATATTTATACAAACTCAAAGAAAAAGTATGTTAAATGAAAATGTTCTTTTCAAGTTTTGACAAATTAAACAGTGAAAGTTCGTTTTGTTGGACTTTTCTTTTATTGTGAAGGTTATAACCTTCTAACGTGTGCTGTATATTTTAATTCTATTTTTCATTTTATTTAAAGTTGTTTTTAAAAGATCTTTCAGATGTAGGAAGTTTAATTAACCCGGCAATTCCCACACCTTTAATAATTGAATATAAACTGATTTCTCTTTATAAATAATATGAGTGCGGGCCCTAAGTAGTCTATCTTCTTCTGCTTCTTTTTTATTTGCATATCCATTACTGGATGTTAGCCGTTACATGCAATTTATGTTTACAAAATGCTTTCACTATATTATTAAATATTTCACGGCATCTAGCCGCGTGAATAAGATCGCCAATGGAACTCACCCCTATCCAGTGTCTAATATGTCTTAGCCACTACCCAGTTTTAATGTTCTTTGAATCTTATTGCAGAGCAGTGAATGTATATGAAAGAAACTATACAAAAAAAAACAGATTTTTCACAGCTGATACAATGTAGGTTTTTAAGCGAGAAAGTTCCACATACTTAGAGTTTTAGTGCTGAAAATGGTGATGACTTTCAGCGCTTCAAAAAGCGCTTTTTGTATCGAAAGTGTAGTACTCCGAAACGGGAACTCGCCATACAAAGATCAGCAGTGATATGAGCAGGTTTGTAAGCACTACTTTTATTCACTCATAGTAAAAACCTGCCTTATTTGAGGCAATTTTTTTACTGGGTATAGTTTCTTTCTGCCAAGACCTCTTCTACCTTCTATTCTTCTTTCAATTATAAGTTACAGCAGCGCATATTTTTCACCTCTTGTTATATGCCCAAGATATGCAGTTTTTCTACGTTTAATTATCGGGAATAGTACACGTTCTTTATTCAATAAATTCAGTGCTTCTTGATTTGAGACTCGGTCAATCCAACTGATTTTCATTATTCTCCTATCACACCACATTTCAAAGTAGTATATGTAGACATATAAAAATAATAAAAGGTCTATGCAGGTACAGGGTGTTTTTTTTAGAGGTATAGAACTTCGAATTGAAATAAAACACAAGAAAATCGTTTTAATGTCCATCAATTTGGCTTTATTGGAAGGATAATTTTATGCCATTAATGTTTAAATATGATTTCGGGCATGTGGCCGCCGCGGCTGGCCCGAATAAAGCCAATTCTACAGGTCCAATTTTCAACCACTTTTTCGAGCATATGGGGCCGTATGTTGGCAATAACGCCACGAATGTTGGCTTCCAAGTCCCCTAACGTTTCTGGTTTGTTGGCGTAGACGAGCGACTTCACATATCCCCAAAGAAAATAATCCAATGGTGTCAAATCACACGATCTTGGTAGCCAATTGACAGGTCCATTCCGCGAAATTATGCTCTCATCGAATGTTTCCTTCAATAAATCGATTGTGACGTGCGCTGTGTGGCATGTAGCGCCGTCTTGTTGGAACCACAACTCATCCACATTCATGCCATCCAATTCGGGAACAAAATAGTCGGTTATCATGGCTCTATACCGGTCTCCATTAACGGTAACTGACTCTCCAGCATTATTTCGGAAGAAGTATGGCCCAATGACTCCACCAGCCCATAGAGCACACCAAACAGTCAGTTTTTGTGGATGTAATGGCGTCTCAAGGGTCTCATGTGGATTCTCTTCACTCCAAATGCGGCAATTTTGCTTGTTGACGTAGCCATTCAACCAAAAATGAGCCTCATCACTGAACAAAATTTTGCGATTTTGCTTGCGGTAAACTTCGCGAACTGAACCATTAGTTTCGAAATAAATTTGCACGATTTGCAAGCGTTGTTCTTTTGTCAACCTGTTCATGATGAAATGGCAAACCAAACTAAATATTAATCACTTGACAGCTGACAAAATGGCCGCCAGTTAAAAAAGTGATGCCAACTTAAAGTTCTATACCTCAATAAAAAACACCCAATATAAAAGTGGACAAACATATATATACTTTTGAAATTTTTAAAATTTACGTTTTTTGAGATATAGCGATTTTAATTTTCGGATATGTAAAATTTTTTTTACATTTTTAATGTGTTCCGAAGAGGGCCTTCTTACCTTTCAAACGATATATTACTGACTTCTGTAACTCAAACATTTCTTGAGATATTTGTAATTATGTAAGTAAAGTCAACTTTTTTAGATTTAGTTTTTAAGTCTTGACGACGGTCTATCTTCATGTCTAGTTGGCCCAGGTGCATAACATTTTGTATCCCTGTTTTGTTATATTAAAAAGTCTATATCGAGTTTCATTAAAATCGGAGAGGGTGAGGTCAATTTCGCCCTTTTTCTTAGTGGATTCGAAGTGGAATAATAATAATAATAATAATAATAATAATAATAATAATAATAATAATAATAATAATAATAATAACGTAGGGGAAATATTGAAGCAGACCAAAACTGTAAAGGGTCCCTTTCCGACCCCCTTACGTGTCTCAGTAGTTAGTTGCTCAGTCTACCATAGGGTAGGCCTACCAAAGATACGCGTCAAAACTAGCGTTTTCTCTGCACTTTAGTGACTGGTAATTATCGACTTCGATTCTCATTACGGAGTCCTTAGTAATTGCTAGCATCTGACTTTGACTGAGTTGCCCTGCCCCATAGCCTCCACAACTATCATGTGTTCTCAGTCTAATACTAGCCAATGCTGGACATTCACACACAATGTGCGCTGTTGCCTCAAATTCTTTCAGGCATATTTTTCAAGTATCATCAGGTAAGATTTTCATCTTAGTTAGCCAGATGGTACCTGAAATTTGCATGTCCTGTAATTAACGCAGTTAACCAGCTTAAGGTTGTCCGGTTATACCAATGAACCGTATCCGCTGTTCTGCCCATGGGCTCCTTGAGCACCATACGAGCCTGCATACATATTGTAGTCTCCCGCCATCTTTGCAGGCTTTTGGAGTTCAGCGACTGTAGAACCATAGTTCTCATCGTATCATACCCCAGCGCAATCCTGGGTTCTGGTCAGCAAAACGTCACAGCAGATTTTTATTTTGCAAGTTTATTTGCTACTTCGTTTCCCGTTATACCGATGTGCCCCTTAGCCCACACCAGTGTTACCTCACTGACAGAGGCACACCTATTGATTTTTTAAACACATTCTGGCACTAGTATGGAGTACACGTGCGTTTGCCACATGCATCTAATCACCGACTGGTTATCAATTGCGATTAGAATTCTCTTCCTCTCCACTTTACTCTCAATCAGGTGGTCCAATGCATGAATCAATTCAAGCATTTCTGCCTGATAAACGGACATGTACTTCCCTAAACGCAAGATACAGGAGAGTCCTAACTCGCTTGAGTGAACACCTAATTCTGCTCTTGCATCAATAAGAGATCCATCAGTAAGAATGCTGATGTCACTCTTCATATGCTCATTGTGTATCTTCCCATCCGCAATGAGTGTCCGATGTAGTCTTTTGCCTAACCTTCTTCTACTCATGCGTTCGAAAGGCACTTGAGTCTCCCTAACCTCCTTATGTCCAAAATACTTCTATGCCTTGTGTTGGATCCAAAGTGATGCCAAGTGGCATCACTTTCCATCCGCAGTGATGACATTGCTGCCGTTTTCTTTATAAATAAGTCCAACGGCGGAAATCCAGCACTGCTTCTTAGAAGCCTTCGTCCACCAGACAACCGATGCGTAAGCAATTGTGGGTCTAACCATCATAGTGTAGATCCAGCATGCAGCCTTAGGCGAAACTCCCTATCTTTGACCACACACCCTTCTACATTGATCTAGTATGCTTTTCACCTTTTATATCTTCAAATGAACTTGATCATTCCAGGTTAGCTTTGTATCTAGCGTTAACTCTAGATATTTAACCTTCCTAGAGACATTAATTTCCGACCCAAAAAAGTATTCAAGGATTAAACGCTCTATCTTTTCTCCTACGAGCAAATAGAATAGCGACTGCACCACGATTCGGTTACCCTGAGAGATTGTCTGATGCAGCCCAGAATGGTGTCCATGAACCAACCACCAACCATCAGTGCTACGGCATCAGCTTACTTTATCGCGCGTATGTCCATTAAGTGCAGTCTTCGCAAAAGGCTACCTACGGTAATGTACCACAGTAGAGGGGAAATAACCCCTCCATGCGGAACACTGAAACTTCCATTTGTGAGATTTATATCCCCAAATCGTAGCATAGAATCGATCTATTCTAAAATAATGTCTCCCATTCCGCAAAAGCTGTTCTCAGCTTATCATAAAATATCTTATCAGACGCTCCTTCTATGTTCATAAAAACGGATATAGCGACGCCACCATTGTTAATATCTCTTTCCGCCACTCTAACAAGTTTATGTAGAGCCATCTCCGTAGAGATGCTTACCCAATAAACACGCTGACATCTACTCAGAGGCCTATACATCAGAGTATGGTTCTCCAGATAATCGACTTACATACTTTTCATTGTTATCAAAAGAAAGGACGTTAGGCTGACTGGTCTGAAAGACTTTACTTCTGTTTAGTTTTTTTTTTTGCGGTTTCGGAAGGAATGCAAGATTTGTTTTCCTCCATACCGTGGAGATGTAGAGTATCGAAAGACAGGCCACAAATATCTCTCTGATCCTGTCCAGTAAGATAATCATTTCCCTTTGAAGCAAGGTCGGAAAAAGATTCTTTCAGTCTCCTCTCTCTCGCCCTCTTTCACGAACCCCTCTATAAATAGAAGCCCATGGATCATTCGATTGAAAGCTGCCTGGAAAGTGGGTCTCCATCAACGACTACAATGCTTCTCCCACCGACTCAATCATATAACCGTCATCTTTAAGAATCAGTCCTACTTTTGAGATGGGGTCAGAAGATACCATCTTTTGCAGTCTAGCTACTTCAGATGTATCTCTCATACTGGAGCAGAAATTCCTCCACGTTCTTCGTTTACCGAAGGCGAATAAATTTTTAAGCTTCCCCGCTTTTTATCTTTATAATCATTCTACAAGTGCCATTCTTTGTGTCTCATGTAGTGATTAAAAGCCCTTCTTGTCTCTTTCTTCATGGATTCAAGTTCTCCGTTCCACCATGGTGTCCAATCCTTTTCATCCACTACAGTCAGAGGACAAGCCTTTTCAAAAGCAAGCTTAACAGTGGAGTATAACTGTTTCACTATACGCTCGATTTCGACCTATTCTGAGGCGCCCCTTCAGCAACTGAGCCCAGATATTCCAAAAGGCACTTCTTGTACATAGTACGGTCCGTGTTCTTTTGTACTCTTATACGTTTGCGTGCCTTGCTCCGTTTTTGCCAAACATTACCCTAAACTGAATCGCTCTGCAATCAGAAATGGTTAGTCTATCCATTACTCTTCAGGGGCCAAATGACCGCATTCGTTATCGAATGGATGTATTACCGCATTCGATAGCAAACGTATTGAAATTTGTGTTTGTATTGAAAAAAGTGTACCAAGTTTGTTTTACACCGGTTGTTGACTCGCCTAAGAACTTGGAATACATTGAAGACAAATTTTGTGTTTCTTTAAGCTGGTACAACCACCAAGTCGATTTGACAACTGTAATAAGGTTTACAAACATAATAAAAGAAAATATTGTTTTCGATCGCTCTAGTGCCAACGAGTGGAATTTAAGCAGCAGGCTCTCGATTATCGTGTGGCGTAATCCCAAAAAGAAAACTTTCGAAAAATTTTTCTCGATCACGTATGCGGTAATTCGGCCCCAGCTCTGAACTCTGCCCAGCATCTGAACTGAGCACAGACTGATGTCAATAAACTCAGCCCTGTGTGAATCCACGAAGGCTGGTGCGTCACCTCTGTTCATTTTCAAATTGTACTTTCCAAAAAATTCTACAAGTTGCTATCCTCTGTAGTTATCATCTGTGCTGCCCCACACAGTGTTGTGTGCATTCGCATCACAGCCTATTATCAGAGGCATACCTCTCTGCCTACAAAAAACTACCAGTTCCCCAACGAAGGACATGCTTTCGGCGCATCGTAAGGTAGGTATGCTGACGAAATAAGGAATGTTACCGCACCACTGCCAATCATTACAACAGTAAGGTCTGGCGAGCAGATATGCATCATTTGTACACTTTGTATTCCATGACGCAACAGGATTCTTGTCCTGACTTTCCCATCCGCCTGTGCGTAATACAGCTTTGCGGCATGTCGCGATAGGCCCTTTATATCGTTCTGGACAATCCAAGGTTCTTGTATCAATGCAATGTCCAGCTCCTCTTCCTCAAAATATCGCATCATTATTGCTGATGCTGCAACTCTGTGATGAATATTAAGGTGGCACACGCTCAATGTTTCATAGTGCAGTCCCACCACCAACCCCGATAGACGTCTCCTAGAAGAACTATCTACCGCGGCACCAGGAAGGACATCTTGCACACTCTCCGTGCTTCTTGAATTTGACGAAGACTTGATCAATACCGCAGTTGAGTCGCCCCCTGCTTTCCTCCTGATAGCCTCCGCATCCTTCTTCGGACACCAGATTATGAGAAAATACCATCTCTTCCTGCATTAACATCATTGTGTACGTGACTAACTCTCCACTTAGAGGGCTCTTTCATGTATCCCTTCTGTCTCTGAAGTCTTTTCAGGTGGAAAAAATTTAACAATTTTATTAAAGCATCTATTTATAGACATTGAATTTCTGTGTAGTTAGCAATGCTTTAATTTTAAAGTCCAAAATCTTAAGTTGTCTGGACACGGTCAAAATGCTTGATGTCAAAATCGTGTACGTGTGCTTGTTGTTTGAAATTTGTATGCTTGATGACCTACCAAGAACTAATTTTTAGTTTGATTTTGTTCTGTTCGTTTGTGTGATAAAAAATAAAAATGTCGCTAAATAAAGAAAATTTGTTCAGGCTTGATGGGTTAATACTATACACGCACAAGCATGTGACAGCAAATATGTCAAATATCTATATTTTTTAATTTTCCATCAAGCTTCGGCGGTGTCACACATACTAACAAATTTTCGCTCTTACTATTAACATGCTTGTCAAGCATTTTGACCGTGTCCAGACCCCTTTATACATATTATTAATATTTTTATTCAAATTCATAAATACGAGAGTTTTTTGCTATTTAACCACAGGTTAGTATATACTTTTTACTATAAAAGTACGCAAACACTTCCACTAACCTGAAAACGGAAATATTATCAATTCACGTAAAATATTATTATCTGTTACTTTTCCGACATAAAATTGTTTATTGTTTAGTGATGGTTATATTTAAGCACACACAATATTCTTATTTTATACTTAAATAAATATAAAAAATATGCTAAAATATTAACTGTTTTCATAATTTTTCTTCTCATAAATTTATCACACTTTAAATACAATTTTTTCAATCCAATCCAAGTAGGAATAAATTTTTGTGTACACACCCGGAGCATTGGGAGCTGCACAAAATTTACCAAATGATGTGATTCCAATAATAAACTTGACACAATTAAATTCCGGCAGTTCAGCATGTAACGGTCCTCCAGAATCTCCTTGACACGTATCCTTACCACCATCTAAATTACCAGCGCAGAATTGTCCATCAGTTATGCCACGTGGTAAACGTCTTTCTGTACGATAAATCGCCTTACACATCTTATGATCAATAATATTCAAATCAACCATTTTTAACTCATCAGATTTAGGACCGGAAAATTCCGTTCGACCCCATCCAGTAGCAGTGACAGCAGACATGTGTAAGTCGGGTAGTTGCCATAGGCAAGCTGGTTGTATGTGAAGCGAAAAGCGTACACGTTTGGTGAGTTTTAAAAGTGCTATATCGTGATAGTATGATGAAGAATGATATTTGGGATGTAGAATAATAATAAGGATTTTTATATCCTGTTGATGGTGGGTAGTACCATTGAGATTTTGAGCACCCAAACGTACCATATCGGGAGGTTTTCTGGAAAATTTAAATTCTTAAATGATTACATGATCAAGAAAAAAAGTATATAATAATACTATTGAGAGGCTTAGTGCAATAACTCGGTAAGCTACAAAAGTTTAAGTTTAAACAAAATTTAAAATTGTATGGTTTTTGGAACTTTCTACTTTAATTAAATAAGCAGCATAATTATTTGCAAAATACTAGAACTTATCCAAAACTTTCTTTAGGATGCAAAGCTATGGTACTTAGCAAGAGAATGAGCACATAAAATCAATTTTTGATTTCATGTGGTTTACCGAATTATTGCACTAAGCCCTTCAATTGTTTGTTGGAAAAAAAACTTCAAATTGAAATATATTAGATATATTAAGTAGCTTGGAGTGATTTTGAAATTGGAAAATGTCCCCAATTCGGAATGAATTTATATATATGTATATAAAAAGTACATGAATTTGCTGCTACAACATCATAACTCGAAGAACGTGATTTTTGAGTTAATAATGCAGAATTACTCATCATAGCGTTCTCTAAATTTTGTAGAAAATTTACACAAATACCTTTTGAGAGAAGAATAATATTTGGGTGATTCTCATTTGAAATGCCTTTTTCGTGTGCGTTGAAAGCATAGTAAAATATTTCATAAAATAAAAGCATAAATTTTAAAATGCAAACTGCTTTAGCATGATTTAATAGATTAGAAATAAATATACATAAATTTTTTTTTGTAAGACTATCCATTATGTGCTAAAAACGAACAAGGAAAATACTGTTTATACTCTCTTCATACAAAATCGTGTGTCCATAATGCATGCTGTTGATGAAAGTATGAACTTTTCCAAAAACGAGATTAAATTTATCGCGGTTTTAGAATATTTGCATTTGCTTCTCTTATTTCACACTCAAAATTTTTTTAGAAATAATAGAAATTATTTATATTTATTAATTGAGCTTAAGGTCTTCTTTTTTATAAAAAAGTTTTAATGATCCAATATTTCGTCACTTCTTTGTGTGGCTTCTTCAGGGAAATATAATTTTTTTTATTATTGTTAATCGCAGTTTTGTGTAATGAGCGTTACGCTTTTTTTTTACTTCTAAATATTTAAAAGTTTTGTGAACTTTGTTAAATAGTATTATATTGCAAAACGTTCATTAATCAATCCTGGATTATATCCAAAAAACATGTATTGAGTGTTATCCATATTTTTTTAATTTAATCGAAATTTTTTTGTGAATAGCTAAGGAGTTTATGTTAAAATACATCAAAGATTATACATCTGAATTGCTTTAAGTTCAAAATATGGTGTGTGTTTTCTGAAACAAATATTGAATTCGTATAAAAATGTCTTGAGCGTTACGTTAACAATATTCTTTGATAGAATTTATCTATAACTTTTTTCGCCGCCCTAAAAGTTATAGATATGGAGAACATTATCCGTCTAGAATTTTCTGATTTGCTTTGAGAAAATTTTGCTTCTAGCGCACTATGGGTTGTTATATTTTCAAAGTATTTATTAGTTAGCTCGTATTTTGCTATGAATAATTATTTTAAGTTGACATAAATTTTAACATTGTTGATAGATTTTATTAAAATTTGTCTTATTTGGAAGAAAAGTTATCCTTCTTTTGGTAAATGTTTGTAAAGAAATTTTAAAAGATACAAATTTTTTATTTTCTCATGTGAACCCAAGTTAAAATTGAAAAAGTGTTCATAACTTTTAATTTCGTCCTGCGATTATTATAATTTTAGATTTTTTATGTAGTAGATGTATATCCAGCAAAAACTACTGCTTCGGCCGAAGCAGGTTTGTAAGCGAGAGAAGCTGGTTGTTGTTGTTTCTCCTGCTTCGAAAAGCGCTTCGAACAGGCATGATTATTGTTTGCGATGTCTCACTTGGTTATCTTGTATTTGACATAAAAGAGAAGCTCTCTTTCGAAGCATCAAATATGCTCTAAAATCATGTCTCTTGGTTTACTGCTCCATTCAATTGTAGCATCGTAAAACTACAGGCAAAACAAATCGTGTTTTATTGTAAATCTCTCTACTCCATACAATAAGTGAGAAATGTAGAAAGATAGCATGCTTTAAAGGTGTTAGTGTGTACTAAAAACAATGCGTGCGACAATTTTGTAGAACCTATTTTGTTGAGATATCTGCCCTACTTTTGAGCATCCTCAAAAGCGCTTTAAAATATCGCATGCGGAAAGCATGAAAGTTTTTTACTGCTACCAGAAACACGAAATTTTTTGCTAGGTGTATTTTTGTGGTGTATTTTATTCGCAAAAATCATTCCCAAAACAACCGTGAAAGCAAATGTAACGCTCAATACAAAAAAATATTTAAAAAATCGAAAAATATAATTTTATTTAAGGATCCTTTGAATGAAGCGAAAACTATAGTATGAATCCTACCTTCTCATATTTCTATTAGTTACATTGGTAAACAAAAAAAAAACGTTTTGAATGAGAATCACCTATTTACTTTTTGCATTAAGTTATGAGTAAATTGAAAACTTTAAATATGTTTTCTGTAAAACCAGTTTTTTAGTTCTGACATTGCTGCAGCAAATAATTACCTACATATGGCTCATTTGCACGTTTTGTTTTCAGCGACCTATTAGGTCTGTTTCTGCACTTTTTGTCAAACTCCATATTAGAGAAATACACAAAATAAACAATAGTGCTTTATATTTGTCCGGAGTTTGCCAATCTGGGAGTTTGAAGCTAAATCCTTTAATACGCCTTCACACAGAAAAAATACCAATGTAAAATAAAGATGTTTCAAAGTTGATTGGAAATCATATTAAATTTATAAGAAATAATTTTTTTTTAAATTAAGTTATGAATTTTTAGTCGAACTGTATGGGTGTATAGCCAAAGAAATTTAATTAAATATTTTAGCTTGAGTTCGGTTTTAATTTTATTTTTCAATTAAATTATATTTTTATTTAAAGATAAATGTGAAGCATGTACACAAAAAAATATGACTGCGCGGAGGGTTGAACCAACATGTTGCAAGAGCTCCCACTCTTCTTGTCAGAGTTCTTTACCGCGTAGACGACTCGACCAAAGTCGGTGGTATGTAGTCAAGAGTTGAATATCATTTACCTTTAATAAATTCATACTGTCACTCTTAGAGCTGTATTTCATTTGATAGTTATTGATATTCACGACTTTGGTCGAGTGGTCTACTTTGACTAGAAGAGTGGGAGCTCTCGATATATGTCAGTTCAACCCTCCGCGCAGTAAAATTTTTCTTTGTCTACATGCTTCATACTAATCTCTAAATAAAAATATAATTTAATTGAAAAATTTAATTGAAACCGAACTCAAGCCAAAATAATTATATAAGTTTTTTGCTCAAGATTAGGAAATAATAAAAAATTGCAAGCCGATTTGGCGTGGAATGCCAAATTGCTACATTAAAGTCATGTTATTTCAATTTGAAATAGCTTTGATTCAACACTCTTCTTCGTGTTATTTTAATATCAAATTCACGTTGTTTCAACTTAAAATAACATTGATTCTACATGAGTCTTTGTGCTGTTTCAATATCAAACGCACGTTATTTCAACTTGAAATATCTTTGATTCAACATAATTTTTCGTGTTATTTCCGTATCAACTTCATTTTGATTTAACTGTACTAGTATATGAAACCAACATGAAATATATTTAATTCAAAAGGAGAAATCTTTTCTGAAGGCTGTTGTAAAATCATATTGAATTAACATGAAACACCTATGAAGCAAAATCACTACCAAGAAATGTTAAATTACCTACACTCTAAAACATTACTTCAAATTTACGATCATACATTGTCTAAATTTGTGTTGAAAATTTCTCCTTGTCTAAAATTACATCGATTCAACCTTTCAAATTAAACATATTTAGTCCAAGTGGAAAAAATGTAACATAAAGTCTAATACGGCTAGGGCAGAATAGTAGATACGTCAGACTATTAGTCAGAAGGTCGCGGTTCAAACCTGCATGCCGACAATCGGTTTTTTTTAGTAAAAACATTTTGTTCAAAAATAATGCGTGTGTAATTTTAGGTCGATAATAATCTGTAAAGTGTTGCCGACTATTGTCGACTTAATTTTCAACAAAAGTGTTTTAGAGGTATCATTTCGACGATTTTAATATCAAGTTTTTCTGTGTTTATATGAGTTTATTTGAGGAAAAAATTTCTACTAACTTACACTTCAGATGTGGCACAATGGGCTGCTGTTAACACAAATAGATCGCTGATTAGAGTACCTCCACATCCCCATTTATGTTCTTTATTGTCCTGAATCCATCCCAAAGCGGCCTTAAATATTCACAAACATACATACACATATAAATAATGGTTTAGATAAATTTTTCTGACTTATAACAGATTTATAAAACAAACTTTTCATACAAAAATTTGTATTATTAGTCTCTTATTAATCAAAAAATTTTTTGTGAATTAAGTTGTTAATATTTAAACTATACTCACCATATGAGGATATTGATCTTGTTTGATAATTTCTCCACCAACTATTAAAGGAATACTAGGTACACACATTTTTCCCGAAAAACTGCGAGGCGAATTTAATGTTATGCCTCTTACAGGTTTGTGATATTCCTGGCATTCTATAGAAATACATCTTTCTTTATTCAATAATAATAATTTGAGTTTCTTATGTACTTACTTTGTGCACTGATTCTCTGGTCATCAGCAACTTTATCGGACAGGGGACAACATATTACTGCTATATTGTTGCGATACGTACAAATATCAATTTTAGTACCATGCAAGCGATATTCACGCATAACATGCAGACAATTAGGAGCAAATATACAATAACCACTACGTCCATCAAAACTGCGGCGACAGAAATCACCTTCTTCTTGTCGCTGTGGTCTATTGTCATTATTAAAGACATTCATGGCAACAGGATTTTCAGTAACATTTTTCGAAGAAAATTGTATATTCTTACTCTGAGAATTGACAAGGGGATTTGGTATCATCATGGGAACCAGATTTAAAGGTGAAACACTTGCATTATCCAAATCGTTGGTTAATTTATTTGCAACTACGTCTGGCACTTTCTTCTGCATTGTATATTTGGTAGTTTTATAATAATGATTGTATACGTGTAATCCTTCTAAAGCTAATAATAATATTTTATTTTTCAATTCCAAATAATCCTTGTGAAGTGGAATAAATAACCTCTTACCGGAAATGGGTCTCATAAATAAATTAAATACTATGAAAATTATGTTTAACATAACAAATATCATTTTGTCTTGAATGATTCTATAAATACAATTTATTTTGTTATTGAAATATATTACACTCTTGAATGTCTGTAAGATACTTCTTTTATTTTCCAAAAACCTTAACTCAAATACTACTCATTTTTGAAATAAGGGTTTCACTTAAACTATAATTAGCATAAATTTCCTGATAATACTTAAAGATAATCCAATGTCATAAAATCCCTAACACAGTGTCTTCACTAGCAAAAACGTCGACAGGCAGAATAATTTAATTTTTATTTTTTTTTTGCTTCTTGCTTGAGGAGGAGAACACTTGCAGAATTTGTTCACAAATTTTACACATTCGTGGCGCAGGTAGTAGCGAAAACACACAGAAAAATAAAGCAATGTAAAATCAACATGACGTAATTGTGATTGGAAATCATATTACCCAGGAAAAACTTGGCTTACTGGTAGGCAAAAAAGCATATGAGGATATAAGTCGTCACTACTTACAATTTGACTCGATAACTCCTTATTTCTGTTTGAGAAGTCCAAAAAATAAGGGGTATTCCTTACAAATGTATTTACATTGTCAAAGCAATTAACTAGCTATTATTTGGCTTACTTGAAGCTAAAAAATAAGTAGTCAAATAAAAAAAATTAAAATTAAAAAAAATTTATACGCACTATGTTTTATTTATATATTTTCAGTTTTATTTTATATTTTTTATTTCTTTTTGGCTCAGCTGGGATACGAACATGTGCTCGTTCAGATATGAAGACCAGAACTTTACCCACCCAGATATTGTTGACTTATAAGTTTAAGCGACAAAAATTAGTTTTCATATACAAACACATGTTGACTTAGGAAGTGGTTGTCTACTTATTTTATTAATACATATCAACAAATTGTAACTACTTTCATATAATGATAAAAATACATACTGATTTTATTAAAAACTGAGTAGTAGTTCTCATTTAAAGCATAGTAATAAGATAAATAAGTACCGTTCATTACTTTGGAACCCATTAATAAAGTACTACCGATTACAAAAATGACAAAAGTTTTTGCTGGCTAAATTTACAAAAAACAATTTGTCGTTTAAGTGTGTTAGTGTTTAATTGCTTTGTTCATTGCTACAATTCACTGTTGTGCTTAGTTGTGTGACTTGTTGTTGTTTACTCTTACATGTGTCGTTTATGTAGACGACTAAAAACGAATTACGAGCGAAAAATTACTGCTGCTGGTGTAAAATTACCATTGTTTCATATTAGTTTTAAATGAAAAACTGTTAATCTAACCTTAAATCTCGTTGATTTAAAATTTTTCACTGTTAAAACAATTTTGTTATAAACGTTACACTTTATTTTAAATCAACATGACTATAACTTAAAATGTTATGTTAAATAATCATTTAAATCATGTTGAATTAAAATGAAATTCATTTTACATATGATGAGTATTTATTTAGTGTATAGCTAAAGTAAAGTTTGAAGCTGTTGTGGCTGCAGTGGTCAGCGCGCGGACTATAATGCAAGTGGCACGAGTTCAAATCTTGGCTGGGGCAGCCAACTACAACACAAACTTTTCTGATGCCTATGCTAATAACCATCACGTAAGTAAAATAATTAATAAAATAGCTACATTAAAGTCATATTGTTTTAGATTGATATAACTATAATTCATCATGATTCTTAGTGTTGTTTCCATATCAAATTCATGTTGTTTCAACTTGAAATAACTTTGATTCAACATGATTCTGCGTGTTGTTCCAATATCAAATTCGCGTTGTTTCAACTCGAAATAACTTTGATTCAACATGGTTTTTCGTATTATTTCAGTATCAACTTCATTTTGATTTAACTGTACTGCAATATTAAATCAACATGAAATATAGTTCATTCAAAAGGATAAATGTTCCTTCAAGATTATTGTGAATTATGTGGAATTAACATGAAACGCCTATGAAGCAAAATCACTACTGAAAAATGTTAAATTAACCTAGTTTTCTACGATTTTACATTGAAATTTGTCTGTGCTAATACATACTTGCAATATAAAAACATGATAAATTCATATTTATTTATTTACTGGCAAGATGTAAATAATTTCATTAAGGTTCACAGAATTTCATATGCTAGTTTGGCCAACGGACGCCACAGTCTTCCTTATTCTAGATGTAAATAATTTCATTAAGGTTCACAGAAAAATGATCTAACGTCAGGAAAATATCTTAAAAAATAATAACACAAGAGAAAAACTTCAAATTAAAATCGTCGAAAAAAAGGTTAATTGAACAACTTTCGGTAGTGATTTGGCTTAATAGTTGTTTCATGTTAATTCAACATGATTTTTAAATAGCCTTCAGAGAACATATTTCCTTTTGAAATAAATATATTTCATGTTGATATAATATTCCAGTACAGTTAAATCAATAAAGAAAAAATACGAAGAATCATGTTGAATCAAACTTACTTCAAGTTGAAACAATGTACATTTAATTCTGAAATAACAAGAAGAATCATATTGAATCAAAGTTATTTGTTGAACTTGAAATAACATGAATTTAATATAGCTATTTTAATAATTATTTTACTTACGTGATGTGTGTTCATAGAAAAAAATAAGTTTCGTTTTTGATAACAAAAATCCTGGTATTCAAATAATTTTTTTTTCAAATTTCCTGTGATAAAGAAACAATTCCGCTATATTGATAATAAAAATTGTAACAAATAAAAATTTTTTATTTGATAATCGAAATATTTGAATGAATAAAACTTGGATTTTTTTAATAAACGTTATTTCAAATTTAAGTAAATTTTTTATTAAAACTTGGGGGAATTTTGATAAAAAATTTATTTCAATAGAAAAAATGTATAAATTAAAAAAAAATGTTGACATGGCTGGGATACGAACCTGGGCTTTTCGGACGTAAAGCATGCTCTCTACAGCTGAGCCATTTCCCATTTATTGTTTATGTTTGAAAAGAAAAGAAAGCCCCTCTGGTGTCCAGTAGAGGCATTAGTTTGTTTAAGCTGTGTAGCCATTTTATTAGTTATTTTTAGTTTGCTGACGGTTCTGCTACAATACCGACGAAGGAGGGTGCTGTGAAGTGCATTAGGAAATGTTAGTATTGATCGCTGCCGGTACTGCCAAAGTGATTAGTGCTATGCTTTCACCACTTTAACAGTCCAACAACAACCAACACAACTTTTTTATTAAATACTTGTTACTGCGTGATATTTTTTTGTTAATGACAAATGTTTTTGAAATTCTGATTTTTTCAATAACAGCGGTTTATTAAACACAATTCTTGTCTATTTTTTTCTGTGTATTCGTATAGGCATCAGAAAAATTTGTGTCCTAGCTGATTTCCTCAGCCAAGATTTGAACTCGGACCACTTGCTTAAGAGTCAATACGCTAACCACTGCAGCCACAACAACTTCAAAGTTTATTTTAGATATACACTAAATAAATCACAACATAAGACCCATGAATTTCATTTTAATTCAACATGACTTAATTAATGATTTAAATCGAAATTCATTTGAAGTTAAAGTTATTGTCATGCTGATTCAAAATGAAATGTTACGTAGATAACAATGTTGGTTTAACAGTGAAAAATATTAAATCAAAGATATTTAACGTTAGATTAATAATATTTCCTTTAAAATTAATATGAAAAATAATTTTAAATCATCAGCAGGAAATTTTCGCTGCTAATGCGAAGTTTGTTGGCTATCTACATTTACACAACACGAACACTAAAATAAACAACAACCAAACGACAACATGTCACACCACTGAGCACAACACTGCATTGCAGCTATGAACAAAGCAAATAAACACCAACACACTTAAACAACAAATTATTTCTCATAAATTTAATATGACTTCCAATCAAAATTGCATCACGTTGATTTTACATTAGTATTTTTTATGTCTACACACAATCAAGGCATATTAATCACATTTTACATTAGTATTTTTTATGTCTACACACAATCAAGGCATATTAATCACAGGTACCACCATTACTGCAACAAATACAACACCAAAAAGCACATCCATTTTGTTGGTAGAAACACACCAGAAATATGTCAAATATATTGTCTGTATGTCACACATAGTCATAAGCTCTCTCAAATTTACTACCACATCCCCGTTGTTGATAGAAACATACCAAAGATGTATCAAAATCTCCCACTTGATCAAGGTTTTCGTCAATGATATGGATTTCGAATATATCTCGGACATTTATCGTGTAAAACTATCGAGAATGGCACTCAAAAATGAATCGAAAAAAGCTTACCTGTCGCTCAGTTTTGTTCTATTCTCTATTGGCTGTGTGTCGCACACATTCGTATGCTCTCTCCAATTTACTAGCAAATGCACATTGTTGATAGAAACACACCAGAGATGTGTCAAAATCTATTATCTGTGTGACGCACACATTCTCAAATTTACTAAATCAGCTGATATTATGTTGGTACCTGTTTAATCTACCTTGCACACAATATATAATGTTTTGTAATTAATTAATGATACATAGTAACTTTCCTATACTGAAATTAAAAAAAGTTCAGCAAAGTGCGACTTTTACTCGCACACGAAGAGTTCCGTACGAATACCATACCTATCTCTTTTTTCTTTTTACCGATTTTTGATTGATTTTGGGGACTTTCTTCGTTTTTGATGTGTAAACATCTATACGCTAGGGGGTAAAAATCTTTTTCACAATACAATCACAAATTTTGAGTAAGATTAATCTTACTTTAACGCGGTGTGAGCTGTGTATGAGTGTATTAGTGTAATCATACGGACAACAAGAAGTACAGAGAAACTTAACAGCTGCATAGAAATACACTAACACTGGCAAAGGAAGTCTCAAGGTCAAACTCCTGCAGTAAGGTCGTACGTTTGGTGGTTAGTGCTGTGTTGCCGTGTTGCCGTGTTTTTGAATTGAGTGAGTATTTCGGCGTTGCGGTTTTTGATTTTTGCCGGGAACTTCTGGGATTTAGGGGATTTTGTGTCCAGTTTTTCGGGATTCAGACCCGGTTCGTCTCGGATTTTCAACCCGGGTTTTTTGAAAAAAACGGTTTTTCGGTTTTAACGAATTTGTTGCTGAACTTGATGCGATATTTGGCTGACGGCTTATTGACTGCGTTTGTCTTTGAATGTTGGTTATTTTGCTGTTTAACTGCGGTAATTCCAACTATTTTGTACGTGTATATTATTATTTTTTTTACTTCTTTTATGTTTGTACACTCATAACTCTGTCATTTGTGAACCGATTTATAAAATTCTTTTTTTTGTCGGATGGGGAAAATTTGCTCCCCCCATGCATAACTCTGTCATTTGTAAACCGATTTTCAAAATTTTTGTTTTATTTGAAAGGGTTTGACAAAAATTGGTCCCAAAATTTTTTGTCGCAAATCGGAGGGGGAAATAAAATGAATACAAAAACATTTAATTTTAATAACTTTTAAAAAATTTTTTGCACTTTTAATAAGAAATTTACTAAAACAAAGCAAAATAAACTTGTCAAACTTAAAGTCTTCTTCGTCTTTGAGATTGTCATTCATACTTAACAGCTGCATATAAACACCATCTAGTAAGCAATAGGAGCTACTAATTTTCACTAACATATAATTGTGCTAGCGCTGTACAGTTCGAAAACCATTGCTGTAAAATAACTACATGCGCTACATTTCAGTAAACAGCTGATTAATAGCTTGTCGACCGCAACAAATACAAAATAATAAAGTATTTTACAAAACACCAAAAAATTATAGCTCTGAACATAAAAAAAATGTTTCATTACTAAATGTTTACACATCTCCCCTGTGATCGGACTCACATTATTTTTTTTTCTTGTCGTTTTTGACGACATTTTTGGAGTTTGTTTCGTTTTAGTGTTTTTTTTTACTTATAAAGCGTATTTTTTATTTTAACGATTTTTTAATTTTGCCGATTTTTTTAGTTTTGCCGGTTTTTCGTTTGTATTTTTTGTGCTTTTTTCGATTTTGTTTTGGGATTTTTTTTAATTTTGGCGATTTTCGTTGCCTTGCCCTTTTTTCGTTTTGGTGTTTTTTCATTTTATTGCTTTTTTCGTTTTGATGATTTTTTTTTTTTAAATTTGGTGATATTTTAGGTTTGGCGGTTTTTTTTTATTTAAGTGTTATTTTTTTTTTGTTTTAGCGCTTTTCACGTTTTGCCAATTTTTTATTTTTTTTGTTTTGGTGATATTTTAATTTTATCGATTTTTTACTTTTGGTGGTTTTCCCGTTTTGGTGCTTTTTTCTTTTTAGCGGATTTTTCATTTTGGCAGTTTTTTTTTGTTCTAAGGATTTTTTTTTCGTCTTCTTGTTTCTAGAATTATTTTTTTGTTCTTGTTCTTGCGTTATAGCGAATTTTTTTTTAATTTTGTAGATTTTCTTTAGTTTTGGCTTTTTTTCGTTTTTGTGTGATACTTTGCATTTTCTTATTGTTTTTATTTTAATAGCTTTTGTTTTTCGGCGGTTTTTGCGCTTTTTTTTGTATATTGAAATTTTTTTTAATTTTGGCGATTTTTGTAGTCTTGTTTTTTTCCATTTTAGTGCTTTATTCGTTTTATTGCTTTTATCGTTTTGGCGATTTTTTTAATTTTATATTTTTTGTGATTTTTTTAGATTTGGCGCTTTTTTCGTATTGCCTTTTTTCGTTTTGGGTATATTTCAATTTTGGCGATTTTTTTGTTTGTATTTAAGCGCATTTTTCGTTTGGCAGTTTTTTCGTTTTTTAGGATTACATATATAATTTTTGGCACTTATCTTTTTGTTTTGCCGTTTTTTGCGTTTTAAAAACATCCGTATGACATCAGCCTTAGACGAGTAAATATCGCCAAGAATAGTGAGTGGTTACATCGTGTCACCGAGAAGTTATTTGTGAAAATAAATATCCGTGTTTTATTATTTTTTTTTTTTTTTTGCAATTCAACGATGCCTGCGGAAGATAATAAAATCATTTTTACGAAAAGCTCTAAAAACGTAACAATATTAAAAATTTTTTTACCGCCCAAAGCATTGATTTTCGCTATTTAAAGCATTGATGGTCATAGTGCCATAGTACCTTTTTCCTCTCCGATAGATATATTTACAATTAACAACATTTAAATTTTATACTATAACTATCACAATAAGATATTTACGATCGATGGCTCTTCTTTTTATTGGAATTGAAAATTTTAGTTACTACTTTCTTGTTGTTTTAAAAATCAGAAAAAGAATTCACTGTATTCACAGTTAAGCAACGGTCAGTAATTGTTTCTCCACTCTACGATCGTGTTTATAAACCTTTTTATTAAATTCCATAAAACTATAAAAACAAAAAAACATTTATAAATCGCTGATCTGATTTAGTGTTGCACTCGCTCTTTAACTTTCTGCAACAATTGTTAACATGCCACAATTTAACATACACTGCTGGAGCTCTACAGTGGGCATTGTAGTAAAATGAAAATCCAAAGAAATTTGTTAATATAAATTTTATTAAATTAAATTCATGTTTTATGCAGAGAAATACTATAAGGAAATATATAATGATTTTTTAGGAAATTTTGAAAGGAAAATATAACACTGTATAACAAAATCAAATTTTCCAAATAACATTGCTCTAACGACTGATTCTGGTAGAGGACACCAAGAAATTTATATGTTTGTCGGTGTTTTGAAAGTTTACATCTTGGATTCATTTTAGGAGGAGTTAAATATCCCCCCCCCCCCCTTTCCCACATAGTTATAGTGCCTCGGTTAAGAAAATCTTGTAAGTCTTACGTTGCTCAGCTTTTTTATTTACAACACCACGAGAAACATTTTTGTAGAACATTTTAACCCTATAACTCTTCGTTTAATCTTGTTGTCCCTTTCTCAAGAAAGAGACAAAAACTCTCCTTCAGTGGCGATATAGCGGGTTGAAAACTGACATTCTCTTTGCATAACCTAATTGGAGAAATACAGAATTAAAGTTTGTGTACCTTTAGTCGATGTGTTTTAGTAGCAAATTTTAAATGCTTATATCTTCCAAAGTAGTGAGAATATTTTAATAAAAATATAGATTTGCCACATTTGCAAACAAATACCTTTAAAACTTTATATATATATATATTGTGTAAATCGGTTGTACAATGTGAGAGTAAAAGGGATTTTAAAAAATTGACATGCCTTGCCTATTCATTATTTAGTTATTATGAGATATTCACAAACATATAACTATGAAATCAAAAAAGTCTCTAACAGCCCTTGTGCCTATTCTCTTATTGCTGCTTAAACCACTGTGCTTCGTATTTACTTACAGTCTCGAACAATTTATCTCAATAAGTTGTATTTCAGCTGATACTTTTACAAATACCTGTGTTCGATGTTGCAATAATATTTCTTGTTTTATATATTTTTATTTCTTTTTTTCTTTTTTTTTGTATTTTTGCACTAAATCGGATTTAATAATAAAATCCATAACGGTTTTGTTGCATTTAACTAAACAAAATTAGTGGTACTTGTATGCTTGTATAATGTGTAACATGTTGCATGTTAAATTTGCCGGCTGCCTGCCCATTTCTTTTATTTTTATATACGAGTAATTTTCTCTCAACTGGCTGCCCATTTAGTTTTTTTTTTGCTTTTTTTAGGGTTCCGTACACCTAAAGTGTAAAGGAACCCTATTATTTTCGTTACGCTGTCCGTCTGTCTGTCACAGGCGGTTTTCTCGAGAACCGTAAGAGCTACGGACCTAAAATTTTCACAGAATATGTAAAACTTTTGCCGCTACAACAACATATATATGACAGTTAAAAAGTAAAGGGTGTTCTAAGGCGAGCAACGAAACATGTTGAAATACTAATGTAATATACAAACATTTTAAGTTTTTAAAGTTAGTGTTAATTGGCATAGTCTGTAAAATATACTACACAAATTAACACTGATATTTAAAACAATAAACATCAAAGGGTGTTCTATCAGTTAATGTAATTTTGCTATGTAATTTAGACAATGTGCTGTACCTTGACAACCGTAAGAGGTAAAATCTTGAAATTTTAAAAACGCTAAAACTAAAAAATTCCAAAATTAAAAAATATCAAAACGAAAAGTCGTCAAAATGGAAAACAAAACACTTAAAGAAAAAAAGCACCGAAATTCAAAAAAAATCGCTAAAACGCAAAAAATCATCAAAACTAAAAAGATCGCCAAAAAAAACTAAAAAACGCAAAAAAATGAAAAAATCGTCAAAACGGAAAAATGCACTAAAACTGAAAAAGCGCTAAAACTAAAAATAATATCAAAAACGAAAAAAGTCGACATAAATTTAAAAAAATCACCAAAAACGAAAATAAAAGCGCCGCAACAAGATAAAATCGCCAAAAAACCGAATAAAGCGCCTGAACGGAAAAAAAGTGTGAAAACCAAAAAAAGTCGTTAAAACTAAAAAATCACCAAAAATCGAAAAAAATCCCCAAAACCGAAAAAAGCGCCAAAACTAAAATAAATCGCTAAAACTAAAAATATCGTAAAAAAGCTTTTAAAAAACGTTAAAAAACGCCAAAACCCAAAAATCGCCAAAACTAAAAATTCGGCAAAAAATTGCAAAAAACGAAAAATAAAAAAACAACAACGAAAAAATCACGAAAATGAAATAAAGCGCCGAAACCAAAAAAAACTGCCAAAACAACGAAAAATTACTTTAAAAATAAAAAAAACAAAATTAAACAAAAAGCACAACGAAAAAACTGCCAAAAATGAAAAAAGAAGCAAAAACGGAAAATGATATACATATTATGTGTATTCGTACGGAACCCTTCGTATGCAAGCCAAAGTCGCACTTTAATGATTTTTTTTGTTTTTTTTTATATTTTATATTTTTTGAAACTAAAAAAAGGCAAAAGCCCCTTAATTACACATGAGTTTTTAGTCTATTTGTTTAAGTTTGTTGTTTTAAAAATGGAAAGTTATTATTGAAATCATGTTCAAGATGACGATGATCATTTACATTGATCATGATTGTAATTATGGCATTACGTTGCAAGTGAATTTTTATATAAAAATGTTTATAATTTTTGTTTTTTCTTTTGCTTTTATTAATGGTTGGTGGTCACGAAAATCAAGTTCTTTTAATGGCATTGTAATACATATTTCAAGGAGCTGTGCAGTAGTTACGAGTTAATACGAGTCTGTCGAGTTCGCAGTGATTTTGGATTGTGCTTAGCGGCGATAAATGTTTTTGTTAAGGGTCAAAAAAATTAATTTTAAATTTATTTGTATTGACATTTAGCTTAGCAAGTTTATTAGTTCAGATGTAAATATATTATTGAAAAATATGGACCAAGTTATACAATTTAAAGTAAGTTCTAATTGTCAACTTTAAATTCTTCAATGAACTTCAAATAACTTCAAAATCCTACTACAAATTTTCAACGATAACCAAGCTCCACACTTAACTTGAATGGCAGAAATCATTTAAAACTAAAAATGTATTTGAGGCTCAATTTCGTAAATGTGTTCAGCACTTTTATGTGCAACACCACGAGGAATGTTTTTGTGGAACATTTTAGACCGCTATATTACTACTAAAAGGGAGCTTTTTGCTTCCTTTTTTAAGAAAGGCACAAAAGGACCCATACAACGAAGAGTTAGAAGGTTAAGAGATTCCGCGAAAATGTTTTTCGTAGTGTTTTACATAAAAGTGCTGAGCACAAACGTAAGGCTTAAAAGATTGCCTATACCGAGTCACTATAACCATATGTGCAAAAGGGAGGAAATATACCTCCCCCTAAAATGAGTCCCAGACGTAAACTTTCAAAACGAAGGTACCCTGCCCTCTGTCAGAATCAGTCGTTATAAAATTCCTGATTCAGTTGTGACCTTTCGAAATATTTCAGTATCTTATTAATATGTAGAAAAATATTTACAAAAGCAAGAAACAATTACGCAAAACTTTACGCTTACGCGTACGCTCACGATATTTAATTAAGAAAAGCGTGATTACTGAAGAACATGCGTGATAAACGCCAACTACGTGATTTTACTAAAAATTTACTTTCATATATCGGACCATTTTTGCATACTGCTACAGCCATATGACTCACCAGTCACAATTTTTAATTATTTTTCTTGTTATTTCAGTGAGAGCTGTCAGTCTAGTTTTTAAAAGTAGTATTTTAGTTTATACATTATTACATATTCCTTTAACTCTCACTGCTGCATAGTGTGCCAAATGGGACTTTTATGAGAGGGGCACGTTGGATGGAAAGTTTCTGACTGTAATCCACTTGGGAATAACTAGCAATAATTCCTTTGTATGACCGTTCAAGCAGCTCAGTACTTCCGGTCTCCAAGTATTTTCCGTGGAATTGCTTTCCAGCACCATCTGAAAGCTAGCTAGAGTGAGAAGGCACTCAGTCGTATGTCCTGAATGGCCACGAACAACGAACAATGAGTTGTGTTACCGGTCACAATTTTAAATATGTTTGTTTCTTATATGTACAAAAGTTATCAGCTTAATTCTAGTCTAATCTAGTCTAGTTTTTAAAAAGAGTATTTTAGTTTAGGACTAAAAGAAATTTTACTTACATATATTTTGCTTTTAACCTGCCAGTTACAATTAGTTGTCCTACCGGTCACAATTTTAAGAATGTTTGCTTGTTATTTATACAAAAGCTATCAGTCAAGTTTTTAATAAAAACTATACATTTATTTATAGATATTTTGCTACTGTCCTCTTAGACTTAATGATTTCTCTCACAATTTTAAATAACTTCTCTTGTTATTTTGATCCAAACTAGACATTTACTTTCCTATATGTTTTTACTTGTCTTACTAATCACAATAACTTGTCTCACCAGTCACAATAAGGAAAAAATTTTAGTAAAAACGAAAGCATAAGTATATAATTTGCAATACAAAACTGCCCTGTCAGTTCAAATTAGCTGTCTGACCGGTCACAAGTTTAAGTATGTGTTTCTGTTATTTGTACAAAAATGATCAGCAATAAAAACTAAACACTTATTTTCACATATTTGGCACTTGCCCTAGTAGTCAATAGTTTGTCTCACCTTTTATAATTGTTTTTGATGTTAGCAAAAACATTTTTAGTCTAGTTTTTAAAAAAAGTATTTTAGTTTAGAACTAAAAGAAATATTACTTGCATATATTTTGCTTTTAGCTTACCGGTCACAATTTTAAGTATGTTTGCTGGTTATTTATACAAAAGCTATCAGTAAAGTTCTTAATAAAGCCTATACATTTATTTATAGATATTGTGCTATTGTCCTGTTAGACTTAATGATTTGTCTCACCAGTCACCATTTTAAACAACTTCTCTTTTTATTTTAATGCTAGCTAGACATTAATTTCCATATACTTTTACTTGTCCCATTAGTCACAATAGCTTGTCCCACCAGTCACAACATAAAAAAATCACCGGTCACAAATTTAATTAGGTTTTTCTGTTATTTGCAAGAAATGATCAGCATACTTCTTAATAAAAACTAAACACTTATTTCCACATATTTGGCACTTTCCCTAGTAGTCATAACAGTTTGTCTCACCAGTCACAACTTTTAATAATTGTTTTTGATGTTAGCAAAAACATTTTTAGTCTAGTTTTTAAATAAAGTATTTTAGTTTAGAACTAAAAGAAATTTTACTTGCATATATTTTGCTTTTAGCCTGCCAGTTACCATTAGTTGTCCTACCGGTTACAATTTTGATTATGTTTGCTTGTTATTTATACAAAAGCTAACAATCAAGTTCTTAATAAAAATTATACATATATTTATATATATTTTGCTATTTTCCTGTTAGACTTAATGATTTGTCTCACCAGTCACAATTTTAACTTTAACTTCTCTTGTTATTTTAAAGCAAACTAGATATTTCCTTCAATATATTTTCTTACTTGTTTCAATAATTACAATTCCTTGTTATTTTAAAGCAAACTAGATATTTCCTTCCATACATGTTTCTACTTGTCCCATTAATCACAATACCTTGTCTCACCAGTCACAATATGAAAAAATTTCTGCTGAAAACGAAAGCATATAGTATATATTTAGCAATAGAAAAGTGCTCTGCCAGTTAAAATTAATTGTCGCACCGGTCACAAATTCAAGTATGTGTTTCTGTTATTTGTACAAAAATTACCAGCCGTGCCCGTAATAAAAACTAAACACTTTTTCACATATTTGGCACTTGCCCTATTGGTCATAATGGTTTGTCACACCAGTCACAACTTTTAGTAATTGTCTTTGCTATTATCAAAAGAGTTTTAGTCTAGTTTTTAAAAAGAGTATTTTAGTTTTGGACTAAAAGACATTTTACTTGCATATATTTTGCTTTTAGCCTGCCAGTCACAATTTTAAGTATGTTTGCTTGTTATTTATATAAAAGCTATCAGTAAAGTTCTTAATAAAAACTATACATTTATTTATAGATATTTTGCTATTGTCCTGCCAGTCACAATTACTGGACATTTCCTTCCATATATGTTTTTACTTGTCTCATTAATCACAATACCTTGTCTCACCACTCTCAATATGAAGAAAATTATACTTAAAACGAAAGCATATAGTATATATAGTTTACAATAGAAAAAGCTGACTTAAAAAATAAGAAGTTGGCTTAAAACGTATCTATGTGGGATTTTTCAGTGCCCACCTATCACTGTGCTTGTTTTTGTATCGCAGAAAGTCTTTACCCAGCAAAGATACTATATAAAATATATCCAGAGGAGAAAGCCATGCAGTTTATTTCCATTTCAAAGTGGAAATAATGTCCTTGGAAGCTATATCCCATTTTTTATGGAAATTATTTCCATTTTGATAAGGAAGTCCATTGTCAAGACACCATTTTATTAATTTTATGATCCATTTCAAATTATCCTATGAGTTTCCAAAGACTTACACTCAAAAAACTATCACTTTAAATAAATGTATTTTATTTCAGTAGTTTTCAGTGAAGTTAAAAATGAAAGAAAAATTGTGTAATTTGACGGAGATATGAATTGTTCGAATTTTCGCCGCATTCACTTTAATTTCTAAAGTCTAAATGAACTCTAACTCTACAAAAAAAATTGTTTTTCAATGTTTTTCTCTGTTTTTATGTACTTTCCCTCTTGTTAATTTTTATTACTAAATATTTATTTACAATATATGCTTAAAAGCAATCAAGGCGGCTGTAATAGTTTAACTTGTTTAATTTAAAAAAAATACAATTTCTCAAATATTTGGTCTTTTTCAATTAAATTATTAAAGTCATGCTGATAAACACTTACACAGCAAACAAAACAAGCTGCTCTTTGATTTCTATTTCTTGAGATTTACCATAGAAAAAGGGTTCAAGAAACTATATTGTATGCAAGTGGCATTGTTTTGCTAAAATATGTCTATGGCATGAATGCTACAAAAAGAAACAATCAAATAAAAACAAACACGTTGAAATACATATTTTCAAATCTTTATAAGTGTGTACTCGTGTATTAAAATATTTAGTATTCTGGGCTATGGACATAAGCTGCACAAATTTTTTAACAGAACTATAATAGTAATTCAATATAATAAGAAAAAAAAAGGAGTGGAGAGATAAAAGTATTTGACTGAAATATAAAAATGTTTTTCACACAAAATCCAATCAATTTCTACACTTATTAGAAACATTATAATAAAATTGAAAAATGTGCACAAGCTTTATTACATTTCTCTATCATTACTTGATCAATATGTATTTGATTAAAGGGCAACTAACCAACAGCATGAGTAAAAACAAAAGACTTAAACAACAAACTTGATAAGAGAAATTTACATCAGCACGAGGACACACACACGCACACACGCACACATTCTTATTTATTCGTTATTTTTGTTTATTCAAATCAAATACACACCATTCATAAATTCTTAGAGCGCGCTCTAACAACATCATGCATTTAGTACAATTTTAGTACTTTATCATCGTGAGTTAAAAGCAATAATTCTTACTCTCTTTTTGGTTAGAAATTTTGCACAAAAACTGGTTGTTTTAAACTCATGAGTTTCAAAGTTTCAACACCTGCCATTGCAAATACTCCAGCAACTGCTTACTAATGCTGTGAGAGCATTGCAAAGAAATTTGAAATAGCCAACTGTCGGTAAAAAAAGCCAATGGTGGCTGCTAGAGTGCGGCGGTTGCTCCAAATGATGCTTTTTTTCCTTTGTGATTTTTAATTTAAAGTTTAGTTGTTGAGCGATTGTTGAGTAAGCTAAAACGTTTCTTGGGCTTAAAGCGGTTTGTTTTTTATTTTTGCTTTTTTATTCATTTCGTTGGCCAAAAGTGTGTGTTTGTTTGTCTGGCTCTTATATTCAAGACTAGTTTGTCTGCATTTTTTTTTTTGCTGTTACTTAGTGTATGTATTGAAAGCCAAAGAAGTATAAAAAAAAATCATAAGCCAACTTTCGTGGCGCGTCTGCTTCTTAGTAATAGAAATTATCTAGTAATATGAAATTTTTTCTAAAATCTATTTAAAAGTGCTGCAAAAAAAATTAAAGGAAAATGCAGTCAGTGAAAAACAAAAATTTTATGTAAATTAACAAAGATATATGTTAAAAAAATATAATTGCAATCTTTGCTAAAATAAAAAAATATGTTAAAAAATATCTCTGCTTTATATTTATCTGCTTCATTATTTCAAAGTCATTTTAAATCTTAGAGTGTTTATACTTGAAAAGAATTTTCAAAAGTTAACAAACAAAATTATTGTTTAATATATTTTATAGCTGGGATTTTTGCATTACAACAAAAACTTTACTTAACAAACAACACAGTTTCAAGGTGAGTTGAAAGAAAAAAACATATAATAGTTTTCTTGAATACATGAAAGCAACCAGCCAGTGAGCCACAGCTCAGCACAGCACCTTCTAAAACTAGTTCTTTTAACCATAATTTAAAACAAATTATTTAGAAGAAAAAAAATAACCATTATAAAATGCATTGGCATTTTTTTATTGGTCTATCGATTTAACATGAATATGAGTCAAAAGCTGGTTTGCTAAATTTTGTTATATTTACACGAAATTTTAGAGAGAAAAAAAGACAGACAGAATAATTTATAATAAACAACAAGCGATCTGCAGTTAACAAAATTGTATCTACACTAGAGTGGTTGAAAAAAATTTTAATTAAGATTTCTTCAAGTATCCTAACCCAAATTGATGGGTTTTTTGAGAAACTAGCCTAAAAAATTTTCAGCTCAATCAGTTAAGATTAAGGACCGCACACTGTGACTTTTAGCAATTTCAGGTGGCCAAAATTAATAACTCTCGTTCCGGAGCAGATATCGGAATTAAATTGTTTATTCAAAGTTAGTATTCGGCATAGGAAATTTTATAAGCCTTACGTTTAAGGTGGTAAATGTGCTCAGCAATCTTATGTACAACTCCACGAGGAATGTTTTTGTGGAACATTTTAGCCCGCTTTATTGCTGATAAAGGAAAGCTTTTTGCCTCCTTTTTTAAGAAAGGCACAAAAAAACCCCATACAATGAAGAGTAACCCTCTAACTCTTCATTGTATGGGGTTCCACGAAAATGTTTTTCGTAGTGTTTTACATAAAAGTGCTGAACACATCTTATATTTTAAACGTAAGGCTTAAAAGATTTCCTATGCCGAACCACTATAACCATATATGCAAAAGGCAGGAAATTTACCTCCGCCTAAAATTAGTCCCAGACGTAATCTTTCAAAACGAAGGTGCCCTGCCCTCTGTCAGAATCCGTCGTTATAAAATTCCTGATTCAGTTGTAACTTTTCGAAATATTTCAGTATCTTATTAATCTGTAGAAAAATATTTACCAAAGCAAGAAGCAATTAAGCATAATTTCACGTTCACGAAATTTTAATACTCACGTTTATGTGCGCTTGCGATATTTAATTCAGAAATGTGTGATTACTGAAGAATATGCGTGATAAACGCCAACTACGTGGTTTTAATAAAAATTTACTTTCATATATCGGATACTTTTTGCATACTGCTACAGCCATATGACTCACCAGTCACAATTTTTAATAAATTTTCTTGTTAGCTGTCCGTCTAGTTTTTAAAAGTAGTATTCATACAGATAATGTCAATGCATAACAGAAGCTTTGTAGAAAAAATGGGCATGGTCCGCCCACTTTTATTAGTAGCCCCAATACCAGGTGAAAAAAGTGGTCTATGAATTTGACCAGATCCACCTATTTTTATGTATTTTAATGCTCTGAATTCGAATCTGATGTGTTTTTGGATGTTTAACACACAAGTTTTTGAGTAAATTCCAAAAAAACGTTACAAATCGAGAAAAACTGCAGTTTCTTGCAATATACTCCAAATTTTGTGGGGGAATGAGCCCAACGAACCTCAGATTCGAGTTCAGCGAGTTAAAATACATATAGGTTGAGGAATCTGGTCAAATGTACAGACCACTTTTTAGTTTTGTGTGACTTTTCGCAACTTTAGTTGGCCAAAATCAATAACTCTCGTATGAAATTAACTTTGGGTACATACAATTTCTATGCTTTTTGGGGGGTGGAAGAGAAAATTTGGCCACCGATTTTCGAAAAAAGAAATGATAAAACCAGACTGCAGGCAAACCCTTTCAAAAAAAATTTTTTTTTTGAAAATTGGTTGACAAATGACAGACAAACATAAAAAATACACATAAATTGATATGATAATCTTCTTCTTTTTTGAAGTGAGTTAAAATAACTTAAGGAAAGTGCGACTTTAGCTTGCACACGAAGGATTCCGTACGAATACACATATGTATGTATATCCCTTTTCATTTTTGCCCTTTTTTCATTTTTGCAATTTTTTCGTTTTGCTTTTTGCTTTGATTTTAGTTTTTTTAATTTATGAAGTTTTTTTGTTGATTTTTTTGCGATTTTTCATTTTTTGGAATTTATTTTTTTTTTTTGGTTTTTGGCCGATTTTTTTAATTTTGGCGATTTTTGCTTATGGCGTAATTGTTTTTTTTAACCTTTTTTTGCTTTTTTACGATATATTTAGTGCTAGCGATTTATTTTACTTTTGGCGCTTTTTATCAGTTCTTACGCTTTTTTCGGCTTTTGGTGATTTTTTAGGTTTAGCGATTTTTTTTTGTTTTGACACTTTTTTTCGTTTTGGCGATTTTTAAAATTTTTGCGATTTTTTTTAGTTTTGGCACTTTTTTTTTTTTGGTATAAGCGCATTTTTTCGTTTTGGTGATTTCTTTCCATTTTTGGCAATTTTTTTCGTTTTTTACGATATTTTAGTTTTAGCGATTTTTTATGTTGTAGTGCTTTTTTCGCTTTGACAACTTTTTTCGGCGTTTTTTCTTAGTTTTTTGACGATATTTTTAGTTTTTGTGATATTTTGCGTTTTAGCGATTTTTTGTAATTTTGGTGCTCTTTTCATTTAAGCCTTTTTTCATTTTGGCGATTTTTCGTTTTGACATTTTTTTAATTTTGGAATTTTTTAGTTTTAGCGTTTTTAAAATTTTTAACAGTTTGCTTCCAAGATACAACAAGTTGTCTAAATTACATAGTCAAAATTACATTAACTGGTAGAACACCCTTTAATTTTTATTGTTTTAAGTATCAGTGTTAATTGGTGGAGTCTATTCTACAGACTCCACCAATTAACACTAACTTTGGAAATTTAAAGTGTCATATATAAGAGGCTGTATATTACATTAGTATTTCAACATGTTTCGTTGCTCGCTTTAGAACACCCTTTAATTTTTAGGTGTCATATATTTGTCGTTGTGGCGGCAAAAGTTTTACATATTCTGTGAAAATTTCAGGTCCGTAGATCTTTTGGCTACCGAGAAAACAGCATGTGACAGGCAGACAGACGGACAGACGTGCAGCGTAGCGAAAACTATAGGGTTGCCTTACACTTTTGGTGTACGGAACCCTAAAAATGGAGAGAATCTCCAGAACGAAAAAAGCGCCAAAACTAAAAAAATCACCAAAACCCGAAAAAATCGACAGAACGAAAAAAAGTGCCAAAACCAAAAAAAAAAAATCGCTAAAACTAAAAAAGTCACCTAAAACCGAAGAAAAAAACCGCAAAACCGAAAAAAGCGGCAAAACTTAAATAAATCGCCAAAACTAAAAATATTGTCAACAAGTGAAAAAACCTTAAAACAAAAAAAAAAGCCAAAATCAAAAAAATCGTCAAAACCAAAAAATCGCCAAACTAAAAAACTCGGCAAAAAACTTTAAAAATGAAAAAAACGAAAACTCGTAAAAAAAGGAAAAAATCACAAAAATAAAAAAACCGCCAAAACTAAAAATGTCGTCAACAAGAGAAAAAACGTTAAAATAAAAAACGCCAAAACCAAAAAATCGCCAAAACTAAAAAAATCGGCAAAAAAAACTTCAACAAATTTAAGAATACAAAAATTCGTCAAAAAAAAAACGAAAAAATCACAAAAAATGAAAAAAGTGACAAAACCAAAAAATCGCCAAAATAACGAAAAAAAAACTTTAAATATAAAAAAACTAAAATTAAACAAAAAGCAAAACGAAGAAAAAATTAAAAAAGGGCAAAAACGAAAAGGGACATGTATTCATACGGAAAGCCTTCGTGTGCGAGCCAAGGTCGCACTTCACTGATTTTTTTTAATTTATCAACTTTTCTTCATTTATTCAGCAACACAAGTTTCCTTAAAATTTAACTTTTAGCTAGTAAATTATTTTAAAACCCATCATACCAGCTTTCCAATATTTTAAAACTTGTAAAAACGAAATCCTTTCAATTATTCATGAAATATTTTGTTGTTATTTTTTTTGTGAATTTTATCCACTTGCTTAATGACCTCTTCCATGAAATGACCTTAAAAGTTTCTTTACTGTCGGATAAATATATTTTTACTTCCCACTTTATTAAAAACAAAAAAATACAACTGCCAGTAAAATGGAAGAAGATTCATCACAACCACTTTGTGCATTTATTTTTGAAATTTTTTATACTGTTTTTTAATCATCTGCCTATAATCAGTAGTTGTAACCGGTACTCGTTTAAAGTCTTAAAAATGTGTGTATAAACATTATTTCATTGACGTCTGCTGTATTAAGATTTACGGGAAAAGATCATTTACAAAATGTTTTTTTTTTTGGAATTTGTTTCATTGTGCATCTTATAAAACTTGTTGTCCAAGGTTAAATTATTATACTGACTATTCAATCGAAAAGATGTTACATGTGGTTTTGTTAATTTGTGTTAAAAAACTTGATAAACGTTTAATTAAATATCAGTTTATCAATTTTTTTTTCTTTAATATTAACAGCAAGCAGTAAATCAAAAGAGTTAAGAAACAAACTTCTTTCCTTTTTTGCTAGAGATTAGATGACAAATTGGAAATTCTCTAGACTTGTTATAAAGAATTTGTGGGATTTCTATTAAATAACATTTTAGATAAAAGAATTGTTTTTCAGAATTAAAAACCTTGAATAAGTGAAGAAAAACTTCCTGTAGGTGGATTTTACGTGACTCTTTTTAAAACAAAGTTTAAAGTCAGGCGAACATAAGGCTTCACAAAATAACCGTAATAACTATTTTCCTATATATCTATATATAACAATATTCTAAGTTAAATAATGCTAATAATAAAAGACCGCAAAAAAAGGCCCTTTTGGCCCACGGTCCAGCTCATAAATGGCTGTAGCTAGACCCCTAATCTGAGAATTGCTATAAAACGGGAAGATAAGGTTTTTGTAAGGGAAAACAAAACCAAATGTTTTCATCTTCAGACATCGTGAGTTCCTTTTACATTTATTATATTAACATTCCATAAATATAACTATCAACCAACCAAAATAACTATCAACAAAAAATACTTCTTCTATAGTCTTTGAAGCCCCCTAAACAAAATCATAGTCATAAAGAAACTTAATTAACCGAAATTCTTTTTAAATTAAGCAAACTAAAGTATACAAAAACGCTGTTACTAAAATAAAGATTATCTTTTGTTTTGTTAAAAAGAAGACATTTTTCAACCCAAAATACACTTCAAGCAAAATTTGCTAAAGTTCAGCCACCTTTAATTATGCAAAAACGTAAAGAAAAAAAATTTATAAAAATTTCAAACAACAATTTTATTGCGTTGTCAGTGATAAGAATAAATGAGCGACATTATAAACAATTTTATTTATTTAAATTCCCGTCCGATTAAAATTTAGCACTACAACGAATAAGGCGATACTTGTTCCAAAACGAGCCACAGTGGATATATTGAAAAATTTTCAATTAAAAAAAAAACTAAATAAGGCGATTTTACGCATGATTTACCTTTTTTGGACTAAACTAAAAAATTTTTAACTCTTTAAACTCAAATACGATTTTAGTAAGTTCAAGCGCCATTATAAAAGTTTGCAATTATAATATAAAGGCTTTTGTTTCTCTTTCGCTTTGTGTATGCATTTATTTGATTTTTCAACATTGAATGAAGTCCATTGCGTAGTTGAAAACATGTGAATGTATTTAAATGCCTTTTAACAGATGCAGATGCAGACCATTAGTATTAACCCTACGGTAAATGGAACTGACGCAAAACCAGTCACGTGACCGGTCCTCAGGTGGTAGGGACCAGTCCGAGTTCTAACACATCCTATGAAGCGGACCAGCCATTTTTACATGGGGATGGCCTAGGATGGGGCTAATTGATACTTTGTATGTACCAGAGAGTTGCAACAAGTATGATCAATCCGTCTTATTCACTAGCGCTAAATAGCAAGTTCAAGCCAATCAGGCCTTTGGGAGTTTTGTTCACAATCGAGTGTAATACATGAACCAATAAAATCAACAACAAGAACGTCTTATTCGCAACATTGTACTTGCTTTAATTGGTATACAAACTATGCGGCTTGCTTACGAACAATCGCTCACTTGCAGCTCAGCTGTTTTTTGGCAGGATTTGATTTTGATCGAAACAAAAACACTCGAGTATATTTTTGCGTTTTGCAAAGTATTGTTGTTGGGAGCAAACACGTACATATGTGTGTATGTGTATAGGTTTTCTTATGCCACTTTGTAAAGCAGAAACAACACGAATGAGGATTGCACGCAACAACTACAATAGCACGAACTTTTTATAGCATGTATGTATGTATTGTGTGCGTATTAAAATAAGTAGCTAGCGCTGGTCATAAATAGTTTTAAAAGACTGATGCGAATAACATGTTCGTTTCAATCCGGTGCAGTTACAATCATACCAAAGAAACTAATCACAAACATTCATGTTCATTGCGAATACAAGTGATTAAAACTGATTGTTTGAAATGAGCTATTGCGTTTACAATCACTACCTGTTGATGAACAAAAATAATCGCATCACAAAAAATCAGAGTACGTGATTGGGTATACTTGCAAGTTTGACACTTGTGCCAGCTCACTGGTATGTAGCTTGTCTCTGAACTGTCTTATGGAGTCTTAATCGGTGTAAAATAATATAGATTATATATAAATATTATTCCAAAATTCAGCTGTAATTATCGATTAATTTATTTTTTTATTTTTACAAATCCAAGTAGAAATTGTATTTTATTTTTAAGCCGTGTTTGGATAGGATTCGAACCGACAACCTCCGGCATGGAGAGCTAGTACACAACACGCAAAGAAAAAACATGGTTTAGGGAAAAATAATCGAAGAGGAACATACTATGATTGAATATATGGTCGAAAACAACTATATATATATATATATATATATATATATATATATATATATATATATATATATATATATATATATATATATATATATATATATATATATATATATATATATATATATATATATATATATATATATATATATATATATATATATATATATATATATATATACATATATATATATATATATATATATATATATATATATATATATATAGTTTAAAACAACCATATACATGGCTCAAGCAACCATATGTATATTTCAAAACAACGATATATATGGCTCAAAATTACAATAAATGGCTTGAAATAACCATGTATATGGTTAAAAACAACCATATGCATGGTTCAAGCAACCATGTATATTGTTCAAAACAACCATTTATATATATTGTTCAAAATTACAAAATATGGTCTACAATAGCCATATATATGGTTAAAATTAGCCATATAAATGGTTCTAAATAACCATATATATTGTTCTATATAATCATATATTTATTGTTTTCTTAACCATAAGTTGATTAAAAAACTGGCAGGTGCTAAAAAATGTTATTATTTCAATTTAAAGCAAAAACAAAATTTTTCAACTGGTCAGTGTGTGTGTTGAATCTGAAATAAAAATTATTATCTATTTTCACATAGATACATACATATTTGTTGACACGTGTTATATTTACAATCGGGCATGTTCTGAAAAACATTTCGTTGTGAAATCGGCAACTTTCAGGATATAATCCAACTAAAAAGCTCATTTATTGGAGGTTTTCAGTTGGTTTTTGTATTTCAGATATTTCACATATTTTATCAGAGCACTAAATTGCTCGATTAAAGAACACTTTTCTTCGCTTTTGAAATTTTGCTATTTCAAAACTAAATGGTCTTCAGAACATGGCCGAACATTAATTGCCGGAATATATCACTTTTTGTTATTTTAATTTTAATTTTTTTATTTTTTCAAACCAACCGCTCACAAAAATAAACCAAACGCTGTCAAGTAAAACACAAAACTAACAAAAAGTATACAACAAAGAGATAGAACAAAAACTTTTTTGGAAGCAGAGAGCCATGTCTGTTTTACAACCATAGCTTTATTGCAAACAATATAGTATAGATAAGAACGATATTTTATTATTATAGAAATATTCTGTTGTTGAATTTTTAAATAAACCATGATTGTAGTCAGACTTTTTTGAACAATATATATTGTTCAAGCCAACCATGTGTCAATTTTCATGAAATCTAATAATTTCATGATTAAATGTAAACGTTAGTTTTTTGCCTTAAACTAATTAAGATTCACTGTCATTTAATACAATAATAAATTATTTGCCACATTCAAAAACTATGTCGGGAAACATGTCATGGCTGACGCAACCATGCCACAACCATATCTTTTCTTTGCTGTACCCACTTGACCACAGGGGAACTTATATTTGAATGTTACAAATACCAGTTAAGGGCGAATGATATTATACAATATACATCGCGAATGTCTGCTGAAGAACTCAAATGTCCGAAGACTCTAAATGTCCTGAGAGAGTAGGAAAACTTTTTTGCAGTTGAAGTTACATAGGTAAGTAACAAATTAGTGGGTTTTGATGTTTTTAAATACGTTTTACAATTAAATATTTAAATTGCAGCTTATAATGGAAAATTGCAATATGCATACGTGGCTCAAAGCTTGCTTTTTATTATATGTTATTTTATAAATGTATTTTAAATTTATATGAATATATCTATTGTGTTAATATACTCAATATTGGTTTGAGTCTGAGATAACATAAATAAAATTTCAAAATTTTATTCACAATAGTATTTTATTTCAATATTCCTCATTGTATATTCAATTCTTCGAACCGAATTCGTTCAGAGTAAACAACTGAATTACAAGATAGTGAATGTAACCGACAAAATTCGATTGGCTACAAATTCGATAGTCACAATGAATCTCTTTTCTCTGTGTGAGTGGCATGACAGTCTCATTGAAGGGAGACAATTAATATTATATAGATACTATGTGATAGGCCTTAGATCTAGGTGCATCGAATTTGTTCAGTGCCATTTAATACAATACTAGCCGGAGTACCAACTAAATTGACAGAAAATGGGTACTGTAAATACCGTAGATATGACGAAAAATTTTAAAATCCAACCTCTATGTTCGTCAAAAAAAAACACAAAAATTTTTTTTAAATAGTTCTGCTAAAATTATCGCAATACTTCCTTAGCAAAAGTTTAATGATTTTTTGCGAGCTTTAATTTTCTGATATTAGGGTGGTACATTAGGACTGTAGGAACTAAGATTTGGTGGATAAATACTAGAACGGGATATTTGACGCAAGTGACTATTGAAGCAAAACATTGGTCTCCTCGAGACAAAAACATTGATATATCAGATATAACGAAAAATGTATTTTGGCTTTGCCTACGTTCAGGAAAAAAAAATAAAAAAAATATTTTTCGAAACTGCCTTGCAACAATACTTTATATTCGGTGGTGTACGGCGAACTCTTTTTGCGATACACCCTAATGCAGACATGCTTGTATTAGCTTAATATTCAAAAAATAAACAAACGTCGGATTTTCTTTTTTTTTCAATAAATTTTTCAAAAAAGTTTTAAGAACACTAGATCGATCAGGTTTAAAAAAAGTTGCTTGCCTTACTGTTTGTGCAAGTTTTGAATTTTTGTAATTCTCATTTGTTCTTTGACTATTTTTATATAAGCATAACAGGTAGAGAACTTTTTTAACATAACGGCCAGTGTTGCCAATTTAGCATATTTAATAATAGATCAAGCATTTTTCAAACTGATTTTGCATACAAAAAATGCTAAAAGCATTTTTTGTATCATATCAGATTACCAATTTACCAAATTTTTAATATAAGGGAGAAAATTATTGGAGAAATTGTTCAGAGGTACTGACAATAAGTGATTTAAAGACATAAATATAACATATATGTTTATACTGAGGAAGCTCTGTCTCTTCACTGGCGAAAGCAGAGTCATAGACAAATAGTCAATTATGTTTTCTTTCAGCTATGAAAATATTTTTGGTTATAATAAAATTAACTTAATGTTTTGCTTTTGGCTAAACTGTTGTTAGTTTTTGTCGGCTTTAATATACATATTTATTTTTGCAATTACATAATTAAAATGTTGTTTTGCCTTTCTTTTATCACATATGAGTAATTCCATTTAGCCGGGTGTGACCACTTTACATATATTTTTGATTACAAATAAAGAATATACAATTTTATAATTAAAAAAAAATGTTACGACTCGCAAGGCCATTAAAACTAAAGTCGTTGTATAACGGGTAGACACTGAAAGAACGCGATTCCTGCTCAGAATGGTCGTCAGAAAGGTGAGACGGGTGTGACCTTACAAATCTTAGTTTTAAAGAATTATGACTTTCTGCATAAATTCTGTAAAATTTTTACTATAACGTTCAGAATAATTTTGGTCTAGCTAACTGTTCAAAGTGTTTTTAGCTGTATTACGTATTTACTGTTTGACAAAACTAGTCTTCTTAACAAAAACCATTTTTAAAATGTGACAGGTGTGACCGACGGGTGTGACCAAATATGAAAATTAAAAAAATTCGAAGAAATAAACTTTTTATTGATTTCATTAATATAAATAATAAAAAAATAAATCATAAGAAAATAATAACATTAAATTCTTTGCTATCCGTTCTATTATAGACAGCAGAATACTCTAGAGGAGTAATTCTTTTAAATTCAATAAAAAGCGAAAAAAGTATATTCTGTTTAGAGATAAGGGTTTTTATTAATAATGAGAAATTGAAGAAAAGAAAATCTGAAATAAATATTAAACATACAAAGAGGGAGAGCAAAATGTTTCGTGGGTGATCATTTAAAAGTACCTCAAATTGCTTAGAAAATATTAAATAATTTATTTTTTTATTTTTTCTATAATTGTCATGCTCTAAAAAACATCAATTGAGAGATTTTTATTAAAAATAAGAAAATTATTTTTTCCTAGCACAGGGCCGTTTTACGTGGAATCACTCATATATCTTTTTAGCATATTTTTGGCATATTTTTAGCATATTCTAGCATTTTTTCGTAAATATCTAGCATTTTTTCCTCATCAGATTTTGGCAACACTGATAATGGTTGACAGTTTACTGATGAGTTGGCCCATAAATATATTTTTGGAAAAATTCTTTCTTTATTAAAACTTGAAATTTTAGAAAGATTACGCAAACTCCAATGCTTAAAGTCTTTTATTTTGAAATTTTCAAAGCCCACTGCTAAGAGTATGTAAAACTTTTAAGTTTTACTAACCATATTAATTAATATATAATTACATCATTACTTACATTGTTTCCAAAATTTATTTGAATTTTTAGTTTTATGTATATCTTAAAAAAACTTTTGTTGTTGCCAGTACCATGAATTAAACTAACCACATCTTTCACCAGACCCATGCAATGGCATTTTAAGCCTACTATCATGTCAATTTATTTTAAAGATTTCTATACGAAAAAGTAACTTCGAATGAAAATTTTATTTTTAGCAAATTTCACATTGTCATCTTAAATTAACATAAAATGAAACAAGAAAAATAATTATGTATATAATTATATATTTTCTATCTGGGTAATAAATATGAAAAGAAAGAAAAAAAACTAAGACACACAATGCAAGTAAGAGTTGCTTGGGTTGGGAGTTTTATTTTTATGACTTTTTTGCGTACAATTTCCTTTTGATTTATTTACTTACAACTGTTTTTTATTTACTTTAAGCATGTTTATTCATGTACAAGCTTGTTTACAAACATAATTACTTAGTGAGTTTTGATACACGCATACATACTTATGTAAGTGTATATATTCGCATTATGGAAAAGGGAGCTGGTATTTCGTGTTTTTGAATAAATTTCTTTTAACGAAAATTGTAATTTACTATTAAAATAAAACATTTTTAATTTTAATGTTACTTCATTTAATTTGTTGTTGCCAACTTTCTTTCATTTGAATTGAATTATCATTCAGGGTATGCGTATGTTTAAAACGCATAATTATTATTTATTTTAATTATGCGAAATATCTCTTTCATAAGCGATTGCTTATGATCTATCCGCAGTGTTTTCAAATTAATAAAGGAAGACATTTTTTATCTTCTGTGATAATTTTATTAATATCAAAAAATCATCTGATGTAAGATAAAATTATTCATGTCATATTATATTTCCTTTAATTTCGTTGTAAACATAATAACATTTTTATTTATGTGAGTAAATATTTTGAGTGATCATTTTATTTTTATTATTCATGCATATTAATAAAAATGATGAAGCTGTAACTGATGGCAAATATCATACAGATCTAGGAATTGTGAGAACTTGTATTTTTCCACGTTTTTTTAGGTCTTTATCTTAATTAAATTTTAATTTGCTTAGGTTCACTGCTGCTTTGCTTGATAAAGTTCGTCTCTTAGCTCATTTGTGTTTCCTTAATATGGGTAGTATGAATAAAAATAAATTAAGTAAAGTGCGACTTTTGGCTCGCACACGAAGGGTTCCGTACGAATACACATATGTATATACCTTTTTGTTTTTGCCCCGTTTGTCATTTTGGCAGTTTTTTCGTTGTGCTTTCTTGTTTAATTTTAGTTTTTTATTTTTTAAAGTATTTTTCGTTGTTTTTTTGGTTTTTTTTTTTTTTGCTTTAGCGCTTTTCGTGATTTTTTTAATTTTTTTCTGGCGATTTTTCGTTTTTTGCAATTTTTTTTTGTTTTTTATCGATTTGTTTAGTTTTGGAGATTTTTGGTTATGGCATTTATTAAACATTTTTCTTTTCTGACGATATTTTTAGTTTTAGTGATTTATTTTAGTTGTGGCGATTTTTTCAGTTTTAGCGCTTTTTTCGTTTTTGGGGATTTTGTTCGGTTTTTTGTGGTTTTTTAGTTTTAGCGATTTTTTTGTTGTTTTGACACTTTTTTCGTTTTGGCGATTTTTTTGGTTTTTGGTGATCTTTTTAATTTTGGTGATATATTGCGTTTTAACGTTTTTTTAATTTTGGCGCTTTTTTCCTTTAAGCGCTTTTTTCATTTTAGCTTTTTTTTTCGTTTTGAAATTTTTTTTAATTTTGGATTTTTTTAGTTTTAGCGTGTTTTAAAATTTAAAGATTTTACATCTTACGGTTTCCAAGATACAGCATATTGTCTCAATTACATAGTCAAAATTACAATAACTAATAGAATACCCTTTAATTTTTATTGTTTTAAATATCGGTGTTAATTGGTGTAGTCTATTCTACAGACTACACCAATTAGCACTTACTTTGAAAATTTAAAGTGTCAATATATAAATGTCTGTATATTACATTAGTATTTCAACATGTTGCGTTGCTCGCCTTAAAACACCCTTTAATTTTTAGCTGTCATATATTTATTGTTGTAGGGGTCAAAGTTTTACATATTCTGTGAAAATTTCAGATCCGTAGATCTTACGGCTCCCGAGAAAACATTACATTAAAATTTCAACATTTTTCGTTGCTCGCTTAAGAACACCCTTTAATTTTTAACTGTCATATTTTTGTTGTTGTAGCGGCCGAAGGTTTACATATTCTGTGAAAATTTCCGGTCCGTAGCTCTTACTGACTGATAGAACACCCTTTAATTTTTATTGTTTTAAATATCGGTGTTAATTGGTGTAGTCTATTCTACAGACTACACCAATTAACACGAACTTTGAAAATTTAAAGCGTCTATATATAAGTGTCTGCATATTACATTAGTATTTCAACATTTTTCGTTGCTCGCCTTAGAACACCCTTTAATTTTTAGCTGTCATATATTTATTGTTGTAGCGGTCAAAGTTTTACATATTCCGTGAAAATTTCAGGTCCGTAGATCTTACGGCTCCCGAGAAAACATTACATTAGTATTTCAACATTTTTCCGGGCTTTAAAACGAATGTTTAAGTAAAAGCAAATACTTTTTTATTCATACACAGAAAAAAAATTTGTAAATACAATTAATTTTTTTGTTATATCAATTAAATAATTAATTGACTTTGAACCTACAACGGTTTTTGTAAATACAATTACGAAATCAGAAAAAAAATTTTTTAATTTTTTTGTTGATTTCAAATTTGTTTCAATTAAGATTATTGTTATATCAACAATGTGAATTGTTCATTTTCCGAACAAATTCTAACTATCATAATTGTTGTATTAACAATATTTTTTTATACAATCACAATCCTCGAAGGGGCTGTTTACTTGTCAGCGAAAAACACTAAATGTCTTTGGGCGGAATCGAACCGGAAACATCTAGACTAATAGACTAGCGTTCTTATCTCTCAGCTACAGAGCAATTCGTTATTAAATACGCAAATAATGAAAGCACACAAAACGTGATTTGCTTTGTTTCATCTACGTGTGTGTATTCGTTTGTTATATCAACAATGGTGATTGTTAATTTTTTTCACAATACGCAACAAAAAATTTGGTTAGTTCAGTTTGTTGAAAAAAATTTCTTGATTTGCTTTGTTTCATTTAGGTGTGCGCACTCATTTGTTATATCAACAATGATAATTGTTAATTTTTTTCACAATACATAACAAACAATTTGGTTAGCTCAGTTTGTTGAAAAAAATTTCTGTGTTTGTCGTATCAACAACTCAATTTGTTATATTAACAAAATATATGTTTGAATTTAAATTACATATTAACAATTGAAATTGTTAGTTGCAGTTTGGTAATATTTTTTTCTGTGTACTATCCCATATGTGTTCATACCCAGCAAAAACTTTTGTAATTTTTGTAATCGGTATTACTTTATAAGAGACTTGTAACTGTTCAAAGTTGTGGTTGAAGTCTACTGACGATTTGGTAAAGCGCCAATGAAGTGCATATAATCAATGTTTAACTATCAGCAAATAAACTTTATTTAAAATATAATTGTATTCATATTTTTATTTTAATTTGTTTATTTGACTACTTATTTTTTAGCTTGAAGTACGCCAAATAAAAATTAGTTAATTGCTGTGACAATGTAAATACGTTTGTCGGGGATAGCCCTTGTTTTTTGGACTTTTCAAACAAAAGTAAGTAGCTATCGAGTCAAATTGTAAGTCCTTACGACTTAAATCCTGATATAGTTGTTTGCCTACCAGTAAGCAAAGTTTTTTATGGGTACATACTATACATAACAATTTTTAAGTTGGCCCCCAAAAATAAACTTTGACATTTTTTTGGGGCTTTACATATATTACGTATCACTATTTTCGGATTTTTTATATACATAACATGACAGCAACATAAGCTGAAGCAGCAGCAGTAGCAGCAGCAGCAGCACCAGCAGCAAAATTTACACCAACACAATGCTCGCCAGCAGCAGCGCCTGGTCTTTAGCGATCGCTTAAAGCGCTCACTATTCGTGTTACTATGCCTCACTTCTTTAATGGCAGCTGGTAGATGCATAAGCTTAGAGTTCGGCATATTCGACGTTTCGTCGTTGTTGTCCTCCTTCGGAATTTGCCATCACTACCACCAAAAAATTTATTTAAACAGAAAATTTCATCTACCTTAATAACGTCAATCAGTAGACAGATAATAATTCGAATTTCTAGATGATAAGAAGAAGACACTTTCAAAAGTCATCACCAGCTAAACTAACTATAACTTGGAAGATAATAAGACGATAGTCATCGCCAATAGTTAGCAGACTACGAACTACTTATCCAAAACACAACCCACTTAGCAAGGAAACAAACCAGGATAGAGATAAATCTGGGGCAAAAAATTCCCTAAATCATAGGAGTTCCCCGGCAGTTTCTCAGAAAACTACGGCAACGCTGAAAAGTACAAAAATTATATAGCGGCAACACTGAGCACCAGCCGTTGTTTTATCTACCAGCCGGAGTTCTCCTTCAACTGGTGCTACCTTTCCGGCAGAGCTACCCGACATTTTCATGGAAAACTATGGCAACATTGAAAATCTGAAAATTCTACAGCCGCAACACTGACCACCAGCCGGAATTTTAACTTCCTGGAGCTCTAATTTATATTACCTTGTCCGCGGAATTCGCCGGTATTTTTCTTGAAAGCTACGGCAACACTGATAATCCGAAAATTTCACAGCGGCAGTACTGATCACTGGAGTCTCAGAAAAAAACATGTGCACATTTTGTTTTCGATAGGAATATTCGTTACACGCATTTGGTTCACATTTTTTGCATTGATGTGCATAGCGTACTATTTCTCATACTATTTATTAGGGCATTCATTGTTCGATTAATCGAACAATCGAGTAAAACTTTTATTTCGTTCGAGTTATTCGAGTAAGTAAATATTGTTAACTTAAAAACAAAATTCTAAGGATTTTTAATAAATGTAATAATGAATTAAGTAAATAGACTTCATATATTTTTATTTAAAAAAAACTTTTCAAATTACACAGAAAAAAATAAGTTTCATTATTGATAACAAAAATCCCGGTATTCAATAATTTTTTTTTAAAATTTCCTGTGATAAAGAATTCCCCTATATTGATAACAAAATTATTTCAAAATAAAAATATATATATAAAATAAAAAAAATTTTGACATGGCTGGAATACGAACCCGGGCTTTCCGGACGTAAAGCATACACTCTCTAGCTGAGCCATATCCCATTTATTTTTTTATGGGATACAACTTGTTTTAAGTACTTATGTATAAAAAGAAAAGAAATAACCGGCATGGAAAAGAAATACTTACAACGAAATATTTTATTATGTTAAAGATAAATGTTATTGAAATTCATATTTTTTTTTAATAACATGGTTTTATTGAATATAATTCTTGTCTATTTTTTTCTGTGTACACATACATATTTAGTCCAAGTGAAAAACTTTCAACAAAATGTATAATACGCCTATGGCTAAATGGTAGCTATGATAGACTATCAGCCAGAAGGTCACGGTTCGAAGCTGCACACAGCCAATCGCTTCGCAGGCATTTTTATTATTTTTTTTTTCTATTAAACATATTTTGTTCAAAAATCAACAAAGAGAATGCTTGTCTAATTTTAGGTCGATAATAATCAGTAAAGTGTTGCCAACTATTATCTACCTAATTTTCAACAAGAATGCTTTAGAGTGTATTTAAAACATTAACCGCCAGTTTTTGACTTGAGTAATTAAACATTTATTTTGTTAATTTTCACATAAATTTAAATTGTAATTAAATAGAACCTCCGTTTTTCAGTCGTATTAAGTTCTTCTTATTTAATTGTGGCAAAAATATGGTAGCACCATAAAATATTATTAATTTCCCATAAATGTCCCAAAAAAGCAGCTGTTCAACATAAAACAAAGAAAAATTCCAAGATATATATTTTTCTCCATTTAGGAAATAAGAATAATGAAGGATTGCTGCAATGTTTTAATAGAATAAAAAAAGCTTACACAATGATAGAAAGCGAAATATAACAAAGAAAGCCAAAATTTCACGCCAATAAAAGTTGATTTGTCAGCGGCCACAAATTTTTTGTTTGTACAAGAAGAACAAGCAGTGAAAATCATATGGTAATGTATAAAACTTAAATCGAATTTAAATGCCCAAGTTTGGTGAATTAATTTTGATTTAAGTGTTTAATGCAAAACAGAATTTTGTATGTAAAACGAATTTAAACATAAATAACTTTGAAAATCCAAGTTAAAAATTGGCCGTAAGTACCAATAAATTTTGTACCATCTATATTAATATTAAAATTAATTTCATTTAAAAACTTGTAATAAAATTAAAAAAATACAAACATAAATAAGCAACTAGTTTGTAGGTATTTAGCCTTAAAAAAATACTGGTGGTCAAAACTCAAAAACAAGCAAAGGCATGCAAAGCAGCTTAGGCAGTGGCTAAAACAAATAAAACAACACACCCAACAACATTAGAAATAATAAAAACAACAACAGCAATAGCAGCAGCAAACGGCACCTTACAACATCTAAAAGAAATGTGAAAAAACAAGCATCCATGTATTAGTCCATCCAGCCATCCATCCATCCAAAAACCACCACCTGCAAGTTTTTACGGCCAACCAACGCCACAAAAGATATGCAAGTGTCTAGAAATTTTTAACTAGAAAAAAATTTGAAGCAAAAATAAAATAAACATTACAACCCAACTCAATGTTGCGTGTTTCATTTTTTATTAATCACAACTTGAGATAAATCGTTAGTTGGTCGGTTGGTTGGTTGTTTGAATGGATGGGTGGAGGGATGGATGGGTGGATGTATAGATGGATGGTTGGATGTTATTTGTTTGTCTTGCAAAACCACACTTCATTGTCACTGACCATAACAGCGTGTTAGGAAATTTAATAAAGAAATAGATTAAATTATTTTTTTTTACTTTTTTACTTTTTTCAATTAAAATTAAACCAGTTTTACAGTTTTATAAAGAAAATATTAAGAAGAAAGAAAAAGAACTACACATCCATAGTGTGTGGGTTAATTAATTAATTTATTCATTTATTTGTAAAATGTTAGAATTTACTAGTAGATATTATATTTGAGAAATTATAGATGTTCAGACTGGTCAAATATTTGACGGAAGGGGCGGAATTACTAACTATGTGCTACTAGAATAAAAAATAAGAGCCGAAACAATCTCGTGTACTCTGGAAGTAAAGAGTTTTGTTTAGCTTTATCGAAAAATTATAACACCATTTAATATAATATAAAAAAATATAATGTAACCACGCAAAATATAACGTAACCGAAATTAATCAATAACACACAAGAATATGTATATTCTCAAAATAAGAAATATGGCTTACGGTTGACCTTGCAAACCATCCCTGAAACTTCTCGCTAATTTCGAGCTCAAAGCGCTACCAAGGGCCTATACACATATTACGTAACGCTATTTTCGGAGATTTTATACCCTCTCCCCCCCCCCCTTGGTAACGCTTTTTACAAAATTTTCCGTATTAAGTATCTAATCCGTAACAAATCTTTAACCCCCCGCCCCCCCCCCCCCCCCCTGGAGCGTTACGTAATATGTGAATCGCCCCCAAATCCATAGAATTTTGTAGTAAAAAATTAAAAAAAATTAAATTTCTTCAACAATATCGGCCAAGCTAAAAAAAATTAAGTAAAGTGCGACTTTGACTCGCACACGAAGGGTTCCCTACGAATACACATATGTATATAACTTTTCGTTTTTCCCACTTTTTTCATTTTGCAGTTTTTTCGTTGTGCTTTTTTGTTTAATTTTAGTTTTTTTTCTTTTTTAAGTATTTTTCGGTGCTTTTTGCGATTTTTTCGATTTTGGCACTTCTTTAATATTCGTAATTTTTTCGTTTTTTTCTGGCTATTTTTTGTTTCTTTGCAATTTATTAGTTCTTTTTGATTTTTTAGTTTTGGCGATTTTTTGTTTTGGCGTTTTTTTAACGTTTTTTCACTTTTTGACTATTTTTTTAGTTTTAGCGATTTATTTTAGTTGTGGCGATTTTTTTTTAGTTTTGGCGCTTTTTTCGGGTTTGGGAATTTTTTCGGTTTTTGGTGATTTTTTTAGTTTTATCGATTTTTTTCGTTTTGGCGATTTTTTGTTTTTTACCGATTTTTTTAGTTTTGAAGTTTTTTGTTTTGGTTTTTTTTTTTTTTTTTTGTTTTTACGTTTTTTCGCCTTTTGACGATATTTTTAGTTTTAGCGATCTATTTCAGTTTTGGCGTTTTTTCAGTTTTGGCCCTTTTTCGGTTTTGGCCCTTTTTCGGTTTTGGGGATTGTTTCGGTTTTTTGTGATTTTTTTAGTTTTATCGATCTTTTTTTTTTTTTTGTTTTGACACTTTTTTTCGTTTTGGCGATTTTTTTGGTTTTTGGCGATTTTTTTGGTTTTGGCGTTTTATTTTTGTTTTTGCGTTTTTTTTTCGTTTTTATGATTTTTTTTTCATTTTTGGCGATTTTTTCGTTTTTTTATTACATATTTAGTTTCAGCGATTTTTTATGTTGTAGTGCTTTTTTCGTTTTGACGACTTTTTTCGGTTTTTGACGTTTTTTAGTTTAATGGTGATCTTTTTAGTTTTGGTGATAGTTTGCGTTTCAGCGGATTTTTTTTTAGTTTTTTTTTTTAATTTTGGTGCTTTTTTTCCTTTAAGCGCTTTTTTAATTTTAGCGTTTTTTTTCGTTTTCACATTTCTTATCATTGGATTTTTTTAGTTTTTAGGTTGTTTTTGTTTTTTGTTTTAACGTTTTTTCGCCTTTTAACGATATTTTTAGTTTTAGGGATTTATTTTAGCTTTGGGGTTTTTTTTCGTTTTGGCCGTTTTTCGGTTTTGGGGATTTTTTCGGTTTTTTGTGATTTTTTTAATTTTATCGTTTTTTTTGGCACTTTGTTTTCGTTTTGGCGATTTTTTTTGGTTTTTGGCGATTTTTTTAGTTTTTGACGCTGTTTTTCGTTTTGGTGATTTTTTTAATTTTTGGCGATGTTTTCGTTTTTTGATTATATATTTTTTTATGTTGTAGTGCTTTTTTCGTTTTGACAACTTTTTTCGGTTTTTTGCGTTTTTTTTTAGTTTTTTAATGATATTTTGCGTTTTAGCGATTTTTTTAATTTTGGTGCTTTTTTCCTTTAAGCGCTCTTTTCATTTTTGTTTTTTTTTCGTTTTAAAATTTTTTTAATTTTGGATTTTTTTAGTTTTAGAATTTTTTAAATTTCAAGATTTTACCTCTTACGGTTTCTAAGTGTACCTTACGAAAACGGTCTGTTTACAAACCAAATTTGACGTGGGATGACGGAAAATCGTTCCAAACATACAGCAAATTGTCTAAATTACATAGTCAAAATTATATTAACTGATAGAATACCCTTTAATTTTTATTGTTTTAAATATCGGTGTTAAAACAATAGGGTTCCTTTACACTTTTGGTGTACGGAACCCTAAAAAGTAAGTGAATATTAGAAATCGATTTGCAAGCCCCAGTTCCAAAATTGTGTAGGGCTTTATTCATGTAAAAAAATCTTATTTCTTATTGCATATATCTCAATTTATGAAAAAAAATATTAATATGCCGTTTATGCATGGCAACCGAGCCTCAGTTGGGTTGTCAGTTGCTGAAAATTATACTTCTGATGGCAACTGGCAACTGAGAAGCCTGTCAATTTCAGTTGCTATTTAGAGCCTTTCTGGCAACCATTAAGTTTTAACTACCGACTGGCAACTCAACTAAAGTTCGGTTAGAATAGACCCAATTATGGTTGTTTTATGTTTTTTTCTCTAATAATAACTAAAAATTAAAAAAAAATATTTTCATATTATTTTAGTTTTAATACATTGTTCTTAGGTAAATGCATATTTTTTGCGCATATTTTTCATTTTTATTTGCATTTGTTAAGCGCATAAAATCAATTTTTAGTTGCATGAAAGTCCGAGCCCTGTTCATAACATTTCATATTACACTAAAGTTGATTTGATTCTCAAATGTATATGACAATCACCCATTATATACGAGTATGTATGTATGTATAACATAATCAAATACTACCAAAATCCGTAGCATCAAAACTTTTACTTCGCCGCTTCTCATACAATACACCATATGCCATGTAAAATTTGCCATGTCAAGTAAGATTTGCCATATCATATAAGATATGCTTATTTTGTGAAATATTTGGCCAGTTTGGCTATACACCCTTTTGACCATTAAAAAAAATATGTTTGTTTTTCATACATTTCTCTTCTAATTCTGTATAATTAATTTGCAAAAAAAAAAATTTCCTACATGATTTGCGATTTGCCTTACGGCAGCACACATGACTTAAATTTAATTGTACAATATTTTATTGTTTTAATTTAATAAGTAACATTTAGTTTAATTGGTTTATTAAAAGAACAACATCCATTGTTCGTTGTTTTATTACACATGAATTGTGTCTTTTATAATGATTTAAAAAAATGGTCATTTACTTAATGCATTTTAATGTGTCTCTTCCTTGAATACAAAACATAATTTGCTTATTTAACCCATGAGAGACCAAAATAATGATTTTGAAATGAAGTTTAGTAACAGGCACAGATAAAAACGTCTACGTTTTAGGGTTTCGCACACAAAAAGTGTAAAGCAACCCTATTGTTTTCGCTACACTGTCCGTCTGTCTGCTGTCACAGGCTGGTTTCTCGGGAAGCGTAAGAGCTACGGACCTGAAATTTTCACAGAACATGTAAAACTTCGGCCGGTACAACAGCAAATATATGACAGTTAAAAATTAAAGGGTGTTCTAAAGCGAGCAGCGATACATGTTGAAATACTAACGTAACATACAGACACTTATATATAGACACTTTAAATTTTCAAAGTAAGTGTTAATAATACAACATATAACACTGATATTTAAAACAATAAAAATGAAAGGGTGTTCTATCAGTTAATGTAATTTTGACTATGTAAATTAGACAATTTTCTTTATCTTGGAAACCGTAAGAGACAAACTCTTGAAATTTAAAATAACGCTAAAACTAAAAAATTCCAAAATTAAAAAAATGTCAAATCGAAAAATCGCCAAAATGAAAAAAAGCGCTTAAAGAAAAAAAGCACCAAAATTAAAAAAACGGTAAAACGCAAAAAATCACCAAAGCTAAAAAGATCGCCAAAAAAGTAAAAAAAAAACCCCAAAAGCCGAAAAAAGTCTTCAAAATGAAAAAAGCACTAAAACCTAAGAAAAGCGCTAAAACTAAAAATATCGTCGAAAAACGAAAAATCGCTAAAAATTAAAAAAAAAATCACCAAAGCGAAAAAACGCCAAAAGAAAAAAACGCCAAAAGCCGAAAAAATCGCCAAAACGAAAAAAAGTGTCAAAAGCAAGAAAGAAAAAAAACGCAAAAACTAAAATAAATCACCAAAAACCGAAAAAATCCCCAAAACCGGAAAAAGCACCAAAACTGAAAGAAGCGCCAAAACTTAAATAAATCGCTAAAACTAAAAACATCGTCAAAAAGCGAAAGAAAAAAACGTTTAAACAAAAAAAAACGCCAAAAGCAAAAAAAAAACTTTAAAAAATCGGCAAAAAACGGAAAATCTCAAAAACAAAGAAATCAGCCAAATGAAAAAAGCGCCAAAACAACGAAAAAAAGTTAAAAATAAAAAAAATTCAATTAAACAAAAAAGCTTAACGGAAAACTTGCCAAAATGAAAAAGGGCAAAAAAGAAAACGGATATATTTGTATTCGTACGGAACTCTTCGTGTGTGAGCCAAGGTCGCACTTTACTTAATTTATTTTATTTTATTTAAATTATTCAATATTTCTATACACAGTGGCCACCATAAATCATAATAAATAATTAAAAAATATATGAGATTCTTTTAAAGATTATAAAATCAATAAAGAAGAAGTTTGAATTTTATAATACTTTTTACGGAAATGTGCAACTTGAGTGCAGATAGTTCCACACTGGGACACAGGCGCCCAACATGATACATCGCAGTAAAAAAATTGCTTCAAATAAAGCAGGTTTCTACTATTATAGAGTAAGAGTAGCGGCGAGATCCCGGTTTTGCGTACTACATTTTTTCTCACAAAAGCGCTGAAAATCATCCAAACTTTTAACACTAAACTGAAAATATACCGAAAAAAATTTAATGTGGATTGACGGCGCTAACGCCTTTTTGCATTCTTATTATTTCATAACTTTATTTCTTTTTATTAATTTTATATTTTTACTCATTGTTTATTTTAACTTCAACCAGCATCGAACTAAGCTCCTTCAGGTTCGAAATCCAACGAACCAACTGAAGTATTTTTTCGTAAAAATCACTCCCGAAACAATGGCGAAAGCAAAAGTAACGCTCAATACACAAAAATTTTAAAAAATCGAAAAATATAATTTTATTTCAGGATCTATTCAATGTGGCGAAAACTATTAGATGAATCCTATCTTCTAACATTTCATTTAGTTACATTGGTAAACAAAGAACAAAAAATACTTAATGTACGTTTAGAATGAGAATCAGCCTAATAAATACCAGCCATACACGGTTTCTGAGAAAATCACATTAATTTAGAATAAACATAAAATGGCATTGAGAATTATTCAGCGGTAGAATGAAAACCAATCACATAACTTGTAAAGAAGACGAGATAAAGTCAAAGTGTTTTTTTTAAATCACCTTTTTATTTTCTATTTGCTCAGTCATCAGTTCCATAATGAAATTATTTCATTGATTTTAAACATGATTTCATATTGAAATTATTTAAGAAACTCATTAAAAAAAGTAAACAAAAAAGATTTTGTGATAAAGAGACACAAAACACACAAATTATTTACTTTTCATTAAAAATAAATAAAATAAAAAATTTAAAGAAAAAATGTTCAACAAAATATTTTTTTAAATCAAGTAAGCACTTCTTTCTGCCTGCACTTCAGGTTGGAATAACGAGAATGTGTAAATAACGAACCAAAAACTCAGTGCACTTTTTCAGTAACTTCGGAGATGTTTCCCAAATGAATAAAAAGTTATTGATTATATTGATTATGACGTTCTATTTTTCAAGGTCATTTATAAAATGAGAAAACTGAATACATTTAATAAAGTAAAAAAGAAAAATGTTGTTACTCATCCTGTATTTCACAGGATGATAACACGGACCAACAACAAATAAAAAGAACGCACGGTGTCATGGGAGACCGGGTTGGAATGAAGCTCCTGTCGCTTTCGGCCTATCCCCTATCGTCGTAGGCCATCCTATTACTCATACGTAATAGACTTTTTCGCTAAAGATATTATATATCCGCATTTTCTTCACATATTCTTTTTTAATTATTTGTAAAATCTCAAATCGGTTTTGGAAATCTGTACATAAGTTAAGAGGTTTTTTTTAATGTTTAAAAATATGGTTGAAGTCTACTGACGATTTAGCAAAGCACCAATGAAATGCATATAGACAATGCTTAACCATCAGCAAATAAATTTCATTTAAAATAAAATTATGACAATATGTCAAATAATAAATTTCTTAAAGAAATAAAAGTTAAAAAATTAAGTTTAGTGCGAGTATATTTTCATGCAGGTAAATGAAATGCTTCTGAAAACTTGACTATATTGGCCACATTTTAGAGCGGGCGGGTTAAAATTAAAAGCCATCTCAATTATATATAATGTATATCTTTTTTGAAGTCTATTATTTTGAAATATTGAAAATAAAAAATTTTACTATTGAAAATTTTTCGAGAAAAACGTCGAACAATTAAGCTCTTTTTTAATTAAAAAAAAATTTGCCTTTCACGGCTATGTGAGTCAAGATAAATAAAAAAAATGTCTGCGTGTTATCAAGGATTTTGTTGAAAATCATAAAATATTTTTTTGAACGTTTTGGCTATGATATTACCGAAGAAATAGAGAACCAAGTCGATGCCAAAAACGAAAATTGTAAAATTTACAGCCAAATATCTCTGAACACATTAAAGATATTTTAATGAAATAAACTGTATTTTCCTTATCTAAATATAAACATTACACCAAGTTTAAATTCATTACAATCTGATAGTATTTGTAAATGTTATCAGGCCGGCAAAGTTTTAATACCCGAGGTAGTCAACTTTTTACACCCTGTAGCTCAACGTGTATTTCAACAGGGTGGTCCAAATTTCAACATTCTTAAAGCTTAGGTCATCCTCTATGACTTTTACATACATTGTTTTGTAATCGCATCGCAAGTTTCAAAGATACAGATATATTACCCTTTTCTCCAATTGGAACCACTGTGCATCTTCGGCCTAGTAATTTCAGCCTTGTGCCATCGGATGGTCACTTTCGACCTTATGCTATTGGCAGGCCACCTTCGGTCGACAACCTTCGGCCAACCACGTTCGGTCGGTATATCAGACGCCCCCTCATTTTTATCGCCCTTCGACACCATCCGCTTACTCACCGGAAATGGCGCCATTACCCCCACCAAAAATAAAAGTTATATGTAATTTAAAAACAGAAATTTTTCTTCCTTGATGACACCAAGTAAACGAAGATAGTATTTCCAACAAAAATAACTATATAGTTCCTATGCTCATTTCATTGGGGCTAATGCAAATCGTCAGGGAACCTTTACCCAAAAATCTCATAGAAAAACTAAAGATATTATATTAAACTCCTAATCATACGAATAAGAAGTTCATAATAAATATCAAAGTTAAAACGTGAGCTTCATAATCAATGAGGTTTTTTTATTTTCTTTACTTGCTCAATTTTATTTTCTTTGCCTACTCAATGTATTTTAATAAAACTTTAATATTTTACCTAAAAGTAGAATATTAATTTGAGAAAAAGCACGTTACAAAATTAAAATACATATATGTAATTTAATAATTCCCAAAAAAAAAACTTTTTAATTATAAATAACTCTCGTCTGGAAGATACTTAGGCGATACTTAAGCGATACTTCTGAAGAATTTAGCCGAGACACCTGGTGTTTAGCCGAGGCACCTTCATTTAGCAAGGGTGTCAACACTTAGCCAAGACACAAACCTGTTCCAAGGATTCCAAGAACTTGGACAATGATCTCTCCAAAATCCACCAGAAGTTCCCCGTATTCCCAAAAACTAGGACAGAAATATTTCCGAAATTTCAAAAGTTCACCGGACTCCCAGAATTTCCTCTAAAACAACGGCAACACCCGAAACCATGAAAATACTAAAGCGGCAACACTAAGTTTTTAAAGAATTTTAGCTTAGCTCCGGTTAGCTGCCCTCGTTTTACATTTTCGTTACACGTATTTCGACATCAAAAAAAAATGTATTCCTGTGTTCCGTGTAGAAATAAATGCGAAATTTCAAACTTTTGAAATTCAAGGAAAACCGCATACTGTACGTTTTTAAAGTTTGTTGCTTAAGTCTTTCGTTTTACAATTTTTTCACAATTCCTTTTATTCTCTTTTCATTTCATATTATACTCGTACCTAAAAATTATAAAATTTAAAGATAATAAACATTTACGGCATAACAAAAGTTTCATTGTCTGCAATAAACCGAAAGACTTAAGCAAGAAACTTTATAAATTGATTGCCATTCATAAAAAGTTAATCGATTTAAAACTTTACGATTATTAATATAAATTTTGTTACATTTTCTTTATACAAAAAAGGCATAAAAATTTTAATTTTTCATAAATACGTTTTTTTAAAAGTCAATTATTTATTTCCGATATAATTTCACATAACAAAGTGTTAAGTTTATGCTTTATTTATATAATTATTATTTATATTTTTGAAACCTCCTCTTTAACAACATCATAATCATTAAAGTTTCAAACATATCATCCAACTATTTATTAGTTTATCTATCTTTTTTTTAATATATTTATTTGATATGTTTTCAATACAGTTATTGTTAATAGCAATTTTATGTTATTTTTTCTCATACTAATATTTATAATACTGACTTATCTCTTTATGCCACTTGTTTTTGTTGTTAATTTTGCGCTTGACGTATGAACGTAATTGTATGTTGCAGAGTGAGTACGAACAACGAATAATTGAAGCAGAACCCACTCCAGCCACTGAAATTTATTTAAATAATTTTATATGAAAAGTGTAATAGAAATATATAATTGATGGTCAATGGTGATGAATTTAATTTGGAAAATTACACTATGCAACAAGAAAATTGCCAAGGTGTAACACTATATTTTTTTGATGTGCTATGGTCCAAATTTTTTTCTTAATTTTTCTAAAATTTGGGATTTTTAAAGAGAGCATTCATTCTCTTATCATAATTTATAAAGGGGGTGTCCAATTTTATTACAAAAGCCACAACAAAACTTAAGGCAAAACTCCCATTAAGCTGCTTGAATATATAAACTCAATAGTTTCGGAATTATTCAGACCGCAATGATGGAAATAAAATTTTTTAGGCAATATTGGAAAATTTTAATTTTTTTAATATATATGAAAAATCGAAAATATCGAAAATGTAGCATTTTTATTAACAAATCGTAAGGCCACTTATATTACATATAAAACAACCTTTTTCCATGAAAATCTATAGACAAATATTTATTTTATTCATAATAAAGTGAAATCACCTGATTTTTTGCAAAAATTTTGAATATTTACACTGTACAACAAAATCAATTTTAATATTAAACAACAATATTCTAACAGCCGTTTCTGGTAAAGACCGCAAAAATGTATCTAGGGTTGCCAGATTCAAATAGTACTTTAACTTGACATTCGATTAAAATCAGTTTGATTTTCAAAAAAGAGCCTGACACACTAAAATATTTATGTAGTGTGAAGTTTTCTTAACAGTCTAAATAAAGAGTGTTACAAACATAACATGAATAATCAGCCATGTCACAGAATACCCTTCCGATCGGAAGTGGTTGGTTTCAGTTCCGTAAGTTGCTTCTTCAGAAAACGAAAAACGAACATTTTCTTCGTAATGAATCCACTTTTAAATTTCAAAGTGGAATTGAAAAAGGCTTTTCTACTGACTTCATTTGCAGTAAATACTAAAAAACGTGCATACTTTTAGGAGCGTCAAATAAATATTTAGTCATGAGCTTTTCTTGTTAATAAAAAGCTTAATGTTAGCTTTGCATCTAAAAACAAGAGTAAACAAACGCCTCAAAGTATAAAAACTTTATCATTTTAAAAACGAAATACAAAATAAACGGAATCTAAAGCACCAAAAATTTACTTTTTCGGAATGACAACAACGTATCAAAACCAATCCGAAAGGAATCTGTGACAAGGCTGAATATAAGAACCTATCAAAAGACAGATCGTGTGAGTGGTTTCCAAGGACTAGCAACCGGTTCGAGTTCCGGAACTTTCAGCCGTGTCACAGATTCCATTCGGAATGGTTTTGATTCCGTAGTTGTCATTCCGAAAAAGTACATTTTTGGTGCTTTAGATTCCGTTTATTTTATACTTCGTTTTTACAATGATAAAGTTTTTATATGTACCTTGAGGCGTTTGTTTACTCTTGTTTTTAGATCCCAAGCTCACATTGAGCTTTTTATTAACATGGAAAGCTCATAATCAAATATTTATTTGACGCTCCTAAAAGTATGCAAGTTTTTTAGTATTTACTGCAAATGAAGTCCGTAGAAAATGGTTTGACTACGAAGAAAATTTTCGTTTTTCGTTTTCTGAAGAAGCAACTTACGGAATTGAAACCACTTCCGATCAGAATGCTATTCTGTGACATGGCTATTTATATGAAAGTTATTGGTATCTTTTACATTACGTTGTCATTTCGCGAACAATTTTAATCTAGATTTGTGATATGGTGTCTCCACCGCGCACGACGCAAGAACAATTTGTACCATTTCCATTTTCATCAGTCATAGGACTAGTATGTTCAAAACGATTGATGCAATATTTACCGCAGGGTGATTATTGAGGGATTATATGAACTTGCTAATAATTATTAACTCCATAATCAATCACGTTTTTTTTTTTATTTTCTTACTTTACCATTTACAGGCTTGAGCTTTTGACGGGGAACTTTTAACTGACACACTATTTTGCTAAATTTCTTTTCGAAACTCAATAGAAATGAGGTATATTTTTTCGTTTTGGGGTGGAAATATCTCATTTTTCTTTTTGAATTTGTTAAAAAGTTATACAAAATCAAACATTCAAAAATTTATCATTTTTATTAGCTAATCGCAATGGCATATACATATACTACAAATAAAATGAGCTTTATTTTTGGAAATTCCCTACAAGATATCCTATTCCGGGTATAACTATGAGCAGAATTTTCATGAAATAAAGCTTATTTTATTTGTAGTATATGTGACTTTATGATAAGAATGGTAAGATTTTTTTATTTCCGATTTTTTATAAATTTTTAAAAAACAAAAATTTTCTTATTTTGCTTAAAAAAATATATATATATATTTTTCCTCATTGCGGTCTGAATAATTCCGAAACCATTTAGTATATAAAAAATAATGTTATAACGGCTTAAAGGTAATTTTATTTCAAGTTTTTTAATGTTTTTTGTAATAAAACTGGACTACCCGATCTCAAGTTATGATAAAATATAATGAAAAATCTCATATAATGGGTGTTTTTTATTGAGGTATAGAACTTTAAGTTGGCATCACTTTTTTAACTGGCGGTCATTTTGTCAGCTGTCAAGTGATTAATATTTAGTTTGGTTTGCCATTTCATCATAAACAGGTTGACAAAAGAACAACGCTTGCAAATCGTGAAATGAGATTGATCTCGATGCTGATTTTCATCGCAAAATTTTGTTCAGTGATGAGGCTCATTTTTGGTTGAATGGCTACGTCAACAAGCAAAATTGCCGCATTTGGAGTCAAGAGAAGCCACATGAGACCCTTGAGACGCCATTAGATCCACAAAAACTGACTGTTTGGTGTGCTCTATGGGCTGGTGGAGTCATTGGGCCATACTTCTTCCGAAATAATGCTGGAGAGTCAGTTACCGTTAATGGAGACCGGTATGGAGCCATGATAACCGACTATTTTGTTCCCGAATTGGATGGCATGAATGTGGATGAGTTGTGGTTCCAACAAGACGGCGCTACATGCCACACAGCGCACGTCACAATCGATTTATTGAAGGAAACATTCGATGAGCGCATAATTTCGCGGAATGGACCTGTCAATTGGCCACCAAGATCGTGTGATTTGACACCATTGGATTATTTTCTTTGGGGATATGTGAAGTCGCTCGTCTACGCCAACAAACCAGAAACGTTAGGGGACTTGAAAGCCAACATTCGTGGCGTTATTGCCAACATACGGCACCATATGCTCGAAAAAGTGGTTGAAAATTGGACCTGTAGAATTGGCTTTATTCGAGCCAGCCGCGGCGGCCACATGCCCGAAATCATATTTAAACATTAATGGCATAAAATTATCCTTCCAATAAAGCCAAATTGATGGACATTAGAACGATTTTCTTGTGTTTTATTTCAATTCGAAGTTCTATACCTCTAAAAAAACACCCTATATAAAAAAAATTTTAAAAAAATAAAAATGGCTTACGATTAAAATACTGAAAAATCGATAGATTTTTAGAGTAATTAAAATAAAAATAAAATAAATTTTTTCAAAATTTCGACCACGATATCTCTCGAACCACTTGACCAATTTAGAGAAAACTTGTGATACTCGGCGTACTTTTTAAAGTTCAAAAAAGTAAATGTTTTCTGAAAATCGATTCGACAAGAAGTTTTAGAGTTGCTAAAATAAAGCGCTTTTTTCAAAATTTTTCGCCAATGATATCTCTCGAACCCAACAAGTTATTTCAATCAAATTAGCAGCGCAGTGGTGAGTTTAAGAGCTGATTAAATTTTGGATTGGTTCCGTTGAGTAGCTTAGAATTTATTAAACAAAAAATTCGAATACTTTTCCAAAATTCTCAGACCCGTATCTTTTTATTATATCACGAAATCTAAGTGAGTTCAATATCTTTTAAATGCCGTAAATTTGGTACCGATTGGCTAAGCCGTTCGTTCTTAAGCTCCCTGTCGGAAACTGAGTTAACTTTAAATTAACTTTAAGCTAACTATTTCGCAATTAGTGCGGACTGACACATGGATTACTTTTCAATGGAAGCGACTAGCTATTTTAACATTGCGATGTCTTAGGCGGTAGTCAATTGTCCGACTCTGCAATATTTTCCAACTAATTTAAACTTGACTTTATTTAAGTCAACACTGGTAGTTAGTGTGCAAAAAGATGTTACTGGGATTCGAGCTTATGTATCACAAGTTTTATAGTCAACGCGCTGACCAACCAGCTAGGCTACCATTTAAAATAATGAAATGAGTGTCAAAGTAGCTCAGAAAAACCTTGCTTACTGGTAGGCAAAAAAGTATATGAGGATTTAAGTCGTAACTACTTATTTGACTCAATAACTACATATTTTTGTTTGAGAAGTCCAAAAAATAAGGGGTACCCCTTACAAATGTATTTACATTTTCACAGCAATTAACTAGTTATTATTTGGCTTACTTGAAGCTAAAAAATAAGTAGTCAAATACACAAATTAAAATTGAAAAAAAAATTATACGCTTTATATTTTATATATATTTTTTCAATTTTATTTTATTTTTTTATTTTTTTGGTCCACCTGGGATGCGAACCTGTGCTCGTTCAGATATTTTTTTTCGGTTTTATGTATTTATTTATTGTATCTTCAATAAAATTGAACTAACAATAAGTAATCAAATCTTAACTCTAAAATTTTAATTTTTAAGTCCAGCCAGTGCCACACAAAAATATTTGTTTCAGCGGTTGGTTGTTTGGTTGTTTACGTCTCTCGTGTTCGGCTGAGAACAAGAGTGTCGCTCCTTCTCAGCCGAGTGTTAATGATGTTTCGGGCTAGGGGATTTGGGTGCAACTCAAGTCTTTTTATGTAGCTTGTCACGTGTTTAGAAAACACTGTCTTAACCGGCGGCACATCTAGGTCTTTATGAATTCGCTTGCTTCTGACATACCATGGGGCTGCTGTAATCGTACGGAGTATTTTATTTTGTTGCCTTTGAATTTTTTCTACATTTGATGCCAAGGCAGTGCCCCATGACTGGATTCCGTAGGACCATATTGGTTTTAGAATGGAGTTGTATAGAAGAAGTTTACAATGTAGGCTTGAAGTGGAGTTCCTTCCAATGAGCCAATTCATTTGAGCTGCTTTTAATTTCATTTTGGTCACCTTTGCATTTATGTGTGATTTCCATGTTAGACGACGATCACGATGAACACCGAGATATTTTACTTCAGTGTGTTGATGTATAGATTGGTTATTTATTTGTATAGGTGGGCAGGTTTCTTTGCACAATGTAAAAGTAATGTGTAGACATTTTTGTTCGTTAATTTTTATCCGCCATAGTTTTAGCCATTGTTCCAACTGGGGTATATAATCTAGCAATTTGCGGGTGGCTTCTTGATGGCTTTTGTGAACACTTAGAAAAGCTGTATCATCAGCGAATGTTGATATGTGTATGTTACTGCTTACCGGCAAGTCAGAGGCATATATCAGATATAATACAGGACCGAGGATGCTGCCTTGAGGAACTCCGGCTTCAATGGGTTGCGGAGGGCTTTGAAAATTACCTTTTTTAACAACGAATTTTCGCTCAGTTAAGCAGCTTTCTAAAAATTTAAGGATGTTTTCGGGTAGGTTTTGCTTTAGTTTATATATTAAACCTTCGTGCCATACTTTATCAAATGCCTGAGAAACATCGATGAAGAGCGCAGAACAATATTTCTTTTCTTCGAAGGTTTTTCTAACCACTTTCACGAGTCTATGTGTTTGTTCAATCGTACTCTGTTGTCTCCTAAAACCGAATTGGTGGTCTGGAATGCATCCAGTACGATTCAATGTGGGTATTAGCTTACTCATAAGTAGCATTTCAAATAGTTTTGACATGTTAGACAACAGGCTTATAGGCCTATGGGACTCCACCTTCGTATGATCTTTGCCTGGTTTAGGTATCATGGTAATCAGCGGAATCTTCCATTCTGCGGGATAGCATTTGAGGCGCAAAATACTGTTAAAAATAAATAGAATTATCCGTTTTGGAGTATAGGGTAGCTCTAAGAGCATTTTATTGCTTATTTTATCAGCGCCTGGGGCTGGGCAATATAGTGTTCAATCTCATGAATGTTGAACCTCAAAGTAACATCTGGTATAGCGAGGACTGGTGGCGGCAGCTCAACTATAGTATCAGACGTATTTGGAGTAAATACTTTCTGCAAGTGGTTTACAAACAGAGTACCTTTTTCAGCGTCAGTTCTTGCCCAGTCTCCATTCGAAGCTCGCACTGGAGGCTTATATATCACTGGTCTTTTGAGGCCTCGGGCTGCTCTCCATAGCGAATAGTCTGTTTGAGGTGTTGCGTCGAGCCCATTCAGAAAGTTTTGAAGAGAAGCGGTTTTTTGATATTCTAGTAGAGTTTTCAGCTGTTTAGTACATTCCTCCAGCCTAGATTTTAGCTGAGGCGATCTGTAGCGTTGCCATTCTCTATGAACTCTTCTTTTTTCGGATAAAAGCCGTTCTACATCTGCTGAAAAATTTTTATTATTTCTCACCTGAAGATTTGTAGTAGTAGCATTTAGAGCAGCTTGCTTAAGGTTTGCCTCAAACATACTAATAGAGTCATCTATGTCAGCGCAGGCGTTTTAATGGAATATATTCTGGGCAATGAGCACTCAAATATTTTTTGTGTTTCAACCAATTTATACGTGTGGTTGTCATCGTTAAATCACAAGTGGGTGAATATGTTGTATGTGAATATATAGTGACAATAGTTGGTGAGTGATCTGAAGACAAATCTAAAGATGCTTCAACTTGTATCATTTCGCTGGACACACCCTTTACTACTCCAAAATCAATAACATCAGGTATTTTTCGGCGATCTGTTGGCCAGTAAGTTGGCTGCCCAGTTGATATAACATTTAACCGCATTTTTGAAATTGTGTGAAACAAAACACGACCCTTTGGCGTGATGAGGCGAGATCCCCAGAACGTGTGCTTAGCGTTGTAATCACCGGTGGCCAAAAAGCGTGTGTCTAGTGAATTAAAAAATCTACTATATTGATTTTCTGTAATAGAGTACCTGGGAGGAGAGTAAATTGATGAAATCACCAGGTTTTGATGAAAAGCTTCAATGCAGATGTTAGTTGCTTGAAGATGGTCTTCACAATGATCACTCATTAAGTAGTGTTTTAATCGCGATTTTATTAGTATACCCGAGCCACCACAAGCTCTACCTTGGGGGTCCTTTGTGTCGTAGAGAGTATATCCGTTGATTTAAAAAAAACTTCTAGCAGTCAAGTGGGTCTCAGAGATAAGCATAACATCAATTTTTTATCCATCATGAAGTATTCTAGGTCGTTTTTATGTTGGCGAATGCCGTTTGCGTTCCAGAAACAGATTTTTAAGTTCATGGTTTGTTTAATGCGGCCTGCAATAATGTAGACTGCATTTTCAACACTTTCTGCATCATGCAGGTCATGTTGGTTGTAAAAAAATTTACGGTTTGTATTAAATTTTCTATTGAAGCCTCAAGTCGATCAAAATTGAAACCACTGTTTTCGTTGGCAAGAGGCCGTTTTTGAGCTGAGGGCTGGTTAGACTTCAAAGCATTAGCGTTCAGATATGAAGACAAGAACTTTACCCACTCAGCTATTGTTGACTTATAAGTTTAAGCGATAAAAATTGGTTGTCTACTTATTTTATCAAGACATATCAACAAATTGTAACTACTTTCAGATAATGATAAAAATGTGTGCTAATTTTATTAAAAACTAAGTAGTAGTTCTAATCTGAAACATAGTATTAAGATAAATAAGTACCACTCATTACTTTGTAACCCATTAATAAAGTACTACCGATTACAAAAATGACAAAAGTTTTTGCTGGGGATTGTTAGCTGTCACCAAATCCCACGATGTACTCAACTTAAGAATTTGATTTTAGGTCAGTTTTGGATTACATTGTAGCTAGCTTTTAGTTAGTCTAAAAAAGTTAAGTATAAATTGAATATTTTTTTAGTCGAGTACTAATTTTCCGGCAGGGTTGTAAGAGGTTTACATACATACACACACACACACACACACACACTCACATACATCGATACGCACATCATCGTAAAAATAATCAGAATAGATTCCCATGATCTCAAAAAGTCGAGATCTGATAAAAGTAACTTCCTATCTTTGATTGCGGGAAATTAAAAAAAAACGTATGCATAGAATTTTAAATTTCAACTGTTTTTTATAGTTATTGGACCATAACACATCAAAAAAATATAGTGATGATCAAAGTTTCATATTGTTGCGTAGTTTTCTATTAGCTATTTTGCTAAAACAATTAATCATACTGTTAATAACTTGATTTAATAAAATGTTGCTGAGCAAATTTTGTTGTTGTTTGAAAATCTTCTATATTTTACTCACAAAGCAAAAGTATATCCCACGACCTGATGCAGACAGCAGAGTTCAGTTTTTCCCACAAATTAATGGCACCTTCTTTTCTTGTTCGTTGTTGCCGAAAATGAGAGAGAAAGAAAATATCTACTAAAAAGTGACACAAAAGTGACAGTTTTAAAGCGAAATAAAGCATGACTAAAGAAATACAAAAAGATTTAAGCAAAAGTTATGGTTGTCATTTTTTGCAAAAAAAAACGTTTAAACAATAAGATAACTCCAAAGTCAAGATGAATTAATTTTAATGTGAGATGATTTGAAGATGATTAAAATCTAAGTCAAAAAACTTATTTTTAATAATTAACAAATTTTTTAAGCGTTTTGAACTTTGTTTTTTTTCTTAATTTTGCTCAAGTCTTATTGAAATTTTTGTGGAATATTTTAAATTATAATAAACCCGTTTATTTGCAGGTTAAAAATTTTGTTGGTTTGTAATAAATTACTTTTAAAATTAATCAGCTTTTTTTGGACAATATCGTCGTCACCTTCTGGTGTCAGGTTGGTGTTTCATCTTTATAAAACTTGCTTTTTGTTTTTAATGAAGAGTTTTTATGTTTTATTTTTATTATTATCTTGTAATTCTATATGAATGTTAAAGTATTTTATAGGCTTATTTAAAGCGGCTTTTTCTTAATTTTTATCATCATCTCCAAGAACTTGAACTATGTAGACTTGTTTGTATGATGATTTTTAATGGTGATTTTTCTTTTTTTATATCCATCAATAAAAAATAAGTCAATAGTCAAAATAAAAATCTTTAAATTTTTATGACTTTTTTATGATATTGAAACTGGTCTGAAATCATAGTTTCAGTCTCTGCTAAACTGTATAAATATATGAGTGACTCTCATTTCATATACTTTTTTCATATCCGTTGAAAGTATAGTAAAATATTTCAGAAAATAAACGTTCCAATATCGAATTCACGTTGTTTCAACTAGAAATAACTTTGATTCAACATGATTATTCGTGTTGTTCCAATATCAAATTCACGTTGTTTCAACTCGAAATAACGTTGATTCAACATGATTTTTCGTATTATATAAATTTTAACTTAATTTTGATTTAACTGTACTGCAATATTAAATCAACATGAAATATAGCTAATTCAAAAGGATAAATTTTCCTTCAAAATTGTATTAAGACATGTTGAATTAAAATGAAACGCCTATGAAGCAAAATCACTACCGAAAAATGTTAAATTAACCTGGTTTTCGACGAATTGACATGGAATTTTTTCTGTGTGTGTTAACAACCAAGAATGACGAGTACGTAATGCATGCTGTTGATTTTCTACATTAAAAAATTATGAATTTTTCCAAAAACGAGACTAAATTCATAACGGTTATAGAATATTCGCATTTCCTTCTCTTATTTCACACATTAAATTTTTGGAAAATATTAGAAATTAGAATTTTCCTTTTTTTAAATTATTGTTGTCCGCAGTCTTGTGTATTGAGCGTTACGCTTTTTAGTACACTTCATTATTCAGTTTAATTACAGTGTAGGCTGTACTTCTAAATATTTAAAAGTTTTGTAAACTTTGTTAAATAGTATTATGTATATTTCAAAACGTTTCATCAATCAAACATATGATTTGTATCAAAAAAAAAATTATGTATTGAGTGTTATTCATATTTGTTTAATTTAATTGAAAGTTTTTAGAGAATAGGAGTTTATGTTAATACATCGAAGATTATACATCTGAGCTGTATTAAATTTAAAATCTAGTGTGTGTTGAGAAAATAATATTGAATTCGTATAAAAATGTATTGAGCGTTACTTAAAAAAATGTTAATATAGTTTATCTATAAATTTTAGGACGTTGAAAACAGTTAACAGCAGCTGAAGAGTACAAACGATATAAACAACATTATCAGTTTACAAATTTTTGAGTTTCTTTTAAAAAAATGTTTGCTTCTACCGGACTGTGTTAGGTGGATCGTATTTTGCTGCGAATAATTATTTTAAATTGACATAACTTTTAACATTGTTAGTCGATTTTATTAAAATTAGTCTTATTTGAAAAAAGAGTTAGCCTACTTTTCGCTCATGTAATGGGTGTCCCAACTAGAGCGCTGGATTTACATTTGCCGCCATATTTTTAATACGAGTTGTACGGTGAATTTTTTTTTTGACACTTGTCACGTACAGACTACGCGATTTATGTATATGGAGAAGTATTCAAACAAAAAACGTTTAGTTATTTTAAAAACACTTTACAAAAATGGTGACACTTATGCCCAAAAGCTCCCCAATTTAATTTTAAAAAATTTTAATTTTAAAATTTGAAATCAAATTTACACTAATGGATCAGAAAACTATTGTTCGTCGTCGTCCTTGTCGGTCACTCAAAAATATAGTCACTAAATATGTTTAATTTGAAAGGGTTTTTTCTTTAATAAAATAACTACAAAGTCGATGTAATTTTAGACAAGGAGAAATTTTCAACACAAATTTAGACAATATATGATCGTAAATTTGAAGTAATGTTGTAGAGTGTATGCAAAGAATTTTGGTAAAAGAACTGCATTTGCCCGCGTACAAAGTTCAATTAGTGCAAGAAATCAAACCAAGGGACCATTCGCAGCTTGAAACAGTTGAACATCTTAAAGAGGATATACGGCCGGCCATAAGCGTATTGGTGGCATGCAATAATATCCAAGAAGATAACGTCCACGGGTATTATTTCCACTTCAAAAAGGAAATAGTGTCCATGCGAACGTCGAATAGTGATTTCGCAGAGTAAAGGTTTTCTTTTCTAGTCAAAAATCTGAACTCTGCGAAACCACTATTCGACATACCCAGAGAAGAAAACAATTAATACCGTCTAAAGCCCGGCTGTGCAGTAAATCTTCACTCTGCAGTACTATTTGCATGAACTTTTTTTTGCATATTTGTATGGTTATAATTTCCTTTTCAACGTGGAAATAACGCCCATGGACGCTATTTCATTGGACGATATTGCATGCTACCTATATATTCTGGTTCCTTATGGGTACGGGAGTCGATTTAACAATGGCCAGGATGGCCTGTCATATGCCCAAATATAAAATGTTGGACACCAGGACAGCCAGAGATATCAGCAAAATCGCATAAATAGCTTCAATATTCGCAAGAGCGACTATTTTCGTCCTGCTATTTTTCTATGAAGTACAAATAAGCCAACAATCTCGACACAATTTAAATTGCTCAAAAAATCCTCAAAACTACACTATAAAACACTTTTGTTGAAAATTAGGTCGATAATAGTCGGCAACACTTTAATATAATTAATTAATATGTTAATTAATTTTTTCGACCTTAGAATTTGTAACTATTTATTATTTTCTTAATTAATAGTATAATAAGGCTATGGCTGAATGGTAGATACGACAGACTATCACTCAGGAGGTCGCGGTTCAAACATGCACGCAGCCAATCACTTTTTTTAGTAAAAACATTTTGTTCAAAAATAACGCGTGTGTAATTTTAGGTCGATAATAATCGGTAAAGTGTTGCCGACTATTATCGACTTAATTTTCTAACAAAAGTGTTTTAGAGTGTACATTAAACTCAGTTTAAAAATAATGGTTTTGTGTTTAACTTTTATCGGTCACGCTTATATAACTCGAGAACGAACATAAAAATATGCTAAATAAATTACCTATAAGTTACACAGAAAAAAAATTTGTAAACACAATTAATTTTTTTGTTATACCAATTAAATAATTAATTGATTTTGAACCTACAACGATTTTTGTAAATAAAATTTTGTAAATAAGATTTTTGTAATTACAATCAGAAAACATTTTGTAACAATTTTTTGTTGATTTCAAATTTATTTCAATTAAGATTATTGTTATATCAACAATGTGAACTGTTGGTTTTCCGAACAAATTTTAACTATCATAATTGTTGTATTAACAATATTTTTTTATACAATCACAATCCTCGAAGCTTGTCTGCAAAAAACACTAAATGTCTTTGGGCGGAATCGAATCGGAGACCTCTGGACTAATAGACTAACGTTCTTATCTCTCAGCTACAGAGCAATTCGTTATTAAATACGCAAATAATGAATACACACAAAACGTGATTTGCTTTGCTTTATCTACGTGTGTGTATTCGTTTGTTATATCAACAATGGTGATTGTTAATTTTTTTCACAATACGTAACAAAAAATTTGGTTAGTTCAGTTTGTTGAAAAAAATTTCTTGATTTGCTTTGTTTCATTTATATGTATGCATTTATTTGTTAATTTTTTTTTTAAATACATAACAAAAAAATTTAGTTACTTCAGTTTGTTGGAAAAAATTTCTGTGTTTGTCGTATCAACAACTAAATTTGTTGCATTAACAAAATATATGTTTGAATCTAAATTACATATTAAGAATTGAAATTGTTAGTTGCAGTTTGATGATATTTTTTCTGTGTACATAATTCTTTTATATTTTTAACCGTTTAGATGGTTTTTAAGAAATTACCGGCGAAAAATTCGTTTTTTTATGCAAAATTAAAATTTGTTCGTTTTCAAAAACTCATCAAAATATGACGAAGGTAAGAATTTAACATTTTTAACAGAAATTTAACAGAAATCGCGGCTTCTTTGAAATAAAATAATCCGTAAATCATTAAAATCGATGGACAAATGTTGATTTTATTCGAAATTCAGTGAAAGAACACAATGGAAAAAAGTTTCCATTTGTTTAATTTTCTAAAGTAAAAATTCATTATTTTATTATTTGCTAAACTATAGCTTATTTATATAAAAAAAATCCAATAAAATTACAATATTTCTTCGTAAAATTTTACTTAAAGCATTGCACAATTAAACAGTTTTTTTTCTATTTCTTTCAAAAAAATAATTTGAAAATTTTTAAATGAATGCAAAATTTATATTAAAAGTTTTAAGTTTCCAACATTTTTTATTATCTTCTATTATTAGCATTATCATCATCATCTATAGTAAACTGTTTCTAAAAACTTTTAACAAAAAGCAAAAAAAAACTCTTTCAACAACAACAAAAAAATGTTACTTTAAATCTTCAACTAGATAAATTTTCAAGAATTTCAACAGGAAAAAAAACTAAATTATATCCCTTGTAAAAAAGCAAATTATGAAACTGAGTTTTATTTATTACAAAATAATACTACAGAGTAGTAGTATTTAAAAATGTATTTAGTACAAATTTGCAATTAAACAAAAGACTTCAAAAACAAACTCTTGCACAATCTATAATGAACTAAAGACTTAAGAAACAAACATTTTCTAAATAACTTTTTTTCACGATGCAGTAACTTTGATTAACAATGAAAACAACATCAACTAGATTGAGTCTTAAAGTTTTAAAATATTTAAATTTTTTACAAAAGTGAATAAAGAATAAACGTAAGAGTACTTCCGTTGAATGACTTTTTAATATGGCTGGATGATTTACTTAGATGTAAAGATAACAACAAAATGCTCATTATGGAATTTTAAGCAAACAAAATATAATAGTTTATATAAGTCAACAGCTTTTTAGACAAATATATAAATATTTTATAGCAACAAAGTGTTTCAGCATATTTGTATGTGAATATGCATGCAGTTAAAAGTAAAGTTTTAACCCCCCCCCCCCCCCCCCTATTCATAAATGATTAGTAAACTTAATGTATACATTTTAAAACCAGTTTTCCCATACAAAATTCGTACATTAAATCAACATTAACTTTAATACATTTTTATGAATATGGGGGTTAATCCAATAATTCATTTTTAACTGTTATAATTAAAAGCAAAGTATTTAGCTGGACTCATAGATAAATGTATCTTCACATTAATGACGCCACCCTATCATCAAAATTCTGATATCAATGCTATGACAAATGTCAGCAATAAAACGAAAATATGTAGACATCAATCTGATGGCAAACATCATCATAGAATTTTGTCACAGTTTAAGTGTCATCAATGCTATGACTGAAATGACATCATTACGATGCCAATTATTAAATATTATTAAAGTGTAAAATGTGTATAAAAGAAATAAGTAAAAAGTATTTGTAATCTTTATAATTTGTATTTTAATACAAATGTTATTGCTTTGTTTATTTTTTTTTTTGTGTTTAAACGCATTTTCAAAAAGTTAAAAAAAACATGACATTGTATTGATGTACACTTATCATCATTACTATAACAGATCTAATAATAAAATATGCAAGTCTTTTTAAAAACTAAGCCAGGACAGGATACATGCACAGACGAAACATTGAAGCAAACGATAGTATGACATCTTTCCATCATATGATGACAATTAGTCATTATATGTGGGTGATTCTCAGTTTAAGCGTACATTTTGTGTTTCGTTTTTTTTTTGTTTACCATTGTAACTAAATGAAATATGCAAAGGTAAGATTCATATTATAGTTTTCACGTCATTTGATGGATCCTGAAATAAAATTATATTTTTCGACTATTTAACATTTTTGTGTATTTTTGGGCGCTTGTTCCGGTAGTGATTTTTTCGTAAACAAAAAAAAACACCACCAAAAATGAGTACAGGGTTTAAAAGCATTATACAAAACAAATAAATTAAGTAAAGTGCGACCTTGGCTCGCACACGAAGGGTTCCGTACGAATACACATATGTATATCCCTTTTTGTTTTTGCCCCGTTTGTCACTTTGGTAGTTTTTTCGTTGTGCTTTCTTGTTTAATTTTAGTTTTCTTTTTTAACTATTTTTCGTTGTTTTTTTTTGGGTTTTTTTTTGTTTTGGCGCTTTTCGTGATTAATTTTTTTATTTTTTTCTGGCGATTTTTCGTTTTTTGCAATTTTTTTTTTTTGTTTTTTGCCGATTTGTTTAGTTTTGGCGATTTTTTGGTTATGGCATTTATTTAACGTTTTCACTTTCTGGCGATATTTTTAGTTTTAGCGATTTATTTTAGTTGTGGCGATTTTTTCAGTTTTTGGTGCTTTTTCCGTTTTTGGGGATTTTTTCGGCTTTTTGTGGCTTTTTATTTTTAGCGACTTTTTTTTGTTTTGACACTTTTTTTCGTTTTGGCGATTTTTTTGATTTTTGGCGTTTTTTTAGTTTTGGCGCTTTTTTTTGGTTTTTGCGTTTTTTTTCGTTTCTGTGATTTTTTTCGTTTTTTGGCGATTTTTTTCATATTTTGATGATTTATTTAGTTTTAGCGATTTTTCGTTTTGAAGACTTTTTCAAGTTTTGACGTTTTTTTAGTTTTTTTTGCGATCTTTTCAATTTTGGTGATGTATTAAGTTTTAGCGATTTTTTTAATTTGGCCCTTTTTTCCTTTAAGCGCTTTTTTTATTTTAGCGTTTTTTTTCGTTTTGAAATTTTTTTAATTTTGGATTTTTTTTTAGTTTTAGCGTGTTTTAAAATTTCAAGATTTTACATCTTACGGTTTCCAAGATACAGCATATTGTCTCAATTACATAGTCAAAATTACAATATCTAATAGAATACCCTTTAATTTTTATTGTTTTAAATATCGGTGTTAATTGGTGTAGTCTATTCTACAGACTACACTAATTAACACTAACTTTGAAAATTTTAAGTGTCTATATATAAGTGTCTGTATAATACATTAGTATTTCAACATTTTTCGTTGCTCGCTTTAGAACACCGTTTAATTGTTAACTGACATATATTTGATGTTGTAGCGGCCGAAGTGTTACACATTATGTAAAAATGTCAGGTCCGTAGCTCTTACGGTTCCGAAGATAGAGCAGATTGTCTAAATTACATAGTAAAATTACATTGACTGATAGAACACATATTTAATTTTTATTGTTTTAAATATCGGTGTTAATTGGTGTAGTCTATTCTACAGACTACACCAACTAACACGAACTTTGAAAATTTAAAGTGTCTATATATAAGTGTCTGTATATTACATTAGTATTTCAACATTTTTCGTTGCTCGCCTTAGAACACCCTTTAATTTGTAGCTGTCATATATTTTTTTTTGTAGCGGTCGAAGTTTTACATATTCTGTGAAAATTTCAGGTCTCTAGCTCTTACGGCTTCCGAGAAAACAGCCTGTGACAGACAGACAGATGGACAGAAAGATGGACAGACAGACAGACGGAGAGCGTAGCGAAAACAATAGGGTCCTTTACACTTTTGGTGTACGCAACCCTAAAAATGATCACGGAATTTAGTGCGTTAAATTTTGTCTATTCCGCATATTTTTATTAAAAAACGTTTCTTCTTCAAACCAGTGTTATTAGTGGTTACGCTTCTTTTATCAAATACTTTGGCTCAGTTTGATTGTAGTTTAAATACAAAAAAAAACGTTTTCTTAATTTGATCAGCCATCAAGCATTAATGGTTATACTCGTAAAACAAGAAAACATTGATTAAAAATTTAAATTAATGTAATAAAACATGTGGTTGGAAAATGTTAACCACACATAAAATTTTTTAAATTCTTTTCTTATTTATACCATTTTTATTATATATCTTTTAATAAAAAAAAAACCCTATAAAAGTTTAATTTAAAATTTTAATATCGTTAATTATAATTTATTTTATCTATTTTATTGTTTCTCTTTCTCTATCCTACAGATGTTTTACCACCAACAACACATACAACGAATACGACACTTTAGTATATTTCTATTGTTGTTGTTATATTTGTCACAAATAAAAGCCTGGCGGCCATGCCCAGAACTAAGTCCAGCTTTGCGTTTACCCTGCAGGTGTGTATGACATGGAATTTTTGTATTTAGGTTGCCTTAATACAGTGGGCTTATTAAAGTAAAAATTATAGTGTATAGAAGAGTTATAAAACTGAATATAACAAAAATTCATACAGCACAGGATAGGTTAGCAAATAGCTTTTACGATTAATGCCTTTTCCCTTTAAAGTTGTTATTTTCTTGGAGGCACATTTCTTGAATTACCTTGTCAATCCCACTGTGCCATGTAAAATATAAAAAATATTTTCGCTTAAAGGCATGTGCATAGAGAAAATCAAATGTTTTTTAACGGTTTTATATTTTTTGCTTCGTTTTTCTTTAAACATGTTTTTATTATCATTTTATATGTCTGATTGTGTCACAGAATTTCTTTGCACACACTTATTCAGTCAGTCAGTAAGACAGACAGACATACTGTGTACTAGAGTCTAGTAACTAGACTTACATATACGCTCTGTCTCTGTCTCTCTCTAGCTGGATAACTTGATCACCACTTACTATGCTAATGGAAGCAATAAAAATTCTAAACAAACAATTTCCGCCTGTGGCAGATTGATTTTCATTCACAAGTTTTGCCCAGTTTTTTTTGCGCCGAGTTGTTTTTCGCTATTGATTTTTCTTTTTAATCTCGTCATGGTATTTAAAGTTATTGAACAAAAAATTTTTTCTCTTATTGTTGTTTTTGTTGTTGTATTTTAAATAGATGCAATGTTGTTGCTTTTGGCTCAACGGGACAGCTTGGTGCAGTGGCCATGGATTGTGATCGTGTTGTATTTCATGGTGAAGCTCCACAGTTACCATATGGTGCACCCATAGTATCTTTCTCCCAGCGTTATAGTGGACAGCAAGTACTGCCATCCCAGGTGAGAATAATGAATAAAATAAGTTGAAACATAAATACACTATTGTTTTAAGAATGTGAAAAAGATTAAAACTTAGAGGATTTCTTTTATTTAAATTAAAACTAAATCGGCTTCTGTAAAAATTATTTTGTGTAATGTATGTACATCAATGACAATTTCTCCGCTAAGAATATAAACGAGGGTAGTCTCAGAATTACTCGTATATGTATTTAAAGAGGATTAGATATGATCAATATCACTATGCAACAAGAAAATGCCAAGGACTACCACTATATATATTTTTTTTATGTGTTATGGTCCCCTTACCACGAAAACAGTCGAAATTTTAAATTCTAATGGATACATATTTTTTAATTTTTTTCTAAAACCCCATTTTTATCATAAGTTGGGAAGGAGTTGTCCAATTTTATTACAAAAACCATAGGAAAACTTAAAACAAAATTACATATAAGCCATTCATATGTTGTTTTTTATGTACTCAATGGTTTTGGAACTATTCAGACTGCAATCATGAAAAATATATTTTTTTAGGCAAAATTGGTACGAATAATTACACTATGTAACAAGAAAAATTCCGGGGAGTATCACTATATTTTTTTTATGTATTATAGTCCCCTAGCACAGTCTCCTACCTAAACAGTCGAAATTTTCAATTCTATGAATAAACTTTTTTTTATTAATTTTTTTTTCAATTTGGGATTTTTGAAGAGGCTGCTCCACTGATTTTATCATAACTAATGAAGCGGTTATCCAATTTTATTACAAAGACCACTGAAAAACTTTAAATAAAATTACCTTTAAGCCGTTCTAACATTATATTTTTATATACTCTATGGTTTCAGAATTATTCAGAACGCAATTATGAAAAATATATATGTTTTTATGCAAAGTCTAAATATTTATTAAAAATGTATAAAAAATCTAAAATTGCGAACTGATATCATTTTTATACACTCGCCGTAAAGCCGCATATACCACAAATAAAATATGCTTTATTTTATGAAAATCTATAAATAACTATTGATTTTATTCACAATAAAGTGAAAATACCCAATTTTTGCAAAAAAAAATCGAGTTTTGGAGACATTGCTCCAGCAATTTCATCATAACTTCGAAACTGGTTATCCAATTTCCTTACAAAATACGCTTAAAAAACTTGGAATAAAATTACCTTTAAGCAGTTCTAACATTATTTTTTTACATAATAAATGGTTTCAGAATTATTCAAAGCGCAATGATGAAAAATATATTTTTTTGTACGCAAAATTGGAAAATGTTTATTATAAAAAAATTATAAAAAATCGAAAAAGGCAAAAACTTACCAATTTCATTAACTGATCATAAAGCCACGTGTATTACAAATAAAATAATATTTATTTCATGCTAAGATATGTAGTAATTTTAACCTCTAGATGGAAAAAGAAAATAATCCGTCAACAAAAAATAACTATCGCCTGGAAGATACTTAGGCGATACTTCTCGAGAATTTAGCCGAGACACTTGGCGTTTAGCCGACCCGCCATCATTTAGCAAGGGCACCAACCATTAGATAAGACACAATGATTCCCAAAAACTTGGACAAAATCTCCCGTTAATCCCAGAAGATCCCCAGATTCTCAAAAACTAACACAAAAATCTCCCCGAAATCCCAGAAGTTCTCAGGTCTCCCAAGAACCAGCACAAACATATCCTTAAATGCCAGAACTTCCCCGGAAAACAACGGCAGCACCGAAAACCGCGAAAGTACTAAAGCAGCAACATTGAATTGTAGTTACACGTATTTCTTACCAGTATGCATATTATGGCATTCGTGATGGATCGAAATTTGTATTTAAATTGTATTGAATTTCGATTGATATCGAATGCCGCAATTTGCTCCCAGTATTCGTTTCACACTATAATACTGAGTATTAAGACTTGTCAAAAAGTCAACTAATATGGAAATGTATGATAGTGTGAAAACAATATGTCATGAAAATCTTAAATAATACCGAAAGAAACTTGACATCCCATAAGACTAAATTTATGGTCACACTTGGCAAATATTTGCGGAAAAAAACGTGACCAACAGACAAGCTAAACTTGTATTTACTTTAAGTCCAAAGTTTTTTTAAATATTGGCTCGCATTTATTAAAAATAATATAATAATAGCTTTTTGCAGCATAATTAACTTAATTTTGTGATATAAAAACCAAGTTAAATCACACTAACCCTTAACAAAAGTAGTGGTTACGTTTTTTTGGGCAAATATTTGCCAAGTGTAAACGTACCTTAACTCTCATTTTTAAGAAATTTTTCTTAACGGAAAGATTTTTCATTCTATCAGTGTTGCATTTTTACAAAAGTAAAACAAGAAAAAAATGGGTCTTGGTAAGGTTCTCGAATCGACTATGCCTTTGTAAAGGATTGAAGAAAAATGATGTTCGTTTCTTTCACTGATGCCAACTTTGGCTCTTTTTTACGATATAACAAAAAACGATATGACATACTGTATTGTCATATCGTAAGTTTTTTACGATATAACAATGCTGCGATATGACAACAACGTGTATGGTTAACTTAGTGTTGTCATATCGTAAAAAACTTACGATATGACAATACAGTATGTCATTATGACACGGTGGTTATTGAATCTGCCACTTCGATTATCGTAACAGATTAAAGAAACTTTCTTTAATCTGTTACGTTAACCGAAGTAGCAGATTCAAGAACCACGCAACATATTTCTTTAAATTAAAGACTTTAATTTATACAAAAGCGAAGTCGATTCGAGAACCGCAATAAAGCCTAATAAAAGCAGCTGTTGAACAAACAAGCCAACTGTATTGCAGTCGATAGCGTACCACCGGCGATGATTTCTTCTTGATCTTGGAATGGCCCAAAAATCACCGCTATGCTTGTGTGATACGAATCTATTTTGTTCACGTCTAAAAGTGTTGCACAAAAATATTTCACGTGGTTTTTTTTCATAAGTGTTGAACACATCGGTTACCTTTAACGTAAGGTTGACTAAAAAGATTTCCTATGCCGACTACTAATTGTGAATTAGTACGAAATTATCCCTTAAACATATTTTAAGTTTTGAATGATATCTAACATTCAAGTTGCGCCTGGAGCTTAGATCCCTTTGAAGGAACATAATATAATTTTGTGACAAATATTTTTGTAAAATATTTCAATCCGCTATATCGCTGCTGAAATGGCGTTTTTCCCCTTTTTAAGAAAGGTACAAGTGAAAAGCTAGAGGCTTAAAATATTCCACAAAATGTTTTTCGTGGTGTTTTACATAAAATAGCTGGAAACATCTTATACCTTAAACGTAACGTTTAAAAGATTTCCTATGCCGAGTCACTATAATTATAAATCCCAGGTGTAAACTGTCAAAATGCCCAAATACTTATATTTGTTTTTGTCTCCTCTACCTGCTGGATCAGTCGTTAGAATATTGTCATTAAACATTTTTTGATTTTGTTGTACAGTGTATTTAAAGGGTATCCCTTTAATTACACTGCAGTGCAACGAACAAGATGAAAATAAATTCGCCAAAATGAAATAAATTACCAACCATTAGATAAGACATAAACCTGGTGCAAGGATTCCGAAAAAACTTGGAAAAAATCTCCCTTAAATCCCTGAAGCCCGGATTCTCAAAAACTAGCACAAAAATCTCCACAAAACCTCAGAAGGTCTCAGGATTCCAAAAAACTAGCACAAACATATCCCCAAATCCCAGAAAAACAACGGCAACTCCGAAAACCGTGAAAATACTGAAGCGCCAACAATGAATTGTAGTTACATGTATTTCGGAAAAAAAAAATAATCACAACAACGTAAAAACATGCCAAAATGGAAATAAGTCGCAAAAATTATAAGAAAGATACATATTTGAGGTGCATATTTGAAGTGCAAAAAACAAAGTTCTGAGTAATTAAGCTTCAAAGTTTTTTCTTCCTATGCATTTCATACCTAGTATTTTTCGTTTCTAATATATAGAGTTTTTTGAGGTCATCCTACAGGTCTGAATTTTTTTATTGTGATAGATATTAGTACCCAGCAAAAATAAAGTTGGTACAAGGAAGCAGGTAGATTACTTAGAAGTGCTTCGGAGATGCGGAAAAGCTCACAGTGCATCCCCTCTGCCTTATGAGGATGCAATAACGTAAGCGAGCGAAGAAACTTACCACACACGATGAATTTGGTCGGCTATTTATGTTTTTTCATTGCTTTTAAACACAAAGTTTTTTATTCAACTCAAACTCTTTCATAGTGCATCATCTCTCGCTTACGTGGGTACAAATATGGACGCGAGTGTGATTTTTGCTTCGTAATTAGATTTTTTTTATTCTTCCATTGAATTGTGTATGAAAATAAATGTGCCTCGATAGCTTAGTGGTTAGTGTTCTAGCCTACCATGCGGAGATCTTGCGATCGATTCCTGATTCAATACGCGAGCAAAAAGTATTTAATAAAAGTAAATTGTAGTGTAATATAATTTCCAAGTATGGGTGAAATTGTGATATAAAGAGCAACAATTTTTTTAATTATATACATATAAAAAAGACATGGGTTAATGCATCTAAGATGCGCAAAAAGAAGCTCATGCCTCCAGACCTACCAAGTGGGACATCCCATACAAAAATCATGTAATACGGAAGCAGGTTGGTAGGGGAGAGTACCGAAATCTCTCCCTTATAAACCTGCTTCCGGTAGACGGATATCTTTGCTGGGTAGTATGTGTTGATTTTTGCATATAACTCAATTTCCCCAGTTTTGGTACTTATACCCCTTTGCTTTTAACCCCGCATTTATGAAATACATATTCATATTTAGGGTCGTGCAAAACTCTTCGTGTGCAAGTCGATGTTGGTCTTTACTGAATGTATTTAATTTTACATTTCCGTTAGTAGGCGTTTTCCTGCACATTTCCAACATAGGAGAGCTCAAATCGAATATATTAATATGAATATATTAATATGATTATTTTGAACATATTTGCTTTGTGAATCCAAATTGATTATTAGGCTAAGATTCGTAACGCTATATTTAGAAAGAATTGGGCATGATTAATATTCCAAGGAACAAGGGAAAAATTAGCATCAGCTTAATTTTTTCAACGTACACAGCAGAACAGAGTAGCGCCACTTTCGGAAGCCGCTACATTTCCATCTTCAGTGCTCACGTGTATTTGCTTATCACCACTTGTCAGGTGGCTCTGTTGAATGTGATTTTAGTTCTTATATATACAACTTTTTGAATACGAGAATTAAATCACTCTTAAGCTGATATTAAAGTGCACTTTCCCAGCGTTGCCATCGGTTTATTTTTCTTCATTCCCATTTTTCTGATTTTTGTTCTACTCAAGACAAACTAAATTTAGTATTCAATAGAACACTGAAGATGGCACATAGCCGAAACCGGTCGGTTTACAAGCCAAATTTGACGTGGGATGACGGAAAATCGTTGCAAATTAAAAAAAAAAACACGTCGGAAGAAAAACACAACACTTTACGAACCTTAGCCTAATAATCAATTTGGATAATATAATTTATATTTTCCAAGTTTATAACATATTTTCCCAGTTGCAGCACAATGACTTGCAAGTGTCATGGGTCATATACCTTAGCGAGATTGTATTATTCTCATAACACCTTCTAAGTGCTATAAAACTGACAATTTCGCAAACATGCTGTACTATAACAATTTTAATTTTCTCAACTTTTTTGACCTAAAACACTTTTATAACCCAAAAAAGCCATAAAACCAAATTTATCATCACATGCATATTTGTGTATTGTTGCAACTACTCTTACAACAGTTTAAATAATTGTTTGTAACACTTGAAGAAAAACCTCAATATACAGGTTACAAACAAACAAACAAAAAATATTGTGTTGTATTGTATTGTCTAACAATTTATGTTACCACAACTTAACTGTTATTTATTTTTTGCAATTACCAACTTAGAAAATAGTTGGCTATCAGATTTGAAATTAAGCGAGTAAAAAAAAATTAAAGTCAAGGTTATCGCCATAAAGCCAACATTAAGCAATAAAAAAAATTTAAGGCAGACAATGTTAAAAAGATGTTGTATTTAAGCAATACAACAATTAAGTTTCTTCTCTAAAAACATGAGATAAAAAACCTCAGATACAAATGAAATTAGCTGAAATTTAAGTGCAATTTAATGGGCGGTAATTTAAATTGAAAAGTAATCTTTAGCGCCAATATAAAATACGAGAATAATTTCATTAAAAGGGTTTCATGCTACTTTGAAATTTTTTATACTTTTTTGGAATATGAAAATTTATGCTATTATTTTAATACAAAATTTATCTTGCAAGACCAAATTCATAAATATTTTTATTTGCTTTCTCAGCATATTTAACAGCACTATGCAACAAGAAAAACGCCAAGGAGTAGCATTATATTGTTTTATATGTTATTAGGGTCCAGTACCTGCAAAAACAGTCGAAGTTTTAAACTTAAATTTTTTTTCTAAAATTAAAATTTTTGAAGGGCTTGCTTCACCGATCTTATCATAACTTGGGAAGGGGCTGTCCAATTTTATTAAAAAAACAATGAAGTACTTGAAATAAAATTACCTTTAAGCCATTTCAGTATTGTTTTTAATATATTTATACGGTTTCGGAATTATTCCGACATCAATGATGGAAAATATTTTTTTAGGCGAAATTGGAAAACTTATTTTTTTTTTTGAATTTTATAAAAATTGAAAATAGCAAAAACTTAAGAGTTTTATTAACTAATCACAAAGTCACATATGCTACAAATAAAATAAGCTTTATTTCATGAAAATCGATGGATAAATGTTGATTTTATTCACAATAAAGTGAAAACACCAGATTTTTTTTAAAAGTCGACTTTTGAAGAGGCTGCTCTACCGCTTTTGTCATAACTTGGGAAAGGTTTATCTAATTTTATGACCAGTGCCAATAGAACACTTGAAACAAAATTGCCATTAAGCTGTTTTAATATTATTCTTTTATATATTCAATAGTTTCGAAGTTACTTACACCGCAATGGTAAAAAAAACATATTTTTTATGCGAAATTGGAAAAATTGTATTATATAAAAATTTATAATAATTTAAGGAAAGTGAGACTTTAGCTCGCACACGAAGGGTTCCGTACGAATACACACATGTATAATATCCCTTTTCATGTGTGCCTTTTTTCATTTTAGCAATTTTTTCGTTTTGCTTTTTCGTATAGTTTTAGTTTTTTAATTTTTTGTTTCTTTTGCGATTTTTCGTTTTTTGCATTTTTTTTTTTGTTTTTTGCCGATTTTTTTTTATTTAGGCCATTTTTTTGTTATGGCGTATTTTTTTGTTTTAACGTTTTTTTCGATTTTTTTTAGTTTTAGCGATTTATTTAAGCTTTGACGCATTTTGTCAGTTTTGTCGCTTTTTGTCAGTTTTGTCGTTTTTTGATGATTTTTTTAGTTTAAGCGATTTTTTTTTTGGTTTTGACACTTTTTTTCGTTTTGGTGATTTTTTTCGGTTTTTGACGATTTTTTTAGTTTTGGCGCGCTTTTTTTTTTGTTGTGGCGCTTTTTTCGTTTTGGTGCTATTTTTAAATTTTTGAAAAATTTTTTCGTTTTTTACGATATTCTTAGTTTTAGCGATTTTTTTATGTTTTACTGCTTTTTTTTCCTTGTTTTGATGACTTTTTCGGTTTTTGGCTTTTTTTAGTTTTTTGGCGATCTTTTTCGTTCTAGTGATTTTTTGCGTTTAGCGATTTTTTTTAATTTTGGTGCTTTTTTCCTTTAAGCGCTTTTTTTCATTTTTGCGATTTTTCGTTTTGACATTTTTTTAATTTTTGGAATTTTTTAGTTTTAGCGTTTTGAAAATTTCAAGATATTACCTCTTACGGTTTCCAAGATACAGCATATTGTCTAAATTACATAGTAAAAATACATTAACTGATAGAGCACCCTTTAATTTTTAATGTTTTAATTATCAGTAGTGTACAGACTACACCAATTAACACTAACTTTGAAAATTTAAAGTGTCTATATATAAGTGTCTGTATATTACATTAGTATTTCAACATGTTTCGTTGCTCGCTTTAGAGTACCCTTTCTTTTAATTGTCATCTATTTGATGTGTTAGCGGCAAAAGTTTTACATACGAGTATTCTGTCAAAAATTCAGGTTCTTAGCTCTTACGGATCTCGAGAAAACAGACTGAAATCGATGGATAAATATTGATTTTATTGCTTATAAAGTGAAGTCACATGACCTGTGCAAAAATTCCGAATATTTACACTGTACAACAAAATCAACTTTTTTTAAAATAACAAAGTTCTAATTACTGATTCTTGTAGAGGCCACCAAAAAATATATATACGTATATCTGCCTTTCGAAAGTTTACATCTGGGATTCATTTTAAGGGGAGTTAAATTTCCTCCGTTTAGCACATAGTTATACCGACTCGGCATATGGTATCTTGTTAGCCTTACGTTTAAAGTATTAAATGTGGTCAGCACTTTTATGTAAAACAGCACGATAACCATTTTTGTTCCAAATTTTAACCCTCTAGCTCTTCGCATTATGGGTCTATTTGTCCCTTACTTAAATGAGGAGGAAAAAAACTCCCCTGATGTAAACTTTCAAAACACCGATACACGTAAAGGGTCGACAAATTTGAGGTTAGGAAGTAAATAGGCTGTCAAATGATGAAATGTCAAGAATTGAGCTGTCATCCTTTGGTATTTATTTAGAGAAAACTTGGGAAATTTTATGGTATCTTGTTAGCCTTACGTTTAAAGTATTAAATGTGGTCAGCACTTTTATGTAAAACAGCACGATAACCATTTTTGTTCCAAATTTTAACCCTCTAGCTCTTCGCATTATGGGTCTATTTGTCCCTTACTTAAATGAGGAGGAAAAAAACTCCCCTGATGTAAACTTTCAAAACACCGATACACGTAAAGGGTCGACAAATTTGAGGTTAGGAAGTAAATAGGCTGTCAAATGATGAAATGTCAAGAATTGAGCTGTCATCCTTTGGTATTTATTTAGAGAAAACTTGGGAAATTTTAACAATGGAACGCTATACTATTGAGCAACGATAATTATGAAAATTTACTATCAAAATGTTGAACATTTTACTTTAATAATAAAATCTGTGCATCAGCCCATTCAAAGCTAAATTTTTTACAAAAACCACTTTATTGTGAATAAAATCAATATTTATCCATGGCTTTTCATGAAATCAAGCTTATTTTATTTATGGTATATGTGGCCTTATGGTTGCATTTTTAGTTTTTATAAATTTTTAAGAAAATAAAATTTTGCAATTTTGCTTAAAAAAGTATATACTGTTTTTCATTGCGTTCTGCATAGCTTTGAAACCGTTGAGTATATAAAAAATAGTACTAGAACGGCTTAAAGGTAATTTTGTGTCAAGTTTATTAGTGGTTTTTGTAATAAAATTGGACTGCCGCTTCCCAAGTTATGATGAAATCGGTGAAGCAGCGTCTTGAAAAATCCTTATATTTTAGAAAAAATAAAAATGATGTATCCATAGAATTTTACATTTCAATTATTTTTGTAGTGAGGGGACCAGAAAAGTATAGTGGTTGCATAGTGAAGTTGAAGGTTGTTACACCTACAATCACTTGTATGAATACCCTTAATATGTTTCTGTTTCTTTCTCTCTCCATCTCTCTTTTATGATCTCAAATTAACCACAAGTACTTTAAAAATCTAAATCTTCCACTATAAAAATCTTCAAGATACTTCAAATATATACAAATGAAATGAAAGCAATAATACAATGCAGAAATCTCAAGAGAAAGAAGACAAAATAAAAATTCACTAAAAAACACTTTCACTTGGACTAAATACACAGACAACACATCAAACAAATACGAAATTATTATAATATAGACTTCCATTCCATCATCTAAGAATACTTATGTGAATCAAACTCATAAAAAGTGAAAATTTTTAAATTACTTTTAAGAAAGAAAAAAAAACAAAAACGTTTTAAAATCCCATTAACAAATGAGTTAATCAGCAAAACCATAATAAAATTTTATTTCATCTCTCTCTTTCATGTTGTTTCTCTTTCTATTTTGCAGCATTTTGGTGTTTTGAAACTGCCCATGGAACAACTGGATTTATCGAATAATCTTATAAGACGCTTGCCAGAAAAATCATTTGTTGGCCTTAAGGAAACCTTAACGGAATTACGTTTGGCCAATAATTTACTGGGCGATAGTTTAAATCCTATATTTTCTTCGGCCGAATTTCATCCATTGAAATTTTTAAAATTATTGGATTTATCAGCGAATAAAATTAAATCCATTGAAGAAGGTCTACTTAAAGGTTGTGGTGATTTGAAGGTCAGTAGCATTATAGATAAGCATATGGGTGTTAAATTGACTAATTAAGTGTATTAAATATTTAGTATATCCATGTGACCATGTGATGTCGCACAAGTGCTTAAAGACAAATTTAAAAAATTAATCCATTAATTTTAAAATATTTTAAGAAAGGTCTAATTAGCATTTTTAAACGTCTATTCATATAGTCTCATAAGGAAATTTACAACTTTAATCATGACAAAAAAGTAGCCGCCACAGTTTATATATAACACTGAACAAAATTTCTTTATAGATTCTGTGAATTTTTACATTGATGCAATGAAAAAAAACTGCATTAAAATTCAATCAACGTCACGCATTGTTCGATTAATGAAACATATTTCATTAAGATTATTTTCTACGAAATGTTTGAGATCATATAACATTTAAAAAACTTAAAAGCCTCAGAAGTTCTGTTAAGTCCCAGGTGGTCAATTTAGGCTCACTGTAGCTCCTCTCTTGGTTAAACGAGAAGACCACGGAGCCACGCGTTATAAAGCCTGACTCCTCCTCTAAAGATATTTCACATTTCAGCTGAATCCAATCAGCAGTTTAGAAGTTCCAGATTTATTACCATTTATTTTGCAAAACACCCCACTGTGTAACGTGCAAATGGATGGGAATTTTAACTCCACCGAAAATAAGGCCCAGGTGTAAACTTTCAAAAAGCCGAAAAACTTAAAAACCGAAAAACCGCCAAAATGAAACGAATCGCCAAACTTGAAAAATCCCGCCAAAACTTAGCTACACAGAAAAAATTATCACAAAAAAATTTTCAAACAAAAATTTATCTAAAAATAAATTTCGAACAAATAAATTACGTACAAATATTAAAATAAATCTCATTTTCAGTAAATGTTCTTTACATAATCAATGAATTGTTTGTTTCACTCTTATTTAGGACGCAAACACCAAAAACAATAAGAAAAACTGTGTCGTAAAAAAACAACGCCGATGACGACATACACACAAATAACAATAACAACAACAACAACAATGATAGCAAAAATAATGCGATTGTACCAAGTTTGTTTACAGAAGATTATTGACTAAATCAACTCGTTAATGTCTTTGCATTAATTCTCATTCATTTCTTTAGAGTCTTTAGATAAACATTCAGACTTGAACACATTTAACATAGCGAAATTTCATTAATGATTAATGGATGATGATGATGACCCAGACAAAAATTTTGTTCGATAGATTACAAAAAATGCAGTAAATATTTTTGTTTGGTTAAGTAAACTATTTTGTTTAATATTTGTTAGTATTTTTAGACTAATTGTTTTATAAATTCAGACAAAAATATTGTTTGATATTTTTAAAAATATCTGGTAAATCTGTTTCTTTGATTTAGTAAATTGTTTTGTTTACAATTTGTAAATATTTTTAAACAAATTGTTTTATAGATTTAAACAATTTGTTCACTGAAAGAAAATACGTTTTTTTCAATGAAATTGTTGAGATATTTTTGTCTATATTTACAAATTTGTTTATAGGTCCGTTCCTAGACAAAATATTTACTATTTCATTGAATTCCTTTACAGAAAATGAAATTTAGTTTTTTCTGTGTAAGTCGTCAAAATGAAAAGAAGCGCTGAAAAGGCAAAAAACACTAATTTAAAAATATATATTCTTGAAAATTTTAATTATGCTATTACCGGAGATATTGACGAAATAAAGACAAAAGTCGAGGCCAAAAACCAAAATTTTAAAGTTCTAAACCAAATATCTTTGAAAATATCAAAGATATCGTTATGAAATAAACAGTTCTTCTTTATCTAATTATATACTTTACACCAAGTTTAAATTCATTAAAATCGGATAATATTTGTAATAGTTATGAGGCCGACAACATTTTTCATGCCCGATGTAGTCAAATTTGACACCCTGTAGCTCAACTTGTTTCAATTGGATGGTCCAGTTTTAAAAATTTTTAAGTCTTAAGTGATCTTAAGTGATCTTAAGATACAGATTTTTCCAATTGGAACCACTGTGTGACGCTAATTTCCATTAAAATTGTGGTTTGCGTACACAGAAAAAACTAAATTTTATTTTCAGTAATTATTAAATATTTTGGCTAGAAATGGACCTACAAACAAATTTGAAAAATACAGAAAAAATGTGTCACCAATTTATTTTAAAAAACTGTTTTTTTCTGTAATCAAATTGTCCAAATTTGTCTAAAAGTTTTTACAAATTCTAAACAACATAATTTACTGCAGCAAACAAAAATAATTACTGGATTTTCTGTAATATAATAAACAATATTTTTGTCTGAATTCAAAAAAAAATTTCTAAAAATACTTGGGAAATCTAAACAATATAATTTACAGAATCAAAGAAAAATATTTACTGAATTCTTGTAATATGTACATCAAACTACCTTTTTGTCTGAGTCAGCAAAAATGCTGTGTACGTTGAAAAATTAAGTTGATGTTAATTTTTCCCTTGTTCCTTGGAATATTAATCATGCCCAATTCTTTCGGAATTAAAACGTACGAACCTTAGCCTAATAATGGATTTGGATTCACAAAGCAAATACGTTCGAAATAATCATATTAATAAACAATTAGCTACTGGCTTGAGCTTTTCACATGTTTTCATGTTCATATATACTTAAGTATAAAATCAAACCAAAAAAGTTTGTATTGAGTAAAACAAAAATCCGAAAAATGGGAATGAAGAAAAATAAACCGATGGCAACGCTGGGAAAGTGCAGTTAATATCAGCTTGAGAGTGATTTAATTCTCGTATTCAATTTTCACGAAAAAAGTTGTATATATAAGAAATAAAATCACATTCAACAGAGCCGCCTGACAAGTGGTGATAAGCAAAATACACGTGTGAGCACTGACGATGGAAGTGTAGCGGCTTCCGGAAGTGGCGCTACTCTGTTCTGCTGTGTACGTTGAAAAACTAAGTTAGTTTTTTTATTTGTTCCTTGGAATATTAATCATGCCCAATTTTTTCTGAATATAACGTTACGAACCTTAACCTAATAATCAATTTGGATTCTAAACAATATAGTTTACTGAATCAAAGAAAAATATTTACTGAATTTTTGTAATATGTATATCAAACAAATTTTTTGTCTGAGTCAGCAAAAACTTTTTTTGTAAATATTTTTAAGTTTTAAACAATAACATCATCATCCATTAATCATTTATGAAATTTCACTTTTTTAAATATGTTCAGCTGTGTATGTTTATTATCTAAAGACCCTAAAAAAGTGAATGAGAATTAATGCAACAACATTAACGAATAAATTTACTAAGAAATCTTTAGTAGACAAACTTGCATTCTTTTTGCTATTATTGCTGTTTTTGTTATTTACTTGTATGTCGGCATAGTGGTTGTTTTTTTTTTTTGCAACACAGAAAACTGGTTTTTGTTGTTGTTTTTGGCGTTTGCGTCCGAAATAAAAGTCAAATGAAAAATTCACTGATTCAGTAAAGAATATTTACTGAAAATTAAATTTTATTTTAGGCAAACTTTTGTTTGAAAATTTGTTTGCTGATCATTTTTTCTGTGTAAAATTTCACTTTAAGTCGCAATACAAAGGAAAGCGTTAGATACAAAGAATTCTGTTGCTAAGTGCTGATTTACACTCGGAAACATTGTTTCCCGAAAACTTTATTTTTCAGTGCAAAAGAGAGAGATAGGAATACAAGTGGTATATATTTCTATTTTATCACTCTCACGCAAAAGAAAATGTTCAACGACAAATGTTTCCCAATGTAAACGGCGTGTAACTGATGCTCAAAGTAAGTAAGTGTTAGATGAATCTATAAAGATACGCTATTCGTCAGTGCTATATTCGATATTAATTGCAGCCATTAAGCCTTCAAAATTGTTGCCGTAATCAAACATGTTAGATTCGTTAGCTTAAAATTGTGGCAGAAAAATATCTTGGCATTTACGAAAATCAATAACATTAACGTCAGGTTCAAGACGATGAAGTTATCTCAAGTCTGCTACTAATATTACTGATTTGTTTTTTGGACAGACTCGGCTTCTATTCTCTTGCGACAATAACATCGAGTTTGAAGGTGCTATCAAAATTTTCTATTTAAACGAAAATGGAAGTGTGGCGTAGTGCGACAACAAAGATTTTCTGTTTTGTCCTGTACGTTAAAAATTAAATTGTTGTTAATTTTTATTTATTATTTGCGGGAAATGGTGTATTTTAAATATAAAGCAGTTTTTTTATGCAGTTTTGAAGCCGGTTTGAATTTCTTAGCCAAACTTTTTTTTTATTAAATAGTATGTTTATTATTTCACATTAGTTTTTTTATTATTTTAAATACCAACCTCTGAGAAGTTGTTGTATATTATTATCTATATGGTATGATTTGGTATTTGTGGTCGGTGGTAAAGCATTTTGCAATTATAGTTAAAGACAATTTTATAACATTTTTAATTGAATTTTTATTTTTAGTTGTTTTTATTTACTTGCTTGACTTGACGTTAGGACTATTTTTGATTAAAGTAAAACATTGGCCATTGCGCACCATTTTGTACGGCTTGCGTTGTACTTAGTAATATTTTGCGTTCATACGTTCGTTTATGCGTTAAAATCACTTTAATAAGTATTTGCGGGTAACTACTTGATTTTTTCAAGAGAGAAATATAGAAGCGTGTAGACCATTAAATCATACTGTTTTATTAATTTATTTATTTTTCACTTAGATATTCAATTCATGTCTGTGAAATTGTTGCGTGTTATTTAGTTTTTAGATTTTATTTCTTTTTTTTTTTTCATTCAATCTAGTTTTATTGATTGCAGAGTTCATTGATTCCAGTTGGACTCGGCTAATTGACTGTTAGGTTGCTGTTTCTTTAATATACCAGAGTATTCCTAATGCAGCCAGTAATTAAGTTTATAAAATATCTTCAAGAAATAATTTTCTAATTGCTTTGATGAACAAAGAAGTTTGGTTAAGGAAATCAAATTAAATTTTCCCATACAATAGCAACACTTGCAATTTTTGTCAATAAAGTATCGTTACTTAATTGTGAACAAAATCAAAACTTGCGCATCGATTTGAATGAAAGATGGTTCGTTTTATTTATAAAATATAATTAGATTCAAATGTCCAGACTAGGTACGTCCTTTTATTGCTGAATCTAATGAAATATTTCACATTTCTAATTAAATTTCACTTATATTGCTACAGAATTTCATTCGAATTGCTTCATTAGCTTTCATAGTTTCGTTAGAAAGTTTCATTGGATTTATGACAGCAACATTTTGCCGTTTCATGGAAACCCCTGACACAAAATTCTTTAAATATATACTATAAAATATTTAAAAAAATTAAATAAAAATTGTATGTTCTAGAATGTCATAATTTCAATGAAATGTATTTCATTGATTTGATGAAAAGTTTCATAAAATTTTTTTTTAAATATGCCTTTATTTATTTCAACAGTTGGCATTAAAAAGCGAACAACAAAAATAGTTTTATATGTTTATTGTTGTTGTTGTACTCTTTCTTATTATTACACTAAGGGCTGCTTTTTGAGATGTGGATTAAGTTTAAACTTAGTTTAACGTAGTCTGAAACTCTGATTTGTCCGGCGAAATGTGATTTTTTTTTTCATTTCATTAAAGACCAACATTTTAAGCAAAACTAAGCTGTTCCGTCAAAATTTTGTATACAAACTTGGTAATGGCGGCACAAATCTGTTTTCAGATTAACTAAACCTAGTTTAACTGAGATATCAAAAATCCAGCCTAATAGACACCATTTTTGACAGTGCTGTTGGCTGAACTACTTAAGACGTTGCCTATAAAACACATGACGAGAATGAAGAGTCTGAGTTCGATACTGGAGCGGTCATCAACATTAAAAATGTTTCTGGTGTGCATTGACGTCTTCGTACGTAAATTTCAACCATGGAATGGTCATTAAATTAAAATAGATAATAAAAAATATAAGTTAATGATGCTACTAAGTAATGTAATAATTTCATCAAAACAATGAAATAATTTCGCTAAAATAATGACAGAATATCATTAAAATAATGACAGAGTTTCATTAAAATAATTAAATAATTGCATTAAAATGATGAAATAGTTTCATTAAAACAATGAACTAATTTCACTGATATACTGAAATATGTTCATTAGCTTAGTGAAATTATGACATTGGAGCAATGAAATTATTTCATATATTTAATGAAATTATCATTGAAATAATTTTAACGAAACTTGTTTCATTAATCCCACGAAGTGTGACGTTGGTTGAGTTTTAATGAAATTTTTCATTGGATTAATGTCAAAATTCACAGAATTTATAAACAAAATTGTTTCAGTGAAATAACTAAAAACGAATATTAACCTCATATAGGCGTGGCATTGCACACTATTCCAATTCGAAAATTGTATATTCTAGGAAACTCAATGTGTGAGCATCGTTTCATAGTAATGGGTTTAGTGAAAATAATTGAATATGAATAATTAAATTGAAGTGAAAATAATTGAATTGTATGAATGTCGGTGGGATTAATGATGGTAATGACTCCGTGATAGATCTGAAAAGAGTCACTGATTACCTAATGGAGATGTTACTAGCTGATGAAGTAGATAAAGTGCTGGCTCGTAAGGTGGCAATATTTCGGTAGTGTATAAGGTTCTCTTGATGATGCTCATAGCTGAGAATGGGCGTTTGAGGGGAAGGTTGGAAACTGGCAGTCCACCAGCAAGGTTGATTACACACAGAAAATTTTTCATATTAAAATCGTTGAAAACAAAGTTAATTTAACATGATTACTATTCCAAGGAACAAGGGAAAAATTAATATCAGCTTAATTTTTTAACGTACACAGCAGAACATAGCTGCGCTACTTTCGCACGCCGCACAGTGGATGCGATTGGAAAAAAAATTTAATAAATCTGTTGCAGCCCCTCTGGTGTCAAGTAGAGGCATTAATTTTCTTAAGCTGTGCATCCATTTATGAGTTCTTTTACTTCGCCGACGTCTTTCTTACAATATTGATTAAGGAGGGTGCTGTGAAGTGCATTAGGATATTTTAGTATTAGTCGCTGCCGATACCGCCAAAGTGATCACTGCTATGCCTTCATCACTTAAAACAGTCCAACAACAACCAATACAATATAACACACCAATGCACATCAGAAAAGTTCATGATGTTGTTGGCTTGCTGAAACTAGTTTTGAACTCAAGACCTCAGGGTTTGTAGTGCCACGCGCTAACCATTCAGCCAACAGTTGATACTGAAATAATACGAAGAATCACAACGTGAAGATTCATGCAGAATAAATGTTATTTCAAGTTGAAATAACGTGAAGTTTATACTGAAATAACACGAAGAATTATGTTGAATCAAAGCTATTTCAAGTTGAAACAACATGAATTTAATATAGTCATTTTACTAATTATATTACTTACGTGATCTGCGCATCCAAGATTTGAAATAGAGCCACTTCCTGGGTAGTCAACGCGCTTGCCACTGCAGCCACAACAACTTCAAACTTTACTGTAGATATACACTAACCCCCATATTCATAGAATTTAAAATGAGTTTGAAATGTATTTTATTTTATATTTAAAATAGATTTTAAATATATTTTATTTATTTATGAATATGGGGGTAAATAAATACCATCATAAGAAACATGAATTTCATTTTAATTCAACATAATTTAACTGATGAGTTAACATAAAATTTATTTGAAATTGAAGTTATAGTCATGTTGATTTAAAAGGACATGTAACATTGATGGCAATGTTTTTTAACAGTGAAAAATATTAAATCAAACAGATTTAAGGTTAGATTAATAATTGTTCGTTTAAAATTAATATGAAGCAATGATAATATTTAATCAGTAGCGGGAAATTTTCGGTGGCAATGCGAAATTGGATATTTGTCGGCTATTTACATTTATACAACACGAATATCAAAATAAATAACAACAAGTCACACAACTGAGGACAACATTGAATTGTAGCCATGATACAAGAATAGAAGGTTAATCAATTTAAAAATGTTTTTACTTGTACGGGAATTTTTGAAGTTTACTTGTTTACTTTGTATATGTGGCAAGGCTTTTTTACTAACGGGGAACAATATTTTCGGCATTATTTGTACAGGAACTAATTCTTATCTATAATTTTACAAAACTTTTAGAATCGTCCGTCATTGCGGGAGTAGGAAGCATCAATGTTGAAAAGAAGTTATTAATTTTATTGGTAAAAAATTTTTTGAACTCTTGTACTAACTAATCAAATTTCATAAAAATTAAAAACGATAGCTAGGAATTTAATTAAAACTTTCCCAGCACGATTTATCATAATTCCCTGAAAAGAACCTTAATATGGCGACCAAAATATAAAATTGGACTACCTTGTATTATTGTATCTTGATTGTAGCTTTGAACAAAGCAAATAAATACCAGCACACTTAAACCACAAATTATTTATCATAAATTTAATATGATTTCTAATTAAAATTGCGATATTTTGATTTTACATTGTTTTTTTCTGTGTGTGTATGGCGCTTATGCGACTAATGCTGCTGTTTTTAGGGCACAAAATACTGTTCTAGTGTTGACCACTGCAGGTGCCTCAGTGGTAGCTCCCAAACCGTTAAAGACGTGGTCGGTGGTGTGTAAGGGGAAAGAGAATACTACTACACCTCCTCAGATGTACGTGTAATGTCATATCCTATCATGTCATGTCATATCATGTCATGTTATGTCATGTCTGCTCGTATCGTGCCATGTCATGCCATGCTATGTAACATCGTCGTCGTCAAGATGAGCCATAATTTTATTCCAACATTTGCCAAACATCATTCATAAAACATCAAAAAAATTTTTGTGCTATTTTTCCATATCGACTTTGACTTTTGTCAAGACAGATCATTATCTCGTGAAGACGCTATATAAACAGAACATAACATAACATATAAATAGTTTGACTATTTCTTTTGTTTTTGTAAATAAAACAAAGCCATATTTATTTAAATAAAACTTTACTTTTTCATGATTGTCTTAGGGCAATTATTACAACTTGGCGTTAGTTAAAGGTAGGGTTTTGTCGGACGGATAAACAGTTTATCATTATTTCAACTTTACTTTAATCTAACAGGTAGGATAAGTTTGCTTTTAAATTATCGCTTACTTTAGGTTAAAATAAACTTGTAATAACGATTAACTATTGGTTTTCACGCTTGGTAGTACATTTAAAATCCTTTTTCGATATACTGGGACTTTTAACTACAAAGTGTGAGCGTCATTTTTGTGGGGAAATAGAAACAGCTGATGTTTGTTATGGTTTTTCCGCCAATTTGTATTGTTAAAATAGCAAATAGAAATTTTTCAGTAATCTGGATTGCTTAAAGAAATTAAAAATAATTTACAGTTTAAAAATTAATAAAATAACGATGAAAGATAAAATTATAAATTAAAATAAAATTATAAAATTTAAATTTTCATTTAATAAAATTTAATTTGCAGCGATAACAGAATGCAAAGGTTAGATTTTTTATGACAAAACAAAACTAAAAATAAATCTCTTATTTTCTATCTTTTATTGTCCATCTTTTATTTCCACTTTCGCGTTTATTTTTTTATTTGGCTTTTTATTAACCCTACGACTTCACGAGCCATCGACTTGAACATGCCATGAACATGACGCCGGCAGAGCAACTGCAAAAAATACATCAACTTCTTTGTTGTGGTGAATACGTGCGATGTCCATGTTCTGCCTTGTCAATGTATTTCGTGGTAGTGCAATAGAATGCAATGGAATATTTAACAATTTCTTTCTTTCCCTTTTCTTTCTATTAAAAATGGTTGTTGACGGCGAATCTCATGGCGAACATTGGTGCTCAGCCATATGTTCGGGCATCGATGTCAGAGCATGGACGAAACATGGACATGAGCGGCCTACATTAGCTATAAGCGATGTCCGACAAGATGTTCATACCTAATGTAGACCTCCAGTTATATTCATTTTTCTATTTATTAAGTTTTTATCAAGGTAGAACAACACCAGGTAGTCGCAAGAGAATTCGCCGTGGAGAATTTACATTTGGGCTGTCAAAAAAGCTGATGCATTAACGCTGCTGAGAGTTTAAATATATAAACATTTTCGTAAACAGCTGGGGCCTAATTGGCGCTTTCGATATCGAGCTGATCCGATCGAGTTTTCTTAGTTTGAGATTATGGCATTCGCTATAGAACAATATAAACACATTGTTCGATATCGAATGTCATAATCTCAAACTAAGAAACGACGACCTTGGCTCTTGCGGCCACCTAGTATGAGTTCGCCTTGATTTTTATCATAGAATAGACACAGGCATAAAATGAAAACAACATAACAAAGCGGCGACAGATCGCACAGCTGTTTTCATACTTGTAAGTAAATTTATGCACAAGATTTACCACATATTTTGGTATGGTACTTTAACAACCATATGGTAAATTACAGTTTAATGCATTTTGTTGTTGTGGTCTTGTTAGCAGTGGTATATGTACTATATCAACAAGATCTGTTAGATCTACAATACTAGTTTACTACCGCTACTGTTTATCCATAAGACAAAATCGTGCCTTTAACTAAGGCCAAGTTGTAATAATGGCTATTAATCTTTAATTTAAAATAAAGCTATCTATGGAAGGTACAAACTTGTAAAATTAGTATACTATTTAATCTAAGCAATTAACCAAATAAATAAGCTGCGTCTTAATTAAATCTAAACCCTGATTTCTTTACATAAAAACTTTAAAATTGAAACTATCAGCATTGTTCTGTAAACCGAAACCGAGTAAATTTCTCGTTTTTCAAAAATAAATTCTGCCACCATTGATGTATTTTAAATTATATATAGTAAACTAATTTCTATTTTAAGTTCTAAAGAATTAGTGGATTTAGTCGAGTCGATTTACGGAACAGGCAGGTATATTTTTTAAAAACATTCTAAAGATGCGAGAAACTTAGAAATTACGTTTTTCTTCTGATATGGAGAACACCGCTCTGAGATTTCTTGGACGGCATACGTTGTACCCTCAAATGGGCTGTCTCCTTGTCAGTGCTTGACGTCTGAAAATAAAAGATACAAAATTAATTAAAATTATTAATTATTTTGTTTATTTTTCAGGAATTTTTTATGGATCGCAATAGTCTGGCAGCGGTACCCTCAAACTCTTTAAATGGTCCAACAGCTTTGAGACATTTATCCTTAAGGCATAACTACATAAGTAAGAATTTATAGCACTTAGGCCCAAATTAACTAAAGACAGTAATTTAACCAATGATATTTCATATATGTACATACATATCACTGGTTAAACCATTGTCAACTAAACTTAACTAAAGACTGTGAATTTGGGCCTTATAATTTAAAAATAAATAATTATTAATGTTAATTAAACATTTTATTCCTTCAGCTTCCTTACGCTATGAATCGTTTATTGCCCAGCCTCAGCTGGAGATCATCGATTTGCGCTATAATGAAATCAAGAACATAGAAGGTTTAACTTTTAAAGGCTTGCGTAAAATTCGCGAAATTAAACTGGCTGGCAATCGTATTAACAACTTAAACAGTGATGTTTTTGAAAATTTACCAACTTTACAGAAATTAGATTTGTCCGAGAATTTCATACAACAATTTCCCACCGTCTCTTTGAGAACCATAAATAATTTGAAATTTTTAAATTTATCTTCGAATATGTTACAGGTTAGTTGGATTTACTTGTTATTCTTCAAACAAATATATTCCTATATTTATTGTATGGACTTACAGCGTTTGGACTATTCTCATATGGAAGTGGTTAAATCTTTGGAAACTCTGGACTTAAGCCGCAATGGAATTACAACAATACCTCCGGGCACATTCCGTGATTTGGCAAATCTTAAATATTTAGATTTAAGTTTGAATTCGCTAAGAACGGTAAGTTATGAAATATGTACTCTCTAGTAAGGTATCAGGTCTTCACAATAATTGGACGCATTTGGATTTAAAAAAAAAACCTTGTGAGACTTATTTGTATCACATCACATGACGGCAAATAGTTGTCACTTGTGTACTCTTTGTCGACAACAATTGACTAATATGGACATGCTCGCCTAATTTCATAACCCTCAGAAAATTCTTAGAGACTGTCAGTAGTAGTCAATTGTTGTTGAGTACGCAAAGTGACAATTTATTGCTGGCGTGTTGATGTGACGTCGACGACGCCATTAATAATAGGGGGAATGTACTCCCAATGCAAGAAAACTCTAATGCAAGCTTTTTCTTAGCTTTTCTAGTTAGTAATTTATACTCAAAATTTGTTAAGAAGCCATACGAAGAGGGGGAAGAAGGCTAAAAAGCAGCGAAATTGGCGTTATGCAATACAACTCTCATGTATTGGTCGACATTTCAAAGTATATTTTGAAGGGCGAAGGGACTTATCGGCGACAGTAGGTTAGCCAAGTGTAATGGAGCATGGACGGATTGTAGGGTGTTTCATTGTTGTATCATTACTACAATGGAATGTGTTCCAATCAAATCAGGGAGCCTGTTCACAGAATCTGCTCTTTCTTGCTCACAACATGTTCTTCATTAAAAGTACATCCGTTGCTTTAATAAAAGAACACAACCTGCAAAAAAATATATATTTGGTTTGCTGCGAAGAACACTCAGGGACTTTGGCGGGAATCGAACCCATGACTCAGCCACAGAGTTCTTTAGCCGAACAGTTCTTATGTCACCTTCAATTCAAATCTAATGGTCACAAGCACTACTCAATCTGCCCTCTCCTCCATAATCAAGCTTCCTACTTTCAACACATTGCATTGCATGAGTAGGGTGTCATTCTCCGAGGGTTATTAAAGAAGGCATCCAGTTCTCTAATCACCTTAACCATTGTCGATGCCAAAGGAAGGTTCTATTAAAACACGTCGAACGTCGCTGTTTGTTAAAGAGTCAGCCATCTCCTTTTCAACATTTTCTTTATGGCAACCAGCATATTTCCTAAAAAGAATCGTAAATTTGCTCCGTAGGCTCCGACATCAGTATCACCACTTTCTTGTTTGAAGCCATCAGTAAACCTTTTCAGTTTTTTTCTGCCACTAATCTTGATTTTACCATTCCTAGTAAAAAAAATTTTTCAAAAAGCTGGTTTTTACCATAATAGAATTAAATTAGCGCTTACAAACCTGCCGATATCATTGCTGATTTTTATATGGCGAGGTCCCTGTTTGGAGTACTACTTTTAGATACAAAAAGCGCTTTTTGAAGCTCTGAAAATCATTACCATCTTCAGCATTAGAGTTGAAAATATATAGAGCTTTTTCGCTTGAAAATCTGCATTGTGTCAGCAGTGAGAAATCAGCTTTTATTGTACAGTTTCTTTGATAAACGTTCACTGTTGTGAATTAAGCTCTTATTTTAAAGCATATTATTATGCGCTTTATTGCCTTAGTGCTTCAAAAACATGACATTTTTTTTACTGGGTTAACAAACATGGAGTTCACCACACTCGTTAGGTACTCTGATTCAAGTGTCGTTTTAAAAAGCCTGGGGTCCAATCGTCAATTTCGATAACAAGTTGGTTGGATTAAGTTTTCTTAGTTTGAGGTTATGACATTCGGTTTCGAGCAATTCCACTCTTGTCACCTCTATCTCCCATAAACTCGAGAGTTTACTGAGACTTTATGGAGTCTCAAATTAATATTTTATAAATTACAAACGCAAGGACAGCATTAAAGGCGCGAATATATCTATTTTTCCGATAGTCAGGGAGCTGTTAAGTCCCTCCTTTCATAGGAATTCCGTTCCAAACTTGTTTTAGAACTACAAATACTACAGAAGCTATCGATACGAAACAAGGTTTCCTTTTATTGGATACCTGGCCACAGCGGTAATCCGGGTAACGAGGAAGCCAAGAGGGTCTCTGCTGCTCTTCTTATGGGCCCAGAGTACGTTTGTGGCGTAAACGGATCTACTGTCACGTCTCTAATCAGGGCTAATGACATTTCGACCGCAAAGGAAGTGTGGCTGGCTGCTTCCGACTTAATGCCATGCAATGCATTGATGCAGCCATTTTCATACAGTGATATCCAGAACTTCAATTGGAATGAGTTAAGGCTTGTTACTGGTTTTCACTCTGGTCATTTTAAACTAAACTATCCTCTATGGAAAAGTAACCAAGTTCGTTCACCCTTGTGTCGTTAATACTTAGAAGGGGATGAGAGAGACAACGGCACACATTCTCCTACTTTATTGTCTCATGTAATAGTAAACGCGTGTTTTTCATTCTTGGTTTCTGTGATCGGATGATATTAGGCTTGCTTCTCCAGCCTCTGTGCTGACTTTCATAAGAAGAGTCATATAGAGCTTGATTTAATTTAGAGCTCTATGACATAAAAGATCCACTAGGTGTCGCAGTGCCGGTCTTTGAACCAGATCTTTGTCTTTTTCTATATATCTACCTATCTAACGCAAAGGGTGCCTCTGTGGCTCAGTGGTAGCGATGCTAGCCTGTCAGTCCAGAGGTCTTGGGTTCGATTCCCGTAATAGACTTTGGGTGTTTTCCGCAGACAAGCTAATTGCTTCGCGGGTTGTGTTTGTTAAAAATAAATAAAAATTTGTACCATTTTCCTCTGCAGTGAAGGTTATAATAAACCAAAAACTTAACATATCTTTCTTCCCTCTCTCTCCCTCTCTCTCTTTCTCCCTTTATGATCCTTGCCCTTTCCTTTCATTATAAGGATCTTTTAAAAACTTTGAAAATATTTTGTATAAGCTTGTGCGTTAATTAAATTCTTTATTATTCTCTTGTTTTTAATTTCTTTAGATCGAAGATGATGCCCTAGAAGGCTTGGAAAGTTTGCAAACCTTAATCATACGTGACAACAACATACTTCTTGTACCGGGCAGTGCTTTGGGACGTTTAGCTAACTTGAATACCTTATATTTGGACTTTAATCGGGTGGCTGCTTTATCCGCCGAAATTCTTGGATCTATACAAGCTTCAGACATAACATCTCTCTCTTTGGCACGCAATGTTATACGTGAATTGCCCACTGGTAGCTTTCAAATGTTTAGCAATTTAAGATCACTGGATTTATCGGGAAACTCCTTAGCTGTAATAAATGCTGATATCTTTATGGGCCTGGAAACCTCTCTAAATGAGTTGAAATTGGGGCAGAATCGTATTACCGGTCTGGGCAACATACCTATGGTTTTGAGCGAGCTAAGAAGTTTGGATTTGAGTTATAACAATTTAGCAGAATTGCCCACCAATATCTTACAAGGCTTGGAGAATTTACAATATTTGAATTTAAGTGGAAATCACCATTTGGCCCCCATACCATCTCCACTAATACGTCCTTTAAAACGCTTGCAAATAATAGACCTGAGTTTTTGTGCTTTAAAACAGTTGTCGGGAGATCTGTTTGCAACGTTGCAGGACTTGAAAATGATCTATTTGAATGATAATAATATACAAGAGATAAACGATGGCAGCTTTGTAGACTTGTGGAATATTAGCACCATAGATTTGTCTAATAATCAAATTACCTCCATAAGACCGGGAGCATTTGTTAATGTTATGCATTTGAAGAGATTAAATTTGAGAGGCAACCAATTGTCTGCTTTTAAAGGGGAATTTTTCAATACCGGCACTGGTATCGAAGAGTTGGATATATCGAACAATCATCTAAGCTATCTCTTTCCTTCCTCATTCCGCATACATCCCCGCCTGCGAATGATTATGGCAGCCAATAACAAGTTTAGTTTTTTCCCAGCCGAACTTATATCAACTTTGCAATATTTGGAATATATAGATTTATCACAAAATCAATTGAAAGCCATCGATGAACTAGATTTCGCTCGCTTGCCCAGATTGAGGGTGTTAAAAGTGGCCAACAATCAATTGGATATGTTAAGCGAAATGGCATTCCACAACTCCACACAATTACAGATATTGGACTTATCCAATAATGCTTTGGATCGTATAGGAGAGAGAACTTTTGAGGGTTTGGTGAGATTGGAATATTTGAATTTGGAAAATAATAAATTGAATGAACTTTCTGATTCGGTATTTGAGCGATCGAAACTGCAAATGTTAGAGAATATTAATTTGGCTTACAATAGCTTTCAATATGCTCCTCTCAAGGCTTTGCAAAGACAATATTTCTTTGTTGCTTCAGTGGATTTGAGCCACAACAAGATCAGGGAAATACCCAATGATGACAGCATTATGGTGAACATTAAAAACTTGGATTTATCCTTCAATCCCTTAAGCAAAGAGGCGGTAAGAAATGTTTTAAATGAGCCGAAAACTGTAAGAGAATTAAATTTAGCTGGTTGTAGCATTAAAAGTCTGGAAGCTTTAGAGACACCTTTCTTGCAGTATTTGAATTTATCACAAAATAATTTACAGACCATAAGACCCGAGATTTTCCAACGTACAACCATGTTGGAGACTTTGGACTTGGCCAGCAATCAATTGGAGAATTTAACAGAATTGGCTGCAGGCTGGCCTAAATTACAAAATCTGCAATATTTGGATTTATCCAACAACAGTTTTGAAATGGTCCAACAGGGTGACTTTGAAAGTTTGGATATGTTGCGCTCCTTGAAGTTAAACTCTCTTTCCAAATGCAATCGCATAGAGAAAAATGTTTTTAAGCACACACCCAACTTGGAGTCCTTGGAAGCCTATGATTTGCCTCTGTTGGGCTATTTGGACTTGCAGGGCATATTAGAACTGCTACCTGGCTTAGAGAATCTGGATATTGAAGTTAGAGATTCTACTATAGGCACCGAGCAGATACAGCCAGCCAAACATCCAAGACTTAAGGCCATAGGCATAAGAGGAGAACGTTTAAAATCTATATCCTCTGGCACCTTGGCGGGACTTAAATCTAACATTTTAACTATAAAATTACAAAATACATCTCTTACAGCCTTGCCACCAGCTTTATTATTCCCAGTGCCCAGATCTTCTCATTTAACTTTAGACATTGAAGGCTCTAAGGTGGCCGTTTTAATGCCACAATTCCTTAATGCTTTGGAAGATCGTAGATCTAATTTACAGCTCAAAGGTCTTTCCTCCAATCCCATACACTGCGATTGCAATGCCCGGGCCTTAAGAAGATGGTTGCCCAACTCCCATATGACCGAACTGACGTGCTACTCACCGCCCTATTTGGCAGGCAAAAAACTTATAGAAGTAGGCGATGATGAATTAACTTGTGATCCTCGTAAAATGACTTCGACTACAGCCAGAACATCCTCAACAAATATTTTGAAATCATCTTCCAGATTGGTAACTCGGGCACCAACAACAACTCCCGAAGAACCACCCATGATAATATGGAGTATGGAGGCCACTCAACCGCCACCGATGAAAATTAAAACTAAAGCTCCTCTCATGAAAGCACCCATCATGACCAATGATGATACACTCATCATAGGTATAGTAGGAGGAGTGGTAGCTTTTATAGCCATACTAATTATAATCATATGCATTGTACGCTTGCGTATGAGCAATACGGAGTACCACAATGCACCAGCGATGATTGGTATACCACCAATGCCTTTGGGTCCTGGCAGTGTGCCACTGAGCTACAAAGGCCAACCCACAGCTGCTTTATATGCAGTGCCACCTTATGCACAAAACTATGCCACACTGCCACATAAACCACCCTCTATACACCAGTCGACGCAAAATCTCTCTGCACGTCAAACGCAACAGCAGCAGCTGCACCAGCAGCAGCAACAACAACAACAGCAGGCCACCTACTCATCAAGAATGTCATATTTTGGCGGCTCTACACCACAACACCAGCAACAAGTGGCCTCTAATCTGTCACAAAATCAACCCTACATTATATATTCAGATGACAAAGCTTATAGATAAGTTTTCTCTCATCTTTTTAAGTTTATAACTTTGGGCGCTGAATAAATATTTACAAGCAAAAGTGGTTGCTTGCTGCAATAAACAAAACCCCCTTCAAACAGTCAGTCAAATAGGCGTAACATTTACGTTTTTCGACACTTTTTCCCACAATTCGAATAACTAATTACCAAGAAAAATTAAATATTTTTTAAACTAGTATCACTAAATTTAAGTTATCGCAATTGATACATGTTTAATCTAGTAGATAAAGTCGTTTGTATGTATATAATTTTAAGCTTTAGTAAAACATTATATTCATTAGTTCTAAACATTGATTACGGTTTCAGATATACAAGTATCGATTTGTGTTGATTGTACTTAAGGCTGTTTCAGACTATAATACAAGTATTAATACTTTTAAAGAAAATGCATCCCTGTTCTAATTGTTGTTTGAAAATTTTCAAAAAACAATAACAATATATCATGTCAGGGTTTCATTTTCTACAAAAGTATTAATACTTGTATTATAGTCTGAAACGGCCTTTAGCAGTGAAACTGAAAGGTCTGTCATTTCGCAATTGAAAATTTGTATAAAAAAAATCGGTAGTGAATAGATTTTCACGTATACGAACAAAACCCATAGATTTACTAATCCGAAAAGATCTGTAGGCTATTTATCAAAACTGCAAGTTACAAATCAAAAAGTCAAATACCTACAAAAGAACAACACTTTTACAAAACTTACTGCCTGTCCCGCAATGTTGATAAGAAAATTTCTTTCTCTTATTTATATTGAAAACAAAAAAAAAATTAGTTTTTGATTATTGTTTTGCATATAAATATACGAAAGAAATTTTCTTTTCGACATTATGCGAAAGACAGTTATTGTTGTGTTCTGGGTATTCTTGTTGGTTTGTAACTTGTAGTTTTAATGGGTCCCTGGAGGGCTTTTACGAAAACTACAACTTAGTCTGCAAGTAAAATATGTATAAAAAAACAAACGCTATTTTTGGAGTTTTATACCCCCCCAACCTTCGTAACGCTTTTTAAAAAATATTCCGTATAAATTATCCAATCCGAAACAAATCTTCAACCTCCCCTTCCCGTCAAGCGTTACGTAGTATGTGAATAGTCCCTAACTTGAAGTTTTCCGAAATAGGACCCTGGTTCAACTAGAGAATAAATTATTGCTCAAAAATTTTTAATAATAAAAATGTTAATCAATAAGAATTTAAGAGTTAAAAACAAAAACCCGCCATTTCGAATTTGTTATATATCGTTAGAATGGTATTTTTATGACCTTTAATATGATACCCAGCACGATAATTTTTGATGGTTTTTAGTTCTGGGAACCTGGCATAATGCTGCTTCATTGTCACCATTTTGAATTTCGTATATATCGTTAGAGTGGCATTTTTATGCCCTTCAATAAGATACCCATCAAGACAGATTTTTATGGTTTTGAATCTTTAGAGCCTAGCCTTATTCTCTTCCAAGATCGCCATTTTAAATTTCGTAAATATAGTTAAAATTATATTTTTATCCTCTTTAATATGATACCCATCACTATAGGTTTTGATGGTATTTAATTTTTCAACCCTGTTATTATGCTGCACCATGGCCACCAGCTTGGACGTTATATATCGATAGAATAGTATATTTTTGCCCTTTAATGTAATACCTACCCACCAGGAGAATTTTTTATGGTTTTTAATCTTTAGTAAGTTGAAAAACTTTGTACTAACTAAAAATTTGAGTTTTGCTAATTGTATATGTAGGTTTCGCAATTCTACATAAAATTTATGCTTCTACAGAAGATAATTCTTGCAACAAAAAACCGACTACAAAATAGGCGTGGCACTGCCCATAATTTTTATCATAATGATGTACTTTCACAAGAACTAATTGTGTGCGATGTTTCATAAGAATGGGTTAAGTAGAAGTAGTTTAAATGAACATTTATATTTCGTGGGCGTGGCACTGCCCACTTTTCTAACCATATTGTTGTATTGTAACAATAACTAAATGTGTATGCAGTTTCATACGAATAGGTTTAGTAGAAGTTGTTGATAAAGAATATTTACTTTGAATGGGCGTGGCACTGCCCACTTATTTAATCATGATGTAATATTCAAACAGAAGCTTAATGTGTGTGCAAAGTTTCATAGGACTCGGTTGAGTAGAAGTAGATGAAAAGGCATGTATATTTACAGCGTATGGGCGTGACCCCACCCACTTTTCAATGGGCCCAATCTGGAAGAGCATCCTTTCAACTAAAGAAAAAAATCCTTAATCGGTTTATAAATGGCGGAGTTTTGGGAGAACATCCTTAAAAAGAATACATGACGAATTGATAACCGTTCTCCTTTTTTTGAAGTCGGTTAAAAATAAAATCTGATATCACCGGTAATTGATTCAATTACGAACAGGACAATGTTAAACTTTTGATAAACTTTGTTATTGAAAATTTTTGAGAAATATTTTTTCTCTCCATTTTACCATGGTGCCGGTCGAGTAAAAAATTTCCCTCAAGCAAGGTATTTAAAATATGTGTAACTTTCATAGTACTAGATTATTAATGTCAAATATTTATATAAATTTTTTTTTTATTTTAAATCTTAATTATTTGTTTTTAGTTATTAGCTTAAGGTTTTTTTAATATGTAATTAAAAAAAACACACACACATTGAATGTATTGTATAAATTTTTTTAATCTTATCGATTTATGTGCAAATAATTAAGTACAATAAAAAAAATATTTTTAATAAAAGAAAAATAAGAGTAAATTAAAGGCACTGTACAGGTACAGGCGGGGATTCAGGGGAGAGGAAAAGTTGTATTTCCTTCTCACCAAAATGAATAAAATGTATGTACTAGAGGTCTGCACAAATACACTCGAACACGTGAAGTACGAAAGAAATGGCAAACCATGAACACTTAAGCTGAAAGTCCACACGACGCGTCGTACGCTTGTTCGCATCACACTGATCTGCCAAAAAAGTTGAATCATTGTAGTTGTACGTTGCAAATTACAGTGTACAAAAGCGTAGGATACCTTGCCGCGTGGAATACGATAAGTCGGTCCACTTTTGTAAGCCTCATCAATGGCTTGTTCTGATACCCAGGGATGATGCGAAAACGCTTCGTATAAACTTTTAGCTTTATAGGTATTTAAGAAACAGTCATACAATTATATCCACTGATTGTGCTATGAGTGAGAGAGGAAGTATGTATTGTATTCTAAAAAGTATAAGAGCTTCACAAGCATAAACAAAATTACTCGTTGCATCCTTCTAATATGTACCTCATTTCTATTGAGATACTAAAAGAAATTTAAAAAAAATAGTATGTTTCATTTAAAAGTTCCCCTCCCTAAAGCTTAGGCGAGACTCGCGACTGTACGGATAATATGCGAGCGAAATCAATTTTAAAGACAAACGAAATAAGAACACAAAAGCAGGTGATGTATACTTAAAAACTGATATTTAATACTTTTTTCGAAATCATTCGGCCTATTCATTATACAATGTTATTGCATATGTCATTGTACATATTATTGTCGTTTTAACCTATACTATGCCGGGTGTCAGTTTTTTTCTGACCTATTTCGCCAAATTGATTTTAAAAATCGCTAAAAATAAAAAAAACTATTAAAATCGGCAACAAAATTTGTTTATCGACAGAAAAATCGCCATGTCGCCAAACCAAAAATTTTGACTATTAACATGATTATTCCGAACGTATTTGCTTGTGAATCTAAATTCATTATTATGCTAGGGTTCGTAGAGTTTAGTTCAGAAAGAATTTGGCATGATTCATATTCCAAGGAATAAGGGAAAAATGAACATCAACTTAATTTTCCAACGTACACAGCAGAACAGAGTAGCGATACTTTCGGAAGCCGCTACACTTCCATCGCGTATTTTGTTTATCACCATTTGTCAGGTAGCTCTGTTGAATGTGATTTCAGTTCTCATATATACAACTTTCTCGTAAAAATTGAATACGAGAATTAAATCACTTTTGAGTTGATATTAAACTGCACTTTCTCAGTGTTTATTTTTCTTCATTCCCGTTTTTCTGATTTTTGTTCTACTTAAGACGTAATTTTTTTGGTTTGATTTTATACTTAAGTATATATGAACATGTTAACATGTGAAAAGCTGACCCCAAACAAGTTAAAAAATTCCCATGTTTGACGAGAAATCGCAATATCTGACAGCCCTGATACTATGCAATAAATAGCACAGTATTTCAAACAAAATATTGCCCATTTTTCCTGACAGTGCTAGCAATGTTGCCAACACATTCCACAATTTTCTAGATTATGCAATAAAAATCAAAAGCCTTTTGGTTTCGGCCAATATATTGTGCCACATTCTAATATGTACAAATATGCCCATTTCACCAAACAATTGTTTAGAAGCCATACCTCATTTCTTTTTATAATCTAGAAAATTGTGTAATGTGTAAACGTGGGAATTTTTTAACTTGTTTGGGGTAAGCTTTTCACATGTTTACATGTTCATATATACTTAAGTATAAAATCAAGCCAAAAAAATTATGTCTTAAGAAGAACAAAAATCAGAAAAATGGGAATGAAGAAAAATAAACACTGAGAAAGTGCAGTTTAATATCAACTCAAAAGTGATTTAATTCGCGTATTCAATTTTCACGAGAAAGTTGTATATATGAGAACTGAAATCACATTAAACAGAGCTACGATTTAGGTTGGGTTGTAAACCACCGGTGCCCGAATACTTTTCGTCATTTTCACATATACAACACGACTGTTAACTAAACTCACTACAAAGAGTGTAAGAAACTATAATTTCATTCAGTTGTATCACAGGCTAACCAGACACGTCAACTTTGACAGGTCAAAATTGCCCAAATCAGCTTTTTCTGCCGGCCACTTAAGAAAGAGGCAACAATTACATATTGGTGTTTCATTTTATCCAATTAAAAGTATTGCACATTTTACAAATGTATTCGTAAAACAAAACAAATTGAAACACTAATACTTTCTTATTTCTCTTTTGTGATGCTGGCCACTTCGGCTGAGACGGCAATATCTTCCGGCTCGTGTCGCGTCTCGTTAGACTGTGGTTGTATGCTAGCATAGTTTTGGAATAAAAAGATAATTCCAACTCTTAGCACTGCATTTTTTTATGTTTTAACAAAAATTTCTTTGATGTTTAATTTATTTTATTAAGCTTCTTCCTTATTTACATTCATCTCGCTGAAAGCGGGAAAAAATGTTCACGGGAACTTCACGATAGCAATTTCCTCCAAAGGGAAATGAAAATTTCATGGGAACATAAATTTCACTTGTTATTAGCGATAGGGGTGAATATTTTTGTAAACTGAGTGGTTGTTGAATATGAAGCTGAAGACACACAAAGTCAAACTCAGCAGTGTCTTCTGGAAAAATATTTAATTCGTAAGAAAATGTATTGAGCGTTACGTTAACAAAATTCTTAAATATAATTAATCTACAAAATTTTGGACGATAAGAAACGATACAGAGAGCATTATCCGTTAAGAAATTTCTGATTTGTTTTCAAAAAATTTTTATTCTACCGCAGATACTGATTCGCTGCGCAAAAGGGCAAGATCTTCGTGTGCCAGAGTACTAAGGCGCGAAAAAGCTTTGCACGAGCAGCGTCTTCGTGCTAAAGTGCTTGCTAACCCTCGGGGTAGCAAGAGCTTTTGGTCATTCCTTAAAAGAGTAAAGGATAATGCTAGTTCTTCAATTCCGACTCTTTTAAAGGATGACCAAGTATTCACTGACCCAGTTGATAAAGCTAACCTTCTGGCTGAATTATTTGCAAGTAATTCTCACTTGCCGGAGAGCAATCAGCCACTTCCCATACTCCAAAGAGTATCTGTAACTATTCCAACGATATTCTTTCGATCGCGGGCGGTTAAAAGGGTTTTGACGAACCTCAGCATAAGCAAGTCTCCTGGGCCGGATGGCATTCCAGCACTGGTCTTGAAGCAGTGCTCTTCGACGCTAGCGCGCCCATTGGCAACGCTCTTCAGCACTTTGTACCATGCGGGTGAACTTCCATTATGTTGGAAGGTTGCTAATGTAACGCCAATCCCCAAAAAAGGAGAGGCTACTAACCCTGAAAATTACCGCCCAATAGCAATTTGTTCTGCCCTATCGAAAGTGATGGAAAGTATGGTGAACTTCCATCTTGTGAAGTATTTGGAGTCCAACAGCTTACTCAACGACCGTCAGTATGGCTTTCGTAGGGGACGCTCTACGGGCGACTTACTGGCATTCCTCTCGGAAAGGTGGTGCCACTCCATACACCACTTCGGCGAAAGTAAGGTGGTTTCTCTAGATATTTCCAAGGCGTTTGATAGAGTGTGGCATGGGGCACTCTTGTCAAAACTTATTGCTTTTTGTGTTGGTGATGTCTTCTCCCGATTTCTATCGAGCTTTCTCAGGGATCGCACTATAAGAGTTGTTATAGATGGGGTCTCATCAGACGAGTTCAAGATTAGTTCAGGGGTACCGCAAGGCTCCGTTCTTTCACCTACCCCATTTCTTATTTTTCTTAATGACCTTCTCTGTCAAACTTCCAATCCTATTTACTCTTTTGCAGATGACAGCAGCATCTGCCATTCATATTCATTCACGAATAGGCCAAGCCTGTCGGAGATTGGGGCCATGCGGCAAAACATGAATGATACACTTAATGACGATCTTATAACAATCTCTGAATGGGGTCGTGCGAATAGGGTCGACTTTAATGCTCGCAAGACCCAATGCTGTATGCTTACGCACAGGCGTACGACCGAACTTGCTGCTCCATCTGTAATTATGGATGGTGTTAATGTTGGGGAATCAGAAGTTCTTGATGTTCTTGACATGAAAATCCAGTGCGACGTTCGATGGACTGACCACATTTTTCAGGTCTCAAAAGAAGCATTCAAGTGCCTCGGTTTCTTAAGACGGTGTAAGAGATACTTCACTCCATCTGATCTCCTTAGCATTTACACCACCTATATCCGTCCGAAAATGGAATACAACTCTCATGTATGGGCCGGCGCTTCAAAGTCTATTTTGAAGTTACTCGACCGCGTACAGGAGAGGGCGAAGAAGCTCATAGGGGACAGTGGGTAGCCAACTCTATTGACTCGCTGGAGCATCGACGCAGTGTGGGTTGTGTTTCACTGTTTTATCGCTACTACAATGGATTTTGTTCTGATGATATCAGGGAACTTGTTCCCGAAACCCGCTCCTTTTTGCGAACAACACGTTCTTCAGTAAGAGCACATCCATTTGTGAAGGATACGCCAGTTAATCGAACTACGCATTACAGAGAGAATTCGTTCTTTAGCCGAACAGTTCGTATGTGGAATAAACTCCCTGCAGAGGTCTTTCCTGCCACTTTCAATATGGGAAAGTTCAAATCGAATGTTCACAAACACTACTCCCTCTATCCTCCTTCCCATAACCAATTTTCCTAGTTCCGGCACAATGCAGGGTCATCCCCTAAGTGCTGGTCAAAAAAAAAAAAAAAAACGGTGGGCTGTTATATTTTCGAAAAATGTATTAGGTTTGCACATTTTGGTACAAATAACTATTTGAATTTGGCATAACTTTTACCATTGTCGGTCTATTTTATTAAAGTTAGTCTGATTTGCAAGAAGAGTTATCCTGCTTTTTGCTCATGAATAACTCTTTGTAAAGAATGATTTTAAAAGATACTATTTTTTACTTTTCGATGTGAATCCAAGTCAAAATTAAAAATATGGTAATAACTTTTAATTTCATCCAGCGATTTTAATTTCTGTAGCGAGTAGATATGAAGTGTTTTAAAACCCGTGAAAGCAAATGTAACTCTCAATACACGAAAATGTTAAAAAATCGAGAAATATAATTTTATATTAGAATCCATTGAATGAGGCGAAAACTATAACATGAATTGATACAAGTTAAAAACAAAAACCGATAATGTACACTCAAAATGAGAATCACCCATGTATATTATTTCATTCGGCCAAAAACTGGTTTTCATATGGACACTAAAAATTTCTTCAAACTTTAAACATTTTATGTTTTCTGGCATATACAAAAATAAGTACCGTGAAAGCATAAGTATTTGTCGTGTGTGAGCGCGCGTGATAAAATCAATATTGATCGTGAGCATGCGTATCTTAAAAATTACTGTGCGTGAGCATGCATGAAAAAATATTATTTACATGATCGTGCGTGATAGTGAGCGAAAACTCACTCGGCCGCACATCACTACTTAAAAGTAATGATTGTGGAACTCGGCTCTTGGCTTCGTAACTAACAAAATTTGTGCATGTGCAGAAAAGCCTTTTGTGTATTCTATTATAATCGGTCTTATTACGGTTGTCGAATCGAGTTCGACTAAATTAAAGAAAAGTTTTGCATTTTTCTTTAATCTTGTACAACAGTCGAAGTCGATTCGACAACCGTAATAAGGCTGAATGCATTGCTTTAAAAATAGTTTAAACTATATGTCGGCAGATATATACATAATCTAAAAAGCTTGCAATTATATTCACAAACTAGAGCACCAAACAACAAACTGCTGTTGTTGTAACTATTCGTGAAATGAAAATCGTAAAACCAATTAAAATATTTTAATTATTTACATGAATAATTATTGGGCCTTATTACGGTTTTCAAATCGACTCGGAAGAGTTTGTTATAGATTAAAGAAAAAAGTTGTGTTTCTTTAATCTATATGTACCAACAGTCGAAGTCGATTCGAGAACCGTAATAAGGCCCATTATATCAATTACCTACTGTTATCATTTTAAACCCAATTAAAATAATGGTGGAGTTCACGCAACATTCGGTAACTGTTTACTCGTTAAATTGGTAACATTTGCCACATATTTTGCTGTCAACAAATTTGTAAAATTAATTTTACAGCAATAAAATATATGGACAATTTTACCAATTTAACGAGTAAACAGTTACCGAATGTTGCGTGAACTCCACTACTGTGAATTTTAAGAAAACCAATTGAAACGATAATAGTTTTTATATTTTCATTTAATTATATTTTTATATTGAATAAAATTTTGTTTAATATGTATTCTTTTTATTATATTTGTTTTTAAATATTCTTTTGTTTTCAAAATTTGTTAAATATCTAGAAAAATCTTTATATAAAAATTATTATTAAAAAATATAGTCCTATCAATGAAATTAATAAAAAAAACACAAGGAAAAATTTAAATTTGCAAACCAAGCGAATTAATAACAAGGTGGGAGCATGGGTGAATTTTGCTTTGCCTCTTATTTCTCAAACTCCATAGCAAGGTAGTTTAATAAGGTACTCGCATCGGCGAATCTAAACCAATTCGTCATGACTATGACTGTCATACACCATACATAAAAAATATACAGGTCTGTTCTGTATTCCATGCGGAATAAAAATGTACGGAATCCCCATGACATTTTTGTTATAAAAATAATTTGTAACAACAATATGTTGATAATTCGGAAAATTTTCATTCCGCATGGAATACAAAAGAGGCCTTATAGTTTATTTATTATATACATATATGACGTTTGACACTGAGAGACACGTCGAAATGGCTTGAATTCACCTATTCATGTTGTAGCTTATTAATTCGCTTTGCTCCATATAAAACGAATAAAAATATATAAGCCAAGACAAGTTGGTAATAAGCTGGGAGAGTGGGCGGCGAGTTCAATTTGCTTTAGTCGATTAGTTTTGCCACTTTTTTCTCAAACTTCATATAAAAAAAAACACTACATATATGGGGCTTGGTCAAGCCGAATCCATACCAGGTGATGTCAATGGCGGATTCAGTTCGCCGTAGTCAATTCGCTTGAATCGCATACATATTAAACTTCATATAGAAAAAATGCAAACAAAATTTGTTTAAAATTTTTTATATATATATATGGAGTATATGGAGTTTGCAGTGTATGCGGTCTAAAAAACACGAGCAAAAAACAGTCGGCTGGCGTAGTAACGCCACCTGGTTGCCAATTCGCCTTTGGTTCGGTAAACAAGTACCCAGACAAATGCAATTGCAAAACAGTAGCCCAATTCACAATCTTGTGCAAATGGTCTTGCATCGTAGCATTTGCAAATTGGTATAGTATATTATACTCACCACTTAACAATAGTTAGTGGTGGGTATCAATATGCTATACCATTTTGCAAATGCAACGATGCAAGACCATTTGCACAAGATTGTGAATTGGGCCAGTATGTTTCAGTCAAAAGGACCCGCTCCTGATATAATAGACTATATTTGAAATAAAGCGTATTAATACCAAGTGGCCTTATTATTACAACAACCTATCTACAAATTTGTTGTAGGATTATATTTGTTTGTACGTTGACAGTTTGGGTAAACGTTTTATTATATTTTATATGGAGTTTGACTAATGGGGTAAGGCAGCTGACGGTCTGCTGCGGTAATAAGACTACATGGTACTGAATTTGTCTTGATATGGAGCAATATGAATAGATAACAGGGAGGTAGCTCTGGCGAGCTATTATAATTGGTGAAACAAACAATATTTGTTTATATGTATACGGAGCAAGACGAAAAGATAACAAGCCAGGTGCATTGACAAATTCAATTCGCCTTTGTTTGAGAAACATGTAGCAATACTAATAGAATTCGCCGTTGCTCACCCTTTTTATAATTGGTGAAACAAACAATGCTTGTTTTTATATGGAGCAAGACGAATTGATGAGGGCGGGAGCATCGGCTAATGCAATTCGCGGTAGTCGTGCGCCTTTCCATTAGTTTGTTTGTTAGACTCAAGGCAAATTACCCAGCAAAAACTTTTCGTCATTTTTGTAGTCGGTAGTACTTTTTTAATGGGTTACAAAGTAATGAGTGGTACCTTTTTATCTTATTACTATGTTTCACATTAGAGCCACTACTTAGTTTTTAATAAAATTAGTACGCATTTTTCTCATTATCTGAAAGTTGTTATAATTTGTTGTTATATATTAATAAAATAAGTACACCCAGCTAGCAATGTATGAAATTATCGATCATATTCGAGTCTTTATAAAATAATCATTTATGCGCTCATTTTCTGATCATGAAAGATACTTTTGTCGGTAGAAAATGGTACCCTACGTACGACTCCTCTTGAAGAGTCTTTTATTACCCGCTTTTAAATCAGTTTCGACTCATTTTTTAGTAATTTTTAAACAGTATTTTTGGTAATTTCTGAGTCAATTACGACTCATTTTCAAGAAAGTAAAATAAACAAAAGATAATTTTAACTGAGAATCGAACCAAGCTCCTTTGGATTTGTAACATTACGTACCAACCACTCAGCTAAGGTACTGCCTACATTTGTAGGAATCATTTTCGAGTCTTATTTTAAGCCTGCAACTGATTAATCACTTTTTGATCATCTAAGGTAGTCTTAAAAGACTCCGTTTTCTGATTTTTGGTAAAACAATCTTCCAAATGCTATGTGGGCACAAGCACTTTTTAAGTGCACATGTGTTTGTATATGAAAACTAATTTTTGTCGCTTAATCTTAGGAGTCAACAATAGCTGAGTGAGTAAAGTACTTGTCTTCATATCTGTACGAGCACTGGTTCGTATCCCAGCTGGGTCAAAAACAAAAACCAAAAATAAAGTGTGAAAGAATATAAATAAAATATAAAATATGTGTAAACATTTTTTTTATTTTAATTTGTTTATTTGACTACTTATTTCTTAGCTTCAAGTCAAATAATAACTATTTAATTGCTGTGACAATGTAAATACAATTGTAAAGGGTACCCCTTATTTTGCGAACTTCTCAAACAAAATTAAGTAGTTATTGAGTCAAATTCTAAGTAGTTACGACTTAAATCCTCATATACTTTTTTGACTACCAATAGGTAAAGTTTCTGCTGAGTTGTCGTATTTTAGAAATATTTATTATATTTATTATTTTATTCTGCTGTTTTTGACCAAGGCGAATTCGAATTGTTCTTTTGTTTTGACAGATTAGTTAATTTGTACAAGGAGAACCAAGGCGAACTGCGTGTTGTTTTTTGTATTGTTGGATTGTTGTAGCGATAGGGCAACCTGGTATTAATTCACCTTGGCTAGACTCTACATGACTGGGGGTCTAGATTAGCCATGAAGTTGGTATGAACATCATGTCGGATATCGCATATGGCTAATGTAGACCGCTCATGTCCATGTTTCGTCCATGCTCTGCCATCGATGGCCGAACGTATGGCTGAGCATCAATGTTCGCCATGAGATTCGCTGTCAACAACCATTTTTAATAGAAAGAAAAGAGACAGAAAGAAATTGTTAAATATTCCATTTCTATTGCACTACCACCAAATACATTGATAAGGCAGAACATGGACATCGCACGTATTCACCACAACAAAGAAGTTGATGAATTTTTTTGCAGTTGCTCTGCCGGCGTCATGTTCATGTGATGTTCAAGTCGATGGCTCGTGGAGACGTAGGGTGAAAAAAAATTAACAAACTTATGGCAGGGCGCTTGAATTCGCAATATTATCAGTTGTACTTGATGTCGAGTTTGAAAAGCAAGTGGCTAGGCGAGTCGACCGACCTTACTTTAAGTTCACCTTGATTGCGATTAAGGTAATTCACTGTGACTCGCAGTGCCAATCACTATATAATATACACAATAGCCCAATTCACAATCTTGTGCAAATTGTCTTGCATCGTAGCATTTGAAAAATGGTACAGTATATTTGTACTAATCAATTATTAAGTGGTGAGTATCAATATGCAATACCATTTTGCAAATGCTACGATGCAAGACCATTTGCAGAACATTAGCCCAATTCACAATCTTGTGCAAATGGTCTTGCATCGTAGCATTTGCAAAATAGTATTGCATACTGATACTCACCACTTAACAATTGTTAGTGGTGAGTATAAATATACTATCAATTTTGCAAATGCTACGATGCAAGACCATTTGCACAAGATTGTGAATTGGGCTATTGTGAATTGGTATTTGGCAGTGAGTCATGGCGAATTTGTATAAATTCACCTATGCATAGCCCTTATTAACAGGCCTTGCTTACATATAAGGAAAACTAACAAGATACAAAAAAAATCGCTGCCATTCTGATGGTCAAACTCCAAATATAAAAAATAAGCACCTTTATCGAGAATAGAAAATGAATATTTTCTTCCTGCGTAGGTCGTGCTTTTTGGTCGGTAGCAACAATACGTAAATAATTTTCTACATGTGAAGTTGAACAATAAGAATAGTAGCGAGTTTGTTTGAATTCGCCGAAACATATCTTATTAATTTGCCTTGATTGCGATATGGTTTTTAGTTTGAAAAATATTCATGATTTCATTTACATTCTTAACGTATTAGAAATGAGTTTAAATAACATTTATATAATACACATAGAGGAAGATAAAAAATGTGTTGTTATATGGTAGACGTATACAAAACATCAGGTTATATTTAAAAAATATAACAAAATTGATTTCTTATTTAACAATTGCAATGAATAAATAACATTTAATTTTACTTTTTAATAATTAACTTTTAAATATTACCTTTTTATTAATAAAAAAACTCAATTAACAAATTTTTGAGACTTTTTTTAGTTAATTAATATGCAAGGCGAATTAATTTTACTATAGGACAGCAGGAGCGAATAAAATTCTGTTTTTGCTATTCGCTGGTGTGCAATGGATGTCTGTAGTGAAAAATGTTGTTTACATTTTTGCTTTACATTTTATTTTATATGGATTTGGACATACATCGTACTCCAAAAATGCCTTTTTTTATTATTGTATTTATTGCCGCGCGCTTCCACGTAGTAAATTAATTTGACTTGCTAATACCCCTTATTTTGGTTTGCGTATTTCGTGTTCGATTTCGAAATTGTTTGCTAGATAGAAGATAAATGTTGCCTGCTGGATTTAATCTATTACAAAATATCGAAATTGTAGTCGAAAAATGCCAACCGCAATAACGGTAAATATCTTTGTAAATTAATAGATTTTTTTTTATTTTCTATAAATGATGTTCTTTTTTTATAATTTCGAAAATGTGAATCACAATGTTAAATGACTTTAATGTTTTTAAATAATCAGCCTTTTATTACGAGTACATATCATATTTCGACATTGGCATTTTTATTCTAGATTTAAAAAAAAAATTTGTTTGCAAACTTTTAACTACAACAAAAATGTCGAAGCCGTAGTGTAAAATGCAACACCCGTCGTAAGGGCTAAATGTTCTTTAACTATAAATACTTAATTATAATTACAGCAAATGCAATTCTTTTTTATATTTTTAGTAAATGTAAATTTTAACAAATGCATTATTTATTATTTGGTATGAATGTTTAGGTAAATAAACGTGAACAAATGTAAAAACATAAAACGGTTGCAGCATTTAAGCGTTTGTAAGTGTGTGTACAAATGTTATTAAACATAAATTATGTATGTATATTTTATAGCTAAAATTAAAACTAATAAAAAAGAGGAACGCTTACAAATATGTATAATGATAATTTTTTAGTAAACAATTTTGAGTATCGGTTTGTTGAGAAAAGGCATTCTTCAGTAACAGAAATGAAGATGGTGAAGTAATTGAAATTTTTTATTTGTAAACAGAATAAATTATTTAAACATCCAATTTTCTTTGCTGATTGTGTGAAGAGAGGGAAAAAATAAATTATGGCAAAAGAAAAAAAGTTATTAAATTAATGGTCGATTTTAGAAAATAATGAAAAGAAAATTGTGATATACATAATAGAAATTAATTAAGCCACCTGTATATAGGAGAAATGATTTTTGTAGCTTCGTCGCCGGTAATAGATCATGACAACATACGAAAGGAATAACATTATTGTTATAATAGCAACTAAAATGCCTGCAAAGAAAGATAACACGAAAAATAAATTGTCAATTGCAAAACATTATTAAAAAATAGTAAAATTTAAAAGCATAACACACGCAACAAAAGGAAATTGTTCTATGATACTTGATAACCACTATACTTTTAACTTTCTATCAGCAAAAAATGGGAGGTTACTGATTTCAGTCCGTTTTACGAAAATGGAGTTTTCATTAGATCTCCAAGTTTTGAGATTCTGCGAACCTCTTCTGACTATTTTTACAATGATATCGTTATATAAAACGAAAAACCATGTAACTGCAATTGTTTTGTAAAGTAATAAAATTAGTACGTATTATTCTCATTATCTGAAAGCAGTTACATACAATTTGTTGATATGTATTAATAAAATAAGTAGACAACCACTTTTTAAGTCAACATGTGTTTGTATATGAAAACTAATTTTTGTCGCTTAAACGTATAAGTCAATAATAGCTGAGTCGGGAAAGTTCTTGTCTTCATATCTGAACGAGCACAGGTTCGTATCCCAGCTGGGTCAAAAAAATAAATAAATAAAAAACTAAAATAAAATTTGAAAATATAAATGAAACATAATGTGTATAAATTTTATTTTTTATTTTTATTTGAAAACTTGTTTTTTAGCTTCAAGTAAGCCAAATAATAACTAGTTAATTGCTGTGACAATCTAAATACATTTATTTTTTTGGACTTTCCAAACAAAAATAAGTAGTTCACACAGCACTCTCCATCGTCGGTATTGTAGCAGATCCGTCGGTGAAGTAAAAGAAATAATAAATGGCTACAAAGCTTAATGCTTCTACTTGACACTAGAGGGGCTGCACACTGCTCTACAAAAAACGTGTAATAACAGAGTTGTAAATGAATTAAGCTTTCTATCTCTCTCCCACTTTCCCAAAGAATGTAACACATTAATTAATTAACTGGTAGGCATTAATTGCCAGATTGTGTTACTTCCCTTTAAAAAAAAAGTAAAAAAGTAAAAGTAAAATAAGTCTTGTATTCTATTTACTGGCAAAAATTAGTTAAATAGCTGATGTTTCATTGAAAAAAGCATCCACCTTCATAAGTGGTAAAAGCGAACAAGAACGCTGATGATGACGAGCGTAGCGGCCGTCGAAATCAGTAGTACTGATCCGTTCTGCTAATCTGATTTGAATATTCCAGCACTCCACTCTTAATAAAAATAATTTGAATTTACATTAATTCAATTATTGAACTAGAAAGCCGAAATAATAAAAAAAAATTTTTCAAACTCACATACAGTTTAAGCCTTTCTTGGCTTACATATAAGGCTGCGACCTTAGTATTGTTTTGACCCACCGACCATTTAAAAAAAAATTGAGTTAAGTATGGGGTATATATATTTTGAATACCCTCTTTCAGAATCCAAAAATTGTTTCGCGAAATCGTTCCTAGTTTCTGAGATATCAAGCATTCATTGTTTTCCATATCATCAGTTTTGATAAATTTTTTGTAAAAAAAATTTTTTTTTAAATAAAAAAATAAAAATCAGATATGAAGTAAAATACCAAGTTTCATCAATATTAACTTTTTATTCCATGTATATATCTCTTCTAATAACATTTATACGCTTATTTTCAATAAAAAGTAGAAAATATCATCTCAATAACAAGTTACTCAATCCACAGCAGTTAGTATACACATGGAGCAACAAAAGCTACTTTTTACAAATAAAATAAAAAAAGTGGTTACTGGACCACATAACAATATATTTTACTTTCAGTAAAAAGATGTTAATTTCTAATCGGATTAATGGAAGTTCACAAAAATTTACATTTTTATTCCAAACATATGTTGGAAGCAGTGGGGAGAATACAAAAAAATTCTATCGGATATATTTTGAGAAAACTTTATGTAAATCTTCTTTGTTGTTTTTCTCCATTCCGACTTTTTGGCATATGGGCCAAAACAATACTAAGGTCGCGATATATGTAGTATTCTCTACACTGCTTGTGCTCTGAGAGATAGAGCTAGTATGTACTGTATTCGAAAAAGGAAAGAGCTTCACATGCATTTAAAAAAGAACTTACTCGCTGCAGACCTCTATATCAAAAATTAAGGTTATGTACATACTACATATATAAACATCCCGATGAAAATGCGAAATAAATAATCTTTTATTTGAAATTAAATGACCTTGAAAGTCCATTAAAAGCATCTTATACAAAACACTTGTAGTTACACGTCAAAATGCGTAATAAGTTATCTTTTATTTTAAATTCAATAACCTTGAAAAACCATGAAAAACAAACAACTTTACAATAAAAATGTAAGAAAGTTCAGGAATAATAAGTGAATGAATACAATTTGTTTTAATTTTACAGGAGAAGGAAACAAACTTTATAAAATAGTACAAATGATACTAATACTACGATTTCTTTTTGTTTATAATTCCACTGAGTGTTATAGCAGAAGTCTAAAAATTAGTAGGGGTATGGGTTGTGATGCAGTGACACTGCGTTCAGATTTCGAGTTTTTTTTTTCTTGTTTTGGCAAAGGGTCTGATAGTTTATCTTACATAATTTGGAGCCAAGGAATCAAAACGGTGATCAGACTGGTTCGAGTTTTCGAGATACATATTGGTATTTTAATTTTTTTCTTTGGATTCCCTATTATTCGTTAAAAATCGATCTTTTATGTACAAACTGTGTGAACAGAAAACGGTTAAATATTTATGTTTGCATTATATAAGATCAGGCTTGGGGAGTAATGATTACATTTTCACTTCAATTACATACAAGTAATTTGTAATAGCCTTGGTGCAATTGAAATTACTTGTAATTGTAATTGCACTACTAGCAAATACAATTACTTCTGATTGTAATTGCTGTATCCCCAACAACTATAAATAATTGTAATTGTAGGAAGCTTATTACAAATTACTTGTTATTGTTAATGCACTCGTGCCAATTGAAATTACAAGTAATTTGCATTGGCATTATTGCAATTACAATTACAAGGAAAATTTTATTTAATTACAATATACTCAATTATATTTTAAAAATTTTTGAAGACTTTTATATAGCCAAAATGACGAAATATTCTACAGATTGTGAGAATTTTTTCATACTCACAGGCTTGACGAGCAGCACAAAATCGCAAAACATCACTTTTACTGTGAAAATACGCGAAAAATTGCCAGATTGCAAACAAACCGTAAAATTTATTAAAAATCGCTAAAATTGTAAGAAATGTCAAAATCTCAGAAAAATCGCGAAAATGACGAAAATTCGCAAAAACTAGTTAACATTAAAAACTAGGGATGTAACGAATACCGATACCGATATATCGGCGATACTTCAGATTTTCCGATACATCGGTATCGGCGATATTTTACTGTCGATACGACTATACTTTTAAAATTTTTTTCAGAGTTTTTTTTTAACAAATAATTTATTTTTGTTGAATTTTGCCATGAATTAAATTCACTTCGTTATTTTTTAAATCTTATTAATATCAATTTTAAAAAATAATAGTATTTTATGCTGTTATTTTGTAAAAAATTATTTTTTGTTAATTTTACCATGAATTCAAATTTAAGTCGTTGTTTTTCAAATCTTATTCCAGCAAAAAAAGACACTCCAAAGAAGTCATGAAAATGTAGAATTCGCGATCCGGAAGTATTGCAAATTTGGATAATTTCTAATTAGTTTTACATATCCTTGCCATTGCAAGAAGTTCTGTTTTTCGATTACCAATCACCGAATTGGAAGCGATGCTAGGACAAATTTCTTTTTCGGTGTTCTATAATGGTTTTTCCTCAAGGAAAAAGGATAAAAAATTACCCATTTTCACAATTTTTTTTATGCGAATTTAAACTCAAAACTTTATTTTCATGGAAATTTAAGTGAACAAATATAAATTTTTAGAAGACTTTTAATAATTAAGCTATTAAGTTATTTAGAAGAATATTAGTTGATAAATGTTCTTTAAAATATCGATTTTTTTAAAAGCATGACGAGTATTTTTTAAAATTACAAATGAATTAAAAATTTTTTCTTGCTTTTCTACTAATTATCTGCATATTTTTAATATAGATTTTTTGAAGCAAAGAAAATGTAGCTCCTTAAAAATTACTTCCAATTTTTTATACTGGGTTAAAATCAATTTTAAATATTCTCTCTTACAATGTAATTTTGTATAATAAAAAAATTGCACTTGAGTTTTGTTGATCTAAACTTGAACTCAATTTCAATATTCGTATCGGTATCGGAATCGGTATCGGCGATATTTATTTTTAAATATCGGTATCGGTATCGGATCGGCAAAACGGCGTATCGTTATATCCCTATTAAAAACATAGAAAAGTCTGAGAGTGATTAAAAATCGGTAAAACTGTAATAAATACAAGAATTGGCAAAAAAAAATCGATTTTCGCGAAAATAGTGAAAATTCGCGACAAACTGTAAAATTTCTAACAAGTTTTAAAAATTCTTAAAAATAGCTAAAATTGTAAGAAATGCAAAAAGCTCGGACAAAATCGCAAAAGTGAAGACAATTCGCAAGAACTTGGTAAGATTAAAAAAATATCCATGTCTGATATTGATTAAAAAATTGGTAAAACTGTTAAAAACCAAAAACTGACAAAAAAAATTACTTGTATCGCGAAATTGCGAATTTTTGTAATTTTCGCGATTTTTTCCGAATTTTTTGCATTCCTTACAATTTTATCAATTTTTAAGCAATTTTGCGGCTTGTTTGCCGTTTTGCAATTTTTCGCACATTTCCGCAATTTTTGCGAAAAAGTGCCCTTTTAGCCAGGTTTTTGATTTTTTATCATTTTACCAATTTTTAATCACCAGGGCTCGGACTTTCATGCAAATGCATGTTTTTTGTGGTAGATAGATAAATAGGTATTGACTAGTTATCTATGCGATTCACAAAGTGTTATTTATTTTTGCATATTTTGGTGGTAAGTGCATATTTTTGAATATTTTGGCAATACATGCATATTTTTGGAGTTATAAAAAAATGTTTAATGCATATTTCTCATTTTTTTTTTTAATTTTAATAGCTGTTTATGGATGGCAAACGAGCCTCAGTTGGGTTGCCAGTTGCTGAAAATGATACTACTGATGGCAATTAGCAATTAAGAGCTGTCAATTTCATTTGCTATTTAGTGCCTATCTGGCAACCATTAAATTTCAGTTGCCGACTGTCAACGCAGCTACAGTTCCGTTGCATTAAATAATTGGCTTAATTATGTTTGTTTTATGTTTTATCTCTAGTATTAATAAAGAATTAAAAAAATATATATATTTTCATATTCGGGTATGTTCTGTATTTCATGTGGAATTAAAATGTGCGGAATTATCAGAGATTTGTTGTTATAAATATTAATTTACAACCACAATGCTTTGATAATTACGCACATTTTAATTCCACATGAAATACAGAACATGCCCGATTATTTTAGTTTTGGTATTTTGTTCGTATGTAAATGCATATTTTTGCGCATATTTTTCATTTTTAGGTGCATTTGTTGAGCGCTTAAAATCAATTTTTACTTGCATGAAAGTCCGAGCCCTGTTAATCACTATCACACTTTTCTATATTTTTAATGTTAGCAAGTTTATGCGAATTTTCGTAATTTTCGCGATTTTTTTCGATTTTTTTGCATTCCTTACAATTTTAGCTATTTTTAAGCAATTTTACGGCTTGTTTGCAATTTTTCGCGAATTTTCACTATTTTCGCGATAAAAGTGATTTTTTAGACGGTTCTTGTCTTTATCAATTTTTACTCACTATAAGACTTTTCTATGTTTTTAATGTTAACAAGTTCTTGGGGATTATCGGAATTTTCGCGATTTTTTCTTAGTTTTTCCCATTCCATACAATTTTCAATCAAATTAGAGCTTGTTTGCAATTTTTTAATTTTTCGCTAGTTTTCGCCATTTTCGCGATAATAGTGATTTTTCACCATTTCTTGGATTATTTACAGTTTTACCGATTTTTAGTTCATATAAAACTTTATTATTTTTTCGATGCTAGCAAGCTCTTGCGAATTGTCGTCATTTGCTTGATTTTTGCCGAGTTTTTTGCATACCGTATAATTATAGCTATTTTTAAGCAATTTTGGGGCTTGTTTGCAATTTTACAATTTTTCGAGAATTTTCGCGATTTCCGAGGCTAATGTGTTTTAAGCGATGTTTAATGAATTTAAGGGTCTGTTGAAATTTTTTCGCAAACATTTTTCATTTACGCGATGTAAGTAATTTTTCTAGCTTTTATCCTCTTTTAGAGCTCTAGTGGTTTCCAATTAATTTTAGAGATAAGTTGAGCATTAAAAATTTTACATTTTCTGGAATGATTTTTGAATTTAATAAATATGTAATAGATTTTATTTGTAATAAAATACATTTATAGTAATTTTTATTGTTAAAGTAATTATTGCCTCTTTATGGGTTGATAATCTTCAATTACAATTAAAATAATTTGTAGTTGCTAGTATATCAAATACCCCTTACATGTAATTGTAATTGTTCATGCGTCAATTGCAATTACATGTAATTCTAATTGCACTTCAGACAATTACACATTACTAGTAATTGTAATGGTAGTGTACCAATTACAAATTACATGTAATGTGTATTTGAACATGTAATTAATTACAAAATGTAATCATTACTCCCCAAGCCTGACTTGAACCTGTGATTATACACATGATTTGTCATGTTGTTTTTTGCTGGGAAGAAGCAACTTACGGAATTTTGCTGCTGGATTGGAGAATACCAACAACAATTTTATAAGTTTTGAAAGAACCTTAACACATAGAACCGATACAAAAATTAGTACATCTTGTGAATTTCTTTGAGGGGCTATTCACATATTACGTACCGCTATTTTCAGAGTTTTTAGTATAAATTATTTCATTATAAATTATCTAATCAGTAACAAATCTTTAACCCCCTGGAGCGTTACGTAATATGTGAATAGCGCCTAATATGAAATTTTTTTATTTAATAAAATATAATGGTGAATTCTTATACATTTCGAGTGTGCGTGATTGTGAGAGTTTTATTGCCTGTTTCTCGATGTCGAACGAATTTTTCCTTTGGTACAATACATTTAAAACAAAAAAAAATTTTTTTTCGTTTTAAATCGTACGAAAAAATTCTTTCGACATCGTAGAATAGACAGTTAGTATTTATCGTGCTTGAATGTGCGTCGTAAATTGAAGCGTGCAAAGATCGTGACAATTTTCTTAAATTTTTGTGCATTATAAAAACTGTTCTATCGGGTTTGTTCTGTATTCCATACGGAATTAGCAAAGAATTGTTGTTGCAAATTATTATTTATAACAACAATACTTTGATAATTCTGCACATTTTAATTCCGCATGCAATACAGAACACATCCGTATGTATCTAATCATTTTTACGCTTTTGCCACATTCGTATTAGTCTTTCTTCGATATGAAGAGTTCAAACTTTTTCGAGCAACAAGCTTCTAATAACCAATGATTCTGGTAGAGGTGACCAAAGAAAAATATGCGTGTATCGGCCTTTTAAAATTTTCCGCCTGGGATTCATTTCAGAAGATATTAAAATAATCCCCTTTTGCACATTATTATAGTGAATCAGTATATTAAATCTTATATCCTTTACATTTTTGGTGTAAGGTGTGTTAAGCGCTTTGAAGTAAAACACTAGGAGGAAAATTTTCGTGGAATATTTAAGCCCTCTTACTATCCGCTGAATGAGTCTTTTTTCTTACTTTCTTAGAAAAAGGAAAAAACTCTCATTAAATAGCGATATAACGGGTTAAAATGTCCAACAAAAACATATGTAATAAAATTCTTCAAAGGCACCAAAGCTCAAAACTCAACTTGAGCGCTAGAAACAAGTATTTTTAGTTTTACCCGTTTATCAAGATTTGCACACAATTTGGGTTCGAAAAGTTGGCATCAATATTTGAAATCACTTCCAGTTTTTTTAGAATTCATTTGATTTCAACATCCTTGTAAGACCAGCTACATACATACATATCGATGATGGCTTACTATAAAAAAGGTATATTTCGTATTTTCTTTATTTTACAGGAAGGAGAAGGAAAAAACTGTATAAAAACTAAAACACTTACATACAAAAAATATTTTTTCAGTAGCCATAAATCTGTGATTTTCAATTGTAAGCAAGATAGATCAATAAGGTATAGTCATCGGCGAATTGATACAACAAAGCCACTTTTTTTCAAGCAATTGTCAAAAGAATTTAAAAATTTACATTAAAATTTTTTCAATTTATTTAAATAATAATGTTTATAAGGAAAGTTTGGCAGTTCCTTGAACAATCAGCTGTGTTGATAACGCCACCTGTTATGAATTCGCCTTGATCGTAAGTCACTTAGTTTTTTAAGGGCGGAGATACGCCTTTTTTATATTAAGCCATCGATATGTACATGTACTCGTACATATATCGTGGAATATGCAGAAGCATGACTACTCTAAAACTAAAAAGTATTTTTGTGTAGATTATTAAGTTTTTAAAAATTGTATTAAGGTTCGGTCGCCGAAAATCACTAAAAATGTTGTATATAACGTATGTACATACATATACATATGAAAAAACGTATATCGAAGAAATCTAGATCAAACCGAAACATATCATTGTTGGGTAGTGTTATTTAATAAAAAGCAAATACTTAAAAATATTTTAAATTCAATCAAAACATACCCATAGCTGTGCCAATATTGGCTTCTTCATAAGTCATCATAAGAGTGGAAAGTTTACATTCACTTTCCCAGTCTTTTGGTAAAATATCACTGTATATAGTAAACATTTTATTTAAAGGACATGCCACACCGCAATCTGGTATAAACAGTGGTTGTGGTTCATTTGTTGTATTTTTATAAAATATTGAAACATAAGGCTGTAATTTCTCATCCAAACGTAATTCAAACATTATGCAAGCTGCATAAGGAGGGCTATGCACCTTTAATATTATTAAGAAATTTTCAAATTTATATTATGTCGCATTATATCAACGATTTAATACTTACTTCATACAACTTTAAAGAGTTCAAAACATTTGCAACTGTAGTATCGTGAGCCGAATAAATCCATAATGAGCGATCTGGGTTTAATTTGCCTTTCGATTTATCAACAAATCTTTCCAAGATTTCTTTTATTAATGGTCCCGTTTTTAGGCGAGCCAGTTGACGTGTATATGTCATAACGGAAAACACAAAAACTGATACATATGACATATCTGTGCTGGGATAAACTTTTCTGGTCCATTCTGGCAGAGTTTTGTTATACAGTTCCTCTATGAATAATGTGTTATTAAGACGTTGTATAGCTTCAAGCGAGTCAACAGCATTGCCGGTATATTTTGTAAGATAATTGAAGAGGTAGGCAAAGCGGTTATTCAGTTTTTGAAATTCCACAGAATCTTTTAAAGCAGAAAGAGCATATTCATAAGCTGGGCAGGGAACTTTGCTGGCAAGAACCTAAAATATAATAGATTAAAGATGCACACGTATATTTTTAATTGATAAGCACAAAAGTTCTATACAAAAAGGGGTTTCTATATCCCTACACTGAAAAAATTCCATGCAACATATGCACGAAAACGCTCGTACATATTACGAAATATTTCGTAATTTCGCACCACGAAATTCTGTCGTAAAATATACGAAATGTACGAAAATAATTAAAAAATAAAAGTGAGAAAAAAGTATGGCTCAACCGGGGCACGAACTCGCAATCTTCATATTTCAAGTCATAACTCTACCCACTGAGCCACTTTCTACTTATTTTATAAGAGCTAAAAATTTGTTTTATTTACATACATCTGAAAAATACGTCAGTTTATAAAAAATTATTTTAACTTATTTTTATTTCAAATATATTTTTTAACAAGGAAAAATGTTTACGAAAGGTATTCGTTACTTTCGTAAATTCAAAAAAATATTGCCTAAACGTTTTTTCGTAATATATACGAAAGTTTCATATATTCTACGAAAAAAGTCACTACGAAAGTTTTTTTCGTAAAATGTTGCATGGATTATTTTCAGTGTACTGAAGAGGATCCTTCTATATTATAAAAGCAACATAATAATAAAAAAAATTTTGTTATTAATGTTTCCTACCGCATCTGTTTTTTCTGGCTCAGTATGGACTGGTATTGGCTGCCAATGTATAGCTGGTTCCCATACATCTGTATCAACTGGTTCATAGAGTCCAGCTAAATTTGATAAAGCACTCATTAGCGTTCGATCAACATCGGTGGAACGTACATAGATTTGATTTTTGTCATAGGTGTCACCTAAAATACTATTATAGCGTTTACGCAGCCATTTTCCTAGATGATAATGCTGCTGTTTGCCATTCTGAAATTAAGAAACAATGTTCGCTATCAAAAAATATAAGGAAATTATTTATTACAAGCTTTTATTTAGCTGCACCTGTCCCATTGTCTGTGGCTGTGTAATCCAAATTTGAGACAACTTTTGTAAATGCTTCTTATTGAAATTCGCACTGCTAATACAATTTGTTAGTTATAAAAGTGGGCAGTGTCACTCCTAAACAAACTAAATACTATTTTTTACACTCATTTGGTTCCCTTGATAATGCACCATTATACTTTGAAAAGTGGGTAGTGTCACGCCTAAACAAAGTAAATAGTATTTATAAAATACTTCTGCTTAACAGATTCTTATAAAAATTTGCTCGCACATTGAGTTCTCGTGGGCAGCGCCACGCCCACTTTTCAAATAAACACCCAACACATGTTTCAAATAAACACGAACATACTTAAAACTCTCTTATAACAAATTACATATTATCGGTTTAAGAAGACGATGATTAGAGGTTTTTCCCGGAAGTTCCCAAGCAGATCGCTTTTTTCATTTCCCGCTCTCCCGGGAATTCCCGGGATTAAAAATCTATTTATATACATAAAAAATAATATGTATGTAAATAAGGGGAAAGAAACCAACGAAGGCTCAAAGTGTATATTAAATAATTTTGGATTGAAGAACGAAGAGAAAAAAGTTTTATCTTTAATTAACTATTCAAAAGAACCATATTTTTAAAGGAAGTGGAATGTTTTCCGATATGAACCAAAATGATCGGTAACTAGATATGCTCCTGTGGCTGACTGGTAGCGATGCTATCCTGTCAGTCCAGAGGTCGTGCGACCGATTGCCGCCAGATACCCTGGGTGTTTTCTGCAGACAAGCTAATCGCTTCGCGGGTTGCGTTTGTTAAAAAACAAAGAATAATAAAAAGAATATATGGAAAACTTTATGCATGTCTGTAATATCAAATAGACATTATTAATAAAAGCACTTATCTCTGAAAAGCATATCCTTTTTTGCTTTTTATTGAATTTAAAAAAATATTCAGCTAGAATATTCTGCTGTCTATAATAGAACGGATTGCAAATAATTTAATGTATTATTATTTTCTTATGTGTTTATCTTTATATTATTTATATTAATTAAATCAATAAAAAGTTTTATTTCTTAGAATTTTTTAAAGTTTCGTACTAAGTCACACCCATCGGTCACACCCGTCTCATTTTCAAAATCGTTTTTTTTTATAAGAAAAATAATTTTTTGTCAAACAGTAAATACATAATACAATTAAAAACACTTTGAACATTAAGCTATACCCAAATTATTGTGTACCTTATAATCAACATTTTACAGAATTTATACTGAAAGTCATAATTCTTTAAGACTAAGATTTGTAAGGTCACACCCGTCGCAGCTTTCTGACGACCATTCTGAGCAGAAATTGTGTTCTATCAGTATCTACTTGTTATTCAACGACTTTAAGCTTAATGTCCTTGCGAGCCGCAACGTTTTTTAAGTAAAAAATGTTATATTCTTCATTTATAACAAAAAATTTTTGTAAAATGGTCACACCCGGCTAAATGGAATTACTCTCATATAAAAACCAATGGATTCCGGAAACTAAAATTTATCGTAAATATTTTATTAAGTTCTTCAATTTCCGGGAATTCCCAGAATCCCAGGAATTTCGTTTTTATTTTCCGCTCTCTGGGGAAACAAAAAAGTTCGGGAATAAAAAGCCCTAACTATGATGCAAAACAAGTTTTTTTTCATAAAATAAAACACGATAAGGTCACATATTTATATATCGAGTCCTAACCTCTAAAATAACTTAACCGACACATTTTTCGAAATTGTATTTTGGATGCAGCATTATTCACCAGGCTCCAATGTAAACGACAGCCACATTTCGCGACCTTAGTATTGTTTTGGCCCACCGACCATTTTCAAAAAAATTGAGTTAAGTATGAGGTATATATATTTTGAATACCCTCTTTCAGAATCCAAAAACTGTTTCGCGAAATTGTTCCTGGTTTCTGAGATATCAAGCATTCATTGTGCTCGATATCATCATTTTTGATAAATTTTTTGTAAAAAAAAGTTTTTTAAATAAAAAAATAAAAATTAGAAATCAAGTAAAATACCAAGTTTCATCAATATTAACTTTTTATTCCATGTAAATATCTCTTCAAATAACATTTATACGCTTATTTTCAATAAAAAGTAGAAAATTTCATCTCAATAACAAGTTACCCAATACACAGCAGTTAGTATACACATTTAGCAACAAAAGCTACTTTTTACAAATAAAATAAAAAAGTGGCTACATGAGCACAAAACAAGATATTTTACTTTACTTTCAGTAAAAAGATGTTAATTTCTAATCGGATTGATGAAAGTTCACAAAAATTTACATTTATCTTCCAAACATATGACGGAAGCAGTAATGAGAATACAAAAAAATCTATCGGATATATTTTGAGAAAACTTTATGTAAATCTTGTTTGTTGTTTTTCTCCATTCCGACTTTTTGGCATATGGGCTAAACTAATAGTAAGGTCGCGATTTGTGTATGACCGCAAAGAAAGGTAAATGACAAAGTGTGAATGAGTGAAGCCGTTAGAAATTTTTGTTTTTGTCCACATGAATAATTGATTCAATTACTAAATTAATTAAAAGCAATTTTAATTATTGATGAACTACTTTATTTGAAATGTTTTGAAAAATTATTTTTTCTATTGATGTAGTTACATAGTTCACATATGAGACGTTTAAATTATAAAAATTGAGTATATCAGTTTTTGGACAAAATTTTTGAAAATTTAATTTACCATTCCTGCTACAGCTCCCGAACGGCCATCGCTAGACCTCTCAAAGTTTTGGGAATCGTTATAAAATAAACTGATCAATAATTTGAGGAAGGTAACAGAAACACTTTTTTCTGTAAGTCGGTCTCATGTGTAAATCAAAACACTTGTAATACTTAGAAAATCGGCATTTTCCTTGCAAAATTCTTATGAAAACTGTACCTACATTGAATTGCAAAGATGAAAGTATGTAGTATATTATTAATACACAATATATGTATTTCAAATTTCAAACCCTGCCTTGTGTACACAGTACTTTTTTTCATCACGCGACTTTATTTAATTAAAAAGATTAAATTCTTATCGCTTAACTCTAGTTAAACATACTTATATAAACATAGTTATTAATAGCTGCATCCAATTAAAGACATTTTGTTTACATTTACATTTTCTCAGTTTATATACATAAATTATCAATAATATTACATTTAATATTTTCAACATTCATTTTAAAAAAACTACAATGAAGTTACAAGACAGCACCGGAAAATAATAATAAAAATAAATAGTAACAAAAGAATAGATAAGAAGTCACATGCCGTTAAAGGGGGGTTTACTGATATTTGAACAAAGTTAAAATTAATATGAAACAAATAATAGTCAAAGTATGAAGATATGTACATTGTACATACAAGCATACATACGTATGCATATACAGATTAATTTGTGTATGTGTTTTATAATTATATACTACATTTTTGAACAAGTTAATTAAAATTAAACCGGCTTATTTAAATTATAAATTCAGTCGGTAAGTTATTTTTTTAATTAAAAAGAAGTTATTTCTGCAATGCATTATTGACAGCTTAAAGGCTAAAGTTGAATTTTCAAATGGATTCTCCTAATCTAAAATACTATTTACAGAATTTATTAAAAGAAATAGATAAATAAAATATTTAAAGAAGATATTAATACGAAAATGTTCAATTAAATTTGGGCACAAAGATAACTTAACAAAATTGTCTTTGTTTAACGGTAGCAGGTAAAAAAACCTTCGCATATCACACATATGTACATACTAAAATATTTCTATGTACATTAGAGTATAACAACTTCTTTGTTTTATAAAAATGAATACATATAATCTTTATAAATTCTTATATATTTAGGCCACTGGTGTTCAAACTCTCAATTGCCATAGTACGATGTGTGTGAGACTCACAGCCTATCTACGGCTGTACAAATTAAAAACGCAGTAACTGACAAATTTTTCGAAATCGACTTTTTTATATTTAGGTCTAGCTAGTGAAGTCTTCTGGATAAGATCTGATATCCTCATTCAAAATTATTATATAGAGAGTGCTTTAAAAAATGTTTTATTCGTTTCATGGAAAAAATTGTTTTTGTCAGTCATTGTGTTTTGAACCTGGGGTAGACAAGACTTTTGACCGCTTTGAGTGATAAATACATATCTCCATCTTTATTGCAACGTAGTCTTGTCTAAGCGGCTGCTCACACATTGTAACACCACTTTCGCCGTTTTTAGCTTTCTCCCCCTCCTACGGAATTTTCAGAACAAGTTGTAACACAAACTTTAAACACCCAAGTGCGTTACGTAATATATGAATAGCCAATAAAAAATGAAAAATGCGATTAAAGTTTTCAAAATGTTAGCAGTTACTTATATGCAGTACAGGTGGAAAACTATCGATGGCTCTATCGATAAGATCGATAGTTAATGTTTTTTTGTGAATACAGATGTTTTTGTTGGGCAATCGATTATTTGAAAACATTCGTTATTTTTTAGCCACTATCGATAGTAAATAATCCATCAATATTGTGAAATTAAAGCATGGTAGCAGAAATATTGTAATGTGCTGTTTCCGCAATGCAAAGAAGCACTGCTTTTCTAACATTTTTATGGAAATCACTCAAAAAACTGAGTGCTTTTCATATAAATGTGTTGCTTTTTATAAGCGAAAATAACTGTCCATTGATCCCAAATTTATTTAACTTACGTTGAAATGTTAGAATAATTTTATTTTTGTAATTTTTTTAACTAAGAAAGATCGGTTTTGTTTTCTTTAAATTAATGTGTTGTTTCCACAATGCAAACAAGCGACTTGAGTCAAAAATTTGTATGGAAATCACTCAAAAAACTGAGTGCTTTTCATATAAATTTTAGACAAGCAATGCTTGTTTGCATTGTGGAAACAACACATAAATGTTTTATTTTACATTTTTACATACTTACATATTTAGTCCAAATAAATGCTTTCCCTGAGAACTATAAAACATTGATAGTATTACGCTACTATCGTCTACATCATGGGCATGCGGGCATAAGGGAATATGTAAGAAGCACGAAGTTTTGGGAAATCAAAAATTAAAGTTTGATTTCACTTCCAAAATCTTCTATCATTCATATTTTAATGAGTGATTACATTAGATATGTCCCTGGTGGTCCGAACAATCCTCCAAAGATGAAAACAAATATTTGGAGAAAAACTTGACTTATCCCCTTTTTCTCCTCCTGCGCCCTCGATATATCGATAGTTTTTCTAAATTTTGATAGTTTAGAACCGATATATCGATATATTTCTTCAAATTATCGAAAATTATCTATAATGACACTAACGATAGTTTTCCACCTCTAATATGTAGCAACAACTACGGAGTTTTGGTTCTTTGAGATATGACTGTGTTGCATTACAGGAGCAATATGTATGTACATGCATACATATGTACCCAGCGGTAAAACTTACGAGGCATTCACTAAACAGGCCTTTTTATAGGCCTTCCAAGACCTGAATTTAAGATCCAAAATGAATTATTTTCTGCCTTCTCAGACAGACCTTCTAGAAGGCCTCTACAGTGGCTTCTTTTGGAAGGAGTATTCTATTTTTAGATTTTTGGTTTAGTTTAATAAAAATGTTCTTTAGACAGACGTTCTCGTATTCTTTTTTCGCAAATAATTTGTATATAACACTGAAATTTACGTACAAGAGGCATCATGCATGCTGCTACTATGCCGTTTATGTTGTAGCTACTACATCATGTTCAATTCGTTCCAAATAAATACATGAAATTTAGCCTCCCTCATATATTTAAAAAATAAAACATTACGATAATCAAAAATATAGAAGCCGCTATAAAAATACCCAGATTAAAAAATGTAATTATTTTCCCTCTCAGGATGACCTTCTAGAATGCCTCTACTCCCGTATCTAAAAGATCCGATACATATTTCAACTCCATTCTATTAGAAGGGAGGAGGAAGGAGTATTCTATTTTTAGAAATAGCAAACATTCTCGTATTCTTTTTTCGCGAGTAATTTGTATATGACTGAAATTTACGTACAAAAACAGCACACATGCTGCTATTATGACGTAGCAGACCTTCCTAGACCAGGGGCCCGACCGTTTCTCAAAACTACAACTTACAAATCTCCAAGTAAAATACTCACAAAACAACAATAAAATTTGAAAGTGTTGTCTTTTTATAGGTATTTTAATTGTAGATTTGCAATTTGTATTTTTGAGAAATAGGGCCCAGGACTTCCATCAGACCTTTCACGTACGACCTGCTGAAAGTAGTCGTACTAGTACCTGCTAAATAAGGCTTTATGGAAGGCATTTTTATTCCTTCCTTTTACACGTGGGTATGTACGCATACATACCCACACATATTTAAAAAATACCACCATATGTTAGATGCTTAAATCATAAAAACTAAAAAAGGATTCTTTCTACTTACATTAGTAAGTTGGCCCCAACCCGTGGGCCAATATTTTATATCTCTCCATGGATCTGTTGGATAGGGTTCAATGGGAGTACGATCACCATGACGATAAAGCTTTTCAAAGAAGTAAATAAAAATACATTTTAATTATACTTGTTCGCACGCAAGAGTATTTATAATCCATCAATAACTTACAACATGAGCAAACACTAATTTTCCCTTCAAATCGACAGCTGTTACCTGGGTTTCAACATCTAACTTATCCAATGACGGTGTTGTGGCTGTGACCACCAACTCATTGGCCGCCGTAAACACAAACAATAATAAAATTAATGCATAATTGTTAACGCTCCAGCAATTAGGAAATCCTGTTTTATTTGACATACTTTAATAACTTTTTACCTAAAACAGCAAATGCAACTAAAAAATATTTCTTGCCAACGCAGCCAACAAGAATATTTATTTTAATTTTTTCTATACGTGTTTCACTTTTTACCGAACTATTTTTAATTTATTGGGTGATATTTCAGCTTGTTAAAAATGTATTGTATTATTTTTTCTTTACACTGTGCTAATTCAGATGTTTAAATAAGTAAACGAAATATAAATACAAACAGAAGAAACAACAACAACCAAGACGACTTCGAAGAAGGTAGCCTCACATCGACAGCTGGTTTTGAAATGCTCTCTGAAAATTTTGCTCGCAAAGTTGCACTTAAATTTAGTTCGTGTGTAGATATTTTCTATAGGGTGTTTTTTCAGCTGAAAGAATTGATATTGACGATAATATTTTATCTGACTGATTTAACAGTTGTCGTAGTCATTACGAGTGTCGTAGCCGAAGTAAAACGACTATATTGGCAATATGCCAAGGTATCCCACAGAGGAATATCTCCTTTAGGAACTCAAAAGCCACTTTTTACATATATTTTCGTATTAAAAGTACGAATTCACAGAGCAGCAAAGTCTAGCGATTCATGCTTGACGGTTGGAGGGATAGAGAGGCTAGCGGGGTAGTCAAAGAACCACGAAATAAGAATTGAGGGCACGATTTCGACACTTTTCACATCTTTCTCTCATTCGTGTTGTTGTCAGTTTCACTTATTTCTTATAGAATATTTCCAATATTTATAGCGACACTTGTTACAAATGAACGAATAAAAAACAGTTAGCCAATTGAACGTGAAAAAGTCTCCAGATTGTTGCAACAAAAAAGTATTTATGCAAATGTGCGAAGATTTAATTAAGAAGCGACTCCAAAAGAGAATGTAGCATTCTTGCAGCAACATCGCCCTCAATGTAAATTAGCTCTTAGCATCCACTTCTAGAGCTTTTTATTTTGTTCTGGAACCATTATATATGTATGTCTTTGTATGCGTTTGTTTACAAAAAATAGTCACACATATACGGAGGGGAAATATTGAAGAATATCAAAATGCTTTTGATTTTCATAACAAACGCACACAAGCACATGTATTGAAGCCCAAATATTGATCTGTCTAGCACCCGCTTTAAGCTTTTGGAAGGGGAACTTTTATATAATACATACATACATATCATTCTGTAAAGGGCACTATACATTTATCAAATGTTTGACCCCAAGCTCGTGTGTATGTGTGCTTGACGTTAGGACACAGACTTGTCAAGCATTCATTTTGAACTCAATTTTGTATTGTGATGTATGTCGCTTGCTCACGAAAAATTAGTTGCATTTGCACGTAGAAAATTAAATTGTTTATCATTTATTATTTGTAAATCATTTATCATTTAGTTTTAATTTTTTATCATTTTTAGTTTTAACAATTTATTATCTTTATCATTAATTATTATTTTTTTAACAATCACCAAAAAATTTTTCTCATCCGACATATTTAGCATCTGTTGGGTTTGAAATATATTTAAAACTGTTTACGTGATTGAAGAGTAAAAGCAATACATTCATCAAACTCTCCAGTCAAGCATGGCAAAAATCAACATTTTTTTCATCAAACATTGTTAGTGGTAGAGATACGAATTTGACCAATGTATAGTGCTCTTAAAAGCCGTTTCAGACTATAATACAAGTATTAATACTTTTGAGGAAAATTAAACTCTGACATGATAATTTGTTAGTTTTTTGAAAAATTTCAAACAACAATTATATCAGGGAGGCATTTTCTTCAAAAGTATTAATAATTGTATTATAGTCTGAAACGGCATTAAGTAGAAATTCCGAACACCCAACTTTGCATAAAATGTTTGTATATATTTATATATCATCAAAGATACACAAAAAATTAGGCCAAAAAATATTAATGTACAACGTTCTATGAATTTGTGCATTTTGTTTTTCTTAAATATATATGTAAATCACAAAGGTTAAAATTTGTTCTCTTCAAGAAAAAAGTTCGGCTTCAGTGCTAAATCTATTGAAGTTCATGTTCGGCTTAGGTCGGTAAAAGTGCGTTTGGTCGGACATTAGACATTAACTCGTTCAGTAATGAAGTAGAATATCGGCAAAATAGCTCGCAGAGTTGCTATATCAAGAAGCAGAAGTTGCATACCAGCGGTTTTACTGGAACTGTTATCTGAACACTTTGTTTGGGCGATTTAACGCAATTAGATTATTTTCACTTCAGTATGGCAATAATCTTGTCTATACCGATAAAATTAAGTTAATTTTATGTACATTATACAAATTTGTATGTATTCTACCTCAATTTATAATTTCCGGCTCTAAAAAAACGCCCGGTATAGGTATCTATGTTGAAATCATCGGAGTTTGATACAACCACCAGTGTGGCCATTTAAGCATTTTTTATTTTGATTTAGCTGCAAATTTTCTATTAAGCAGTTAGAACTATTTTTAGCATGTTTTAATTATTTATTGGGCATTTTCTAGCATTTTTTCTCAATAAATATTAAATTAAATAAAAATTTCATAGAAAAAATACGAAATTTAAATGGAAGAGCAATGAAAAAAATCAACTCAACTATTGAGTCATGGGGTCTATTTCTCGAAAATACAAGTTACAAACCTACAAGTAAAAACCCACAAAACAACGCCTTTAGAAAATGTATTGTTATCTTGTGTGTATTTCACTTGTAGATTTGTAATTTCGGATATGGGTCCCTGGATATATATGTATATACAAGTATATAGCCGACTTAATAAAACGGCTGAGGTTATCAATTCGATCATATTTGTTTAAACGTTTGTTCCGATCGATGTGGAAAATTTTTATTTCATATGAACGGGTACATATGTACTTCCAGAATCTAGGGTAGGAAAAATGGCATTGCTTCAATTTTATGATATTTTTGTACACATTTCAATCGTTGTAATTTTTGTATTGTATAACTGTCTTTTGAATTGCAACTTTAAAAGAGAATTGAAAACAATTCATTAAAAATTTCATCATGTAAATTTAGTCTGTTGTTTACATATTAAAAATTGGAATTTTTAAAGGCTCAATAACTATGTCTGCTTTATGTGCTTTATGATCACAAAAAGTCAGATATTCAATAGCTATGTCTGCTTTATGTGATTTATGATCACAAAATCTCAGATATTCAAATGCCATTTTGATTTCTTGCTATGAAAAAATATGGAAAGTAAAATAAAATTTTCAAGGCACTTGAGAATAGGGGATATTTTTTTATTTTAGGGGTTATTGTAACAGAAAGAAACTTTGTTTGTATTAGATATACATATTTGCGAAGAGGAAACCTAATTCTTTCAAATGATGACGATGCGCTCTATGAATGTCATGAATAATTTTTTACAAAAATGGTCGAGATACAGAAATTTAGATGGTGACAAAATAATATTATACCGATTCTTGCTCCATGAGGTACTAAGAATAGATTATATAATCCGAATTTCACTAAGTCAAAAAAAACAAAGAAAATAAAAAATTTTACTTGAATTTTTGTGTTGAAAATTACTCAATAGCATTTTATTATATGCAGGACTGTTCTTTATTTCATGCTTAATGAAAATATTCGGATTGGCATACTATCGATGTTGTATATATTAGATAACAACGATGCTTTGATAACTTAAAACATTTTCCATTTCTATTTTATTGATTTTGAATTGTTTTTGGTTTACTCGAATAAAATCAAATATTTACCAGAAAATGGAGGTATATTAGAAAAAGCAAATGCGTTATGAAGAAATACTAGTTTAAAAGCACTTTTAAAATTTTAGATTGCTAACATTTTAAATTTTGTTTTAGCATTATTTTTGACCCGATTTAGCAGCAAAATATTTTTAGACATGGCCACACTGACAACCACTGTATTTCACAACAACAAAGCATATGCATAATAATAATAAAACAAAGGTGCACTCATCAGGGATGATAAATGAAGTAAAATTGTACTTTATCCAGCAAAGTTCACAATGCAATAGTACTGCAATATATATCAGTGGATACAAGTCTTAACCGCTTAAGTCGACTTAGGACAAAGTTTGGTTTGTTGAGCGATCGTGTCCATCCGTGTATAAATATACTTGCTATAAATTTTTCTTGGTTGTAACTTTTTTAAGGCGGCTATTAGCTGTAAAAATTTTAAAGAAATATAAGCCACCGCCTGATTGAAAGCGAGATTATGAGAATTTTTAAACTTCTCCACGAAAAAATTTTAAAAGGCCTTAAGCGGTTAAGGCTTGTGACCACAGACATATATTACAATTTTAAAATTTTCCATTCTATATCCTTTTGACTAGGTTCACACAAGCCAATTTTTCTTATGCAACTTTTAATTCAGCTTGGAGAAAGATATAGAAACTAATAGTCTTTCTCTCAGCTGAATTAAAGTTACGCATGAAAAATTGCCTTGTATGAACATGGTATTTTTAATGCAAAAGATGGTAAGTGTAGGTTCACACACAGCAATTTTTAATTCTGCCGGGAGAAGTACAGAGTGATGTAATTATCATAATATCATCACCGCCATCAAACTGTCAAACTGTGTATACAGATCTCTTTCACTACGGTATTTGAGATTTCCTCATAGATCTAGTTGCGCTAATAGTTCTACCCAGATGAATTAAAGCTTGCGCCAAAAAACCTGCAGTGTGAACCTAGACTGTGTGTGTATGTATGTTACCCTACGTCTATAACTGATATATTTTCATCATGACAAATATCAAATTTCATATATAAAAGACAACTTACATAAAACAAATTATTTTTCAATATAAAGTTTGACTTTTGTCATGATAAAAATATATCAGGTATAGACGTAGGGTTAAAGACAGTAAGTACAGAGGTTTAGTACCCCACATGTAATAAAAATTTCGTGTTGAGGATACGGAGACTATTTGGGGATATCTACATATCGTCACCTCATTATTGGTTTAGCGCATATGCCAAAAAGTCGGAATAGAGAAAAAACACACAGAAGATTTGCATGAAGTTTTCTCAAAATACACCCGATCGAATTTTTTTCAACACTACTTCCGGCATATGTTTTGAAGAAAATTTTATATTTTTAGGAGCTTTTATGAATGCAGTTAGAAGTTAATACCTTTTTACTGAAAGTAAAAAGTTTTGCTTTGTGCTGCATTAGCCACAATATGTATATTTTTAAGAATTTGCTTTTTGTGCTGCATGTGTATACTAACTGCTGTATATTGAGAAACTTGGATGTTGAGATAAAATTTAATACTGTTTATTGAAAATAAGCGTATAAATGTTGTTAGAAAAGATATTTACATGCAACAAAGTCAACATTGATGAAACTTGATATTTTACTTGATTTCTGTTTTTTATTTTGTTTATTTAAAAAAATCTTTTTTTTACCAAAATGTATTAAAGCTGTTGATATCGAGCACAATGAATGCATGGTATCCCGCTAACCAGATTCTGAAAGAGGGTATTAAAAATATATATACCCCATACCTAACACGATTTTTTTTGTATGGTCATTAATGAGATGACGATATATTCGTCATATAAAACGTAAAACTATGTAACTGCATTTTTAAATTCTACAGGAGAGGGAAAACAGTTTATGAAATAGTGCAAGTTATAGTGGCAACATTGTTTTCTCTTTTTGATTACTTGAGGTCTAGACGTAACATAATATGTAAGATGAGATTGTCAAATTCAATCGCAGAGAGAATTATGTTACGTGTAGACTTCAAATTAGTGTTATCTCAATGTTATAGGAATTTTTACGAGAGCGTTGTTATAAGAATTCTTATAACAACAATCTTATGAGATGAACTGTCAAAAAACACATGTACATAAAAATAAAATAGTGTGCATGTGTGAGTGTTTATTAAAATAAATGAAAAGCGATGTTTTTGATAAAATTTCTGTGTTAAATAAATGAATAAATGTGTTTAGTTGATTTATAAATTTAAATTTGTGTGAAAAATTAAAAGTAAAACAACTAATTATGCAAAAGTGGTACATGTTAACTCGATGAGCATTTGCATAAAATGAAATCTTATCGGAAAAGTAAAATTACGTCTTCCCCTAGTATGAGATTAAGAGAAAATTCGACATTTTGTTTTTAGTATTCTGCCGACGTTTTCTCTCATGTTATCTCAAAGTTAATGTCTCTTAATCTTATACTAGGGGAAGACGTAATTTTCCTTTTCCTATAAGATTTCATTTTATGCAAATGCTCATCGAGTTAACATGCACTACTTTTGCATAATTAGTTATTTCATTTTTAATTTTTCACACAAATTTTAATTTATAAATCAATTAAACACATTTATTCATTTATTTAACACAGAATTTTTATCAAAAACATCGCTTTTCATTTATTTTAATAAACACTCACACATACACACTATTTTATTTTCATGTACATGTGTTTTTGACAGTTCATCTCATAAGATTGTTGTTATAAGAATTCTTATAACAACGCTCTCATAAAAAATTTTATAACATTGAGATAACACTAATTTGAAGTCTACACGTAACATAATTCTCTCTGCGATTGAATTTGACAATCTCATCTTACATATCATGTTACGTGTAGACCTCAAGTAACGTCACCGAGCATGGCAGTAGAAGCCTAAAAGTTTGTAGTTGATTAAAGCCTCGGTTTTGAAATTTTTGTCACTTACATACTTTTACGTTTTATATGACGATATATTGTTTTATTATTACACTTCAAAACACAACTGATTTTGTATTTTGGCGTTATTTAAAATCCGCTCGTAACATTTCGTATATCCATGATTTTTTTCTTTTATTATTCTAGCTACCCACTTCTGGGGGGCAAATTACTACATTCGATCGATGTCGATTGAAACTTTCACTTAAATTCAATTGATCGATCGATATCGAATAATACCCGGCATCTTGGATCATACTCCTTAAATTACAATTTTTGCAAACGATTAGATGCTAAAATATTTGAGGGTTATAGTATCAAAGCAAATGAACGCGATTTACAATACCATTTAAGTGCGTTCCATGAATGCTTCTTCCAACTGGTTGTAATTAAGTTCATTCCTTTAAATAATTGTTTTTCCAATATATTAATAGTTTTATTAAAGAAAATATTGCATTGTATGCATGTCAAACATATGTAGATCTAAGTTTTAGTGCAAAGAAAATAAAACTTTTTAAAAACAATGGAAGACAGTCTTATTACATACACAAATAAAACTTAAAGGTAATTAGCGGTTATTATTAAACTCAAATTAATACTTTCAAGGTATGTACTTATAAAATTAAATTTGTCTAATAAAACTACGCTGATTTGCATCCTAGAAACGTTGCCTGTAAAAAGAAAGCAGTAAAATTAATTTAGTAAAACGATGTTTAAATTTATGTGTACAAAAAAAATTTTTAGTAATTCTTGCAAATTTATATTGAAATTTTCATTTCTTCTGTAAGTAAGAAAACTTAAACTAACTTCTTTAAAATTATGAGTGCAGTTACAAAACTTTAAATCAAAATATTCAATACGTATTTGAAAACTTGAAGATTAATATTCTGTTGTTATTATTTATATAAATTGTTACATAGACTGTTTGTAGATCGATTTTCTCTTTTTGCTATTAAATAATTAAGTTTTTTATATTGCTCTTCAAAGAATTCCGAATATTTTTAAAAATTACTAACGATAAACTTTCGAGTTTTTTTACTCTATCCGCAAAATTATAGATTTTTATAAAATATATCATAATCGGCCCTATTCCTGTGGCGTTAACGTTTAAAAACGAAATAAAAGCGATAATTTGGTATCGGCGTTGACGTTATTGACAGTTATCAGAATTATATTGGTATTCTCTATTTTGAAACGAAGATAGTAACGACTAAGAAACAATCGTTCTCTATCGTTTTCATTGAGGGCATCGTAGTTGAAACGACTTTAATTAAATATCTGATAAAATTTTCATTGTAGTGATGCGGTTTTATTACGACATCAAAATTGAACAAAAACATTTACTACACATTGCAATTTCGGCGATGCTTGCAATTTTTAGCGAATATTATACATTTTTTGCGATCTATCTAATTTTCTGATATTTTTTTTGTCTTTACATTGTTTGTGATTTCTTCAATACATTTAACGTTTAAAACAACAAAACAATTTAAAAATTTTCTAAAATGTTAAAAATAGGAATGTAAAATATTGCTGTGCTATAATTCTACTACTGCTATAATGCTACTTCATTAATTTGTATGTATGTTTTCGATAAATTCTCTTCATCGTCTCAATATATTTAAAGAATACCAATTTAGGATCGAAACGCCGATGAAAACGACAACGATATAGGATCCACAATTAAAACGGCAACGCCAACGGGAATAGGGCCGATTGTTTAATAATTTGTCCGAATTGAAATATTTATTTCATACGTATGTATTTAAATTGCATATCAGAAAAATAAGCTATAGTTAAAATTAAAATGATTAAACTCATTAGAGATTCTAACATATAATTAAAAAAATATATATTTGTCATGTCTCTACGATTACATTTCATTCATGTTTATGTCAATTGATCTGTAGACCTTTATCAACTTTTTTTAATTAATTAGAATCATCTGATTTTATCCCAATGAGTTTAACAAATTTTGTGAATTAAATTTTATTTTTATTTAATAAGTATATTTATTGTCAACCCAGCAAAAACTTGGTAATGAGTTGTCATTACAGAACAACATACTTTTCAATCACAAACAACATAGCGTCTAAATTACTTTACAGTAGTTGAACAATTACTTACTAGTAATTGAACAAAGTACTAGTGTATCTGCTTATCATACAAACGATACAGTTCAACCCCTGGGAAAGCGAAATGGATTTTTTTTTAATTGTGTTCATGTTTGTGAAAACAAGTTTTTAAACCCGTAACAAAATAGTTGTGCAGTAGCGTAGCGAGTAAAATACTTGGCATAAAGCAACACAATAACTGAAAATGGCATGAGTTCAATGCTTAGCAGAGACATTTAATTTTTATTGTGTTTTGTGTAGTCAATGTATTTTAAATATTGAAATTTATAACTTGTTATTTGTAATCAAATGTGGTAAGTAATTGCCTACAATAACATCGCCATGTTAAAGTAATTGGTTAAAATGGCAAAGTAGAAATAGTGAAGGATATGTTTATTAGCATTTTTTTAAGTCATTACTTTGTTATCAACATTTTTCCTGGGAAGCAAAGGTTGACTAACCCCCCGTCTCGACTAGCAAAAAATATGTTAACATATATTGCAGCAATTGTCAAAATTATGTTATTGCTAATGGAGACAGCTCATTGCAGGTGTTTGCAATATATGTTGCAATAATTGTCAACGAATTTTTGACAACAATTATTGCAGACATAAAACGTCAAATTGCATAGTAAATTGTGCTCCACATTTTTGGCCTGCGTTTGACGTTTTGATAAAATGAATGAAATTAATTAATAAATATGTATGTATATTGAAATAATAAATATTGCGAAAAAAAATTGTGTAGAAAAACATTTTAAATGTTCAATGCTACTTTTTATGTTCATAAAATACAAAAATAGATTGGTTTTGTTAAAAATGCATTGCATTGAATTGTGGGCTAACATATCTACGTGTTCTCATATGGTAAACATAATAAAGCAATATTGCTTTGCTACTTCTGCCGACGTTATTGCTCTATTTCTGCGATATTTATTGCTAGTCGTGCAGGGGGTAATTATATAAATGGAATAAGAAATATACGGCCCTGTTCTGTAAATCGAGTCCGACTAAGTTTCTCGTTTCCAAAACTAATTAAAATTTGTAGTGTTCTCTAAACCGTTTTAAAATCGACTAAACAAACTTGCTTCAGAAATTCTTTCCAAATGGTAAAAAAGCACTGTAATTATAATTCAATTGTTCAATTCACAACCTGCCCGGTTGGCCATGTCTTTCACACATCTTGTAAGACCGATGCATGACAATGTTAAAGCGTCGATGACTTGTTGGTGACAGCTCAAACAGATCAGTGAGGACATTTTCGAACAAATGGCCGCTAAGTTCATACATGACAACAAGAGCGATACTGTCACCCATTTTTTCATTAATGACCATGTAAATGACAACATCCTCAGAAATGTCCCCAATACATTTTTTCGTTTGTTTCTTTTTTACAAGTGTTCTACAATAAAAATTCTATGAATTTGTCGTTCAGAGAGTATTTAGCGCAAGAAGTTTTAATATAGACATTGTATCAGAACTTTTCATCAGCTCAATTTCGCTCAATTTCGCTCAATTTTAGCAAGCAGGAATGTATCAAAATGATTCAAACTGGTGACAGACCGAGCGACAATGTCCACAAGAAGTTCATTTGTCTAGTTGGCATGACCAGTAGAGTTTTTCTTTTATTCATTCTTTGAGTACTGTTTCTGTTCGATTGTCTTAAAAGAAACTGTAATGGGGACAAATATCGTGCATGACATATGTCGAAATTTCCTTAAGTTGAAAATGTCATCTACGACGAATTGGCCAACCGGGTGCTGTAGGTGTTGGAGATCGTATAAATGTTGTTGGTATTTTCCACATAAACATGTTTCTAAGCAAATGTTTATATGGAAATTATCAACAACATTTATACGATCTACAGCACATATAACCTGTTGTGAACTGACCAAATGTGTCTTTTATTTATTTGAATTGATTTTTTTAATTTCTTCTAAAAAAAATAACTAAAAAGTACTATCAATCGGCTAGGTTCTACATTCCACAGTAAAATGAAAGTGAAAACGATTTCAATTCCGCATTTACAATTTCATAGTGTTCTGAAAAAGTTGTGAAATTGTTTCATGACGATTTCGTTCTCATTTTGTTTCAAAGAAAAATAATTGAAAAAAAAAATAAATTTGGCGTAAGTACATACAAATTAAAATTATCTTTTTCTTGCTTTAATTTGGAAATTTTAGGAAAAATTTCTTCCATGGAAGAAATAAAGTTAATTTTTGTTTAAAAATGGAACTAAATTATGTCGAAACTGAAAAAAAATTGCAACAAATTTCATGAATCTTTTTGGGGGAAGTAGCTATCATTGAAGATATGACAAAACTTTGAAAAACATTTATTCCAAACCACCAAATAAATAAAAGGAGCGAGAACATTGAAAAAAATCGTCTTTTTCGTGGATTTGGTGGGAATTTGCAAATAGTTAAAAATCGAAAACAAACACTAAAATTTGTTAAAAATCATATCTACTGTAAAAAAAACTTAAAACTTTGCAAAATCAATTTTATCACGAAAATGACGAACTTTAGCAAAAAATTCGTAAAATTGAAAAAAGCTTCAAAATTACTCAAGTTGTAAAAAAAACAAAATATTGGAAAAATTCGCAAAAATGTTCAAAAACTTGGTAACATCAGAAATAAAACATAAATAAAATTGATTATGAATCCATAAACACAAATATTAATAAAAATTGCAAATTCGCGTTATTTTGTTTGGATAAGTAAAAGTAACTCTTTCCTTGCCAACCAACCAATTTGACTTTTTTAGTGATTTTGAATCAATTTAAAAACTTTTTCGATTTTTGCACTTGTTTCCATTCGAAATTTTCTCGATAAAAGTAATTTTTCCAAGTTTCTCAACAGTTTTCGCTTCTTATACTAGATTTTGTAAAACTCTTGCAAAATTTTCGTTGTATCCGCGATAAACCCAAGCTTTGTCTCTTTTCTACAGATTTAGTTATTATGAAGTTATTTCTAGTTTAATTTCTTGCAAATCTGTATTTTCGCAAAAAATTTGCTTTTATCGAAATTCTAAGATTTTTTAGTTATTGATTTATAGCCAATATTATGGTTTGTTTCCGATTTTTTTTGCAATTATTTATAGTTTTTGCAATGAAGCTCTCTTTCCAAAATTCTTGCTGCTTTACAGTTTAGACTGAAATAAATAAATAGATGATAAGTTCGAAATCACGAAGCTGTTTCCGGTATTCTATTTTTTTTTGCGAATATTCATCATTTTCGCAATAAAGCTGATGGCTGGAAGTTTCTAACTTGTTAATAATCTTAAATGTATGCAAAACCCTATTTATTTAAATAATTTAAAGCCACAGGAACTAGCTTCTTAATAAAACGTTTTTTCTTTCACGTAGTTATTTGTTGTCGATTTAAAATTGCTTTTTTTGTGGTAAAAGTGATTTTGAGAACACTTCAATTTCGTTTGAAACAAACTGAAAATGAAATTTTACTTTTCAAACTTCCTTTGACGAAATTGAGAACACAAACTCAGTGAAAATTTCACTTTCATTTCATTTTACGAATGTAGAACCTGGACTAACATGACTCATATAAAGGGTCTTCCAACAAGGCTTTCCGAACTTTGACATATAAAACAAATTTTTATTTATTGTTTCTATTTTTGTCTATTTTGCTCCTGTATCTGCATATGGGCAAATCTTGCGTGACGAACGCTACATTCGTACGCGTTTTCAGATTAAAATGTAAACATATTTTTGGTCGTTCAAAAGAGATACCTTCAACTTATGCATAGTGTTTAGGTTGAACAGACTGCCGGTTTCTAAAAACCGGCCCACTTGGGTCCGTTGATCCTTTTGTGATGTAATGCATAGTTTTTAGTGGCATACAACATAATTTTTTAACAGATATTTGTTTCGAAATGATTGATCACAAAGTTTTGTTACGCACGCTACAAAAAGCGGAAGTAACTTTGAGAGTTGAAGTGTGTTTTCGTATTTTTTAGCAAACTTTGGACAATAAAGCACACAAAATCTAATTCATTAAAGAAAAAAGAATATAAGAGAATTCTAAAATAAATTATTTGCAACCAAAAAATTTTGTCTTTTTTATCAAAGCCGTGAACCATTTGTGACGCACGCTACGTGAGGAACGCTACATTTTTTAATTGTACAATTTACAACAAAAATGTGTTTAGTGGAGTTGTAGATAATATTATGGTTTTTTATATTTTTTACATATAAATTTTTATTTGTACTCAAATTCTAATGAAGTAAATCGAATTATTTACGCATCAACAAATTAAAAATTATTCGGTTTAAAAAAAAACAGAACAGAGCGGATAGATTCATGTTGAATATAAATAAAGTATTTGTTGTGTTGTTTGTTTGTGAACGTTTTTTAATCTACTGTGTATGTATTTTGTAATTCTCATTTCTTCATTGAGTTTTTATATAAGCATACAAAGTTGATAACTTTTCAAACATAATGCTGGCAGGCTTAATGTAACTAGTTTTTTTCAAATGTTGATTAAATACACAAACTTTAAATCGAAATATTAAATACGTATTTAAACTCTCAATGATAATTCCCCGTTTTTTATGTTACTCATAAAATAATACTATCTTTTGTGAATATGTATTTTAAAAAAATTTGTACTTACGAGAAACTTTCGAGTTTTTTTTCGACACTATCCGCAAAAAATTTATTTTTACGAAAATTCTTTTTTATTTAAAAAGTGTTTGTCCCAATAAGTGATGGTGAACGCAAATAAATAATACATTTTATTTCAATTTGTAAGATTAGATGCTCGTGCTGACTGAATTAATTTTCTTTTTTTTAATAAAACGCAATTTATAAGATGTTTTTATAGTTTTAATGTATATTTTTGTTTATTACATTGGGGTTTCTTAAAAAACGCATTTTCTTTTCCTTTTATAATTAATTTTATATTATATGTTTCATGGAAATTGTTACGAGTATAAATTTGATGTTATATTGTTATACTTTGTTTACATTTCTCTTTAACATCTAAGACGCTTTATTAATTTAATATTATTTTTCTGCACAAATCTCAAGATAAAATAGTTGCTTGTCGAATGATTCAATATTTAAAACTTAGATAAAAATGTGTTAAGACGCATAAGAACGCATTGTGTTTAGATTTATTCTACGTTACGTAACGTAAACAATAAAAACGTTCAAGAAGTTTTTTAATAGCATATTTCTTCACTTAAACAAACTAATTGTATGATGACCGTTTTGTTTTAAGATTTATATAAAGTATGTATATATTAATTTTCTGCTTTCGAAATAAATTTAGTAATCATGTATTAAGTATGCATTTTAATAGCGACGATTTGGCATATTTTGACGTGGCGCATTGCTGTTTAAAAGAATATAAATTTTTAATTAGTTATTTGTGTTTTTCTTAAAGATGTACTGCTATATCCACAACAAAAATATTCGATCCATAATAAGTTTTATAAACCTTAAGATTATAATTCTTTTGCAAATCAAAATTTCTTTATGAATACAGCAGATAGAATATATTGATTTCTTAATCTATATTTAAAACTAATATTTATTTTAATAAGTCGCCCAGTATCAATATTATTTCAATATAATTTTGTTAACATTTCTTTCGACCATAAACAAAATTATTGGTAATTATTTCAACGGGAGCCGATGCTCCATTTTCCTTGTAACGAGACGAACATAACAAGGCAAGATTCGCGGCAACATAATCTCGCATTAGATTTTTTTGATGTTATTTCAGAGTCTGTGAAATATTGAACAGAAAAAGCTTATAATTTCCTTATTTTGTTACACAATTAATTATTCATACCAATGGCAATAACGTTAAGCTGCCTATTAGAATTATTTTGAAATATGAGTGCCAAGACGTGTGAAGCCGTTTTGTGTTTGTTGTTTTTAAGCGCTCTTTCTTTTTTTAAATGTTCATACTTCTTTTCGTAAAAAGAAAATATGTTTTAATGTGGGTATTAAGGAATACGTCATGATTTAGCTGCGGTAATTATTACAAAATCTGACCATTTTCGTTTACGCATTTATCTTAACACATAAAAATATCGAGCCGCTGTGTTCGCATTCAATAATCTTTGGAAACGCACAACTTATTGCAAAGAAATCGTAAGGGTGGTTGTTTCTAACTTGGCAGGGCAATATTTGCCAAGCCACAAGTTTTTTTCTGAGGAATTAATGCATACAGTTACTTTTTTCTCGATAGTATAGTGGTAAGTATCGCCACAAGTCACCGGGAAGAACGGGGTTCAATTCGTCATTATATAATTATGAATTCAATACAAATGAGAAATTCGGGCCATTTTTAAACTAGTCTCTATATAATTTTTTTTAAATCGGTTCAAAAAAGCTTTTCTAAGAATTCCATGTTAGAAAAAAGTATATATCTCTAAAAAAGTATATCTTTTTTCCAAACTAAAACGTTCCAACAGGCTATATGTATATTAATCAGCACTGCCGAACATAACCTTTAAATGGCTTATAACGTTTGTAATTTTTTAATGTTATGAATTTTTTCAATTATTACATAAAAAATATGTATATATAAACATCAGTTTAATAGCAATTAAAACTTACCGATTCATACCACCACCTCCACCGCGGCCGCCTTGTCCACCTTGATTGCGATTGCCACCAAAACCACCTTGGCCGCCAACTCCACTGTCTCCTAAAAGGGGGAAGTTTTGTTGGTAATTGTCACCAGAGTTCATGTTATTACCTCCAGTACCTCCACGCTTAAATCCGCCACCTTGCTGAAAGCCTTGTCCACCACGATTATTTTGGAAACCGCCCTGACCACCACCTCCTCGACCACCACGATTAAAGTTACCGCCGCCACCACCGCCACCTTGACTTCTGAAATCAATGACTACGGGGCTGATTTTTACATAAAACGCGAAAGAAAAAATTGTATTATCAGTGAAATGTTTAAATGTTAACCATATAAAATATTTTGAAGATAACCTTACAGGATATAGATATACCCCCATATTCATAAATAAATAAAATGTATTTGAAATCTATTTTAAGAAAACTTTGTATGAGAAATTTGGCATAAAATACATTTCAAACTCATTTTAAATTCTATGAATATGGGGGATAGATACGTATCGTCATATAATACGTAAAACCATGTAACTACAATTTTTAAACTTTTACAGAGGGAACAATTTTTTATAAAACAGTACAAGTGATAGTGGCTACGTTGTTCTCTTTTTGATTATAAATGTCGCCGAGCATGACAAAAGAAGCCTGAAATATTAGAGACATGGGCTTCGATATATTAATTAATTAAAACCCCGATTTTAATATTTTTGCCATTAAATGCTTTTGCGTTTTATGTGACGATATGTGTGTAAATAATATTGAATGGTAAATGGATTTCTGTTTGACTTAGAGCCTATTTCACCAACGCTTAAATATCAATCCAATTTTAAATTTCGATTTTCATTCATTTTTGTATGGAAAAATAACTTTTATATATGAATTGATATTTAAATAAGTTGGTGAAATATGCTCTTAATAATTATTATTCATGGCTATAATTGTTTTGTGATCGATTATATATTGCCAACTTCGAAGTAGAATTTTGGCAAAGATTAATCGAACATTGAATCTAAGAATTAATAATTCCTAAAAACCAAACGAGGTGGTAGTTAAAAATAAATTAACAAATGGATTTTGGTACTTACGCATTCAATGGGTTATTGTTGCGTCTTTGGAAAATGGTATCATCTGCAAATGATTCACCATCGTCGCCACCAAAACCACCCATTTGACCGCCGCCTGCACCACCATATTGTTGGAACTGATTAGAGGGAAGAGCAAAACCACGTCGATCCTGTTGTCCGCCAAAGTTGCCCCCACTGGAATTTCCCATATTGCCACTGAATCCTCCAGAGAAGTTATCTTCAGCAAAATCGGGAACGCCTTGTTGTGGCATACCGCCACGCTGGTTGTTATTCCAAGAATTATTTCCACCGCCGAAATTGCTTCCAGCAGGTTTGGGAGCGAAATTACCTCCCCTGGGATTGTTATAATTGCCGCCACCGGCATTACCGCCTCTATTTGATTGGTTGTTGAATCTACCACCACCGCCTTGATTATTAGATGGCCCACCCATGTTCATGCCTTGGGGATAAGGGGCGTTTCTGTCACCTTTGAAGCCCTGATTACGCATTGGTCCGCCTCCATTCATGTTTTGGTTGCCGCCACGATTACCCTGGAAATTACCACCACGGCCACCACCACCTCCGCCTCGACGAAAGCCAGAATCGCCGCCACCGCCACGCATGTTATCATTACCACCTGAAATATCATCGAGTTGGTTTTGTTGATCACCTAGTAGTTCCATAATGACACCGGCCAATTGCAAAGTGGCCGCTTGATCAAATTTATTCGAGTTTTGCTTGCCAGGGAAGCCAACTTTGTAAATATTTATAGAAATACACAAAAAAAACATATAGAATTTATATTATTAAGACATACCTTTAGTTGGCTTCCCTAAAGCCTTAATAATTTATGGATATTTGGGGTTCTATTATGCAAATTAAAGAAAAACTTACCCATGATACCTCTGCCTCCACCACCTCCGCGGGGTCCTCTTCCACCACCTTGATTACCACCACCTTGCTTTCTTTCTTTTGGTCTGCCAAATTCAACTACGATATTTTGGCCCTTAAACTCTGTTTCATGTAAAGCCTCAATGGCGCTTTCCGCCATTGCTGCATTTTTCATGTGCACAAATCCACATCGATTCATCACATCACACTCGGCAACGACACCATAATTCTCAAACAAACGGCGTAGTTCTTCTGGTTTTGTGCCTGGTGGTAAACTGCCAACAAATACTTTGGTGGTTTGCTTAAAAGAAAATTAATTCATAAATTTTAAATTTGGTTAAAATAAAAATGTGCTCATGAAAAATGTGTACGAGACATCACATACATACATATCTATGTACATACATATTTTTTATTTGATGCTGGAAAAGTTTTAACAATATTCAGTTTATAACTTACCGCCATTTTATTCACTTTTTATTCTTTTTATGATTTTATTTTATTAGCAAAAAACCAAAGAAAATTTTCTAAATTCTTCTTGTAATAAAATATTTTTTCCACACACTTGACGCGGCTTTTTTCGCAATGGTGGAAAGAAAAAGTTTAACAGTGTTGTAAAAAGGGGTTTTAAAATTATAGTGAAAAGGGTACAAAAATGGGCAAAAGTTGTGAAATGCTGCTGTACTAAAAAGAGCAGTACACACCAAAACGAATTAATGCCAAGTGCCCTTATCATTAAAACACACATACAAATTTTGTAGTAGGACTATTTTTATTTGTACGTTGACAGTTCGGGTTTAAGCTTTTCTCTTTTTTATATGGAGTTTGACGGATGGGGTTCAATCAGCTGTGCTGATAAGGCTACCTGGTAGACCAGTTTGCTTTTGAAATCACGTGATTCGAAATCACCGTGATTTTCAGAACATGCCCGATAATTATGCCCTTCCGAATATGCTCAGTCGCACGGATATGATCCAATAATCAAGTCAATGCAACTCGGTAGCTGTAAAGACGTCAAACTTCATATAAAAAAAACCTTAATAAAATTTTTTTATATTTGAAGTTTGTTTGACATCTTAGCGATTATAGCATTTTTGTTGCAGACTACGGGACTACATTAGCCACGAACTTGGTATGAACATCATGTCGAACATCGTATATGGCTAATGTAGACAGCTCATGCCCATGTTTCGTCTATGCTCTGACATCGATGCCCGAACATAACCCACCACAAAATACTTCGATAAGGTAGAACATGGACATCGCACGTATTCACCACAACAAAGAAGTTGATAAATTTTGCAATTAGATCGCTTTACCCTACCCGATAAAACATTAATATAAGAAAAAAAGTATATAGAAAATTTCCAGCGAGCCTTATACAATATTCGCACTGCCATAGCTTAACGTGTTTAGGCTAATATGTTAAGAAACTTAACAAAGTTGTTCTGACTACGATTTTAGTGAACTTCCTGCTTATAGCATGACGACTTCGTCAATGGTGCTGGCAAACCGGCAAGGTTCTAAATATTATTGTTTTCGTAAAGTTATTTTGGATTTTGCATGTGTACATACATTTTTCTATTTGAATTGAAAACTTGAGCTAAACACATGGTTTTTAATACTTTTCAATCAACATAAATCATAATATTCACAATACGTTGTTTGTTGTTATAGAAACGCTACCATATTTTTTTTAATTTTGACTTTATTTATATATTTTCCGACATTACAAGCCATGTTCATGTTTTAAAAATATTTAATATATAAACACGTAAATTGTATGTGTTTCCAAGGCAAGGCAATATATGGGCACACATTATAAAGCTAACTTGTTTAGCTCTTAAGCACATATAGCTTGCTTAAATATGGTAGTGTGAATTCCCTTATAGTTTTCGAGTTAATGGCCTCTAAATTTCCAGTAGAATATTGTGATTACATGGTAAAATTTCCATTATGCATGTGGCTTCGCTGAGTAAAATTGTTTCGCTTGGCCGTCCTCCGTCCGGGCTTTAGGATATTCTCCTCTATGTATGTCGAATAGTGGCTTCGCTGGGTAAAGCTTTTCTGCTTAGCCATAATTCGGCCGGGTTTTAATTCTTTACTCTTCTTTGTATAAGGAATAGTGGCTTTGCTCAGCATGTTTTGAAAACCATTTCGTTTTAAAATCGCAAGGTTTCAAAAACGAATAACAGTGTTCTTTTAATCGGACAATTTAGTGTATTCGAACTAACATATTCAACTAAAATATCTGAAATATCTATAACATAAAAACCAATGAAAAAAATTTTAAATAACGGCGTTCTTACGTAAAAATAGTATTGAATTTTTTTTTTTAAGTTTTGAAGAGCGCCGAGAAAAATAGCACTAACTGCCAGGCCTACTATGCCGACACGATTCTTTCTTTCGAACAATTATATATAACACTTCACTAGAACCCAGAAAAATATTGTCACATCTACATCTGAGTACAATATATATAAACTGAAATTCTATTCTTATACGCTATGGTAGCGCAATGAATCAACCATCATCGTGGCATCACCTGATGCTATTGTGAATAATATATACTGATAAGTCGTTTTTACATTAGTATTTAATAATAAACAAATCATTATAAAAAAGTGAAGTATTGAAAAACTGGCAGGAATTTTAAATTTTAGCCAGTTTTTTTTAGCAGTTAAAGAAACAAAAATGTTTCATTCATTTCCCGCTGAAGATGATCATTTCGCAAATATAACTTATAGCAAGAATATTGAATGTATTTTACCTGCAGCTGAGCTAATGGTAAATTTTCGTTCGAATGGGTTGAAAGTACAAAAGAGTTGTTTTGTTTATGCGGAAAAATTAGTTTTCAATGGATTAATTGTAAGATTACAAAAAAATTAGAAAGAATTGTAACAAGAAAGTTTTTAATGTTCTCATTATTTGCATTAGCAATTAAGATTGACTGAAAAATGTGATCAACGTAAAATGTACATAACAACTGTGGATAGCACATCTTTCCAGGAATTGAAACAGGATCAATCATTGCATGTGACTTTTGCCGGTTTTATAGAAAATCTTGTGCACATTTTGCAAGATTGTCTGGCAGGTAAACTAGAAGTATGTTTGCTACAACTGTCTCAACAACAGGATATAAGAGATACAAGTAGCACGCTAAACTCCAATTATCAGTTGCAATTTGTTGAGACGAGGCCATTTAAAAACTTAATACATTTATGTCTGCCTTGTCGTATGGCTCCGTTAAATATTGTATTGTTTTATATGAATAACATACTGGATGCTTTGCAGGTGAATTATAAAAAGCTACCATATATATAACCACATATTTTATTATCATAAATTATAGAAAAAATGTTCTAATCATGAGCAAACTACACAACAGTTGCAACATGAAATACACAACTATATAAGACGAGTCGACCAACTAGATGCAGAATGTATCAAACTAAAAGAAAATTTATTGGAAAATAGTAGACATCTTAATCAAAAACACGGCGAAGAAGTGGCGCAGTTACATGAAAGTCTACGCAAGGCTTCTGAGCAAAAACAGCAGGATAGTGAAAGAAATCGTAAAACAATGAGTAATTTGCAGCAGCAAATAGAAAAATTAGTTTTGGAAAAAAGTGCAATACAAAACGAAAAAGTGTAAGTTTAATAAAAATTGTGATAGTACCTTTTCTAACTATGATTTTGTTTATTATTTGAGGGTAGGCAAGAAATAAAGCGTAATGAAACCTTAAATGAAGAACTGGCATCGTCAAAAGGAAGAATATCAAATTTAAAAGAACAAAATGAGAAGATGCATTTAGAAATATCTGCGCTTAAAAATTTGGAACGCAAAAATGAAATGCATTTAGTAGATTCACGTAGAGAGACTAACGACCTGAGAGAAAAAGTTAAAAAGTACGAAAAAAACAAAGCTGACTTGCTGGCAGAATTAGAGGCAGAGAAGAAAATAAGTCAGACTAAACGGCAGGCTTTAGAAATGGCTACTGAAGAAATATCAAAAGCCAATCAAATAATAATGAAACAAAATCAGGAACTAAACAAATTAAAAAAGAATGTATGTTGGCGTACAGAAGTGGCTTTACAGCAAGAACAGGCAATAAAACAAAAGGATTTCGTTTTAAAAGAGCGCGAAGAGGAGCTGGTTTTCCTTAAGGCTACAGTGGAGTCTTTAAGAAAAGAAATACCGCGAGAACTAGAGTCAATGAGAAAATTTGCCAATTCCTTGGAAAGCAAATACTCTGAGCGTAAGAAAACTTTGACATTTAAAAAAATTTAGAGTTCTTATGCTTTTATTGTTTTGCAGAAATTAATTCGCTGAAAATGAAGCTACAACCATTGGATAAAGAAAATATAAGGCCTTCTAAAGAGGCAGTCAAATCAACAAGACGGTAAATTATAAAACTCAGGTTTTTATTTTTTTAATTTAGCATACCATTTTAAATACATATTTATTTTTAAAATCAATCATCTGTGGTATTTATTGTTTCTCCAGTATGTGCTGTGCCAACATTAACAGCCTGAAATATATCGTTTACCTCTTGATTCTTCTTCAGTCTTTCTCTAATTAATTCTGCTATGGCTTTTTGCGTCCTTCGTTCCAAGCGTTCTAATTTCTTAGATACATCTCTTTTCAAATCCCAATCGGGTTTCCGCGGAGCCAAATTTGTAATATCGATTTCGTCTATAATGATAGGTTGCTTTAATAATTCCAACTGGCCTTCAACGGCTGTTTCTATATCTCCAGAAGGCTCTTGAGGAAGTACTTCGCCTACGGTGGCTTCATTTTGGGGCTTATAACTGCGAAATATAGGCCTGAAAATTTTCATTAATAACTTATGTTATTTCAAATAGAATGAATGTATTTTCATTTACTTAGGTAATGTTTCATCTGTATTAGAATCGTTTCCATTTGTTTCATTTCTACACGCCTTCTCTCTTAATTGCCGCAGACGTTCTTTGCGTTTTATTGACTCCTCCGTTAGTTTACCTAAATTACTTTCAGATGGATCCATATTTTTTTATTTACCTTAAAATAATTAAAACTTTCTTACTGCGATTGTAAACAAATGACTAGTTCTTCTTAAACGTTTGTTATTGTTTGGTTATGTTTACATTTTTCGACAGTGATGCCGTATATAAGAAATGTCAGGTTCTTACATCTAAATTTTAATCGGCGTGAACAAATCAAACTCACCACAACAAACCGTAACAGCTGTCCGTTGTTCTTTCTGTTGTTGCTATTGTGTTATTTGATAAGTGGTGAATTATTTTAACTGAGAAAAGGTACAGTAAGCAATGAATATAATAAAATAAATAATTTAAAAGGCTCTTAGATATATTAAAACATTTCTTTATTTCGTACCCAAGAATTAGTTTAGATTTAACAACAAAAATACTCTTTTGGGGAATGTAAGTCTTTTAAATTTCATTTGAACAAAAAAGGCTCACAAAGACTCAAAGAGTATTTTTGCTGTAAATCTAAAATAATTCCTGCGTAAGATTGAAACAAAAGCCAAAGTAAAGCTTAAACCAATAGAAAACAAACTGCGTACAGTTTTTTGGGTAAAAAATAAAACTATGGGGTGATAATCACCAACAAACTTTTCCATTCCGAAAAAATGCGGAATGGAAAAGTTTGTTGGTGATTATCACCCCATAGTTTTATTTTTTACCCAAAAAACTGTACGCAGTTTGTTTTCTATTGGTCTAAACTTGATTTTGGCTTTTCATTTAATCTTGCACAAGAATTATTTTAGATTTTACAGCAAAAATACTTTTTGGGTGTTTTTGAGCATTTTTTGCGGAATGGAAAAGTTTGTTGGTGATTATCACCCCATAGTTTTATTTTTTACCCAAAAAGCTGTACGTAGTTTGTTTTCTATTGGTCTAAGCTAAATTTTGGCTTTTAATTCAATCTTGCACAAGAATTATTTTAGATTTTACAGCAAAAATACTTTTTGGGTGTTTTTGAGCATTTTTTGTGGAATGGAAAAGTTTGTTGGTGATTATCACCCCATAGTTTTATTTTTTACCCAAAAAACTGTACGCAGTTTGTTTTCTATTGGTCTAAGCTTAATTTTGGCTTTTGTTTCAATCTTGCACAAGAATTATTTTAGATTTTACAGCAAAAATACTTTTTGGGTGTTTTTGAGCATTTTTTGCGGAATGGAAAAGTTTGTTGGTGATTATCACCCCATAGTTTTATTTTTTACCTAAAAAACTGTACGCAGTTTGTTTTCTATTGGTCTAAGCTTGATTTTGGCTTTTGATTTAATCTTGCACAAGAATTATTTTAGATTTTACAGCAAAATACTTTTTGGGTGTTTTTGAGCATTTTTTGCGGAATGGAAAAGTTTGTTGGTGATTATCACCCCATAGTTTTATTTTTTACCCAAAAAACTGTACGCAGTTTGTTTTCTATTGGTCTAAGCTTGATTTTGGCTTTTGACTTAATCTTGCACAATAATTATTTTAGATTTTACAGCAAAAATACTTTTTGGGTGTTTTTGAGCATTTTTTGCGGAATGGAAAAGTTTGCTGGTGATTATCACCCCATAGTTTTATTTTTTACCCAAAAAACTGTACGCAGTTTGTTTTCTATTGGTCTAAGCTTGATTTTGGCTTTTGACTTAATCTTGCACAAGAATTATTTTAGATTTTACAGCAAAAATACTTTTTGGGTGTTTTTGAGCATTTTTTGCGGAATGGAAAAGTTTGTTGGTGATTATCACCCCACAGTTTTATTTTTTACCCAAAAAACTGTACGCAGTTTGTTTTCTATTGGTTTAAGCTTGATTTTGGCTTTTGATTTAATCTTGCACAAGAATTATTTTAGATTTTACAGCAAAAATACTTTTTGGGTGTTTTTGAGCATTTTTTGCGGAATGGAAAAGTTTGTTGGTGATTATCGCCCCATAGTTTTATTTTTTACCCAAAAAACTGTACGTAGTTTGTTTTCTATTGGTCTAAGCTTGATTTTGGCTTTTGATTTAATCTTGCACAAGAATTATTTTAGATTTTACAGCAAAAATACTTTTTGGGTGTAACGCAGTTCGTTTTGTAAGGAGTTTAACTGTATACTGGTATTTCTTTGTTTTGTGCACAGTCATTATTTTATATACTTTGATTGTAACGAAATTAATCAATAACAAGTAAGTATTAAAATATCGGCGTGTTTATTATAGCCGAGCTTTACTGTACAATTGTACTGTACGTTTCTTAAGTCTTTGCATGATTTTGTTTTGTTTTTAAAACTCACCACAGCAAATAAAAGAAAACAATGAAAAATGTACACACAAACAGCTGTTACGGTTTGTTGGAGTTTGATTTGTTCACATACGTTAAATTTTAAACTGACGGTAGCCAGTTTTAAATTTTACCGAATATCGGCTTCGATTTCGGTCGGACACTATTGCCCAAAGCGGGTATTAATAACAAGTGACCGCATTAGTGCAACAACAACTGGCATTGACCAATCTGTCATGTTCAATGCATAAATAAAAATTAGTTTTTTTATATAGATTTTGACACTGGTCTAATCAGCTGATAATCATCTGGACTAATATGGCCACCTGGTATCAATTCGCCTTGCTATTGCCTTTGTGCCTATTCACATATTACGTAACGCTATTTTCAAAGGTGTTATACCCCCCCCCCCCTCCGTTAGGCTTTTCACAAAATTTTCAGTATAAAGTATGTAATCCGTAACATATCTTTAACCCCCCAGCGGAGCGGGTTCACACACGTCGTTTTCATGTTCATGTTTTAATTCAGCTGGGAGAGAGACAGAGAAATTTGTATTCATTTCTCTGTCTCCCTCCCAGCTGAATTAAAACATGACATGTGTAAGTCCGCACTTTCCTATAAACTTGTTACTTAGTGCTTTTTCACACTATGCCTTTTTAGCCTGGCTTTTTTTTACAATTTTCTTTTCAACCCTCTGAGAAAAGTCACGCACATTTATATTGCAGACTTTTTCTCCATGCCTTTTTTGACGTTTATACACATGCTTAATGCTGAGAGTACGAAAATAAAAAAGCGAAACATCAAAAACAACCCAAATTTCAATTCGTGCCTTTTTTCTTACCTCGCTAGCTTCTCACCTCCTCTCTCTCTCAAACTGAAAAATCATGCCTTTAAAGCCAAGCAAAAAGGCACAATGTAAATTGCGTGTAACAAATCTTAACCCTACCCCCCTCGAGCGTTACGCATTATGTGAATAGCCCCTAAATTCTTAATAATAACTATAAAAATTAAGAAAGAAAAGCTAATTTTAATGTATTTTAATATTTTACTGAATAGTGAAATATAAATTTGGGAAAGAGGACGTTACAAAATTAAAAGTTAATTCATTGAACTAGGATCTTAGAAAATTAATTAGATACAACAATATTTAATTATATTGCTCCCTTATGCTGACTTTAGACGACATGTATTTTACATCTGACTTGTCAAATTTCCCACTGCAAAAGTTGTACATACCGTGTGAAACATATGAAACATTGTCAGATGACATTTACAGAAGCAAAGTCATATGAAAATTTTTCAATTAGAGCGTGTTCTATTTTCATGTGACAAGGCATATGACATCAGCTGTATTGAAATAACAAAAGTGTGGTTTGGCTGAAAAAACATTAAAAAGCATAGTGCGCTTTATATATTTATGAAAATTGTGAAAAACTCAGCTGTTGTGAACACTTAGAGGTTATGTCAGATATAATTGCACATGTCATGTGAACGCAAAAATTATAAACCATCTGTAAATTGACAATTTTGACAAACATACGAAGTTACATATGTCTCACATACCTGACAAGCCATATGTAAAAAACATGTCGTCTAAAGTCAGCATTAGCGATCGACATTTCCTTTTCCTCTATTACTGAGTTAGCAGTTGACCAAATGACGGCACACAAATGCTCTGAATCCACTATGACCAGGTATTCAGTAAATCAAAAATTGTTTACCTACATATTTATAGCTTTTGTAGTTAGTCAAAGCATTCTCGCTTTGCGCTATCCGTAAAGATAGCTTAATGTGAGCCCTTAGGACTTTTATTTAAAATAATGACGGCACATGTTGCAGTTGTCTCAATTTCCGCCTGAAATACCGTAGGTCATTTAACATGGAAATAAATATTTTAACATTGGTTTTAAAGGCTTACGCAGCAGCACGGGGTTTTGGATCTATCCGCAAACCACCGTATATTTCTGGAATCCACATCCTCACGTGGTGTTGTGCGCCCTAGCTGAAAAGGTGACATAATATTCTGTCGAAACTCAGTTCATGGTTTGTGACGTCATTCGGCATAGATTATAGTCCTCTTTAAGATATTGTACTCAGAATCGATGAATGCTCGTTGCAACACAATGAACAGAGTTTCCAAGACCCATCCTGTAAGTAGCCACTGATGCAGAGGATCTTATGAAGATCTGAATAGGGGTTGGACTAATTAAGGCCTGAATGGCAAAGGCTGGACCTATCATCATTATACCGGTAGCAAGAAAATATGCCAACATCTTGAACTTGCATTGCTTAGTAGCTTTTACCACCATACAATCGCGACGTACATACGTGATAGTCGGTGTGATATTCAGGCATGTTCTATATTCCGTGCGGAATAGTGTTCGGAATTGTCATAGCATTGTTGTTATAAATAATAATTTGCAGCAACAAAGCTTTGATAATTTCGAACATTTTCATTCCGCATGGAGGAATACAGAATATGCACAGAAAAAATATCACCAAAAAATTTTCAAACAAACGATTGTCTAAAAAAAAATTTCATTTTCAGTAAATGTTCTTTACATAATCAATGAATTGTTTGTTTGACTCTTATTTAGGACGCAAACACCAAAAACAACAAAAAATAACAGTGTAGTAAAAAACAACCCCGATGACGGCATACACACAAATAACAGCAACAACAATGATAGCAAAATGCGATTGTACCAAGTTTGTTTACTGGAGATTTTTGAGTGAATCAATTCGTTAATGTCGTTGCTTAGTTCTCATTCATTTTTTTAGTCTTTAGATAAACATTCAGACTTGAACATATTTAACAAAGTGAAATTTCATAAATGCTTAATGGATGATGATCAAACAGACAAAAATTTTGTTTGATATATTACAAAAAATTCAGTAAATATTTTTGTTTAATTAAGTAAACTATTTTGTTTAACATTTGTTAGTATTTTTAGACTAATTGTTTTATAAATTCAGACAAAAATATTGTTTGTCCAGTAAATCTTTTTGTTTGATTTAGTTAATTGTTTTGTTTACAATTTGTAAATATTTTTAGACAAATTGTTTTATAGATTTAAACAATTTGTTCACTGAAAGAAAATACGTTTTTTTTTCAATGAAATTGTTGAGATATTTTTGTCTATATTTACAAATTTGTTTGTAGGTCCGTTCCTAGACAAAATATTTACTATTTCATCGAATTCCTCTACAGAAAATGAAAGATAGTTTTTTCTGTGTACCCGTATAATTTCATAAATCCACATGATAGTTTTAGGGCTCATACTTCATCCAGGTGCATCCAGCACAACTCTAGAGGCTTTTTGTATAAATAATTCTACATATTTATTCCAAGTCAGCCTTCTGCGCAGAAAATCACATAAATACCTGACATCCATAGAATGAGGAATATTGTATCCATTTAACGATACTATACCAAAATCAAGTTTTCTCCAAAGAGTGAAGTAGAGTCTGACGCCTGAGAGAACACAACCAGATTTTCCAGCTACCATAATCGGCTTATCCAGTCAGTTCATGCCCACTTTTACTACGATCTTGAAGTTCGTTTATCACCACCGATCAGGGGAGTGGGGATGGAGGATACCGTTTGACAACCATAATACATATAAGTCTGAAGTTATTATTTGGCTTAAGTTCACAATAATTGAATTAATATAAATTCATATTATTTTTAAGAGTGGAATATTAGAATATCTAATCAGACTAGCAGAACGGATAATATTTACATTTAAATTCATATATCAGTGTTGCAATTGTTACTTTTCATTACGAGTTTTTTGTATAAGAATTTTACTTATAAAGCGTAGTATGCAGCTCTGCCTGAAATTCAGGCTGCAATAAGAAGTATGTGTAAAAAAAACAAACTGAAATTCAGGTTAGTAAATTTCTTCAAGAAATTTCCGTTTACTACTACGCAGTTCCAAAAGAAAAGTACACGGAATTTAGGCATTTATTGGCTATTACAGGCATGTTATAGCAATAAGTGGAGAATTTTTTCCGTCAACTGAAACAAAAATTAATGATGTTTAAACAATTGTTTGGTCACAGAATTTTTGACATTTCAAATTTTTCGTACATTGTAATTAATTTTTAGTGTTTTTGTGTGTTGTAAATTGAAAAATATATAAATTTGTGTGTATGCAAACAAAATTCTGTATAGAGTTCTACACGGTTATTTTTCCGTGTAGAAATAAATGCAAAACTCCAAACCTGAATTTCAGTGAGAACTGCATAATACGATTAAAGCGTAGTATGCAGTTCTCACAGAAATTCAGGTTTGGATTTTTGCATTTATTTCTACACGGAAAAATAATCGTGTAGAATTCTATACAGAATTTTGTTTGCATACACACAAATTTATATATTTTTTAATTTACAACACACAAAAACATTAAAAATTAATTACAATGCACGAAAAACTAGAAATGTCAAAAATTACGTGACCAAACAATTGTCTGAACATTAATTTTTGTTTCAGTTGACGGAAAAAATTCTCCACTTATTGTTATAGCATGCCTGTAATAGACAGTAAATGCCAAAATTCCGTGTACTTTTCTTTTGGAACTGCGTACTAGTAAGCGGAAATTTCTTTAAGAAATTTACCAACCTGAATTTCAGTTTGTTTTTTTACACATACTTCTTATGGCAGCCTGAATTTCATTCAGCGCTGCATACTACGCTTAAAGCGTAATTTAAATATTTCGGGGCTCTCCGGGATTTTTTGACGAATCCCTCGATTCGGGATTTGTCAATCCCGAAAAATTCCGGGATTTTCTAATTTCCAGCAACATTTATATTCGTAAAATTAGGTATATTTTCGATTTTTTTCTCTTTTAACTTAGAAACGAGATATTTTATCGCGGTAAAAAGTATCCTAAATTTGAATCAGGACTCTGAAGTACCTCCATACCAAATTTCATGAAAATTCGTTGTGATTTTTGCCTGATGCGTGTTCGGACAGACAGACATACAAACAGAGAGACATATAAAAATGTCAAAAGTTTGTCTTTTGTGTTCTACATCGATTACTGTTTACGCCACCATAAAATTTTTCAAAAAACATTTCATGTACAGGCACGCCCCTTTTACAGTTTTATTATATGTATAGATGCTTAGCAACAAGTTTTTAATAAGAAATTATTTCAATTGTGATTTGTAGAATTCAAGCTGAAAAAGATATTTAGATCATATTTTTGACAGCTAAAATATTTTTTGCATAGCACATAACCATTTTCAAAATAAAAGACTTTAAAATTTAACGACCTTATTTATAAAAAATATATTTTGTTTCTTAAGAGGTTATTTGACAACTTTCTATACAATACTTTTCAAATAAAGCTTTAATAAACATAATATATTTTTTATAAATATGCAGTAACATTTTAACTTTTTGAAATTATTTTAAATACATATGTACTTTTATTTAAAAATATATAGTTTATATGTATGAATGTTTTTTATGTTTAATTTAATGATAAATTTTATGATTTTTTTCTTTTTCACTTCCAATGTTTTCCAATTCTTAATTATCTTAATACGTTATAATTTTTATAAATTATTTAAAATTCGAATATGTAAAATGAACGAAAATATGCATCTTGTTGAAATTAACTGACAGCAATTAAGCAAATGCAATCCACATTGCTTTTATCCAAATTATATTAATATGAATTTTTCTCTTCATAATTTTACTGCAAATTACTTCTACTTTCGATGACACAAAATTGATGAGGCTGGCGTTTGTTGATAATATCACGTTGAATATTTTATATTGTCCGTATTTGTTTTTGATTTTTAAAATAAGATATTTTTAATTGAAATATAAAAATTAAAACCATAAATTAAAATCCTACGATTTTTTGTACACCATTTTAAATGATTTAGCATTAAACTTTGAAACTAAAGGAGTTGAACAAAATTTATTGAAAGATAAAAGTTGCCTAAGCAGATCAATTCATTAAAAAACATTCTTTAAGCGGAATTTACGAAATAAATCCAATATCTTATGGAAACTAAGTTTGAAAAAAGTATGACAAAGATCCCCTTATTGCATTACAAATCCCTCCCACTTAAAAACAAATTCCGTGGAGAAGGATCAAAAGCAAAGGGTTACAAGCGCCAAAGCTACAAAAATTGAGTTATATGCAAGAATCAACACTCAATACCAATATCTATCAATCTACAAAAATTCAGACCTGTACAATGACCTCAAAAGACAGTATGTATTGGTTTCACATTATGTTTGAAGATTATGTATGAAATACATGGGAACAAAAAAACTTTGAAGTTTAATAACTCAGAATTTTCGTTTTTGCACTTGTACCCCTTTGCTTTTAAGCCCCTCATTGTATTTAATATTTTATCTCTACAATTTTACAAGTTTTTAACCCTAAACGTTAGAACATCTCTAATAAATAGTATTAGGTAAAGAAAATAATGACTCCTCCCATGAAAATTGTTTACATGAAAAATATATTGACGCAAAATGTCACAATAAATGTATAAATTTGTGGGTCCTTTTTTACTTGTATTTTAACATTTTACACTAATTTCAATATAGTTTTCATTTAGACAAGTTTTATGCTTTTCCTGTAAAGCTTTTGAAATGTTAGATAGGGCTTTTTGCATTTTCTGTGACGATATCATAGCGTCTTCAACTGCAATTAACTCTGAACACTACGTCTGGACGAGCAAATTTTTTGTTATAACAATGAACAAAACGTCGGCAAGCTGTTAACAAAAATTTGTTAAGGTCTTTGTTGTAGAGAGTACGTACAATGTTTTTGTTAGGCCTAGTCATATTATTTTAAGCTGGTGCGGCAGAGATAGCAAATTTCTTTTGTTTGCTGTCTCTTTTTTTCGTATTGAAAACAATGACAAAACAGTAACAACAGCGCTCCAGACGTGACAAATTCTTGTGCTAACAATTGTTATAACAAATAATTTTCTCGTCAAGACGCTATGACATGAAAGAGAACGTCGGCAGAATAACAAAACTAAAATGTCGATATTTCTCTTCATGTCATACAACTGGAACACGTATTTTTACTATTGTTATGAGATTTAATTTAATACGAATGCTGATCGAGTTAACATGCACTATTTTTCCACAGTTAGTTGTTTTGTTTTTAATTTTTCTTAAGCATTTTAATTAAAAATTCAATGAAAGACATTCACAAACATAAAACCACAAAAATTGCATAAAAACATTGTAATTTGAAGCTAAAAACATTTAAAGCGAGAGGAAAGATTTCTGCAGGGTGTTTAAAAACGTGTAGTTCGCAAAAAAGAGCGGGTTTCGGGAACAAGTTTCCTGATTTCATTGGAGCATATGTAGTAACGGAAAACAACGAAACACCCCACATTGTGTCGATGCTCCAGCGAATCAAAAGAGTTGGCTACACTATTGACACAGAATATGGAACAGAATACTTACTTTTGACAGTTAAAAAATGATGTTATCATGTGCTATGCAGTTTTACATGCAAAGTGTTCTTACTAAGATAATATGAAAGAGACCGTCTTAATAAACCAGGACACTTGACGGCTTCTTTTGAGACTTGCCAAATGTGATCAGTCCATCGAACGTCACACTGGGTCTTCATGCCAAAAACATCAAGAGCTTCTGATTCCCCAATACATATGACTTACAGATAGAGCAGAAAGTTCGGTCATACGTCTGTGCGTGATGGGTAGAGCGTCAGAATTTTTTTGCGAATTTCAATTTCGTAACCCATTGTAACCCATTATAACCCAAAATATCCGCTATTTTTATACATAAAAGGTGAGATTTGTGACAAGTTCAAGATGAAGTTATGAGTCCTGTTTTAGAATTAATAAGTCTTTGTCATATCTAAAATAAAAAAAACATTTCCCAAGGATATTTAAGGCCGCTGAATACGAATATGAAATTAATTTATTTTTCTTAATGCGCGTTTTCGTGATATTCGCAAAAAATAAACCTTTTTTGGTTGTTTTCAGTTTTTTTCTTTCTTGGCGAAAATCCGAGAACGTTTTATCTGAGTGAAATAAGTATTACACTGTTGAATATATGTATCTCTATTCTGTCTGTTCCCGTACGTGCACAAAGTTACAAAAACTTAACCGAAAGCTCTTTTTAATACAAAATTTATATTGAAAAAATCTTTCGGTTAAGATTGGATAACTTCGGACACGTAAAGAAACATAACTAATAATAGGTCTGTTTCTTTACGTGTCTATTACTGAATGAATATGATTGGCAGTTGCTGCTATCATCTCCAAAGAAAGTTTGACAGAGAAGGTCATCAAGACAAATAAGGTAGCAGATAGAACAGAGCCTTTTTGGTACTCCTGAATTAATCTTGAGCTGGTTTGATGAGATCCCGTCTTTAACAACTCGTAAAGTGCGAGCCCTGAGGAAGATCGATATACATTAATCGATAGAAGCCGTCACTGACACCAAAAGCTACAAACAAAAGTTTGTTGATCAAACTGTTGGACTCCAAATATCTAATGGAAATTCTCCATACTTTCCATCACTTTGGAAAGTGCAGAACATATTGCGATTGGGCGGTAATTTTCAGGATTACTAGCCTCTCCCTATTTGGGGATTAAATTTCAGCAATCGACGCAAATTTTTTAGGTTAAAATCTGATTAGATTTTGGATACGATCGGAATGGAATGGCGGCTAAAAGCTTGTTTAATAAAAATATTTTGAAAAATTCTCGAAATCAAGTAGAATCGATATCTAAGTTCAGCGAAAACCTTAAGAGTGGATTTTAAAGAACGAGATTAAAGATTAAATTAAATTTTTGCTAGATTAGGATTAACCCACCAACATTTGCCGTTTAACTCGTAAAAAAAGAGTAAATACAGATATTAAATTTAAATTAATATATAATCTCGTTCTTAAAACACACCTAAGAATGAATAGCAAAACTATTTTACGATCGTTTAAGCCGTTCAAAGCTTATGAGGGGTTTACATACTTATACACACACCCACACATACTACATACAACCATACGCCATATTGTCGTAATATGAGTAAGAATAGCTTCCTAGGATCTCAAAATGGCACAACAAGTCTTTCAGAGTCCCCTTCACTTCTCTATTGCACGCCACCTACATATATGAACAAAAAAGTGAAATCTCGGAACAAAGTCGTGGAAGCTCTCTCAGGCACCACCTGGGGCATGAACAAGTAGTTCATAGTTGCGACATATAAGGTGATTGGTCGCTACCTACTAAATTACGTTGTACCAATATGGAGCTCGTTCCTTAGTGCCACACAATGGCGGAAAAAGCATGTGCTCTGAATCGCAACATTGACCACCTTCATGAGGAAACATTAATGTATACCCCTAAGGCAGTATAATGCACTGGTAACAAAGTAGGTCCTGATAGCCTGTTACATGCTAAACTACCCTAATTATCAAATTCTGATGAAGGGCCCTCTCCAAAAACACATCCGGTTAGATTTTCGTCGAAATCCCAAGGACATCACAAACGTTATTTCACCCGACGTCAACCCGATGTCTGTAGCGAACGCCATGAAATTGTTGCATCAACAATCGGTCAATGATATTATAAATGTTTATAGACGATTTCGGACAGTGAGCTCCAACTGTTCAGACAATCACAGTTAAAAGACGGATGGAGCAGTATTCTAAACTGCCACCAGGAACGATTAGCTCCAGATGCTCAGATTGTTTAACTGCACTAATATACAGACAAAAATATTTAATTGACTTAGATTATACGTTGTTTCAATGCAAATATCAATTGAAGTTCAATGTAAAAGGGTTCATTGAAAGCAATTGTTGTTGTTATTCTTTAACAAAATTAATGAACCAGTTCATTGATTTAACATATTAGTGCATCAGGTCAAAATTAATGAACAATTCGTTGAAACAATGAACTTTTTCCTCGAATTTATGTACCTTTTTGGTTTAGTTCGACGTATCGACTTATGGCTAAGACCTTCAACCTCCACCCACTGTGTGTCGTTCCGGAACGACCTAGTTCCATGAAACGATTCTCTAAATGGAAGGGTACGGACCGATCCAAACGTTCCTTTTTTATCGTTCCTCGTTCCGCAATTGCAAACCGTCTTGAGGAGTAATTAATTTGCTTTGACAAACGTCAAGACAACACATTTGTTTCGTTCACTTATTTGTGTACACATTTTTGTATCGAGAATTATTTATTTATTTTTGTTTTTGATAGATTTTATTATTTTCAAAAATTTATAGCTTGTTGTGGGCGATTGTTTTTTTTTACAAATATTTTACAAAAACAAAGAGTTATTTTATTGTTATTATGTCAGAAAATGAAAACAAACCATGAACAATTTTTGTTGGCGTTTAGGAGCGACAGAGACATTCTCTCGGTCATTCAATGTTCAAACAAAAAAAAAAAACCGGAACGATGAACGAAAGGAACGACCTAGTTCCTTTAGTCTTTCGGATCGGTCGGAACGATTCCACAAAAGGAACGATTTTGCAAAACAGTACTCCATCCACTAATTATAAAATTATAATACTGTCAGGAAAGAACCCCCACAACAGCAGAGTTGTTGCAACAACTACAGCAAGTGAATCGTAATTTTTAGGGTTCCGTACACCAAAGTGAAATGAAGGCTGACTTCAAAAAAGTCAGTTGCTTTATATTCGAGCAAGGTATAGTGTTTCATATCGTCGCAGTACAAAACATTGACAATGCATACCTTTCCAAAACGTCGTAGAAAACAAAAAATTTGTAACAGACTAGCCAAAGTTTAAAAATAACGAAAACAACTGATGCAATTTATGCGTTGCAATATTTAGTATGAATAAAAGTCTTAATGAGACATTGGTGGCTACTCGGGAGTACGCGTCGACTAAGTGAAAAATAAATGGAAAACAAAAACAAAAGTGCATAAATTTCAAAAATTTGTTTTTGTTTATCATACAAAATTTACCGGTTTTAAAAGAGAAAGATACGCGTTAAAATTCTCACATTTATTTGATTTTAGAAGTGTATAGAAAACAAAAACAATTTTTGAAATTTTGTTTTTGTTATCATGTAAATTTTCACTAATTCGGCGCGTTTTCGCGAATAGCCACCATTATCAGCCCTGGCTTGGTCATTTACAAAAAACGTCTTGCGATGGTGCAAATGCCAAATATCGTAGCTTTTTTATGAAATTCAAAAACAAAATACACAAAATATAATGAAAAAGCTACGAAATATTCCATTTGCACTTTCGCAAGACTATTTGCATCAAACGCTGAACTCCGCTGATATGAGAGTTTACATTTTTTACCTATGCAAAAGGTGTAAGTTTAAAGTTTTATTAAGATCAAGGAAATCGCGCGTATTTAGGAAATTGATTATCAGTTATAAAAAATTTACATCAAAAATCTTTGAGAGAATATTCGAATTTAGTATTAAAGAAGAAAAATTAAAATTTTAACAAAAAAAAAATAAAAATATTTGCTTCACAATTTAAAGTGGTGTAGCGTAGCGATGCATAAAACAAAAATATAACTAAAAATAAAGTTTTAAAAACGCTAACTACTACACTGAAAAAATTTATAATTTAGCAAATTTATTATAGAAATAAAATCGTTTCACTCTTTGAGTAAAGTTTGATTAATTTGTAATAAAATATCGAATATATTTATTTTTATTTATATGTTTTATAGTTTTTGAGACATAGGGCTAAAAAATCTAAGTTCTCTAAAAAAAATCAAACATAAAATACAATAAACATGTATATGTATATTTATGAAAACGAAGTATAAAATCTAAATGTGTATTTCGTTTAAACTAATAGCAAATTGTATGTGAGAGACTTATTTTAATTTTCTTTTTCCTTAAACAAATTTAAGATTCAATTTGATTTTTAAATGAATTACATAATACATTCAAGTTTACAAATATAAAATGATTTAATATGAACATAATGACGATGCTAATTATTAAATGTTAATTTTAATATTCAGTAATGAGGCTGGAGACCTAATAAACATAAAACCTAACTAAAAACACAACAGATGTAATGAAAATGAAAAACTTTTACAGTTGTAATAATATGGGAAAAACTTCCATGAAAAAAATAAAAATAAAATAAAATTATAAAAACAATGAAATTATGGCATTGATTTTAATACAATTGTAGTCTGCTCTATAATATAATAGTTATTAATAAAAATATTTTGTTTACAAATGTTTGCGTTAAATGCTAATGATGTAATAGATAGTTAATTTTGTTAGTTATTTTAAATATTAGTAGTAGAAAAATAATTTTAATATGTAGTTATTTTTGATTTTGAGTTTTTCAAAAAATATTTTGTGTTTTTTAATCTTTGATTTCTATAGTTATTAGCTTGTTAAATCTGAGTTGTTTAAATTGTGTTAATGATTTCAATAGTTTTTTTGTTTGTTTAATTATTTGAGCATTATTATAGACTTTTATGCCGAACAAGGGGGACATGTTGGTATTTTCAATACTACTGGCATAATATTGGCAGGACTTGATTTTAAATAAACGTAATATGTTTAAACATTTTTCATATCATATACATTGTTTTCGCCAGAACGAATAACTGTTTAAGCCGACTTAAGCGAATTCAGTGTTAATACTACTTTATGCCTCTCTTATTATCCTATTCAGCTGAAAGTTGATTGCAGTGATTACAATGCTGAAGTGGTAAATCTTCCGCAAAAACTACTTTGTTTAAGTCGACATAAGAAGTTTTTCATTTTTGCCATAGATTTAATAGTTTTGAGAATCAAAGAAATTATTCAAATATGATAGAATATCATAAAGGTATTGAAAAAATTAAAGCTTTTTGAAATTTCGTAGAATTTTTTGCATATGGTTGGTGGTAACGTTTCTACGTAATCATATTTTCGGGCAATCAATAAAAACATTTATTCTTAATTAATTCATATTTAATAAATGTTCAAAAAGATAAGGAGCATAGCTTCTTTTTATGTAGTCGAAGTGCTACAAAATCTTTTGCACTAATAATCTTAATGATGAAATAGAACTGGGGCTAGACGAGTTTTTCTATACAAATTGTCATTAATCATACGCCGTAAAAAGCAGTCATGGGATAAAATCTATTTTATTTTGAGAACGTTTTTTCTCATGCTCTCAGTTTTAGAAACTCATTCTCTCAACAATGTTGGCGTGTTTTAATAAAATTTCATACATTTTTCATAAGAAATATAAGAACAACAGAAAATACACAATAATATGAGAGCATTTTGAAGCTACTGCCGTCGATTTAGTTTTGGGCCTGTTTATTTTGCAGCGTTTTTGCCTAAAGTTGCAGACTTAGTTCAGTTTCATTTAATTTCGAAAAAATGTAGTTATGAGGTTTGAGCAGAAAAAGGGTGATATATTAGAGCAACTCGCAAGAATCATAACTGAACTTTAAACGCGCGAAGTCGCTGGCATATCTATTATTCAATATTTCTAATTTGTGGCTTGCATGGTTATTGCACTACTTTCCTCATTCATGTTTCTCGATTGTTGATGATACCTTTGATATTTTTACATATCTCGAATTTTCTTTATTTTACAGAAGGAAAAAAACTGAATAAGAATTAAAACACTTACGACCCATTCACACCATGACAGTAATTACAGCAAATGCTGTTATGACAGCAAAGTCTCAATATCAAATTGGGGCTTGATAGTGCGATAGTAGCAATAGTAATACTTTCTCATAGAAAAGAACTGCCATGCCAGTACTATCACGACAGTTACTGTCATGGTGTGAACGGGGCTTTACCCACAAAGAATTATTTTCAAGTGGTCATAAATCGATTAACATCAACCATAATCCGCCATGTCACAGATTCCGTTCGGATTGGTTCTGATTCCGTAGTTGTCATTCCGAAAAAGTAAATTTTTGGTGGTGCTTTAGATTCCGTTTATTTCGTATTTCGTTTTTACAATGATAAAGTTTTTATACCTTGAGGCGTTTGTTTACTCTTGTCTTAAGATGCAAAGCTCACGTTGAGCTTTTTATTAACATGGAAAGCTCATGACCAAATATTTATTTGACGCTCCTAAAAGTATGCACGTTTTTTGATATTTACTGCAAATGAAGTCAGTAGGAAAGTGTTTTTCAATTCCACTTTGAAATTTAAAAGTTGTTTGATTACGAAGAAAATTTTCGTTTTTCGTTTTCTGAAGAAGTAACTTACGGAATTGAAACCACTTCAGATCGGAATGGTATTCTGTGACATAGCTGAATATTTTATTCCTTTCTTTAAGGAGGATGTAGAAGGTGACTACCAGTAAACGTTAAATAGCGATTTCGAAAAAAATCGAGATACGGCTTTTTATAAAAAAAAAGAGAAACAAGTTGTGCGTGAAATAAAATTTATATTTGCTAATAACCCAAACGGTTTATCACATTTTATTGAGATTTACACACCTGATTCTTTAAAATCGTAACGTGGCTCTTGTAGAAATTTCCTGCAACAGACACTGAAAAAATAATAAGGAGAATTTAGAATAAAAAAAAAAGTTCTTAAAAACTCTCGACAACGGCGCCACTATCACTTTCAAAAGTATGACATCTCTAAATCTGAAACCAACGATACCTGTCAAAGTCAGTAGTACTGATCCGTTCTGCTAATCGGATTTGGATATTCCAACACTCCACTCTTAATAAAAATAATTTGAATTTACATTAATTCAAATATTGAACTAAAAAGCCGAAATAATAAAATATTGTTTATTAATATGATTATTTCGAACGTATTTGTTTTGTGAATCTAAATTGATTATTAGGCTAAGGTTCGTAACGTTATATTCAGAAAGAATTGGGTATGATTAATATTCCAAGGAACAAGGGAAAAATTAACATCAACTTAATTTTTCAACGTACACAGCAGAACAGAGTAGCGCCACTTTCGGAAGCCGCTACACTTCCATCGTCAGTGCTCACGTATATTTGCTATCACCACTTGTCAGGTGGCTCTGTTGAATGTGATTTTTTTTTATTCTCATATATACAACTTTTTCGTGAAAATTGAATACGAGAATTAAATCACTCTCAAGCTGATATTAAAGTGCACTTTCCCAGCGTTGCCATCGGTTTATTTTTCTTCATTCCCATTTTTCTGATTTTTGTTCTACTCCTTGGAATATTAATCATACCCAATTCTTTCTGAATATAACGTTACGAACCTTAGCCTAATAATCAATTTAGATTCACAATAAAATATTGTTTTTCAAATAAAGATTATCCAGTTAATAATCTAAGTTTAACCGAGCATCATTGCTCTAAGTCGGAAGTTATCGATAAAAAAACGATTTTTTGGGGCTTCACGGACAAAAAATATTTTCACTGTTTTTTTTTTTGCACCGATTTAAAGTTTTAAGCAATGTAGAATAGAAGAGGCCCTAAGCTTTCCCGTATATTTAAAATACTTTATTTCGATTTATATTTGATATAAATATCATCACAAGAAAAATTAAATTTTTTTATTTTTTCAGTTTTTTTTATTTTTCATATTTTTTTTTAATTTTTCATATTTTTGCAACACTGCTTGAGAGCCTAAACATTTTTTTATTTTCTTAAAAAGCGTATCTTATAACGATTACATTAAGTCCTAAATTAATAAAATCGGTTGAGAATTGGCAAAGTTACAATTAAAAAAGAAAATTCAATGTAAAATTATACATGCAACACATTCCCGATGCATTTTGGAGCTGCTCACAAAATAAATGGTAAAATATGTTGAGGGGCTATACTTGCACAATATAGTTTGGGAATTTTTTGAGAATATGTACTAACGACTCCACAATGGGATAAAACTAAACGCATCGCATGTGGAAAACTTTAAAAAAAGTCTTGTAACCTTCGCAAACCTCAACCGATTTTAAAGTTTTTATACATTTTAGCTTTAGAAAAAAAGGTTAATATACTGAAACAATTATATTCTAAAAACACGAAAAATTATGACTAAATGTGCGAAATAAATTTTTGTCCTCAAATATCTCTGATATTACAAAAGGTAGCAGAGTATAATGTTCCAGCTTTTTTCTCGTATTTTTGAGCTGAGCAAAAATATATAAAGTTTTGGGATTGGTTAAAATTTGCGAAAGATACAAGACTTCTAATGTTTTTCATAAGCGATGCATTAAGTTTTAGCCCACTGTAGAGCCGTCAGTTCATATCCTGCAAATTTTTCGAAGCTATAGTGTGCAAATATAGCCCATCATCTATTGATATGTCATGTTGGAAAAAATAACTCTGATCAGTAGCTTAGCAGTTATATATTTTTTACCATTTATTTTGTGAGCAACTCCACAATTCTCTGGGAATGTATTGCATGTACTATTTTACATTAAAATTTTGTTTAAAAATACTTTAGCTTTGCCAATTCGCAACCGATTTTAATAATTTAGGGCTTATTGTAATCGCTATAAGATACACTTTTGAAGAAAATAAAAAAATTGGTAGGTTTTCAAGCAGTGTTGCAAAAAATACACATTTTAAAAAATCGGAAAAATTTCATTTTTCTTTTGATGATATTTCTATGTAATATAAGTCAAAATAAAATATTTTAAATATACACGGAAAACTTAAGTCCTCCTCAATTCGACACCGTTTAAAAATTTAAATTCGGTGCAGAAAATAGCCGTGAACATTTTTTATCGATAACTTCCGATTTTGAGGGTGTATTCCAATTTTTTTTAAATTGCAAAATGATTTACTCGACTAGAACTACAAGCGTCACTAAGTCGTTTTTCACGAGTAAAAAAACATGATATTTTGTAACAGCGTGTAATTTTTACGAAAATTCAATCAATATGTAAAAAACTGAATAAAAAATTTATTTATTTAATACTCGGCCCTGTTCTATAAACCGAATCCGAGTAAATTTCTCGTTTTCCAAAATCAAATAATGCCCTTATTGACGTTTTTTAAATCGTATATAGTAAATTAATTTTAGATATGATATATCGTCCCCTCAATAAAACAATAGTGTATACGCATGTACACCATTATTTTTTTATTGCATAATAAGAATCTACATAACTGATTCTAATTGTGGTAAAAATTTGGTGAAATTCTATTTCTACAATGTGGGTCAAAAGATCAATTCAAATATTAGCGTATAATTGCGTGTTTGAAATTTTTCATTAATAATTGTGCAATTGCAGGTATGGTGTTTTAATTAGTTGTTACTCTGAATATAATTTCAAAGAAAAATAGTGTATAAAAAGCATACACGATTTTTATTATTCACTATTTTTATTATTTTTATTATTTCATAGCAAAATAAAATCGAAAAATGACGTATATTGATACACACTATATTTTTTTAACAATATATTATTTGGAGTCAATACGTATGACACTTATACACTATTTTATATATCATACAAAATTTCTCCGAGTGGCAAACAACTGACATAATGGAACGAAAGAGAAAGAAGTCAACCACTTATAACTGTGATTTGTGCCCTAAATTTAAGCAACAGCTTACCATATCTTCTATAAAGTACAATGATCTTAAGGGGCATCAAAATTGTCATTCCCAAAGAATTTCATTTTTTTTATCTTAATCTTCAAGCCGGGGGAAATAAAAATTGCTTGGATGAGCCTGATGTGGAGGAGGATATTTCCGTAGATGAATATTGATGAATATTGCCTTTTATTCATGTATTTTTGAATTAATTAAAACTGTGTAAAAATTGTATTGCAAAACAATTAACAACGTGCCATTGAAATACCAAAAAATTACTGTGAATTATGAATAAAATGGATTGTTAAGCACGAATACTTTGTTTTACTGCATGAACATTTGTCCGACAAATTAAAAGTATTTGGTGATAAATGGTGTAAAAGATTCAAATAAAATAGTGTATACCATACAAAATAAAATAGTGTATAATGATTTTCATACATATTATAAAATAAATAAAATAGCCTAAGTGACATCATGGTACTTTGAATCCCATTTATTTGCAATTAAAGCAATTGTAAATTAATGAAATATCATCTACTAGTAGCCTGATTATTCCACCATATATTTAAATGACCACAACTTAAAAACATCGATTATTTTCTAAAATATTACTGTTTTCCCATATGTCTAATAACACAAAAACTTTAAACTCCATTATCTCGAAATGGCAAAAAAAATATACACTATTGTTTTATTAAGGGGACTATATTATGCTCTGAAAAATATGAAACTGAAAAAAAGTCTAAAAAAATTTTGTTATTAGTGGATTTAATTTCTTTAAATCGAGCGTTTTCAAATCGACTCGGTTTACAGAACATACTGGAAAACTGCATTTCAAATGTTTGCAAATGAAGGAAATATCGCTCCAAAAATTTTTAAGTTACTTAACAAAAAGTCTTCATTGAGACCTTCTTTATATGTTAACAAATTTTCAGAAACGTATATTAATCTAAACCGAAGTTATAACCACTAAAAAGTTAACACCGCCCATACACTTGCTAACATTTTTAAAACTTTAAACGCGATTTGTCAAGTTTCATTTTTTTGAGATATGACTACGTTGCAATAAAGGATCGATATGTATTGTGATTGTTCTTGAATTTTATAGCGTTGACTTACCCTGCGTTTAGACATGTAAGTACTTGCATGCAAGTTCTGTGTACGTATTATCAACGAAAAAGCAATTTGTATTCATTTCTCTGTCTTTCTCATAGCTGAACCAAAAGTGTGTTAGTAGAAAAGTTTGAGTGTATTGAGTTTTTCGAACTTGCACTTGCATGTGTAAAGGCCAGGTTACTTATAATACAAAAATTCAAAAATGCGACAAGTGCCACAAGCACAGTAGGGTGTTTTGAAAATGAGTATTTCATATTTCGCAAGGTAGATCAACACCAGGTAGTCGCAAGGGAATTCGCCGTGGAGAATTTACATTTGGGCTGTCAAAAAAGCTTAAGAGAACGTCAAATTACATATAAAATAAATTTTTTCCAGACAAAAATATTGTTCGGACAAAATGGGTGAATTCAGCTTAACACTGCTAGCAGGCCAAATGTGTAAACATTTACCTAAACAGCTAAGAGCCCAGCGGCCACCTAGTGTGAATTCGCCTTGATATTTCGTCAAATTCTTAAGTTTATTTTAAAACGAAATAAGCAATAAAAAGGGATAAAACTAGGAATGAGAGATAAGCTGTGAAAGCTCGTATACACCTTCCTTTTGGCGTTCTAAATGTTGTCTTAAAAGTCTCATTAAATATCATGTCTGCGTCGAAAGTTATTCAAAGTCAGAGGTCACTAAAATCGGTAGTTTGTGATTATCTAGGTTTCTATAGCTCTAATGACCTTAACATCTATTATAAAACTTATAGAGCATAAAATTTGAGACAAATTTTGTTTAAAAAATTTTTCTTGAAATGGAGACATGGTTCATTTAATTTCCAAATATAAAATAGATCTAATTTTTTTTTGATTTTGCTATATTTCTACGGAAGATAAGATCCCTGCGGAGAACCACAACGAAATGCAGACAAGAAAAAATTTATAATAATTCTTCAATTTACATTTGGAACTAAAATAGACCTTAGTAAAGGCTTCTGTAAAAAAAATAAACAATAATAAAGAAAATTATTCACACATGAATAAAAACGGAAAATAGTTCGCCATTAAATATGTGCTGTAAAAATGTTTTTACTCTCTTATGTCATTCTTCATAAAACTTGTTCAAAGTATCAAACCATTATAATATACCATACGACTCCTCGCCCGCCATTCGCTCATATGACAAATTTAAATTTTCTATATAATTTCGAAATAATTTAATTGTACTAAATATTTTTTATAACTGTAAAATTGTTTCGTTCAGTCATTCAAGCGTATTTCAGAACGAAAGTCTACATCATATGTGATGATCCTGATGGAAAGGGACCTTATCTTACCTTACCTTAAAATTCTGAAAATAATACCGTTTTTTCCACGAAATTCCAAAAATTATTTAGGTAAATGAATGAAATGAATTTTCGAATATTATAAATGTAAAAATGTAGTTTTGAGTAAATGACCTTTGAAGTTTGGCAATCTTGTGGAAGATATCGCACAATAAAAATCTCTTTTTAAGTAATTTCAGAGGTGCATATAGGTATAATTCTACCAGGGTTGTCAGATTTTTTGGAGCTATTTTGCCAAATTGCTTTTAAAAATCGCCAAAATCAATTTTATGTAGTTTATCTTAATGTATATATATTTATATATTTAACAGAAAATCGCCAAAAGTAGAAGTAATATCACCAAAACTTATTTCTTGTAAATTTTTCTCATCCAAATTCAAAACACATTAATGACTATAATTAATAGAAGAAAAATCATCAAAATCACTTTGTTTTAATTTCTTGCAGACGATTTTTTGTGGGATTTATTTTTGAAAACACTCTTTCAACAAAGTAATTTTCTAAATTATAAAAATTTTTATGTTCAATTTTGTTAAAAAATTAGCCATAAAAATCGCCAACAAATTTATTGATCGCCAGAATAGTCGCCATGTCGCCAAAGCAAAAATTTAGACGCCAAACAAGGTGAAAATTCGCCACGTTTGGCGAGAAAGCGAGATATCTGACAACCCTGAATTCTACTTGTAAAGTGGGTGGAACATGCCTGAGCAGTGAGTGATACCCACCATAATCTCAAAATTTACAAAATTTGTGCAAACATCTTGTTTTAGTTCCACTGAATATTTTTACTGTTAAGTTAAGGTACCTTTTCATCCGGATCATCACACATAAACATATTTACATAATATGTAAATATGTACATCAAGTACTATTTGGAATTCCCAACAGCTAGAAAAATTCTTAAAATTTTGTTGACTTAAAAATTAGACTTGCTCGAACTATACGTTCACAAACAATTTGGAATTATAACACTTTCCCTGTTAATAAATTAACAAATATTTATACATATGTATGTATATGTAAGTATGTAGGTAAGTTCTCACACTAAATAAGTATGTAGTATGTTAAACATATACATAAAATAATATTTAGTATTAAGTATCTAAGTATGTATGTATGGATGTATGTATAATTATATATAGCACTTGTTATTGAATTTTTAATTTGCTTGGGTTAATAATTATAGTGTATGCTTACTTTTCGACTGTTTTTTTGCGTTTATAGTTTTTAATGTGTGCGTTTTGTGAGATTTGTGCATTCATATTCCTCCACTTCTATACGGTCGTTTCAAACTTTTCTATCTGTTCATCATAGGCATTTTGAAATTCGATTGCATTCTCAAAGGAATGTGGCTCATCATGGTACTGTTTGTTTTTGTTCCTGATAAATTTAATTAATGAATGATTAGTAGCTACAGGTATAGCGTTAACAGATGATGTCGATAAGATTTGTGCTGTTGCTGCTGTGTGTGTTGGTAATGTTGTTGATGGATGGTGCATAGGAGGAAGTGGAGGAGGAGTACTTGTTGAATGTAATTGGCCATCATTTGTTAGAATAGAACAAGCACCATCTAAGCAAGAGGAATTGTCATCACCTGCAGAAGTATTAATACCACCACTAACACCAACAATATTAACACCACCACCACCACCACCACCAATTGTATGATGTGCTGTTGTTGTTATTGTTGAACCTATACCATTATTGCCACCACTATGAATGCCCGAGACGCTGCCATTGCCATCGCCACTGCCACAAACACTGCCGGAAAGGCTACTACAACTATTACCACCACCTGTTGTTTTATTTGTTGTTGTTGTTGTCATATTATTAATATGCGCAATGGAAGAACAGGATGCAGCATTGGCATTTGCATTGACAACGACATTGGCATTGGAAGTGGCGGAATTGTTGGTATTGTTAAAATAAACATCATTAACAACATACTTTGCGATATCTTTATTGTCTACTAACATTGAAGTGGATGAAGAGCATGAGTTCTCTAAGTACAAATGTTCCATAGATTGGGAATTTTGTGCGGGTAGACGTGCTTCATCTTTGAGCTTAAGCGATATGTATTTATCGGGTACTAATCCCTCTTTACCATTAACTGAACCTTGCCACCAATCGTTTGATACTTGTTTTCTTAAAATTATACAATCACCCTTGGTCAGCGATAGTTCGCGGCTTGAACGAGCATTGAAATCGAACTGTGCCATGGCTTCTAGCACTTCAGATTCATCTTCTGACGGATAAGCATCTGATTCTGGATCTTCAGTCAACACCTCTGAAGGCGAGTCTCCAACATCCATATCAAGCGTGTGCGGCGATATATACTTCTCATATTCTAGGCCACCTAATTCCTTGGAGAATAGCTCCTCATGATAGATTATCATATTTTTGATAAGTTCATTTACTTGGTTCTGATATTGAACTTGATCTTTATCTTCGGGTGCTGGCATCAGTGTGGGGCCAAAGCATATGGCCAGGTTGTAGGCATCCATCATATTTTCATCGGCATATTCGGACAAATGATTGAGAAAAGCGAATAGATAGCGTATGACTATAACCACAGAGTTGGGAAGATTTTGTAGAAATTGTCTAATGCCTTTGACCATATCACCCTTTGTTTGCATTTCAGCTATGGAAATAAAATTTTCAAAGTAGAACTTGGGGAAAAGAGGCACTCGCAATTCCCTTAAATACAATTTTAAGACACCGGCAACTGAGTTGATGTCGGAGGCGTCAGTGGTATCGGCCAAAGGATCTTCTCCCCGTTCAAAGGATTCTTTGAAGTTGGCGATTTCTACTTGTGATCCGGACACTCGAAAAATGCCTTGGTGATGCAATCCATAGAGGTTTATGACACGTATACAACTGCGAATAATCAAGGGTATGTCTTCTCCAGTACATTCTAGGTATTCCTCTAAGGATCCACCGAATAGTTTGGGTCTGCCCGACTGATTTTTTCGACCTATTCGTTTGCGCTTGCTGTTTATAGGATGTTCTAATATTTCGGTGGTAAATGCCTTATTATTGTCCGTTAACAGCATTTCTCTTAAATACTTAGCTTTTGCATCTAAACGCGCTATGCGCGATGTGCCCCGTATGTATTCTCGTATTTTATTAATGTAAAAGTCTTCGACTTCTTCTTTTTCAGCCTTGAGTTTGGGATTAAACGCCATAGTGGCACCACCCTTTTGCAAAAGGTTTTTATTATGCTCCGTAAAGGCGGGGCTAACATCACAGTCTTTGCTGTTGAAATGTTCCAGTAACTTAACTTCTGCCATCTCTAAAGTTTTCCATATTTCCTCTGATTCTGTGCGCAATGAATTCAGGCGCTGCCCTATTAATTGCAAACGATGCTCCATGTCTACATATAGTTCTTTTTGGACACTTTGTTCCAGCAGATCGTTGCTAAACTGACCTTGAAATTCAAAACGTTTCGGAATCATAAAGGCGGCATGGTATTGCTCCATAAATTTTTGTTTATCTTGCTGGCTATCTATGAGATGTATGACATGAGCCAAATTGTCGGCTTGACTTAGGATAGACCTTGCTCGTCCTTGATCTGCGGTAACGTGCATTACTAGACATCTGGAGATCATAGAACTGAAACCCAAATCCATGCAGTCTATTAAATCGCTTAAGTCATCAATGAAATACTTGTGTATGGTTGTATTGGAAGATTCTAAACACAGTTGATACTCATTTTTGGCCTTTAAAGCCTTCATGCGAGCATCTGAGTATTTAGTGCGTCGCTTTAGCACCTCTTTTTCGATCATGCGATATTTCTTACTACTACGCAATTTTTCTTTCTGTATAGTCTGTTCTAATTTTTGTTGCTGGGCTTCAGCAGTCATTAGTTTTACTTCAGCTGCTTTCCATTCCGATTCATATTTCTGATAAGTTTTCATTGTGGCATACAACTCTTCCAATACTCGCAATATTTCTTCGTGTATATCATAACCTATTGATCGACATTTCTTATATATCCTTTGGACATCTTCTATAGTCGTCTGTAATGATGAGACAATATTTACGGAATATAATTCTGATAAGGTGGCATGATCTTTGCTCAATGACTGCGTCTGCTCGAGCAGATGAGACCAGCAAGCAAAGGCAGAAAATATATGCCATTGCTCACGTTTCTGTTTTTGTTCTTTATGTCTGGCCTGTAGGCTACGCACAAGTTTATCTAAATTCTTGCTATACTCTAATTCCAATTCACCTCTTCGCCGAAAGAGATCCTGCAGCTCCTGTATGAGAGAGACTTGCGACTCAACACGGGCATCTAAACATCTTAAGTGTTCGTTTAATTGTTGTCGTATATTATTGAATAGAAACACCTTGCGGGTAGATCCAACTCGTTTCATGGGACTCTTTAGCTCTTGTTCGTTTTCGTCCATTTTGTTCTTTGTTTTCTTTGTGCTTTTATATTTGATTAAAGTCCGCTTAATAATGTTTTTTTTTTGTTCCTACTGCTTCTGTTGATATCGTTGTAGTTTTTTAACTCTAAAAAAAAGTATAGATGGATTTAAATTAGCATGGTTGAATGTACATTGTGTGGGAGATAAATAATTTAAAATTATAGTTAGTTTTAATAAAATGATGAGTCGAATCACTGATATTAAGTTGAAGCAAATTTTTAATTTATAAAACTTTTTTAATGTAAAGGAATTTGGAAGATAAAATATTTTTTAAATATACAATGGGGATATAAAAAATAACAAATACAATTGAAAAAACTAAACATTCGCGCGACCGTTAAATTTATCTATCGGCCACATTATACTACTCAACAACTACTATCTACATTAATCAAAAGACTTGTCTTCGCTTCGCTTTTATTCGTTTATTATTGATTTTTCTGTAGAGTAACTATGGTCTGAATTTTCTTATACTTAAGATTTAAATAAAACTAAACTATTTCACATTTTTTTTCTCAACGCTTTGTTGGCTTTTTCGACATTTTTACTTCGAATTTCATTTGAAAAGAAAAATTTTTGAATTTCTTACTTTTGACCAGATTTTGCAAATTCAAACGTTTTTTTCGTTTTGAAATTTGTATGAAAAAGATTTTTTAACCGTATTTGTGTTATTTTTCATATAAATTTGAAAACTTAACTTCGAATCCATTATAGAGAGATTTACCAGCAATTCTTGGCTATGTATGTATGAATGTATTCAATTTTGGAAATTCCATAATTTTAAAATCATTCGATTTACGGGGCTGATGTACTTTTTCTATTTGCAAAATTGAAACGCTTTTATAATTTTTTTTTTTGTTATGGCTTGAAAGGGTGTTATCTGCCTTTATTGTTCTTTAAACATTGTAATATAATATTGATAGGAATTAATAAGCTATAAATAGATGACCTTGAGAGGCGAGTTATTCTACTAAAGGTTCTTTTAATTAAACATAATTGTTTTATGTTGCATTATTGTTGCAAATTCAATTGAAAAAATAACTGATTTAGAAGAAGCAAAACAAAGGGAAAATAATTCACAATTTAGCAAATTGGCTGGTCAACTACTACGGCTACAAATACAGCGGCGACTCGCTGACAGACTTGTCTGACTGACCACAGACAAACCACTATAACATATCCATATAAACAATAATAACAATGCTCGGCACAAACTACGGTTATAGCAAACCAATATAACAAAATTAAAAAAAAAGACACACTCACATCACCATCAATCATTTTATGATATTAGCACAAACACGTACTCCAGGGTAGCGGGAAAATGTGAGCAACTTTTGATGTAGAATTACTTTTTGGTATTAAAAAATTTCCTTGAACATTAAAAGTATCAAATTATGTATTTATGTAAGCCTAATTCAAATAAAACACAAAATATTACCAGATTCTTCATTGGTGGTAATGATACCAACCTTTATATACTGTCAAATACAACAGGAATTTTAAAAATATGTTCAATATTGGAGGAGAATTCGGAGAAAATTCGTACCTCCTACTTTTTAAAATCGGTCAATGACAAAAAAATTATTTGACTACATACTTATAACTTATGGGTCTTATAAATTATAAAATATTTATAAAGGTTTATAAAGCAGATTTCTTTACAAAACTTGTTTCATAAGCCTCTCATAAGCCTTTGTTAAGTATTATGAATAAGGCAGTATTTGCTTATTTCTTAGAGATGGAATGTTTTGCCATTCAACTTCAAATTATTATCGTTGTCTTAACAAGTGAAACAAGTCAAAAGTCATCTGCTCTTTTCTGGTTGTATCCTCCCGGTCCGTGAGTGAAGCACAGTGCCTTCCAAACGGCCGCAGCGATTTTAATGTAGTTTGAGTTGTTTAAGAGAGACTTGATTTAGAATCTTTCTGGAATTTTCAAAAGTTCCTAATCATATGCGCGGTCATATCAATGACTTTGTTTACCTTTTTTAGCCAATTATTATTTTGTAGACCTAAAACAATATAATATTACTGTTAAAACATGATTATATAACTTTAATTTTGTCCCATACATTAGTGAACCACTCTACCCAAAAAATAAATGAATAATATGTATATGTATGTGTAATAAAATTCAATAGAACACTGAATATGCCATATAGCCGAAACCGGTCTGTTTATCAATCAAATTTGACGTGGGATGACGGAAAATCGTACCAAATTCAAGCAAATCCCATCGGAAGAAAAATACAACACTCCAAGGAATAATATTTTATAGGTTTTTAAATACCATAATGGTCCTGATTGTGTAAGGCGTTGGCGTAAACGCCTAGTCGTTTTTTTTTTGTAGTCGATTAAAGAACACGGGTTGAGTGTTGCTTTAATATATTACAAGAAACGACATAGGCGTTTACGCCAGCTCCTTACACAATCAGGCTTAATAAGACAACATAATTTCAGTATTCTAAATAGATTTGAGAAGAAAAACTTTTTTTACCCAGTAACCTTAATAAAAAAAGCCCTATCACTATTTTTTTTAAATCGATTTTTTTGCATATTTCGATAGATGAAAATCTAATAAATCGAAATAGGCAAAACCTTGATTTGAAAAATAAAATTAGTGAGGTAACGATTTTTTGTCGAGTCAACATTTTTGTCAGATCAACTTGTATTGTTGAACCTCTACCTCTAAAAGATTAGAGCCATAAGTTCGAATTGTGTATCTGTGTGTCTGTCTATGGCAGAATAGCTCCCAAACGGTTTTTTTTTAATATTTGTACGTAGCAATTGAAATTAATAGTTTAAAAAAAGTGAATTGACGCAGACTTTTTACATAAACTAGTATCTCGCGCGGTAGTCGAAATTCGATCACATGATCCGGGTTTGTTTGTGACCGGATTTTTTAGGCAAAAAATATATTGTGCATAGCTAAAAAAATAAATTTTAAACCATATACATACTAGTACATGGTAACTCGATTTCAATTGTAGTCGAAAATCGATTTTCAATGCCAAAAAACGATTTCTTGTAATCGATTTTTAATTATCAACTTTATACTGCAATCGACTTTTGGCTCCGATTAATCGAAATTAGAAAAACGAGCAAACAATAAAGTTTAGAAAGAAAGGTTGTGTGAACCATATACATTTCTATGGTTCAATACAGAAGAGGCGTTTCTCGAGTTTTAGTTATTTTACAGGAAAAAGGAAAACCAAATAAAAACCCATTTTTAAAAACTAAATAAAAACCCATTTTTAGATGTCTTGTAAATTTTCTTTACTCCATTTCGTTTTGCACACTTGCAATAAAGAAGCAAATAAGAAAGCTATATGAAATATTTCACCGTAAATTAAGTATTAGAAATAAAACGAAAAACGATGAAATATTTCCTGAAACTTTTCTTATTTGCTTAGTGGAAGTGCGGAAAACCAAATAGGGAGAAGAAAATCGACAAAAACAATCTGAAATTTTATTTTCTATCACTTTTCAACACAACTTGTTTCCCAGTCCATTCTATTAGTAAATCAGACTAAATTAACACGATAAAACATTTCATGAAATTTGTGGCGTGGAACTTTATTTTTTAATAGAATGGACAGGGAAACAAGTTGGGTTGCAAAAGAGGTATTAAATAAAATTTCAGATGGTTTTTGTCAATATTCTTTACCCCATTTACTTTTCTGCCCTTGCAATTTGGAAATACAAAGTTTCACGAACGGGGGAACGGGATATTTCCCCCAACCCCCTAAAACGAGTAAAATATACCAAATTTCTAGTGAGTTTCTAAAAGAAGTTTTGCAAAATGGTATATTTCATTTAGAGTACGAAATCTGTTTCGCAAAATTGTTTCTGGTTTCTGAGATATTTAGCATTAATTGTGCTCGATACATTTTTTGTAAAAAAAAAAATTTTAATAAAAATAAAATAAAAAACAGAAATCAAGTAAAATACCAAGTTTCATTAATATTTACCTTTTATTCAATGTAAATATCTTTTCTAATAAACAGTAGGAAATTTCATATCAATAACAAGTTACTCAATACACAGCAGCTAGTATATACATGCAGCACAAAAATCTACTTTTTAAAATAAAATATTAAAGTGGCTAATGCAGCACAAAACAAGATTTTTTACTTTCAGTAAACTTCATGAAAGTTCACAAAAATTTACATTTTCTTCCAAGTATATGCCGGAAGCAGTGAAAATAAAAAAAAAATCTTTCGGGTATATTTTGAGAAAACTCATGTAATTTTTCTTTGCCGTTTTTCTCCATTCCGACTTTTTGGCATATGATCTAAGCCAGCAATGAGGAAGGTCGCGATACATGTATCCCCCTTTTTGAAAATTGGGTACAAAGCATGGTATGTGCGAAAGTTTGAATTTAGTTCTTAAGTGTTTATATAGTCATCAAATCGTTGTCATGGAATCATGTGAGCGGCTTCGTCAAGGGTGAGTTAAGCTTCAAGTGTCTATCACTAATCGTTGCTGACTTGTCTATAGCGTCTGCCTTCTCGTCGAACATGGCTATGGTTAATTATCAGGTGGCAATAAGATATGGAGAAATCAGTTAATTTATTTTGGTTACACGCAGTATACTAGTTTTGTGATACTTTTTCGAGAGTTTTACAATCACTTAGCCTGAAAACACACCAAATACGACAAAACGTTTTTGTCTTACACGTCAAACACACTTGTATGATTGTCACACATCAAAACAAATTGGTGTGTGTCGTCTCATAAGAACTAATGTTCTGCTGTCGTATAAGTCGCAAAAAACAGTTTTGTTTTATTCGGTGTGGGTTCAGCCTTAAGCAGTCAGAAAAAATGGATATATTGCAGTTGATACCGCAATCTTTATGGCTAAAAGTTCTCCAAACATACAAAACATATTCAAAGGTTTTCAACGCATAACGTTGCGTTTCGCGAAATAGGAAACTGCAATCATAGAAAAGAACTAGAACTCCTACTAAATTGATTATAAAATAGGCTACCTATATTGTATTTATATTTTTTGTAGAAATTGTTGTTTTTCTATTAAAACCGGTATTATAGTTGTTAGTACACAAAGTCTTCAGTATAAATTATCTAGTCCGTAAAAAAATCTTTAACCTCCTTGGAGCGTTACGTAATATGTGAATAGCCCCTAGGCAACATACCGCAGTTGTATATTTTTATTATTTACAAATATGTATTTAAATTAAAAATACATTCATACGTAGTAAATACATAATTAATACGAAAGTTAATTCAGAATTTTATAGCCATAATACCAGACGTTTTCAGGCGCGGATCCAGGGGAGGTGAAAAAGGTTATTTCCCTCTCAAAACGAATAATATATAGCTCATTTCTATTAAGTTTCTTAAAGAAATTTTTCAAGATGGTGTTTCATAAAGTTACCATCCTAAAAGCTTGAGTTGGATCCGCACCTGGACGTTTTAGTATAACGAAAATGAATGTGTTTAGTACATACATACATACATATGTACTAAGTACAAATATTTAATAAACTTTATTAAAATTAAAAGTATTCACAACTTAATTTTATTTCTTTGGTACAATTTGTAATGCATATAGGTACATATATAATTACATACTTATGTATATTTTCGCATCCCTGCCGCACTTTGAATACATTTATTTTTCCTATATTTTTTGGCTTTTTTGATTTTACTATTTTCTGTTAGTAGGTATACCAACGAAAAGTGATTACGGGAGCCTACTTAATTTTTAGGACAAGAAATTTACAACATAAAATAATTTCAGACTTTTTACAAAAGCCTCTTAACTACGCAAGATAAATTAAAAAAGGATTTGCATCACGAAAAGAAACTCTTAAAACACTATTAAATTAATGGCGTTTCTTTTATTTTACTTAACAAAACCACACAACCAATCAACCATCCATCTGTCCATACATCCACTTGAGAACAAATCCATTGTGCATACATCGTACATACATATGTATTCACATACATACGTACATATGTACATGCATGCATATTTCTTGTTTTACTTATCATAAAACAAAGTGTGCACTTTTTTTATTGAATACATTTTTATGTCTCAAGTCAATAAATTGAAGTATTTAAAAAATATAAACAATTGCATGCAGCATTATTTACCTTATTTTAAAGTGGTTAATTAATCACTTAAAGTATCATCAACGCAATTTGATTTTTTGTATCTTAATTAAAATATAATTCCATAATTTATTTTGTTAAAAATTTCAAACACTACATTTACAACACAATCATTTTAATGTATAATTGCTATTTCTAACTTTTAGTTTCTTATTAAAATCGTTTTTAGTTTATTTTAAAATAATAAAACACCTTAAATTGTACGAGTGCATTTAATTTTAAGCAGACAAGGAGTGTGAAAATTTGTGATCTGAAATCGTATTTCTTTTTTAGTTTTTGCTTTATATTCTTTTTCTTTTAGTTCCTCGGTTCTCTATCTTATTTCGGCGACACCCCATTGTACATATGTACAACATGTATTTCTTTTTGTTTTATTTTGTATATCTTTCTCCATTTATTACAATTTCAATCTTTTCTACACACGCACACACATTTGTATAACTTTTTTATTATTTTTATTTTGCTTTTTGGAGAGGACTATTGTATTTTTACACATTTCTCTATTTTCGTAAACAAATACAGGGCTGTCGTGGTCCCACAAGATCTTTAAATATATTGTAACCATAATTTTACACAATAAAATAAACATTTTATAGTTACTGAAGAAAATGTGAAATTTCCAAATTCAGGGTTAAAAATATTTATTATAGTTATTTATTACTTCGGTAAATTAAATTGCAGTGATACTGTTTGTTAATAAAAGTACTTTTGACAAGCTTTAATACGCATGTAAGCACCTCTGCATTTTGCTATGTGCTGAATTCAGTGCTGTCATACTTATTTTTAGTCTCCCTGCGTGGTGTCGCCTAAACAGTTTAAGTCTGAACATTAATAAATGTGTGCATGTTTCCTTCTATAGGTCTGTTGCCCCCAGTGTTGTAGCCTTTTATATTGATGGTGTAGTGTTGAATACCTCTAATCTTAAGCTTGACTTAGGCGTTATATTTGATAACTCCTTGTCGTTTGATGCTCATGTTGAGTATTTACTTCCTAAAGCATTTAAAATACTGGGTTTTCTGAAGAGAACTTGTTCTGAGTTTGCTGATCCATACACTCTGAAATATATCTATACGTCTTTTGTTAGGTCTAAACTAGAATATGCTACTGTTATTTGGAATCCCCATGTCTCTAATCGTATTGCTCGTATAGAGAGAGTTCAACGCTTTTTCGTCAAATATGCTACGCGGTCGTTACTTTATTTATCATCCGTTCCATATGAATCTAAATGCTTGTTTATTGGTCTACGTACTTTGGCGTCTCGTAGAAAAGTTCAATCTGCCTTGCTGTTATATGATATTATCAATGGTTCTATTGATTGCCCTGATTTGCTTTATGCCATACGGTTTTATATACCTCCCAGGAATATGAGGTTCGCTAAACTTTTCGATGTTCCATTTCATCGTACAGATTATTCTCGTAATGGTACCTTATCACGTACATTCTCTTTCTTGAACGAAATAAATTATAATATTCAAAAAGATTCAAAATCTTTTATCGAATTTAGCACTGAAAAATCAGAGTTTAAATTGCTTCTTTTTAGTTTATTGAAATAACTGTGATCTCAAAGCTATTTTAATTGTTTAATTTAATTGTAAACTTTTCAAAGTAATATTGTATATATGTATATATATGTTTATCCGTGATAGATTTCTTTTTTCTTTTTTAATACAAATTTTATAAACAACCTTAGTATTAGTTCCTTATCTTTGAATGTTATCTTAGTCTGTAAGGATTATTTGTCCATTGACTGAACTACAATAAATAAATAAATAAAATAAATGGCATGCCGAATATCGCCAATAAAATAAAACCATTAAATTTGAGTTGCAAATATTCATAAATGTACTCAGGATGAGGCAAAACTACCCAATTTAAATAAAATTACTACTAAGAGACCCATAGACACATACTGTTGACAGTTACTATCGATGAACATTTCCATACGTGTGAGATTGACGATTTTACCAGACATGCATCAATAATAATATGAACTTTTTAATTTTTTCTATCGCTCTATTTTATTGAAATCGTTATAAAACTATTTGTTTTCGCTATTTTCTTATAAAAGTCAAATTACTAGAGAAATGTGGAATAGGTTGGTTAGAATGGGTGTTGTGGCTGGGACGAATGCCTCTGCTGAGGTTAATGTGGATGATATTAGTACGAACTTCGTTAGGAATCAATTATTTGTTAAGGACGTGATACCTGACTTTGGTGGGTTCACTAATTATGATTGTGGTTTTTCCTTTTCGAATGTAACAACGGCTGATTTGCACATGGTGCTGCTTAGAATTTTATCTACTTATGTAGGCTCTGATAGTATTTCCATAAGATTGTTAAAAATAGTTTTTCCGTATCTCTGTAGGCATATTTTGCTCATCGGTAATAACATTTTGATGTCCTCTAGGTACTCTGATGACTGTAAGGTTATGCGTATTGTTCCTATTTCTAGGTATTTTCGATCGACTATATGAGACCTATTAGTATATTCCTGTGCTGTCAAAGTTATTGAGAACAATATGAAGGAGCAGATGATGCAGTGGGTTCAAGATATTGGGATGCTTAGTGAATGTCAATATGGTTTTCGTTGGAGTCGTAATACTGGTCTTCTACTGACTGAATGGATTGAGTAAATAAGGAATAATTTAAACAATCATAAGGTTAGTGTTTTAATTCGTATTGACCTAAGAAAGGCTTTTGATCACGCTAAACATTCTTTCTTAGTTACTAAATTGAACAGTAAGTTTGGTTTTACATCATCGGCATGTAGGTTTATATGGTCATACTTGTCGGGTCGAAGGCAATTTGTGTCTCTTAATGGCTTGGTTTCAAGGTTCAGTTTTAGGTCCTACTTTATTCACGTTATTTCTGAATTATTTATTTCCTAATATGAGTAGTAGTTATTGCAGGCCGTTAGCATTTGGTGATGACATTCAGTTATTGTGGTCTGGTGAATGGCATTCACAAGTTGAATGTGAGGATGTTATTAATCGGGAGTTAAATAAGCTGAGTAATTGGAGGGATACTAGGTTTCTGCAGGTGAAAGCTAAGGCGATGGTTTTTAAATCTAATAGATGTGATATGAATGTAGTGGACTTGGATTTGAGAAGATTTGCTTTGAAATTCGCACTGTCAATTTTAAGTTGGCTGCAGGTGTATTTGACGTTTTATTTTATTTTGCATAAGAAAATAGCAAAACTAGAATTTCATGTTGTGGACACTAATGCAATTCTGCAGCAGAATTTAAAAAAATTGCAAGTCTGGACGGGGTCTAAGTCAAGTGAAATGTCTTGGTATAGTAATAGATGCGAAAATTTTAGAAAGAAAACTTTCATTTGTGAACCGAAAAATTACGAGTTTAAAAAGTACCCTACTTGGTTATATACCTACGACTTGGCAGCACTAGTTTGGTATCTTCTTTTCTTTTTCCTTTTTTATTTCAATAGGGTGATACAAACATTCTTAAAGCTTATAAATAATTTGTTTGTTGTTACCCTGAAATCACACATTTAAAAATCGGCCGGTTGTAAATTAAAAACGTATGTTTTTTAGTAAATTGTGTTTTCAAAATGGTTTATTAACGTGATGAAATTAAAATTGAGTGTTGGATTTATATATTTGCACAGATTTACAATAAATTCTTTAGAATTTGCGCATTACATATGAGTTTTATCTATGTAAGTACATACGTAAACAATTGTGAGTAAAATTTGAAATGCAATTTGTTATGCTTTGTTGGAAGGAGGAGTACGTGTGCTAAACCAAATTACCGGAATATTACGGTGTAAAAAGTGCATATTTTAGTACATATTCACTGACTCCCTCATCAATATTATGGGGCATTTCCACTATACCCAGAGGGCTCAGATTTCCTATACAGATAGGTCTTGATGCAGAGAAACAAGCCGAGGCAAAATTATCGGCGGCGGCGGCTGGGCACATTTTGGGTCGGCGGAGGCGCGCCAACTGAATTTTCGTCGGCTCACCTATATACGGATATTTTGGAAAAAAAGGTAGTAAAAAATTTTTTTTGGAAAAAGTACGCAAATTTGCAACCTAGTCGTGAACAAATTTAAACGAACTCGGCGGCTGGTTTTGAGCCGATACGAGCCGATGTAATCGGCGGCGGCGCGATAGGCAAAAAAGCAACCGGCGGCGGCGCGCCGTCGGCTCGAAATCGACTGGCTTGTTTCTCTGTCTTGATGAGCAATTAACCAGAAAAATCTGAAAATTGGCAGTTTTCATCTGGGGGAACTAGGGTGCCCCTTATTTGTATGGGGCACTTTCACTATAGCTAGAAAGCAGAAATTTTATACATGGGTAAGTCTTGCTGGGAAACAGCTAAGAAAAATCCTAAAATGGACATTTTTCATCTAGGGGGAGTAGGGTGCTCCTTATTTGTATGAGGCATTTCCACTATAGTTACAGAGCTGATAGGTATTTGGTACACAGGTAGGTCTTACCGCGAAAAGCTAAGATTAATTATGGCAAATTATAGTGATAGATATTGTACCAAGGTAGATTTATTTAAATAAATCTGCCTTGATGTTGTACCAAATAAAAAATTAGAAAAAAGAAGTGAGATCCGCACAAATACATAAATGTGAAAATAAGGCCAACCCCCATCTCAAAAAATTTCGGCGGTGAAAATACTGAAAATGACCATACATTATCATCTCATGTCTAGGCAGCCTGTTATCAAAAAAGTTTGATATTTGAGGAACCAAAAATAATACATCAATTTTAGCAGGAAACATTGCCCATCTTTCTACTATTAATAAAATATATTTTTGTATTTAAAAATTTTTGGATTAATGATTATATTCATTAAAATACTCTCCATTTAATATTTTAACAAGATCTTCCTACATTAATGTACATTTAAATATTTGCAACCTGAGACTATTGAAAATAGGTATAGATGGGAAAAGGGTAAAATTAGCAAATTGGGTAAAAATGGATAATTACTCTGGTATATACCCGAAGGCTGGCAAAAAATTTTGTTGTAGAAAATTTATTAAACGAACACATTGCGCGGCAAATTGTATGATTAAAAGTGATTAAAACGCTCAAACTAGGAGGAGTGTTAGTTAGCCCCTCGGTAAAAATCGCGAAAATTACGAAAATTCGCAAAAACTTGCTTATGTATGAAAAATTACAATGTTGCGATAAAAAAAAATGGAAGGAAACGAAAACCTTTGGAAAAGTTTCACCTATCGCAAAAATAGCGAAAATTCGCGAAAAGTTGCAAAATTTTAAACAAGCCATAGTGTTGATTAAAAATCACTAAACTGCAAGGAATGCCAAAAATTCTGAAAAAATCGCGAAAATGGCGATAATTCGCAAAAACTTGCTAATATGGTTTAAAAATCATGTAAACTGTAAAGAGCCTAAAAACTTGCAAAAGGTCGCTTCTATCCCGAACATTGCGAAAATTCGCGAGAAGTATCACCATCGGAAAAAAGCATTAGCATTGATTAGAAACCTCTAAAAACGCATATTCATGAGAAATCGATAACTTTATAGAAGAAATCACTAAAATTGTAAAGAATAACAAAATAAAAATGTATATTAAACGTTTTTGTTTTTTAATTTTGATGTCAAAAGAAAATATTCCTTTTCAAATGCTTTTTATAAATACTCAAATAAATTCCCAATAAAGAAATATACGCGGTATTTACCCATACATCGGCTAAATACCGGGTAGAATCCCATGTATAAAAATAGGACATCTACAAAGAAAATGGTGAATATTTTCGTCTTCTAGGAAATTGAGTACCATTTAGTTCTCTTAAGTCACAGCGAGCTTTGAAGATTCACATCATCAGTATTTTTGTTCTCATTATTTATGAAATAATATTGCACTTTTGTAAAACGATCTTCATAGTAAACGATCTTCTTAGTATTTTAATTCAAAAAAATCCGTTATTAATTTTTGTTTGTTTTTCCACTGTTATAAAGAAATGTTAGGTTGCCACTTTATGTCATCATGCAGTTCGTATAAGTTTTTTGTCCAAAATATTTGAACATTTACGGCCCTTTTCAGAATGTACATATATATGTTACTTTATGAAATGATCAAATACATATTTGGCCAATTCACAAGCAGTTGTATGTGTTGTAGGTCGTACAAATGTTGTTTTTAATTTCGAAATAAACATTTGCTTAGAAACATGTTTATGTGGAAATAACAACAACATATATACGATCTACAACACATGCAACAGGTTGTGAATTGAGCAATTATTTTTATGTGAAATGAAAAATTGTAAATTTAGTGCGATTTTTTTTTCATAAATTATGCATTATTTTCCTGGTTTCAGTGCTTTTTAAAATTTTAAAGTTGACAACGCTGATATTTGCTTTTTATTAATGAAAACGTTCGAGGTGGCGATTAAACTACTTTAAGCTTTATATAACAATAGGTGCGATCCCGTACTCAACATTGGGATCCAGTTTTGCACGAAAACTGTTCCCGTACTGCAAGATTGGGTAAATGAGAGTGAGTTAGAGAGAAAAATATTCTTCTTCTTGCACGAAACAGCCAGTACTTTTTCTTCGGGCAGATTGTGTAAAGTGTTAAACAGTCAGCTGTTTGAAATATTAACAATAACAAATGAAAAATATGATTTTAGTCAACCAAAATACTGACGAAATAATTGCCAGTTTTGAAATAATTCCGAAATTTGCCCAGAAAGTACGGGATCGGAGCTAATGTAACTCTGCTTGTGTATTTAAATAATCCAGCACACACGAATACTTAGGTCGTTATTGCTGAAAATTTATTTAATCAATACAGAAGTTAGGTTGTTATGCGCAAAAAAGACTTCCACTGGTCCATTATATTCATTCATGGCTATTTGCAATTTTTAGCATTATTATTTATTAGCTATTTTTAGCATTAAATTTTAGCAAACATTTTCTTTAATCTAGTACAAACTCTCGAGTATATTTAAGAACCACAGTAAGGCCTAACAACTCAAAATCTACGTAAGTTGGCTTATGCTGTTATTCAAGAAAGCCACAGATATAATCACCCCTATTCTGCGTTTCGATTACGTTCCCGCATTCAGTTACGCTCGAATCGAAAAATGGTATTCCAAAGAAAAACCTAATCGAAAGAAAAAGAAGAAGAGAAGAGTATGTTTAAATCAGCTGCTTTGCTATGAAACGTATGAAATAGAAACAGAAAAAATAAGGAATTTTGTAAACATTGTATTCATATTGTTCAGGTTGTTGTGTAAATAAACCTTTAAAATTTTAAAAAAGAATAAAAAATTTATTGCAAAATAAATTTATTGCATTTTGTACTTACATTTTATTTAACTGAACACTTTTTTAACCACACAAATAAAAATGGAAAAACTTCCCGTCAGTAAATAAACAACTTGCAAAAACGTAGCTACGATCGTAATGCAGAATACATATAATCGAAAAAGAAATCGAAATGACACGGGGGAATGGAACGCAGAATACCAAAGTTGCTAAACGTAGAAATCTTCGATTGGAATCGTAACGCAGAATAGGGGTGAATATAGTAAAGATACTAGGGATGTAACGATACGCCATTTTGCCGATCCGATACCGATTCCGATACTTAAAAATAAATATCGCCGATACCGATTCCGATACCGATACGAATATTGAAATTGAGTTCAAGTTTAGATTAACAAAACTCAAGAAGGGCAATTTTTTTATTATGCAAAATTACAGTGTAAGAGATTATTAATATTTAAAATAGATATTAACACAGTATATAAAATTGGAAGTAATTTTTAAGGAACTACATTTTCATTGCTTCCAACGAATCTATATTAAAAATATGCAGATAATTAGTAGAAAAGCAAGTACAAATTTGTAGTTACTTTGTAATTTTAAAAAATACTCGCCATGCTTTTTAAAAAATCGATTTATTAAAGGACATTTATCAACTAATATTCTTCTAAATAACTTATTAGCTTAATTATTAAAAGTCTTCTAAAAGTTTATATTTATTCACTTAAATTTACATGAAAATACAGTTTTGTGTTTAAATTCGCATAAAAAGAAACAAGTTCTGAAAATGGGTTATTTTTCATCCTTTTTTAACCGACTTCCAAAAAGAAGAAGGTTATCAATTCGTGTGTATGTTATTTTTTTTTTACTTTTTTATGTTTGTACACGCATAACTCTGTCATTTGTGAAGCGATTTAAAAAATTCTTTTCTGCTGGAAAGGGTTTGCCTGCAGTTTGGTCCCATAATTTTTTTTTGGAAAATCGGAGGGGAAATTCGCTCCCCTCCATGCATAACTCTGTCATTTGTGAACCGATTTTCAAAATTCTTGTTTTGTTTGAAAGGGTTTGACAAAAATTGGTCCCAAATTTTTTTTGTAGAAAATCGGAGAGGCAAGTTTGCTCCCCCTACACTCCCTCCCCACCAATCCATAACTATGTCATTTGTGAACAGCTTTTCAAAATTCTTGTGTTGTTTGCAAGGGTTCGCTAGTAGTTGGGCCCCATAACTCTTTTCGAAAATGGGAGGGGGAAACTTGCTTCCCCCATGCATAACTTTGTCATTGGGAACCGATTATCAAAATGTTTTTTTTATTTTAAAGGGTTTGACTACAGTTTTTTTTTCGAAAATCAGTTGCGAAATTTGCTGCAAACCCCCCTTCAGGTTGGTACCATAATTTTTCTCCAAAATCTGTGCGGGATTTCCCCTTCCCCCAGAAATATTGATTATCGCACACCTTCTCCATTTATGGGCCGAATTCCAAAATTTATTTTTTGTTTGGAAGGGTTTACCTAGTTTGGTCGCATAATTTTTCTACGAAAATCTGTGGGGCAAGTCTTCCACGCCTCCACCCAAAATATTTATTAGAGCACAATTCCTCCATTTGCATACCGATTTTCAAAATTGTTTATATGGAAGGCCATCTAGTATATTACTCTTTATACTGAAGTCGGCTTTTTTTGCCAGAATTACTTCAAATTCGGTGATTGGTAATCGAAAAAGAGAACTTCTTGCAATGACGAGCAAATGTGAAACTAATTAGAAATTATCCAAATTCGCAATATTTCCGGATCGCGAATTCAACATTTTCATGATTTCTTTATAATGTCTTTTTTGCTGGGAATAATATTTAAAAAACAACGCATTGAATTTGAGTTCATGGTAAAATTAACAATAAATAAATTATTGTTTTTCAAAATAACAGCGTAAAATATTATTAATTTTTAAAATTGATATTAATAAGATTTAAAAAATAACGAAATGAATTTAGTTCTTGGTAAAATTAATAAAAAAATAAATAATTTGTTTAAAAAAGATTTTTAAAGTATCGTCGTATCGACAGTAAAATATCGCCGATACCGATGTATCGGAAAATCTGAAGTATCGCCGATATATCGGTATCGGTATCGGTATTCGTTACATCCCTAAAAGATACATATTATGTATCTTTACTAAAAATAACCGATAATTCGAACTAACCGAAAACCGGTTTTTGCAACTTAGTGCATAGCTCAGATATCTACATATGTCTCATAAATTATTTCTTTTCTTCTAGCTTTTAAAATCTTCGCCACAGGTAAGTTTGATTTCCTTTAGAATTGCTTATATACAAATGGCAAGGGATACCACTGCTACAAACTGTAATAAGGATAAATATGTCTTGTCATAATAAGAACATCCCAAACATGATTTAAACAAACTGTAACTTTTTTGTTTCATAATTTAAGTACTTTACTAACAAAATACATGGTACGAACATACAATATATAAATTTAAATAATTCTTTGGATGCATTTAAACTTAAATATATATAATACAACTAATACAAAAGGTATTGTAATTACATTAAATAATTTGATCTTTTTTTTTTTTTTGCTTGAATCAAACACAGATATAATATAAAACATATACAGGTATCCCTCCTAGGACGCGGTAGATACGTTCCAAAAAAGTCTCGTGTTGCGTGAAACCGCGTTATACAAGCAAAGAAATTAAATGAAAAAGAGAGGCGACGTTTTAATATGTTCGAGAAATCAATCAATTAAAATACATACATCATGGAGATAAGAAGAATGAGTTGATTTATTTCATTCATAGCTCTGCACACAACATGTAAAAGTGTAAAAAATATACATAATTTCGCGTTGTAGAAGTACCGTGTTAAAGGAGGGTTGCCGCAGTTTTCAATTCGTGTTAGAGTGAAATCGCGTCGAGGGAAACCGTGCTAAGGAGGGCTATTTTATTTATATATAGAAAAATAATATAATAATGCTTTATAGACTTGAACCAATATTCTAGAACAGAATTTTTTAATATAAAATTCATTTCATGTCTTTTTACGATATAATGCTACAAATTTTGCCAATTTCATAAAATTTCGAAGCGAAAATATAAAAAATATATATGTAAAAATTAAAATTAATTAATTATAAAAATTACACATGCCAACAAAATTAAGTTTTTTTTTGTGTAGCCTGGTGTTACTCAGTCAATTTGTATACACATAGTACTAAGCTTCAATGCCTATAAACTCCTTTTTTTTATTGACTGTGGTTCTCGATAGTTATCGCTATATTGAAAATTAACTAGGATACACCACATAATTTACTGTAACTCGAGAACTAGCCGTTCGAAATACCAAATAATTGAGACTAAAATCATCTTCAAATTAAGTTCTCACATTCTTGACTAGCCTCATAATGTTGGAGATATTCAGAAAGTTTTGGTAAACAAACACTTTTTTTCAAGAAAAATTGTAATTTATTTTAAGAAATACATAAAAAATCTAAAATTAATAAAATCGTAAATTGTATTCTTAAAATTTATACCTACATGTGTTACAAATAAAATGAGCTATATTTCATTAAAATCGATCCACAACTTTTGATTTTATTCACTATTAAGTGAGGGAACTCAATAGATAAAAATCATAATATTTATAATACAGCAATTCAATTTCAATTTGTGTGTGGTTGTGTGTGTTGTATGGAAATAGAAATTGAGTACGAGTTATAGCAAATTATGTGGTGCAGCCTCCTTAGTTTTCTATATAACGGTAAATCCCGAAAACCAGAGCCAATTAATAAAAAAAAATAATCTATAGGCGTTGAAGCTCAGTACTATGTATATCAAAATTGACTGAGAAACCCCGGGCTGCACAATACATGTTGGTCTGTGGTATAATAGTAAACTTATAGCCGACTTCCAAGTTTGGTACAAGTTGTCTTCCAAAATTATTATTTTTTATATAACTCGGCTAAAAAATATGAAAACACACCATTGCGACTTTGATAAACTCAAATGCAAAATATTGTTGGTTTCTCTGAACTCCGTTTTGAAACGTTTGAAAATATTTTCTTAAAAAAAACAAGTTATTTAAATATTAATACTTAAAATTATTTGTATAAAAAAAGATGATAAAACTTTGGACTTAAAGAAAAAAATTAAATATCTTATGAGTAACTTTTTGATTCTTTTCGTAACCACTCCAATATTGTTTGATAATTTGTATTCATCCAATTGACATTGACTTGTACATGCTCCACAATTTGTTGAGATAAACGACTATTATCCTTTAACTCTTCCTTTACGAATGTTTCTAGTTCTTTTAAATGATATTTCGAATTAATACGTTTTGTAGCGAATTTTAATATTGTATTAAAATTAGACATTGATGAACCCAAGCTAAAAATGAAATAATTAATAGTTTTATCTAGGCTTTTGTTTATAATGCGTAAGCATGTGTGTAACAATAACTTACTATACTTTAATGTCCTCCCAATTGTTGCGTATAAAATCAAAAGCCATCTTTTGTCCCACCACATTCGATGATACTGCTGCAAATACTCGATAAACATCTTGTTTTCGTATGCCCATATCTCCACTTATCGAGTAACGTAAGTATCTTGATAATATCCAGGGTTCCTTGGAACATCCTAGGGCTGTTAATATAATTTCTTTTTCAGTCGAAACACTTGATTTTAAATATCGTTCAAAGGCAAATTCCCATTCGGCTTCAGTGCCATATTGCACAGCTGTACAGTATACAATACCGCGTAGATTTGGTGAAATGCTGGACAAATAGAAAGTCATTAAATATTTCAAAACATTCAAATATATCATAAAAAATCTTACGGATTATTTGCATCTGGATTAGGAACTTGTACCCAGTTCTGAAAATGTCGCACGCTTTCCGATATACAATCTTGATGGCCCAAGTGACAAGCCATATTTAAAACTTCAACACGCTTAAAATGCTCCAACATATCATTTTCATCAGCAGAATCTTTGAAGCCCAATTCATTGTAAACTTTATTCACTAATCTTAAAAGGTAATTCTAGAAAATGTAAAGTGAACTTTTAATTTATAGTAAAATAAGATTTAATATTGCATTCACACCAGAGTGAAATCTAAAAGATTTCAATTGAAATTGTTTTTAAAATCTTTTTAGAAATGTTTTTAATTTTTCATTACAAAACCACATAAAAAGCGTATTAAAATAGACTCTTCCAAAGCAAAATAGGTAGAGCATACACCTCATAATTTGTGCACACACCATACAGCGCACAGTGGGACAGAATAAAAAAAATTTGTTTTGCTGTATTATAGCCCTTATAGTTGTTTTACACTATCTCACAACCCGTTCGACTTCTGTAGAAAATGCAACACTGATCTAATGAGTTTATGGAAACTTTTAAAAAAGCAATAACAACACATTATATCAGGGTAGCATTTTGTGCAGAAGTCGACCAGCTTGTATAATAGTCTAAAAAAAGCTTTAATAAGATCTAAAAGACATATCGCCAGCTTATTATTGGTTTGCTGCTTTCTAATGCTTATTCCTATGTTTATGGGTCAAACCAATAATAAGGTGACCATATGTTTGGTTTTACACTTCTCTCTTATTAGTGAATTATACTCATCTGAAAATTGAAATTTTCAAATATCATCCGATTTATTTATGTACTAAATACCATGCAAGAAGAAAAAAAAAGATTTTCTTCTGAGAATCTCAGAATTTTTAAAAAAGTTCAAAGAAATCCAAAAAATGTAATTTTGAAAATTTTTGCCCATAGGGCCCGCACTTGATCCAAGGCTCATTTAACACTTTGCCAAATAACTACATACGTATACATAAGGGTTTCAGAAATATTAATGGTTGTGGAATCCCAGCTTTGGGATTTTAGAACATTTGGACTAAATTCAAAATTTAAGTCGTATTAGGAAGTGTCCAGGTGCAACTATATTAATAAATTCAATTATTTGTTTACCGTCGTTTCACGTCTGTAGAGATACCTTTCAGATGAGTATACATATGCTATATATTCCAAAAGAAATATGTAAAAGAGTGATGGTGATTTTTTTAAACAAAAATTGTCGAAAAATCAAAAATATTTCAAACTTCAATTTAAAAATTGAATATTTTTCAATGCAGACGGCAGAATGTCATGAATTTTTTTTAACTCTTTGAAATTTTATTATTTAACTAACGAAGGAAAAATTGTATAAATCGGATGATATTTGGATCCGATATCTAGAAAATTTTAATTTTCTAATGAGTATAGCTCACTAACTATAAAAGATAAGTGTACAACCAAACATGTGTCTTTTAGATCTTATTAAGGGCTATAGTACAGAAAATTTTTAAAATCGGATGAGAAACAAAAATATGGCAAGCAGTAAAAAATTTTACATGGTCGCTATAGCTCCGCTCCTGAGCAAATAAGAGAGCTGGCTTTTAAAACATAAATAGAAATACTCTTCTGCTATGTCCATGTGAAAGTTTATTCCGATAAAACTATCCGCTTAGAAATGTCTGATTTATGTTCCAATTATTTTGATTGTGCCCCACTGTGCAGCGGCTCATTTTTTATTACAATTGAAAAAAAAACTACAGTTGTATCGCTTGGAAGTTAGTTCCCATATTTAACAAGACTTTTTTTTCAAAATCTAGTAGGGAACTAGGAAATATTGAAAATCTAGTAAAAAATAAACTAGATTTTGCCCGAAATCTCGTTTGAACTAGATTTCATTCACCCTATAAACGTTCATCATTACAAATGTCAAACTTTATATTGAACAATTCTGGGCCCGTCCGATTTTCGAAAAAAAAAATGGGATTAAACTGCAAGCAAAGCTTTTCAAACATAAAAATAATTTTCAAAATCGGTCCATAAATGGGGAAGTTATACGATCATCAATATTTCTAAAGGGGGGGGGGGTGGCGAATTCCCCCACCAACCTACAAACAAGGCCTTTCAAACAATAAAAGAATTCTGAAAATCGGTGCATAAATGGAGGAGTTATGCCATAATCAGTATTTTGTGGGGCGGCCAATTTCACCCAAATGAAAAATGATTATGGAGGGGTGGGTATTCGATAGTTCCTATGCGCATTTCATTGGGGCTAATGCAAATCATCAGGGAAACTTACCAAAAAATCTCATAGAAAAACAGATATTGGCGCATATTTATAGTCAAAACAAAGTATACTTTAAGAGCTTAAAACCAGTATTTTGTATGGCAATACTGCTTTTAAATTCCTAAAGTATACTCTGTTTATGACTATGAATATGCACCGTTATGTTAAACTTCTAATCATGTTAAAATTCTGATCATAAAACATGAACTCCATAAACAATCATGTTTTTTTTATTTTCTTACTTGCATACCACAGCAGGTTGATTTTTTTTCCAAACGTTAAATTGTAGTTGTAAGAGCAAATGAAAATAAATATAAGCAACAACAGCTACAAATCGTTTTCGCATTGAGCTGTGATGCCAACATGTACTTTTGCGCGGGCACTCGCATATTTATAATTAAAAAGTTATTTTTTGGGAGTTTTTGAATTACAATTAATTTAAATTGTTTAGCTTGCTTTTTCCCAGTTTTATGTTAAGCGGCCTATCTATTATACAGTATTATGGCATATGTTATTGTACATATTATTGTCGTTTTGACCTATACTATGCAATAAATGGCACAGTATTTTCAAAGAAAATATTGGCCAATTTTCCTGACAGTGAAAAAGTAAATATAACACTGAACAATGTTGCCATATTACACAATTTTCTTTATTGTACAATAAAAATGAAAGGTCTTTTGATTTTTGCCAATATATTGTGCGACCTTCGAATATTATTATTAGGGTGCCCCTTTGGCTGAGTGGTAGCGACGCTAGCCTGTCAGTCCGGAGGTCGTGGGTTCGATTCCCGCCATGTACCCTGGGTGTTTTTCCGCAGACAAGCTGATCGCGTCGCGGGTTGTGTTTGTGTTAAAAATAACACACACACACACATTGGCGATATTATTGTACAATACGCGAAATTCCACAATTATATTGCAAGAGGGTGGACCGCTTTAGCTGTTTTTCCTACATAGAATTTGATATTTATCATGATAAAATTATATCAGGTATAGACGTAGGGTCAGATGTAAATGCAGTGTAAGAAATTTTTTTATCTAACTCACCTTAAACAAATCATAGTCGCCTTGACTGACAAACATAGAGTCAATAAATTGAAAAGCATTTACAGCCGATTTCCAAGGCGCATGATCGTCTTCATTGGTTAAGTAACGTGTCAGATTTAAAGCTACATCATAATTTAAGTAACCTCCTCTGGCCAAATTCATAGCATCATCTATCACCTGTGCTCTATTGGAGGGGGCAATTTGTTTGAAACTCTGGGCATCCATCAAGTGGTTAGTAATTGTTTGCCAATTCGCCAAGTCATAATTTATGCGATAGTAACCGGTTTGCTGAATATTAAATATAAACCAATCCGCCGTTGTTAAATTGCTACTTTCAATTTCGTAAATTTTCGATCTAGGTATCCAAGTCAAAGGTCTTGTGTTTTCAAAATTCAATTCATCTGAGGTTGTGAAAGTAATTGGTATCCACCAGAGAGCATCATCATCTTCTTCAAGTTTATTACTTTGATTTTTCGAGTTTTCATAAACGAAACGTTGTTGCTCCAAACGTATAACATTTGTATTGGGATGTTTTGAAACATGTACTACCGGGAAGCCGACTTGTAAAGTCCATGTATCCATAATATCCTTAACTGTTGTATCACGATCTAAAAGACCTTCAAGTTTTGCTTCTAAAGTCAGAGCGTGCCATAAATCATCTTGTTCGGCAGAACTGTAGGCCCTGTAACATAATAAATCATCATAAAGATATTTGATTCTTTTTACTCATCTATCGTGAATACAAATATTTTTATTTATTTACATTTCTTTTAAATAACGGTGTAAACCCCTTCGGAATATAGTTGAAGTTAAGAAATGACTCATCATTCTAATGATGGTTGATCCCTTGCCATACGAAATGCGATCAAATATCTCGGTAATCTCTTCCGGATTATCAACTTCTACGGATATTTTATGTGATGTTGATAAAGCGTCTAATTGAAAAACATTTTGCAATTCATTAACCACAAATTGATCCATTGTTTCCCATTCGGGATGTATGGCATCTACAGTTAAATACTCCATATAACTGGCAAAACCTTCATTCAGCCAAATGTCTGACCACCAACTAGGTGTCACCAAATTACCAAACCATTGATGAGCCAATTCATGACCCACCACTGAGGCGACACGCTGTTTATATGTTGAAGCTGAAACACCTTCCTCAAACAGCATGGTGGTTTCTCTGAGATCAATTTAAATGTATTAAGAATTTTATGCTAGAATAATTTTAGATGAATATGTACAACAAACATACCTGTAGGTTATAAGACCCCAATTTTCCATGGCTCCTGCTTGAAAATCCGGCAATGCTATCATATCGATTTTTGGCAATGGAAATTTCAAATCGAAAAATTCTTCTAAAAATTTCAATATTTTTGGCCCAACGCTTAAGGCATATGAGGCGGACTGTATGGCATCATGTCTAGCCCATACTGAGAAATTACCATCCGATAGTTTACTAAAATCCGATATACTAAAGGCAACCAAGTATGTTGACATTGGTAGAGACTCGTAAAAATAGTCCCATTCATAGTCCGTTAAGGTTTCACTGCGGAATATATGAAAATTGCAGTAAGTGTTTCATTGAATTAATAATTTTTAGAGGAAGGAATGTTTGAAAATTTTCACAACAGAACGTGAGTGCTAGTGATCAGCGGGGCTCGGACTTTCATGCAATGATAAAGAGGTATTGACTAATTATCTATCCGAATCATTAAATTTTAAGTAGTTTAACATCGATTTGTAGTTGCATATTTTTGCATATTTTGGTGGTAAGTGCATATTTTTACATATTTTGGTAATAAATGCATATATATGGAGTAATACAGATTTTTTAATGCATATTTCTCAATTTTCGAAAAAATATTGATAGGACGATTATGGATGGAAGTTGGGTTGCCAGTTGCTGACAATGATACTACTGATGGCAAGTGTCACCTGATAGCTGGTAATTTTAATATCTCTTTATTGCTTTTTTGGCAACCAGTTGCCGACTGGCAATGCAACTAAAGTTCGGTTGCATTAAATAATAGACCCAATTGTGTTTGTTTTATGTTTTTTGTCTCTAATAATAATAAAATATAAAAAACATTTTTTCATATTATTTTAGTTTTGGTACTTTGTTCGTAGGTAAATGCATATTTTTAATTTTTAAGTGCATTTTTTAAGCGCTTAAAATCAATTTTTAGTTGCATGAAAGTCCGAGTCGTTGTGCTCAGAAATATTATATTCGTGAGAGTGCGCTATGAAAACTTTTAAGGGCCTTAAGAGAAAGCCTTCTAAGGGCCGAATCCCAAAAATAGTTTAAATCGGTCTAGGCATTTTGCTGTACATTCATTTTGGATACAAAAAGGGGGAAATTTTCTATAGTGCAATGCAGAGTAGATTAAGAACAGAAGTCATTGCGCAACTAATTTCTACTATCCCTTGCAGCGAATCAACAAATGTTGATTAAAATTTTCTGAGAAGCCATTCAGATTGAAGAAGATACAATGTAATATGAATGTTTTTGTATGTGAGATTAATATAATTTTTCTTTTCAAATTTGGTAGAAAATTACAACTTAATAATGGCGTCTTGCAATAAGTTGAAGTTATCATTATTACTAAAATTTAATATAAAAATTTTTGGCCTTTTTTTAGCTTCTTATAATGGGCGATCTAGCCTTTTTTAAAAGCCGATTTAGCTCCTTTTTTCTCCAGCTCCTGGCAACACTGGTCATCTACTACAATTCTCCACTAGACATCAAAACCCTTTCAAGAAAAAACAATTCTGAAAAATATTGTACTTACTGTTTTTTAGTTCTTATTATTGGCATATTCGAAACAGTTGACATATTTTTGGGTCTCGCTATATTCAGTGTGAAATTGGCCTTTAATGCTGGTTCATCAAAGCAGGGAAATGCTCTGCGTGCGTCTGTAGCTTGAAATTGTGTAGACGCCAACCACCTTTGATTGTGGGACATTTTTTAAAAATGAAAAAGAACAATAAAAATTAATTAAGAAGTAGTAGTAGTAAATATGTATATATGTATCAGAGCTGTAAAAAGCTTCAATCAACTGGCATTGAAAGCAAAGTGATTTCAACCAAACTGATTTCAGATTTCAAAATGAAATCTTGTCAAAAATGCAATCTTTTGCGATTGCAGTCATTTTGAAATAATATTATTTTAAACCATTGAATGCAAAAAACATAATTTAATTGCAGTCAATTTGATTGCAATAAAATTATTTTTGTTGAAATCATGCGATTGCAATTAGTTCTCTTGAAATCACAACTATAGTGAAAGTCCAACAAAATAATATAAAAAAACGTAGAAAAACGTAGGTTTTCCAGCAAAAACTATTCAACCACAAACTACATACCGCCTGAATTACTTTACAGTAGTTGACCAATTACTTACTAGTAATTAAACAAGGCATTTATTTTCTTATTGGCAGAGTATTAGTGTATCTGCTTATCATACAGAGGGTAAACAGTTCAACCCCTGGGAAAGCAAAATGGATATTTTTTAATGGTGTTTATGTTTGTAAAAAACAAGTTTTAAGACCGTAACAAAATAGTTGTGCAGTAGCCTAGTGAGTAAAACACTTGGCATAAAATAAAACAATAAATGAAAACGGCATGAGTTCAATGCCTTCTAAATATTGAAATTTATAACTTGTTATTTGTAATCAACTGTGGTAAGTACTTGTCTCCAATGACATCGCCATGTTAAAGTAATTGGTTAAAATTGATAAAGTAGAACTAGTGAAGGGTATGTTTATTAGCATTCTAACTCATTACTTTGGCATAAAAATTTTTGCTGGGTTGTTAGCAATATCTTGCTTTTTTATTTTGTTTCTATGTTAAAATGATTGTAATTAAAAATTATGTTTACCAATTTTAGAAAACTTTGTAAACAAAAATTTACATTCAAATTGATTATTACTCAGAAAGACTTGGGGATGATTAATATTCCAAGGAACAAGGGAAAAATTAACATCAACTTAATTTTTCAACGTACATAGCAGAACATAGTAGCGTTACTTTCGGAACCCGCTACACTTCCATCGTGGGTGCTCACCTGCATTTTGCTTATCACCACTTGTCTGGTAACTCTGTTAAATGTAATTTTAATTCTTATATGTACAACTTTTTCCTGAAAATTGAATACCAGAATTAAATCACTTTTTCTAAGTTGATATTAAACTGCACTTTCCCAGTGTTGCCATTGGTTAATTTTTCCTCATTCCCATTTTTCTGATTTTTTGTTCTACTTAAGACAAACTTTTTTGGTTTGATTTTATACTTAAGTATATATGTGAAAAGCTTAATGGCAACACTGGGAAAGTGCAGTTTAATATCAACTTAAACGTGATTTAATTCTAGTATTCAATTTCCAAGAAAAAATTGTATATGAGTGTTTCCACGTAAAACGGCCCTACGCAGGGAAAAAATAGTTTTCTTCTTTTTAATAAAAATCTTTCAATTGATATTTTTTAAATGATCATGCACGAAATATTTTGCTTTCCCTCTTTGTATATTTAATATTTATTTCAGATTTTCTTTTATTCCCCTTTCCATTAATAACAACTGTTATATCTGAAAAGAATATACTTTTTTTGCTTTTTATTGAATTTAAAAAAATACTCAGGCAGAGTATTCTGCTGTCTATAATAGAACGGATAGCAAATAATTTAATATCTTATTACTTTCTTATGAGTTTATCTTTACATTATTTATATTAATGAAATCAATAAAAAGTTTTATTTCTTCGAATTTTATATATTTTCGTACTAGGTCACACCCGGCGGTCACACCCGTCTTATTTTAAAAATAGTTCTTTCAAGAAAAATGATTTTTTTTGTCAAACAATACAATACAATTAAAAACACTTTGAACATATAGCTATACCAAAATTAATGTGTACGTTAGAGTAAAAATTTTACAGAACTTATACTGAAAGTCATAATTCTTTACAACTAAGATTTGTAAGGTCACACCCGTCACAGCTTTCTGACGGCAATTCTGAGCAAAAATCGTGTTGTTTCAGTGTCCACCCATTATTCAACGACTTTAAGCTTAATATCCTTGCGAGTCGCAATCTTTTTTTAAGTAAAAAATTTTATGTTCTTGATTTATAATAAAAAATATGTGTAAAATGGTCACACCCGGCTAAATGGAATTACTCATATATAAGAATTGAAATCACATTCAACAGAGCCACATGACAAGTGGTGATAAGCAAAATACAGGTGAGCACTGACGATGGAAGTGTAGCGGCTTCCGAAAGTAGTGCTACTCTGTTCTACTGTGTACGTTGAACAATTAAGTTGATGTTAATTTTTCCCTTGTTCCTTGGAATATTAATTATCCCCAAGTCTTTCTGAATTAAACGTTACGAATTTTAGCATAATAATCAATTTGGATTCACAAGCAAAAACGTTCGAAATAATCATATTAATAAAAAATTTACATGGTTGGCAATTCAAAATTATGAATATGCCACTGTGTAAATAAAACAGATAAAAACATTTATTAGTTTTCTAGATTTCGAGCAACCTCCAAACTTTTTCAATCGTTTGAAAATTTTTTTATTTATATATTTCAAGGAGGTGAAACCAAGAAATCAAATATTTATTTAAGTGCCTCCTCCATAATGCACACTTATGCATAGAATAGGAGAAACATGTTTAATTAATATTTAAACAACACACTCCTTTACAGCCCATTTTTCTCACACACTCACCTACCTCGTTTCATTTCGCACCTTGTATGAACTACGATAGAATCCTTGCAAATAGTCTTGTATTAAGCCACTAAATTTGATTTTAATCACGTATTCGGTATTTCTTAAAAGTTTGTCATACAATTCAATAATGAAAAATTGCTTGGCCTCCAGCAGATATTGTTTACGTATACGCAATTCAGCAGTTCCTACATCAACTCCACTCCTACTTTTCTTTGTACTATTGAAGCGTCTCTTATCGGATTTATTATCAAGTGGCAAAATAACAACATCATTTTTTGAAATATCTAAATCTATGGCGTGCATTGTTACATTGTAACAATCCTCCAGTACCAGAATGTGAATGTGAACTTCACCATTAAAGGTGAAATTACCTTCGTACAAGTACGGCTCCAAAGAAATATTGTACTTTAAGGGTTTTATTGAAGTTGGCAAACGTACATTCTGCTCATATGTACGCTGCGTAGATTCTGTGGCATTTTGCTCGTTGACTTTGTGTCTCATGGGTATTGCAGTACACACAATATCTTCATCTTCGTTTGGTATTAAATCATCACAGGTTGCAAAATTGTAGACCACAAAGGAGACCGTAAGCAAAGTGCAGACAAAAAATGCTCCCACTAGTAATAAAGTGCTGCATGACAGTGTGTATCCTCTTCTATGGGTGATGAAATGCGTAGTTGTGGTATTGTTCCCACTCGATCGTTGGGAATCCATATTTAAATTTTCATGCGGATGGGTAACCATACCAGCCAGTCTATTAACCGCCCAACTTGCTTAACAAGCCAGGTGTTGTTTTTATATTATTGAATTTTAATTATTAACGTTTGTTGAATGTTATCGATGTACTCGTGTATCGCTCTTGTAGTTCACATTAAAGACAATAAAACTGAAAATAAAAATTTTAAATACATGTGTATTAATAAAATTTTTAATAAACATTCGTTTGCTAATTTATTTATTTTTGAAGAGGTTATCTCTTGTTATTTTAATAAACAATTTAGTTAATTATCTCTGCCTTAAAAAATTCAATTAAATTGTGCGATCCCGTAAAAAGAATAATCAAAATATTTCTTGGATTATGTACAGAAAGAAAAAAGAAATGTAAAATCAACATGAAGCAATTTTGATTGGAAGTCATATTAAATTTACAAGAAATAATTTGTCGTTTAAGTGTGTTACACGCAATCAGTGTTGCCAGAAAAGTTTGCCTCATGTCCCCAATTTAAACAATGATGTCCCCAAAAATCCCCATTTCAAAAGTAAAAATCCCCAATTTTGTCCCCAAAAATGTTTTTATAATAAGCACTATCATATAATAAAAAAAAATTTTTTTAATCGTTTGCGTATTTTATTACGTCGAAATAATATAATTATTTTGATTTAGCCATATATGATCCTATGTACATAGATGTTTACATACGTATCTTCCACTTTTAATTACACAGCGGAACAGTGATTTTGTTCTTTTCATAAAAATTCCTGATCCTTATGTATTATTTTCAGCTGTTGATTACGATGTCGTCATTAGTTTTGCCCTAGCAGCTATAGTTTTAAATTATACAGTGACATTTAATATTTGTATAATTTATAAAATTTTTTTGTATTATTCGCTTAATATTTCACGAATGGTCCTCAAAACCTTAAAATAGTTTCTGGATTATTAATCTACACAATAATCTCTTTCATTTCAATAGAGTCACATTAGTGAATATATCAGGATATCTTTCTGTTATTGCAAGCGTTACTGGTTAAGTCATTAATTTTATTGTATTTGCAAATTTTCTGAAATCAATCTAACTGATCCTTATGCATTTTTATCCGCTGACTACGAAAATAATATTAGTTTTTTTCTATCACCTCTTGTTTTAGAGATATTGTGTATTATAACGCCATCTTCTTCTGTTAGTTAGACAGTCAGCCTGCTCTTTCCAGCATGGCGATGCACCCAGCACAATGTCAGTTTATTATGAGCCTCAAGTTCATTGAGATATCGATGGTCATACGTTGACAACACGTTACTGGTTTTTTCACAACTTCTCAGTTGAAGAAATCACATTATAATTGAGGCAATGAGAAGCAAAGTGGTACAAGTATGAAAACTAAAAAAATTGAGTTAGATACAGGAATCAACACTTAATAATAATATCTATCACTTTAAAAAAATTCAGCTTGTTATGATAACCTCAAAAAACTTTATGTATTACAAAGCCAAAATATTAAGTAAAATACATGGGAACAAAAACACTTGTAGCTTAATTACTCAGAATTTTCTTGTTGCACTTGTACCCCTCTGATTCAAAGCCCCGCAATCGGGCTAAAAGCACTACTCACCGGAAATGAAATAACTGGAAATTTTTTCATTATATACTATAAACTATTTTTAGTTCATTTATTTTGAGGATATATTACTTTTTCGTGCTTCCTGAAAAATAATGAAAAATAAGTTACGTGATGTCCACATATAATCCCTACCATGTCCAACTATTGAATATGTAAATCGGTATTTTTCAGAAGAGCGCATAAGGAGAAAAAGTCTGTAATGTAAATGTGCGTGACTTTTCGTAGTGATTTTAAAAGAAAATTGTCAAAAAGGCAGGCTAAAAAGGCATAGTGTGAAAAGCCACTTATGGCGTTTTCTTTTCTAGAAAAAATTTAAAACTTTTTCCGTTTATTATAAATTTTTTTACTTTTTATCAAAAAAAAAATCGTAATTTAGAATTCTTTTAAAGCAAAAATTTATCTTCGTAATAATGATACAATAATTTCTAATAAATTCCCTTTCTCGAAAAATTACTATGTTGCAAATTTTCATTACGAAGTGCAACATATTTTTGTAGAAAAGAAAACGCCATTAGTGTTTATTTGCTTTTTTCATTGCTACAGTTCACTGTTGTGCTTAGTTGTGTGATTTGTTGTTGTTTATTCTTAAATATGTCGGCTATGTAGACGACAAAAAACGAATTACCAGCGAAAATTTACTGCTGCTGGTTTAAAATTACCATTGTTTCATATTAATTTTAAACGAAGAATTATTAATCTAACCTTAAATCTCTTTGATTTAAAATTTTTCACCGTTAAAACAACTTTGTTATAAACGTTACATTTCATTTTAAATCAACATGACTGTAACTTTAATTTCAAATAAGTTTTATGTTATAAAATCATTTAAATCATGTTGAATTAAAATGAAATTCATTTAACGTACGATGGTATTTCTATAGTGTATAGCTAATATAAAGTTTGAAGCTATTGTGGCTGCAGTGGTTAAGCCCTTATGACACTACATTTTTTCTTCATATTTCAAGTTTTGGAGAACAGTGCAAATATAATATAATAGGAAATTTTACCAGGTGCAAAGAGTTCAGCTATATTAAGATAAATACCAAATTGTCAAAGCTTTTACTAATGTTATCGATAAAAAATGGGTGCCTGTCAAAAAAAATGTAAAAATGTTCAACTTAAAATTGACATTTCAAGCTTGAAACATTAAAGTGTTGCCAAGTTAGCGGTTTATTCACGAATTCAGCGACTAAGTGCCTCTTTTTTTCAACTTTTTTTTTCTTTTGTCGTTTTATTATAAATAAAAAGTAGGCAGCACTTAAAGAAGCCATTACAATTTGTTTACATTTTGTATAGTTGTTTCTTTTTATCATTTGCAATTTCTTTCTTTCAATTCTATAGCAAAACAATGCAAGAAAAATGTAGTGTCATAAGGGCTTTAGCGTGTGGACTATCATGCAAGTGGCACGAGCTCAAATCTTACATCACGTAAGTAAAATTATTAATAAAATAGCTGCATTAAAGTCATGTTGTTTCAGCTTTATATAACTTTAATTCAACATGATAAAATAACTTTGGTTCAACATGATTCTTCGTGTTGTTCCAACATCAAATTCACGTTGTTTCAACTCGAAATAACCTTGATTCAACACGATTTTTCGTGTTATTTCAGTATCAACTTCATTTTGATTTAACTGTACCGGAATATTAAATCAGCATGATATATAGTTAGTTCAAAAGGATAAATTTTCTTTCAAGATTATTGTTAATCATGTTGAATTAACATGAAACACCTATGAAGCAAAATCACTACCGAAAATTTTTAAATTAACCTGGTTTTGGACGATTTTAAATTGACTCGGCTTGTATGACCATGAAAAACATATTTTTGCCACCGCTTCCCAAATTAAGAATTTGGTTTGTTTTATTGGTTTCCCAAAACATTTTGGTGGTCTAGTGGTGACCGTTCGTTAGCTGAACCGTGTCTAAGTCAGATATATATATTTTTTCAGATTTTTGCATATTTTCATACTTTCAACATATAAAAAATGTTATCTCTTTTGAAAGGGGGCTTTCAAGCAGCGGACAATGACCATTTCTACCACCAGCGGAGCGATATTCTTTAAAAAAACGCGATTTTTCAAGATTGTTTAATGGAAGTAATAATAAAACTAACATCTTGTTTATAGAATCAAACATAATAGATTGGTTTTGTATTGTTGTTTACTAGGAAATATAATTTGAATACAGCGCTTGTAAATGTCAAGTTGTACAAAATTGTATGAACATACGAAGTTTGATATTTTTAAGAAGTTGTTAACAGTGTTTGCGTGCTAATAAAAGTCAAACAAAACTTTAACTAATACAATAAAAAACTTTCACTTACAACAAACTTTATTTCAAGCAAACGTTTGTTTGAAAATTTTCGATTTTTCCAGCAAATCTTATGGGTTAAGTCCAATTGTTAATTCTACAGAGATAGAACCATTTGCGATTTTAAACATGTTTTGTGGTCTGCTATTCTTTTTAATTGACAACAAAATATTGTTCTCTGACTTCTGGGGTTATCATTGCAATAATAGTCGGAATATTTCTCATATAATTTTATGATTATTTTAGGTTTTTTTAATTGTATGAAAAACATCATTGGTATCACAGATATAACACAGAAGTTCAAAACAGAATTTCCCAAAAGCCTAAGTTTGTTGCAGAAAGAATAAAAAGTCATGAGAAAGGGAACAATTTGTATTTGGACAGTGCTTTGTTCCCATATAAAGAGAGGAAGTGGACGTTCATCGAACTCAAATAAGAAAAAAATTTACAAAAAGAAGTCGATAAGTGTCACAGAATCACCCTTAGAGGGGTAAACTAAAGAAGCGATCCCCCTTAATTTTTCCTTCCCGACATTATTTTTGAACATACTTACACACTATCTCCATTCCTTAAGGGGCTCCCATACAAAATTTGCAATACAGGGGGGTTACATTGTAATTCGATTCGAAAAGAAAACTGTTCGAATTTGTATCTCAAGAAAGAATAAAAAGTCATGAGAAAGGGAACACTTTGTATTTGGACAGTGCTTTGTTCCCATATAACGAGGGGAAATGGACGTTCATCGAACTCAAATAAGAAAAAAATTTACAAAATGAACTCGATAACTGTCACAGAATCACCCTTAGAGGGGTAAACTGTAGGACCGATCCCCTTTAATTTTTCTTTCCCGACATTATTTTTGAACATACTTACGCACTGTCTCCATTCTTTAAGGGGCTCCCATACAAAATTTGCAATACAGACTAGAAATATATTGAAGAAAAAATCCCATAATTGCCTAGGAGTCCCGCCTAGGGGAGTAAAATGTATGATTTTTGTAGCAAACATTTTCTCAAAATATACTTGCCCCTTATTTCGACCCGATAAGGGGCTCCCATACAAATATGGGGGCTTATGAAATTCAAGGCGAATTCATACTAGGTGGCCGCAAGAGCCCAGCTGTTTACGAAAATGTTTACACATTTAACCTGTCAGCAGTGTTAATGTATCAGCTTTTTTGACAGCCTAAATGTAAATTCTCCACAGCGAATTCTCTTGCGACTACCTGGTGTTGATCTACCTTGAATGAAATTCTTAAATTTGGCCCTTGCGGCAACTAATAATGAAGAAATTCATTTTTTTTTCGTGTAAAACACTAAAACAATTTTATCTGCGATGCAAATAAACTATTTGATGTACAGAAGTTAAATGTGCCTTTTTTGTATGCAAAATATTATTGAACTTTAACGAAATATATTACCGCGTCCTAGAGGCGTGTCATCGTGAATTTTATATATTTAAAGGCATATCTTTATTAATTTAAAAGCTATGATTTTTCCAACGAAAAAAGTCAAAATGAGCCACTGCCCGCCGTGACAAAAGTAGCGTAAAATTTAAAAAGGTACAGTAACATTTTTAGTACAGTACAGTTTTGTTACACCAAATAATTTTAAATTTCAATTATCTCAAAAATTAGATTTTTGAGCTATAAAATTCAAAACGCCACAGGTTCGCTAATTTTAGGCATTTTATCGCAATAAGATGATACCTAATTTCCAAGGAAAAATTGAAAAAAAGCGAAGATACGCAGTTTTACTGATATTGGAAATAAATAAGCATATTTTGTTATATTTTTATAAAGGGAACTTTAGACAATACGTAAAGAAGTTTGTACAGCCATGTCAGAGAATACCATTCCGATCGGAAGTGGTTTCAATTCCGTAAATTGCTTCATCAGAAAACGAAAAACGAAAATTGTCTTCGTAATCAATCACTTTTAAATTTCAAAGTGAAATTGAAAAACACTTTTTTACAGACTTATTTGCAGTAAATATTAAAAAACGTGCATACTTTTAGGAACGTCAAATAAATATTTGGCCATGAGCCTTCCATGTTAATAAAAAGCGTAATGTGAGCTTTGCATCTAAAAACAAGAGTAAACAAACGCCTCAAGGTATAAAAACTTTATCATTGTAAAAACGAAATACAAAATAAACGAATCTAAAGCACCAAAAATTTACTTTTTCGGAATGACAACTACGGAATCAAAACCAATCCGAACGGAATCTGTGACATGGCTGATAATATTACTTTTTACAACACTTTATATATAAACTTGTCTGTAGTTTAACGATGATAAAATGAGTCATGATTTTAGAGCATCTTCGATGCTTCGAAAGAAGCGCTGTTTTATATAAAAAACAAGAGCTCCAAAGTGGGACATCGCGCACAAAAATCATGCATGTTCGAAGCGCTTTTCGAAGCATAATAATAGATAAGAATAACACCAAAAAATTCATTACTTTTGCGATCACCCAATTTTGTTTTAATTTATACATGAAACAATTCGCTAAAAATTTAATTTACTACAGAAAATAAACAATTTATTGCAACAAATTGTTTTATTAGCGCGTGTTTAAATAAAAGAAATATAAGATAATATTTAATGCCCCTTTAATTACTACAAAATAAATAAAATTAAGCTGATGTGGTCGTAGAAATAAATAAATGTACCCATATAAATAGTAATTGGGTCTAGCTACATACATTGTACATATCATATGAATGCATGTTTACATTTCTCCCATGTGGGGTCTCAACCCTCTTAATGAGTCAGAATTTAAAACAGTTTTCTTTAAATTAAGTGGTAAATGTGTATACAGTAGTGATCAAAACAGTTGTAATTCAAGTTAAGTACATAGATATGATATTTAACCGGCTTCAAAAAAAGGAGAAAGGTTATCAATTCGTTTTGTATTTTATTTTTATGTATGTTCCCTCAAAACTGCGATTTATGAACCGATTTCGGATTTTTTTTCTCTATACAAAAGGATGTTCTTCCAGATTGGCCCCGTTGAAAAATGGGCGGGGTCACGCCCATACAAAGTAAATATATATTCGTTTTCAACTATTTCTACTCAACCGATTTTTATGAAACTTTACACACACATTAAGCTTCTGTTTAAATACTACATCAGGATCAAAAAAGTGGGCTGTGCCACGCCCATGCAAAGTAAATATTATATCTGAAGCTTTAACTTCCAACTAATTTTGTAATGTTTTTTTTTAAATATGAATAAAAATATCAGTACACACAGAAAAAAGGGAATGTAAAATCAACATGACACAATTGTGATTTGAAATCATATTAAATTTACAAGAAATAATTTGTCGTTTAAGTGTGTTATCGTTTATTTGCTTTGTTTATTGCTACAGTTCACTGCTGTGCTTGGTTGTGTGACTTGTTGTTGTTTATTATTCTTACATGTGTCGGTTATGTAGACGACTAAAACCAAATTACCAGCGAAAATTTACTGCTGCTGGTTTAAAATTACCATTGTTTCATATTAATTTGAAATGAAAAAATATTACTCAAACCTTTAATCTCTTTGATTTAAACTTCTCACTGTTTGAGGGTGTCTGAGTAGTTAGCGCGTTTGACTAAAAACCCTCAGGTCTTGAGTTCAAGACTAGTTTCAGACAAGCCATCAACATCATGCTTTTTTATTATGCGCATTGGTGTCAAAGTGATCAGTGCATAGCAGTACCGGCAGCGATTAATACTAACATATCCTAATGCACTTCACAGCACCCTCTTTCGTCGGTATTGTAACAGAACCGTCGGCGAAGTAAAATAAATAATAAATGGCTACACAACTTAAACAACTCGATGCCTCTACTTGACACCAGGGGGCTTGCAACACTGCTCTACATAAAAACGCGCAATAGCAGGGTTGCAAATCAATTAAGCTTTCTATCTCTCTCCCACTTCACCACCTATTCTCTCTACACTATCCCTTTCCCAAAGAAGGTAACACATTAATCAATTAACTAGTAGGCATTAATTGCCTGATTGTGTTACTTCTCTTTCAAAGTTTTCTGTCGTCTATGCTAATAACCATCACGTAAGTAAAATAATTAATAAAATAGCTACATTAAAGTCATGTTGTTTCAGCTTGATATAACTATAATTATAACTATAATTATAACTATAATTATAACTATAATTATAACTATAATTATAACTATAATTATGTTGAATTATAATTCAAAATGGTTCTTAGTGTTGTTTCAATACCAAATTTACGTTGTTTCAATTTGAAATAACTTTGATTCAAGATGATTTTTCGTGTTGTTCCAATATCAAATTCACGTTGTTTCAACTCGAAATAACTTTGATTCAACACGATTTTTCGTATTATTTCAGTATCAACTTCATTTTGATTTAACTGTACTGCAATATTAAATCAACATAAAATATAGTTAATTTAAAAAGATAAATGTTCCTTCAAGATTATTGTAAATCATGTTGAATTAACATGAAATTCCTATGAGGCGAAATCACTACCGAAAAATTTTAAATAAACCTGGTTTTCGACGATTTTACATTGAAAGTTTTCTGTGTGTATAAAGGAATTGTGGTGGTATAAAAAAGGGAATAGAAAAATAAGATTCAACAGAAATATTTTATCGTCGAAAAATTACCGATTTGTGGATAAATTCTCTAAACTGAAAATAAGTCGATTAAAGATCTTTCCGTGTTTTTTGTGCTCTACGCGATTTTTAATCAATTTTAGTCGTTGTTTACGATTTTGTCTAACATAGGCTTTTTTTATTATCAGCTACAGATACTCATATTTTGACCACCACTGCTCGTATGTGCTAAATATGTACAATTCAAACACGAGTGTTAAACAGTAATGAAATTTGTTTACAAATCATTTGCAAATTCTAGCGAAACATATTTGTTTGTTTAAGTTTTTTTTTCAAATAAACAATTAAACTTTAATGTTTTCATAAAAAAAAATAATATCTTTGAAGTGTTAAAAAAAATGTATTTTGAAATTAGAGATGAACACCGACCGCTTGTGTATTGACGTGAATTTCATATGATAAGGCGGAAGGAATCACGCACAATATTTCTTCCTTCAGATTTTAAGAAGTTTTTTCCGAACTTAAAGGTGATTTTTGACCTAAAGTGATGGTGATATTTTTTAATAAATATAAAACATTTGTAGCTTTTTTTTAATTTTGATAAAGTTTTCTTTATGACCATGCATGAAATTAAGTTTGCCAACAAATAAATTGCAATTTATACATATGTACCACCTACATACTTATGTATGCAGATTAATATATTATTTAACAGAATTAAAAGTCAAATTAATTAAATTGAACTACGCTTTGACATACTCCGATAAAATATTTCGAAATTTCCAACAGCATATCGGATACTTTCACTGAGTAGAAAACGATGGATTGGAAAAGAGTATGAGTTATGGCACAAAAATTTGATCACTTAAAAAATTAAAAATTTGCAAAACGAAATTCGCCTTAACATAATAGAAAATAAAAAAATAAAAAACAATTAAACAAAACGATTTTGAAATTAATTGAAATATGTGTCAAAGTTACGTCAAAGGGTCAAGTGCTCAAAAGTGATATTGTCATTCATTCACTCATTCATTCATTCATGCGCTCAACAACTTTTTTTAATATATTTTTTTCCTTTTTTATTCATAAATTTCCAGTGACAAGTTACCCCAAACAGTGGGCTGCTTTGCAACGTTTATCACTGTGATATTTAAATTTTCTAAAAAATGTATGCTTTGAATACTTTGCACTGAATTCAGTTGATATTTATTGCTTAGTTCGGCTCGATCCTCTTTGCTTTATATGAGAAAAACAAAATGTAGCATGAGATGAAAAAAATCCACTCTGTGTTATTAGTCCAGGAGCCAGCGACAAATTTGGTCAATTATTTCTTCTCGAAAGTCAGTTGCGGTTTCGTTGGAAGGAAGAGCGGCGGGCGCCTCCAAAACACGACAAAAAATTTATTTTCAGTCAATTCCTCTTAACTAAAAATTTACCTGATGATATATGGAACTATAAATAAAAATATATTGTTGCTGGCTGTATAGCGGTGGAAAGACTATTAGCTGATACTTTTAAAGTTGGGGGCAAAAAGGGAAAAAATTAAAAAAAAAACTCCATAATTGCCACAGAGCCACTCCCAGAGAGGTAAAATCTAGGACCGACCCCGTAGTTTTTCCTTTTCGATATTTTTGGCAATCATACTTACCACCTATCTTCATTCTTTAAAGAGGCTCCCCATACAAAGAAAAAAATTTATGAAATTAAAAAAATTGGCCACTACAGCTCTAGGATGTTCCTAGAGCGGTGAAATGTAGGAGTGACCCCCGTTTATTTTTTCCATTTAACAATTTCTCTGAAAATACCTACTGCCTATTTCCATTTCTTAAGGGGTTGTCATACAAAATTTACAATACAGACTAGAAAAAAAGTCCCATAACTGCCTAGGAGTTCCCCCTAGGGGGTAAAATGTATAACTGACCTCCATTAGTTTTTTGTTCCCAACATTTTCTCGAAACATACTTGCCCCTATCTTCACAACTTAGGGGGCTCCCATGGTTTAATGAAATTGTTCGGATGACTAGACAGGTCAAACGCATGACTGACTCCCATTTGTTTTATAGCACCAAAATTTTTTCTGAACATACCTACCCCATATCTTCATTGTTTAAGGGGCTTCCAAAAAAAATTTACAATACAGAATAGAAATATATTTAAGAAGAAGTCCCATAAATGCTTAGGAGTCCCCCCTAGAAGGGTATAATGTATGACTGACCTCAAATAGTTTTTTGTTCCCAACATTTTCTCAAAATATACTTGCCTCCCTATCTCCACCCTTCGTGGAGGGCTCCCATACAAATAAATATGAAGGCCTTAAGGTCTGTAAAAAATAGGCAGTGGGCGCTATATGTTGTTGTAACTATAAGACCAATTTTACCAATAAAATTCTTAAGTCTTCAGAAAACCCATATCTTCCAAACTAATATGTAGTCTGATCTACAAAAGTGTATAGATGTTTTTCTCATAGGCAAGGATTCTTCTAAATTAATAGTCTTATCCACAAAAATGTATGGATGAATTAAAGGCAGGATGTAGTCCCTACAAAATTATGCATCTGTTTTAATACGCGGACGCGCTCTTAAATTTTCGAAAAACCCATATTCTCCAAACTAATAGTGTGGATAAGTTATAGCCAAGGATGTAGGCTATAAATTCTGTAAAAATTAGACAGCTATTTTAACAATATTGACGCTATATTTTGTTATATAAGACCAATTTTACCCGTAAAACTCTTTAGTTATCGGAAAGCTTATATCTTCCAAACTAATAGTCTGATCCACAATATGAAAGGCTGTAGGTTATAAGGTTTGTAAAAAATTAGGCAACTATTTTTAACACAGTGGGCGCCATATGTGGCTATATACGACCAATTTAAAAAATTCAAAATGCATTAAAAAAAATTCTAAGTGCATTCAAATTTCAAACTGCATTAAAAATCTATCTTGAGATTGAAAACGACTACTTCATTGGTATTTTAATTTAATAACAAGTGGTTTCGGAAGCAAATTGCAACAAAATCATATAGAAATACATACAAGTAGGAAATTTTGAAAAAGGTGTATAGTTAGAAAAACTGATGTAAAAGTCGTATACGCCGGTATACTCCGGTATACTTGTTTTGTACCTTTATAAAGATTTAGTTTTCAAAACAAGATTTTTCTGTATTTACGCTTCTAAACCTTAACGGAAATAGCAAATATAAAAAGTAAAGCCGTTTAAAATTGCTGATATAACACTTTATCAAAAAAGTTACTTTGTCCGAAAACGTCCATAATTACCGATTCAATACGCCAACAAATTTGATATAAAAATCAATAAAGAATTACAACCCAATTTTTTTCTCAGTATTTAAAAGGCCATATTTTCTGAACCAGGTAAAATAGTGTTAATGAATTTTATTTTTAAATACACTGATTTGTCCGCTTTGATGATGCGTTAAAATTTTTTTTAAATTCAAAAATTTTTTCCGCCACTAGATTGGCTTTTCCCCCTCTGTGCGCAATGATGGAAAATATATTCCCCCTTATTCCGTAAATATTTGTCAACGTCACGTCAAGACAATACTAAAAAATTGGCACTTGTCTACTCGCTGTCGAGAAAAATTTACTACCATTAACAGCCTCTTTCCATTTTCTATGCCTTAGAGAGTAGTAAGTGGCAGCCAGTAATAGTAAATTGTTGTCGATGACGAGTAGAAATGAGCCAATTTTTTTTTGGTATTGTCTTGACGTGACATGGACAAATAGTTACGGAATAAGGGGGATTTTTTTGGGCAAAATTGGAAAATTGAATTTTTTAAAAATTTATAAAAAATCGAAAATTGCAAAAGCTAAGCATTTTTATTAACCAATCATAAAGCCACATATCGTTTCCTGAAACGTAAAACGCCCTAACTAATATTTTAATAATTTTACAGCAGAAGCAAAACACATGCTACACTCAAAATAAAATGTTAGGTAAATCTAACTAATTTAAATAGTTAACTTACTGTTAATGTAAATTGTTGTTTAAATTTTTTTTTAAATACCAATTGAAATAACAATTTTCATTGGTTAAAATAACTTTTTAACGTTGTAAGTCATTTTATGTCTATCGTTCCTTTGTGCTGTCGTTATTTACAAGATGACTTAGCTGAGATGGTAAAGCCGTCCGGTTTATAAACATGATTAAAATTGTGAGAACGTAAGTTCAATGCCAAAAACTTGCAAAAACAAATGTTTTTCTTAAACAAACACACTTACTGCTTAAGCCTTAGCAGGCATCGAACCTGCGACCTTCCGGTTAATAGTACAGCACACTATCAACTAAACTACAATTCCATTGGTTGATTTTACTGTGTTAACTAATGGGTTGGTGCAATTTTAAACTATAAAATTGGTTACACAGAAAAAAATAGACAAGAATTATATTCAATGAAACCATGTTATTAAAAAAAATATGAATTTCAATAACATTTATCTTTAACATAATAAAATATTTCGTTGTAAGTATTTCTTTTCCATGCCGGCTATTTCTTTTCTTTTTATACATAAGTACTTAAAACAAGTTGTATCCCATAAAAAAATAAATGGAATATGGCTCAGCTATAGAGTGTATGCTTTACGTCCGGAAAGCCCGGGTTCGTATTCCAGCCATGTCAACATTTTTTTAATTTATATATATATATTTTTATTTTGAAATAATTTTGTTTTCAATATAGGGGAATTCTTTATCACAGGAAATTTGAAAAAAAAATTATTGAATACCCGGATTTTTGTTATCAAAAACGAAACTTATTTTTTCTGTGTAGATTTACCAATATTTTATATTTTATTTTCAATGTTAATATCTCTAATAACATATAAAAAATCCTGGCGAATTCATTTCTGTAAAAATATGGTGAATGTTTCCAATATTTTAAGAATTATGTTATTTAGGTCTTTTTGCTTCACATTTTTCTCAAACCAAAAGCCCTATCTTTTATTAAGAATTGTTTCAACAGTTGATGTCTTAATAGCAATTGCTAGATTCTTTCACGTCGTTCTATCTTGCGAGCCGTTATAGGTATACGGTTGAGACTTTCACGCGGTACTTATTGCCATGGCCGCTGTTATCAGTGATCCCAAAAATAAATTAAAGTTAAAAACTAAAAGGTTTCGAGATGTTTGTTAGTTAAGACGTTTTGCATTTCAGGTAGCTAAATACTTAAAATAAAATAAGCTTTGAAATTTTTATTATTTCGGCTTTTTCTAGTTCAATATTTGAATTAATGTAAATTCAAATTATTTTTATTAAGAGTGGAGTGTTGGAATATTCAAATCAGATTAGCAGAACGGATCAGTATCTGATTTGAATATTCCAACACTCCACTCTTAATAAAAATAGTTTGAATTTACATTAATTCAAATATTGAACTAGAAAGCCGAAATAATAAAAACTTCAGACTTATACCTATTCAGTTCAAAATAAAAATTACGTAAAAATAAGCTTTATTTCATGAAAATCGATGGATAAATATTGATTTTATTCATAATAAAGAGAAATCACCTGATTTTTATGTAAAAATTGTGAATATTTTTGCATTATACAACAAAATAATTTTTTTTTTCAAGTAACAAGGTTCTAACGACTGATTCTGGTAGAGGCCACCAAAAAAATATATATGTACATATATGTATCGGGGTTTTGAAAGTTTACATCTGGGGATTTATATATTGAACATACATAGTTGTGCTGACTCGGCATAGGATATCTTGTAGGCCTTACGTTTAACGTATAATATGTGTTCAGCACTTTTATGTAAAATACCATGGTTAGCATTTTTGTGGAACATTTTAACCCTATAGCTCTTTACGGTATGTCTTTTTTTTACCCATAACACACAAAAAAAAGTATATATATAGTGGTCCTCAAAGGTCATCATGATAAAAGCTTCATTTTGTTGAATAGTGGTTTCTAACATTCGAACGTCAATGCATTCACCTTGGTAATAGTTTTGTAAAAATGAAAAAGTTCTTTATTTATTGCCATTACTCCAAATCCGTCTGATACTATAGTTGAGCTGGCACCAGTTCTCGCTATACCAGATGTTACTTTGAGGTTCAATATTAGTGAGATTGAACACTATATTGCGGGTTTAAACTCTAAAAAAGCTCCATGCGCTGACAAAATAAGCAATAAAATGCTCTTAGAGCTACCCTATACTGCAAAACGGATAATTCGCTGATTACCATGATACCTAAACCAGGCAAAGATCATACGAAGGTGGAGTCCTATAGGCCTATAAGCCTATTGTCTAACATGTCAAAACTATTTGAAAAGCTACTTATGAGTAAGCTAACACCCATACTGAATCGTTCTGGATGCATTCAGTTTTAGCAGACAACATAGCACGATTGAACAAACACATAGACTCGTGAACGTGGTTAGAACAACCTTCGAAGAAAAGAAATATTGTTCTGCGTTCTTCATCGATGTTTCTCAGGCATTTGATAAAGTATGGCACGAAGGTTTAATACATAAACTAAAGCAAAACCTACCCGAAAACATCCTTAAAATTTTAGAAAGCTACTTAACTGAGCGAAATTTTTTTGTTAAAGAAGGTAATTTTCTAAGCCCTCCGCAACCCATTGAAGCCGGAGTTCCTCAAGGCAGCATCCTCGGTCCTGTATTATATCTGATAAATGCCTCCGACTTGCCGGTAAGCAGTAACATACACATATCAACATTTGCTGATGATACAGCTTTTCTAAGTATTCACAAAAGCCATCAAGAAGCCACCCGCAAACTGCTAGATTATATACCCCAGTTGGAACAATGGCTAAAACAATGGCGGATAAAAATTAACGAACAAAAATGTCTACACATTACTTTTACATAGTGCAAAGAAACCTGCCCACCTATACAAATAAATAACCAAACTATACCTCAATACACTGAAGTAAAATATCTCGGTGTTCATCTTGATCGTCGTCTAACATGGATGTCACACATAGATGCAAAGGTGACCCAAATGAAATTGACAAGCAGCTCAAATGAATTGGCTCATTGGAAGGAACTCTACTCTAAGCCTAGATTGTAAACTTCTTCTATACAACTCCATTATAAAACCAATATGGTCCTACGGAATCCAGTTATGGGGCACTGCCTCGGCATCAAATGTAGAAAAAATTCAAAGGCAACAAAATTAAATACTCCGTACGATTACAGCAGCTCTATGGTGAACAAGCGAATTCATAAAGACCTAGATGTGCCGCTGGTTAAGATAGTGTTTTCTAAACACGTGACAAGCTGCATAAAAAAACTTGAGTTGCACCCAAATCCCCTAGCCCGAAACATCATTAACTATAGAGGCCACACTCGGCTGAGAAGGAGGGACACTCTTGCTCTCAGCCGAACACGAGAGACGTAAACAACCAAATAACCAACCGCTGAAGCAAATATTTTTGTCTGGCACTGGCTGGACTTAAAAAATAAAAATTTTAGAGTGTTAAGATTTGATTACTTATTCTTAGTTCAATTTTATTGAAGATACAATAAATAAATATAACCGAAATGAAAAAATTTATTGCCAAAGAAAATTTAACTTAAAAGATGTTTACTTCCTAAGAAGAAAATATGGGATAGCCAAATGTAGCTCACCTCCATGTTCTTTAAAAGAAATATATGTGACCATCATGTGGGCACTTTTATGATCGTTTTTTATCTAAATCTCCCCACTGTGCACCATATGTACGTATCGTACTCATTCATGGTTTGAGCCCAACAATCATATTCATATACGTAATTCTATCCATGTTAATATCCATATAAATAGAATTTTTAAATTAACACATTACTTTATTAATTTAATGTTAAATTGTGTGAACAAAAAAAAAATTTGCAACATTTCATTTTAATTATACATCAGCATGATCTTCATTATCAGCAGCTACTCATCGATTGAATTAATCAATAAAATTGAGAAAAAAAATGTATGTGTAAATTTAAGGAAACAAGAACGAACGAAATAAAAAGTAAATAAATATATTTAAATTGAAGAAAACTTCAATATAAGATAAATTAAATCTACCGCTCAAGTTAAATCAGTTAAATAAATATTTATTTATATATTTTCTTATTTTCTGTGGATGGTTTGTTTTCATAAATGCTTTTGACTTATTTTTAAATAAATTTTCTTTTCTGTTTGAATTTTTTGGTAATATATTTAACACTTGTATACTAATTGAATTGAGTTTAACAATTGAATTGAGTTTATCGTGACTTTGTCTGAAAACTTGCATTGTGTGTATAGACTGGTCCAAAATGTGTAAAAACGTTAAAATTATGGTCTCCACAAGGCTACCCAAAAGTTGGGATTGCTGCTTACAGTGTTCGAAATAAAGAGATTACTGTTTCTTAAAGCATTTTTATTCGCTTTACTTTAACTTTAGATGTAATGGAATCAGTGATGCACAGCAAAATGTAGAAAAAGCATTAAAAACCGCGATTTCAACACCAAAAATGCCTAAAAAGCACTAAGCGTTTTTTTTTTCTTCTTAATTTTAAGTGGTGCATATAAAAGTTTTTTTTATTGAATGGTATAACTGCAATTAAAAATTATATTGAAACTTATGCCAGCGACCGAAAAAAATCTCCACTCGGTGTATTTCAGCATACCATAATAATAATTTGGCAATTCAAAGAAGTGCCATCCTATTTTTCATATATTATTTTATGCATGCATAAATATTTATTTAAAATTTTCAAACAAAAAATTTATAAAATTTTACACATTTAAAAAAATTTTATTTCATATTCTATAATTTTCTTTCAAATTTTGATGTTTAAAATAAAATAATTTAAAATAAAATGTATAAAATAAATAAACAAAAGTTTTTGTGAAAAATAAAAGTATAAGAGACATCGCAATTTAATACGTGCCGATTTTAAAATGAACTTTTCGGGAAAAATAAAAAAATTATTACTGTTCTGAGACATAAACTGATCAAAGTATCAAGTACTATTTAAATACAAAATACGGGATAGAACAATATGCAAGCTCGCTTTGAATTGCCCAAATTTTTTGTTAACGAGTTATAAAATTCATTAAAAAAAAAGAAATCTGCCTGAAAATAGTCAAATTTCAACCTTTAATAACTTTTGAACGTTGAGACTTACAAAAAAATTGTACGAGACCTTTTTTGTAGAGAATTTAATTTCCTACAAATATATGGGACAAGATATTTTTTTCCAAATAGTAAATACCGAGATATGAATTTTTCTTTCTAATAATAACGAAAAAATAAAAACCTAAGAGGCGGAGGACCTTCCTATTAAAATTAAGAGCTTATACTTGGAGAGAATTATTTTGAGGTGTCTACCAACCTATTTTTCAGAGTATAAAGTGAAAAAAAAACAAAAATAAATTTTTTGGCGCACCCTAATAAATATTGAATTTAAACGAACACACATACTGCTTAAGCCTTTTTCGGCTTTTCTGCAGAAACACCCAGGGTCTTGGCTGGAATCGAACCTGAGACTCCTGGCTAATAGTCTAGCGCACTATCCACTACACTACGGGGGTACCCAACTCCCCTTAAAATGAATCCTAGATGTAAACTTTCAAATGCCGATGCACATATACACTAAAAAAAATTACATATGTGACTTGCTCCATGAAAAGTGACCTCTGCGCCGAAAAGAAGTTATTGAGAAGAACGCGTTTAAAAAAAGCGCTTCGTTTTTCCGTGTTTTGCGCATGGTTATGCATCTGGCGATGTATTTCGACTCTCTGGTACTTTGTACGATGTTCACTATGCAGTGTTGCCTCTATGAAAAATATTTCTAACAGTTAAAAACCTATTATTATTATTAATTAATTTCAGGTTAAAATAAATCTTAATTAACGTAAGAAAATGTGTCTGGAAGACGAATTTAAGAGTGTTGAAGAACAATACTTCAGCGATTGTTTGGAAGAATGTTTACCTATAGTCAGTGATGAGTCGGATGCATTCTCATCGCCAGAAGTTTCAGAAGCGCTGCAATTATATCTTCAAGATATTGAGAAAGAGCAAACTTTATCGCAGTTTTTAGAAAAACCTTGCTGTACGAATGCATGCAATACTGTAATTCCGGAAGAACGAATTGTTTTTGCAAGAAATAACTTTTTGGAATTACAGAAAGATGAACAAGATTTAGTTATTCTAAGACAAATTCAGTCTGGTCCCTTTGCCAAATTCAGTCTGGTAAAGGGCATGACGATCACATCACATTTTTAAATTTTTTCATTAATTATGTTCATCTTTACAGGTGATTTGTAAAAAAACTAAAAGACATAGAAACTTTCGGTTTGCGGCATTTGAAAGAACGTTTTTTTCCTATAAGAATCACTCAAAAAGTAAAAAAAAAATTTTCGGTGCAGAGGTCCCTTTTCGTGGAGCAGGTCACATATACTAAAATTCTGTAAAAAAAAATTCTAAGTTTAAGTAAAAAATTTTCCCAAATTTAAGTAAATGTTTCTAACTTTGAGTAAATTTTTACTAAAATCTAGTAAAATGTATTTGATATGAGTAAAAAACAAATAGTTCATATCCTTAAAAATAGTTCACTTAAGAAGTGTAAAACGCTATTCTCAATTTGAGTTCATACTTCTTCTTAATATTAGGAAATTTTCCTAGAATTTAAGAAAAAAATTTCTAAAAATTATTTTTTGTTAATAGCCTACAAATTTTTAGGAAAAGTTTCCTTAAAACTAGTTCAGATAAAATTAAAGACGAAACAGTAAAAAACTTCTGCGACTGAGTAAAAATTTTCTTTTCTTATAGGAAGTAATGTACTAAAATAAAGGAAAATTTTTCTTAAAAATAGTTCAGATAAATAAAAAAAAACTAAACAGAATTACAAATTTGGACTAGTGAAAAAATACTTAATTTTATAAAAATGTTTACCAGTTTTAAGTACTTTTGAACTAAATTATAGGATATATTATTTCAGAAATATTTTTTAGATAAATGAAAAGATATATGTGACGCGCAAAATAGAAAGGGACCTAAGGGTAAAAACCGGGTTTGTTCAGGAGAGCCATTTTAAAGATATAAATACGTGTATCTTTGGTGTACCATCACTGAGCGTGTTGGTATTGGTCTCATTTGAAAGCGACACATCTCATGACGTCAGGAACGTGTTGGACAACCTTGAAAACGCGCGTAGGTCGTCCCTACCTTTTGTTTTGTATAGTTGGTTTTTACTGTTTTCTACCTAGCGAGCTGTTTCCATGAGTTTGACATCAATTTTGCTCGCGTTTTTTCGAATCCAGGTTTATTTTCTGAAATTATTAATTGTGAATTATAATAAATACTCATTTATAATTCTTTTAAATCGTAAATATCACTCTGTTAGTACGAAAATTTTTTCACATAACCTTGTTATGTTATTCGCGCAAATAATTTAAAACTAATAACATTCTTACTGACTGTTTTAGGATGAAATGGTGGACGAATTCGAAGAAGTAGAAGTAGCGTCTTCAATTTCATAAAACGCGCATATCTCTGGGAGTGAACACTTTTGGGGCATGGGATCGGTCTCGTTCGATGCTCAGATGTTGTCCACATCAAAAAAAAGTGAAAATTGATTTTTTTACCCTTAGGTCCCTTTCTCTATGCGCTGTCACATATAGGTTTTGTTAGCTTTTAGGAAAAGTTTTATTAAAATCTAAGAAAATATTTTGTAAATAAAATAAAACTGTAAAACACAATCGTTTCAATGCTTATGCAGAGTGTCCTGTTAGAATAGTGCTAGTCTATCAGCCGGAAGGTTGCTGGTTCAATACTTGCCTCCTCCATAGGTAATTAAAATGTATGTTTGGTAAGTTAATTATGATTATAATATGTAAATTAATCTCAAATGGTATAGAATTTAAATAAAAATAAGTACTAGAATTAAAGACATATTGTACTTGAACTTAAGAAAAATTTACTTAATTTGAGGACATATGCAAAAACAAGTACTAGAATTAAGGACATATTGAACTTGAACTTAGGAAAAATTTACTTAATTTGATGACATATGCAAAAACAACTTTGGAAAATTTACAAAATTTGAGATCAGAGATGCAAGACATTTTTTCTCCAAACTCCGCATTTTATAGAAAAGTTTTACTTAATTTTAGTAAAATTTTGCTGAAACACAGCAAAATACTTACTATAAACTAGTTCATTATGTATCTATAGATTTTTATAAATTAAGTAAAAATTTTCCTAGAATAAAGTTTATATCAGATAAATCATGAACTAACTTGCAGTAAATATTTCACTGTGTTCAAGTATAATTTTAATAAAATTAGCATCAAATATACTTCCCAACATCAAGGAAATTTGTACTAAATTCTTGGAAAAAGTGGCTTTGGCGCCATACGACAACATTTTTGAACTCAAATTTAGTAAATTTTCTTCAGATTTAGTTCATTTTTTTAGTGTATATTTGTTTGGTGGCCTCTATCAGAATCAGTCGTTAGAACCTTGTTATTTGAAAAAAAAGGATTTCATTTTGTTGTACATTGTAAATATGTATTCGCAATTTTTGGCAATAATTATATGATTTCAATTAATTATGAACAAAATCAATATTTATTCATCGATTTTTATGAAATAAAACCTATATTTTTGTAGTATAAGTGAGTTTATGATCAGTTAATAAAAATAGTAAGTTTTGGCATTTTTGATTTTTTATGAATTTTTAAAAAATAAAAATTTTCCAATTTTGCATAAAAAAATATATATTTTTCATCATTGCGGCCTGAATAATTCCGAAACCATTAAGTATATAAAAAATAATGTTAGAACGGCTTAAAGGTAATTTCAAGTTTTAAGTGCTTTTTGTATCAAAATTGGACGAAGCATCCCTTCCTAAGTTATGATGAAAAAAATTTAAAAAAAACTATCCATAGAATTATAAATTTAGGCTGCTTTCGTAGTTAGCAAAATATAGTGGTGATCAAATGTCTTGACAAAAGCTTCATTTTGTTGCATAGTGTTATCAACCAAATCACGTGGGATAGCAAAAACACGTTCCAAATTTAGACAAACTCCATCGGTAGAAAAATACACTTAAAATAAAATGGTGGGTAAATCCAACCAATTTAAATAGTTAACCTACTGTTAATGTAAATTCTTGTTGCAAGTTTTATGAAATAACAATTTACATTTTGGTTAAAATCTTTTTAAAATTGTAAGTAATTTCATGTCTATGGTTACTTTGTGTAAAGGGGTCCGTTTAATAAACATGATCACCTAAGTTCAAGACCGAAATATTACATTTTACTGAATTGTAAGAAATAAATTTGGGAAAAACAACGTTTCAAAATTAAAATTATTTTTGATGGTTAAACTTTCTAATTTAATTGTTAAAAATTTTTGTGGTTAAAATTACCAGTTTTTATGGTAAAAATTACCAATTTAAAATAATAACAACGAAAATCTAAATTGATTATTAGGCTAAGGTTCGTAACGTTATATTCAGAAAGAATTGGGTATGATTAATATTCCAAGGAACAATGGAAAAATTAACATCAACTTAATTTTTCAACGTACGCAGCAGAACAGAGTAGCGCCACTTTCGGAAGCCGCTACACTTCCATCGTCAGTGCTCACGTATATTTGCTATCACCACTTGTCAGGTGGCTCTGTTGAATGTGATTTTAATTCTTATATATACAACTTTTAATTTTCTGTGGATTTAAAAAAATCTTTAAATCTTTTATGAAATTTTTAATTTTTAGGCTTGAACTCTTATGATATCTCTGAAACTAATGGGCAAATTTAGAAACAATGTTCGCTCGACTTAAAGATAATTTTGTTGTCAAATTTTGGATTTTCTTTTTTACTGAATAGGGTAAACCCTCCTCCAGTTGTATTAATTAGTATATGTCGTAAAAGTGTCTTATTTTTTGAACATAACTGTGTATCTCGAAAACTATAGCTGATAAAAAATTAGAGTGCCGATTCGTATTCAGCGTCCAAATAATTAAAGAAATAACTTCAAGTTCAAGGGAATGAAAAAGTGTCCCCCTTTTGGTCTAATCGTGCAGCATATCGGTAAATAAAACTATGTGATCTTTACATTTGAGTTGTAGGGTAGTTCAGCAACTTTGTAAAAAATGTTAGGGCAAACATTTTTCTGAAACGTTTTAACCCTCTACCCCTTCGTTTCATGGGTCTTTTTGTATATTTCTTAAAAAAGGGACAAAAAACTCCCCATCAGCGGTGATATAGGGGGAACAAGTTTTCTAGAAAAAAGTTTCTCGTGGTCTTGTACATAAAAAATGAACACATCTTATACCTTAAACGTAAGGCTTACAAGTACGAAATGTGCATAAGTACAAAATTAACCCTTAAACACATTTAAAGCTTTGAATAATTTCTAGCGTCCGAGCTAATTCCAGAGCTTGGGTTTCTTTAAAGACCTTTAGTAGAATTTTATGGCGAATATTTTTGTAGAATATTTCAGCCTCCTATATCGCCGCTGAAGCGGAGTTTGTTGCCCACTTTTTCAGACACGTGCAAAAAGACCCATAAAGCGAAGAGTTAGAGTGTTAAAATGTTCCAGCAAAATATTTCTCGTGGTATTTTATATAAAAGTGCTAAACACATCATATACCTTACAAAAATTAAAAAATGTCCTATGCCGAGTAGTAATTGGGAATAAGTAAGTGAAGTTAACCCTTAAACATAGTTTAAGTTTTCAATGATTTCTGGTGTACACGTTGAGTATGGAGCTTCGTTGTCCTTAAAGGTCTATAGTAAAATTTTATGGCCAACATTTTTGTAGAATGTGATTTTTTTTTAATTCTTATATATACAACTTTTTCGTGAAAATTGAATACGAGAATTAAATCACTCTCAAGCTGATATTAAAGTGCATTTTCCCAGCGTTGCCATCGTTGCGTCGTGGCGCTACTCTGTTCTGCTGTGTACGTTGAAAAATTAAGTTGATGTTAATTTTTCCATTGTTCCTTGGAATATTAATCATACCCAATTCTTTCTGAATATAACGTTACGAACCTTAGCCTAATAATCAATTTAGATTCACAAAGCAAATACGTTCGAAATAATCATATTATTAAACAACGAAAATAGTTATTTTACCAAAACTTCTGTATTTAAGTCAAGCAAGTCACCAAATCATGTCTATGCATACTTTGTGCTATCGTTATTTATCAAGATGACTTATCTGAGATGGTAAAGAGGTCCGGTTTATAAATAAGGATAAACTTGTGAGAACCTAAGTTCAAGAACAAAAAATTACAAACAATTTTTTTATTTTTTTTTAACAACACACTTACTGCTTAAGCCGTGTCAGGCATTTAACCTGGACCTTCCGGTTAGTAGTTTAATACACTATCAACTAAACTACAATTCCATTGGTTGATTTTTACTGTATTTTATGGGTTGGCGCGATTCTGACCTACGAAATTGGTTAGATTTACCAATATTTTATTTTGAGTATAACAATCAGGAAATTTTTACTTTTTCGGTCAAAAATATCAGTCAAAATATTATCGATTCCTGATGATACCCGATAAATTATCTTTATTGTTAAACAAAATCTTTATTCCATTAAATAAAGAAAATAATCGAAAAATCTTTATTTAAATCACCACATTAGGTGATATCAATTTCGCTTATAATTCTTTGTTGTTTTTTTTTCGGTAATAAACAATAAATAAAATTAGAACATTAAACCTCAGTTTCAATTTCATATTTTACATGCAATTTAAATTTTTTTGGCAATTAATATTAATCACGTTGTCATTATTAAAATAATATAAAACTACAGAATACAAAACCACTTTGGGGCTATTCACATGTTACGTAACGCTATTTTTGGAGTTTTTATACCCCCCTCCGTAACGCTTTTTGTAAAATTTTCAGTATAAATTATTTAATCCGTAACAAATTCTAAACTCCCCCCCCCCTGCCACCCCTAGAGCGTTACGTAATATGTGAATAGCCCCTTTTGCTCTTGCAACTGTTTCTGTTTCTGCTTGCGAAATTGAAATCTTATACTTTTAATCTGCGGGTAAGAAACTTGTATGTTCCTTAAAATGTATACATATTTACTATAGTGCGATAATTACATATTTGTTTGCAAATGTGTACAAAATATAAACATACTCGTCGTACTACATATTTCCTTTAAGGACTATTTGTTCTCCATGTCTCTTAATTAGTTAGCGGGGTTTAACAAAGTTTCAATTACGAGTACCTTAGGGAAATTCTATACTAAATTACAAGTAACCCACAACGACCGCATAAAATATTCTACACTTGAATTTCTCTAAAAATGGCACGAAAAAGACAATAAATGACAAAAAATAAGTATTCTTTGTTAAGGATAATGTAATATTATAGTTTAATTTCCTGTTACGATTAAATTTGATTTCTCTTTTTGAGGATAAACTATTTGAGGATTTAATGCATTTATTTTTAATGAGAAAAAAATGTAATAAAAATGGGGGAAATTACAGGATGTGCAAGCATAGTTTGTCATTTTGTTTTCTATATAAAAGGACAAAAGTTAGTGCGAACATTTCCTTCAAAAAGAAATTAATATAAATGAGAAAAATACTGCTAGAAGGTTTCATAACGACCTCCTACAACAATTTATTTTCAATTTTGTTGTTTTATGTACAGAAAAAATTTTCAAACAAACGTTTGTTTGAAATAAAATTTATTTTCAGTACATATTTTTCACTGTAAAAGCAAATTTTTTGTTTGAGTTTTATTTCGGACATACACAAACTGTTTGACAATTTCCTAAAGAAATTCTAATTTCCTACATGAGTTTTTTTATATTTAAACATGTTTGCCCATTTACAAGCCTTGAATTCAAATTATAAGCCCAATTATGAATATCTGCAGGGAATTTTTCTCTTGATATTTATTTGTTCTCGAGAAACCTTCGGAGAGAGAAAAATCTGGATCAGCTGTTTTATGTTTACATTTTATTCTGAACGGAAGCAAGTGTTCAATAATAAAAAAACTTTAAAATTTTTTATGTTTTTAGTGACAACAAGCTTGTGTATTAAGGCCCAACTGTAATATGCATAAGCTAGCTTAAGGTAATGTCAAAAGTCGACGAAAAGCCTGTCTAATACTTAAGAAAATTAGAGAACACTTTTAGCTGACTATATTGAACTTACATGAATGTATGTACTGTATGCAAAGCATAGAATAACATAGATGCCTGACTGGTTGCAAATAGTTGTCAGAAACCTAAGTCGGTTGTCAAAAAAACCTAAGTCTAAGAATGTATTAGTAGAACATTTTCTATTAGTATTGGTTTAAATAAAAATTTCCCCACAGCACCAAACCATACTTAGTTGTACAAAAAGTATTTTACAAAATTTATAATTTTTAAAACATGAATTTTTAGTTATTATATACAATTAATTTTACATTAATTGATGAAAAAAGTATTAATTTAGAATCATTTTAAATACATTTAAGCTCAAAATGTAGATTTGCAAAAAAAAATTTTTCAATTTTTCTGTTTGGTACTAAAAATATTTACCCCAAATAGTAACAAAAATGCAATACTGTTGAATGAAAAAAAGGGTTGAAAACTTCGATAAATTTCAACACACAAATGTCAACAAAATTAAAAAAATAATTTAAAATTACAGCAAAAAGAAACATAAAATTTATACCAAACAAATAAAAAAATTAAATAAATTGAAAAAAGTGTTTGTATGTGCCGCGTTTTCAAGTGCAAAAATTACGCTCTGTGATGTGTGTTGAATTGCCTCGCTCAAGTTTGTTGAATACACAAGACCTATACGTGTAAGAGAGTTGTCAATTTTTTATAGACAGGCCGAGAGTTGGAAATCTACGTATTTATCTATGATGCAAAGTTCGTATTCATACACCCTCAATTAAAAAAACACCGCCTTGTAATAAATAAAATTACTTAAATTGATTGTTTATTGCAAGATTATGTATATAGAGGTTATATTTAACACATCATTTAAATAAAAATACATTTCATTAAAATTTTTTTAAAGAAAAGCTGAGTTTACTAATTTTAAAAAACAAAATTCATATTCGTAAACAAAATTTTTTTTAAAAAATCAGATTAGGAACTGATGCAATTACAAAAGAAAAAAAAAGCCTTTTTTATACTAAAACTAGTTTTTAAAATAAATTTTTTGGATTATTTTTGTGTACGAATATAAACTTTGTTTCTTAACAATATCTAGTGAATTCCGCTATTTTCTATAAACTTATTGAACGAACTGTCGTTTTTAATTATTTGGTTTGTTCAATAGAGCCTCTATAAATAAATTCGCACAAGAAAAATAATAACATTACCCATAGTGCACCTCAAAGACTTTCTTTTCTTTTATTTCAAAAATTTATTAATCTGGAGACCGATATTTTCTTAGCTGTTGCCGATGAGGCTTAAATAGAAGCTTCCAAGTTGGCGAAACGTCCTTAGCGTTTTGGACCATATGCTGTATCTTGTCATAATGATTCAACACAAGAGCGTAATCTTAGACCATTTATATAGCTAAATTGTCCGAATTTGTTGTACAAAATTAACTGCTAACTTCACGTTCCCCATAAAAAAATAGCTATTTATCTACCTCATTTTATCTTATTGTAGGCTAACCTCATAATATCGAGTCGTAACCGCATGGAAATTATGGGCAGTGCCACGCCTATTTTGTAGTCGGTCTTTTTTTGTTGCAAGAATTATGAAGCCAACAAAAAATAGCATTCGTTACGAATGAGATACTTTATACAGAAAATTTTGTAAATAGGGTTACGAGGGGCGGTATAAAACCACCGAAAAAAGCGTTACGTAATATGTGAATGGGTCCTAACACATTTAAAGCATGCTCTCTTTCTACATTTCTCACTTATTGCATGGAGGAGAGAGATTTATAATAAAACACTATTTGTTTTGCCTGTAGTTTAACGATGGTACAATTGAGTGACGCAATAAAACCAAGAGACATGATTTTAGAACATTTTCGATGCTCTGAAAGAAGTGCTGTTTTATGTCAAAAACAAGAGCTCCCAAGTGGGACATCGCCAGCAAAAATCATGCCTGTTCGAAACGCTTTTCGAAGCAGGAAAAACAACAACAACCAGCTACTCTCGCTTACAAACCTGCTTCGGCCGAAGCAGTAGTTTATGCTGAGACACGACTCAATAGGAGAATTTATATGAAAACCAAAAAAGAAAATTTCACATATAATTTGTATGAGTTTTGATTTATTACATATAATATAAAAGTATGTGTAGATATTTATGTTTTTCATCTTCAATGATTTAGAAAGTTTTTCAGCTTTTAATAAATATTTTTCCAGGTCTAATTAGGTTAACACAGCTGTCTGTTCTGTTTTATATATTCAAATAAACTTTTAATTTTTCGTCAGCAACAGACGGAAGAATGCTTACGAGCAATATTTGTATGTATGGAGATGTTGTTGGACAAACATTTAACGTTTTGTATTATTTAATTATACGACTGATAAATTGTATTCTCTTTTATTGGTTCATTAATCTAATTTTTTAAACTGTGAAAAGTAAAAGTGCGTCATATACTACATACACACATACATACATACGTATAACTTTTTACATGTTTTCTTATTAGTCATTTTTATTAAAGACTGTTGTGATCTTCAGTATGGCTGCACAATTTCAAAATGCAGCAAGTGCCAAATTTTTCGAAATTCATATATTTTTTTTTGTATTTTTAGGTTCTGTAAAGTCTTATCCACATGATTCGATATAAATTTCAGGCAAAATTAATTTCTTGTTTCATACAATATTTGCCTAATCCACATTGAAATTTATCATAATTATATTTTTGGCTGTTACAAACAAAGCCTTTAGATTTTCGCCAAAACTTCAACTAAACAGGATGTAATTTCGAAGTGGAATCTTTAAGGCTTAAAGGCAAACACATTAGCAAATGTTAATCAAACCATCGGACTGATTTTATGAAGACTTTTCAGTCCGCTATACGAGTATTGCTGTTTAAGTAGAGTTTTTTTCGCTTTATCAAGAAAGGGGCAAAAACGACCTCTACAGCGAAGATTTATAGGGTTAAAATGTTGCACAAAAATGTTCCCTGTAGTATTTTACATTAAAGTGCTCAATACACCTCATGCCTAAAATGTAATGATTACAAGATTCCCTATGCCGATTCACTATAACAATGTGGAAAAGAGGGGAGCTTTAACTCGTTCTAAAATGAATCCCAGGTGTAAACTTTCAAAACGCCGAAAGACATATCTCTTTTAGTTTTTTTTTTATAAATTCTTTCAACTTGGTATTGTAAATCACGAAATATTTTTTAAGAATTTTTGTAACACTTAGCTAAATTTATTAAAATTGATCTATATTTGTTGAAGCTACGATATATACAAGGTTTTTAATAGTCGATTTTATAGCCTGTAGCTCGTCGTGTATTTCAACGCAGTGATCTAGAATTTAACTAGTTGAAAGCTTCAGTCCTACGCTATGATTTTTTCGTGCATCGTTTTGTAATCAGATCAGTAGTTTCAAAGATACAGATTTAATACCACTATTTTCGCAATCTTCCCCACTGAGTGGAGTTAAGGTGGGCACTGAAGTTAATCTTAGACACATCTATTCTGTACTGGGTCGACTAGTTCCGAAATAACCTTTGAAGTACATTTAAAGTTTACTAAAACTTTCGTTCTTCACTGTAAAATTTCTGTTTTTATTTTTATTGTTTTTGTTTGTTGATCATTCATACATTCTTATTACATTTGTACATAAGTATATAAGTTTACATATGTCTGTATGAATGTATGTATGTATATGAATTTTATATTAATTGACCACAGCTGTCACAACAGTTTTTTAACCTCTAAAATTGAGTTATTGTATTTTTTGAAGATAAACTGATTAAACTTGCCAGTAGGTCATGTATTCTTTGATAACAAATAAAATTGTGAAAGTACATTAATAAATGATGAATGTACCAAATAGCACCTTCATGTATACAATCTAAATTGTAAAAATTACATTTCATTTCTATGTAGTGGGATATCTCTAGAATTTACCCTCTTCCATAATAACCACTAATCTTCTCAATAAATTTTGCTAAAATTTAAATTTTAAAACTCATTACCCTTCCCTAATGACCACTAATCTTCTCAAGAAAACATTATTTATTTTAAAAGCATTTTTTGTATTATATTAAATATTCTTAGAGTGCCCTATTATTATAATTTCATAAGCATCTCTTGGACGATATTTTCCATAAACTTATTAGTATGGACCTGTTCCCAATTCCTCGATTTGGCCTCCTAAATTAATTTCATAAAATTTTGCTACGTCTATAAAGTGTTTAACAGTGATCTGTTAACTGCAAAAATGACTCTGCTAAAAAGTTTGGTTTTTGTCTTCGCTAGTTAAATTTAAATTTATCTTCACACACATTATTATGTATGGATAATCATGCTTGGAAATATATAAATATACATATATCGAAATATCGATATTTTTATTCGATATATGTTGATGCCGATCGATATTTAAAAATATATCGACATATATATTTTTCATTTGCCCATCTCTAATATGTATATATATAATTTTTTTGTAAATATCGGTATATCGATTTTTTACCATCCCTAGTTCTAACCATACAATATTGGTACTATTTGTAAGCTTCTTGTTATATATTTAGCTTCGTTTTATCTACTTCTAATCGGTGTACGAAATACTTTAACATTGAGATCCGTTTTAGCTCCTTACTTTCTTAATGGGGCAATAATAATTTGTGCTGGTAATGAGCGGCTTTCCATTTTTCTCCTCAAGGCTAAACATTTTGTTGCAAGGAGTGATCTAAAAACATATTTTGGAGCTATTCATAGTTTTTGCAAATCCATCCATTGCTTTGTAAGTCCATTCAAAATCCTTTTTTTATTCTTTGCCCAGATACATCTGAATGATTTCCAGGAGCGATTGTTGAGTCGATTGTAAATAGTTTTTATTACTAAACCTAGATGGGTGGACATTTGACATCCTTAGTGTTATTCATGACTAAAAATGACCAAATAATATAAATTAAACCCAAAACTCTTGAATGGAAGAAATACTTTTGTTTCTATTATTTTTTCCATCATCCGGGTGATTGTTTATGATAGCATCAAACGGCATAGCAAATCATTTAGCAATGGAAGCATCCAGAGTAGAGACAGCCTTATCCAGTTTATCCACCTGCTCATTGATAAGGAAGTTGCTTTGCGCGGGAACCCAGATAAGAGTAACGTCATTTTGACTATTTAACCTGGACAGCACATCCTTTCACTGGCAAACTAAAGCTAGCTGTCAATCTGCCTCTGGCCGCTTCTCTTGTAGCCAATATGTCAGCCTGAAATAAGCTTGCTCCATCAGGAAGACGCAAGGAGTTTCGTACTCCAAAATCAGCCGAAAATACTCTAGAGCCAATAGCGCACATCATCTTTGATACATCAGTCTACACCCTGAAATCATATTCTCTTTCTATATCACCTACCTTCCATTCCTGCCTGGGTGGAAGTAAGACTTTGAAAGTGCTTGAAAGTCCAGTTGAGGCACCATGAACCATGAGATTAACTGTCTTGCCAAGTTTGGTATAAGAGGGTGGCAGGTCCAAAATCAATACTTATTTTTGTTTGATTTTATATGAATTTAGTCAATTATGAAAAGAATGAATATTTGTGAGAAAAAATGTTTTACAAAAGTGTGTCTGTTCAATTTCTATATTTAGTAATATCTCTTATGAAAACATGAAACGGCGGAAGGCGTATTAAAAAAATGTATTTTCATCGATATTTTAAATTTCAAGGAAATGCGTAACTACGCCAATTCATATTAAATAAATTCCTTAACAGAAGTGCAATTTAAATTTTATTTTGTCTTAAAAATACCTACATTGCCATTAAAATTCAAAACCATGATTTCCAAATAAAAAGTGTTATTTGTATGAATCCAATTTGAATGTATTAATTTTTAGAATGTATGTAGGTATGTATGTACATATTTGTGGAAATAATTTAAAACGTTTTGAGACAATTTTACTGTGAATAAAACAAAACTAAGCTAATATACATACGTGCATACACATATGTATGGAGGTAATTCGCAAGTGATTTCAAATAGGTAATTTAAAATAAAAATCTGGAATTCATATTAAAATTTATTTTAAAATTAAAGATTACATACCTACCTAGTGTATTTAGATGTCGTTAGAAATTATCGTTACGTACTTTTTTCCACTTCCTCTTCTATTGCTTACCACTTCAATTTATTTATTTTATTTTTTTCGTCGGTATGTAAATATCTGACGTTAAAGAAAGTGATGCTAAAAACAACAACAAGACATATAAAATCTTTTAAATCAAAAAGTCATTAACACTTCACAAATCTTATTACGTTTATGATATGATTACCGCTGGGCTGACCGACAAATTGATGGACCGGCTAAACAAACGCTAAGCACACGTACAAAGCGACATATTACGCGAACGGGGGAGAGACCAACCGTTGCGTTTGCACAGCAAGTATGTAGTAGTAAAAGGTAATTGAATCAAAAAAAACATCAAACAACAACAACGACAAAAAATGTAAACAAATAATTAACAGCGGCAGCCGCAGCAGTAGCACACATTATTTTCATCCATTCATCATCATATATCTACGCGATGGCATGAATTCCAAGCATCTATTTACTTTTCATCTAGCATATATGTACTAGCTAGTGGAGAATATAAATTCTTGCAAAAATCACATAAATATTTTTTCTCAACTCACGATTCTATTAGATGGAGATAGATTTACTCGCGTGCGAAAACGTTTTATCACTCAATTCAACTTGTATTTATTTTGCTACACACAAATTTAAAATACACACACCATCACAACTAGTAGAGTATGCAAAATCTGTACTAAAATAAATAAAAAAGCGCCAGCAAAATTTAATTTTGTGTGATGATACTATTCGTACTTTTCTTTTAAGAACACTCGCAAACCAAAAAATGAACTGTTTAACTCAGAGGCCGGCAAGCAACTAAAAGTTTTGTGTTGTGTAAATTTTTTATACTTTGTGTAATTTGTTGCTGTTCAAGCTCCAGACGGATTTCCTGTGTGTCTGGTTGGACAGCCAAAACACATTGTTATATTCAGGCACAATCAGTGTAGCCAGATAAATGATATCATAAGTTTACATTCTGAAATTCTAAATCTCCCAAATAAAGGCCAATATGTGGGTGGGTCTGCCCCAATAATAGATTTGGAATTTTACATTTATTTCTACATGGAAAAATTATGTTTTATTCACATATTACGTAACACGCAGGGAAGGGAATAAAGGGATATCTCCCTAAAAGAAATTGTACAAAATGGTGTGTTTCTTAGGAATGAGCCAACGTAGACGAGAAAAAGTGGAAGGGGGTAAGGTAGTTCTCTACAATTGCCCATAGTTGGATATTGTAACATTTTAAGTACGAACGAGGTGTTCCCAGTTATTGTATTTGTTAGAAATTTGGATTCTCTAAGGGATGTTCATATTTTTTAGGAAGAAGTCAACGTAGGTCATTAAAAGTGAAGGGAGTTTGAGGGCGTGCTAAGCTGGCTAAAAAAGTTAGCCAAATAAAATAACTGATTAACCGGCTTAGCTGGATTAACCTGCTAATTTATGTAGTTAACTTTGCTTTTCCGAACAAATTGTACAGCTCTAATAATTGTCCATAGTTATTTTTTTTTTAAGTTTGAGTTGGAATGAGTTCCTAGTTTTACAATTTGCTATAAATTTGGATTCTCTAAGACTATTATTATTTATTATTAATTGCTTTTGCGCCATATCGTGGGCGCATAGTGCCAATACAAAATTATTCCAATCATTTCGATTTGAGCTAAGGGTTTTTATCCTATTCCATGATAAATTTCCTGGATGTAGACTAATCTCATCTCGCGGTCTACCACGCCTTCTACTGCCTTGAGGGTTCCAGTCAAATGCTTCCCTGCAGATGTCAATAGCTGGTTTGCGTAGGACATGGCCAATCCATTTCCACTTCCTTTGCCTATGAACTCAACGTTTGAAATCCAGTTGTCAGGCCACCAGATTCGTAGTATATAACGCATTGATCTATTAATAAAATCTTGTAGTTTGTTATTAATTTCAGTGGAGGTTAGTCAAGTCTCACATCCATACAATAGCACAGATAGGACATTACTTTTAAAAAGACGCAGCTTTGTCCTAGTACTAATTTGGCTAGGACGCCAAATTTTGTATAGACTAGCAAAAGCTATTTTAGCCTTTTTTATTCTATGAGGTATGTCAATTCGTGCACCTCCATCTGGTGAAATCTGACTACCTAGGTAGCAGCATTCATTAATCATCTCGATGTTTTGGTCGTTTAAGGTGAAGGGTTGGGAATGAGCAGCATTTATACACATCGACTTAGTCTTGTTTGTATTAATATTTAGACCGTAACGCCCAGCGGCTCTGTCGATATCGTTTATTTTGGTTTGTATATCAGAGTATCGTTTGAATAACAAAACAATATCATCAGCATAAACAAGGTCATTCAGATGTTACATACGAAGTTGCCGCCAAAGTGTACCACGCTGAGGGTCACTGTCAATTGCAGAGATCAAAATTTCATCGATAACAATGAGAAATAGTAGGGGAGATAAAATACAGCCTTGTCTTACAACTGACTTTATAGTTATGGGGGGAAAAAGTTGGCCATGTCTCAATCGGCTTTCAAACCTCTGGTATTGCGCCTTTATTAGGTTACGAATCTTCTCGGGAACACCCTTTCTGCTTAATGCCTCCCATATGTTTTGGTGTTTTATTTTGTCGAAAGCTTTTTCGAAATCAATGAAGACAAGGTGGAGACATTCCTGCATTTCGTTTATTTGCTCCATGACTATACGCAGAGTAGCGATGTGATCAATACACGATTTTCGGTTTCGAAAACCAGCTTGTTGTCGTCGAAGAGTCTCATCAATCTTCTTCAGACTAATCCTGCAGAAGATTTTAAGAGCCCTACATCGGATTGTAATGCCTCTCCAGTTACTGCAGTCGCTGAGTGACCCTTTTTTTTAGGTATTTTCACTATAATACCTTGCACCCACTCGGAGGGAAAAACTTCATTATCCCAAACTTCACGAAAAAAGTCATATAAAATTTGGGCAGACTGATTAGAGTCCGCTTTGAATAGTTCTGCGTGAAAGTTGTCAATTCCAGCTGCTTTTCAACATTTCATTCTTTTGATAGCTGCCTCAATATCATCAATAGTAGGGCATTGAGAGTTGACCCGGGTTATTTGGGGTACTGCTAAGTCTGTGCCGGACTCAGGGGTGGTCATATCAATGGGCACATGAAAAAGCTCAGCAAAATGTTCAAACCAGCGAGATAGCTGGTTTGAATCAGAAGTGAGGATTTTACCATCCTTCGCTTTAATTGGACCACTTCTCGACATTTGCCGCGATGAGAGACGTTTGCTGCACTCATAAAGTAGTTTGGAATTACCACAGGACGCAGCCGTGTCAGCTTCCGCTGCTACGGAGTTACTCCACGCTCTTTTATCGTGTCTACATTTACGTTTCACAATCATATTTAGTGGTTCATATTCTGTTTGTGCCAGTACTTTTGAGGCACGGGTCTTCGCTCTGTTTATATCTGCTTTTTTGTTACGGCGTTTCTCTATAGCATCCCACGTTTAGTTGGTCATCCAATCTTTTCTTTCCTTTGGATTCTCTAAGAGATGGCCAAATTTGTCTAGGGACAATTCAACGTGGGCAAAAAAAGCGAAGAGGATTTTGGAGTAATTAGTCTTTTATAGTTGCCCATAGTTGGATTTTTCTAGCAGTTTGCATTGAAACGAGCTGTTCCGAGTTCTTCAAATTGCTATAGAAATTTTAGATTTTCTAACTCGTTCAAACTGTTAAAAAATCCAACTATCGAGAAGTATAGAGGACTACCGTATCCTCATCCGCTGCATTCTAGCCCACGTTGACACCTTGAAAAAAACCGGATTTTTAAATATACATATGTATTAACTACGTTTTAATATATATTATTAATAGAGCAATGTTAGCACGCTCTGTTATACTAAAAACTACCTTTGAGGGAAGGAGAACCTGTCACAAATACTAGTCACTAGGGATGGGCAAAATATCGACATCGATATTTTTTCAAGAAATATCGACAGTACCAAATTGGATATTTTTTAGATTTGGTTTCGTTTTTTTGTGCAGGTTCTAAAAAATTTCGACACAATATTCTTCAAATACAATTGTCTAATTCACAACCTGTTGTATATGTTGTAGATCATGCAAATGTTGTTGGTAATTTCTAAATAAAATTGGTTTAGTATGGGAAAGAATTATGCGAAAAATGTCAAGCTAGCAGGTTGCCTAGAAATGAGATGGTATTGTACCCATCAAGAAATAAGGTGGTATTGTATCCATTAAGAACACGGTCCTCATTTTGATCTCATTACTTTTTACGGCCGAAATTTTGGGATAAGAACTTGACTTTATTTTCACATTTATGTTTTTGTGTGGATAAGTTATTACTTTTTACGGCAAACTGAATTTCAGTCAGAACTGAATACTGACCTTTAATTCTAACCGAAACCAAGTCCTTATTTTTGACCCAGAACAGTAACTACGATTCCCATATATGTAGCTCTGACTCGGATAAAAAGATAAAATTGGCCATAGTAATAATGAGTTCTAATGCAAAATTATTAAATTCACTGATATAATAGCAAATCACGTTGCAAAATGTCACACCAAATTTGAGAATTACATACACAGAAATTAGTGAATACAACAGAAAGCTTTTAAAAAGCAAAAACAGTTGAATTTACAAATCAAAGATACATATTGGGAATTATGTATACACATCATCATCCCTAATTCAATGATGTGGCTTCCCATAATGATTGTGTGGCACTTTAAAACGATGTTATTTGTTCTAGGAATTTAATTTGCCGTCTTATGTAGCAAGCATCCTTATCTGGCAACTGTTGGCGTGGTCGACAAAACCAATCTGCGTTACAACCTGTTCCATGCATCTTTTTATTGAATCAAACATAACACAACATATCAATAGTCTCCACTTTATGTAAGTTGTGTGTTTCGACCAGAGGTTTCTAAACTTTTTAGTCTCGTAGACAACTTTTGATGTTATTGGGTTTTCCATCATTTTCAAATAACGACGACTATTTGATTCCATGTTTCAAGATCTGGAAAAAAAACTTTGAAGATTACTTAAATTCCCCAAAAGTAGTGTGGTCCCAAAGGAAGAAGTGCAATTTCTTAAAACTTTTTGGTACCAACAGGTCATAAAATACCTATTTATAAAATATGTAAAAAAATGTATGAAAATAATACACAATGTTTTTATAAAACGTAATACCTCCAAAAATTACGCAAAAATTATATAAAAAAAGAATGTGTGAATATAAATTTAAATAGCAAAGACGCAAACCAAAACTTTTACCAGAGACAATTTTGCAGTTAACAGGCCACTGTTAAGCACTTAACAGTCGTAGTAAAATTTGATGAAATTAATTTAGGAGGCGAAATCGAGGAATTGGGAACAGGTCCATATCAATAAGTGAATGGAAAATATCCTACAAGAGATGCTTGGTGAAATTATAATAATAGGGTGCCCTGAAAATATTTAATAAAATTAATTTTAAAATATGTTCTTGAGAAGATTAGTTGTTATTATGGAAAAATGGTGATGTGTAGAGATATCCATCTATATACAAATGCTGCTCCAGGTAGTGCCGTAACTTGCAGGAAAGGTGGCGTTAATAACTTTGCGCTAATAATTTTGGAACTTTGGAAATATGAGTTTTAAATTTGAACTTGTGAAAAATTTCTTGAGGAGATTGGTGGTCATTATTGATTGATTGGTGATGTGTAGGAATATCTCACTATATACAAATGCTGCTCGAGGTAGTGCTCCAACTTGCAATAATTTTGGAACTCTGAAAAAAATTAGTTCTAAAATTTGAATTTAAGAAAATTTTCTTGAGACTATTGGTGGTCATTATGGAAAAATTGTGACGTGTAGGGATATCACACTATCTTGTTCTATGCATTCGGATTTGACTAGGGAAAGGAAGGTCTCAAGTGATTGCTCTTCTCTGATCATAGCTAGATTGAATCATGCACAGGGATGCCAACTTAGCCCTTTTCGGGCTAGATTTAGCCTGTTTTTATTTACTCAAAACTCAAAAAGAAAAATTATAGCCCCAAACAAAATAACGCGCAAAATTAGCACTTTTTACAATTATCTTTTAGCCCCTTGTGAATTAACGTGCTAACATCGTTTTTACTCATTTTCTTTTGTTAGTTTGCTGTACCAGTAATAAAAAGAAGAATAGTCTGTTGTTTTAAATTGGTCCCAAAATTTAAACGTGCTTTATAAGTTATTGCGCGTTTTGGGTTTCAAAAGTTAGCATCACTAGTCATGCAGACCTAGTGTACTGCGTGGGAAGAAAAAACCACCTTGGTGGAATCCTCAAGTGGCGAACGCTCGCAAAGAGAGTTGCAGACTATTTAACAACGAGACAAAAAGACTGGGAAACTTTTCAGCCTATAAAACCTCGGTAAACAGGTTCGTAAACCTTGTTAGGGATGCGAAACGGATGTCATCAAGGTCCTACTTCAGCAATGTAGAGGGAGCCTCTGAGACTAGCCGAATCGGTAAAATCTTGGCTACTCTTCCAACTGTATCCAGTTTCATTAAGAAATCCGGTGGTGGTTGGACTACCAGTGGTCAGGAGACCCTAGAGTTACTGATGGACTCGCACTTCTCCGCCTGCGGTCCCTACATGGGAGAACTTGGAACCATACAATCATTAGGCTCTAACACGGCCACAATTAGCCTAAGTAGGGACAAAATAATGTGGGCCATCATTCCAGCTGACCTGCAGCGCAATGCAGACGTAATTCTGACCTACACTCCATGGCTCATTCGGATATACTCGGCCTGTCTAAATTTGTCATATATTCCGATAGCATGGACCAAAATGGGTAAGAAAACTCAGTAAACCCGAAAGATTTTAGACGAATCAGCCTATCATCTTTTCTCCTAAAAACTGGAACGGATAATTGATCTACACCTTAAATCAACCATATCTCCGAACATTCTATCAACATCGCAACATGCCTACACGAAGTGCAAATCAATTGAGACGGCACTTCACTCGCAAAGAATATACATTGGTGGGTTTTCTCTATATAGAGGGTGCCTTTAATAATGTAAGACCTGAATCCATTATTATGGCACTGGAAAGACTGAACATTGATCGGTCAACAATTAGCTTCATCTGAGGACTTCTGATAAACAGCGTAATTCCCTATACGATGGGGCAAACTACTATTCAAAAAACGGTTAGGCGTGGTACCCTCTAGGGAGGTGTTCTGTCACCTATCCTATGGAATATCGCCATAAACTCGCTGTTGGTGGAATTGGACTCCATGAGGCTTAAATCAGTAGTCTACGCGGATGATGTAGCAATGGCAGTATCTGGGTAAATTTCTAGATACTCTATCTCAACGTCTTCTCAACGGCGTTAGATATCATAATTAGATGGAGCGTCGAAAGTGGCCTTAATGCTAACGCTCAAAGGACGGACCTTGTTCTCTTCACGAGAAAATACAAGACACCGGCTTTCACGTTCTCACGACTCTCAACGGTGTCACCCTTAGGTTATCAGATATAGTGAAGTACCTCGGTATTATACTGGACTCCAAGCTTTCATGGTACCCCAAGGTTTCTATTGATCTACACAGCTGCAAAAGGGCGGTCGGCAAGAAATGGAGTGTAAATCCCACAAACGTTAACTGTCTTTTTGAAATGGTGGTAAAACCCATACTAATGTATGGGCTGTCTTCTGGTGGACTTCCTTTAACATAGCCACACAGAAAAAAATAGACAAGAATTATATTCAATAAAACCATGTTATTAAAAAAAAATATGAATTTCAATAACATTTATCTTTAACATAATAAAATATTTCGTTGTAAGTATTTCTTTTCCATGCCGGTTATTTCTTTTCTTTTTATACATAAGTACTTAAAACAAGCTGTATCCCATAAAAAAATAAATGGGATATGGCTCAGCTAGAGAGTGTATGCTTTACGTCCGGAAAGCCCGGGTTCGTATTCCAGCCATGTCAACATTTTTTTAATTTATATATATATATATATATATATATATATATATATATATATATATATATATATATATATATATATATATATATATATATATATATATATATATATATATATATATATATATATATATATATATATATATTTTATTTTGAAATAATTTTGTTATCAATATAGGGGAATTCTTTATCACAGGAAATTTGAAAAAAAATTATTGAATACCGGGATTTTTGTTATCAAAAGCGAAACTTATTTTTTTCTGTGCACATACTCTAAAATAATTGAAAAGGTTCTTCGAATATCCGCTTTTCTGATAACGGATGCACCTCGCACTATTCCATCCAAAGCATTGTGCACCATACTGAATTGGCTTCCTGCCGACCTCATGACCAAACAACTCTCCATGAACTCGGCGGTTAGACTAAAACCGACGATATCATGGCAAATCTTAGGTCTTCCCGACCACACTGAATATTGCTCGCATGCTGTCCTAACCGACAAGAGATTTGAGGTGGACTACTCGGACACATCCTCTGAAAAAATTATATGCAGCAACATGAGGATGTGCTTGAGATTTACACCGATGGATCCAAGTAGGGCATTGGAGTAAATGGGGGCATCTTCATCCCACACGTACACCGTAGGATACACTTTAGGTACCCAATCAATGTAGCATCACACAGGCTGAAATATCGGCAATCAAAAGGGCGGTCAACTGGTTGAGGTACTATAGAATATTCCATCAGGACATCCGAATATGTACCGACAGCAAGGCTGCACTACATGTTCTATCTGGTGTCTACACAACATCGGAATTGGTTAGAGAATTCTGTACATCCCTGAACGAGATGGCGAAACATTCGATTCTAGGGCTATAGAAACTCAAACCAGTGGACAAATGAATTCACTTGTGAGGTTTCCAGATCCATCTGGCCCTATTATAACTTCTCAAGATCTACAACCATATTAGGGCTTCCTCGTCAACAGCTGCGTATACTCGTAGCGGTCATAACGTGGCACTGTCTCATCGGTGATCATGCCAGAAGATTAAATCTTCTTTATAACGACTTCTGCAGAAGTTATCAGAATGAGGAGGAGGAAGAGACTGTTAAATACTTCCTCTGCAGATGTACAGCACTATTTAGGAATAGGGCGTCATAATTGGGAAATCCGTCACTACCCGAACTAACAGACCTGGGGGAATCCGAAATTAGGGGAATAAATACTCCGGGTGGTGGTTCAGCACCGAGCCTTTCTTGAATTTCCTTCTTACCCATCTCAGGCATCAAAAAGGCAGCAAAGGGCCCAAGTGTGCCGGTTTTTAGAAACCGGCAGCCTGTTCAACCTAACCAGACCTATTCATATCCCACTACATAAAAATTTTGATGCAGGTAGTGCCCTAACTTGCAGAAATGGTGGCATTTCTGAAATAATTTTAGAACTTTGGAAATATGAGTTTCAAAATTTTAATTTAAGAAAATTTTGCTGAACAGCTCTTCTAGAAGTATCCCCTTCACCGGATTTATTATTTTAAATTGAAAATTTTTTATGTCTCTGTTATATTCCACCCCTATAGAAACAATTGGACATACCGACTCTAATTTATTATTGTATTGCTTGCCCAAGAGCTTTCTATGCGTACGGAGCAGTACCAGTAGTAGGGACTGGTGGTTCTCCACCAATTAATTATATGAAATTTTGGCAAAATTTGTTAAAATTTGTAAAACGTTTGCAAAATTAGTTTCTTGTGTAAAGAACAGTGTGACCAGATTTTGAAATAACATAAAGCTAAATCATGTTTCAAATAGAGTTGATAAAAGCTAAAATGTGTAATTTAAAGCCAGATAATAAAGCTACATTTTTTTAGTTGCTTTCTAATAGCATCTTTTCATTTCTTGGATACTTTTCATCGTTTTATAACACCTATGCATCGGTTTGTTTTCTGAGAATTCCTGTAATATTTTAAGCGTCTAGAGATGATCGCAGCGTGTCTAAAGAGTGAAATTTTGTATATTTCGCAAATTTTCGCATTTTCTTCTAAGAGAACGGTAAAACACTGTACATAATTTGCAAATTTGTTTCAAGATGCTTCCAATATTTCATAAGAAAAGCGAATTTGTTATTCCCTGAAATCATAGCTTGGTTTATTTAATAATGTTTCCCAAAATATATTGTGTGTAGTAATAACCGCTCTTGAGCTTGATCACGTCTAAAATTTAATTTTATTCAAAACAAAGTATACCGTTTAGGATATTATGTGGAAGTCTTGTTCAAAGTCCTTTCATAACTAAACGACAAAAGCCGTTTCATAACCAAACATGACATCGATTTTATGAATGAACAAGAAAAGGCAGTAAGTAAATCATTTTAGCTTGTAAGGCTCAATTTAGACCATGCATTAAATGCATGCATAAAATTCATAAATTTTTTTTTTGTAAACGAGCGGGGTAGAGAAGAAAACGGGGCATAAAAAACGGCACGATTTCTGTTTTCCATGCATTTTTTTATATTCTTCTGTAGCTCGATTTGAATTTTCTCTCATTTTCTCTCTCTTATGTGATTGTGTTATGGGTTTTGTTGTTATGAATGAGTAAATAAAGCAAATTTTGAGAGAAATTTATAAAAAAGCATGAAAATAAAATTCATCGTATAAATGCAAGAGGTTTTTAGAAGATGTTTTTAAAGATAAATTGAACAAATTCATACATAAAAATTCGTCATCTAAATTGGGCCTAAGACATGATTTAAATTGCGTGTCACACATACGTTTTTAGTTTCATTTTTCCTTTTTATCGCCCATGTTCTGGAAAACGCAGCGTTTTCAAATCGCTTACGGTTTGAAAAACGCAAAACGCATTTCGACATGTTCTGAAAACCGGGAGATTTGCTAGCGTTTTGCTATTTTCGGAAGTTGTGATCGAGCAATGAAAACATATTTTTTATTAAAACAAAACATAAACAAACAAATAATTTAAAATGCATACAGCGTTCCTGCTTGCCATACTGGCTAAAAAAACTACAATCATAACAAGTAGACAATTGAGACACAATTGACAAACTCACAGCAAATTTTTAAATTGCATGATTTTATTTAAAACCATGAAAAAACGTTACTAGTTTTTCTTTTTTCAAATAAAAAGAAAACATATTGAATTTAAATTGTGCATCATTTTATTTCCTCTTTAAGGTGCAGATTAAATAAAATAGACCAGATCGCTTCAGTATACATAGCGGTTTGAAAACGCCAAATTTCTAGCGTTTTCGTTTATCAGAACACCTGCTTGGCGTTTTCAAATCGAAAACGACAATTTTAAGCGATATGCGGTTTTCAGAACATGGACATATGTATGTTTGTATGTTTATTATGTACTATTACATACATATACTATGAATGGGTCAAATCTAGTAATGGAAAATTTACACCCTTCCTGTTGACCGATTTATCTAAAAATTTACTGAGTGTTTGCCGTTTTGGTATTTTCGTGGCTTTCAGTGCTGCCGTTGTTTTCCGGGGAACTTTTGGCCTCTGGGGAGAGTTTTGTGAACGTTTTTGGGAATCCGGGGAACCTCTAGGATTTTTTGGGGATTTTGTCGCAGTTTTATGGAATCTGGGGAACTTCTGAGACTTCGGGGAGATTTTTGTAAAATTTTTTGGGAATATGGGAACTTCTGAGATTTTTGGGCGATTTTTGTCTCAGTTTTATGGAATCTGGGGAACTTCTGAGACTTCGGGGAGATTTTTGTGCCAGTTTTGGGGAACTCAGACCGGTTTTGTGTCTAAGGGTGGTGTCCTAGCTTAGCGAAAGGGTCTCGGCTAAACACCAGGTGTCTCGCCGAAATTCTTGAGAAGTATCACTTAAGTATCTTCCACGCAATATTTAAAAAAGTATTAATTTTTGTAAAAAAAATTCTGATAAGAAAAACCGTTTCTTAAGATTATTTTTTAAATATATATTCTTCATATTAATCCTAAAATGGCATTTGCTTTTACTTCTTTAAAAATCAAATTTCTTCAAATAGCACATCATAACTAAACATTTTTATGCGAGATGGGCTGGCTTTTTTATTTTTAGTCAACGCGTGTTGGTAAAAAGAGAATAAACCCATTGGCTCTGACTTGCTGATGACTGATATACTCGTATGTAGATCAGCTTATGGAAACCAATATGAAAATTAAATGTAGCTTCGCATACTATCATGCAAAGTCTGCTACACTTATTGTTTGTTATTGGAACTACTTTATATGCTTACCATTCATAAATATATTTTTGAACACATATTTATTTATTCCAAAAAATAAGTGAATTACATGCGGTTGAAATTTGTAAAAAAAGCTAGAAAAAGCTCAATGCTTAAAAAAACTTAAAAAAGAGCTAAAAGATAAATGTAATATATCGAGCTAAATAAAAAAATATAAAGCTAAATTTAGCTCGAAAAAGCTAATCTGGTCACACTGGTAAACAAATAAATTCTTAAGTAAACAATTTGGTTTATTCAGCGTGTAATTTGATAAGTGTAGGAAAAAATTTAAGTTCCCTGCTGGAAATGTCGATAGTAAAATTGTACTGATCAGTATTGAGTTTGTCACCAGTACTACTGACTAATTATATCCTAGGCCAGCCATGTCAAAATCGACATGATTTTTTGTGGCCCTCAACAACTCCATACTGTTTTCATTAAAAAATAAATTATTTAACAAAAAAATATCAAAGTAAAAAATAAGTAAAGAAAATTTATCGAACTTTTCTAGTTGTAAGACTCTTTTGCTTAAACATCGATAATTAAAATTTTACATATATGAATAAAAAGCAAAATTTAAAAAATCAAAAAACCCAACTGCGTAAAAAACTAAAAGAAAAGAAAAGAAGACCAGTGCGCGGAACATAGCGAATTTTACATCCGATAACCATTACTGTGAAGATCTTAGTAAAAATTTAAAACAAAAAAAAATCTAGCCAAAAAATGAAAAACTAGTTTCGAAGTGAAATATCTCGTAAAACTATAAAAGATACAAAAGCAATTGTGGGCACATTTTTTGTTTGTTTTGTCTAGTATTTAAGAAAATAACAAGCCGCACAAAGTTGTTCATACCCGAGGTAGACAACTCTCATTCCCTGTAGCGCTGTCCGTGGTGCAGCTACATACTTCAAAAGACATGATTCTGAAAGCTTGACTCTTCTTCTGCAAGAATTTCAATTTTTAGCAAATCCATTTAGTAGTTTAGCAGCTCCACACTCATTACCGCTCTTTTTAACTAACGTTTTTTTAACATTATAATTACTATTTTAATTCGACCTTTTTTATGTTTAAAATTATTTATTATTGAATATTAAGCACTAGGTCAGTTTTTTTTATAAAATGTTATTTAATCATTCCAATATTTCGTTACACTTTGTGTAACTTCTTCAGGGATAAACTATTATAACAATTATTCGAATAAAAAATATTAATATTAATAGTTAATATATTTTATTCGAATAATTGTTTTTTTTAACTGTATAACAGCCGGCAAAAAGTAGTTTTCAGTTTTACTACCCTCTGTTAATTTAACAGAGTGGCAACTGCAGACTTGCCATACTTAAGTACTTACAGGGTGGTTCATGTCAATAATATATTGTTCTTATCAATAACATCCCAGCAAAAAATAAATAAACGCGTTCAAAATGAAATAGTGTTTCATGATTTCTTGAGCACTTGTGTCCAGGGTTGTCAGATATGGCGATTTCTCGCCAAACGTGGCGATTCTTCAACTTGTTTGGCGTCTGAATTTTTGATATGGCGACATGGCGATTTTTCTGGCGATAAATAATTTTGTTGGCTATTTTTCAACAAAATTAAAGTGAAAAATTTTTATAATTTTGAAAATTACTTTGCTTAAAGATTATTTTCAAAAATAAATCCAACCAAAAACTCGTCCGCAAGATATTAAAACAATGTGATTTTGATGGTTTTTCTTAAATTAATCATAGTCATTAATGGGTTTTAAATTTGGATGAGAAAAATTTACAAGAAATAGTTTTTGGCGATTTTAATTCTACTTTTGGCGATTTCTGCTTAATTTTTGTACGATCATTTTATAAAAATTTATATTAAAAAAAGTATTATATAAAAACAAAATTATTATCAAATTTATATGAAGAAAGAGTACATAAAATTGATTTCAGTGATTTTTAAAACCAATTTGGCGAAATAGGTCGGAAAAAATCTGACAACCCTGTTTGTGTCTTCGAATGCATTCTGAATGCCGTCGTGAATAAAGCTATAGTTTTTGAACTCATTAAAACGCATGCGATTTTACTATATTCTATAATGCATAAAATATCCACCGAAATTACATGGACACATTTTCATAAAACAAGTTTTAGCTCCAACAAAAAATAAGAAGGCAAGAGCTCAGTGGTAGAGAGCATGTCTTAACAGTCAGAAGAGCATGGTTCGTATCCCAGCTGCGGCAATATATTTTTTTCTTCTTTTTATATATACATGAAAAAACGTCGTCGAATCAGGAACTTGCATGGGTTCAATTCATTCATTTTAATAGAGATCAATTTATTTAAATTTTCACGTAAACACATAATTTATATTTTGTGACATAAACTCCAATGACACGCTAATGTAAAAATCATGCATGTTTCACCTAAATCGAACCAGTTCGTCATCACTTGAACCGATGATTATGCACATGATATGTCATGCTATTTTTTGCTGGGATCAACAAATATCCCAATATTTTTTTCTTTTTTTACACAACCAATTTTTTCTCAACAAAATAAATAAAAGCAAACATTTCTGATAATGGTACAACTACGAACAGTATATGTCACGGTTGGAAGCACAAGATTTGATGACCTTATACAAAATATAACTACAGACGAAATCCTTAAAATACTTCAATCCAAAGGTTGCAAAAATCTTATACTACAAATTGGAAAAGGCCTTAAAGTTAGCGAACAGAACATTTCAATTAAATATGACATGCATGTGGAACAATATGATTTTAAAATTGAACCCAAACGTACGGATATTATAAATGCCGATCTGGTTATTGGCCATGCTGGAGCTGGTACCTGTTTAGATATATTGACTAATCGTAAGCCGGGAATATTGGTTATCAACGAAAGATTGATGAATAATCATCAGCAAGAGTTAGCCTTGCATATGAAAAAGGAAGGCTACTTGGAATGCTGTACCGTGGAAGAGCTAAAAAATTGCTTAGAAAACTTAAACTTAAATGAACGCAAATTGTATGAACCTGGTCAAAACATTAATGCTTTTGTTGAGTTTATGGATGATTTAATGGTCAATTAAATAATACTATGATTGATATCAAATTATGAATGCGGTTTTATTTATAATTAATAAAACGGAAGTAGAGGTTCTGGTATGGGGATGCTGTAATTCGATCAAAAGAATTTCTTTCGAATAAACAACATAATGGGCTATATACATATTTTGTAACAATATTTTCAGAGTTTTTATGCCCCACCCTTCCCTCCATAACGCTTTTCACAAAATTTTCAGTACAAATTATCCACTTCATAAAATATTTAAAACCCCACCCCCTCTGGAACGTTACGTAATATGTGAATAGACCCTAGACTCACATTTTTTGTCGAATCGAACTGCAGAAAGACGTTGATTTGGTTTTCGAATAAGCATAGTTGGGATGAGCTTCTTTCAAAAGAGTTTTGGAAGGCACGTTTAAACTTAAGATAATACCCAAAAGGTTAATAATCGAGATGTAGAACTAATATATATCTCGTTAGTAGGTAGAAACAACTAAATAAATTACTTCAAGTGACTGAAGTAATAAAACCACGTTATTTTCTTTTTGGTTTGTTTGTATGATAATAGTTTTGAAAATTTGTAGGGACACATGATTTTCGATGTAATACGAAATACATAATTAATTAAAAATGCAATTTCGTATTTTGGTTAGTTACGTGGTTTTGCATATCAATTAACGATATGTACATGTCGTTAGCTTAATATAGAAAAAGAGATCTCGATTGTTTAAAAATCGCTATTTTGACGTTTTCCGGTGGTCAACTTCCAAATACACACTCCTTCAAAAACTAAGTAAGCTACGATTGATTATAACGGATTTATGACCACTTAAAAATTTTTTTTTTATGTATGCAAGTGCTCCTAGTTTGTATTCAGTTTTTGACTTCTCCTGTAAAATAATTACAGTTCGAGATACGTATTTTCTATATTAACCGAGCAATTTAAAGGAAAACAAAAAAAAAATAACTTTCTTTCTTCTGCTTATAATCCAAATGAAATTATGTTATTGAATTCATTTTACTTTCATACGTTACCATTTTTTCATGTCAATGATGTTCTCATCTGGAGATGCTTTCGAATATCCCTTACCTTTCAATGACAATAAAATTATCCAAGGTAATTAATTATTAACCATTTTTGTCTCGAATCAAAGAAAATGAAGAAGTATAACTCTTGCATTATCATTAAGTAATTCGGTTAAATAGTTAGTACAGCTAAGAACTGACAGCCACCTACAAAGTCAAATAAACACAAACGCAGTTGAGGTTGCAGCGGCCTCCGAAAACAGAATTTTGTTGTTGTTTAACGACTCTGCTGTTGTCGGAAGTTCTTTACAGATAGTATTAAAATGTTATCAGGCTGTTCTGTATTCCATGCGAAATAGTATTGTTATTATAAACAATAATTTGCAACAACAATGCTTCGATAATTCCGAACATTTTCATTCCGCCTGGAATACAGAACATAGTCGTATAATTAGTGTTAAGGGATTGTGAAGAAACCTTGCAACCTCAGTTGGTTTTCGTCATAGGTTGAGAGGGCGAAGAGATGTGAACCTATTAGGGCCGTTGAACAGATGTAAACTATCGTGGGGGCTCTTTAAATAATCTATTTATTCTTTAAGCGGGATTGTCTAGACAGCTGGCGCTCTATAATTATTTATGCAACATTTTCATGGCGCTTGCTACAGACGTCGGGTGGAATGACGTTTATGTCCCCACGATATCGCCGAAAATCTAATCGGATGTGCTCTTTTTTGGGGAAAGGGTCCTGTATCAGAATTTGATGATTAGGGGTTTGCCAGGTAACATGCCATCAGGAACTGCTGCCTCACGGGTAGCATTAATGTCTCCTCATAAAGTTGGTCATTGTTAAAAATCCTGTTACTATTCGGAGTGCATTGTTTTTACCCACTTAGTCAGAGGTTATCAACCCAGCGACATCTGTGCAAATCGGAAAACAGAATGTTGTTCCACTTGGTGTCCTCACAATCAATTAGCTTTTTCCTTTACATATGGATTTTGAATACAGTACTTGCAAAAAAAAAATCAGACTTCAAAGCATTTCAAATGAGTTAAAGAACTTTTCAATCGATCTATAACTACGTGTAGCAGTGCTGAGGGAAGAAGCATTTAAAAAATACAAACCAAAAGATAACCTTACAAATAGTCCAAACATATTTTTATTAGTTATTTGTTCTTTGCTATTTATTGATAAATGTCAAGGAAGCAACATTCACTAAGAATATTATTGTGTAATAAATACATGCAAATAAATACGTACATACATATAATAGAATATTTATTAATAAATTCATTTATAAATTCTGTTTTGAAGCTTTAATTAATCATTCAAATTCATATTGTGAAAGTATTCCCTAGAAACATAATTTCATAAAAGCCGTTTAAATATTTAAATGAAGAGATGATTTAGTCTTTGGCTAAAATATTTTTATGATAGTTGCAACATTTCTACATCTAACAAATACATATAATTTTTTATATATATAATTTTATTTGCTAATACTATTTCTAAGTTGAATAATCTGCCTGTTCATAGAATCCTATACGAAATCGAATTGGAAACGGAATTCCAATTATAATTGCGTTCATGAAAACGTAAGGAAATTCTTTGTGTAAAATCTTTTATTTTCGTTTAAAATTCAAAATATGGTTTACAAAGTATTAATAATTAGAGGCTATGAAAATTGTTTTTCTACCTGTTAAATGCATAAACTAAAGGGCTCCTGAACTCCAATTCATGAACAATCAATTCCGTTTCTCAACGAAAATTTTGCTAATTCAAGTAAAAACGGATTTCATTTCAGGCAATCACCGGTTTTGTAGAAAAAAAACCAAATCAATCCGTATTGGATTCAGTGAGCAGGCTGAATAACACTGTTTCATATAAGTTTAGTAAATAATTTATATGTATTAGGTTATTTTAATCTCTTTATGCATGTATGTTGTATATAAACATCGAACATTTTTTCTCAACTTTGGTTGCGACATTTGTTTTTTACTCTAGGTAAATACAATATTGAATGATAAGTTTTAATAAATGTTTAATTATTAAACAGTCATCTACTTGAATAGATTTAAAATTAAAAGCACTTTTATGAGTAAATACCATTAAATGTTGGGGGTTTTTTTTTTTAATAAATTCATTAATTAAACTTTATATGAGACTCAATTTATGATAAATATTTTGTATATTACGTTAGAATTATTACGTTAGAATTTATTCATTTTCACTTCCTGCAGCAGCACCATTCTCAATAATGGCATCAAAAGAGAATGGTTGGAATGCATATCCTTGACCCTGGTAGAATTTACTTTGGAATTCAACCCTATCATAAGAAATGTTTATTTTCAGACTATTTTTAAACAAACTTGTATAGGAAAAAGTACTTACCAATGCAAACGTAGTGTATGCAAAAAAGCAGAAAGACCTTCCATTAATACCAAAATGCCAACGGTTAATATAGACCAAAAAGCAAAAACTATAGTTAACATAATGCCCCCAAGCCAGCCTTGTTGTTTTAAACCAATTGACAACACCATATTCCACAAGACCTCAGCGAGCTCTATATAAAGAAAATATACATTATTAAAATATTTAATTTAACTTTTATTTCTAAAAGTTAAAGAACTTTCTTTTCTCTATTCCTCTTCGTAAGGGATGATACAATAATTTCTAATAAATTCACTTCTTTGAAACATGATTATATTGCAAATTTTCATTAAAAAGGGCAAATAGTGCAACACACTTTTGTAGAAAAGAAAACGCCATAAGTTAGTAACAGAAGTCAATGAATCAAATAATCGTTAATTCAAACAATAATACCACAGGCCAACGAATAAAAACTTTTTGAACAAAACTACAACATTTCTAAGCAGTTTAATGTGCTTAAAAATACTGTGTCCTCATTTTTTCCCCCATCAAGCACAGAATTTATTTCAATAGGCCTGTCTAATATTTTCACTAGGTACATCAGTATATATCAACCTAACTTGGCCGTTTTCGATTAAAAAACAAAAAATTACCGTCAAACGCTGTGAACATAGTTTTTTGATTTGATTAACGCTTTCAGAGTTATTTACAGATTACTATCGAATAAAGTGATTTTTCATTCAAAATTAACTAATTTTTTCTTTCTAAAAACTTAAAATGTTAAAACGGGAAAATCTTAACTTTTAGCTATTTTTCTTAAGGACAATGTCTTAGGAAAAAAATAAGCCCATATATCATAAAAATCTATGGGCAAATGTTGATTTCTTTAGCTATTAGATTAATACATACAGACAATTAAAAGACACTTTTTGGAAAGTACCTTTTAAGTGTCTGGGTGTATTCACTTAATTGCTCATAAAATTAACATTTGTCCATAGATTTAAATAAAATATGGCTTATTAAGAAAAATGTTAATTTTGCATGAAAAAAAAAACACTTTCTCGATCCGAATTTGTGACTGACTCCGAAAGCGTTATTAACACAGTTTGAAGGCAATTTTGTTTGTAATGCATCTTTTTGTGTTTTTTTTTTTTAATCGAAATCGGTCATACCGTTATCGAGTTGGGGTGAAATATACTTATTGAAATTATTATACAGGACCACAAAAAAAATCTGTGGGTGATAGAAAAAAATTGATAGCAGATTCGGTTTCATCACCTAAAAATTCATGAAAATAAATGAAAATAATTGGTTCAATAAAAACTCTTCAAAAAGCTTGATTTCGTTGGTCTGTTTGATTGTAGAAAAAAATTTGCTTATATCTAATCGTTAAAAGTTAGTGGAACTGGACAGTTTTATTTATTTTTTACGATTTGCCAAGAAGTTATAGCGTAACGACTTGCTGCTCTTAGGTTTTCAAAACTCATATGAAATAATGGCTACTTTAACTTATGATATGTTACATATTGAATTTCAAATTGAATATCTTTGTTATAGAAGTTAGACCATATATTTCTAAATTAAAGGAATCAAAGAACGAATCGTCAACTTTAATTGTGATAGGAATAAATTTCTAAAAATCCACTTGAAAGTTTAAAAGTGTTTTCCCACAAAACAATAAAATATGACTTAAGCACTTTTTCCTTATTGCCACAGATAATAAGATAAAGAAAATACTTACGTGCATGAGCCAATGACAAAGCCCAAAGACGCAAATAGGATGCTGTATGAGAGACTGATCCCAAGACATACTCAATGGTGTGAATACCTTGGTGAATAAATATTTCCGACATTTCCTCTTCATCATGATGAGATCCGCCACCATGACCAGCTGCCTGACCATTCGACATACCAACTTCAGCATCACTAGACCCGGTAATAGGTTGAACCTTTTATATAATGAAAATAATATTTTATAAATGAAAAATTAATTAAAAAACTTGTGGATTAAACTCGAACATGTCGTGTTTCTAACTAACCTCCTCCTGTTATGTTTAATATTATATTAAGGAAAAAATAAATATTTTATGAAAGGGAAAATAGTGTTATTTGTATAAGAATTACACGAATTAAAGAAATTATAATAAGGAATGTGTTTACATAAAAGGTTAATGTTGATGACATCAGTGAGAAATTATTGCTATTTTTATTGTTTTGTTATTAAGTCAATATCTATTTTAGATAATTTCTATGATTATAAAATGCATGGTGGGTGAAAAATCTTAAAATTATTTTATTTAAGCATAAAACTAATACAATACTTACATTTGCCAGTCTGCGTTGTTTCATTATTTGAAGTGGTTTAGCGAAAAGCATAACGGGTATACAAGCCAAAGCTATCAAAACAAATACAGTTTGAAAGAAACTCTGCCCAGCAAACATATATGTTTCACAGTGTTCTGGAGGTTCCTTTGGTGTATTAAATAAAACCATATCAATAAATGTAATCAAAATTGAAGGAGCACATGACGCGGAATAAGGTGCTTGAAGATAAAATAAAATCATGGAACGAACAATATATTTTGTGAAAAGTAATTTTTATATAAAATAAATACTTACGATGATTTGTAGCAGCATAACGATTCCATTTGATAAACATCAATAGTACCATGTAGAAAAATAAGAAAATCAAGAAAACCATTTGAGGGATGAATTCGTACACCAAAGATAAACGATTCTTAAAATATGTATGATTTTGATAGGACATCAACACTCCGAAAATCATGTGTATTACACCAAATATAATGGAAATTTTCATTTTATAAGCATTTTGGAATATGATTTTATTGGCGCCAGCCACTTGCCATATTGGATCCAAGCCAAAGGGATATGGGGTGCCCGAGTAATCACTTACTTCAGGATTCAGTTGTAAATATTTATTTGTCAAAACGGTTGAGGAATTATAATTAACCTGCCAATGTGAACCAAATATATTGAGAGATTTGGAAAAGATGTCATTGTAGATTAAACCCGTGTACATAGAAAAGACACCCATTAGAAAGATGATGTAGCGACCACCAAAGAAAATATTCCATATTTCGTTGTCTGTCTTTTGAGCAGCCAAACCTTTTTCCTTACGTATCATCCAAAGGCCAAATAATGCCATTATAGCACCATGACCCAGATCACCAAACATTACAGCAAATAAAAACGGAAAAGTTATAATGGTGTAGGGTGCTGGATTCATTTCCCTATACGTAGCTACGCCATAAGCATCAATTAATGCTTGAAATGCTTTAGTAAACTTGTTCGTACGATTGTACGTTGGAGGATTTTCAAAGGTTTGCATACGATTTAAAATGGGTGGCACCGATGAACCGGATCGTTCAGTACCTCGACGTAAAGCCAACTGTATTGTTTCAATGTCCAATACGGGCACCCAACATTCAGCAATTAAACATTTTTGTGTTACATCCAAGTTGAATAAATTCAACGTGTGATAGATGGCTTTAATTTTGCGAACTTTGACAAACCAATTTTTAAGATTTTTAGCAGCTGCTACCAAAACCCGATGACGATGGTCTTGTGTTTGACCCAAAACTGTATTCAAGTCTTCAATACGTGTCATTACACCCATGGCCATTTCACGGCGATCGGCTGGTGCCTCAGGACAAGGATAAAGTGTAGCCCTGAAACCTTCACATATTTTCTTGACGCGTGTTTTTAGCTGGTCACCTTGGAAGAAGATAATGAATACAGATTTGTAAACCTGATCACCCTGAAATTTAAAATAATGTATGTGTAAGTAAGTGTGAAGTACCATAAAAATGATAGTTTTATTCAGAAATCAATTGAGAAAGCGCAAAGAAAAACATCGATTTTCAGGGGGAATGTTACGGCATTCGATATCGATCGAAATTTGTATTAAATTTTGTTGAAATTTCGATCGATATCGAATGCCGTAATTTGCCCCGTAGTCGCTTCTTTCGCATGGATGTGTTGTATGGTGGGAGGCGTTGGGGGAGGAGAGTCATAAGAATCAGGTATGCCTCACTCGTCATCACAGGTAACATAAAGAGTAAGGCTGAGGCGGCGTTAAACCTCATCCAGATTTTATTTACGGTTAAAAATAATGGACTTATATAAATAGTGTAAAAATAGTTGACACTTTTTTTAACTTATAGGTAGGGACTTTAAGCAAATTCTAATTTACCGCCTATGTTAAAATATCTAATGGATAATTTACGCCTTGGATATCTATTTGTTGAAATTTCGGGCATTATTGCCACTTAACCGCAGGGAACTCGCGCTTTGTTTGTATAACAGCACGGACGGTCGCGAATGACCATTCTGCTCACTTGACTTAAAAATTGAATTTTTGATACAGATTTAGAGTGTTACACATGATTTTTATGAAGTTATATTACCTTGATCTAGATGATGCAACTGTGCATTTACTTATTTAAAATAAAATATCAAAATTATTCTGGTATGTGATGGAAATCGATCGATTTCAAATCACGTCGATTTCAAAAAACAAAATCTCCTTAAAGATGATTTTTTGATGTTTTTATTGTTTTCGAGGCTTAGAATATTTTATTCGATCTTAAATTCGGAATCACTGTATCGTGCGATTTACATAACACATATTTGGCTATTATTAGTTTTATGAAATCGAGCGATTTGAAATCGATCGATTTCCATCACATACCAGAATATGTCAAATAATAATTTCTTAAAGGTTTAACTTGAATTTTATTTTTCATTTTGCCTTATAAATACTTTTATTGTTATCCCATTAATTTCTAATTGTATAAAGGTGTAGAAAAATAAAATAGATTCATATCGAATAAGAAATTATTTGCTGGGGTTTGTATAAGTTCCAGAGCCTACTATGCTTATTTTTGAAAATCATTTATATATTTGTAAATTCTCAAATGGTTTTTGAAAGTCTGTACATAAGAAAAAGGGCTTGTAACTGTTCAAAATTGTGTTTGAAGTCTACTGACGATTTGGTTAAGCACCAATGAAATGCTGCATATAAACAATGCTTAAACTCCAGCAAATAAATTTTATTTAAAATAAAATTATGACAATCAGCCTTATCATGAATTCCACATGTGAAAATTTCCGAATAAAATTTTTTGTTCACATGGATTTTAATTTCATCATCATGAATTCCATGTGAGTAAAATAAAATACATGGATTTAAAAACATGTGTATGAACTTTTTTAAAAGCAAATATTTTCAAAAACATATTTTTTCGGAAATTTTCACAACATATATTATTTATGATACCAACTGTTCACACGTTAAATTTCCATGTGAAATTTTATTTGGGATAAGGCTGAATATGTCAAATAATAAATTTCTTAAAGGTTTGTCTAAAAATAAATTTAATTTTCAGTAAATGTTCTTTACATAATCAATGAATTGTTTGTTTGACTCTTATTTAGGACGCCAACACCAAAAACAACAAGAAAAACTGAGTTGAATAAATTCTGGGTAGTTTGAGAATTTTACTCACAAGAATGGCTCTTGCACAAAGAAGTACGCGAACGGAAAATTGCAAAAATTTGCAGGTTTAGCAAAACAGCTGATCACTAAAATGGATAGGGTTGTAAAATATGTGTTGTTTCGCATATCCAGCACATACATATATATTTTTGATACTTGGTACAATGCATTTCTATAATTATAAATTCGTAGCGAAATGTATTATTAAATAGAACTTCGGAGAAGCTTTTTACACATCTTTATTTTGTACATGACTTTTAAGTTTGTTTCTGCTTAAATGTAATACGAAAATACATCATTACTTGATTTTTGATATTCGGTACCCCAAGTAAAATGCAGTAATAAGTATTCAAATACTTATATATTAGCTTTACATCTCTAAAGCATTAATGTAAATAAGCCAATTAGAGGAAAATTTTTGCCATGGGTGCCAAGAAAAGAAAACTTGGCGTTGTATGCTCTGCTGGAACATACAACAAGTTGAGAAGAAACTTGCTTAGGATGTATGTACAATAATTATTTTCAGTTTTTGTTGGACTTTTAATTCAAATTTAATTTTTTTCAACGATTTTGTTTAAATTGTATACATTTTGATTGCTTACTTTTCTTTGTTTATTCTATTGAATCATATGTTTTTTTCTTTTACTGGATTTTACTGGCACAAATTTGTTCAGTAAAAATTTGCAGACTCTCAGTCAAGCAACTGTCACTTTACTCCAATGAAAGGCAAATGCCGCCCATAGGCGCTTTGTTATTCTCTTATTTATTTTTATTCTTTATCTACAATGTAGAGAGTTAAAAACATTAACTGAGCTGTTTAGAATCAGCGTTGCAAAATAAAAAAATTTGCCTACCAACTTTTTTCTTCGTTTCATAGGAATTTAATATGTTTTCTACAAACATAATGCTTTCTAAAGTGTATTTTTTAATTTTGTATTTGTACTTATTTAAAAATAGTTGATACCTTTTATAACAAAACATATATTTCGCAATATAATAGAAGAATAAAAGAAGTAATTTTTGGTAATAGTCCGTACATTTTTTAATTAAAAAACTTTAAAATTATAAAAGAAATTCTAGAATAGGTATTTAAAATGCTTGTAACAAAATTTGTTTTACTAAAAACAAATTAATGATATTTATAACAAATTCGAGAATATTGGCGAGTTGAGACGAATTTTACTGGCAACACCGGTTCAAGGTGAGAGCGGATATAGCTGATGCAATCGCAAAATGTAATAGTATGGGTTGCCTTTCCCTGCTTCACTCTCTCAATTGATGCTCTCTTTTGCAAATTTATGTGTAAACGAACGCATTTCAGTAAAATCCAGTACAAATTCGTAAAAATGTTTGCAAATTTTGGGGTAAACGAACACAATGATAGCAAAAAGATTGCGATTGTACCAAGTTTGTTTACTGAAGATTTTTGAGTGAATCAATTCTTTAATGTCGTTGCGTTAATTATCCTTAATTTTTTTTGTCTTTAGATAAATATTCAGAATAGAACACATTTATCAAAGTGAAATTTCATAAATGCTTATGGAAGACAAAAAAATTTTTTTTATATTACAAAACATCCAGTAAATATTTTTGTTTGATTAAGAAAACTATTTTGTTTAATATTTACTAGTATTTTTAGACTAATTGTTTTATAAATTCAGACAAAAATATTGTTCGATATTTTTCAAAAAATCTAGTAAATCTTTTTGTTTGATTTAGTAAATTGTTTTGTTTTCAATTTGTAAATATTTTTAAACCAATTGTTTTATACATTTAAACAATTTGTTCACTGAAAAAAAAACACTTTTTTTCAATGAAATTGTTGAGATATTTTTGTCTATATGTATTTACAAATTTGTTTGTAGGTCCATTCCCAGACAAAATATTTACTATTTCATTGAATTCCTTTACAGAAAATTAAATTTAGTTTTCTTTGTTTATAGAAATGAATCACAATTGATCCAATTGGATCCCCAAGTGGAAGTATAAACTGACACTAATCTTCCTAACCTCACCTGCCGGTCCGAGTCGGTTAATTTTCTCATGAAAGTGAAGTGAAACACTTTAGAATGCCGCAAATTTTCTTCCAATCGAAATTAATTTTTTATATTCAGTTACTCTCTATCTTTTTCGAAAAATTTATAAAATTTCCTGCGCTTGAAATCGACCGGAAGTTTCAAAAACGACCTATAAGGTAACCGTATCTCATATATTTTTAGAAATAAAATGTTTCTATATCTGCATACTGAGACAAAAATATACTTACATTTGCTGGATCCTCCAACGGAGATTCAATCATAGCTTGACGCAAAAAGACATTACCGCGACAGGCGCGCCACAACATTCGCTCAAATGCTGGCAACTTTTCGCGCAAAATTACACCAGCCACAAAGCTATTTATCATACGGAAAAAGATTGTATTAATTATCAAAGATAAAATAAATTCATTTAATTTATTTGCGAATTAGTTACATGAAAACATCACTTGATAAGTCTTTTAAAATGTCCAATGACAAAAATAAATAAATAAATAAATTGTTGACAATAAAACGTAGAGCAAACACATTTGTTAACAGAGGTTTTAAACAAATAATACACAATTATTGCAATTAATGTTTGGGGTTTTTTTTTATGAAAATGGACTATGATATATTTGCTGCAGTTCTGTAAGTTATGTTTTGCATGGTGAAATCAAAATTAAAAAAATAAAAATATATGCGTTTATTCAAACTTTAGCATTTAAATAAAAATGCTGTGCGTTCACAAATTGAATAGAGATTAAAAACAAAAAAGTATACATATACGCAGTGTTTATGATTTAGAAAATGCTTATGATTGATTTGAAATTTATGTTGCGAAAAAATCTAATTTAATATGTATGGTACCAACCATGGATAATATTCTTCACGCTCGTTTGATTTTTCCATAAAGCTAAACAAAGCAGTTGTAAAAAAAATAATTATTAAATAAATTTTTATTAATAAAGCCCATTGCAATAATAATAAAGTAGTTTAAAAAGAGGTATTTATTTTTTTTCTTTAATTTTTCTTTAAACTAAAACCTAAAACAATTTTAATTTTGCTTTTGTTAGTTTGTACAAAATCTTTAGCGTGACATTTAAAAATACATACCCTAATTGTACAGGACCCATAGAATGGCCCGTACGTACTTCATCGGTAATTAAGGCACGTGTCATCGATTCAGTAGTATTATTCAAACCACCTTCTTGCTATAAAGGTTTTATATATTTTTAATTAATTTGTTTATAAGTATGTATAATATTAATAGCCTTTATTGCGGTTGTCGTAGTCGCAACTAAACGACTCCAATATAAAACATATGGCAAGCGTTGCCACATTGTATTATCGATTTCCTTACGACTACGAGAACCATAATAAGGCGAAATATTTTCCCTAAACTTTTTATTTTGCTTTATGCTGTTAATGACAAGTAAGTAAAAAAACTATTTTTTTTTGTTATAAAACACAAACATTAAAAGGCAAGGCTCATAAACCACAACCAAAATATTTAAATAAGGACATAAAAAGTGTATACCAAGTACAATGAGCTTAAAAATGAAAAGCAACCCACCACCGAATGTTGTTTGTTTTTTTATTTAAATTATTAAATAAAAAACGTTCAATGATATAATCAAATAGTAATAAGTTAATATTTCAAACATGTAAAACCATCGCACTAGATATAAAAATTATTTCTGTATAACTCAAAGAGTTTTTGTGCTAATGTTTTCCATACATTTTAAATGTTTATGGATAACAAAACAGACGTAGATTGGAACAAATTTAGGTTGTAATAGATGCCTTGCATATTTGACAGTGCAAGTTTTATTGTACATAAAAATTACCAAAGTTTTAATATTTTCCCATTTAATATTCGTTTTTATATTCTTAATCCATTTAATATAACACGGTTGGTCTCGGAATGATTTTTACGAAATAAATATTCAAAAAAAAAGAGTACATATAGAGTTTGAAAGAACATGAATCTCCTTACTCTCTAAAAATATAAGAAAAATAATCGTAGGACAGAATTAAAAGTTATAACCATTTTATTTTTTAATTTTGACTTAGACTCCCTCAACGGGACCTTTAAGGACCCAAGTGGGCTGGTTTTAAACTGGCAACCTGTGCAACCTAGGCTCCCATGGAAAACTCAAAAATTAATATTTCTTAAAATAATTAAGATTTATATTATACATGATTAAAAAGAAGGCTAATTCTTTTTTGAGGTAAAACAAATTTTAACAAAATCGGCTCAAAGTGTTAAAAGTTATATCAATTTCAATAATTATTTGTAGCAAAATGCATACATATTTAAATTTGTTTTTCGAAAATCATGTCTGTGAAAGATAGCTTTCCTGAAGAAATTTTTTTTATAGAGAAAAGAATGATGGTGGATTTTAGGGCAAAAAGTCACAATTTTTTAAAATTTCCAATTTAAAAAATGTACATTTCAATGAAAATTTTTTCAAACCCTACACTAATTTTTTGTAGAGTGTTTTTGTTTTTTTTTTTAAATCACTGCCAGACCAACCGTGATAACTAAGCTTCTTTCAAATATGTGCATTTTTTTTTGTTAAGGACAATCAAACTGAGCGTTAAGAATAATTCATGATGATTTTGATGACGATGATGATGAATAAATAATAATTTCCGATTTTCGTTTTCTTTCCACTTTTTCATTGCTTTGCACAAGTCATGTTTTCATATATCGGCGTTTTAATATGTACAACGATATATACAACGATTAATTTTCTTTTGTTACATATTTACCCCAATTTTAAGTTTTGTCCTGGCTGACTAGCACGTACACCTTCTTCGCCCAAAAGTTGGGCTTGTTCATCTTCATTTTGACTATCGGCCATCTGTCGATAACGTCGGGATTTAAAGGATGTTGTATTATATGTTATCGAGGGAACCGCCTGGCAACACAACCGTTTTTCGTTTAAGGAAGGATAGGCAGCAAAACAACATTCATGGTTTTGCAGGGAAACAGGGTTAATTCGTGGTTGTAGGAAGTGTTAGATATGCGGGATAGTTGGTTAGGTTTGGTTTAAAGGGTTTTCAATTTGCCAACGTGTATTGTATGTAATTTTTTCAAACGTAAACAATTAACGAAAATTTTTGTTTGTTTAAAACCGAAAATGATAAGAAAATAATAAAATAACTAAAGGAAATTAAAAATAAGAAGATAATCAAAATAGTGAACAATGGATTTCTTATCTAATTATGTATAGAATATAGTATGTATGTATGTACATATAAAATTAAATTGTTTTTGGTATAGATATTGTTAAAAAAAAATTGAGATTTCAGAATAAACGAAAAATAAAAAGTATTTGAACAACGCGTTTACACGCAAAAATATTATTTCCAAATTAAAAAAAAAGAAAACCAATCAAAACCTAAAATTGGTTTTAAGTAATTTCTCATGTAATTTAAAATACAATTTTTAGGAGCGAATTTATATAGTGAAATTTTTCATGAAATTAGTTGCATAAAATTTTGTTTTGTACGCAAGCGGGGTAAAAAAAGTTAATGGCTTCAATTTCATGAACTTCTTTTATACAATCAATCCTTGGCATTTTTGTTTTGTATAATTGTCAAAAAAGTTGCATGGAAATTTCAACGAATAAACAGACGATGAAATACATCTTTAAAAGAGAATTGAAAAGTTTTATGAAAAAATTTCATCTTGTAAATTTAGTCTTTGTAATTGGATATACAATTTTCGTCGTAGGTTGAACTTTATTAAACAAAACCTTTCGAAACTAATTTCCGGTTCGAAAGTAAAATGGTATTACATAATGCCATGTGATACAGAGTTGCATATGTTCAAAAACGGGTAAAAAAAGTGATGCCCAGTTTTGTATAGATAGAAAACTTGGTATTATTCTTATTTTACTGCCAAAATTGTCACCAGGGGCCCGTTTTTCAAAATTACAAGTTACAAATCTACAAGTAAATAAACACACAAAACAACAATAAAATTTGTAAGTCCTGTTCCCTACAAGTAAAATACACACAAAACAACAACACTTTTACAAATTTTATTGTTGTTTTGTGTGTATTTTACTTGTAGATTTGTAACTTGTAATTTTGAATTTTGAACGAAAATAAAAGATTTTTCAACAAAGCAATTTCGTAACGTTTTTATGAACGCAGTCATAATACAATTCAATTCCGTTTCGGATTCTATGAAAAGACAGAATATTTAAGGAATAAAACAGTGTTGAAGCAAAATCTACTAAGTTCTTATTGCCATAGATTTGTAATTTTTTTTTTCTTCTTTATTTTTTTTATTTCTTTTACACTCACTATGCATTATAATTCAAACATAATCACTACCCAATACTGCGATATAAGACTTGATTTTGATGTATTATATTGATCAAATAAATAAATGAACTAAATTTCGGACATAGAAGAATTTCTAGTTTTGCGTTTTCGAATATTACAAAATTTCGAAAGTAAGATTGAATTAAGAAATAAGTTAAAAAATAAATAAAAATTAGTTCTAGGATATATTTAAAATGTAAGAAACTTTGCTAGTAAATTAAGGCGTGAACAATTGGAAAAATTGTTTGTATGCATAGCTAGTTTACAATAAACGGTCCTGTTCTGTGTTTCATTCAAAATGAAAATAATGTCAATTTTAATGGCATTATTGTTATACATACATATGTATATGTTTTCACAATAGCAATGCCATGATAATGAATATTGTTTTTATATCAAGTGAAAAACAGAACAGGACCGATGATTAGATTTCATGTAATCATATGTATTTTTTATTTGTTTTTTTCCAATGTGGTCGTACCTCCTAAAGATAAAAACAAAAAATATATATTTCAAGAGTATATTAAAGTAATAAGTAGTTATATAGTGAATATGATGATGTGGTGAGTTGTAAATTTTAATTTTGTTACCTATTTTCTTATAATTGAAAGAAAAAATGCACATATTAATTTTTGGTGGTAAGGCATAGTATACAAAATTTTTAATTTTGTGTTTTCTATAAATTTCTGTGGTAGGTGGGTAATAAAAAAAAGTATTTCTGTAATTAAAATTTAAGTAAAAATCTGATTAACTAAAGATAAAGCAAAAATTTCGAAATTTTTTGTGTTAAAAGCAGAAATTATTGTAACTATTTGAATACATGCTGTACATATGTACAAATAAAAAATCCGGAATACTTTGAAAAATATAAAGTATTTACATAGAACATGTTAAAAATTGAAATTAAAAATTATTAACAAGCTAGAACTAAAAGCAATAAAAAAAATAATAAGGAAATTAACTAAATTCGTAAAAATTACAATGTGCACCTCTCAGTTGTGTTGTCAAAAGGTTAAATACATTTTAAAAATATATATATTAAGAGTTTTGTTAATTCAGATTTTTCAGTATATACAAAAGCATTTTAAGAAATCATTAGTTTTTCCATTATAAAATAATAAAATAAATATAGGTCAAGTAAAACTTACCTCATCGAAAAAGACTTGAGTTTTACGCAAAATATGTTTCAACTCGGTCAACTCTAAAAAGTTTCGCTTTAATGCTTCAGCGTTCTGATTAACTTCTCGTAATTCATTTTCTAGTTTTTCAAAAGTAGCCTTAAATTGAAAATATGTTATTATATATTGTAATTTTAAAGTTAATTTCTTCTATTATTTAAAGTGCAATACCTCCAAATCAATCATTTCCCTAGGTTGGGGAGCTTCAGGGCTTTCTCCGGTATCTAACATAGGAATGCCATCTTTCTTAATTTCCATTTCTAAATAACGCAATTTGCGTTCCATTTCATCACAACGCCTTACTTCGTTAACGAATTTTCTTTGAAATGCATTAACATCGGGATTTAACTGAAAACAAACATTTTGTTATTTAATTTGTAAAAAAGATTTGAATCAAAAATTTTAATCAGAAGTTTTTTTTAATTTTTATTACAATTACGGCCATTATTACAACTTGGTAATGGTTAAAGGCAGGATTTTGTTGGACGGACAAGCAGTTTATCTTTGTTATAACTTTACTTTAACTGAAAGTGAGCGATAAGTTAAAGGCAAGTTCATCCTACCTGGTAGGTTAAAGTAAATTTGGAATAATGATGAACTGTTTATCAGTCCGACAAAATCCTGCTCTTAACTATTGTCAAGTTGTAATAATGGCCCTCAGTATTGTATTCGCCGCCCCTATAATGAATAAAAGGTGAACATTTCATTATCTAGAGGGTTTTTTCACCACCAGCAGGAAATACAAATTAATGGAATTGTTTTTATTTTCACTCGCTAGCACAGTATGCATTCCAGATTGTGTGGCCTATTTATATATAAGATAAATAGGCCACATAATTTTTTGTCGTACATTTTTAAGTATATTATTGTACACCAATATTGATGAAGCATACATATATGGTTTAAAATGTATTTTTCTCTAGCTATACACAATATATTTTTTTACCTAAAAGTCCTGGTTACAAACAAACCCGATTACGGATCAAGTGGTCGAATTTCGACCACCGGTCGAGATCCTAGGACATCTTAAAATATCTTTATTATTATGCTTGTTTTTACTTACGTCTCTGAATTGCACTAATCCCAATTCTCCTAGTTCCGATACACAGGCATACGCCGCCTCACTTTGCAAAAATAACTGACATAGAGTCATTTCCTCACTACGAAATAGTGAACCCATTTTGATTGTCGTACAAAGTTTCCAATAGTGCCTTTAATTATTTCTCACTGTACTTATCTTCTTAAACACACAATCGTCTGATCTAAAATGATAAAGAAGAATTATAATAATTATGTATTCTTTTATTAAATTTATAATTTGGCATGATATCCCAATTTTATTTAAAAAGTTTTATTTTTTGCGGGTTAAGCATGTCTATCTGTGATGGAAATCGATTTTAAAAACGACGCACTTTTGAAAGTCCCTTTTAACGCACTTTTTATCAAATTTTTATAATTTTTGTGATACAACTCTTTTGTAATAAAGAAATATTTTTATAATATTTGTGATAAAATTGTTTTTAATAAAGAAATATTATTAAAAAAAAAACTTTCAAAATAGCTTCGTTTTCGGAATCGATTTCCATCACATTGCCTGCCTGTATGCCTGCATTTCATTGGTGCTTTACCAAATCAAAAGTATGGTCGAAGTTGGGGAATGGTAAAAAAAAACTCAAAAACCGATTTTCGATCAACTTTTTTCGTTTCGATTTTCAAGATCGTTTAATCGGACATCAAAATCGATTTTAAAGGCGATTTTAAAATCGAAGATGATATTAGGTTTGCAAATTTCTAAACATAAACAACTTTAACTATGAAAATTCAAATAAACATTAAACAACATTCACAAAGAAAACCAGAAAAAACACAAATTTTCAATTTAACAATTTTCTTTTATAAAATTAGGTAAATTTTTTCAGAGATTTCTCAAGGTTGTTCGTAAAAAATGTGGTTAATTTATGTTATGAGTGCATTGTCTGGCTCTTTGCAGAGTTACTATTAATTCAATTTTTGAAAACAAACATTCAGATGGCATGATGGATGCACAAACTTTCCCTTGTATTACATGTATGTGGGAATAAATTGCTGTTGATTTCGATCAAACACTGGTCTCTTTATATATTGCGTAATTCAACAGGAATGCTTCTCAATACTTCATAAAACACACTAGAATTGCCAATATTTTGATATGATAAAAAATCGATTTTAAAAGCCCAATAATCGATTTCAGTATAAAATCGCAGACGAAAAGTCGATTCCGAAAAATCAATTTTTTATAACACAAAATCGATTTTCGATTGGAATAGAAATCGATTTACCATTCCCTAATTGAAGTCTACTGATGATTTGATAAAGCGCCAATGCAATGCAGGCATATATGTATATATAGACATGCTTAACCCGCAACAAATAAAACTTTTTTAATTATGTATTCTGATTTCAGATTTACTGCTTTCTTAAAAATTATCGCATTAAAACAAATGAACATGAATAAAGCATGCCCGAAGGCCGACTAGCCTGAAAATCATTCTTCAGCCGCTATGACATATCCAGAGGAAAAATAAGTATTCGGATATGTCGAATCTTTTATACCCTTCACCAATGAACTCAAATCTCATGGCAGGTGACAACTTTTTTGTGCTGGTTTTCAATACCAATCTATTTGAGACAATATTGACATTTCAGTCCAAATCCGAATTCTGTAACCTTTCAGAAAATTAATTTCACTTCAAATAAACAGAAATTAGCGTTTGTACAAGCCTCTTGTGTAATATATGGCGTCGTTTTTCTGTTTGACAAGCGGCTTGCAGAAAAACCACAAAATTTTGATATTTTGACCGCCATATTGAATTAGTGGAAAACAGATTGAATAGTCTATTGTAAAGTTGGCTCATTTGCAAGAAAATTACCATAGTGAGGTTTTTGTGGAAAATTACAATTTAAATTAGCGATGAATGTGAAAAATCTTTGCTTGCACGACATAGTTTTGTTTATTCTGTGTGCAAATGAAAAAAGTATGTTTGCCAAGCCGCTTGCGTAGTTTACAACAGACAGACTAACATCGTTAATACGACTTCCCTATCTATAAGGCACCAAAAGAAATATACGTATTAGAGATGAGCGATCCCGTGATTTTTAAAGAACATCGTGAACAGTGAACGTGATTTAAAAATCACTGTTACTTAAAACTGTGACTGTGATCACTGTTTTCAGTTCCCTTATAGCAATGTAATTATCAAAACACACATGCATCTCTACAACAAAAACGTTGTTCTTTAATATACCAAGGCAGATTTAAATACGCTTAAAATACTTTGAATTTTAAAAAGAAATACTAATAAGGAAGAAGAGAAGCAACACTATTCTTTTGTTGTTATTGTACGCAAATAAAAAATGTTATTACACACAAACAGTGAAATATCATAATTTTCTGTATGTAACAAATAGAAAAGAACAACTTTGCAAGTAGCAATTACTTGACAAATTTTGTCACAACTGTGAATCGTGATTTTTCAGTAACAGGGATTAAATCACAGGTATTGAAATATCGCTCATCTCTAATACGTATACATACATACATAAATATCAAACAAAAAAAAGACATGCAGAAAAACGAATTAAATCATCGCTTCTAATGATACTGCATGCGTTCAAATTCAGGTGAAAAACGCATGATTTTAACATTAGCGTGTGATTGGAGGTCATGCGTTCACATTTAAATAAACTGCTCTTCATTCAAATGAGTGCTTACGACAGATAAAAACTCGATTATTTTTGCATGAATGCGAAATATTAATAAAAAATGTAAATTTAAAAAAAAATTTAACACGGCTAGGATACGAACCCGACATCTTCGGACGTAAATCGTACTCTCTACAGCCGAGCCATACCCCACTTAATTTATAATGAGATAAAACTTGTTTTAAAGTATTTACCCTTGGAAAATGTGTCAATGTAGGTAATGATTTAATTCCATTTTGCATGTCTTTTTCGCCATATAATTAATGCAATATTTTATCAATGTCGCATGCTTTTTTCATGAGTTCAAAAACTATAGCCTTATTAAGATTTAGGATGGCATTAAGAATGCATTAAAAAAACAAGTTCTTCAGAAATCATGAAAACAATATTTCATCTTGCACGCATTCATTTATTTTTTGCTGGGTATGTACACTTTATGGGGTCACAAATGAGTTACACACGGAATTACAAATCTAAATATGAATACGCTTACCATTTTTGAGTATGAATGAATGAATTTAAACTAAGCGGGAAACACAGGATACTGCGACCGAAGAAGATCTATTGTATCCTTTGCCAGGTGGTAAAGCACCTCATCTAGACCCACCACTAGACCGTAGGTGTACCAACCCCCCTTCTGACCATTTTGTCTGCATTTTCTTTTCCTACCACCCCGACGTGTCCAGGAACCCAGCAGAGTGTGGCATAAAAGTGAGTATTTTAAAAGCTGGACATACTAAGGCTCAATTTAGACCATGCATTAAATGCATGCATAAAATTCATGCATTTTTTTTTTGTGGACGAGCGCGGTATAGAAAAAAAAACGGGGCATAAAAAACGGCACGATTTCTGTTTTCCATGCATTTTTTTTACATTCTTCTTTAGCTCGATTTGAGTTTTCTCTCATTTTCTCTCTCTTATGTGATTTTGTTATGGTTTTTGTTGTTATGAATGAGTAAATAAAGCAAATTTTGAAAAGCATGAAAATAAAATTCATCGTATAAATGCAAGAGATTTTTAGAAGATGTTTTCAAAGATAAATTGAAAAAATTCATGCATAAAAATTCATCATCTAAATTAGGCCTAAGTTTTAGAAGGGCTTTCTTGCTAAGTGCAAAAAAAGTGGACATTAGGGGGGAAGGATCCGAGATGGTATAACTGGCGCCAAGAATTTGGTGTCGGATTAAAAAGTCACCAAAAGCAAAAATGAAGCCATAGGCAAGCCATGAATAACGATATGCAATATGTTATGATCGGACAAATAGCGACGCAGTGTACAAAAAACAGATGGCTATTTCTCTCCCTCGTTAGCCCCTGTCAATATTAAATTATGCGCATCTCTCAATGGCATAAACTTCCGATTGAAAAATGGTAGAAGCTTTTCCCAATGACTCGTAGTAGTTAGTCCTTGGTTCAACGACTCCCACACCAGATGCTAATTACTTTTTGCCTGGCAGCAGTTTCTATCACAATCGTCAGAGGTGTGAGTTTAATGAGGACTTCCATAGCCGCCGTAGGACACGTCCTTATAGCCCATGTTATAGAGGCATGCTAGCGTCTGTAATTTCTCTAACCGATCTCTGGTCGTAGCCAGCCTGACCCTGTCCGACCAGGCAACAGGAACATAAGTGATGATAGGTCTCACTTGGTGTATATCCATCTCAAGATTTTGGGTGTGCAGCCCCATGTTTTACCTGCAACAGATCTACAAACCATTAGTGATTCTGTTGCCTTGCCAACAGTCGCCTCTAAATGCTGTCTCCATAACAGCTTTGAGTCTAATACCACTCACAGATACTTGACCTCCGATGAGTTTCGCCAACGTGGAAGTATCCTCCTCCTTGTGAAAGGAACAATTGTAGTCTTTGAAGGGTTGATATTCAACCCTACAGATAGAAACCATTCCTTCACTATCCTATATCCGTTCTGTACAATGTCTAGGGTTTGGGATTTCCTGGACTTTTCCACTTCCCGGGAAACGGGAATGAAAAAATCGCATTCCCGGGAATTCCCGGAAAATTAATTTTCGACATTAAATAGATTTATTAAATTAAAATTTGGCTAAATTTTCATTGTTTTATTAATGTAAGCATTCTTTTTAAAGAAAACTTAATATAAAAGCATTTATAAAACAAATTTTTAAGAATTAAGTTATGAGTTTAGTCGAACTGTATGAGTTTATGTGCAGAGAAATTTAATTATTTTGGTTTGAGTTCGGTTTTAATTTAATTTTTCAATTAAATTATATTTTTTTAGCGATAAATGTGAAGCATATAGACAAAGAAAATTTTTGACTGCACGGAGGGTTGAACTGACGTTTTGATAGCTCCCGCTAATCTCTTCAGAATTCTTTTGCGCTTGATCATCTACTTTTAATCAATTCATACTGTCACTCTTAGAGCTGTATTTAATTTGATAGATATTGATATTCACTTTTTTCTTTCTCCTCTGTTAAGCTTCTTTTATTATTTATCTATTCTTGTATGAATTATCATTGATAATTACAAGTAGTAGTGTGTGTGAATGTTTGCTTGTTCAGTTTATTTGAACATATACATCCTTTTGCTAAGTGCCTTTAGAGTTTAACAATTAGGTTATGAGTGTAGTCGAACTGCATGAGTTTATATCCAAAGAAATTTAATTATATTGGCTTGAGTTCAGTTTTAATTTAACTTTTTAATTAAATTATATTTTTATTTAGAGATAAATGTGAAGCATATAGACCAAGAAAATTTTTGACTGCACGGAGGGTTGAACTGAAGTTTCGATAGCTCCCGCTAATCTCTTCACTATTTTCTTCATTCACTTTTTTCTTTGTCTTGTGTTAAGCTTCTTTTATTATTTATCTATTCTTGTATGAATTATCATTAAAACCGAGCTCATGCCAAAATAATTAAATTTCTTTGGGATATTTTTAAGAAGTTTGAAGTGAATTCAAGCAAATAGAGTTTATTGTTGTTACACAGTAGGAGATTCTATGGACTAATTGACGACTATATCGCAATTAGTTAAAAATTTTATTTTAAGACCTTCAAATCATTTTATAAAGAACTTGCCGTAGTGAATATTTTTCTTAAAAATTTCCAGGACGATTCTTATCGTTAAGTACAAAAGCAAGTTACAGTATTATACTCAGCTGCGCTGAATTTTACCTACCCTGAGCCACAGTCTGTCTAAATGTCTTTGATTTTTATTTTATTTATCTTACAACATCTCAAAATCATCTTAAAATTTCCACTACACTTTCCAAAATTTGTTCACTAATTCTGCGGAAAATCACTCAAACTTCGTTTAATATCGAATTATTTACTTTTTAGGAAACGATTAGAGAGCACTGCAATCATTGATACTTATACAAAGCATTCCACTTTGTTCTGTTATAATAATTAAACAACAATTATTACTAAATTTATCTTGCACGTACTTTTCGAATCAAGCGACAATTTTTCTCGGCTAAGAGGATAAATGGTATGACTTCAATTTCATAAAATTTTTATGAAATTTCTGTATAAGTTTAAACCGTTCACATTTTTATTTTGTATTTAAAAAAAATTTATGGCCATTTTACTGCCTATTTATCGATGTCGAAGGAATTCTTTCTTTCTTACAGTTACATTTGAAAAAAGGACAAAGATTTAGAATTTGTTTTTGTTTCAAATGAAATTGTAAGAATAAAAAATTTCCTTCGACATCAATAAACAGACGATGAAAAACATAGAAACTTTAAAAGAGAACTTAAACAATTTCATCGTGTAAATTAAATCGTATGTCAGTGAAACGAACTTTTGTAATATTAAAAAAATGCATTAAAAATGTTGATATTAAAGAAAAACAAGATTATAATACAATTATCTTATATGAATCAAAATAAATTTGGCGGTCACTTACACCATTTTATAAATATGTATGTCAAAATATCCCGGGAATATTAGGCAGACGATTCCCAAACCATAATAATATCACACAACGTCTCTTCAAATTTTCCCCTTGCAATGATAACGATGTCATCGGCATATGCTTGACAACTTTTGAGTATAAAAATATACATAATAAATTCTTATTTTTAGCTTTGCACAAGGTCGATATATAAGGTCTGTGCATCAGCCCATATGTTCGATAATTGTACTGTCAAATTGAAGCATATTTTACCAAAACACTAATATTTTAATATTCGCTTTGAGTTTTTCTCATACATTTTTTGGCACGATAATTCCCAAAAAAATCAGCTTTGTTGTATCAATTCGTCGATAAGTATACCTTATAGATCTACCTTGGCTTTGCATATAATCATTCACCAATTAAAAAAACAAAATTTGTATTGAAATTAAAACTTTTGTAAACCTTTGATAAATGATCATGAATTAGGAACATAATGAGCTTGATCTTGAACTCATGTGAAAATTTCCGAATAAAATTTTTTGTTCGCATGGATTTTATTTTCGTATCATGAACTCCATGTGAATATAACATTAAAATAACAATTTTTAAAACCCCGAAGAAAATGGATGATAACTTCAATAGATAATAACTTCAAACATAGTTAAGAACACTCCCGATCAACTCACCTTTCAACCATAAAAAAACTAAATCAAAATCGGTCCAGCCATTTGGGTTGTACAATGACTTGTACAGACACACAGATACGCACTAAAAACTTATAACGTTCCCATGACAATTGAATCTACGCTCCGGAACGACCCGAGTCAAACTCGGCCAAAGATTGTCAACTCAGCAACAGCTGTACAAACCGGAAGCTTTTTCCCCTGGTGAACAAACTATGCCAGCAACTTTGCTCTACCTATTATTAGTTATTGCTGGCATCGAGCAAAACCCAGGTCCTACCTGGAATTGCTCTGTGTATCACGTGCCCCTTCAGCGCAACACCACCTAAGTAAGGTGTAATGTTTGCAATGGCTGGTATCACGTTAGAAGGTGTTCCGGTCTCACCAGCCACTGCGACTGGTCTCCCAGCTTCGTAGCTAGTTGTTGCACCCCACAACCCTCAAATGCCAGCACTCCTACTCCCACAAAATGCAGCTCCCTTAACACCACCTCAGGCAAGACTACAGCCCACCCAACGCGAGTGCGCTATATGCCAGGGAGTAATTAGGAGCAACACAGTATATATCCAGTGCAATGTTTGTAATAACTGGTGTCATATGAGGAGATGCACTAACTTACGATTTCGAAGAGATTGGAATGACAATTATGTAGCTCCATGTCCTTCAAGCAGCATACCTGATGGCAACTCTCCAAACTCTTCTGAGCACTCAACACCCACTCATAGCGCAAGACAATACCCAGTGCAATCCCCTACCCTGCAAGAACTCAACCCAACGTCGAGATCCCTACAATTAACCCCGACTCCAACATAGACACCTTTCCCAGCGGCCCATGCATAGCGCTGACTCCCTACCTTCGTTCCAGATATTACAACTGAATTGTAATGGTCTCCGGAACAAGATAGTGGAAATCACAAATTTTATGCACTCCAACAACGTACCCAATGCCGCCATACAAGAAACGAAGGTTCACAGCAGAAGTAACTTCTCGTCCCATGGGAATTATAATATAGTTCGAAGAGATAGAGAAAGAGACCACGGTGGAGGACTTGCCTTCATAATAGAACGCAATGACTGTCAGTCCCCCTCCCCTCCCGACCCATTCCTAGAGGCAATGACAATCTCCATAGATACTGAAGATATTGCGTGGAGATCGTCAATGTATACATCCCGCCCGTTAACAGCATAGGGGCTAGTTATTACCCAAGCATATACCACCTTCTGCAGGGCGATAACAAAATAATACTTGGCGACTTCAATGCTCACCACGAGAGCTGGTTCTCACAGCTGCCCAACGACCCTCGCGGCAATCTCGTTGCCGATCAGATAGACGAGTCAGACGGCGCTGCTATTAATGAAGACTCATCTACGAGAATCACAGCTAGATGCTCAAGCTCCCCAAACATTTCCATTGTTTGCTCGTCACTGCTTGCATTCACCACCTGGCAAACCCAAACAGCATTTAGCTCAGACCACTCTCCCATTCTGGTCACCATAGATAAGCCCAGCGACTTTGTAGAGCCGGATAAACGCACGTTTGTGAATTATAATATATCCAACTGGCACGGGTTCACAAACTTTATTGACGATTCCCTACGTCACCTCCGCCTCGCCACTTGTGCCAAGAAGGGGGAGAAGACCCTGAGACTCACCGTTATTAGGGCAGCCAAGTGTTTCATCCCAGCAAGAAGAATATCATACTAGTGATGTTACGAATATCAATTTTTAATATTCGCGAATGCGAATACGATTATCTGAAACAATATTCGCCGAATTCGAATACGAATATTCAATCTAAATAGTTAGTACAACTTAATATTTCAAATTTAATTGAAAAAAAATCTACCTTTTGCGTCAATAATAAATTGAAAAAAAACTGTCACAATACTATGATATTCCGATTACGGAATTTGAAATTATTAACTTAGCACCTGAATGCCACTTTTTTAAATTTTTGGTGGAAAGTAAATAAGGGAAAATACCAGCTTCTTTTACCTATACCCAGGCAATATTTAGTGACACCAGTGGCGAGTGTTCCGAGCGAGCGAATGTTTAGTGGCGCGGAGCTTATTTACACACCACGCAATAGGATTGATGAAGAAAATACTTCAAAACTTTTATTTTTGAAGTTCAACATTCCTCTACTGAGCTTTAAGTATTACTTTAACATGATTAATAAATTAATTTAACAGGACTTTACTTTTTAAATACTATGTCGTTGTGAAATATATTTTGTTTCTTTTTTTTACTAAAAGAAGATTATTGTTTTGTGTTATAGACAATTTTTTTTTAGTAAAAATTAATATTTTTTTGTTTAATTTTCAGTATTTTTTATGTATTATTCTTTATTCGTATTCACAAAACATTCGTGTAATATTCGCTTAAATTTGGCGAATACGAATATCATTAAAGAGGCGAATATTCGGCGATTCGAATGCGAATATTCGTAACATCACTATACCCTACATCCGACCACATTTCCCATCTGGTGCTGCACGCCTGGCACAAGAACGCGATCTCCTGCGTGCCAGTAACCCGGCAGATGAGCGAATAGAGCAGCTTACGGCACGAATCTCTAATCTAGTGAATGAACATCGGCGTAGCAAATGGTTAGCCCATCTCAACCAATGCTCCTTCGCCTTTAAAAAGCTATGGTCAACGATCAGATGTCTATCTGGATCGAATAAACAGAAAAATCTCGCAGCTATTGGCTTCAACAACGCACAACATATAGATGCAAAAACTGAACCGGTCTAAAAGAGCCATAACCTGGAGAGCCAAGAGTCTCAAATGGAGTCCCGATCCTTTACCCACATATATGTAAGAGTTCAATCGCCTAACCCTGTAGGCTACTTTTTGGGTGAAAGTGCAATGCGCTTGACCTGTTTGCAAGCTATCAGTGCAATTTTTGCACACACTATTTTTTATGACCAGTCTATCAGAAACTGCCGGTAGAGCGTAGAGTAGGTAGAGTTTGAATACATTCAAACGACCAAATTTTTTTATAGTGTGGAAATATTTTTTATTGATTCAAATTACAAAATGTGTGGAAATAATCCAAATGTCAGAATTCATTGACTTTAGCTCGATGTGTCTTTTGCCTTGACTATTGGTTTCAAACGGTTAAAAAGAGTTTACGCTTGCACGAACGTGGCGAATGAAAAAATTTTCCTATTGAGCCAATCAGAAGGGCATAATATTTAAGCCGCACAATTTTTGTTCTTTCCAAAACACACGAGATTAATTCATCTGGCATAAAATGTATACGTATACACAGCTTTGTCTGTATTAGTATCTGTTGCATTTATTTGTTTTTGCAAAGTGTGCATGTATTAGTTTTGTGCTGCTAAGGCGGGGTTGTGCCTGGTTGAAAAATTATGTCAACCAAAAACCATTTTCTTCGCCGAATTTGCCCACAAGCTGCCATGATATGCCAGCATAATCATTCCCGTGTAAATATGCTCATTGAGCAATTCATAAACTCTCAAAATGATCGGATTTACTTAACTGAACGCACTCACGAAAATTTGAGCCTACGAACGGCCACCCGAAGTAATTTTCCATATCAAGTAATGGTATGGGCAGCTGTGACCGCCGATGGACGCTGTCTAATCGTTTTCATCGAGCCTGGTGTCAAAGTCAATGCGACTTATTATCGGAAAAATATTTTAGAAGCTGCTTTTGAGCCGTGGGCACGCGAACATTTCGGGCGTAGATCATGGACGTTCCAACAAGACTCGGCGCCGTCTCATAAAGCTCGTGTGAACCAAGAATGGTTAAAAACCCATGTTCCACACTCTGGGACATTTAGAGGGCAAGGCGAGCACTAAAAAATATGCCAGTATGGATTCGCTGAAAAAACCCATTGTACGGGAATGGACCAAAATACCGCAAGATCATATTCTTGCATGCTGCACGAAATTTTTTAACCGTCATTTAACCGTCAAGGCAAAAGGTGGCCACATCGTATGTTCACTATAAAGTTTTTGCCATCATAACTTTCAAATAAGGCGTTTTTTTTGGCAAAATTATGTTCACCACTTTTGTTCAGAATAACCAGCTGAACATTTTCGCTTTACATACTTTTGAATATATCTAAATAAAACTAGATAGAAATATAGACGATTCACTTCTGAATATACTCCTAAGAATATTGGGATCTAGCGAAAAGCTTGTGGTCTTAGGTACACCAAATTTGTGAGTCACTTTGGATTAGGGTTGTGATCGCTTAATTTATAAAAAGAGGACAGAAGAGGAAAAAATCCCGGACATTTGCTATAAAAAGTAGGATTTAAAAATAACACGAAATTAATTTTTTCCAATAATTTTACTATCAATAAAATCTTAAATTCATATCGATGGTGTTGCGCAAAAAGGGCAAATCTCGCAACATTTTGTATGGCAGATTGGCGCGTTTTACGCAACACTATCGATGTGTTTCCATTAAGTTGTACATATGTAAGTGTATATATGCACATTTGAGGATACATATTTGCATAAATCGAAGTTCGTGTCTGTCATGACTTCCGAACTAATTCAATTAGAGTGAAAATTTTCGAATCTCTGGTGGTGTCACCAAACCAAATATTTTTATATTTTTCTGTTTACTGTTAGTTTTATTTCCCATGCATAAAATATATTTAAAGTGCTTTCCAAACCGCTGCATCGCAATATTGCAAGATTGGTAGTTAATATGGGGATGCTTTTTATATCTCAGTTTCCCTATATTAATTTTAAATAAATATTTTTTTATAAGATATCAAACTCATGCCAAAGATACATTTTTTTAATTAAATGTATTTTTTATGGGTAAAAAAACTAATTCTATTTGCTTTCACTAGCTTTATGCGTTCGGAAGTAAAACGAAAAAAATTGTTCGGAAGTGAATGTCAGTACAGCAAAACATTCGGAAAAGATTCACTTTCACACGGATGTGAAACTCATGACAGACACGATTGTTAAATAAAACGCAAAAGGCACTAACTAGCTAACAAAATACTCTAGTCGGCTTTTTAGTAAATTCTGATGTATTTGACCAACACACATAATTACTACAAAAAATCAGACTTTCCCGATCTAAAATTGCGATATAATTAAGAAAATATTAAAGGCCAATTACATAAATTGGTATATTTATTGCTTCTCTTGTAGCATCATGAAAATGTTAGTTTGGCCCTTTTTACCGAACACCATCGATATTTTAAATACATACACACGTCATAGAATAACATCACAACCCTCATGGCTAGTATTATTTACAACATAAGCTGGACATCTAATACTCGTACCAATTACTATTTCCCTTTTTAGCTTGGTTTTTAATAAATGCAATTTTCAAGCAATATAAAAGCGGCAAAATATACAAATGTAAAACAAGTACTTCACGCGAATATAACCTCCCTTTTTAAGTCGGTAAAAAGTATGACTTTCCCGGACGCACATTTTTTCCCCGGACAGAGACCACAAAAAGAGGACAGTGTCCGGGAAAGATGACGGATGCCAACCCTACTTTGGATATATGTATATATTTTTTAACCACAAAAGTTTTTGGAGAAGACCTACTCAAAAAATCGTATTGGAAAAGAGGTGGACATAAGAGCTTTGTAACAACTGACCCACATAATTTGCAGCAGAACGAGTCGTATCTACCGGCAAAAGCAAATGTTAAAAAGTCGTTGGTTGTTAATGATGTTGCAGAGCACGGTGTTGCTCTAACAACGCGCTTTAATGCTACATTTACGCATCAGGAGAAGCTGAAACAATTTATTATCCTTCAAGCAACTTTTCTAAACCAAAATTTATCAAATACCTTTGTAAATAAATAAATAGTTTTTAATAATAGTTAAAATACTAATTTTTTATATAAAACTAGCTGAGCCCGACAAACGTTCTTACCGACAAATACATCGGTTTTTAGCTTCAAATAGGTTTTTTGGTGGATTGACACGAACCTGTATTAAAAATTTCAGCTCGACAACTCTTAGTTCCGAAGATCATGCGTTATTAACAAACACACAAACGAATTTATAGATCGCGACCTCAGTCTTGTTTTGCCCCACTGACCATTTAAACAAATTGAGTTAAGTATGGGGTATAGTGGTGGACATTAGGTTAGCACACTTCATATACATTACATTCAAAAGCACATTATTTTTTAGTTAACAAAGATTAATGTAAGTATTTCCCCATAAGTGTTGTCTATGTTGTGATCAATATGTACCGTTATTTTTTCTTGATTCTCTTTTGTGGTTTTTGTTTTAAGTTTGTTTAATTGCAAATAATAAGAAATCTGCTCTGGACAACAGTTTAGCACATTTTACAAATTTTTACTTATATATTTCATTATTCTCCGTCCTTAAAATCTTAAAGAGGTAAGTTTTATAAATGCTTTAATTAAAAAGTTTAAATAGCATAAAATAATAACTAGACATGGCTAAAAGCAAGTGGTGCACAGAGGTCTAACGTCAGGTAATTCAGCAAATGAGCTCGAGAGGAAGCACCGTTATTGAGATTGCATCCATTTTGAACTGCTCCAGGAAGATGGTATACAACGCATTAGGTCATATTTAGATTTATGGGGCGTACAAGAATGTTGCACAGGGTACTAGACCTAGAAAAACCACCCGAAGGGAGGACTCCTTTATTTATAGAGCATCAGTTGCAGACCCATTTAAAACCTCGAATGAAATTCAAAGAGAATTTTCAATAAAATTTGGTATTGATATTTCTTCACGAACAATTCGAAGAAGATTAAATGAAAGAAACTTGCGTGGCTGTATTGTACAACATAAGCCACTAGTATCAAAGAAGAACTTGAAGTCCAGAATTTCTTTTGCCCGTGAACATTTAGAGAAACCAATGCTTTTTTTTGACAAATGTCCTGTGGAGTGACGAATCCAAGTTTTGTCGTTTTGGATCAGACGGAAAATGTTATGTATGGCGTCCTCCAAACATGCAGCACAATCCGAAGTACACATCAAAGACGGTAAAGCACGGTGGCGGAAATGTGATGGTTTGGGCAGCGTTTTCTAGGCACGGTGTTGTTCCCATATACAAAATTGATACACGAATGGATCAATATGTTTACAAAAATATACTTTTGAACACAATGATTCCATATGCAGAGGAAAATATGCCACTTAGATGGCGCTTTATGCATGATAACGATCCAAACCACGCTTCACGCACAGTGAAGTGTTGCTTGGAAGAAAATAATATCGACGTATTAAAATGGCCAGCTCAATCACCGGATCTCAATCCTTTAGAAAACCTATGGAATGATGTAGAGAAGCACATTACAGCTGTTAAACCCAAAAATATGAGCGATTTGTGGACGGAAATACAAAAGGCATGGTACGCAATACCAAAGGAACGATGTATGACCCTTGTGAACAGTATGCCCAGGAGATGTGCAGCTGTAATTAAAAAAAAGGGTTTTCCTACCAAATATTAAATTTTAAGTGAAATGAATTAATCGTTTTCTTTTTTTTTCATGAAAATAAATTTTTTTTAATTTGTGCTAAATTACTGTCCAGGCATTTCTTGGGTTTTGTTTTATTTCAAAGTAAAAAAAAGTTGTTACAAGAAATAAAACTTAAACAAAATAATGTCACGTGTTTCTTGGGCAGCACGTGACACATTAGCGGACAGGAATGATTAAAGTTATAAATCTACAAAATAATTTTTTGTTAAGAAGAGCGCATATAGCTAATGTGCTAACCCAATGTCCACCACTGTATATATTTTGAATACTCTCTTTCAAAACTGTTTCGCGAAATTGTTCCTGGTTTCTGAGATATCAAGCATTCATTGTGCTCATTGTCATCAATTTTGATAAAATTTTTGTAAAAAAAATTTTTTCAAATAAAATACCAAGTTTCATCAATATTAACTTTTTATTCCCTGTAAATATATTTTCTAACAACATTTATACGCTTATTTTCAATAAAAAGTAGAAAATTTCATCTCAATAACAAGTTACTCAATACACAGCAGTTAGTATACACATGGAGCAACAAAAGCTACTTTTTGCAAATAAAATAAAAAAGTGGCTACTGGAGCATAAAACAAGATTTTTTACTTTCAGTAAAAGGATGTTAATTTCTAACCGGATTGATGAAAGTTCACAAAAATTTTAATTTTTCTTCCAAACATATGCCGGAAGCAGTCATGAGAATACAAAAAAAATTCTATCGGATATATTTTGAGAAAACTTTATGTAAATCTTCTTTGTTGTTTTTCTTCATTCCGACTTTTTAGCATATGGGCTAAACCAATAATGAAGACGCGATATATAACTATATGTAGATGTAGATACATTTTCATCTCTCTTCTTATAAATCGTGTAATATACTATTTTTTTAATGTACGTAAGTAACATTTATAGTTAAATATGTATAGTTTTACTGTAATTGGTGATTCCTGATTTTATGAATTTATCTGCGTCTCACAGTTTTTGAACATTCCGGAAGAGATTAGACGTAAATCTGCTAGCTCTTATTGTCCAGCCTTTCTGCAACACGATTCCTTTGAGTAGGTCTTCTTTAAAAACTGTTCTGATAAAAAAAATATATCCAGTGACTCCCAAATTTGGTCCACCCAAGACCACAAACTTTTCGCTACATTCCCGTATTCTGGGCAGTATATTCAGAAGTGAATCGTCTATATTTCTGTCTAAGTTTTATTTAGATATATTCAATGGATCACGAGCTGTATAATAATTTCCAAATAGAAAAGCTTAGAAATGTGCATTTATTATATTCTGTTATTAAATGATGCATAGGTTAATGCTCCAAATTTAATTTAAGCCTACATATCTTACCTTATAAAATAGTGAAAAAATATTATAATTGAGGGCTTAAAAATCATTATAATTAAGGGGCTTAAAAAAAGGGGTGCAGTGCAAAAAATAAAATTCTGAGTAATTACGCTTCAAAGTTTTTTGTTCCCATGCATTTTTACACAATTATTTTTGGTAAACGTAAAAAAACGTAACCACTACTTTTGCTCAGGATTAGTGTGATTTAACTTGGTGTTTATATCACAAAATAAAGTTAATTATGCTGCAAAAAGTTATTTTTATATTATTTTTAATAAATGCGAACCCACATTTAAAAAATTATTGGAATTAAAGGAAATACAATTTTATCTTGTCTGTTGGTCACGTTTTTTTCGGCAAATATTTGCCAAGCGTGACCGTACCTTAAGACCTACCGTCGTTTGCGGTCATCGTACAGGTCTGAATTTTTGTGATTGGTATTAAGTGTTGATTCCTGCATATAACTCAATTTTTTTAGTTTTTGCAATTGCACCCCTTTGCTTTTCTGCCCCCTCAATTATCACTGTCCAATTTTTAGCGAGAGCCTCTGAAAAAGACTTTCCAAGAAAATTTGTGTCATCCTATTAAAGGGCCATGATAGGCCATAGTTAGGGCAAAAGTATATAAAGAGGAAATCGTCAGCTGTTCTGAGCAACAATGGTGAGTACAATTTTGCAAAAAAACTCCTTATTTGAAACTTATGGGGCCAAAAAGCTTTATAGTGAACATAGGCTAGTTTTTGGGCGAAAAGTCAATGCGGTTGGTCTGTTTGCACGTTATCGGTGCGATTTTTGCACACACATTACTTTTTATGGCTAGTCTATCAGAGACTGTCAGTTTAGTCGAATTAGTAATAATATGCACGTATTAAAAAAATTCTGCAGGTACATATAAATAAAAACAAAGAACAAATCGGAGGGAGTTTTCTACTCAAGTCGTACAGACTATGAACATTCATATCCTTATTTCAGTGCTTTAAATACTTACATATTTATATATATACATAAACTAGATATGTAGATACATCATACATAGCTCGTTCTCAATGAACTTATAAAATTTTATCTACATATTTGGTTTAAAAATTAACTTTGCTGCATATCATATGCATACATATGTATGTATGTAAGTAGATATGTATGTACATAAATAACTATAATTTTTGCAATATACATACACATATTTACTATACAAAAGTATCTGATTCATTCCATAATCTATTGCAATTTTTATTTCTTTGTATGTTGTGTGTGCGATGGTATACACAGATAAAAGGCAATAAAAACTTACAACGTATACAAAAAAATCAATAATTTTATAAATACATATTTAAACTATTCACAAAGCACTTTCTACATTTAGTTAGAACAATTTTTTAGGCTTCACAAAAATATTGAAGAACTTCTATTTTTTTTTATTTTAATGTACAATTCTTTCTAATCATAAAAAAATCACTCACCTCTATCCAAATGAAAAAAATTTACGGAATGATGATTTTAAAGAACAATTGGCCAGACTTACCGACTAAAATCCCCAACATCGTCAAACAGCGATGCCAACATTTTGAAAGCAAAAATCGTAAACAACTCTCAAAAAGCGCTAAATTATAAGTAATTCGAAAAGCATTAAAAAGAGCTATATTTTAATAAAAGAAAAACTTTTCTTAAACAAAATGATTCATTAATTTCTTTTATGTTACATGTTATTTGTACATTTGAGATCATTAAGTTATTGATAATACATATGAAGTTTTTTTTTATCGTGAGAAATGTTTTATATCATTTGATTTTCAAATAAAAATGCATCCAAGGCGAATTCAGTACCAGGTACCCTTATCATCACAGATGATCATCAGCTGATTACACCCCATCAGTCAAACTCTATATAAGAAAAGAGAAAAACTTTAACCCGAACTGTCAAAGCACATATAAAAATAGTCCTACACCTACTTTGTATGTGTGTTGTTTTGATGGTAAGGCCACTTGATATTAATTCGCTTTGAATGCATCATTCTCTTCCCACTGCGCATACGTCCCACGCCTTGGGCAAACTTATCAACCAGTTGTGATAATCACATACTTAAGTATCAATGAAACATTACAACAAACCGGTACATTTCCAAATGTTTTATACCAAAAAGACATATTTTCAAATGTATTTTTCTTCTTGTAATAAATACAAATAAATTGGAATATATGCTTTAAGCAGATCAGAATATTAGATCACTACCATGATACAATTAACAGGTACTCGCAGTTCTACAACAATAGAAAATTTGTTGCCGAAAAGCAAGGTAGATTGAAAAGGTACCACTACGAGATCAGCTGTTTTAGTAAATTTGAGAATGGCTGCGTTACACACACAATAGATTTTGACACATCTCTTGTATGTTTCTATCAACAACGGGCATGTGTTCGTAAATTTGAGAGAGCTTATGAATGTGTGCGACACACAAACAATAGATTTGACATATTTCTGGTGTGTTTCTACCAACAAAATACTTGTGTTTATTGGTGTTGAATATGTTGTCGTCGTGGTGGTACCTATATTATTGTATGCAGAAAACTTTAAAAGACGGGTGGAACTATCAGCGCAACAAACTCTAGAGAAAGGAATATATATATATATATACAGAGTTTGACAGTTTGATAGCGGCGATGATATTATGAAAATTAAATCACTCAACTAATTTTGCCGTTTAGGCGAGTAAGGCCAGCTGATCTACTGCGTGTACCTGTTGATTGTATAATGATCACTAAACCACAACTGGAGGCATTTAAAAAAATAAGTTACTGTAAAAACCTCTAACACTTTTTTCTCATTACTGAAATTTTGCGTAACATGGAAGTGAGCCCTTTTGAAAAAAGGCCACTTTTCATGCTCTTTACTACACTACTCCATATATGGTATATATGATTATAATCATAGTCATAAAGAAAGTATACTCTAAGAGTTCTAAAGTTTATTTTGTTAAATATGTGTTTTTAGTTTATTATAGACAATGTAAAGAACACTATACAGGGAAAAGTAAATATATTTCATTTAATAAATTTAAAAAAATTTAATAAATATATTTCATTTCGTTTGGATACTATTGCAGATACTTGTTAAGTTGCAGATACTTGTTCAATTAAAATTGAACTGTCTCTGCAATGTATACCAAGATGTGAACTTTGCCTTGGTAATGTTCAAGGCGAATTCATAACTTTGAAACATTGTTAAAAAAAATTGTCAGGTATATAAACTATACACCAAATTAAAGCTTATTATTCCTTAATTTTGACCTTTACCGGAAATAGTATCCGCGAAATGAAATAATTTTTTTTTATTTTTGAAACTTCGTTTACAAAAACTTGCCAGGTATATAAACAATATACCAAATTAAAGCTTAGAAGGTCCTCTTTAAGGTATATATGGTCCGCCCCCCGAACTATTACTTAATTGTTATGAATTTGCCTTGGTACTTTTCAAGACGAATTCATAACTTTGAAGCATTGTTAAAAAAAACTTGTCAGGTATATAAACTATACACCAAATTAAAGCTTAGAAGGTCCGCTTTAAGGTACATAAGGTCCGCTCCCAAAATTATTCCTTAATTTTGACCTATACCGGATTAGTATCCGAGCGAAATGAAATATTTTTTTTATTTTTGAAACTTCGTTCACAAAAATTTGTCAGGTATATAAACTATAGACCAAATTAAAGCTTAGCAGGTTCGCTCTAAGGTATATGTGGTATTATCCCCGAACTATTCCTTTATTTTGACCTATGCTGAAATATATATTAGGAGTGATATAGAAAACTATGTTTTTTAATATATTTGGTATAAAATGGCTACTTTATTTTATTCTAAATATTATTTTAATAAACAAATAACATTAATTTATTGAAATTCCTTAATAATTTCGTAATATTTTTGCAATATAAGAAATTTTCTTGATTTAGTTTGTTAAATTACTTTCTTAACTCTCTCATAGTAAAAAAAGAAGAAGATCAAGTATTCACAATAAAATAGCTGATTTAAGACGGATGCTGCCAACTCATAACATACTTGAGCGAAATAAAATAAATTTTTTATTTATAAAACTTTGTTTAAAAAAACTTGCCAGCTATATTAACTATACACCAAATTAAAGCTTAGAATGTCAGCTTTAAGGTAAATGTGGTCCGCTCCCCAAACTATTACTTAATTGTTATAAATTTGCCTTGGTAGTGTTCAAGGAGAGTTCATAACATACTTGAGTGAAATAAAATGATTTTTTTTCTTTTTGAAACTTTGTTTTACAAAAAGCGTTCCAGCAATATAAACTATATAGCAAATTAAAGGTAACAAGGCCCGCTTCAATCTACATATGGTACCGGCTCTGAAGAATTCTCTAATTTTGACCTATACCGGAAATAGTACTTCAGCGAAATAAAATGATTTTTTCTTTTTGAAACTTTGTTCTAAAAAAAGCGTTCCAGCAATATAAACTATATACCAAATTAAAGGTAACAAGGCCCGCTTCAATCTACATATGGTCTTGGCTCCGAAGAATTCCCTAATTTTTACCTATACCGGAAATAGTACTTCAGCGAAATAAAATAATTTTTTCTTTTTGAAACTTTGTTCTAAAAAAGCGTTCCAGCAATATAAACTATATACCAAATTAATGGTAACAAGGCCTGCTTCAATCTACATATGGTCACGGCTCCGAAGAATTCTTAATTTTGACCTATACGAGAAATAGTACTTCAGTGAAATAAAATAATTTTTTTCTTTTTTAAACTTTGTTCTAAAAAAAGCGTTCCAGCAATATAAACTATATACCAAATTAAAGGTAACAAGGCCCGCTTCAATCTACATATGTTCCCGGCTCCCATAACAAATAAATTCATAGGTTTTACACAAAATAAACGAAATTCTTATCAATAAAAAGATCAACTGTTGTTTTATCTGAATAAACAGTATAATCACATGTGTAGTGTATTTTTTTAGAAAAGTAATATACATACAATAAAAAGAATGTAGTGTATTTTTTTTAGAAAAGTAATATACATACATACATACATACATATATAGGAGAGGCTTATTACAATAACTCAGCAAGCCACAAAAACTAAATACACATGGAATAAATCGACCATTAAGTTTAAACAAAATTTAAAGTTTTATAGTTTTTTCTACTTTAAATACGCAGCATAATTATTTGCAAAATACCAGAATTTATCAAAAAATTCTTCTAAGGTGCAAAGTTTCTTTAGAAAGTGTTTATTAATACCCTATTTATGCGTAAACAACTTTTCAGAAACAAATCTTAATCGAATACCAAAGTTATAGTCGCTAAAAAGCTAATAAAGTCATAATTTCCATTTGCACTTTTGCTAGACTATTTGCATCAAACAGTGAACTCCATTAATTCGTTTGTAAATATTTGATCATTGTTCTCTAGTGTTTAAAAGTTTTTATATTTGATATACATCCATATGTATGCAGCAGCTGACAAATTTTGGAGAGAAGAGGTTTAAAAAATCTGTAATACTAAAATGTCAATAAATAATTACTTTTGCTCGTTACTTTTATTAAATATTGTAGCAAAAGCTGCGAAGTTCTTGATCATGACACAAGTAACAGGTACACCCAATTCTACAATAGAAATCTTATTGCAAAAACTACTTCACTAGTTGTCAAAAACATTGCAAGAAGGATGAAACTATCAATGCAGCTAGCGCTATAAGAAAATGCCAAATACCGTAAAGAAAGGAATCTCTATACCAGTTGAGGCCATTCTCTCAATTTCCTATACTCGCGAGTATATGCTGTTTTTTTACCATCAACACACATACACTGTGTGTGAGACACACAGCCTATATATTTAGCCGCGAAGCACATATTCAAATAAAAAATAGGATAATGTATGTTTGGCCACCACTGCTCTATACAGAGTTTGACCGTTTGAAGGCGGTGATGACATTATGATCATTACATCACTCAAATACGTTTGCCGTTTAGGAGCGTGAGGTCAGCTGATCTTGTAAATTCACCTGTTAGAAACGCCTTGTTCTTGATCAAGTTCAAATTTGTTTTAAAAGTTCTAAGAAATTGTGTCAACTTATAATTCTTAAAAATCGTCAAATTTAAGGTAAAAGTCGTCCAGTCGTCAAAATGTCATTTTTGGCACCCAAAATCGTCAAAATGACGATAAATCGTCAAATCTGGCAACCGTGATCAGCAAACTGAAAAGAGAGTGCATATATTCCCGTCTCTTCAAAATGACAGAATCCGATTTACTTCGTTATTTTACTTTATCTTCACGGAGATCCAGGACTTTCAATTTTCCTTTCAAGTTTTCATTAAGGGGTTTGGACACGGTCAAAATGCAAAGCATGTTAATAGTATGAGTGAAAATTTGTTAGTATGTGTGACACCGAAGAAAATCAAAAATTTTGATTTTTGGCATGCTTGCTGTCACATGCTTGTGTGTATATAGTGTTAACCGATCAAGCCTGAAATTTTTTTTTTAAATTTAGCGACATTTTTATTTCTTTCCAAACAAGGGAACAGCGCAAAATCAAACTAAAAAAGCGGTAGGTCATCAAGCATAAAAATTTCACACACCAAGCACACGTACACGATTTTGACATCAATCATTTTGACCGTGTCCAGACAGACCGCTTTAAATTTTTCGTTCAATTTAAACAGCTGATTACAATTATTGTACATAAATTACAGCGAGGTTCGATTATAGCGAACTTTGGGGAATCAGCAAAAAACCGCTGTATCAAAAGTTCGTAATAGTATGTTTCCATCAACTTTAAATTACGTAGATTTATAGATTACAATTATTGTACATAAATTACAGCGAGGTTCGATTATAGCGAACTTTGGGGAATCAGCAAAAAACCGCTGTATCAAAAGTTCGTAATAGTATGTTTCCATCAACTTTAAATTACGTAGATTTATAGTATGTTTCCATCAACTTCAAATTACGTAGATTTAAATAAATTACTTCGAACTGTTTCCACCGACCTTTCGTAGTCAAATGATGCACTTACTTTATAAGGTGTGCGCAGCACCTATAATTGATTTTTTTCTATATATAGTTTGACACTTAAAATCAATTAAATATTCTTTAATGTCATTTTTTTCGAAATTGTCAATCACAATTGATGGATGACCCAGGGATGGAGTTTGTAATTTTAAAAGCAACACAGGGTTGCATATATAAATCCACTTCGAAAAAGAGTATTTTCGACATAATTTAAAATAAATCACCTACTTTGAGGTGATTTGGTCGTATGCAAAATGTATGGTAAATTATGTATAAATCAACATGATTTGTCTAAATCATGCCGGTGGAAACATACTATTAGGTAGGTTCGAACTTTCATAGTCAAATGATGACTTACTTTATAAGGTGTGCGCAGCAGCTGTAATAGATTTTTTCCATATATAGTTTGACATTCAAAATTAATTAAATATTGAGTGGATGTATTAAAAAAAGAATACTCATCAAAAGCGAAAAACAATAAGTGTGGTAGTGTTGGATTAAATCAGATAGGTGAAATTTCAAAGCTGACTAAATTTAGTTGAAATAAAAAAAATGCAAGAATTTACCATGGAAAATAAGTCTTGTATTCTATTTACTGGCAAAAAATTAGTTAAATAGCTGATGTTTCATTGAAAAAAGCATCCACCTTCATAAGTGGTAAAAACGAACAAGAACGCTGATGATGACGAGCGTAGCGGCCGTCGAAATCAATAGTACTGATCCGTTCTGCTAATCTGGGCTCAAATCGTCACATCCGTGAACGTACAACTCGTGACGTAAAAACTCAATTTTCGGGTTATGACATACGTGAACGTACTGTAATCCCATACAGTTTATACGATTGACGTATAACGTAATTCATTTTAGTACGATTGCCGATACGAGCACGGATGTGACGATTTGAGCCCTGATTTGAATATTCCAGCACTCCACTCTTAATAAAAATAATTTGAATTTACATTAATTCAATTATTGAACTAGAAAGCCGAAATAATAAAAAAAACATTTTCAGACTTTAATTAAATATTATTTGCCATTTTTTGGAAATTGTCAATCATAATTGATGGAAGACCCAGGGATGGAGTTTGCAATTTTAAAAGCAACGCAGGGTTGCATAGATAAATCCAGTTCGAAAGGGTATTTTCGACATAATTTAAAATAAATCACTTACTTTCAGGTAATTTGGTCGTATGCAAAATGCATGATAAATCATGTGTAATAGTACGTTTCCATTATGATATAATTACGTAGATTTGGGAAATTACTTCGAAGCGTTTCCACTTACCTTATGAGTGATGTGGTGTTCCAATTTTCGTAGTCAAATGATGCACTTACTTTATAAGGTGTACGCAGCAGCTGTAATTGAATTGTTTCCGTATATAGTTTGACATTTAAAATTAATGAAATATTTATTAATGTAATTTTTTCGAAATCGTCAATCACATTTGATGGATGACCCAGGGATGGAGTTTGTAATTTTAAAAGCAACGCAGGGTTGCATATATAATTTTCGACATAATTTGGAGCACATTAAGCCATTTGAGATAACTTGAAAATATGAAAAATATATGGGAAATCATGTCGCAAATTACCTCATTTGGGCAAATGAAATATTTTGGCCGAAATTACGTATATGAAAACGTACTATAAATCAACATGATTTGCTCAAATCACCATGATTTGTCGTAATCATGCCGGTGGAAGCATACTATAATAAGCGAAGTTCGATACAAACGAGGACTCATTAAAAACACAGGTTCGAGTCAATCAACGTTATGTTTTGACTTATTTGAAGTTTAAAAACTATATATTTGGAGGGAAAACAACGTTTGTCGGGCTCAGCTAGTTTTTGTATAAAATGTAAAATTTAAAATGTAGTGAGTTTTTTGAAAAACTACTCGTTTTTTCTTGGTTTCAGTGCTTTTTGAAATTTAAAACTTGACAACGCTGGGCATGGACTTCTCCCAGAACGCTGTATTTGAATCGACGATTTTGCGGCATCGAGCTACATATGTACATATGTCAAAGTGGTTGTTTTGTTTATCCTATGCATTGCATGTCTAAAATTGTTAGATAAAAAGAAAATGAAATGGAAGCACCACTAGAAAAAGGAAAATTTTCAGTAGATATAGATTCTACAGAAGAAGTAGCTCATAACATGTATGAAGACATATACTACATATACTACACGAGAGTGTACATATGTACCATTAATTTATTGAACTATAAAAAATCCTTACAAACTTTTGAATTAAATCAGAAACCTGAATGGAATCCCTACGTAAAACCTATTAATATTGTTTTGACACCACAAGAAAAGTGCAAAAAAACTTTCCATGTTTTGAGCAACAAATGATGAAAATTTTTTATCTGTAATTTACTTTTAATAATTTTAGATACAATAAAACCAAAAAAGTTACAAGGTTACATCTTTTAAAACGCCATCACTGATGTTAAACAGAGCATCCTCTTCCTGATCATAAATACTAGCTGCAGCATTTTCAGTTTCTTTGCAAACGTTGCCTGAATTAATGTTGTTCTCATCATTTACTGTGATGTTGTTGACGGCGGAGTTAATTGAAAGTTTGGGTATTTCTTGAATTATGGAGTTCTAAAATAAAAAGACACGAAAAGTGTTATTTAAAATATTCACGTATGAGATTCAAAACGATTTCAAAACGATTGTTTTAACAAGGTGGGATGAATTCCGACCAATTTTGACAATTAGTTTTGAGCTAATCTCAAACTAGACTTGTTTTTGGACACAAACTTATGATTAAACCCTTGCATTTTAAATGGGTTTGATCATAGGTTTGTGTCTAAAACGAGCTGCTGAGCGAGTTCGAACGAGTTGGACCCAAGTCTATCTCAAACTATGTACTTGCTTTTAAAAAGCACATTAGAAGATAAAATATAAATACATAAGTTTTCAATTTACAACCTGTTTTAGGTGTTGTATATCGTATGTAATTTCCATCGTTGGTAATTTTCACAAAAACATGTTTCCAAGTAAATGTTTATGTGGAAATTACCAACTATATTTTGTTCGATCTGCAACATGCAGCAGGTTGTGAATTGGGCAAATATAATAGAAGCAAGCTGAATTAATTTTACTACAAAAATTTTACACCAAAAAATATAATCAGCTGCCGCTATGCATGCTGCCACCTGTAAAATGAGTTCGCATTGAATAGAACTATGAAAAAATATTTATCAAAAAAGGTGAAAAAACTATTGAAACAACTACCCAATTCATACACTGATTTAAAAATCATGTTTTATTTTTAAGGTGGATTCACCCATTGTTTCCGAACAAAATAAATTTTTTTCTATGTACATAGTTTCACGTCTTTCTTGCAGAGAGAGAGAGAGAGAGAAAAGAAGAGAAATAATTTTGTTCGGAACATTGGTTTGTCGACGTTTAGACGTTGCAAGTCTTATTGATCAGCTTCTTATTCAGCTGGGAGAGCGAGAGAGAAATTTGTATTCATTTCTGTCTTTCTCACAGCTGAATAAGAAGCTGATCAATAAGACTTGCAACGATTTGAGTAGAGGTAATTTTAACGTTCTCTTATCTTTAGATCTTTCGATAAAATTGACTATTGCATTTTAATTTTGAAACTACGTTGTAATCTCGGTCTTTCGTCGTCGGCTTGTAAGCTATTATACTCATATCTTGCTAATCGATATCAGTATGTCTCAATCGGAGGTAAGATGTCTGGTATTTTACCGGTTAGGAGCGGTGTTCCGCAGGGTTCCGTTCTTGGACCTATGTTGTTTAACATTTTTATCAATGATCTGTTTTTTACTTTGAATTTAATTCTTCGTGTATTCTCTTTGCTTTTGCGGATGATTTATTTTTTCTTTTTTCTGGTGAAAGACAGTTTTTGGTTGTCATGCAAAATATGATGGATTACTGTGTTGAAAATATCAGCAGATGGTTAATGGAGAATAGGTTATGTGTAAATGCTAGTAAATCTAAAGCGATGCTTTTCGGGTCACCGCAAACAGATTTGGTTCTGAATATTGATGGAATTTCTATTCAATTTGTCAGTCATATTGAATGTCTCGGATCGTGGTTAGATGATAGGCTTAGTTTTGAAAGGCATATTAATTTTGTTATTTCTAGAGTTATGGCTCGATTATCGATGACAACCGAACTTCAGTTGCGTGGCCAGTTGCTAAAAATCATATTACGGATGGCAACTAGCAACTGAAAGCTGTCAATTTCAGTTGATTTTTTGAGCTTTTTTGGCAACCAAAAATTTTCAGTTGCCGGCTGGCAACGCAACTGAAGCTCGGTTGCCATCGATAATCGAGCCATTAATTATGCCCTTCGGCAAATTAATAATATTATGGCTCGATTATCGATGGCAACCGAACTTCAGTTGCGTTGCCAGTTGCTAAAAATCATATTACGGATGGCAACTGGCAACTGAAAGCTGTCAATTTCAGTTGCTTTTTAGTGCTTTTCTGTCAACCACAAATTTTCAGTTGCCGGCTGGCAACGCAACTGAAGTTCGGTTGCCATCGATAATCGAGCCATTAACCTTATATTGCCAATTAATGTTAAAATAATGATTGTTCATGCGTTAGTTATGCCCATATTTTTGTATGGCATTGAGGTTTATAGTTAGGTTAGGTTATCAGGTTGCTGGTGAAAAGTATAAAGAAAGGGTTCCAGCCCACTTGGGTCCAATAATAATGGTCCCTTTGTGAGGTTTATAGTGGAACATTAGGTTATAACTTCAGTAAGCTTAATAAATTGTTTAATAGAGTTGTTCGTTATATATACTGCTTAAGAAGGCGTAACCATGTGTCCAGTTATGTTTGCAGACTATTAGGATTTTCTTTTTTGAATTGTGTGAATTTAAGAATTTTACTATTTTTTTTTACAAAATTTATATAAATGGAAACATTACGCGTTTGATCTCTTTTTTTCTTTCAGTCGGTCTAGCCGTAATCGTCAAATTCAGATTCCAAGATTAACATCTATTTTGGAACGTTCGTTTCATGTACGAGTAGCTAGAATTTTTAATCATTTGCCCAATTGCCTTAGATCATTTGAAAACATTTAAAACAAAAATTTTAATTTATCTTCAACATAATAATTTATAGTTATATTGCCATTATTACACTTTTGACACAATTAGCAATTTGTTTTCTTTGATCTCTTCTTTCTTGTTCCTATTTATTACTTTTTATATTTGTTATTCATTATTATATATGTATGTAATTTTAAGCTTAATATTTTATTCTACGTTTTGTTCATATGGAGCTTTTGTTAAGTAGATATTTATTAACTATTTATGGCCCACTGGGCTCAGTTATTTATAAATGAATGAATAAATTGGAATTGGAAATGAAATGAAGATTGTTGTGATAATATTTATTATAGCCACGCTCTCATAATAATTATTGTAACATTGCGATCAAGGTATATTTATTTAACAGGTAAAATTGGTTCTATAACAAATAAAATATTAAAAAAACAACATGTATTTTGTTGCTATAAT